>CM022392.1:92538935-93871638 GCA_011833715.1 Carcinoscorpius rotundicauda | reverse complement strand
GCCCTCACTGCTATCTAGTCTAAGTTTAAAGGCTAAATTAATAGTCCAAGCAAACATGTCAGACTCTCTCCCACGTAAGTGTAAACCATCCATACCAAAATGTTTCATCCTCCCACTGAGCTGCTCTAAGTCCATTCAGTTAATCTGCTTATCCTTGCATACTTATTTCAGCCTACCTTTTAGCTCTGGTGACCTATTTAGAATTTTATCTCTACAATAAATTATTGATAAACTCCCTGACAATTAATTTATGGCCTTTATCTTTAAATACTTTTACCAGTCCCGACACTCTGTACTTATCCATTAGTTCCTTTAACTTACTCTTTACTCTATCGTGAGCCCCTACGTACACAACAAAGACTGCATCGTTGCCAGTCCTCTTTATTATATCTCTTATTCTGTCATTTAAATCTTCCACCTGTGCCCAAGGGTAGCATAATTAAATTATTTCTCTCTATTTACCCCATAGACTGTTCTATCCATATGTTGTTTCAAACAATCACCTGTAACTATCACCTCTTTAAATTCATAATCTAAATTTTTCTCTATTCCTTTTGCTTTTCCTCCCTCCAATATTTCTTCATCTACATAAGAAGCAAGAACTGAAATCAAGATAGGAAAGAGTTAAATATTGGAAATACTCATACACAACACAAAGATTATCACCATGTTCAATGTGTTTAGGACCAAATTAATTTAAAATATTATGGAAAAACCTCTTAACTGTCATCAACTTTTGTGAATGACGAAATAGACTGCACCCTTATCAGAATATAATTGTGAACATAACAGCAACATCTACTTTGGCCAAAGTATACTGGGATCAAAACACAGAACAATTCTTATTTTTATTATTATTACATGTCTTGATATGCTTAACCAGAGAGAGTACTATAAAAACTAGTTACAAAAATGGAAACCTCAACTGATTACATAACATTTATTCATCAGTTGAGCATTTTATCTGTTATCGATACTTTAAATGAATACCACCAAAACATACCATCTCGTGAGGTTCGGAATTAATTTTAAGTTAAAACATTAAACAGCAATGTTAAATAAGATTATAAAATAAATAATAGTTTATCAAAATGTTTTAGAGGGTCATTTTAAAATGTATACAGCATTGAAAAATAGATGAAAATTCAGAGATAAGTGTGTTTTTTACAGCAAAGCCACATCGGGCTATCTGCTGAGCCTACCGAGGGAAATCAAACCCCTGATTTTAACGTTGTAAATCCGTAGACTCACCGCTGTACTAGGTACTAGCGGGGGGCCTTCAGATATGAAAGAGAAACTGCAGTCACAAATAATGAAACATTGTAACTAAATGGTTCATTTGTAGTTAGTTAAATGTATCACTATAAAATAAAAAAGAAGCATCTAATACTATTTTATATTGCTTGAAACAATACGTTCAACAATATATCACTATAAGATCTTGTTTCAAAATTCTTATATTACACCCAGCATTTCAGCCAAGTTTACTGACTGAATTAACCTTTTCAGTTTCTATATAAACCAAGTAATATTATTGATATTCATATGTGGGCTTTGTGAATGTCAGACAATGTTTCTGAGTGTGTGTTTTTTCTACTATATAAGTTCAATACATTTGCTGCATGCTTTGAATTTTTGTCTTGGTGAAAGATGAATCCTTACTAAACCAAACTTGTTCTAGATTAAAAGACATGGCGAATAACAATCTGCTTGTAGCCCTTAACAGTCAGGTTTGCTCTAAAATAAATATCCAACACCATTTCTCGAGATGTAGCATGTAACACCTATCAGTCCCCTGGTATCCTTCACAGCACATGTTATGTACTTATCATAATATCGTTCTTCTTCTTTTCACCCAACTGTCTTTGGTTCTTGCCAAAATATTTTATTTAGATTCACTTGTAAATATCATCCTATTCTGCACTGGCCTCTCTATAATATTATTTTTTGTCCATTTTAGGGTTTTAGTTGGGTTTTCTCTTCCAAAAAGTGGTTGTTTAGCAGCTATTTATCAGTCTAGGTCGCATTTTGCTGAAGTGTATTTTACTGTTCCAGAGGTAAAATTCGTACATGTATTCACAGCTAAAGTATTCCATAAAAAGCATATCTTTTGAATTACTGAACATAATACATAAAGAGTTCGGGCTTTTTTCATCAACTTCTTCTGTTATGAAAAGGGCTACCCTCAGGGTTTCCATACAATTGCTATCAAAGTTTGAAATTTATCCACAATATGCCGAGTGGAATAACGTTCACTAGTCAGAATTTTTATTTCTACATAGCACTTTTGTTCCATAAGCCATGAATAAATTCAATACAATAGTGTCTGGAATAGTACCATGCCGCTACTTTTAGAAACATTATGCTTTTTACATCCTGTTTCAGTGAAGGTCCAATCAGTAATAGTCAGTTTGTAACATAAAAAAACCATCACTAATTGGATATATTACAAATGTAGTACCGTATTTAAAACGGGTTTGCTAAATCCATATGTGTTTTGAAAATTTAAAATATTGCCACTGAAACAGATTTATTAGGCTGCGTTTAGCTTCGTGTAATTGGTTGAACATCAGATAACAATGTTACCCATCATTTTTATACAAAAGAAAGAAAATAATCCCTGCATCACAAACAATTTATTCTCTGTTGAAACTATAAGACAACAGATGTAGTTTGAATATATTTTATTCAGAATTACACTGTAAATTTAATTAGTATTTTAATTGTCGTAATAAATTATTGGTTTGCAAAGATATAAATTTGAAAATGCAGACTGTAAAGGTAATCGAAAAAGGTGTGTAAAATGTTATATGCTCAACAACGGAAATATGTAATTAACACACGACCTTATGGTCTTATTTTAGACTGACCAGTTAAAGAACAATCATGTGATAATATTGAATATAGTGAACGGAATTTAAGAATCTAAAAACAGTTTATTTAGAACGTGGATGAGGAGAGAAATGGTGCAGAAGACGTAAATTATCACATAAAACCTAGAATTACAGCCGTGAGCAACCGGTGCTATAGCTCATTAACTAAACATTGGAGTTCTTCGAGAGTTCTTGATGACGAGGAACCCACTTGAAACAAAAATGTGTCTCAGAACGGCTGTTATGGGTATTAACACTTTTATTGTTAAGGAGAGAACAACGAAGGTCGAAACGTTCTGAGACACATTCTACGAGGGTTATATGACACATTGTTCCTTGACACCATGTGAGAACTTATGTCTTAAGAAAGCTGACTCATAGAATATCCTTTGTAAAAGGTGACCATTGTAACTTTGTCTGCGGGAAACTGTTCGCAGATAATTCATTTGTGATCGAAAGTGATTGTGAGAACTGTCATTTTCAAGCCCAACCTGGATTAAGTCGTTAACTTTATTATGGATACAGATATAGTACTCATGAATAGTATATGATAGAGTAAGAGAATTACCTAAAAATAAAAAGTTATATGAAGCTTCATTATTCCAAGAAGCTGTTAGATAATCCATAACCGCAGTTTCATTATTTGGCGATTTGTTTATTATTGTGTACATATTTGTAAAATATGCTTAAATTGTATTTTACCTGTTCGTGTGTTTTTTTTCTCATACCTAAGCTACATCCGGCTATCTGATTAGTCCACTAAGGGAAATCGAATTCCTGATGTAAGATTTGAAAATTCGTAGACTTACCGCTGTACTAGCGGGAAACATATTTGTTATTAATTACTAATAAGGTTTTGACGTAGCTAAAATCGTAGATTGATAGTACTGAAGCCCATAAAGTACGCATTTTATAAACATTATTTTCACTTTTTCCATAATTACTTCCAATACTGAGTATATTTGAATACTGTGTACATGATATTTTTGGTAGTATTTAACTAACTAGCTAAAAATGAGCATGTGAGTTAAAGACCAAGACAGAGATCTACAAGATTTATGGTATAACGTTTTATTAGTTATGAGCGACTGAACTGAGTTCTCGCCGCCATACTTCTTCACCTGGGTCTTATTACTGAATGAGACTGACCATTACTTATAATGTTTGTTGTTTGTTTGGAATTAAGTAAAAAGCTACACAATGGGCTATCTGCGCTCTGCCAACCACGGGTATCGAAACCTGATTTTTACTGGTGTGAGTTTGCAGACATATCGCTGTGCCACAGGGAGGCTACTTTTAATGCAACAATAACTAAAAGTACGGATTGTAACTTTTCGAGATTCAAACCCTTCGTTCCGCAGACTGACACGTCAACTACCAGACTAGTCTGGCCATACGTGGCGAATTATTATTGTATTTCTTATTAAAAGTTTAAAGAAAGCATGCTCGTTAATTAGAGCACGTATGAATAGGGATGTGCTTTAACTATAACAAACTTTTCAGTATTTTACTGAATGAAGCCTCGTCATATGTGTCTCATATTTATGTATTAAAACAGTATGAAATAGATTATTCGTTTAACTGTCCAATATATAATACAGAGATTGAGTACATTATTCTAAAAGAAATTTAGAGTTTTACTATTTCTCTGCTGTCCATGTCGCCACATCTAATTATGCTCTATGAGACGATGGTGTATTATGACAGTATTCCCGAGCTTCTGTCATGTGTAAAATATACCTCTTGCTTTTCACGCCTTCTTGAACTATTTGACGCCTGAAACTGCAGATTATCAGCAGTAATCAGCTCGGCACGGCCAGGTGGTTAAGGAACTCAACTCCTAATCTGAGGGTCGCGGGTTCGAAACTTCGTCACATGAATCATGCTCGTCCTTTCAGCCGTGGTGGCGTTCAATCCCGCTATTCGTTGGTAAAAGAGTAGCCCAAGAGTTGGCGGTTTGTGGTGATAACTAGTTTCCTTTCCTCTAGTCTTACACTGCTAAATTAGGGACGGCTAGTGCAGATACCCGTTAAATAGCTGTGCGCGAAATTCAAAACAAACCACACAAAACCCAGCACTCACTTCAATAATCAGATCGCAGAGGAATTCGAAATTATCGCATTCCGAAATTTGACAGGTAAAATTAAAATGAAATAACTGTTTCCTAAATGCTTGAAGTAGGAGCAGTATAACAACTTTTAGCACATGACTTTGTCGCTGTTACAAACGAGATCCTTCTTGATTGCGTTGCATAATGTTATCTGCGACATATAGATAGCTTTTACCACTTATCTTTATGAGTTCTAACTCGTCATAAGTTGCCGTACGTTTCTTACCTTAGGTTGAATGCCACTTATTGTATGTCTCTATCTGGTACTCCAACTTGATCTACATTTCTTTGTCTATAAGAGGCATTAAGTTTAAGAGATATTTATGCCTACGCCTTGAAATTTCTAAATTCCGGACTTGAACACATCTTTATGATATGAATATACGAATTTTTGACACTAGTTACATACCCTTCTAAAAATTATCTGTTTTTGTTGTCATCTCACTACCTATTTAATTTCAAAATGTAGTTGTAACACTCACCTGTCACCGTGACTATATATATCGGCAGTGAATGTCACGTGGCTTACTTCTTTTCAGCATAACATTCTGAGCCATCTTGTATTTTACAGATAAGGTATTTTTTTCAGTTATCTATTTTTTTAAAAGTGAATGAACAAACGATAAATATAATACATACTTTACGTATTGTGCTCACAGAAATATTTTGTCGATTTTTCAACACACCTAGTCATGAATTTGTTTGCAACAGGCCTTGATCGTAAATCATTTAGATAGACTCTGGTCAATACATCATAGTGATAAGACACGTAATGAGTTTCTGACGTCAGTATGGGATTGTTAGTAATCATGAGTGATGATTTGAAAGCAGTTTTTGCGTAATTATTATGCCCACTCACGAAATTGAATGTAAGCGATCCCTAAATGTGTGTGCTAATAGCATGGCGTGATAGATCTGTGCTAGAAAACAAATCGACAGTCATATTAAATTGAACATAAACATAGGCTTTTTATAAAACATACTTAATCTTAAGGCAGTTTTATGTTATTAAAAGTACCAATTCAGAGCTGCGTGAATGAGAAGGTAGCTGATATTGGCAAGGTAGCAAATTAAAACACTAACCTTGTTAACAAATACTGACTTTCTCAAACACAAATTAAGATAATTGTGTAAGATAAAATGCTAAGAGGCGAATGGAAGTGACAGTAGGTCAACGTTTCAAGCAGCTTGTTAACATATGAAAATTTACTGTCGCTTTTTATTTTCAATGGAGGGATCGTAAGCTGATGACCTTTGATTTATACAAAGTTTTAATCTATTATTTATCATCGAGCGCTTTCTAATGTTTATATTAACTATTCGATTTACATTATTTAAATGTTCACATACAATCTATGTCTCAGATACAGTCGAGTTGGTCGCAGTTAATTTAAGTGTTAAGTCAGAAGCCACGTGAATTATAGACTAATATCTTTATAACCATCGTCTGTTTATCTCCTGTTAATATTTCACAAGTTCTAAAGCTTTAGGTATATATTATTAAATACGCCATTAATTTTTATTACTGAGAATAGAAACCAAGCCGACTGCCTTTCAAACTACAGCTTGAAAGACTGCTTATTTGAGTAAATGACGTAACTTCTAATTTCTTTAACAGTAAAATTTGTAAAATGGCCCGACATGGTCAGGTGGTTAAGGCAATGTACTCGTAGTCCGAGAGTCACCGGTTCGAATCCCCGTCACACCAAACTTGCTCGCCCTTTCAGCCGTGGGGACGTTATAATGTGACGGTTAATTCCACTATTTTTTAGTAAAAGAGTAGCCCACGAGTTGGCGGTGGGAGGTGTTGACTAGCTGCCTTTCTTCTAGTCATACACTGCTAAATTAGGGACGGAAAGCGCAGATATCCTTCGAGTAGCTATGCGTGAAATCCAAAACAAACCGAACCTGTAGAAAATTCCAAAACCGAAAGTTTATTTTGTTTACATGAATAAGTAGGCTATTATGACGAGATAATGAATATGGCCAACATGATCATGTTGAACATTGGTGATTTATCTTTTCATTTTTACTTTAAAACATAAGTCATTGAAATTACATACTTAACACACTTTAAGAAACATTTTGAACTGTAGTATATACAATGACATACATTGACATTGAAGAAAAGTAACAGAAAGCGAACCGTTTAGCGTTTTATTTGAAAAACAAAAAGTTTCCCAGCAGCTCAATGGTAAGACTGCCGGCTTATAAAGCTAAAACTGAAATTTCGATACCTTTGGTGAGCAAAGGTGGCCATCGAATATCTTTGTGTTTAACAACAACCAATAAATAAAAATTACAAAGCTAAGAACACAAACCATGTTTAAGTATCCGTTACGGATCCATTGAGTACTTTTGTGTTCCATGAAAAAACAAACAAACTAATCGATGAAAAGAAATTCTTTAAGTTAATACTGATGTACGCATGTTCACCTTCGTAATGGAAATATTTTTAGAAATTTATCTTCGTGAATATATATATATATATATATGAAAAATTTTTAAATTTTTGATATGATATTCTGAATATCATTATTAATTTTAACATTTTTCCCACGTCACTTAGTCGGTTATAGAAGACAGTAACCAAAAACTCATTAGCAAACGTTTACTGGAATTCTCTACTGTCACAAATCATTCAATAATATAAAAGTGTCAAATAAAATGATTTACAACAATGCGCGACCGGCTCAAAAATATGGTGGATTCGGTTCACAGTCATATGTCTGCACGTGGTACGTTAATAGTAACAAGTCCAAAAACTTTTTAAAAATTTGAATAACATAAAATGTTTACCTTTTAAAATCGAAATATAAAAAACACATTTTCTCACTCAGGTGAATAAAACACCTTCTATCCTTCACATACCAAAAAAACACATTCTATCTTTCACATACCAAAAAGGAGCTTCAATCTTTTACATACAAAAAATAAAACATCTTTATCCTTCACATACCAAAAAGCATCTTGTATCCTTAACATACTATAAAAACACCTTGTATCCTATATTTTTAAAGTGGCTAAACATCAGAATAATTACTTTAAAAGGTTATAAATTAAGATTTCGCTGTAAGAATAAACATAAAAAAATTACTGAAACTAATGATATACATTTTTATAATGACAGATTTAATATAATTATTTTCTCTATTTAACATTATTCTTATGGTCGTTAAGACGTTACACATTACTTCTATATTTGATCATCTGTACTTATTCAGTATCTTCTACGTTTGACTGTGATACACACTATACTGATTATTAGATGTGTATCACGTACATAAGAAAATGCCCTATTCACTCATTAACACATGTTTTGATGCTTCCACGAGATGCTCGAAGTCTCCATAATATTCGTTTACAGTGAGTGGTCCACACATTCTTTTTATAGTGGTTTCACATACGTAACTACACAATATCCAACGAATTAAAATGATTTGAAATGCTTCAGTAAATAAAATAAATAGATGTCATGAAAGCTAAATGTGACAGAACAATTGAAAAGTATGGTTATGTTTGATAAAGCACAGAATATAAGGATAAGATACTCTCTTACCCATTATGTCACCGCAATGTATAGCTATTATAAGATCACTGAGTGAGCGTGGTCTACATTCATAAGTACAGCTTTGAAAGAAAGAAGAAAAAAATTTACCCGACTGACAACATAGATTTTTAGCACGTGTTACTATACGTGACATATAGGAAATTGTACCATCTAGAACCTGATGTATGATTACGGGTCGGTGAAACACAAGAGAGAAGTTTTGAAACATATTGAATCATTGATAGTACGTGCACGTACGTCATGTCTTCAAATTCTGAGGATAGATATTTGTTTTTAAGTTTAAATCTATACAACGACGTTTTCTAAGCGATTAAAACAGTTTGTAAACACTTCCTTGGTCTTTAAAAATAAATATACTTTATATGGTTATCTGTGGTTTACTTCAAAAGTATAATGCATTATCTTGTCGAATTTCAATATGCTCTTTTTTTCGTGTCCTGTGTAAGAAATGGTAAGTCATTTCGAGTTTTGAACTATGTAACTATAACAACACCAATGTTGGATTATATCTGCTGTGTTTAATTTTTATGGATTTTTTTCAACAACAATTTCAACACTTGTGTTAACTTGAGGACCAATATACATTATGAATTTCTGTTGAAATTAGTTGTCAGTTAAAACTGTCTCGAGACATTAGATAACGACAATTGGTTGTAAGCATTAATTCTGTAAAAGTGTGTTGCATTGTAATAAAGGAAGCAACAAGAGATCTTACAGAAAACAAAAACACCAATAAATTACATACTAAACACCGTTCAAATTTGCAGACCCATCATGGCCAGGTGGTTAAGGTACTTGACTTGAAATCTGAGGGTCGCTAGTTCTAATCCCCGTCATACCAAACATGCTTTCCTTTTCAGCCGTGGGGTCGCTATAATGTGACGATCAATCCCAATGTGACGATTCGTTGATAAAAGAGTAGTCCGAGAGTTGGCGGTGGATGGTTATGATTAGCTGCCTTCCCTTTAGTGTTACACTGGTGAATTACCACTGACCATTAAAGATAACCCTCGTGTAGCTTTGTGCGAAAATTCAAAACATACAACTCAAATTTGGAGGGAATTTAAAAGGCAATCACTGTTATTTGGATTAAACCATCTGATAGGTGATTGATGTGGTTTAAAAGTGAACAATTGTAGAAAATTATACTCACCTGTTGCTCCAACTTAGTCGTAATTCTTTCTTAGTTTTTCTCTCTCTTATTTTTGTATTAATACCTGCAAGTTTTCTTTCCATTTGTAGTTTCATTTCTTCTACTTTTCCCATCAGGTGTTAATGTATCTGGTACTGTATGATTAAAATTATTTGTTCTTAAGAAAATGTCGTATTGAAAATAGGACAAAAATAGAAATTTTTGAACGTGTATAACAGTATTTTCCACTTACTTCTTTTTGCACATAGTCCTGGCATGACCTAGCGCGTTAAAGTGTGCGCTTCGTAATCTGAGGGTCGCGAGTTCGCCCCCAAGTCGTGCCAAACATTCTCGCCCTCCTAGTCGTGGGGGCGTTATAGTGTAACGGTCAATCCCACTTTTCGTTGGTAAAAGAGTAGCCAAACAGTTGGCAGTGGGTGGTGATGACTAGCTTGCCTTCCCTCTGGTCTTACACTGCTAAATTAGGGACGGCTAGCACAGATAGCCCTCGAGTAGCTTTGTGCGAAATTCCAAAACAAACAAACTTTTTGCACAACGCAATACAGTCTTTATCACAAAACCACAACAACCTAACAATGTTACAAACGTTATAAATTATTTTAATAATGAAGGCAGTGAAATAAAATAATACCAGATTGCTTCATTAGGAATGATAAATTAACTGATTAAAATCACTGATTTGACGAGGTGATCTATTACTTTTGTTGTAAAAACATGAGTAAATTCAAAATGTTCTTTATAATTGTTACCAGTTAAACGAAAACAAATTTGAGAATGAATTTCATTCGTGCAGATCTTCTGTTCACGACACCACTTGCAACTCAATTAATTTAATGAACGATCGTATATAAACCCTCTAAAGCCCAACATCTGTTGTTTGCTTTTATTTGGTACAAATCCACACAACTGCCTATCTATCTTTGTGTGCTCTGCTCACTATGGGAAGCGAATTCCGTATTTTAGTTTTACTAGTCCGTAAATTTACTGCTGACCAACTGGATGTTGAGAAACTAAACAGATAAAGAAAAAAAAAAAGAGTGACAGTTTCTTCAATTTCTGAGTCTCCTGGTTTGACAGCGATAAGTCTGCGGATTTATAATGCTAAAATCAAGAGTTCGATTCCCCTCACTCGACACATCAAGTAGTTCGATAGAGCTTTGCGATAAAAAAACAAATCTATCATCCAGTGGTTTGAAATTAAACGATGAAAAACCTAAACATTTTTATATGCTCAAAAAAGTTGTTGATTATAATTTCCATAAAAAACAGTTACAATATTCGGTTATATCATTACTTGCTATTTTTCTTTTATTAACAGTGAGTTTCTCACAGTTTTAGAAAATCAAATACATCCTGGAAGCTATTACACATTGCTGTCTCCTATTTAACTTTGATATTTAAGTTAATTTTTAAAATCAAGATACCATATTTAAAATAGTACTGTTTGTCTGAAAATTTAATGTTTGACTTTTAACAATTTTCTTAACTATTTATTGAAATCCTAAAAAAATCACTCAAAAATTATAAACTGAAATTACCAGTATTATTGACTTTCTAGTCGTGATATAATATTAGATTTCAATTTTTAAAAGTTACTTCTAAAAAATACATGTTGCGTAGGATTTTTATAACCAAAACTTGGCCTGGCATGGCCGAGCGCGTTAAGGCGTACACTCGTAATCCGAGGGTCACGGGTTCGCGCCCCCGTCGCGCTAAACATGCTCGCCCTCCCAGCCGTGGGGGTGTATAATGTGACGTCAATCCCACTATTCGTTGGTAAAAGAGTAGCTAAACAGTTGGCAGTGGGTGGTGATGACTAGCTTGCCTTCCCTCTAATCTTACACTGCTAAATTAGGGACGGCTAGCACAGATAGCCCTCGAGTAGCTTTGTGCGAAATTCCAAAACAAACAAATAACCAAAACTTTCGCTTATTTTTACTTCTCGTTCGCAGGCAACTTCATAACTCATTCTTTTGACAATCTAATATACGTCATCTAATATACGACATTACAGTGCATAGGATGATCTGAGGTTCCAGAAGCAGAAAATATCCTTGTCTACATTTTCTCAACAGAATACACAAATTGGTATAAAAAACACATCGCTGAGAATATTTATACACTACTGAGATATAGAGGGAGTTATGACATTTGGTAAACTCAAGCTTTTCAGTTTTTAGTTTACTCATTGCAGTGACAAAATTTCCGAAGATTATTTGTTTATTTCATCATCTTACAAACAACATTTACTTTGCTATGAATCTTCTAAACAATAAAAGGTGAAATAGTAGTGGAGAAAGGACTGATCCTTGGGGCACTCCTGCAGTTATATTGAATGATTTAGATAGTTTTATTGACTTTTACTTGTGCTGTCCTATCTGTCAGGACGTTTGATGTCCATTTAACTATAGTACGGTTTATTTTTAGATGATTTAGTTTGTATTTGATGGCATTGTACCATACGCTGTCAAATGTTTTTTTTAACGTCTAGGAATACACCATGTTTACTTTGTTTTTGTTAAAAGCTTTGTAGACTGATTCGATGAGTCGTGTGAGGTGATCTGTTTTTTTTTTCTGGAACCATTTTGGGATTCTGGAAGGATATTATTTATTTCACAAAAGTGAAAAAGACGGTTGGAGATAACCCTCTCCAACAGTTTGCCAAGGCAGCTTAACAAACTGATGTGACGAAAATTATCTGGATTGGTCTTGTTAGTTTGTTTCTTTGGAATCGTGGTTATGGTGGCTTTTTTCCAAGTGTCGGGGTAATATCCTGTTAGTGAAATGTTCATGGTGTTTGTGAGGTGTTGTAATAGGAGAGTAGAGCTTTTTTTCAGAATAATGTTTGATATTTGGTCATGTCCTGGGGAAGTGTTTTTCAAGTTTTTAATGTTAATTTTTAGTTCAGTGATGGTGATTTTCCTGTTGATTGAACTTGAGTATGTTTCCAGTGTCTCGCCAGGGAATTGTGGTGAGAATGAAGCTTGGTTTGTATTTATGAAGTTGTTGACATGATGTTGGTGTTGTGTGTCAAAGTCAACTGAACTTAGGTTGCTGAAGGAGGATTCATATTAAGTAGTTGATGTACTTTATGTACTATTCTTGAGTGACTCGTGTCTTGATTCAAAGGTAGGGAATTATTAGGTCGGCTTTTTTTCGTCCGTCCTTGCAGTCATATTGTTGTGTGTGATATGTTGTAGCAGGTGACTTGTGTTTTTGTCAGAAGAAATACTCTTGAATTTTTCCAAAATTATTTTGGATTGTTTTTTTATTTTTTTCTAAGTTTTTACAAAAGTTTTGCCAATTTGTTTCTTTTGCTATTTTACTTTCTTGTTTAATTTTTGCATTTGTTCTGTTAATCTGTGTTTTGATAAATGGATCACGTGTTATAAAGTGTGTTCGTCTTAATTGCCTGCGTTTGATTACAAGTGCATGAATTTCCGGTGTTAAAGTCCATTGATTATGTGAGTGCTTTCTCCTTGTTTTAGAGATTGTGTTTTTTATGGCTTCATGTATGGTTTCTGTAACTTGATTTACATGGTTGTTTAGTTCTGTTTTGTTTTTAGCATGTTCAATTGGGTGGGGTAGATATTATTTTGTCTAGTGAAGCGTTAAAAGTAAGGCAATCTGTTTCGGTGTAAGTGTATGCTGAGGGTTTGTTTTTGAATTTCGCACGAAGCAACTCGAGGGCTATCTGTGCTAGCCGTCCCTAATTTAGTAGTGTAAGACTAGAGAGAAGGTAGCTAGTCATCACCATCCACCGCCAATTCTTGGGCTACTCTTTTACTAACGAATAGTGGGATTGACCGACACTTATAACGCCCCCACGACTGGGAGGGCGAGCATGTTTGACGCGCCTCGGGCGCGAACTCGCGACCCTAAGATTACGAAGCGCACGCCTCAACGCGCTAGGCCATGCCAGTCCCATATGCTGAGTCACGTATGCCACGGCAGGGTGGCGCGGATGAATTATACAGGAAATGGGGAAGTGGTCACTTGTGATTTCATCATGTACTCTGAAGTTTGAGATTCTATTTACTGTGTCCTTGGGGGCTATGATGTAATCAAGTACGTTATATGAGCAGTTGGCAGCTGAAAAGAGTGTAGGTGTGTGGTTGTTAATAAGGTGCATTTTATTAATAGACAGAAATTTTTTTTTATACACAACATTCTGAGTATGTTTCTATTTTTTCTTAGTTCTGTGTGTGGAAAATTAAAGTTTCCAATGATGATTGGTTTAGGTTTACGGTTAACACATTTCTGAAGGAAGTCAATATCAATATTTTTAGTGGGTGAAGAATACATGGCGAGAATTGGAATTGTTAGCCGGTTGTTAAACTGTATATTATAAAAAATGGTTTCATTTATGCTTGATCTAAAAGAATCTTCTATTGAGATTAGATGCGAAATTTCTGTACTAAAGTAAGCTATTATGCCTCTATTGCTTTCGGAGTAAGGTATGCTGTATGTGATGAATCCGGGTATTGTGGTGTTTTGTTTCTCTGTGCAGAGTGTTTCTGAGACGATGATAATGTTAGCATTTATTTGTTTATTTATGTTGTAGATTCCTATTCTTTTATCTTTAAGGTTTCTTCGACAGTTGATGTGTAAAATTTTAATGTGTTGTATCATTGTGATGTTACACTTACCTTGTATGAATTCTAAGTGAAAGATGGTGTGGTTTGAGATTGAAAGTAGTGTCTTGCAAGGCTGCAAAGAGCCTTGAGTGACTCGTGTCTTGATTCGAAGGTAGGGAATTCACTTAATTCGATTAACATTGCAAATAAATTTGTAGTGAATTTCGTGGGGTTAAGTGTATGTGTTGTTTTCTTACGTGTGACGTCTGCGTATGTACGTGTTGATTGTGGCTGAATGGTTGTGTTTGTGATCCATGAGTCTGTTGGAGTTTTGAATAGTGGTTGTTTGGTGATGTGAGTGCTGAGAGGTTGTTTGTTACTGCTCGCGGTTTTAAAAATGATTCTGTTTCGTATCTGTGTGTATTTAGAACAGCCTTTGTAACTGGTTGCGTGAGGGCCTTTACAGTTTGCACATTTCACTTGGTTACACTCGTTAGGACACTGAATAACCTCGTGAGGTGCACTGCATCTCACGCATCTGTCTTTTGGCCATGCAGTTGGTTTTTGTGTGTCTGAACCTTTGACATATTTTTACATTGTAAACTTGGCTTTTGGTGTGTTTTTTGAAAAATAGAAAGCAACTGTCTTTTAGTAGTTTATTCTGGTCGTCTTTAGTGCTTACGGTTACTTTGATTAGTGGCGTTTCTTGTTTTGTTTTAAAAGATATAATTCGTTCTGATTTTGAAACCTCATAATCTTGTATTTTCAATTTCTCAGTGATCTCGTTATCTTCGTCTTAAGTCGAAATCGACACCTCTGATAACGACAGTTAACTGTGGAGTGTTGTGTTTTGGTGTGTTGATAGTGGCTTTAACCCCGAAGGCATCCTTGGGATAGTGGGCCAAAATGTGTAAGAATTCATGTGGTTCCGTGCATTTTAACATTACTTTATTGTTTGGAACACGATTAATGTCTTTAAACTGTATGCCCGGGTAATAAGCCCTCAGCTGGTTTTCGATCTGAGGGATGCGTGTCGTGTTGTTTATTCCTTCAATAAACAGAATTGAGGAAAATCGTGTGATTGTGTTTTTGATACCGTTTTTAGTGTCATCTGTGTCGTTGCTGGTGTTTTTAGATTCGTGTTTCTTAGACCTATTAGAGTTACTAGCGTAATTAGTATTAGAGTTAGTATCGTTATTATTATTAGAGCTAGTGGCGTTGTTAATATTACAGTTAGTGGCGTTATTATTACCAGAATTGTTAGCGTTATTAGTAATAGGTTAGTAGCGTTGTTAGAGTTAAAGCTAGTTGGATTATTTGAGACTATGCTTACCTTGGCCTTTTTCTTCTTTAGTTAGTAGTTATTTATCACCATTAGATTCCATCAAAAAAACATAGGGCCGCTTGCAGATTGTTCAACAGGTATTTAAGTGAGTAGGTTGTTTGCCTACTGCACTAAGCCGTCCCTAATTTAGTAGTGTAAGGGAAGGCAGCTAGTCATCACCAGCCACAGCCAACTCTTGGGCTACTCTTTTACCAACGAATAGTGGGATTGACCGTAAAATTATAACGCCTCCACAGTTTAAAGGGCGAGCATGTTTGGTGTTACGAAAATTCGAACCTGCGACTCTCAATTTACGAGTCGAGTGCCATGACCATCTGGCCATGCTGGGCGTGTCCTAAAGGACAGTTACACTTGAGAATCTGTATTGTGGTTACTTAAAATTAGGTGCTGTTCAGTTGAAAACTTTTATAAAGTTAAATAAAATGTAGAAACATTATACTAGTATTGATACCTTTTGCAAATATCGTTAGTGCTCGGAAATGAGTTTAATAACACACATCGAAGATCCATAAACAAGTAGGTTTGCAACATTGTACCTTCAAGAAACATTATTTATCGGATTATCAAATCCTATTGTGTAGAATTAGGTATATGATCTCAGCCTGAATTCCTGAACTCATTACGTTTTTTTATTCTTCATCGGTTGTTGTTTTACTCGACGCGAGTAAGTATTGCCAGTTTCACTCAAATTTTGTTTCAAACAATTATAATTTGTTTAAATAATTCACTATATAAATGGTGAAAATTATTTAAAATTGCTATCACTATAGAAGCTAATTATACTTCAATTAGCGTTTAAATTAACCCAGTACCTTTCCTATTGGAAATTATGGGAGTGTGCGCTTGAAAATAGAGCATGATATAAATTTAAATGTAGTTATATTAACTGAGTAAGACTGAATATTTTCTTCAGTGTTGCTGCTATCTAAGTAAATACCGTGAGTAACAGTTTTATAAATCGATTGATAAACTTTGTTACTCTAAACTTGGCTTATAAGTAGAAGCACCAGTTAGGTTCATTTAGTAATCGTATGATGATAAAATGACCATTTCTTGTCACTCTCTCTATTCTAATATATATTGTAAAAGGGTTATTAGCTTTTTTCCATTAAATGAATTCAAAACTATGCACAGTGATACAGGTCTGATGAAAATTAAACCTTACGAAATTTCATAGTGAAATAAATTTCCTTTTGTTAATCGTTTCAGTCATCTAGTCATTATTCTTAATTTATTTTCTTTTTGATGCTCTGGTAATTTATCTTCTTTACATTGATAAAACTGTTTAATATCATAAGCTATTTACAGAACATTTTGTTTTATTCATGGCCAATGTTTTTAGACAATTCTAATTTAGAGTGACTAATATTTTGATCGAAAATTATTTTTGAGTCACTCAGACGGTTTAATACTTGGATAATATTTCATTTCGTTATGCTTCCATTAGCTTTGTAGGCCATTAGTTTACAACATTACTTTCTAATTGTGTGTTACTTGATGTGCCAATACTGATACGCCCGGCATGGCAGGGTAATCGAGGTGCTCTACTCGTAATATCAGTGTCTCGGGTTGGAATCTCTATCATCCCACACATCTTCGCCCTTTAGCCGTGGAGATATTATAATGTGATTATCAATCCAACTATTCGTTCATAAAAGAGTAGCTCATGAGTTGGCGGTGGGTAGTGATGGCTAAATGTTTTTTCTCTAGTGTTATACTGCTAATTAGGAACGGTTAACGCAGATAGTCCTCGTATATCTTTGAGCAAAATTAAAAAAAAACTAACCAATACTAACATCTTTACCGTTTTATACAAAATAGTACCACTACTGAATTATAAAGGATCGTGATGAATTATAATAGTATCTTTTAACTCGCGTAAAAGTTGCAAAAAAAGTACAATTTCCCAAGAATGCGTAAACAGAATATGCGATTTAATAACGTGGAAAATTTCTGTTGCGCGACTTTCACGTTTTACTATGCACGTGTACTTAGTACTATGAAACGTAATTTTATGGCTAAAAGAATTCACACCCACTACTTTAAAGCCTTCACTCTTCAGTTATTAATTTTTTAAGAATAATAGTACTGTTAGAGTAAGTTATTCATAAATTAGTTACTCTTATCTTGACAAAATTATTTAATAAACGGAATTACAATTGTCTTTCTCGCCGAATGAAACATGTCATCAATATTGCATATGGCAGACATAGTGTGGTTGAAAAACTGTCATATACAGTTCTATTTAGAACAACTCCTAGGATTAAATAAAGAATGTAATTGAGAAATAAAATTAGCCGTCCAGGATTGTTATGTGTAAAATATAATTAATGATATATTCTAAAGTAAGTTTTAACGGTTTCGCTACATAATTTACGACTAATGCTACAGTGGAAAGAATAATTTTTGATGTTTTGTTTAACGTCATAACATTTTCAGGTAATTCACTATTAATTACGAAACCATAATTAAACATCTGAACAAGCACATAATTGTATCATATTTCTAAAAATTAACACAATTAAAAATATCTCTAAGCGTCTAATATTTTTCTTTAAGAAGGTAAGAGAAAGTTGATCTCGGAGTTAAATTTTTTTTACCAAATCCTAATTTTCGTGATATTAATGCATATTTGTGACGAGTGACAATTTTCTTAAAGAATATTATTTATGTACAAATAATACATGTAATATCTGCGTGAACGACTACACATTAGACAATAATTAGATTGAAAAGAAATCTCTTAACATTTAAATTCGTGTTATTTTACAATTTGCAGTTGGAAATACCTTTTTTTGTACAAATTTTGTATAATAATTATGGAAAGATATTAGAAATGTTAATTTAATTTGAATGAGAACCGACTGACATCAACGTAAGACTGAATATAGACGATGTGTCATCGTGTATTATCGTTTATTCATCTGTTTTTTTTTACATTTAAGTATATAGTCACTGCTTTTCAATATCTAGGCCAATGAACATAAAGAAAATATATGCATTTTGCGTTGCTAGACTCAACCACTTATTGGAGTAGACCTTCGAAAGATGAAAATAAGAAAAGGGGGAAAATTAAAAACATTTTTAGCATTTAATAAGGAAAATGAAATTAGCCTAAGTACTAGCTGGTCAAAAGTTTAAAAACATACTGAAATGAAGCGTTAATCGGTAAACACATAACGAAATTTAGTCATTTTTGTTCAAGCACTAGCGTTGTCAACCTCTCTAACTGACATCTCCTGTGTTACATTGGGTAAAAATATGGCAAAGGCTAAAAAGTTGACAGAGTTTGAACGTAGCAGAATTAGCAAGCTGCCGTCTCAAGGTGCCGTCGCTGGTGAGATTGGGCGTAGTAAAACTACTGTTGCAAATTTCTTAAAAGACCCTAAGAATTGCAAGTGGTCGGTCTAAGAAACTTTCGCCGGCGTTGAGCAGGAGAATTCGACGGGTTGTCTGGTAAGACACCAGCCGATTATCGAACCAGATTAAGGCCCTTACGGACGCAGAATGCAACTCAAGAACAATAAGACGACATCTACGAGAGAAAGGTTTCAAAAGCCGTAAATGTCTTAAAAGGCCAGACCTCTTTCCACACCACGAAATAGCTCGGTTAAATTTGCTGAGAAGCATCATACATGGGGCGGAGAAATGGTTTTGTCGTCTCAGTTGGAGGGATGAAATAAAAACTCTGAAAGAAAATATAACATCTCATCATGATATGATCAAACCAATAGACATATAAAGCGCTCACTGCGGCTGTTTTAACTTCAGCATAAAATTTGCCTCGAACGTTGGCGCGAGATTTTCCAAATTTATTTTCACTTTTGTGCTAAAAAAAAAGTTTTCTGCAAAGTTTAGCTGCGGAAACTAGCTGAACGTGCCTTGAGACACTCATGAATGGAATGAACTTTTCTCAAATTATTTTATCTCAACGCTTTTTATTAGCGTTTTCAAGCGTTTATCATTTTAAACTGTAAATTTTCTGGGTTTGTTTGTAAGCTATACAGCAGTTTTTCATAAAAGTATACAACTTTTTTGTGAATGTACCGCAAAATAACGTTATAACAATAACAAATAATTGAGTTTATTCAGTAAAAACAAATACGGTAATACTGACATCGTAAGCCACCAGCAGTGAACTAAATAATCTCATCTTTCCTATAAGTAATTATTTTAACAACTTTTAAAAGTACAAAAAACCGAATATCGTCAATAGTGCTTTCTTTTCAATTAGCTGGTTTATTTCAAACAACATGATCAAAGACAAATTCCTATCCCAAAGCCTTCATCAAGTCACTGAAGTAAACCCATGCACAACCATAAAGTAGCTAATCATCATGATGGCCAAAATTATTATCTACACTAATGTTTACTTCTTTTCTTTGCGAAAAGTTTGAGGACTAAATAAGGAAACATAATCATACTAAATATTAAACTTATTTTAAATATCATATTTTATAAACTCTTAATAACAGAACTAAAAGGATTTTTTTTCGAAATCTAAAATCAGCAAGTAATATCACGTTCACCATTAAATTATTTGTATAAGTTTTACTAGTAGATTGTTTTACTTTCCAACCGGAACACCATTTTACTCATGTGAGTAGAAAGTAAGCTGCATTATTAAAAACATATATATTATGTTAGTCCTTATTTATGTGTTTTTTTTTGTTAATCTCTAGATACTGCATTATTAAAAATATATATTACGTTAATCCTTATTTACGTTTTTTTTTGCTGATCTCTAGAGACAGCGAAATAAATTTTCAAAGAAATGAAGAATTTTACTCTATTTTCTTCTAACGTTTTACTTCAGCAATCTAAAGAGTCGGTTTGTTTAACAGCAAAGACACATTGGTTTATCTGCTGTATCCACCGCGAGGAATCGAATCACGGATCTCGGCGTTTAAGGCTGTAGTCTTGTCGATGTTCTTCGACAAAGAGCAAAATACATTGAATATTAATAGCTACCATTTGATTTTTTATTAAGCCAGGTGTATTAAATCTATAGACTTAAATGTACTTGTGTATTAAACCGAGTATATCATCACGACATAAGCAGTTTTAATAGTAAAGATACTAAGATATGTATATTTTACCTCTAGTAATAAACAAGCGAATACTTAAAACTTAAGTTTGTGCATTCTTCACTAAAATAAATGTTGCCAAATAACAACTCCTATATTGAGTACAGTTACCTTATAATTGAATTATTAAACGTGAGAAGACTTCTTTGTAAACAGATGATACAATTATCGTTGGAAACCGACTCGTACACCTTTCAACATTGTTTTTTCATTTAAATTGTTTTTTGCAACAACTACAAAAAGGCTTAAATGGAAAACATAGAACGGAGCATTCAAACCTTCAATTATATTACTGCACGCGTCATTAATTTTTTTTTATCTTTTCTCACTCGTAGGCAGGAGTCGATATGCTTTAAGATATTAGATTTTTAAGTTATTTTTTTAAAACAAACTTTGGTCTTGTGCCAATTCTGTTCTGCTCAGTTAAGTATCATGAGAGTTGGTAGTAATATTTATATTTCCATGATTATGCTGTTCAGTCCGTCAGTTTTCTACTACATGTCATGACGATACATTTTCAATCTTCATATTTTGTTTTATTTATCAAAACACAAATCTTAACTTTGTCGATTTTCATAAAGTTTAGAGAAGGCTTGTGTAAGTAACGAAGGAAACATTATTAAAAGTAACAGATGTTTAAACACCACATGGCCAGGTGGTTAAGGCACTCAAATCGCACTCCGAGGATAATGGGTTCGAATCCCCGTCACACTAAACATTCTTGCCCTTTCATCTGTGAAGACGTTATAAAAGTGACGATCAATTCCATTATTCATTGGTAAAATAGTAGTCCAAGAATTGGCGGACGGTGGTGATGACTAGCTGCCTTTCCTCCAGTCTTACACTACTAACTTAGGGATGACTAGCTAAGATAGCCCTCATGTAGCTTTGCACGAAATTCAAGACAAACAAATTTATAGCTTTCAAAGAAACTTTTGTCATGAGGTACAAAAGCTTGTCTGATTGTTGTACATTTGTTACATATAAAAAAGTTGTCGTTATTACACATTCAAGTTGCCTCCAGACTTTATTATCTAAAAGTAGTTTCCTCGTCAAATGTAGATCTGTAGATTTGCTCTTATTAACAAAAACTGTTCTCTTCAAATCAATTTAACATTATAATTAACTGATGCTATGCTTTTGAATCGTCGATCTAATATTATTGATTTAAACGATATTCTTCAATCCGTTTATTTAGTGCTATTAATGTTACGTATTATAATTTATTCTAGACGAGACTCCGATTTATTATGTTACGTATGCAACTTATTACTATTTCAAATAACCGGGAATTTGAGTTTCAATTTAGAAGTTAATTAAATGTAAATATGTATCAACTTTATATCTGCCAACAAAATTGATACACATAACCTTCTGTTTTTAATACAAACATATCTTAATATACAAACAAAGAAAACATTAAAATTGCTAATGATGGTTAAAATTGGTTATTACTAATATTTGTTAAAAACGATGGTTTATGTATAAGAATTTTACAAACTTACAAATAATACCGAGTGTTATATCCGGTCTAGAGCTATTTTATTGACGATCCATATCCATGACGAGCAAATTTATTCTGAGTTGATATTTTCACACCTCGCTAAACCTAGCTGGGTTAACTGGCCTCACACTCTTACAAGCTGTTTGTTTGTTTGTTTTGGAATTTCGCACAAAGCTACTCGAGGGCTATCTGTGCTAGCCGTCCGTCATTTAGCAGTGTAAGACTAGAGGGAAGGCAGCTAGTCATCACTACCCACCGCCAACTATTGGGCTACTCTATTACCAACGAATAGTGGGATTGACCGTCACATTATACACCCCCATGGATGGGAGGGCGAGCATGTTTAGCGCGACATGGGCGTAAACCCGCGACCCTCGGATTACGAGTCGCATGCCTTATGCGCTTGGCCATGCCAGGCTGTCTAACAAGCTGACTTTTTCTGGCGAAATTATTTATTGTACTTGTAGAAATGACAACGGCCAGTGTTAAGTCACCGTAATTTAACGGTTTGTAATGTTCGAAATCTACAAACATTTCCAGTTCAATTCTGTAATGTTTTTATTTCTGAATGGTTTTAATGTATTATATATATAAAATTAAATATGTTAAACGTTTTTTTTCAGGCAGTTTATGAAAAAGACGTCCACTCGGAAGCAAAAACAGGTTTTGTAGGTATGTTTTGAATTTCGCACAAAATTATTCGAGGACTATCTGCGCTAACCGCCCTAATTTAGCAGTGTAAGACTAGAGAGAAAGCATCTAGTCATCACCACTCTTGGGCTACTCTTTATCCAATGAATAGTGGGATTGGCTAATACATAATAACGTCCCAGCGGCTGAAAGGGCAGAGCAAAAACAGAACCTGCCAGTTGAATGTGACCAACTCTTGATCATAGATAGGTAACAAATATAGATTTTTTTAATGATGAACTAAATTGCTACAATACAGAATTTCCATAGTAATGTAATGTTACACAAAGAAAAGTATTTTTGTAGGTTTCCTCTAGCAATACATAAGTGCAAAAGGATTCTTAATTTATTTACATGCTGAATAAAACATTACGCCATTTGTTTTCGAGCAGATACTTATGTATTATAGATGACGTATCACATACTTTTTTTCTATTAATACAAAAAACAACCATTGAGTAGTAACCCATAACAAAAGGTTATTTTTGTTTTTAGTCCTAAGTACGCGATAAATGTACATTCTTTTCGCTCTTTGTTTCAGTTACTTTTTTTTTTTATTTTAATCACACATTTCGTTTGTTTTTGAATTTCGCGCAAAACTACACGAGGGCTATATGTACAAGCCATCCCTAATTTAGTAATGTACAACTAAAGGGAAGGCAGCAAATCATCACTACCCATCGCCAACTCTTGGACTACCCTTTTACCAACGAATAGTGGGACTGACCGTCACATTATAACACATCTACGGCTGAAAGGGCGAGCATGTTCGGTGTGACAGGGATTTGAACGCGTTTCCCTCAGACTACTAGTTGAGTGTTTTAACCACCTGGCCATTCCAGGCCAAGATACATTTTACGTAACATATAAACTAAAGTTGTTGTTTTTTTATAATATCAAAGAAAGCAATCGAAATCGAGCTTGAAACTTCTGTTGTATAGATATTAAAATGTCCAGACGTATCATAAAAGAGAAAGGTGTCAAAAGCATCCATAATTTACAACACTTAGACAGAAACAACTGAAGTGTTTTTACTGGTACGTCTTTATGGTTCTCCAATATTTTATATGTGTATTTCCGAACAAAAAAAACATAATAAGGAAGAAAGGTCATGAAAGACTATGGTAAAGACATTGCCTTTCCGCTGGACATTCCTACATCATTTATATATTTTTTCGCTAACACTAGAAGCTGAATGATGCTCATTATCGTTTCCGCCTCGCTCAGAATCGTGGTGGCAAAGCGCATGCTCAGTGGATGTCATAGAAGCCAGCATCTTGATACTCACACTCACAGTGTGTGGCAGGCCACTTGCTTCGAGATCGCTTATTAGAAACAACTCGCTTCATCTGAGGGTACAAACAGTGCGGTCTTCCTTCTAGCAAACAACGGACCAAAAGGTGTGAAATACCCGACGTTTAAGTAGAGGTAAGGAATTTAGATTTTCAACTTAATTGGGAGTTAAAACTGTTTTTAAATTTTATACCTAATATGCATTTCCGATTATACTAAATAGAACTGCCTGAATAAACGTAATTAGTCGTGTTTTGTCAGTTGAACAAATTTTTAATTTGCTCATTTACTCCGTTATTTTCGTTTACGTCTTGTGATTATTGTTCATTTCAACTGAGTTTTAAATAGGATATCAGCTCTTTTCCCATACGGACGCTCGTAAAGTTGTATAACATACCACAGATGATTAAATAAGAATGTTTTAGAAACAAAACATTACTCGTTTTAAGTAACGATGCAGAACTCTATAGTTATAGTTGTCAACTGGTTAAAGTGCATTTTGTAAGTACAGCACTTTATAACGTGTCGTCATGCTACTGACGAAAGAAGCATTTTTGTGCTCCCATTTATAAATTTATAAATTAAAAATACCAGATTTTTTTTGTATTGCCGTCTCCAATGAAAATGTTGGTAGCTTACACTATCGATTCATTTATGGCGTAAGTTTAAATAATTAACACTTGTGAGCTGATATGAACAATCGCAAAGCGTGAAATCAAACAAAAATCTGTTTCAAAATTTGACCAAAAATCCTTCCACTTTTCTACCTCATACATACAGGATGTTTTTATTCTTATATAAGCCTTCATAATTCAAAAGAACAGGTTTAATATCACTACTTATAAGTAAAGTTTTTCAAATGTTTCTCAGAACATACTCCGAATAATCCATCTTCATAGCATTAACATTTTTATACATGCTACATTTTATATGTCTTATAGTTATGTTATGCTATTATATTATATATATGTTATATTGTTGTTTATTACATCATTATATTTGTGTCTGTGTGTGTGTATAAAATAAGTGCAACATCTTTTAATTATTGGATGGCAAAAATTACCCTGTATATTTTTTATTTGTTTTTTATGCCACTCAACTTATAAAATATTTGTGTAAGCTGAAATCAGACGCATAAAAATTATTGTTAGCTTTTTGTTTTTTCGTACTGTTTAGTTATCAATTAAAATGATGTAAACTTATAGTTTACTGTATGCCTAACTATCCACCTATTGGTTTTTTTTTATAATGTATATTTATTTTTTGTACTGTGATTTGCTACTGTGTTCAGTCTGCTGGTTATTCTAATATGTAGTTGATCATATCGTTATTTATATTACACGCCTCGAGTGAGTATGTAGTAAAGTGAAATATGTCTGGTCGTTACAGAAATGATTGAAGTCGTAATTTTGGAGAAATTAAATTGAAATGGGAATATGAAACTGTTCTATGTTGGAGAGGGGGTGTTCATGGTTTCAGTGATTCTCATATCCACATATGACCCATTATAATTTCCTCTGGCAATACTCATCTTCTACAAGACACTTATCGCTCACACTTTTCTTGCAAGATAATGCAACGTCGCAAGTGTATTCATGCAAAACCTACCATTAGGTGATTGTCGTGTTGTATGTATCACAGTTTAAAATAGCCTGAAACTGATTTGAAAGATAATTTAAAGTTAGAAGCTAATTAAATGTTAATATGCATCATATTTATTGTACGTGTCAATAAGATTAATACACACAGTTTTCTTTCTTAATACAGATAAATTTTAATACACAAACAATAATACGGTTTACATTAACTTTAATTACAAATAATGATTTACATAGAAAAGTTTTACAAGCTTGCAAACAATATTGATTCTTCTATCTGATTCCAAACTTCCTCAATATCATATCGAGGGTTCACGATCAGTGAATTAATTATTAGTTGATATCGGTACAATTTACTTAACAGAGAACTAGCATGTTCTTCCCTGGTCACGTGCGGATTATATGTCGAGTTTAACACTAACTATGTCTAATGTTTTCGTAAAAATACTAATGTTCGATGTGAATCCGCTAAAGGTAGATGATTTGTAGTGTTTAAAATTTATAAATGTTCGTGGTCAAATATTTGAAGTTTCCGGTTACTTAACGTTAATAATAGTTATAGCTTCTGAGGTTTATAATATACCAATTATCGCAAAGCATAATAATATATACTATTTCTTGACACGTCACGTTGATTATATTTATAGGCATGTGAAGAGTTTTTAGAAATTTCTGTCTGCACAGCAATATAAACGTTCCACTAATCTTCGCGTACACACAAAAATATTGTTGATTTTTACACTCGACAATCTCCAATAATTTTAGTGAATAGTCAGGAGTTTCACAATACACATTTAACAGCATGTGTTACATGCATTTCTGAATATAAAGTTAGCATACACAAGCGTCGATATTAAAATAAATATGTAATAATAGTAAATCCGTAACGATCGATATTAGTAACTTAGCTTTTATTAATATAAGGAAATCGGTAAAAGATTGTCACTAGAACTCAGAAACATATTCCTTTGAATGTACACATGAAGATAACATATCACCTACTGCTAATTTTTAACAATAGAATAATAAAACAGTACTGAAGTAAAACCAGGAAGTAACGGAGCCAGAAAGTTTTGATTAACGTTACTCCCGAATGTTTAGTTTTGCAAGTAAAGTTACAGAAATGGCCTCATATTCCAGTCTCTGTTATGATTTTCTTATTTATCACATCTTTCTCTTACACAAGTCTACTAAGATTAACTTGTTTCTTCTCATTTAATTTCAAGAGTTCAAAGGACAACAATATGTAAATACTTTCAAATATAAGCTACAAATTGGCAAAAGTAACTGTAGAATAAATCTGTCTCGCACAAGTCAGTAAACCCTTCACAGTGTAGCGAAAAAAGTTTAAATTTCAAAACAACTAGTCTATACAAGTAACCAACAACGTCTTGGTTAGTGTCTTATATCTATATCTATATTTTGTAGTACTTTTAAAATTTCTCGACTCGTTTTTTTGTTGTTTTTGTTTTCTTTGGACATGAAAGAACAATTTTCTTGAACATTACGGTTCTACCGTTGTAAGAGATTTTTTCTTTGCTTTAGACTTGTGTTGTTATAAATTATTCATTTAAAGTGTAATTAACCAAGACTGTCTATCGCATGACTTCTAAACAGAGTTCAAGCAAAACAACTGCACTAGGCAAGAAATACTGGGGAATTATAGATAACATCAGAATTACAAAACTGAATTGCTTATTTTAATCATAGTGAGCTCAAATGAATTACTTTCTCACCATGGTTCAGAACAGGGTTCTTAACTGGAAGTTGTACTAACTACGCAATACGACAAAGGTAACTTAGTACCGATACATTTATACAGTGAGGAAGGCGGGACACAGCTAAAATGAGGAATGTTTTCGAGAATAGGGGGCTTTTGTATCGAAAGTTTAATTTTTTTTTTGTTTTAAATTTCCCATAAAGCTACATTAGGGGTATCTGTGCTAGCCGTCCCTAACTTAGTAGTGTAAGACCAGATTGAAGGCAGCTAGTCTTCACCTCTCACCGCCAACACTTACGATACTCTTTTACCAACGAATAGTGGAACTGACAGTCACATTATAATGCCGCCATGGCTGAAAGCGCGAACATGTTTGGTGTGACGGAAATTCGAATCCACGATTCTCAGACTACGAGTCGAATGTCTAAACCACCTAGCCATGCCAGGACTAGATAAGATTCATAGGCAATGTAAGCTGTAGCTCAGGAGAGGAAGAAACAAAAACTGGTTTAAGAAAACTGAATAAACAATTTTCTGTCGCCCATCAACTTCAATGGTGAGCTGCTACCTCTTATTGTGAGTGGCCTGCAAATTTATGCACTTATTGCTCTAATATACTAAGATCGATTCTACGTGGTAGAAAGAGCACAGATATAATGTTGTATATATTTGTGTTTGTCTGTTTTTTATCTATCAATAGCCGTCTCTTACATTTATATTGATAATCTAAAAGGAAGGCAGATATTAAAATGCACCCACTACTCTAATGCAGTAATGACATTTGATTGTCACTCTTGAAGCGTACACACAGTCCATAAGTCCAAAGACAAACCGTAATAATTTTACTATGGTTCTAGGGCTAATTAAATAGAAACTTTGAGGAAAATCTGCGAATCATTTTAATGCATTACTGATATAAAGTTATTATATTCAGTTAGTTACCTAAATAAAACTTCATTTAAATAAATTCGAAGAGTAGTTTGAACTTTAAATACGAGTGTGAAATCTATAGTTGTTGTTGTGGTTTTGAATTAAGCACAAAGCTACACAATGGGCTATCTGTGCTCTGCCCACCACGGGTATCAAAACCCGGATTTTATCGTGTAAGTCCGCAGACATACCGCTGAGCCACTGGGGGGCGAAATATATAGTTTAAATTAATGTTAATATTCCGTGAAAAGTTACTTTAGTTATTTTGAATAAATGTTAAAGATATTTTTTTCTTCTGCAGTGGGCCCGGCATGGCCAGATGGGTTAAGGCATTCGACTCGTAATCTAATGGTCGCGGATTCGCATCGCCGTCGCACCAAACATGCTCGCCTTTTCAGCCGTGGGAGCGTTATAATGTGACGGTCAATCCAACTGTTCGTTGATAAAAGAGTAACTCCAGAATTGGTGGTGGGTGGTGATGACTAACTGCCTTATACTGCTAAATCAGGAACGGTTAGCGCAGGTAGCCCTCGAGTAGCTTTGCGCGAAATTCTAAACAAACCAAACCAATCAAATTGAATGGTGTCGAAAATGAACCAAATTATTATTAGACTAGTTCTCTACATGTCAGTAATTAAGCTGACTTTAAACTGTGTTTCTTCTCGTACTCTAAGTAGAGAAGTGTAACTAGGGAGCAAGTGGCTTTACTATTTCTATATTTAAGTCACTGAAAAAAGAAACAAAATCGGCAGTGAATGGATTCTGAGCCTTAAGAACATAATAGCACAACTCAAAAACTAAATAAATGTTCTTGCCGAATTCAATCGTTAATAACAATGAAACCAAAACTAAGCTTAATTGTCTATAGCATCATATCCTCAGTCTTCTTTTTCTTTCTTCACAAAATCTTTTACTTCCCATATCTTTAAAGAACAATTAAACCAACCTTTTATCTTTAAATATTACACCGTTTGATGTCACATTTTTTTCTCTAATCGGTTTGTTTGTTTGCATGGGTTTGTTAATACCCATACCAGCCATTCTGAGATACATTTTTACTTCAAGCTGGTTTCTCGTCATTACGGGTTTCTTTTGAATTTCACACACAGCAACACCAGGGCTATCTACGCTAGCCCTCCCTAAGTCAGCAGTGTAGGACGAAAGAGAAAACAACTAGTAGTTATCTCCCACTGCCAACATTGTAAAGGCCCCACGGCTGGAAATTTAAACATATTTCGTGTGACAGAGATTTGAAACTGCGACCCCCAGAGTGTGAGTCGATTGCCCTAACCAGCTGGCGAGGCAGGGCTGTCTCGAATAGGAAGTTATCTCTTACTCCGTTGTTTACACAGTATTAAGTTCAACAATCATTTAGAATCCTATAACATACAGATATATATAAATATACATACACATGTATAAAACAGTTGACTTGTTAATTAACTTTTCGGGAACATGTTTTCAAATATTATTATCTATTATGAAAAGAAAATAAACCCATTGCTGTCAACAGAATGATTATCCAACAAACTAAAGAATGTGACATATAAAATAATTTAATGTAATGTCAATGCATAAAAAAACCCGTTGAATTACACAGGGCTTAGATGAAAAAGATATGTGGTTTATTGAAGTATGGGTGTGTGTGTGTGTGTGTGTTTATAGCAAAGCCACATTCGGCTATCTACTAAACCCACCGAGGAGAATCGAACCCCTGATTTTAGCGTTATAAATTTGTAGACTTACCGCTGTATTAGCGGGGGTGGGCTTGAAGCATGAAATATGGTAATTAGAATTTTATATAGAAGTTGATTTCGTATTTCATTTTTAACCTCTTCCCTCCAATAGCTCAGTGATATTCCTCTTGACTTATGATGCTAAGAAATAGGTTTTGATATTTATGCAGAGCACTCTGCGTAGAGTATGTTTGCTATTTATCATTAAAGATTACAGAAGTTTTCCCTATTGTTCAAAATTATATTCATTTTGAAAGAAAACTGTAAAAACGTCATCTGCTCTTCTCTTTCCCTGAATACAGTTGATCTTATTTCTTATTCATAGACCGTGCATTTTTACAATTATATCAGGGAATTTTTGTTATTTTTATTAACAATTGTAAAACAGATATCCTCACTACGTATTTTACCTTCTATTGCACATTGCAACGTATAGATAACAAAACTATCTTTTTTGTTGCTTTATATACACGCAAAAGCTTCAATTCTGTATTTTTATCTCTATGTAACAGTCTAAATAAACCATGGATTTATTTTGATTGGTTGTATAATTGAACAGTATTGCTTTTGGTCTTACCCATTTAGATCATACCAGAAATATGTTTTACCAAGTAAGAAATTCAATTTTTTCCATCTTAAAATAGAAAATGAATGATTAAAACTAACAAACTGTCAACTCTGAATCGTAACTGTTGTCCTGATGATATTCACAACACACGTATCTATTTTACATGACAGTCAGTGTCTGTTTTATGGTTACACCAATAACACATCTTCGCATAGCAATGAAACTATCCGTCGATATTGTTTAGTCAAACAATGGCTTTTATGTTGAATGTGTGCAATGGATGTTGATTGAAAATATTAATTTAACTATCATGCAATGTTATAGATGTTATACCTTTTTATAATATTTTGTTCAGGACCAAAAGCATGACCCCCTAGTAACACAGCAGTATGTCTGTGAACTCACACTCCTAAAACCAGGATTCGATACCCGTGGTGGGCAGATCACAGATAGCTCATTGTGTAATTTTGTGCTTAATTCTAAACAAACAAATCCAAAGTATCACCTGGTGTTGTTGTTAGTCTGTATACTGAAAGTAGACTTTGATAATATGTTTAGTGATCAAAGTTTACTTTGAAGTTTGCTATTAATTTCAATATATTCATTTTTATGAGCATGATTTTGTTTTCTCAATAATAGGCAGAGTAGCTCAAGTTCCTATTATATAGTGAATAGCCTACATTCCTTATGTAGTGTGTGACACGTGCTACTTATTTCAAAAAGCGTGGAATTTAGAGCTATGTTCTTCCTGATCCCTTGCTTTACTATTATTTATATATATGCCATAGTTTTGCAATGTGTTTCCAGCCAGTCTTTATTAATATAGCAATCTCACATCACCAGTTTTTTGTTTTTGAAACTCAGGGCTTTGTTATAAAAACAAAGGCAACGTATACAGTACTTCATAGTCTGAAGCTTCTAAAACATTGGCTTACAAAGAATGAAGTGTAGAAACTCAAGTGTCTACCTAGATACTTTATCTTACAGAGCTTCCTAGTCGAAATTTTCACAACAAATCAGCAAGTTTTTTATGAAAAGAGTTTCATTTTGAAGTGTACATCAATAAGTTTGTGGACTTATACTGCTAAACTTCAGGTTTCGATACCTGTGATGGGCAGATCAAAAATAGTCCATTGTGTAGCTTTATGTCTAATAAAAAACAATAACTTTATATACAAAATATTTCACGGGAGGAACGATAGTTTCCCAAAAAATTTTAGGAAACTAAAGTAACCACAATAACAATAGCAGTAATTTATTTCTGGCAGCGAATTTTGTTATATTACTTTGCTTTTTGAATCAAATTTTATTATCTCATGTGGAGTACCATCACCCCTTCAAACTAAGATACGATTATCCCTTCTTATGAAATGCAAATTACACTGCTAAATTAAGGACGCTAGCGCGTTAGCCATCGTGTAGATTTGCGCGGAATCCAAACCCATTCTTCACCATATTATTGCAGCGTGCGTGCGTTTCTTTTGTTATCTTAAGTCTTGTTTTTCACAAGTGTTTTGCTTTGAGCTTTCTTTAGTTTTTAACTAAACTAATGGTCCATTAAGACGTCTTGAACATGCGTAGCTACCATCTTTGACCTCTTTGCTGCGAGGAAATAGACGAATCATCTTTATTTTCAAATGAATCCTCAGAGCTAAATCTGCCTCATGATGAGTAAATAACCAGTGACACGCCAGAGAGAAATAAGCAAAATAAAACAAGTTTGTTTGACATAAAAAGTAGGAAAAATGTAAGTTGTGTATCTAAATATTTTCGGGGTGCATTGTTTCTTATTTAATTGAGTGTGAGTGAAAAAAATCGTTCTCTGAATATAGTTTTCTTTCATCGTTGTGAAAAAAAATGGAATTTCGTTCTTTCATTTTAGCTTTTATGTATTAAATATACAACATTAACGTTTCCAGTGAAGCGCTTGATGCTTTATTTCGTATAAACAAATTATACTTTAAAAAACAACACTCCACCCATAATTTACTCTATTGGATCAAAGTGAAACTAAACTTTAGGAGAGTAAATTAATTGGAAAAGTTCTAATGTCCACTTAAAGTAATAAAGCACATAAAGAAAAGAGTGTGAAAAAACTTGATAATATCAAAGTTCCTTTCTTAATTTGATATTAAAATCAACTCCGGAAGAAATGTCACATGTATCTTAGTGTGTTTACTTTCACACCGTATCCTATTTCAACTCTTTCATGTAATCCTCATTTAATGCTAAAAAAAAAAAAAAAAAAAAAAAAGACCAATGATTTTCAAACTTTTTCTGACAACACCACCTTGGCCCGGCGTGACAAGGTGTTTAGGCACTCGACATGTAATCTGAAGGTTGCGGGTTCGAATCCTCGTCAGACCAAGCTTGCTTGTCGTTTTAGCTGTAGGAACGTCATTATGTAACGGTCAATCCCATTATTCTTTGGTAAAATAGTAGTTAAGAATTTGCGGTGGGTGTTGATGATTAGCTTCCTTCCCTCTAGTCTTGTACTGCTAAATTAGGAACGGCCTAGCTCAACTACCCCTCGTGTAGCTTTGCGCGAAATTGAAAACAAACCAAAACCACACCATCTTCATTTTTTTTTATTTTTTTTAGTTATCGGTTGGCTGCCATCATATCTCTTTCTCTTCGTAATTATGTAACCCTTCCATGAATCACCTGAAGGAAGCCCTCTGACGGTAGCATTAAGAATCGCTGACCAAGACAACTACAGTATTTTGAAAAATGTATGTTGACGGTGCATTAGTGAAATAAAAGAATAAAAAAAAAGTTGAATTATTGTATGTTTGTTTTTTACAATCATACATCTTCATTCCATGCTCTGAACGTATCAGTATATTCTTAACTGGAAGTAAAGTCACGTTCAGTAGAAAAAAAATAAGATTGAATTTATTTATTACCAGAGACATTCCGTTATAAAGTCAGTTAATTATAAATCTGGAAAAAAAGTATTCCTTTAAAACTTTTCGAAAAATCTGAGTCTTTACAAGTTTTCAAGATAACAAAATTTCACTTAAATCCACAGAGATATTATTCCAAGGAACAGTGGTGTTAAACAAATTTTGATGAAAATTTTCATATTATTTATTTGATGGCCTGGCATGGCCGAGCGCGTTAAGGCGTGCACTCGTAATCCGAGGGTCGCGGGTTCGCGCCCGAGTCGCGCTAAACATGCTCGCCCTCCCAGCCGTGGGGGTGTATAATGTGACGGTCAATCCCACTATTCGTTAGTAAAAGAGTAGCCCAAGAGTTGGCGGTGGGTGGTGATGACTAGCTGCCTTCCCTCTAGTCTTACACTGCTAAATTAGGGACGGCTAGCACAGATAGCCCTCGAGTAGCTTTGTGCGAAATTCCAAAAACAAAAAAAAAACAAAAATTTATTTGATAGCAAAAATCACTCTATTTTTGCCCATAACACTATTTATTATAAAATTTAATTAAGAGGAATAGCTAGCTTATCCTAATTTAGTAGTGTAAAACTATTTCATCTAATCTTAGAAGGTCCAATATCAATAAAATTCAGCGATTTTGTATTTAACACATAGTTTTAGAGTTTGTGTAAAATGTATTATGTTATAGTATAAATAATAAGGCAGTGAAATATAAATCCGTGTGTTTGTATATATACATTGGCTTACATTTTAAAACGTTTCGGTTTTCTTTTTCTAGCTGTCTTTGTTTAATTGTTTTTAATAATTTAAATATTATTTTGTTTAGTATACTGTAAATATGCTTCAATCTGCTTGATTACCAGAGTTTAAGCGACTTTTTAAAATATTTTTATTGCCCTTTTGGTTTGTTTTGAATTTTGCGTAAAGCTACACGAGGGTTACCCGCGCTAGCCGTCCACAATTTAGCAGTGTAAGACTAGAGGGAAGGCAGCTAGTCGTGGCCACCCACTGCCAATTCTTGGGCTACTCTTTTACAAACGAATAGTTGGATTGACTGTGACATTATAACGCCCCCATGGCTGAAAGGACGAACTTGTTTTGTGTGACAAGGATTCGAATCCACGACCCTTGGATTACGAGTCGAGTGCCTTAACCATCTTGCCATACCGGGCCACAATATGTGGTAATTATTGGATTCGATAAAGGTGAGTTTTTATGTTATATATGCCACTTTAGAAAGGAATAAATATTCCAATGTCTTACATCACGCCTCATAACAATTGTATCTTTTTTAATATTATTTTTAAGTATTTCAATAAAATAGATTATTTTCTTGCTAATAACTTAATGTACCTTATCTAATCAGTTTTCTCTTCAATAAGTTCAGTTTCTTCCGGATACCCGCATGAAATTAAACAAAGGCTAGTTGCATTATCTGTTCCTATTTTTGAACTAAAACTGGAGATAAGGTTAGATAAAAACAGCAACTTGGCTAATCTAATAAAATAGAGAAAATTCATCGATGCTTATAATGCACCCATGACCTTAGAGTGTAAAGAATGACTTTTTTGTTTATTTTACTTTTGCGGCAACTCGTACAAGCCAATGACCATTTGATGCACAGTCCAACACGCTAACTACCGGCCACACCCGCTCATATTTTTAATATAAGTGCATCAGATTTTCTGGCTTAATCGATAAAACATTTTCGTATGTTTAGTCATTTTTGGTTTCTTTATAAAAGAAAATAAATATCACTAACGAATATTTATACACATTTTATATATCAAAAAAGCTCAAATATGTTCATATAGTCGAAATTTGGGTTAAAAACTCAATGAACGTCTTGTTTATATGAGGTAATATTACAATATTAAAATAATCCGTGTTTAAAACCTAGTTTTCGAAACATAGTAATTCGTTTTTGATACTCGTAAAATTAACTTTTTTCTTATTTTATTTATTTACACCCTGGAAGAGTGTTTGTTTGTGGTTAAGCTACACAAAAGGGTACGCTCTGCTTACCACGGGTATCGAAATCCAGTTGTATTGTCAGTCCAGAGACATACCAAGGGGATAATAGAAGAGTTTTGTGACAGTCAGTGCACAGTTCCTCCTTTCTCCGATAGTAGACGTCTACAACTGGTACAGCGGTACGTCTACGGATTTACAACGCTAAAATCAGGGATTCGATTCTCCTCGGTAGATTCAGCAGATAGCTCGATGTAGTTTTGCTATAAAAAGAACACTGACATTATAGTGGAGTCCCTCTGAGCACGTTTTAGAATACGCTGTCCAGGTAACGATTGAAACAATGTCAGAAATTCTGAGACCCCCGCTGGGACAGCATTAAGTCTATGGATTTACAACGCTGAAATTTCGCGTTCGATTCCCCTCAGCGGATACAGCAGATAGGTCGATGTGACTCTGCTATAAGAAAACACACACACACACATACATACAAATTCCAAACAATCGACCACAAAGAGGCAATTAACCGACATCAACAACTTTTACTCTATGCTTTATTATTTATAGTGTAAAAGAGTTTTTAATTATTTTTTTTATTTTGAAACTAGATAACAATGTAGATAAGATAGCGCGTGTGTTTTCTCAGAGCAAAGCCACATCAGGCTATCTACTGAGCCCACCGCGGGGAATCGAACCGCTGATCTTAGTGTTGTAAATCCGGAGACACACTACTATACTAACTGGGGGCGATATAAGATAGCTATATTACTATTAATTTTACTACAATCTAATACTTAAGGATTTTGGCACTGACCTCGATACTGGGTTTTCCTCTTCTAATAATCTTTCAACGTTATTCTTGTAATAATCCACAGTTCAGTTTGAATTGGGTATATCTGTTCTTTTTAAATACTCCTACGCAAGAACTATTTCCATACTTCCATCCTATTTCCTTCAGTCTTCCAATTTCACGTTTTCTAATTCCCACAATCTGCATGATATTTCAGTTATGACATCTTACAAAGTTACCCAATGTTTTTATGAGTGTTTCTTCTTGTTGTATTCCCTGGAAAAAGAAAAGTTGCATAGTGTTACTAACATTTCATTGGTTTTTTTGTTTTTTATTCTTCTTTTCGTAGTTTTAAGAAATAAAAGTGGGATCTCAGGATGTCATCAAGCCATCTATAGAAAAGTAAAGATTTAGAAAACTATTTCTTTACATTTTTATAACAACTTACAGTAAGAATTTACAAAAACTTTTATTTTAAAAAAAATCAAACTGTAGTTATAACTTTTCTTATGAAGCATGCACACAAACAACTAACTGGTTTTACCAGTAGCGTATGCCTTTCTTTATTCAACAGAAACATAACCACTTAGTGGATACTACTTCAGGAACGAATAAAAACTACTTCTTGGTTTTAATTTTGCACAAAGCTACTCAGGTTTATCTGCTTTAGCTGTCCTTAATTTAGCAATAATAGACTCGAAAGAAAATAGCTAATCAACACCACTCACCACCAACTCTTGGGTACTCTTTTAACAAAGAATAGTAGGATTGATCGTAGATTATAAGGAATGTTAGCAGAGCCGACAAAGTGAGCATGTTCAGCGACGGCAATTGGAATCTGATACTGACAGAGTGTGAATCGAGCGTCTTAACCATCAGGTTATGTGTGTTTGTTAGTGTGTGTTTTCTTATAGCAAAGGTACATTGAGCTATCCACTGAGTCCACCGAGGGGAATCGAACTCCTGATTCTAGCGTTGTAAAACCGAGGACTTACTACTGTACCAGCGGGGGACCCACCAGGTTATGAAACTTCTACTTCAAGTTCAGAGTTTCTTATTCACCATGTAAATGAAGGTGTAAAAATGAGTTTTAAAATTAATGTCTTTATATTTTGTTTGATTTCTTTGATACTCTTTTTTTTTCATTTTGAAGTCAAAAATAATTTTATACTTAGTTCCTTTTATCTACCATGTAATACTAGATTAAAAAGAAAATGGTCATTGGAAAAATATCTACATAATTTCCTATCTCTATGCATAAATGGTTTAACGTAAAGCTACAGATTAGCATGATTGAATTTCCCCGAATGACAAAATTTGAATTGCTAACAACTTAAGTTATATGCAAGTTCAACCAGCTTGGTATCACAAGACGTTTGATTTAGTGAGTATGGTTTTCAAATGTCCTACTGTGCTAACTTGAATAAGGACATATTGGTCACATTGAATTTTTCAACAAGTTTCTTGGTTGAATTTTATGTCAAGCACAAAATCACTCCATAGGATATCTACATTCAATTTATGGAACAGAATCGAATCCCAGATTTAATAAGTTCATAAATTTACCAGTCACTTACAAGGAGAGAATTTACAATACCAGTAGAGATTTCGTAAAAAGTATAGCTAACTAATAACAAAGAAATGAGACAGACAGAATATGTAGTTATTAATTTCATAAAAGTGGTGAACTAAATTCAATGTATTATTTGTTCTTTGCAATTAAATTTTACTGTATTTTTAGTTCGTGGATTTAAAATATGCGGTTATGCGCGCAAAACCTAAAATTAAAATAAATATTTACTTAATAGTCACTTTATATTAAAATATCTGGTATTTCTTATACATGCCTCATCAAATCGTGTGACCTCTGCTAAGCCTAATAAAATCTTTCGATACCCAACCTAATATACATGTCAGGATAATCAAATGCCTGATGTACACATTCTCTTATACTGTTATGTACGCAGATATCAAAATTAGTTTTTATAGGTATTCCCATGTTCTCATCAACTGCATTAACGTGTGTAATGTTATTTACCACTAGCCCATATTGCATATCAATATCGTAATATACAGTTTGTCTTTCTTACTCGTACTCTAATGGTTCATCGCACTTTATAAGAACGAGCTCGAAGTATCGCGCTGCCCTCGGGACTACTACCTCGGTCATTGAACGTGCTTATTCTGGATCCTTTGATTACAAACTATTTCTCGAAACTATGGTTTCCATTGTAACACTTCCTCCCAGTGGTTCAGCGCTAAGTTTGAAGGCTTATAACGCAAAAGATCGTAGTGAACAGAGCGCAGATAGCTCACTGTTAAGATTTGTGCTTAAAACCAAACAAACTATTGTAACAATTTTGTGCGAAGAAAGGTTGAAGTCAGACTTAGACTATTCACCTAACAGTCTTTCCTAAGAGTCACCGTGATACAAAAACGTCAGTTTCTAAGACCACATTTAATCTTATGAGAGGTTGGATCTCAATAGCTAAATTTGCCAACTGTACGTTCATCTGGGGTTAAGGTAATTCTAATCTCTTCAGCTATTGGTCTCATAAAAACAGTCGTTTGTTCCGATTTGTGGCTTGAAGTTTGTGGATATTTGATTTGTGAGCCTTTACCATCTTAAAAAGGTAACAATACCAAAGCTGTACCCAACTTAATGAGCAATGACATTTAGAATTGTAAGGTTCTCTTTCTTAACTACAGTCTTTACGTTTTGGATGAAAATGTTCCACAGGTTGGTCTGGGGTGTGATTCGGAGCATTTTCTACCATTAATGCTCTATTGTGCGAGTGTTTCTGCTTTTTATGAGAGAAAATCAAGTATTCCTGCTTCGAAATGCTATCATTTTTGCCTCTCTTTAAATCAGTAATAAATTGCGAAAAAGGCTTCGATACCAATCTCCAGACATAAAATATACCATAACGGCATTGTAATGTCGAATGATGTGAATTAATCTCGAGCCAAATATATAAGTGCCGTGGTCCCACGCGTAGCATTTTCAATGTGCGGCACACACTCCATTGTTTATAAGGTTTTTATACGTTGATGTCCCACCGTGAGATGGTGGTAAGTTGAATGACTTAAAACGCTAAAATCAAAGGTTCGATTCGCCACGATGAAACAGCACACAGTCCAATGTGAGTTTGCTCTAGAAAATAAACAAATTTATAAAGTGCCGTTGACCAATTGTAAAAGACGTACAGGTTATCGTTTGTGATTTTGTTATTGTTGGTTAGTAATTTCTGATATCAGACAAATACCAATTGAATTTCCTTTAATTATATTATAATTCCTGGTTTTTATACATGAAGTCAATCCAGACACATTTGCTAATTATTTTAGCTTTTAAGAGGCCTTCTCCCCAGTGACAGTATGATGTGTCTGCGGACTTATAATGCTATAAAGCAGGTTTGATACTTGTGGTAGGCAGATCCCAGATAACCCATTTTTGTAGTTTCGTGCTTAATTCAAACATCAACAACTTCTAAGATGTTTGTAAAATTAGCTTTTGCAACATGAGAAGACTTGTAAAGATCCTGTTCTTTACAAAGTCAAAATTTCACATTCCTGAATTCAAAAACTAATGTCTCATCTTAAAGGCATTAACTTGGATGAATAAACCAATTAATCATTTGTTGCTGTCTCGTTACAAATCTTCAGATATTCATTGTAATTTCATCAAACCTTGCAAATGTTTCTGAAAGAAAGTCACATCTTAAATATTTGAAATTTTGTTTTAATTATATCTGCATTAGCCTTGTCTAATTCTAAAGATTAAAAGAAACGTAACTAATGAAAACTACTATTATCACATAAAATAGTGCGATTTGACCATAACTGTAAAAAAACGCCTGTGATCCCAGAGTGAGGAGCATGATATTATTTTATATTTTTATTGATGGTGATGGAACAAAAGCCACAGAACAATAAAAAAAGATTCCTTAGCAGGTGCTAGTTCTTGAAGGAAAGGTTTTTCACTTTTTTAAAACTAGGGTGTTCGGAGATAATGTTATTCCCCTTCACCCTTACAGGAACCCTGTCACTGTTGTTGTTTTAATGTAAAGTTACACAATGGGATATCTAATCTCTGTCTACCGCATGGAATGAAATCCCAGTTTTTTGCATCGTAACGAGGTTCAATGTAGCCTCCAATTCACTGTCCAGCACATTAGCTGGTAGGCCATCCATAGAATTTCACTAAATGTTCAGTAATATCTTTCTGTGTAGCGTTTCCTTGTTTCTTAAAATAATATTCAATTGTAACGTATTTAATCTTCATTGTAACTGAGGTGTATTGTTTTCGTATTATTTATCTTTCAAAGTTACTTGACTTTAGATGAAATTTTGCTAGTGTAGAACTGAAAACATTTGTGCTCTATCAGTTTTTACATTTGGAAATCAGGTTATTAGATCGACTAGTTTTATAAAAAAATAATTCATTTCAACATAGTACCAAACACAAGAACCTAATAATCATATTACTGTTCATTAGACTTGCTTTCTGTCAGAGCTGTTTTCGTTGTTATATCCATTACGAGAAGTTTTTTGGTGTGACAGCGGTTAATCTTCGATTTAAAATACTAAAATCAATTATTTTTTTCCTCACAGTTGTCATAGCAAATAGTCCGAGATGGCTCTGATGTAGGAAAACATACTCATTATTACGAGAAAACGTTTTGTTATAAAATTTCTTGGTTTGAAGAAGTTTGTTGAAGAAACTTTGCATAGAGTAATAATATTTTCACATTGTAAACGTTTTAGCACCCTCATTTCGGGTTTCTAGCGTTAATGCTTAAGTATATATTTTTTCATATTGTAAGTCACCATGACCGTCATTTTTACTTTAGATCATACTTATTGATGTCAATGAAGCAAAATTTTAGTTAAGTTGTTGTTAAAATGTTATTTCTTGTTAAGCATTGTTAAACATCGCCATCTTGAATATTTTTTATCATCAGATCATTACACATTTGGTTAACTGTCCAATACTGCATTTTGTTTTATCTCACTTTTATATTTCAACGTTATCTCTTGTTTTGTTTTTTCGTATAGTACTGTCATTTTCGCCGGTGAATCAACTGTAAGTTTACGAACTTAAGACACTTAAATACGAGTCGGAGATTTAATTTCCCGCTATTGACAGAGCCCACACAAACAGCCAACGATGTAGCTTCGTGTTGCGCGAGATGAAAAAACGAATATTCATCAAATTAAATAAGAAGATACGGTTTAGTACGAATAACTAAATTCGGTTAACATTTAAGCATAATTCTCATATATTTAATATTAATCATATTAATAGATTTTCATATAAGAACAGATCAACAGAGCGAAATCATACATTATATTCCAGTATTTTAACTCGGCAAACATCTAAGATTAAAGTAGAAAGACACTCAAATTAGGCAATATAGAGATTACACGATATTTGAATAACGTATTACTGTATTTATTAAAACTATTAATAAACACGATGTTTGACCCTTTACTTCATTAATGAAAGCAAAAACTCCACACCGGGCGAACCATTTAATTCGTTGATTTTACAGGGCTTTCGGGAAAGGATGTCAAGATTGTGAAAATTGGAAAGTGAAGAAATCAAGAAGATTTAGAATCCCTTGACATACCTAAGAATCCCTGGAAATTGCATTTTGGTCCGAGGATTAACAGATAAACGGAGAGACATGCAAACACAATTCGTTTTTCAATATTATAGAAGATTATTGGTGACAGATTTATAGCATAACATAACAAATAGTTTTGTTTTGTTCCATTTGAACATTCATATGTATCGTTCTTCAATCAGTTCTCTCACTAGATGTCACCCTTGTTTTTTTTAAGTTACCTTTATTAACTTGTATTGATTATGTGTTAAACAGTTATTTGAGATCATCTATTAAATAAATGAGTCATCTAACTTATCTGACTTTGATAAACAGAATTAAAACTGACGGCCATCAGTTTAGGTTTCGGTGATTGTAAAAAGCAGTTACGTATTTCTCCCCCTTCAGGCCCGGCATGGCCAAGCGTGTTAAGGCGTTTGACTCGTAACCCGAGTGTCGCGGGTTCGAATCCTGTCGCACCAAAACATCCTCGCCATTTCAGCCGTTGGGGCGTTATAATGTTACGGTCAATCCCACTATTCGTTGGTAAAAGAATAGCCCAAGAATTGGCGGTGGGTGGTGATGACTAACTGCCTTCCCTCTAGTCCTACACTGCTAAATTAGGGACGGCTAGTGCAGATAGCCCTCGAGTAGCTTTGCGCGAAATTCAAAACAAATGAACTTACAAACATTTCTGAGTTGTAAGTCTGAAAGCTTATAACGCTAAAAACCAGCTTCAGATACCCGCGTTGGAGACATCACAGACAAGCATTTCTGTAACTTTCCGCAAATTAACAAACAAACTAACAAAACTAATTGATTAACATCAAAACAAACACAACCCATACACAGGTTATTGGTTTCCAAAAGGGCATTGCTTTAAAAATTATAAAAGTCCATCGTTATTAATTAGTAGTAGGTAGAGTCGTTGTGCGTTTTGTAATTGACTTAATTCTTTAATATTCAATAAAAGTTTAAATTATGTCCACACTAATATGTGCGGAGTTTTTAAAAGTATTTTAAAATCATTTTATGTCATTGTTGTGTAATTCATTAAGATTACTCTTACATATGAATTACATATTAACGTAAATTAGGGTTAACTAGAACTTTCATGGATAAAATACCTCAATTAATTTGAACTGAATGAAGAACTGCAAAGAGAACTTAATTTTTTATTTTGTCTCGAACCTTTCGCAGGTATAAAATGGAAGACGAGCGTTAAATTACTCCATTAATATTTGATATTTAAAATAAGCTGTCAACACCAGTTATATAAAGCATTTTAGCGACAAAAATACATTTTCTGTTTCCCTTTGATAGATATCTTCAAGCAATAAAAAGGAAAGAAAAAAGTAATTATATGATTGTCTTTTTTTTTCTTAAATAACTATATGTTGTTATGTGATTCAATTGTCTGTTAAACGAGGAACTATGAAAAACTTTGCTAAAGACCAGAATGACGTTCGTTTGTTCGTTAATCTTCTGCTCTTTCTTTAACGTAATTGCGTGACGAAATTTGGAAAACAACATAACATCTAAAGGTTCTTTCTTGCCAGAGAAGAATTTGTCTCGCTTTACTGTGTGAAACGAGCCAACTTCTAGTCAATAATCCCGGGAAACAACTCTATTAGTCGATTTCCTAAAACTTTGTTCCATAATGTAGGCTTTCTATCTAGTGCAAATCATCACGGTGGGATCAGAGTTGTTTGTCTCACCCTAATAATTTTAATGTGCATTTAGTAAATGCTGTATAAACACAGTTTTTCTTTTCTCGTAAGAAGAATTTATGTGTGTGTTTGTGTGTTTTTATAGCAAAGCCACATCGAGCTACCTGCTCAGCCCACCGAGGGGAATCGAACCCCTAACTTTAGCGTTGTAAATCCGGAGACATACCGCTGTAATAGCGGGGGGCAAGAAGAATATATTTTATTTTATTCCGAAGTACGTTAATTTGGAATAAAAATATGTCACTAAGAAGATATTTTGACTTTTGACACTCATGTATTGGTTCTTTATATCATTGTCATGGTATTTATACCAGACGGATCGGTAACTGCTTAGCCTATAACAATGATAATTCTTAGATCATATTTAATCAGTATTTCTTGCCGTAAAGTGAAAAGTAGTAAAGTCTTTAATAAATATGCTCACTTGTTGTAAATAATTAAAGTAAAGGTTTGTGATCATTAAATTGTACTTCAGCCTCTATGACAAGCAAATTAATGCATTATTTTGTTTCTACTTAAGCACCTGTTAACATAACTTTTCATTATAGTCAGAAACGGAGCATTTTAAAGAATAATTTCCCCAAAAGGGGACAGAAAGTCGCCTAGAAAAGTCACCTGTTTTAACCACTCGCATTGACATAGAGTTATGTGTTGTTTGTCAATCAGTCAGTAGACTCTAAAATGATGTCGCATAAAGAAAGCTTAATGTTGAAATTTGTACTGTCGTGACGTCAATAAAACGTGCACGTGCCACGAATCAAGAGAACAATGGTGGACTCTGTAGGCTACAACCTAGCATGACTTATGAGCTCCAAAAGCAAAACATAAAAATATTTGTTACTTTTAATTTTTGTTTTAGTTTGTCTGGAAACAGAAGGCATATCTTGCAGAAGTACATTTAGTTTAGATATTTTTAGCTGATCGTTTAATAATGTGTATTTTCTTATAGCAAGGCCACATCGTGCAATATACTGTGCCAACCAAAGGGAATCAAATCTCTGGTTTTAACATTGTAAATCCGAAGATTTATCGCTGCCCTATCGGGAACCTGGCTAAGAAAGTATATACATATATATATATATATATATATATATAAATCTCGAGAAATTTGTTCTGCAATACCTAGTAAACTAATTTATTGTGTAGCACAGCTTACCATTAGAGCTTCATTTCCCTGTACAAATGTTGAGTTCCATACTATTAGTATTTCAAGCTATAACATCTACGAATTTCACAATAAAAAATATAATCTACAGAAAGTTTTAAATTTCCTGGTATTACGTGTTTCGTTATAAACCATAAACTAAATTATCAGTCATGTTCTTCCTCTTGCAAACAAGACCAAGTCTTTATTCATATAAAACTTTCTTTATTTGTAAAATACAAACACATTTTAGTCGTAAATTTGCGATCCATATCACACTTTTTCATGTCTATAGTAGATTAGATTGGCTTCCTTTTTTGGTGTTTTTGTTACTTTTCCTTTGTAATATGTTAGAACTCAGTATAACTTCATCGAAAATAAACACCACAAGCTGTATAACACACTTGGAAATCTGAAAGAAAAAGTATTTTCCTTGGATTTAATCTTTGGTAAAAGCTGAATCCCTGAAGAAATATATAGTAGTAATTACATTTTTGAAACGCGAAGGGTATTTTTGGTTTACATTCCCCATTTTATTTCCCATTTCTTCCTAACGCAAGAATTATCTAATATCAGTCCAAGGCCCTACACCGAATACTTCATTATGAGCTATACAGAGATTCATATATAATTAATAGATCTAGAAAATAGAACTTCTCTGTTAAATACCATTTATTAACGTAGTTAATTATTCGAAAAATAGAATATCACCTTATTTGATAGACTTAGGTCTTGTTAGCTAAACGAAAAGTTACTACTGTCACTAAAAGAGCAAATTCAAATTCAAATTTATTCGTTCATTCAAAATACTTTTTAACAAATATGCATAAAACTTTATAAGTATTAATATAGTGATTCACAAGAATGTATTGAAAGAGAGGAAATATAGCTAAAGTTTTCGGTATTTCATTAAATATGGTAATATGCAGTATACATATAATTTACCAATTTCCAAGATTTCTAGGTATCTATATTTACAACGCTCACAAACTGTATTTTTCAACTACATTTAATGATACGGTTTTTACATGTATTAATACTTTTAAACTTTCTTAATATAACCCCTCCTATGGTAAAAGTTCATAACTGAAATGTGATTTCATCGAAGCATTATAAATGTTAAAACAACACATTGCGTTATGTGATGCGTTTAGCATGTAATAATTTTTTTCCCTAAATATCTATAATAATTGATTCCTTCGACAAACCAACGGTCGCAGAATAAATCATTACGACAACTGAAGTGTCAGTGACTTTTTAGTGCACATGTCATCGATTTAATTTTTACCTGAATTTAAAATTAAGATGTATAATTTTAACACAAGTTCCATTTAAATCATTTCATATAAACCCATTTCTTATTCTTATTAAAACTTATTTTATAAATGTCAACATATTCTCTACTTTATCTTCCGTCTTACATTTAAAAATGTTATAAATAAATCTGTCTCAGATAGAACCTTCTAGTCTACCATTCTGTATTTAATTATCATTACCAATATTACTCCAAATGCTTTCGCGTTTCTTACTTGTTAGATAACTTTGTATCCATTGTAACATTTCCCTCTCATGCCCGACATGGCCAGATGGTAAAGGAACTCCACTTGTAAGCTGAGGGTCGCAAGTTTGAACCCCCACCACTCCAAACGTGCTCTCCCTTCCAGCCGTGGTGCTGTTATAAAGCTACATTCAATCCCACTAGTCGTTGGTAAAAGAGTAGCCCATAAGTTGACGGTGGGGGGTGATGATTAACTGTCTTCCCTCGAGTCTTACGCTGCTAAATTAGGAATGGCTAACGCAGATAATGCTCGTTTAGCTTTGTGCAAAATTAAAAAAACAAACACACCAATAAAGGTTACAAGTCGCGCTTTGCTCGCAGTAGCAAAACAGTATGTCTGCGGACTCACACTGCTAAAAACCAGTTTTCGATACCTGTGGAGGGCAAAGCACAGTTAGCCCATTGTGTAGCTTTGTTTTTAATTCGAAATAAACAAGCAAGCAAGCAAGCAAAAGGTATGTTTAATTTCATTATTTAAGTTAGTACATTTTCAATACATAATTTCTTAGAATTGATGAATGAAAGATGCTTTAGAAATATTTCTAGTTGACTCTGTGTCAGAGTTCCAGATTTCAGAGCTGGCGAACCAAGTACCTCGAAATATTCCGAACATTCTTAGCTGTGGGTATCTAAGAGCAGCAGTTAGGGTAAGTGATGTGATGCTCATGAGTAACTGCTTTCCCTGCCCCCCAGTGGCTCAGCGGTATGTCTGCGAACTTGCACGCTAAAATCCGGGTTTCGACACCCGTGGTGGGCAGAGCACAGATAGCCCATTGTGTAGCTTTGTGCTTAATTCAAAACAACAACTGCTTTCCCTCTGGTAAGTAGTTCAAAATTATGGACTTCGATAGATAGCCTTAGTAAGAAGCTTTGCAAGAAACATGAAAAATAATTTGACCTGCCATGCAACTCCTTTGTTAAATCATATTTTAGTGTTTTAAGTCCTTAAATTTACCGTTGATCCACAGTAAAGCTTAAATTTAAGAATAAGTGGTTCTATTTTATTTTTGTCTTTCTAATAAACCCCTCTGAGTGGACTAATTTCCCCATTCTTAGTATGCTCACTATTTTATCAACTGTTACAATCGCCTATGAGTAACACAGCGGTATGTCTACAAATTTCCATTGTTATAAATCAGGTTTCGATACTCGTAGTAGGAACAGTATAGATAGCCCACCGTGTAACTTTGTGTTTAATTTTAAACAAACAAACTGTTACAATCCCACCCCAGCTACTATTATTTCTGTAACAGCATTTCTTGTTGAAACTGGTTTATCTTCCGTCTTAATTCATCAACATCTTCTTTGAAAGCATTGTTTATTTTGTTAAATTTTCGTTTTTTAACTTGTATTTATTTCCTCTGCCATCTTTTTCATTAGCTTTTAAGTATTAATTTAGCTTATTTGATAAAATCTTCCTAACATGTACATTGCGCCCAATGTATCGATTTTACTTACATGACTTAATATATAGGTTTAGACACTAAAAATTAGGTTTCTTTACGTGAGAAAACCAGAGAAAAGCCAGTTGTTCAGCTTTGCGTTTGACAATAACTAACATTTTGTATTTTTCTGCCTCCATATAACTTTTACTTTTATAACTCCTTATTTTTTATTAATTTCCCTAAACTTTAACTTTGAGAATGAAACTTAAAACCTTGGTGTGTATTTAATACCTTGCAACAACTGATAAGAACCAATAAGATCTCTTGAACATTCACCGTAATAGAACTGAAATTTCCTACCTTCCATATGAATATTAGTATTACCCAATTCTACGTGCTTATTTCGGAAGTGACTTTATTTACTATATAAAACAAAAACTATAAAAAAAGTATGTAGGTTTATCAAGGGTGAAGGTAACTTCAATTTCTTACCAGTAAGATAGTAGTGTTTACCCCTTCTCTTATATTTTATACAAATTAACACTGCTGGTTTATGCCAATCAAAGCTTCAATAATTTTGAAATTCACGTTGATACTAACAGCTACTACACTTAATAAAGAAAAAAGTATATTTCAGTTTGTTGTCAAAGCACTTTTTAATATGGAAGCTTTTTTCTTCTTTTTGAAACTGGACGTTTTATAGTTTCCTAACACTATTCATCGTATTTTTATATTAGTTATTATACTAAAGATTCTTCTGTTCTTCATTATCCTAGATTGCTGAAGATAGGATGTGTGTGACTCCGAAACGTTCATTAAAAATGTATACATCTGTTCCCACATCTATACCCTTCGTTATTAGACTTTGTTTTCCACCAATTGAATTAATTGCTTATACAATAAGCTTTTCAATGTCCCAAAGTACACTCTACCTAATTCTCATTCAGATTAACTTCTAGTATCTCCTAAATTGGGATCAGTAAATGTTAAACTAGCCAGGTTGCTGTAAAATCTTTAGCGTGGTACTTGTGTTCTTAAAAGTGTAAGATCAATTCGATTTTCATATTGTAGAAAATTTAATTCATATGTACATATATATATATCGCTGAGTATGTAAAGATAGCGTTTTTTATTACGTTCTTTTGAAATTTATTAATAGTCTGAATAGTAAAATAAAATTATTTTTCACCTTAGTATAAAAAGCAAGTGAATAAAGCGTGTAAAAACCCTTACTAAATAATTTGTTTTTACTGCAGCGAATATTTAATGATTTTAATACTATTGAATAAATCGTCAGAGCCATTCTGGTTAAATACGTTCATGGGAATAAAGTCTTGTATTTTTTACCCTTCTTAAGTATTTTGTGATGGTTTTCCAGTTATTCTCAAGAACGATGTATGCAAAGATTTTCAATTTAGTAAGTGTCAGTATCTGATCATAGTTACTTATCTTTTATATCATTAAAGTAGTGTTATAAAATTTACCAATCGACAACTTTAATTTACTTGTATTGATATCATAATTTAAGAGATGTGATAATTGTATATTTTTCCCCGTGAAGCATAATTTCATGTTAAATTAATTTTAGACTCTACCAAATCATTTTTCGATACATATGACATTATTTAATAAGGGTAAGACTTTGTCCCTACTTTGCAACATTTCTCTCTCTGTTGTTGTCAAAATGAGTTCCAATAAATGAATGTTTTCACATGCTGTCAATCTCCCAGCTACTGTTGTTTTCTGTTATTTGTTTCGAATATTCATACAAACCTAAACAAAGGTCACTCGCGCAGCAGTCCCTAATTTTGAGCTCGTGGACCAAAGAGAGAACAGTTAATCAACAAGTTACATCATCAAATCTTGGGCTACTCTAATCAAAGAGTGGAATTTGGCCATCGCTTTAAAACACTCCCTGGACTCCAGAGTGTGGAGAGTGATGTTATTTTTCTCATCAAGTCCATAGTCTGGCACACTAACCATTAGACCACTACTGACCTTATAATACTGTAGATTTAACTGTTTGTAAGACAGTTTATAAGTATATAAAGAGTTAGGTAAGATATCGTATTTGTCATATATTTTAAATATTTGAATCTTATACTTATAAAATAATAGAGATTGATTCTTTCGCAACCGACAGAATTTTGTTAAAATAAACAATGACTTTAGTGTTTAAAATTTTTGGTCACTTTTTGATGTGAACATTTCTAAGTTGAGTTGCTACTAGACGTTCAGATCTCAAGTCACGTTTCAGAAATTTCGCTTTTGTGAAAATTAAACACAATACAAAATGTTTTTCTTCTTTAATTATAAAAGGCTTTAGAGCAAACACAATACAGTTCATAATCGTTTCTAGAGAAACTAATTAAATGTCTGAGTGGTTTCGACAACTAACTGCCAATTTACTTATTTTTTATTAGAGTATTATAGATTCCGGAAAGATCGAACCTGTTACTTGCTTTATATATATGAAATTTTTAATGTCTGATTTTTTTTCTACAAAATTATATGAGAGACAACTTCGGAAATTTTGATTATTAACATATTTAAAACAACTCAATAAGAGAAAAAAGAAAAAAATATCTCAGTTTATATGTCATAAACTGTCATTTATATGTCATGTCGTTTTATATTCTAATAGCTGTTGTGTTTTGTTTATATTCCATAGCTTCTGTGTTGAAAAGTGAGGTAATTATCGATGTATACACGATATATAATCATTTACTGATTAAAACAGTTCATACATGTCAATACATCCTGTTGATAATCTGATTTCTCTTTCCGTAATGTATCGTCATAAGATTTAACGAATTGTTTTTCTCTTAATTCTCAAGTACAACAAATCACGAGATTCTGAATTTGTATAGAAAGAAATAATGTTTTATCCACCTTTTGATAAAGCAATATTGTTTATATAAATTCACATGCCTTGTACATTTTCCACTTCCCTTCTTCATGTAGAATATCCCTCGTGATCGTCTGGTATTGCTATAATAAAGTATCACTTATTTCGTGTGTTTACTACATTTGTGAAAGCTATAATCGTATAGTCTCTGTTGGGAAGAAGCGTAAACACTTTATTTTAACGTCTACAGAAGTAGATTCCATCACACACGAGACTATTTCATGTCTTCTGACCCCGAGGGGATTTTCTCTACTCTCTGAAAAATTAAATTTAATCTCATTATGATTTCACATAATTACAAAGCATACTAATGCCTCTTACGTGAACAAACATCTCTACGCATTTACTACTGAAGTAAATAGAAAGCTTTAACTCTTGAATCAACAGAAAAATGCATATTAAAGAGAGTGTTCTGGAGTGCTGCAGAAGATTGACCAAAGCTTGTTTATACACTAATCATAATTGCATTATCTAAAGTACAAGTCATTTAAATCTCTCAGGAGAGTGTGCATGCGTGTTGACAAGGAAAACTTTTGCGTATGTTACAAAAAACCACGAAAAAATAAACTATAATGTTTATCTCAAGATTCAGTTTTGGTAGTGTTTGATTTGAATGTTTTTTATCACTATCTGCACCTGTAAGCTGATTTTTATGGTGCATGATACATGTTGATGACATTTCCAAAGTAATATAACCATGATTATAAAATTAAATTATCTCAGTGTTATTATTAATTGTTAGATTCATGCAGTTATTTATTATTTTACTGTACGTCTCCACTTAGTTCGAAGTTTGGTTAGTAAAACGAAACGATTAGACATGAAGACAAATTTAAGTAAAACGACATCCAACGGTTAGACTTGAAAACTAGCGTAACTTTCAGTACGTTTGTTTGTTTGTTTTGGAATTTCGCACAAAGCTACTCGAGGGCTATCTGTGCTAGCCGTCCCTAATTTAGCAGTGTAAGACTAGAGGGAAGGCAGTCATCACCACCCACCGCCAACTCTTGGGCTACTCTTTTACCAACGAATAGTGGGATTGACCGTCACATTATACTCCCCCACGGCTGGGAGGGCGAGCATGTTTTAGCGCGATGCAGGCGCGAACCCGTGACCCTCGGATTACGAGTCGCACGCCTTACGCGCTCGGCCATGCCAGGCCTTTTTCAGTACGATCGAATAACCAGACACGGATACGTGTCACTGTAACGAAACGGCTGTACTTCTGTTCGCAATTCACAATTCTGAAATCTTGTTTGCTTGTTTTGAATTTTGCATAAAGCTAATCGAGGGCTATCTTTGCTAGCCGTCCCTAATTTAGCAGTGGAAGACTAGAGTGAAGGCAGCTAGTCATCACCACCCACCGCCAACTCTTGGGCTACTCTTTCACTAACGAATAGTGGGATGGACCGTCACATTATAACGCTCTCATGGCTGAAAGGGCGAGCATGTTTGGCGCGAAGGGAATGCGAACCCGCGATCCTCAGATTACGAGTCGCACGCCTTAACACGCTTGGCCATGCCCGGCCCTCTGAAATCCAGCATCAATCAACATTGGTCTATAGAGCAAGGATGAGTCTGTAAGTATATTGAAGTAAGTAATCCATTGATATTGAAAACCCATCTTCACACTATTACACTATTAAAAATAAGAGGCAGATTTATCACAATTAATAATAAAATATAAGTTTATCTTTTAGAAAATAACTTGTCATTATTTTACTCTTATTGATAGATTTAACAACAATAGGCTACATGGAGCCCACGACGATACCGTCTCTCTTATAGCAAAATGTCTCTTTGATGTTTAAGGAAAATATAAGTTACAGATGTTGTTTAATTACGAAAATAATTTAAAACACGACAACTGTGACGATAAAAAGATACGAACGATTATTGCACTTTGTAAGAAAGTTGTTCCATTTTGCCTGGAGAATCAGTTTCATACACTCGGTTGTGCTGAGTTTGATTACCATTGCGACATACTATCCATCACCTAACACTTTATTTTTCATAGCAAGAACCCTCTCTTAAAAATAACGACGAAAATTGTGGACCATATATTTTCACTTACCCTCCTGGGCCTCGCATGGCCAGGTGATTAGAGCACTCAACTCGTAATCTACGACATGGGGGTTCGAATTCGCGTCGCACCACACATGCTCGCCCTTTGAGGCTTGGGGGCATTATTAAATGCGGTCAATCCTACTATTCGATAGTAAAAGAGTAGCCCAGAAGTTAGTGGTAGGTGATAATGACTAGCTGTCTTCCCTCTATTCTTACACCGCTAAATTATAGATAGTTAGCGTAAATAGCCCTCTTGTAGCTGTGCGCAAAATTCCTAAACAAACAAAAATTCACCTTCCATAGACGCTCGAACATGGCCAGAACAGTAAAACACCCTCAGTGTACTGTATCCATAATTCTGAAACATAATCGGACTATAGGAAACTTAATTCCAGTAAAGTCCACTGTTATAACAATGAAAAACTACTGCCCAAAATGATCGTGTTTTCATCAAATTAACATGTCAAAGTCAAACAAGTTTTGCAATACTTTACAACAGAAATAGCATGAACACTTTCATTCCTGGATGTCCAGAAGAACAGAGACTAGGAGATTGACGAAACACAGTTGTCTTACAACAAGGATTATCTACTAACCGGTGTGAACCAGGTTTCACCTCTATCACATGTTCTTTGGACAAGACAGCAAATCAACTTACAGTTAAAACACTAGCGACCTGTTATCTTTACAGAGAGTCCTGTTTCTGCCTTGTTAAAGCTAATAGTAAGATTCTTGTTCATCGTTTGCATGGAGAATAGATAAGAAAAAAATTGTCTTTCTGACAGGGAACACACGGAAAGTGTACATGTTTAAGCAGTTAGTTATCATGACAGAAAAATTGCTCTTCAAATCCTACAGATAAATGTCAATAGCGCCTCCTATAGGCATCACGGGGAGATGATATTTCTGCCATATGTTAGAGCAAGACTTGATAATAACGTTTAGTTCCAGGATGACAATGCTACTGCTCACAGTGTGCGTGTTGTACGGAATTATCTCAGCCAAGAGGACGCTACAAGATTGTCATGCCCAGCAAATTCTACAGATTGTAATTTTATTGAAAGCTGTTGGGCAGAACCGAACTTAAATATTATTAATTACAACCCTTAACCAGCAATTTTAGCTGATGTGCAGTCCTTTATAGTGGTAAGTTGGAATGAAATCACTGTAGATTATATCAATAACCTCATCGACAGCATGAAAAGTCGCCTTGCGGATATTATTAGAATACGAAGAAGAACAACCAAGTACTAAATATTTAATACAAACTGATACAAGGTTATAGACGCTAGTTATAATCATTTGATGTTATATTTTATCATTATGCAATTTTGGTGAAGTTTGGTTGTGGTAGGTGAAATATTGAATTACCCATCTTTCTACACTTGTATGATAAAAATGTTTGCTGTTTTAATAAATCCTTCATAATATTCATAGAGCATGTCTCATTATACAACTTTTATATGCAGATGTTTAATATAACATATATTACTCAGTTTGACAGTGTTAAGTGAGTATTTCTTCTATCTTATTAATAATAATCTTATTTGTGTCAAAATATACAAGTTCTTTAGCCTAGACTGTATATTAAAAATTGTCCCCCAGAGGCTAAGTAATGTTTACGGACTTATAACGCTAAAACCGGATTTCGATACCCATGGAAGTTAGAGCACAGATAGCCCATTGTGTAGCTTTGCGCTTAATTCAAAACAACAACAACAACAATAGAGAAATTAACTAGTAATTATGAATTTTGACAGAGTTTAAACATGTAGTACTCAAAGAAATATGCCTCACAACCCTAAACAATAAAATATATCTAACATGATGATTAAATGCGAGTAGTGTACGAAAAACATATACATGAAATTTTCTTCAAATAATATTTAATAATCATCAATACACAATTAACTAGAAAATGTTTAAAGTTATTTGAGATCAATTTTTTACTTCTAATCATAAAAAGTTAGCTTCAGTCTAAATTACACCACTCCAATTTAATAAAATAATTTTCTTTGAAAATTCCATAATTTTATGGGAGTAGTCGCATGTTACTTGTTTTGGATTGGTTCACTTATACCAGAAATACAGCTCATAATTTGTGATTAGTCACTCACTCACTGAATAATAAATACCGTTTTTTATTCAACTGTTAAGAAATTTTCTTTGACGTTTAAATGTTACTTAAAAACCATTATACTATAGTACATATAAAGTCGTTTTCTAGTAATGAAAATAGTGTAAAATAATGCAGAAGCTATTGAAACTCTTAAAAACTTAATTTTCTAAATCATTATTTTATGTATTGTCTGCCACACATAATATTTTGCCTAAATTTTATATTTTAGTTTCAAATTTAATTGAATACTTTTTCTAAATTTATATATTTTACACAGAACACTATTGCGTTTGCTTGTCTATACTATTATGTTGTTTTAAGTATTAAAAACATTAAAAACTCCTCATGTAATTATTACATACGTATCGATTGATACAAATAATACTGTCAAAGTTTCAAATATGTTAAGCATTTATTCAATTTTTTATGTAAATTATTATACTTTGATCACACATTGACCTGGAACACTTTTATGATTGCACACTGAAATAATGAAATGCTTCTATCATTATGTATTGACACTAGAACATTCCTATCATAACATACTGACACTAAAATATTCTTATCATTACATAATTACACTAAACTCCAATCATTACATATACATGAAAAAAATGAAATACTCTTGTCATTACATACTGACACAAAACATTCTCATCAGTACATAAAAACACTAAAGAAAGCAGTCTAGCACAAGCCATTATATTCTTTGATATCTTTTCGATGATGAAAAACTGTTTCTTTCAATTTTATTACGTGGCCTAAGAGATAGAATATATATTTATAAATCTGTTACCACACTTTGTAACCATTATAAGAATGATGGTCATATTTACTATTGAATTAAAGTGGCCAAAGTTTGTGGAAGGTGCTGTTTATTAGTTGCTTTACCTCTAGTTTCCTCAGTATAGGTAGCCCACTTTTAGCTATGCGTAAGAATCCAAAACAAACGAACCTTTTGTGTTAATGTCAAGTCATAGAAAAAACCCTGATATTAAGTAGGAAAACACTTTACACGAGTCAAAAGTGAAAATATAATGCTCAACTTTGCATATGCAAGCAGTGTGTTGTCTGAAATATAATTTATATATATAGGCATACAATAATCAGGTGGATGTGAAAAAAGTCTTATTCAAAAGTAATAATAAATAACAAACCTTATAATCAACTGAACATTTCTATGCGTGTAAATCAAAAACCTAAAATATTATAATGACAAATGTGTATTCTAAACAGATACGCATGAATGTTGTTTGGTAACTTTACACGAGAAATCATCTTGATCAAAAATTTTAAGTAAATTTAGTTTTTAAAAAGTTTTCGGATAAAACATCGAGTCATCGAAGTGGTTGTAGCAGGACGTATTAAGAGCATCTTTTACAGGAGAAGACAACACCAGCTTGGTATTTAAAAATATAACACAGAAAGGAGAGTGTCGTTCCCTTACCAAGTTCTTTGCTTCCTACGCAATTATTATAAAACGTTTGAAATGTAATTTTGTCATAACCACTATAAGAATTTCTTCTTTGCAAAATTCGAAGAAAACGACAGTAGAAATATTTATCTGTCTACATTTATATGCCATGCCTTACGCTGTAACAGAACATACATTAAAATAAAACGCTAAGTTACGGGCTGAATCTCGGAACACATATAATCAATCATGTCTCTCTCTACGTATAGTTTTATAACTTTACTATTCAACGTTGTTCGTATGTGCATAATATAAACGTTAAATTCTCCCTGTACATGTATGTGTTAAAGTTGATGTTGTTCAGGTTTCAGTTTTGTTATACTATCTTTTTGAGATGTTACTCGTAATTTGTGATTTTCTATTTATTTTCTTACAATTCTCTTAATCTTCTCAGAATAATTTTCTTCAATACTCTATTTTATTTTTGTAAAAACATTAAAGGTTTATTTTGTGTTTGTTTTGTTCTGTTTACTTGATTCGTCCGTTAGCACAAAGGGGAGCTTTTCTCTTCGGTATTGCGTTTTAATATTTACACACGTTTTAAGGAATATTTTTATACACAAGCTTAAAAAATTCTTTCTTGCAGCTATCTTCTAACGATTGTAAACATTTAAACATTTTACAAACTTGAATAAAATTATAGTGATGCAAAAATAGCATAATTTGTAATGTTTTCAAACTCCAACGCCACATTTAAAAACAAACAAACTTCGTAACACATTGTTTTTCAAACATGAAAAGTTAAATAAATATTAAATATTTGACACATCACTTTCAGAAACCTGAGCGTTAGGAAATAATGTGTTTTTTGAATCTGGGAAAAAATAACAAACGTTTAAAATATTCAATATTATGTTTCTTCTTTTTCTATTTTCTGAAATTTCGCACAAAACTACACGAAGTCTATATGCACGAGCCGTCCCTAATTCAGCAGGGTAAGACTAGATGGAAAGCAACAACTCATCATCACCCACCGCCATCTCTTGGACTTCTCTTTTACCAACTAATAGTGGGACTGATTGTCACATTATAACACCTCTACGGCTGAAAGAGCGAGCATGTTCAGTGGGATGGGGATTCGAACCCACGACCCTAAGATTACAAGTCGAATCCCTAACTCCCTGGTGATGCCTAGCCCTTTACTTTTCATAACACGTTAGTTGAAAGTGATTATTTTAAAGACAATAGTTATGAAAAGTATGACTGTGTTATCTTAGTGAGAGTAAAATGTAGCATATGTTTGGTTCAACTATTATGGTATTATTGATACCAAGTTACTTAGATATTCGATATTTTTCTCTTTACTTCATATGAGTATTGTTTACGTTATTGTGTCGCTCGCGTAGTTTATAGAAAATTCAAGGCCTCACTGAACAGTTCATATGCATGTCAAGAAGAAGTAAAGTCCAGTAAATATTAGTTAGAAAGTGTGTAATTATCAGGCGTGTGAGCGATTATCAATAGTGGACAATATTGTAAAGTGAGCTGCACAATTTAATAGGGGCAAGAATAATAATTTGTCTTATAGGAGGAAGTTTTAAGGTACTTGAACCTTTTGTCTGGACTTTGACTAAAGGACACTAATATATTAACTTAATGATACAACTGTAACATAAGTGAATTTATTGCAGATTGTATACCAAGAAATAGAATTGAGATAAATAATTCGTCTTGACAATTGCATTCTAAAGTAATTAAATCAGCCTGTATGAAGTTTTGATAAGAAAAGAGAATTACTTAGAGCTTTAGACATAACTGTGATGTCCTATAATGTGACGAATTAACATACATTCCTTTGTATTGTTTTCAATATATTATTTTAAAACAAGTAGATTGTATGTTTTCCTCTTATTGTTCGAAATTATCGAACAACAAGTCAAATATGATTATTGTAGAAGAATCCAGTTCAACTTACACACATAAAGCTTTGACACTTTGCAACGCATTGGAAACAGTACTGGTTCTAGTCATGCAAAACATAAATTCAGTGTTTTGATATGTCCTGTAATAATCATAAGGTGATGATATAGGTTATGCACTTTAAGAGATGACTGTTAATGGACAGATCTCAAAGAAGAAATAGAGATTTGCTATAATTCATCGTCATCTAGATCCAAATATCTGTGATGCATTGCCATGATGTCCTATGTTTTCTAGGATGCAATATATCTAATGGTTTCACTAACAAAGACAAAACAAACTTTTTCAAACTACACTTATCCACAACAAAATTCGAAGACGTTATAAAGACATTGGTAGAGGAATTTCTTGTGACTGAGGGTAGTGCAGCCTATGAAACCACTATTTGCAGGTTGTACGGACACCAAGTACGGATTGCAATCAAGTCAAATGTGAAATGTTATTTACAGGAGCAGCATCTTATGATATCCTTCTAACAAGGTATGTTTTGGATCTTCATACCAATCGAGCAAATACCAAACATATCTCTGAAATAATACTCTTGGTGCAAGCTTTGAACCCCCAAAATTTAATTTGAATAAGTAGAATGTTCTCGAAGTTGATAACCAAAGAACCAACTCTAAAAGCATTGCTGAAACTTAATAGCTGAAACATTTGCAAAAATATACAATAGACAATTTCCGTATAAGAACACAGACTTTCAGTGTTATGATATGTGTGGGGATCAATGTGTGTGAAAATTCAGAAGATTCAGAAGGACTGTATCCACAAGAGACACAAGATGAGAAGGATATGGAGCTTGAAGAGAGAGAAATGTGTATGTTTTCTTATAGCAAATCCACATCAGGCCAACTGCTGAATCCACAGAAAAAGAAGTAACCTTATTTTATTGTATAAAATAAAGTTAATATGTTATCGTATATCTATATATATATATGACATGTTTTAAAAATAAACACCAGCAACATTTTTATGAGAACTGTGTTTACACAGTATCTCAAAAATTTTATTTTAGAAATATACCTTTTTATACAAATAATTTCTTACGTGCTTATATGTAAAACATTAAATTTGATTTTTTATGATAAGTATGCTTAAAATAAATCAAAATGGAATGTATAGTACAAAAATATAAATAATATTTTTTTGATAATCTTAGAAATTAAAACTTTGAAATTAAGATACCACTTACAAATGGAAATCTTAACATGTAAAAAAACTATATGTATATATATATTATATGGATCATATGTAAAAATTACTTAGTTGTATCAATTGAAAAAAATATTTTGTGGCAACTATGAAAGGTCAACCAAACATGCCATTATCAACGAAATAGGCCCGGCAAGACCAGGTGGTTACAGCGCTTGACTCAAATCCCCGTCACACCAAACATGATCGCCCCTGAAGCTGTGGGGACGTTATATGTGTCGATTAATCCCACTATTCGTTGGTTAAAGAGTAGCCCAAGAGTTGGCATTGGATGTTGATGACTAGCTGCCTTCCCTCTAGTTTTATACTGTTGAATTAAGGTAGACTAGCGCAGATAGCCCTCGTGCAGCTTTGCGCAATATTCAAAACAAAACCAAAAAACCTAAATTTCTGCTTTTCCTCTCGTTGTGCAAGAAAACGTTTCGTTTTATCCTTTTATTCGTTTTTGATTCATTCATTTTCAACTGAACAACTTTTTCATAATTTATTTTATAATAATTCAAAATGTGTTCAATGAGCAATATTTGTTATGGTTAGATTGGAAGTGATAATATGCAGATTTGTACAGTTGTTAAAGCGATTTTTTTAAACCAAACCATTTATCAATTTTAAAGTTTTACTCGATGAAAAATGTTTCCTATTCGGTATTTATTATGGTCGGAATATTTATTAAAGTTTCGGCTACTATAGACTGTATTACGTTTACCAATAAGTAAACGGTAAAATAACTATTTATTTGACCACATCTCTCACGAAAAGCATTGTACAGTGTGGACCGTAAGTCCCTACCCATCCATATATCTTATGTACCCAGTGTACTTGTCACAATACGCTCTTCAACTATAAATTGGGTAACATCAGCCATATTTCTCTGAAAAAAAGAAACAAATTCATAATAATGCATAATTGAATATAACACAATAACATATGGATGTGTGGGAACTTACGGGCCACTCTATAGACTTTGTAGCTCCTAAACTATTGTCAACTCCAAGTTTTTCTTTTTTTATCTTATTAAGTGCTTCAGAAAATTGATTTTATTGCTGCAACAATTTGGAGTTTGGGATTTCCTTTCGTATCCATGACATCAACTCTAATGTGGTACCTTTTGTATACGTGAGGGAATATGTTAAAATGAATACAAGCGCAGATGTTTTTGTGCTTTTAAGTTGCTGATTTACTAGTCGACATCATATGGCGTGATACTGAACCCAACTGTACTACTTTCCGTGAATGAAATCATAAAATATTTCCTTCTAATGTATAATAAATTCTACTATTATACCTCCAGTTCCTAAGTGTCATAGAACTGTTCTATAATATCTCTGAATGTCCTACGCACCGTTGAATTAAACCGCTGGGCGACGTTACGAAAACTTCGTATTACAGTGATTGTGAAATGCCGAATAGCTCCCTTGTAACATCATTCTCCGCGCAAATACACAGACTATATATGAGTGGAGACAGCATACTCAATATACCAAGTGTATCTCTTGTTTTTGAAATGTGAGTCTTTCAGAGCAGACACGTCTCGGCTGTGAGCACTTTGAATGTGTGTACACTTATGTTACATGACTTGGAGCTGGTGAAATGTTACGAATGAAACTTATTCCGTATTAACTGAATGAATAATGCTTCTAAAATCAGTCTAGTCGTTCGTTGTCCAAGCGGCCCAAGATCACTTTATATTTAAAATGTTTTGATATCCATAGTTGTTATTCTTTAAATACTACTAATGCGCAAACACATGCGCATATATATACATATACGTTTTGGATGTTCTTGTTTCATCGTTTCAAATGATTTTTGGGAAATAGAAAACAACTAATTGGTAATCAAACTTACTCTTTAGGAAGTAAGTACATATAATAACTATTTTCTATTTCAAGAAAAAAATAAACTTTGTAAAATACTAGCTGGTGCTGAATGTATTGTGACTGGACGTGTTTCCTAAATTAGGAAATTGATTTTGATTGAGACATAAACATATCCTGGTTTCGATTCATGAAATATGTATTTTCCAGTTTTAATTAACACGACAAGGAAAATAGTGCATGCGCAATTTTCTTTCTGAAAACACAGAATGTTTGTTTAGTGTGTTTGAGAATTTAGTCACTTCATTACCATGTTACGAAGAAACTTTCATTCGCCTTAACAATTACATATGAATAAATATCAATGCTAACTGACTGGATAAACAATGTTTAATTAATTCCAGTAACAAAACAATTATTCTAAATAGTTAAATGAGCTGGAACATGTGCTAAATTGAGATGTATAGAAGTATTAGTTGCAGTATAGAAATGAGAGTCTATTCTATAGATCTTAACTAATATTATTGTTTATTCATATCTCTCCTCGTAAAAGTTGCAACTTATATTGAAATTATAATTATAGTTTATTTTATATTATAACTTACAGCTTGCTTCTAAAGGTTTGAAAATTATTTAATGTACTTAATAATTTTTAAATTACAGAAGATCTAAACAATTTAATACATGTGGGCAAATTGCTTTAGGAAATTTACTGCACGAGAAATTGACGAATAGATCCACGTGAAAAATTATTTCAGCATAAATGAGCAGGAAAAGTACGTCTTGAAACCAGTGAGCTATTTATATATTTAAAAGTTATAAGAAAGCTTCCAAATGAGTTAGCTTGTTTTCAAAGTTATATAACCAAAATAGGAAATTATTGTTTTAATTCATTTTCTTTAGTTGTACGTAATCTTCACAATATATCATTTGCACACGTATCTGGTGACAATAAAACAATGCGAGTGAAAAAAGTATCAAATGAATTATCAAAGTAATGATTGGTTAAAAAATAAGGAAACACTCTAAAAATAACGAAACGCTCTAAAAAGCCAATTTTATACTCAACTTTACATTTATTTTGTAAAAAAATAAATTAGCTCTAATAAGTAGCTCTAATGCAAAACACTTTCGGATTATCAAACACTTACAAATAAGTAAACTACTATCTATTTTCACAACCTGCTCAAAACTCATTCACATATTCTAACGACCCATGGGATGAGAAACATTGATCTAACGTTTCAAATATTTTTATTAATCTAAACCAAAAACTGTACAACCTTTTCTCTCGTGATACAGCTAATTTTGGCTGAAGAGTGTTTGTTCGTTTTGAATTTTGCGCAAAGCTACACGAAGGCTATTTGCACTAGCTGTCCCTAAGTTAGCAGTGTAAGACTAGAGGAAAGACAGCTAGTCATCGCTATCCACTGTCAAGTCTTGGGCTACTCTTTTACCAACTAATAGTGGGATTGATAGTCACAACCGCACCCAAGGCTGAAAAGGCGAGCATGTTTGGTATGACGGGGATTCAAACCCGCGACCCTCAGAATACGAGTCTCACGCCTTAACCCATCTGATCATACCGGGCCTGATTTAAGAGTGAAAAGAAACGAAATACATAACGACTATTAAATATAAATAAAATTTCATCACTAATTTGACCACGTGAGTATAGTTTTGGGGATGTGTTTATTTGATTTCTTCAACAAAATAAAACAACACTTCACGAACATCAACAAATTTCTTCCAGATATTGATAACTAGCTGACTTCTCTCTAGCTTTACACTTCTAAATTATGGACGGCTAGCGCAGATAGCCTTCGTGTAGCTTTGCATGAAATTCGAAACAAACCAAACAAATTACAAAATTTTACACTATTGCATATCATATATTCCCGAAATCAGCGAAAAAAAAACCAACATTTGAAAAAAGTGAAAACACAACATTCCAGTAAACACTAAATTTATTCAAAAATTAATTACAAAATGGAAGTCCAGTCCACACTGTGTAAAAACTACACTGACAAATACAACATTATTTATGAAATACAATGTAACAATTTCTTCTACTTCTGTATTGAAGAAACAAGTAGAAAAATGTAAACCAGATTCAAAGAACACGAAAAGACACCTTCGTTGTACAATTGACGAAATAAATAACAGTATATTCTGGTATTAACTTTATGATTTCATGGCCTTAGATACGAGTGTCTTGACAGCAATCATTTCATACGTTTGATATGAAATACAAACAAGGACACAATTTTATGGGCCTGCAATTCATGAACTGATATTTGCATACCTCTACTGGTCTTCCAGTCATGACTGAAGTTTTATAAAAAAAATTAAATGAATATGGTTTACAGAATTAAAAATATGTTTAATACAATTAAATGTATATAATTAAAAATATTTCATTTTCGATTACATATTTTTATGTACACGAAATCTTTTTTTTTTTAAACAAATCATCGAGAGGTTTAAAGGTCCGTGTTTGTTTTGAATTATACGCAAAACTACACAAAGGATATTTGTGCTAGCTATTCATAATTTGACAGTGTAAGACTAAAGTGAAGGCAGCTGGTCATCACCACCCATCGCCAACTGTTGGACTACTCTTTTGAAAACGAATAATGGGATTGACCGTCACACTATAACGTTCTCACAGCTGAAAGGACGAGCACGTTTGGTATGACAGGTATTCAAACCCGCGATCCTCGGATTACGAATCGAGTGCCTAAATCACCTAGCCATGCCGGGCCATAGAGTGACGAATTATAAATTCAATTGAGAAGTTTTAACACAAAATTATCATGAAGTCCTAGTTTACTAGTTTTACACATAAATGTAAATACACCATGTTTTCCACAAAGGAACTGATTTCTATGAAAGTTACTCTTTAAAATGATTTAATATTTTATACAAATTAACCGTATTGTAGATTATTTTTCATTTATTTTACTGAGTATCTGATAAGTTGGTTGATGATAATTATCTGACGACTTTAAACGCAGTAAGATTTATAATGGAAGTTGTGTTTTTCATGTTTTAATTAGTCAACATGTAAAGTTGAAAAGTGTTATCATTATATTGAATTTAACTACAACAAATATTAATTATTGCCTATTGTCCTATATACCCCAACATTTATTTATCATTACAAAATTATTTACGAATAGTTGACATTAGTTGCGCTGATGTATAAATCTGGGATCCAATTAGGTTTCAATAAACGAGTGTTTATTATTCAAGGCAGATATTCTCAATATATTTGGTTTCAATATTTATACAGTACTATTCTGTTTTGATAAATAAACAGCGCTCTATTCGTGTAAAAATATTTGAATAATAAATTATTCAGCGTACAGTTCTCAGTTGTTGTTTTGGAGTGAAATTATACCATGGCTCAATAGTTTGTTTCTCGTATTCTCACCGAGCTATACACAAGAGCTGCTAGCAGTCCATACGCTTGAACTGATTGACTAGAGAGAATGTTTGTCGTTAAACACAAACTATACAATCAATTTTTCGTCCAGTGCCGACTATGGGCATCGAAATCCGATGTTTAGTGACACAAGCTCTCAGACTACCCGCTGATCCATCGAGAGATAGGATGTCTAGAGGGAAAGTATCTATCTACTAAACAATAATTTGAGTCATCTGTTGGACTACTCTAATCGAATAGTGGTATTTATAAACTTCTCTTATAACGCTTTTATTGTTGTTTTTTGGTAACGGAATGCTAATCACGGACTCTCGATTCCACAATTCGACCTTTTCTATTTAGCCACACCGAACAGTGTGTGTGTGTTTTCTTATAGCAAAGCCACATCGAGCTAGCTACTGAGTCCACTGAGGGGAATGGAACCCCCGATTTTAGCGTTGTAAATTCGTAGACATACCGCTGTACCAGCACGGAACCCGAACGGTGTAAAAAGATATTTTTGTTATTTAATTACAAATACTACTCGCGTGTATACAAAATAAAGTTACCTAATCGAAGAAAGCAAAGACTGGATATAAATTACTATAGTAAGTAGAAATCTAAACGTTCTGGTCTCGCAACAGAATCCACGAAGAAGATTTAACATCGAACGAAAAAAAAATGAAAATCGATTTGTTCAGCTTAATTTACATTCAAATTAGGAATTAGCTTGGATCTTGCAGTCACTGGTGAAATTTTAAATTAATAAATTTATGGTGTATTTCGGTTCAGTTTAGGCACACGGCACACGAAGATAGGGTTAACCAGTAAATATGGTTATAAAAACACAATATACGTTTAGTAACAGAGAATTACTAAGACGAAGAGAGCTAACGCAATAAAAAAATACTTAGCATGTCATGGAACATTTTTGGAACATTTTCATTTAAAAATATTGAAATATTTAGAAAAAAAATGATAATTTGTGCTCTATTCTACAGAAATATTGTGTCTATTTTACACATTCTAGCTTATTCTATTCAACAGAAACCTTGTGGTTTTATTTTACTTATTCTAGCCTATTCTATTCTACAGAAATCTTGTGGTTTTATTTTACACATTTTAGCCTATTCTATTCTACATAAATCTTGTGGTTTTATTTTACACATTCTAGCTTATTCTATTCTAGAGAAATCTTGTGGTTTTATTTTACACATTCTAGCCTCTTCTATTTTACAGAAATCTTGTGGTTTTATTTTACACATTCTAGTCTATTCTATTTTACAGAAATCTTGTGGTTTTATTTTACACATTCTAGCTTATTCTATTCTACAGAAATATTGTGGTTTTATTTTACACATTCTAGCCTCTTCTATTTTACAGAAATCTTGTGGTTTTATTTTACACATTCTAGTCTATTCTATTTTACAGAAATCTTGTGGTTTTATTTTACACATTCTAGCTTATTCTATTCTACAGAAATATTGTGGTTTTATTTTACACATTCTAGCCTATTCTATTCTACAGAAATCTTGTGGTTTTATTTTACACATTCTAGCCTATTCTATTCTACAGAAATCTTGTGGTTTTATTTTACACATTCTAGTCTATTCTATTTTACAGAAATCTTGAGGTTTTATTTTACACATTCTAGCTTATTCTATTCTACAGATGTCTTATGGCTTTTTTTATGGGTTTTAGACTGTTCAAAGAGTATAATAGATCCATCAAAATAAACAAAGTATAATAATATGTCTTAAAATAGAAAAAAAATATTTTTGGAAATTCTTATTTTCTACATCACTATTTGTTATGTGGTCTTTTAGACCAAACAAATAAAAATAAAAACCTCAATATATTTAGGGTATTGTATACATTGATTCACGGTCCTAGACCTCTTCAGAAAACATCAATCCACAGTGGTTGGTCCTAAGAAGAATAGCGAAGTGACGACTACAGAGAAAACAGCTGAAATCTACCTACTCTATAACGCGTGTTTAGTAATTCAATTTCCTGCTATAAGCTTCTTAGCTTACATCTTCTGTAATTCAATATGCTCTTCAGTGGTTCTCTTTGAATAAAATAACGAAAGTAAACAGCATCGGCTCACCAAAAATATCAATACGTCTGGCTAGAGTTTCGGAATAAAATGATGAAGAAATTTATTGATTTTTTTTTTTTTACATTTTGGGCATCTTATGCGTTAAACTTAGCAGTAAAAACATAAAAACACTAGAATTTTTTTTTACTATAAGTAATTATACTGTAATATCAGGGGATAAGATATAATATCTTCTGAAATGTACAAAGAAATGCCTGTGAATGAAGTGAAACACTAGAAACTTCTGAATGGCAACTCAACAGTGTATATAAGATTAAGAAAAAAAATCACAGATGTTTATTACATTGTGATTTCCAGCGTGTAAATGGCTTTATTTATTATTTGTGCCCATTACACGACATAATATTAAAACCTCAATTTCAATTGAAATCAAGATATTTACAAATATAAAAATGTTTTTAAGAAGCTTGTTATTAATGGCTACCAGCACTCCTGAGTGGTTAATGTTCAACCTATGCGGAATGTACACTGCCTCATGCTGATTGGCCGAGAGGATCACGCTGCATGTGACGTCATTAATCTTAATTGGCTTCCTCAGGAAGTTAGGGAAGAAATTTAATTTGAGATGTGGAAATCATGTGACTTTGCACTCAATAAATTAGAGTAAAGGACAGACAGTTCCATAACTTGCCGCTAAGGAGCTGATTTTTTTAGGCAGACAGTCTTAAAGGGTGTTGTAAAGGTAAATGATAATTCAAGAAAATAGGAAATGATATTACCTATAATATGCAGAAAGATCATTTGCTATGTGGTTTGCTTGAGAGCCACCAGAAGGTCTTGTTTACGAAAACATACACATAAAGCTAATACTGTGGTTATCTTCGTTTCTACTTTATTGTTTGGATCACCTTTACTATTTCACAATAATATCTACAACAAAGTTTTTAATTTGTAAAATAAATGTTTTATATATTACAGACTATCTAAATTGTATATTGTCTATATTGTATAGTTTATTTTATCATACAGTCCTAAAAAAAGTGTTTGCTATAGATTTTTAACGTATTCACAATATTCGTATCTATACTTTAATTTAAGTTACAATCTACACAGTCCTGAAAATGTTTAACATTTTGTGTAGTTTATCGTATCATATACAACATTTATAACTCTGTTTTCATTCTTAGGTCTGCTTTTACCTACAATTTAGTAAACTCCATATGGGTATTTTCCTCCAACTAATTGCGGTTATACTGATATCATGCTTTAAAAATGGTTTACTAGTATAATCCTTCAAATAGCAATTCTAATTACTCATATGATCCCCCGATTTCAAACGATGCTCCTCCCCTTTAATGCCAAGGATCACAATTAGTATCTATGACATTGGTGGTCACGTGACTATATCAGCCAATCAGCATGAGGTGGGATCCTTTGAGCATAGATTCAGTTAGGTAACAACTTTTCTGGTTGTACACCTATTAAGAACCACAAACAGGCTTGGAGATTATTAACTTTAAAAAACTACATTTTTGGATCTACTTATAAGTCATACATTTATCTATATTCCTATTTTGGCTCTATAAATGATAAAAATCATGTTGGCGACCAAAGATCTAAAATAAGATGATTATTTTCATAACTAAAAAATAAAAATATCCATAGTTATTAAAGTTTAAGATGGCATTATTTCTAGACTTTGTGGATTATGTATAGTACAAACAATAAAGTTGCAGAGTTGTTAAGTGAAAAGTATATCATGTGCGTTTTATGAGAAACAAACTGCTAAAATACGATAAAACACAAAACGATATGAGATTCAAACCGATTTAATAGTACGCAGAGAATCATAAACTTTAATCAGAACTATCTTCTGTAAATTACTCAATATATACAAATAATTTTACATTAGGTCTCATGATAAACTCAGATACAGCAATATGCTTAATTAATTAACGGCAAAACTCAATTTTTGAATGCTTAATGTTCAAAACATTTCACGTATTATTTGTCTACACATTTTACAATGAGGAAATGTTTCTTTCAGTTTGTAAGCGTTACACATTAAATTATATGCCATCTAGTATTGAACGTATCTGTAATTAAATACAATTAATTGTTTAAATTAGTTGAGATGAGTAGTATCATTTAAAAAATTGCTTTATATGGTATTTGGCCCCCCAGTGGCTCAGCGGTATGTCTGCGGACTTACACGGCAAAATCCAGGTTTCGATACCCGTGGTGGGCAAAGCACAGATAGCCCATTGTGTAGCTTTGTGCTTAATTCTAAACAACAATATATGGTATTTGTAATATAATGACCTGCTAGCATTATAATTTAACTGTAATTTTTTACTTTGTTTTGGATAGAAATATTATCAGTTCTGTAACATTACAATATATATATATATATAGATATATATATATCACATAAAAGTATATGTATATTGCAAAACTACACAATATTAATCGAACACTGAATGCTCATGTTATAAGCCCGTTGACTTACCACCGATCCAGAAGCGGATATAACAGAAAAAAGAAAGAGATAAGACAGTTTAAAATAAGAAAAAAATATTTTAATTAGTTTTGTCCAAGTTTCAGAATTTTGGAAACTACCGTTAACAGTTAATTTAAGAATAACGTCTAGGACAAACCTCAGCTTCCTAAGCTAACTTAACGTAATGAGAGGAAATTGAAATTTGCTCGAAAATATCGATAACAGCGAGAGTAACCAGATGGTGATTCAATCTATTCTAATTATTATATGCTTTAGTTTTTTCAGTACTGATGTATGAAATCAAATATTCCTATTTTTTTTACTACATGTGAATGACTTTATTTATTTATAAGTTGCGTTTAAGTTCTGATCTTTGTAATTAATTAAACACTTACGTTGTTCAAGAAAATCTCATTATTTCAACAGCTATCTTCTTCCATCATATTGTTTTACATTAACTGTTATCTGAAAATTTTAGAAAGCTAAATTTTAATTAACAGACATGTTTTCTAGAGATTTAATTTCGTTTTAATTAGGATGTACCTCATTGTGAAGTTAAACCTTTAGTTTTTTAATAATCGCTCTGATCAATTTAATGGTGATATCGCGTAATCAGTATACTTATAAGTTCTATCTTCAATAGTTTTATGTTCAGGACTTTACAGCTGCTGTTGGCTGTGAACTGGCGTCCATCAACTTTAATGTCAGTCGTTTACAGCCACGAAAAACTTAAAAGTGCGCGTGAACATAAATGCGTTTAATTCCCCCCCCCCCGATCTAAATCTTCTTGGGCATGTAAAGGGTAGGCTTTAGACTCGAGAGCTGAATCTATCCAATAACAGCAACTATTTACCACAATGTTTCACTCTTTAGAATGGGACAGAAAGCCATTCATTTTTACAACCGTCTTTCGAAATAATGCCATAAATCGCCATTCATCTGTTTTCACTTTGGTATCACGAAGATATCCAGCAAAGGAGAAATCATGCCTGTTTATAACAGGAAGCTCACACATTTCGAGTATGGACGTATATTTCCCAAATAATTTAGACAGTTGAGTCAAGAATAAATAAATTAACACGAATTTGCACAAAGTATAGGCCCCCCAGTGGCACAATGGTATGTCTGCGGACGGTTTTGATACCCGTGGTAGGCAGAGCACAGATAGCCCCTTGAGTAGCTTTGTGCTTAATTCTAAACAAACAAACAGAGTATAGATATTTAATGGCAATCTTGCACAATATACAATAAAAACAGAGCACTATAATGCAATAAATAGCAATCCAGTCTATAGTAATGCAAGTGACCATGTGTTTAAATTTGAAATAATTGTCTGGAGTTAACATCAAAAATAAAGATTTTATCAAATAATAAAATATTGCTAGTGCAGGTTATTTCCTTTGGAACTTAGTCTAAACTTCAAAAGAAAAATGTCGAATGAAAAGGTTTCGAAGTTAAAATATAAAATAATAGAATTAACTAACCTCTGAGAAAGTTCCTCCTTGAATTTCATCAATAACATTAATAACCCGTAATTTAAAAATAAGCTATGTTCCACTATTCTATGAATAACTTATACAAGGTTATCTCACTGGGGAATTTAACCCATTACTTGGTGAATAAACTTACATATATTCGATAATTTTCACTATGATATAGATCCATTTTGTCTCTCTTTGGTTATCTTGTGTTATGGGCTACTGAAGAAGCGTAGAATTCTCCGAAACCAGTATAACCCAATAACTCACGCTGACTAAAGTGTTGATTGAACTGGACCTCCATTGAATTTATACTTCCAAAATTTTGAAATACTGTGTTTCTTCAATATATTTGCTAGTTTGCAGTTATTTATTATGAAGAACTGAATAATGACCAATAACATTTTTTTTCTTCATTTCGTCTATTCAGTGGAAAAGTTTTTCTCGTAGTGACTAAAAAGCACGTTTACACCAACAACGTGTTTTATTAAAGAAGTTAATTAATCTACAGGCGAAAGCCAATTTGTATCGTTACAAAAAAAGAGAAAAAAGATTCTAACATCGTAAGAGATCTTAATGAGTTCTCGAAAAATAAAATAACAGAAGAACACACCAAACAGTTACCAGACACTGAAAGCGAGACACATGATTTAAACCCAAATGGGAATTTATTTGAAGTCTTTGGCAAACAACACAGTTTTCTTAACCTTAACAAAGTCAATCATTCTTTTTAGTCTCTCTCTTTTGTAAAACAACCAACACATAAAAAGTATGACTTGACCATAGACAACCATTGGCCAATGTATCATGTTTTTCAAGAACAATAAACATATAAAGAAATGTATCGTGAGTACAGTCAACCAATGAGCAATGCATCGTTCTTTTTTGACAGCAGCCAACATACAAAATACTCTTCGCTCGACAAGATTAACCAATAACTAAAGTATCGTTCTTTTTCTACATTAACCAACGTAAAAAAACCTTCTCCCAGTTTTCACCAACCCTAATCAACCAATGAAAATTGTAACAACCAGTGAGATAATAGAACTCACAAATTATATAAATAAAATAGGATTGCATATATCTTGTTGGGTTTTAGATGTTAAAGTTGAGGGTCAGGTGCGTTCGAACTCTTCCTCTAAATGTTAATTTCTTTCGGTATTTAAACTTTAGAACTGAGCAGCTGAGAACATTATGACGTGACACCTTTCAATGTATCACGAGGCTTAAAAAAGCGTTTTGGTTAATTGTCTCTGACACGTTCCAGAAATACTCGTCACTCATTTTGGAACACTCCGGCCGTTTCACTTTGAAATAAAACACTGGTCTACATACATATCTATAATCGGTGAAACTTTATAATTGTGTCTGTTGTAGGTACCTCATCCTTATCAATCACTTTTTCTCGAATTATAGATTCAACTTTTTCATACGAGAAAACGGAACTAGTAATTTTTTAATGTAATTTAGATTCAGTTATCTTCATCCGTGCTAAGTCCTCATTCTTATAAATCGTTAAAAGGTGTGTATGTAGATTTTTCATTGTTTATAAAAAACTATACTTGAATTTTCGCAGTGGATCGGATGTTTGAAAAACAGAAGTAAATATTATTTACATGTTTGAATAAATCACACACATATTGTAAAGTGTTGCTCTTATCTGTTCATTATAAACACGGTTATTTTTAAGATCTCATATCGTAATCGTATAACATTATTTAAAAATTGTCGTGTATTATTCAGTGAAATTCTTTATTTTTTACGGTCTAAAAACCATGCGTTCTTAAAACGGTAAACGATTGTTGTGAAAATGTAACTCGGGAAGTGACCTATATTTATGCAGTGAAGAAAGAAGTTTTCATCTGATTTGTTTTGGGAGATCAGCGCAATGCTACATAACTTTCGCTTTTTCCTAATTTTGAACTGACAGACTGAAGAGAAGGCAACTTTTCAACAATACCCTCCGCCAACTCTTGAACCATTCTTGTCAGACAGATTAGTGATATTTTAATGCCACAGTTATAAGGTGCTCGAGACTCAAAGTGCGCAATGAGATTTATTTTATTTCACGGAGCGTGAATTACGAACTATTAGATCCCTCATCGAGTACCCAAAAAATAAATAAACACAAACCTATACACAGAGTATCAAATACCAATGTCATCCAACCTAAAGACAAAGATCAAAACGATAGGTTTCGCTTTATGTTAATGTACCATACAAAATTTGTTTAGTTATTAACGACTGATTCTCTCCATGCTAATGTACTTACCATAACTCCTCGAGTGTCTTATGCCACTTGCGTCAAAAGCCACTTAGTGCACTCGAAGGTACAGGAGAACAATCTCACTGTTGTTGCAACTCGTCATTGTGCCATAAAAAAATTCATATACTAGTTTGTGCATTTCAAACACCACAATAATGGACAATAGTTACACAACTCACGTCAGGAGAAAATATTACGTACGAACGTCTTAATGCGTCATTTATTGCACTTAGTTAGCTAATGTTACAAACTATATATTGGATAAACAGCCCGTATAATAGGTAACTGTTTTAGAGAACAATAGATCCGTAAGAGAAGGCTTGACTAGTTACTCGACACTTCATCTTTCCTCACCATAGTGATAAATCCGTTATTTTAGTCCATGGGAAATTTACCACTTTAACTAAACGAGAAACCTGGAACATCGTCTTACTTTCCAACTCAACGCCAAATCCCTTTATGGTATTAAGAAAATACGTAATTTCAAATAATTGATAACCAATATCCTGTGTGTTTATGTTTCTAAGTCTAGCTTTAGTTCCTTTAATTACTTATGACGTTTATGTAACAAGTTTAAAATGTTTTCATCAGTATTATTGTCGTCCTCTCCCCGTTAAACGTGTGTAATTAGAACCTTTTTCTATTTCTACATTTTGACGATTCTTTCTGAGTTTAATTTCATTGTACACCTACGCTAGCCGTTCCTAATTTAGCAATGTAAGACTAGAGGGAAGGCAGCTAGTCATCACCACCCACTGCCAACTCTTTGGCTACATTTTTACCAACGAATAGTGGAATTGATCGTCACATTATAACATTCCACGGCTGAAAGAGTGAGCACGTTTGGGATGACGAGGATTCGAACCCACGACCCTCAGATTACGAATCGAGCGCTCTAACGAACCGGCCATGTCGGGTCCATATAACCTTTTAAATCGTTTACAACATGAACGTATAGAATATCTGTCTTGTCGTGGTACTACTTACACGTAATGTCTCAGGAGATTTACTTTCGACTCTCACATGAGCTTTCTACAAAATCGCTGCGTTTAACTTCAGAGATGCTTGAAAATTAAACTTCTTTCAACAACATTCGTTGTACCTGCATTATGAAATGGATAACATTACTGCTTTCACATACAGGACGTCTAGATGAAAAACAGATAATCTACATTTCTTTATCGTAATTTAGAAGCGCTGTTCGACATTGTTTGTGTGCTCTCGTCATTTGAATTTTGTTGTTTGTATATTATAAAAAATTCATTTTACTTACATTTATATTATTTCCACTCTTTTCCTAAACTCGGTCTATTCACATTTCCAACTTTAACCCTATAATACAAAAACTGGCCGTTCCCCCTGTTTTAGCTGAATCAGTAAACCTAAGAAAACCACAGCGTAAGGTAGTGAGGCGAAAATTCGTCGTCATGACCATAGGATCAGTTTTTGCGGATTTTGTTTTCCAGATTTTTCTCAGACTTACTTTTCTGTGCACTCATGAACTTGTATGTAGATCAAGTTTCGTTTCTCAATAAGACTCTAAAATGAAGTTTTCCAGATGAGACATTTATGTACAAGGAGAGAAGTGTGACATTAAGGGGAGAATATAAAACAGTGCAGTTGCGAGGTCTAAGAGATTTACTTAGGATGTGAGTCTAATGCCGGTGCTGTAAAAGACCATATCTATAGCTTTGACGTTAAAAACGAAAATATTAGAATAAAACGCGTCTCAAAACTTTAGAACATTTATAAAGATATCAGCAGATTACCAATCGAAAAGCAGTAAAAAAACACACCAATCACTAATAGTAAGAGAGTGCGCCCGTAAACATTTCAAATATTCTTACAATCAGCCCTCAATATAATTGAAATTAAAATAAAGAAAATAAAACAAAATTTAGATACATGTTGAAGAGATCAAATGTCGTAGCAGATAGCCTTAAAATACCTATAAATTTATGAACAATATTATGAACAAGATAAATTACTTTTTAAAAAAATGAATGCAGATAGATGGACGTTTCCGTTGCAGATGGAAACCTATGTTTTTTGTTTTGTTTTTTATATAAAATATCAAATTCAGCGATTCATAAATTTTGCTTGATAATGTATAGTTTTCAAAGAAGCTTCAATGAGAACATTTTATATCAAACGTATTCTGCTCCTTATCCGAAAATAAATCGGTATTCTCGACAGGTCCATGAAATTTTGTTTATAAATGATAAGTCAGGAGAAGTTTTCAAAATTGGCCCCTAGTGGCGGGAAACACGTCAGCTGTGAAATATTTTTTTTTCTCTATTTCCATATATAATATAATCTATCACACAGGCTTCTTCGAGTTCTTAAAAGGTCTCACTTTCTTTTTCTCAAAACCAATCATTCTAACCAGCAGCAAGATTGCTTTATCTAAAAAATGCAGTAAATAAAAAAAAACATCTCACTGTAGTGCAGAAGGTTCAACAATACAAAATACGGTTTTTCGAAGTAAAATATACACGTGAGATATTTGCATGGAACATTCATTTACCTTAAAGACATTTATTTTCGCATTACAGTCCATAAAATCACCTGCAATCACAGTCTTATTCTATTACCATTACACCTAAACTAAACAATTTTTCATAACCCCATTACACTTAGAACCAAACATAGTGTTATCATAATATTATTACACTTTCAACCAGATGTAATCCTTTATGGTATCCTCACAATTATAGCCACGCGTAGTCTTCTTATAACACCGTTATCCTTACAACCACTGTATATTCATACCTCCGTTACACTTACAATCAGATAGACATAGTCTATTTATAAAATCGTTACACTTACAACTAATCATAGTCATTTCATAATACAGTTACACTTACACCTAGAAAAGAATGGTTTTTCATAATTGTATGAAAGGACGATTTAACATTATTCGTATTCAAGGAAAAAAACTTATCTTAAGTAGCTAAGAGTTTGTTATTAGTATTATTTTAAATTCCATCAACATTTTCAATGTATAGTGCAGCAGCTTCATGTTTGTTGTTTCATTTTCCTTTTGCGACATATATGCAACAAACACAAAATAATAATTATCATTTTCCTTAAAGGGATCGTAGGAGTTATATGTTGCAACTACACGCACCACTAAAATGTAACGTGTTGTCTTTCAGTCAGTCAGTATACACTAAAATGACCTCACATACGGAACACTTAAAGTTGCAATTTATACTGTTGTGACGTCAGTGAAGCGTGCGCATGCCATGAATCACGAGAAGAATTAAATTATTCACTCTGTAAAAGACAGCATGTAAATTTTAAAAGCAAGAAACAAATATTTGTTACTCTTAATTTTAGCTCCACTCACTCTTGAAACAGAACATTTTCAGAAAACCTGAGTAAGTACATCTAGTATAATTTTATTTTATATTATAGGAGGTTTTACTTTTTTTACAGAAGAAAGTTTGATTTAGCTTCAAGGCGGAACTCAAATACTCATCTCTTTTAAATTGTGTGAATTACTCAAATATCTTTGTTTGAAAATGTAAAAACTGAACTCGTCATCATTTTAACTTTAACGTGTTCAAACAGGTGAATAACCTATTAGTAAGACCTCTAGTTTATACATCTATCAAAATTTATTTTGTTACCTCGGTGAAAGGACAACACCCAGACTTCACATTTATTGATGATTTTTGATCATTTAGGATCATATTTCATTCTGTGTGGAAAAAAATTTAAATGCAACTATTTAACCAAGAAAATTTATCACATCTTTGAAGTAATCATCAAATATCTAAATTAGTTCGTTCTGTCATAAATGTTTACAACATTTAAACTTTATGAAAACTAATAAGTACCTAAAATATTATTGATGGAATTTAAACAGTTTCAGTTATTTCCTTGTTTTTACCATAAATAACGAGATTTATGTGTGTGTGTTTTATTCATATTGTTCTGATTTTTCTTTCATTTTTTTTATCTACCTCCATTGGGACAACGATAAGACTAAAATATGGGATTTGATTCCTTCCGGTATACACAGCAGATAGCCCATATCTCTGTGCTTGAAAGAAAAGATTTCTTTATTAATTTTCAACCGGTTTTGTGAATTCAACAGTCTTTATCATAAAGTGGGTTAAGGCGTGTGACTCGTAATCTGAGGGTTGCGGGTTCGCATCCCCGTCACACCAAACATGCTCGCCTTTTAGTCGTGAGGACGTTATAAATTGACTATCAATCCTATTATTTTTTTGGTAAAATAGTAACCCATGAATTGACGGCAGATGGTGATGACTAGCTGCATTCCCTCCAGTTTAATACTGCTAAACTGGGGATGGCTATCGCAGATATTCCTCGAGTAGCTTTGCGCAAATTTCAAAAAACGAACAGACCTTTGCAGTCACGAAACTGTTCGAAGAAATTAATAAAAACTGAAAAAAATATGAGTAAATGAATATGTGCATTCGAGTGTTTCATTGTTCTTATCCATTGATGAAGCCTAATTGTGTTTTATATTTATATATATATATATGAGCGCTGTAATTCGTTTTTAAATTTTCTTTCCAACTTTGTGTTTGAAATATTAGAGAGTGATGAGACTTAATTATGGTGAAATATGCCTATTGAGTTTTAGCAAAATTTACCATTAAAAAGAAACAACAAGGAAAACGTTTAAGCTTCGTTTTAACTGAGTTTTTTAAGTTGTTAACATAAAAGCATTAGCACATCTTATCCATTTCAGTTTTCTTTGATCTAATCATGCTTTCCAATTTAAGACAGTAAACTATATAACTAAATATACAATACTGCATCAAGGAGAACCATATTTTGAAAGTAATGGAGAAAACTGAGTACATTACTTCAAAACGGTTTTGAATTAGATATAAAGTGGTCTTAGAGAAGAAAATATCAGAAGCACATTTCGACATTGTTCAGCCTTTCGTAGATAGTTTGACAGAAAACTGAACGATGCTTTTGAGTAAAGCATGTACTAGTCTTTTTTACATAAAATATTCATATACTTATGTTATAAGAATGTATACAGATTAGATATCCGGAATTTTCAAAACAGGAATAACTCTTGTACGTAATGACATCTGAAAGCATAGGGACATGGATCAACTTGATAAACCCTGACCAGCCAGAATAATAAGTTGACATCAATACTCTCATTTGTAATTAGCAAAATGCGGCGTCGTAGACAGGTGAGACTCCAGACTCTAAAAGTGTTTGTAGAAAAAGGCGGTCAACAGGCCGTGGTAACAGTATTCAATATAATAAAAAATCTCAGTCAGGAAATAAAAATAATAGGGTGTGGGTTTACGAAGATAAGGTTTCCAATCATGCTACCATTTAAACTGTCCCATATCTCAACAGATATTCACGCTGTTCCACACACAAACATAAAGATCAAACCTTCAGTACCGCAACTATGAACTTCTATATGGACTGTAGAAACGGGCACAGGGAAGTTGTCATCCTTGTACACTAGATTGATTATGGAAAACATGGAGAAAGGAGTTGTGTGTTTTATAAATGAAATTCTAATAATGGAACCTTTTGGAATGGGAACTATGATGCAGGCTTATTGTCAAGATAAACATGGTTGTCAAACAGAGCATGACTACACAAGGCAACATGGACTATACGATGTAGTTTGTCTTCGGATTTGTTTTAATGTTTATATTGTGGTCAACTTAGCTAAATTCTAAGAAATACTAGTGAACTTCAAACTCAGTTACTCAAAATTTAATGATTATTTTTATACCATTAATTTCGTTTTTCACTAAACGTCTGTTGTTAAATCTACACCCTTGTGCAAATTAATTGAAACAAGACAGAAAATTGTGATTTTTTTTCAATTTTTTGGCGTTTTATTTCTGAGAATCCAAAAATTACTCACAAATTAATGCATGATATGACCGTCTTTATTTTTCAGAAGATCACTAATCCGCTTTGGCATAAAGTCCACGAGTTGACTGCAATCTTTACTAATTTTTGGATTGCGGTACCACACCTCAATTATGGTCTCAATTAGCTTATCTTTCGTAGTACAGTCTTTTTCCCGAAGTCTTTCTTTTCAAATCGCCCAAAGATTTTCAATAGAATTTAAATCCGGGGAGTTTCAAGGCCAATCCAGTACCGTTATTCGCGTTGTAGTCATAACATTTTTCACAAGTTTCGATGTGTGGTACGGAGTCAGATCGTGCTTAAAAATGCCAGATCCATCTGGGAATCTATTTTTCAATTCTGAAACGACAATTCTCTGCAAAACTTCGATGTACTGTGGTCGTTGCATCATACCTTCTACGATATGTAAGCCTCCGACGCCATAGTAGCTGAAAAAGCCCCAAAACATCTTCTTCAAGGGATGTTTTACGAACTGATTGATGTGATATTCTCAAAGTCTCTCACCTGGAGATCTGCAAACATGCAGAATTCTTTGACCCTGTTCGAAAAAATGAGTCTCGTCACTGAATAACACCTTCCTCCATTGTTCTTGCGTCCAGTTCTTGTATTTCAGACCCCATTGATACCGTTTTTTCATCACTGAGTTGGTAAAAAGTTGTTTTTTGACTGGTCTCCTTGCCCTTCTAACGGAATTTCGAATGATGTAATATTCCACAAATTTTCGTCATATATCCCAAAAATAGATCGACCGTACTGCAAAACACAAGTAATGACGCCGTCAGTGTGAAAAAATGACTATTAAAGGAAATCAGCGGTCCAACGAGCCTACACCGTCCACCATGGTGAAAATATTGTAAAATGACCATTTGTTTCAATTAACTTGCACAAGGATGTATATTATCCACTCTTTTTAAATATATAAGCTTCTTACCACCAATCAATAATACATCAAATAGAAACAATGCGAAAAAAACATATTTGATCCTTTCAGCCCAATTTTTCATCATTATGATATTGATAAATACAGCTGCTTATTGGTTATGTACATTTACCTCTTGAAATCATAATATTTGTAGCGAATAAGAAAGTGCATGTTTCCCAAACAATATTCTATTTCACTTATAGACAAACACCGTGTAAATCTAAAATACGAACTTTTATTTCAAAACAGACTCAAAAAAGTAACACATTATCAGATACTTTTTACAATTGTATTTAAGCAGAATATATTTTGAAATACTTCATTCAATAATATAATTGTTCTTCAAGAAAATTGTACAAATGTCCAGTTTCGTTTTTGATTTTTTGCTTTTTGCAAATTTCAACATTTTTATGGTGTCGTTCAGTGATTTCAACCTTAATAAAGACATTTTACATTAATCAACTGTACAAGGATAAAAGAAATAGCTACGAAAATTTAGGAACGAAATTATCATGATAGTTACAATAGATTGATTATCAGGCCAGACAATCTGTTCTGTAGGTTAAAGAGAGCTTAGTTGTAAGTTTATTCATTAAACTAGATGTTGGCTGTATGTATAATGACTGAAAGTACAGGGCTTGACTTTTTCAGAGTTCATTTCAGAAGCATAAGAAGAAAAACATATCTTAATTTCGCATTACTTATGGTAAACTTTGAGAATACATTTCTACGGAATGGTAAAAAAATTCTAACCAGTCTCCTCCTATCGCAGAGTTATAGTAGCGAAGGGTTAAATTATAGTATTTTATTAATATAATTAACCCTGACGCCCGACCTAAGAAGTGGTTAAACGAAAGTGTTGTTGTAACAGTTCCTTATTATTTGATGGATTTTTTTTATTGTTTGGAGAAATCATGCAAAGCTCGATTAAATTAAAGATAACGAATACGTTCCCGGATTTGCCTAAATTAACACTTTATATCTTTAGACTTCACAACAAACAGAAACTTAAAACCTACAAAACTGAAATAACTGACTGAATAGGTGACTGTTACAAATAAACTGTCTAACCGACTTGCTGACTCAATAATTAATAATCCACTTTAGCAAACTCGCAAAATCGATATCAATCACTATTTCGCTACTTCAGATTTACTCGCAACATTATATTACTTTGATCGTTTCATTCCCTTTGAAGAAAATTCTGGACGGCAAATAAAAAAAAACTCATCACGCGTGAAAACTCTTTCTCGTGAAACAATAATACAAACACGTATAAGCATTTTTAAAAAAAATCTTTAAAAAGAAAGGAAAAAGTTTTGTTCAAATAATTTTCAATATTTTTATTTTTAAAATGGAACCTATGTGTATAAGATCTTTCCAGGCATGTCAAGTGTGGAACAAACAAGAGTTATAGGTTTGATAAGATACTTGAAAATCATTAATTTAAGCAAATTTCAAAAAAATGATCTTTACACGTTGAGTCGAAATTTTTTTTTAATTGTGTTATATATATTTTCTGGAAACTCTTGTAAATAAGTACTTCGGTATAATTTTCCACTTTAACTAAGGGCAAATATGCAAAAACCGCAGGCCTACTAGTATGTAGTCAGACTAAATTAAATTATTTATTTATTTGTTTAATTTAAATTGTTGTTATTTTTTCTTCAAAATAATTTTCTTTCCTAATATTTCTTTTGATGACTAGATTGCTTATATTGATTCTATTACTTCGTTTGCTTTATTATAATACTGTATAGTTACGCTCATATAGTTTTCTTTATGTACTGCTCTGTAGCTTTACATGCAATATTTCTTTTGTTTTACCAGTTCCGAACAGTAAACGATATTTTGAAAACGTATCCTATCTCGTTTCGTTTTACTGTTAAAATATCGGCGAAATAGACATAAAGGTTTATTGAACCAATTAAGTTTTTTAGACCTGCTCCGTGTTACAAGTTTAAAAATATAACAATTAAGTTTACTCTTAATTTCGAGATGCTTAGGACAATATCTTCCAATCTTTCAATTACATAATTAAATGTGCCGTTGTTTGCTTATACGAACCCAAGTAAACGCTAACAGAATTAAACAAAGAAATATCACAGACATCTACAAAAATGAAGTAAATCTGGTCTCTTCACAGATCACTGCTCCTTCCCTGTTTTGTCTGATTAACATTTTCCATTCCATCTATCCCTTAATTCATAACATATAGACTATGTTCTGACACCTGCAATACACTGTCCCAAGATAACTTTTGTTTCTCAATTATTTTAAAATTTTTAAATTAGAAATCGATTGAAAATAAATCGATCCATTTTTCTCATAATACGTAAGCTAGCATTACTCAATATCTTAAACTCACAACAGATTATAGACAGTGTAAGAACTTCTTATTACTCAATATCTTTTTACGTATTACAATTTTAAAACTAAGTTAAATTATAATTTAGATTTAGAAGTTAAATAAATGTTGATGTGTATCGAATATATGATATTTACCAACAACACTCACATACACAGTTTCTTTCTTCATACAATATATTTTAATATACAAACAATAATACAATTTACAATAACTGATGTCACAAATAATTATTAATATAAAAAAGTTTTATAAGCTTATCAACAATACTGCCTTTTATCTTGTATGTAGCTTCCTTGGTAACTTATTGATGGTTCACGATGAGAGAGTTAATATCAAGTTGATGTAGGTGCAATTCACTTGATAGGGAGCGAGCTCTGGGTTTTTCGCTCTTCGTTTGCTTACACGTCGAGTTTTTCACCACTAACTATATATAATGTTTAGAAAACAATACTACTGTCCAATGCAAATCCATTAAAAATAAATTGTTTGTAATGTTAAAAATGTATAAACGTTTGAGGTCAAATATCTGAAGTTCCCGATTACTTAACGTTAGTCATAATTATAGTTTCCTAGGTTTATAATAAACCAATTATAGCAAACAATAATAATGTATGCTGTCTCTTGACGCGTCGTGTTTGTTAATTTAAAAGCGTGAGAAGAATTTCCTGAAATTTCAGCCCACACAACAATACGATACGCTGGTGTTTACAAACACACATATATTGTCGATTCTTACATATGACAATCTTCAATAATTTTAGTGAAAAAGCGGGAATTTTGCAATACATATCAACAATAAAGGATATGTACAATTCCAGATATAAATTTAACATCGATGTTAAAATAGATATGTAATAGTAAATCCGTCACAATGTGAACCTCTTGTTACTCGGCATCTAATATCTTATTATTTTCAAAATAAATTTGAGTAGAAATTTTATTGTTTTTGTACTACAGCTCATGTTACTCCCTACAACATTTCTACGAATCATAATTTTGTGCAACTTGTTCAAACCATCAAACTTGGAAACTTTCTTCTTGTGTTTTTCGTGTGTTAAAACTGTAGTAATTTAATAACGCTTCGATCTCGAAAATTAATTTATATTTTTCTAAAGCATTTTAGAATTTGCTATTTACATTTGTATAGTTGTAAAGTACTCTAATCATACTTCATCAACGCTGGTCAATACGACTCGAAATTTTGAATTTCGCGCAAAGCAACGTGAAGGTTATCTGTGCTAGCCGTCCCTAATTTATCAGTATAAATTACAGCCAAAAAGTGTAAAATTGTCACTTTTACTCTTGTATAAATGAGTTCGTATCTTGTGACTCAACATGGCCAGGTGGTTAAGGCAATTGACTCGTAATCTAAGGGTAATCTAATTCCCGTCACACCAAACTTGCTCACCCTTTCAGCCATGGGAGCGTTATAAATGACCGTCATTACCATAATTGGTTGGTAAAAGAATCGCCAAAGAGTTGGCGGTGTGTGGTGGTGAATAGCTGACTTCCCTCTAGTCTTATACTGCTAAAGTAGGGACGGCTAGCATAGATAGCCCTCGTGTAGCTTTGTGGGAAATTCAAAACAAAACAAACCAATCGTCTCTTGTACAATGCTTAGCTTCTCGGGAAAAGGTTGTAAAAGTCAATCTTTGAGATTCAATAAATACTTAACACGTTTTGCTCTTCAATCCAACTGATTAATCTTATTAGAAGTTCTAAATTAAGAGGGTTGTCTGAAACGTTGGGTCACTTAGTTCACGTGTATTAATATGCTGCTCACTTTGAAGATGCTAAAAATCAAATTATTTGAGCTTAGACAAGTGTATTAATAAATTGGGTTCTGTAGCATAACAGAGTTGCTCATTAATAATTATTAATATTATAATATTACGATTACCATTAACGACACGGTTGAAAGATTAAGTGGGATAATTTTATATTTATATATTTTTTTTCAATTTATTAGATGGGTGTCTGTTTGTCCAGTTACTGGCTTTGCGTAAAACTGCAAATAAAAATAGTGAATCATTTTTTACTAGAAAAAAGATATATCACTTTAGAATAAATTTTGAAACGTTGCTCTCTGTGAACCATTTTGAAAATCTTTCATGAACTAAATCATATGAATATGACATATAAATCATATGTGAAATTAATTGAGAAAAATCAGTTACTACAACAAACAGGTTAATTAATTAAACAAATATTTAAACTATCCTTACGCCCATCATTTATTTGTGGAATGAAATACGTGACTCCACCCATGAAAATACAACGGCATATCTGCAGATTTACAATTCTAGAAACCAGACTTCGATACCCGTAACAGGCAGAGCACGCTTGTAGTGCTTCGTGGGTTATACTACAAACAACGAAAACTAAATATGTATTTATCATATCCTGTCTTTACACTTAATGTAAGTTATATTAAATTCTTTAGATTGGAGTTCCCCATCAAAACCTGCATAAGATTTATTAGCATTTTACACTGCTTAGAACTCATTCATTTCAGATGATAAATAATTTCTTTTACTGTAAATCGAAGCTAATTCTAAGTGTTGATTTCACATCAGTCAGTTCACAAAAAGAGAACTACGTCGCCTTTTCTGATTTTGTTTTACTTTGTGTCAATACATTATCTTGTTAATACAGAGTTATTTAACCTTAGTTTGCTGGTTTTACTGCGTCCAAGTCTTGTCAATATATGTTATTAACAGTTGTGTGGTTGTGTTTGCAACTGAGTTTTAAAAACTCAATTTCCTATTTAAGCCTACAATTCTGTCTGGTATATGACAAAATATTGTTGTACTCAAGTATTGGAGAAACATAAACAACGCCCCCTGATATAATCAAGTACAACAATATCTGTTTTTGTTTTTGTTCTTCAAGGACTATTTATTTTATCTTAAGTTTTGAAATACGTGTAAAGAAAAATATCATATAATCTTATTCAAAGAAGCTTAATAAATTAAGATAACATCATGTATAAAAGTTTTAACATATCATACCATGAATAATTAGCTTTATGTTCTTCATATGAATAATTTCACTTATATCTCAAACCCAAAATCACGTGTGCTTGAGTTTTTAGTAGCAAACAAGTAAACTTTCACACAAAGTTTTATAAACTTATAATGTATGTTCATCTCATGATGTTATTAAATATACTTTGTCTTGAAACAATGTAAAATGTTATTTTTATTTCTGTGTAACTTGATGTCCCTCTGTTAGATTATTTCGACTTTTCTAATTTTTCTTATATAACTCTGTGTTTTTAATATTATTCTGTCTTACGTACAAATCACTTGGCTAAAAACTCTTAGACAAACATAAAGTAATGAAAGTACAGCGTGAAAAAATAAATGCAAGAAATGACAACAGAAGGAATTAGCAAACATTATACACATATTTGTGAGACAACATTTAGTAGCAGCTAGTCATAAAATATCTATAAATATGCTTTAAATATATCACATACGAGAGAAAACATGATATCACTGGTAACTAGTCTAAATCTGTGCTAAAAGCGTAAGAGACTAGTTTATAATTGTTAGCTATTGCGTTTTGTGTTTAAGTCCAACTCACCAAAAGCTACTAAACTGAGTCATTACTTTTACGAGTTTTCATAACTTAATCAAAGTAAAACTAACTCTGGAAAGGAGTAGATGCAAGGAAAAATGAAAGACTTGTAAAGTCAGTTTAACAAGAAGATAGGCATAAATATGATTAACAAACTGACTTCCTCTTTACTTCGACAAATCTTAACACATGTTGCATGACTCATTTAACCGTCACTTGGTCAATACGCAATATATAAATTAGCTAGTTAATGTTTATAAATACCGCTGCTAAAACGATTTCATCAGGAAATGATAAGTAACAAAATGTTTTACATATTTGCATTATGTGTTTCACAATAGTTACTTTACCATGTTCCGTTTCAAAGTGTTCTTTCTGTTTTTAATTTTTCCTTCATTTTCAGATTTATGCTTCTTCCGGTAGAAGGCTTTATTTTTTTTAAAAAACAAAATCATCACTGAAAAGAATCGAAAATCTTGTTTGTTTTTGAATTTCGCACAATGCTACGCGAGGGCTATCTGTGCTAGCCGTCCCTAATTTAGCAGTGTAAGACGAGAGTGAAGGCAGCTAGTCATCACCACCCACCGCCAACTTTTCGGCTACTCTTTTACCAACGAATAGTGGAATTGACCATCACATATAACGCCCACACGACTAAAAGGGCGAACATGTTTGGATTCGAACCCCGACCCTCAGATTACAACTGGAGTGTCTTCACCATCTGCCAATGCCAAGCCGACTGAAACGAAAGAGAAAATATTAGATGAACATAAAATATTCCATTCCTTTATTATCTATATCAACAGGAAATTAATTTTACAATAACCATATCAATATACTAATATATATAAACTGTTTAATCCTATATAACTGACTCAAGGTAGTTTCATTTAATTTTTAGTCGACTGTGATGCATTTAACTACTCTTTCCTTATTTATGCCTGCGACTCACGCTAGTACAGAGATATGTCTACGGAGTTACAAGACTAAAATAAGGAGTTCGATTACCCTCGGTTGGCTCAGTAGATAGCCTGACGTGGCTTTGCTATCAAAAAACACGCACACTCTATTTTTGCCTTTTATTATTTAAACACAGTGTAACCCAAATTTAGCCTACTACGGTGGCTCAGCGGTAAGTTCCAGGACTTATATCGCAAAAAATTGGGTTTTGATATCCGAGGTAGGTAAATGAAAGATATGTCATTATGTACTTTGATGTTCAATCGGAAGGCTGGCGAACAAATCACAAGTTTAAAAGATAAGGTTTTTTTGGTTTGTATGAAATTTCGCACAATGGTACACGAGAACATTTTGCGCTAGTCAACCCTAATTTTGAAGCATAAGGCTTGAGGAAAGGCAGCCAATCATCACCACCACCAGCTGCCATCTATTGGGCTATTCTTTATTAGCGAATACTGAGATTGATCATCACATTATACCACCCCTACGGCTGAAGGGGCGAGTATATTTGGTGGGACAAGGATTCGAACTCGCAACCCTTTTTACGAGTCGAGCGCCCCTAACCACATGGCTATGCCTGGCCTTATGCATGAAATAACATTCGTTACTGTTGAAAGTTTCTTCGCTTCAACTTGAGTGATGACCTTGACAATAAATCTGTAAAGCAATATAATCATCACTATTCGAAAAAATATTTCATAGAGCCTTGCAAAACTATTCACACTCTAACAATAAAGTCACGTTTTGAAGATGTACAAATAATATAAGGCAAGGTCCGGCATGGTCAGTGGTTAGGGGTACTTGGCTCGTGATCTGAAGGTCGCGGGCTCGAATCCCCTTTACACTTAACGTGCTTGCCCGTCCAGCCGTGAGGACGTTATAATGTAACGGTTAATCCCACTATTCGTTGGTAAAAGAATGGCCCAGGAGTTGGCGGTGGGTGGTGATGACTAGCTGCCTAGGCCCGGCATGGCCAAACGTGTTAAGGCGTGCGACTCGTAATTTGAGGGTCGCGGGTTTGCATCCCGGTTGCGCCAAACATGCTTACCCTTTCAGCCGTGGGGGCGTTATAATGTTACGGTCAATCCCATTATTCGTTGGTAAAAGAGTAGCCCAAGAGTTGGCGGTGGGTGGTGATGACTAGCTGTCTTCCCTCTCGTTTTACACTGCTAAATTAGGGACGGCTAGCACGGATAGCCCTCGAGTAGCTTTGTGCAAAATTCCAAAACAAACAGACTAGCTGCCTTCCCTCTTGTGTTGCATTGCTAAATTAGGAACGTTGATAGCTCTCATGTAACTTAGTTTTTTATGAAACTGTTTTTATTCAAAATTCAAATGATCAAACTTAACACTGTTGTGGGTAAAGGAGGTTGAATGTCAGAAGATATATGAATTGATATTTGCTGACTGTTTAAGTATTCAACCTTCTAACACAGTACTTGGTAAAAGCACTTTTGACAGCAATCACTGCTGTGAGTCTTTTTGGATAAGTCTTTACCAGTTTTGCACAGTTGAATGGTGTAACTTTGCCTTTTTTCCAAGCAATTGTTCCAATAATTATTAGTTTGTAGGATATCGTTGTTGGACTGCAATTTTCAAATCTCATTATGAATTTTCTACTTAATTCAAGTCAGAACTTTAATTATGCCAATCCAGGACATTCTTTTTGTTCTTTTGGAGCCACTCCAGTGTAGGTTTTTCATTGTACTTTGGATCAATCGTCCTAGTGAAGTGTAAATTTTCGACCTATGTTTAAATTCTTGTCTGATTCAAGCAGGTTTTACTCTATGATCCACATCCACTTTGTAGCATTCATCTTTCCTTCAATCCTGACAAGATTTTTAGTTTATACTGATGAAAAACAACCTCATAACATGTTTCTGTCTCCACCATGCTTCAAAGTTGACAGTTGAATGGGTTATGTGTTGTGTTGGGCACTCGTTAGACATAAGACATTAAATTTAGATAAAAAAATCTCAATTTTGTCTCATTTGACCACAAAATTTTCTACCGCGTGTCTACAGTGTCATTTACATGCTTTGTCACAAATTTCGTATGAGAATTGAGAAGATTCTTTTCAATAATGGCTTCTTTGTTGCTACTCGCGCATACATATTTGCTTTGGGTGAGGATTGAGATACTGTCAATTTATGAGCACTGACTCCCATCTAAGACATGTAACTTTACAAATCTTTGAAAGTCACTGATACGGGTAGTAATTGGATAATATAGAGCACATTATACTTCCTAATGGTGGAATACGTCATACTCCAAGGCATAATCAGTGACTTGTAACCTTCTCTTGATCTGTGATTCTACCACTTTATCCCTGACTTGTTTGGAAAGTTCCTTGGTCTTCATGGTTGGTTTTTTGTATCACTACGTGAGTTGTGGCTTCAACAAATGTATTTAGTCTGAAGTCAAATTAAACCACTTTGATTACACACAGACAGATAGCCCAATGCGGCTTTGCTATAATAAACACACACACAAAAAAACCGTTACGCTGCTTTTGTGATCATTCAAAGTAATCTTACTTTTGAACTAACTTAGGGTTGCCATAGCAAAGAGGTTGAATACTTATGCGATTAAGAGCATTCTAATTGTCTTCAAAATCTATCTTACTTACTTAATATCAGTATGTTTTGTTCTGTTGTTGTTTTTCAACTTTTTCAGGATTAAAATGTGTGTATTTTAAAAATATAAAGTTCCATCTGAAAGTTTTGTAAGTAAAAACTCAAAAGACAAAAAAAGGAACTTTGAACGAGATGAATATATTTGCAAGACACTGCACTTCCTAAAGGGGCTCATTGCGGTACAGTATATGGTGATAGTTCCACCATTAAGAGGTGATACCATCGAAGATGACTCGCGCTTGTTAGCTGTAAAAATCTGTAACATATTTCAGTCCAAATAGACAGGCAAAGACTTTGTGATGGCGAGTATTGTTGGTCAGTTTTCAAACTATGAGATGGCTATGCATGGACGTTTCGGTTGTCTAACTGTTTACGTTCAAAATATCAACAATTTTAGCTACATTCATGAAGTAATATAGATTTATGCATTAGAGTCTTAGCTGGGCTCGTTTCTGAATTGAAAGAATAGATTAAGATATAATAATTGTTTACCCCGAAGCAGTTTTGTTTTATATTGCTTTATTTCTAACATATATATATTTACTTAAGCAATTTTTATGGTAAAAAAAATATTAGAAAGTGAGGAAATAATATAGAACGTACTACATTAATTTTAGTATTTTTTATAGTTTTTTTGCGCTCAAAGAAAACAGACTGATATACAGATAACATAAATAATTCATCGAAAATTGGATGTTTATCTATTAGCGTATGCTGCGTACATGCACATACACATTCGGTTTGCTTGCAACAGAAGAACTTAAATCTATTACCTCTGTTCGAAACATATATGTCGATTAATAATACACGACGTCTGAAAAGAAATTCTTTACTTTCTCGAATCCTTCATAAGACACGAATTAAAACGTATGCTACTATTTCTCGTGGGTTACTTTACAATTATTCAAGTATAAATTCTTGAAGAAAGTTCAACTTTCATTAAATTTAATTATTATGAAATAAATTATAAATAAATCCAAGTTTTGAACGTATATAACGCAAGCTCAATTATAATCAGTTAAGAAAATTACTTATGCCTTTCTTGGTACTGAAATACCCAATCTCTAGCATCCTTTTAACAAAGTATCAGGACAAGTTTTATATAAATACTTTCCATAAAACAACTTGTCATTAAAAGTTTAATTAAACAAACACTGCGCCCTAATCTCTAAACACAAACGAAACTGTTATTTAATTAACTAAAACTATTAACAAATACAAAAACTATAATGTATTTTTCTTCTCTTTTAATGTCTTGATTTTCGTGTGTAAGTGTGGTTGATTTTTTTTATAGCACATCACTTAATGGAACTCAAATCCTTTAGTTCGAGCATTTTTTAAGGACACAATATATACTGTAATAATTAAAGATAATCTTATGAAATATTATTTCTCAAAGAACAGTATTCTTTAGGGAAAAGGTATGGTGGCCTGGCATGGCCAAGCGCGTAAGGCGTGCGACTCGTAATCCGAGGGTCGCGCTAAACATGCTCGCCCTCCAAGCCGTGGGGCTGTATAATGTGACGGTCAATCCCACTATTCGTTGCTAAAAGAGTAGCCCAAGAGTTGGCGGTGGGTGGTGATGACTAGCTGCCTTCCTTCTAGTCTTACACTGCTAAATTAGGGACGGCTAGCACAGATAGCCCTCGAGTAGCTTTATGCGAAATTCCAAACCAAACAAACAAAGAAAAGGTATAGGAATGCGTAACAATGGGGGTTCCATTAAAGCATGTTAACAACAGTAACGTGGACATCCACAGTGAATGAATTAAAAACCTTACACCTACATTCAGGGAAAAAGTACACAAATATATATTTACACGCACACATTAGATATCAAATGAATAAAGATATGCGAGTTACGACAATTCACCTCACGAAAAGAATAATTATTAAAACAAATTGGTTAGAATGATGAGTAAAAACGCAGTTTTTTCAAGGCAATAAACTAAACTTTAACTTGAAGACAAATTTACACATTGATCTATCAGTGATCTGCCAACAGCGTTTTTTTAAGTCTTGTTAGCCCGTTGACTTACCCTTGGATTTTTACATTAGAATTAAGATTCGCATCAATATCATTGTCTAAGTGCATTAAATGTACAATATTTTGCCCTGACAAAATATGACAGATACGTTACAAGTAATTTGAAAAAAACAGAAATAAATTTAATATTGTATTTGTTTTATAACTAGTACCAGTTAAACGCTAGCAATCAATTACACTTTTGCAGATGGGCAGGGATATTACAATTAACTTTCAAGCTGCAATATGTTTCCCAACAACTAAAACTAGCACTGAAGGTTCTAAACATTTTTTTTAACCTGGCGGCGAATCGAAAGGTGCTAAATACGCTCCGCATGTCAATTGTGTAGGTGTTTAAAAAGGCGTTCTATGGTGATTGTTTAGGTTAGCTATGTATGAACATTAGTAGTTTTTGACCTGGTCATTTAGCCCACGAAACACATAAGAGGTTATTTAGATTTAAAATGCTTACGCCAGCAAAGCTTTAGTGTATTCTTGCATGATCTTGAGGTATGACTATGATTTACGCCTTCAATTTTACTAAAACTGTGTGTCTGAGTTGGATGAGAAAATTCTGTAATGTAATACATCTACGTACTTTATCTTTATCGCAGGCCTATATATCGTATTTTAAACTAAAATAACGCATAACTTAAAAACGCACGGTGGTTAGGGCGCTTGATTTGCAATTGCAAGATCGCGGGCTTGAACCCTCATCCTACCAAACACCTTTTCAACTGTGAGGTCGTTATAATGTGACATTCAACCCCACTATTCGTTAGCGAAAAGATGGCCCAAGAGTTGGCTGTAGGTGATGATAGCTAGCTGTTTTTCTTCTAGTCTTACACTGCTAAATTAGGAACGGATAGCGTAGATATCCCTGGTGTAGCTTTGCGTGAAATTCAAAAGAAAACAAACTTTTTTTGTATTTCAGTGAGTTGCACTTGAATTTGGTAATGCATAAATCATAATGTGTCATATTTAAACTGTGATTAAACAAAAGCTACATAAATATATTCTCTCCTAGTTGTACAGAGATATATCTTCGGACTCACACTGCTATATATCAGGTTTCGATACCCGTGATGGGCAGAACACAGATAGCTCATTGTGTGGCGTTGTACTTAATTCCAAAAAACAAACAGAAATATATTTGCTTGATCGTTATATTTTGGATAACGAATTAATATTCATTCTGCCCTTCTATGGCTCGACATGGCCAGGTGGTTAGGGCTCTTAACTTGTAACCTGAGTTTCAGCCGTGGAAGTGTTATAATGTGACGGTCAATCCCAATATTCGTTGGCAAAAGAGTAGCCCAAGAGTTGGCGGTGAGTGGTGATGACTAGCTAGCTGCCTTCCCTCTAGTCTTACACTGCTAAATTAGGGACGGCTAACACAGATAGCCCTCGAGTAGCTTTGTGCGAAAATCCAAAACAAACAAACAACGAATTTCGGACATCTTTAAAGTGAAAGTTTGGGTTATACTACAGTGCTGCATAATACTTTCGCGAACTACTTTAACGGAACGACTGAAAAAGATACTTTAAACATCTATGATTCAAGATATCATCAGTTTTGTACTTTTACGACTTTAGTATTAATAATAATAATACGATTTGTTAAGTCTAAAGTAGAAATCATTTCGTATAAAAGGGGTGATGCGACTTGTAAACATTTAAAAAGAGTTTAGAAATTTATTGGATTTAATGAACTCATTCCAAATAAGAGTACATTCACAAAGGTTAAGTAAATATCAGCATTGATGTCTTGTTTGTCTGTTTTGGAATTTCGCACAAAGCAACTCGAGGGCTATCTGTGCTAGCCGTCCCTAATTTAGCAGTATAAGACTAGAGAGAAGGTAGCTAGTCATCACCACCCACTGCCAACTCTTGAGCTACTCTTTTACCAACGAATAGTGGGATTGGCCGTAACATTATAACGTCCCCACGGCTGGGAGGATGAGCATGTTTGGCGCGACTCGGGCGTGAACCCGCGACCCTCGGATTACGAAGCGCACGCCTTAACGCGCTTGGCCGCGCCAGGCCCTCAGTATTGATGTCATAAACTTTATTGTACGCTGAATGGACATCATGACAAATTGAACGAAAAAATAAATCAATCTTTATGCCATGTACCAACATTTTTATCAGCTGTATCAAGCAACTTTTCGGAAATATATACGCTATTAATTGATCAAGAGCATTATTATACAGATTATTGCATAAAAACAGTTGTTTATCTATATTCTTCAAGAACATGGATAAATTGTTTGAAATTTTTAGTTCTAAGTACAAATTCGTCCTTATTTTATTCCTAATAAGATATTACTTAATATAATACAACTTGGCAGCTTAGTGGAATCTCTATTGCTGTTTAGGCTTATAATTTTTATGCGAATTCAATACGCCATTATATAGGAATTGGGTGTTATAACTGATTTTATTGTCAAAACAAGTATGCTGAATACGTAAAATTTTAATTAATTGAACTTTTTAAAAAAAATTGTTCTCCTTTTGATTTTAATTTATTTTACCTCATTTGACAGTTCAAAACACACTTTTCTATAACATACAAGCGCATATTTAATGATAATAATAAATTTATTGGCAACAGTACTGCATGATATTTTAAACAAAGGGGAAGCAGTCTAATTGTTTCTATTTAACTGTAGCAGTGGGTAAAAGTTTAAACCAGTAACAGCAAAAAATTCCTAAAGAACATTTTCTAAGAGAAAAACATAAAAATGCATATCTTACTATAAAAATGATATACAAATGACAGACTTAGAGGTCTTTTACGAGATTTAATTTTTGCTTTAATTCTGAAGAAACAGAACATTACATCATTGTAATTCATAGTATTGTATCAAATATACATTTGTACAGTTATATGTACAACTTTGAGCTTGTGCAAATGTTATAGGTTACTTCACTCTAGATGTCAACGTTCTGGTCTTTTACAAAGAAAAATGTCAAAATACTAAAATTATGTATAGAAATCGATTTAAAAATAAGACGAAAAAAATGTTTGAATTATTATAAAATACAAAACAATATCCACAATAAAAACTAGAAAACAATCTTAAACAAGTATTATTGAATATGAAACAAAATTATCAACGTCTCTCAAAGTACTAAAAAAAAGAAGTTGTTTTGTTTTAAATTGAGCACAAAGCTACTCAATGGGCTATCTGTGCTTTGCCCACCACGGGTATCGTAATCCGGAATTTAGCGTTGTTAGTCCGCAGACATACCGCTGATCCACTTGGGGACCGAAAAAAAAAAAAAGAAACCTGTTGTATGTAGTCTACCTAAAGCCATAATACTTCACACTAAACAATTATATGTTTTTTCCATAATTTTATTTTCAGGAATATGAGCTTTTTTAGACGATATGAATATTTCGTTTATTACGTTTTGATCAGTATCGTCTTAATATGTATAATATCAAAGCACAACATCTTTACGGATGATAGGTGTGACATTAAATTACATTAAGACCAATAACGATAAAACCTCATTATTTACTTCTTAAAGGTAATTTTTATAAAATAATATTATTTTAAAAATAACGTGATTATGTACAAATGTATGCTATTAAAATTATAAATAATCTATTCTGTTATAATACCACACCTATTATAAATTACCACACAAGCTCAAAGTGTAATTTTGTTTAGAATTAGTCTGCCTAGTCCTGTATTTTTGAAAACTTGGAAAATAAAGTAAATAAATATGGAGTTTGAATTAAAGGCAATAAAAGACGCATCCGTAGCTTAAACACAAAAGCTGTGGCATATTAATTACATGAATAGGCGGTCACAAAGATGACGTTAAAAAGGCAGTGACTTTCGAACGGCTTCTTAATTAACCACATATTTGGAGGACAGAATATATTAATTTTATTTTCTTAACTTAAATTAACTCAGTCCAATAGAAATCATTCTTAAACAAGAAACTTATTATAACTTTGTGTTTTATTTTCCGTGTCTTAATTAAGTGATAGTGACGTTGTCGACGTGTTAATAGCAAAAAGTAAATCATGAAACGAGAGACAGCTAACGGAAAACAAACATCTTGGAGTTCAGGAACACACACGTAAACTCCAATTATCTTAGTTTGATCTTTTTTTCAGCCCAAGAACCTTATCCTAGTTAACTTGTACTCGTTCCTTTTCTTTGTTTGTTAATTAACTAAAGAGACCAGAATCCCGCTAGGTTGTACGTAGATAAGACACTTGTCACCCTCTAAAGTCCAATTCACAAAATTGTTTGCTCTGCACAAGGAAGAGGAGCCGTTTTACACATAAGATTCGAAAGTTTTAGTCTTAGAACTGAAATCTGAAAAATAAAATAAATTAATGTAATTATCATGGTCTATATGCCCTTGACCAGATGAAGACGTTACACTTGCTACAGCAATGATAAGAATTGCTGAATCAGTACAAGAGCACGAAACTGGTAGTGTTCTTACTTTCTTCCTCGAAAACTTGCAGAATATAGCGATGTATTTAATTAATTTAATGATCGACGTAGGAGTTTAAGACTAGTATAGAGCAGATTTTGAATTAAATCAGTATGTTGCTTTTTATGTGAGATTATTTGCATAAAAGTACCTTTAATGCAATACTGTTAAAAACTATCCTTATAATAAATTACACTTTGTACGATCGTGAAGAAATCTAATGAAACAATATAGGTTATAATATAAGAATATGATACATGATTTTGTTAGTCCTACCTGATACAAAGATACATTAGCCTAAAAAATTCATAATCTGAAGGTCGCGGATTCGAATTCTTGTCACACCTGCTCGCTCTTTCAGCCATGGGGGTGTTATAACGTTACAATCTATCACACTTCTTGTTGGTAAAAGAGTAGCCCAACAGTTGGCGGTAGGTGTGGATGACTAGCTACCTTCCCTCCACTCTTACACTACTAAATTAGGAACGACTAGCGCAGATAGCCCTCCAGTAGCTTTGTGCGAAATACAAACAAAGCTGAATAATGAAACGTTAATTAAGATACGTTTTATTTAATTAATCTATTTTGACGGCATACAAAAATGAAGAGAGCAACAAGGAATTAAAGCTCATAATAAGCTTTAAATTTACAAAAGATTACTTATCTTAATATGCAAAGTGTCCAATAAGTTTATTCTGGACCCCATTCAGTTTCTAAATTAATATTTTAAAATATTTATAGAGTACATGAACTTCATTTGTATGCAAATTACACTATGTAACAACATTTTTACTTTTTCTTGTTTCTGAGCAGAAAGTGTTATTTCCCAATTATTTATGCCTAAAGTAAATGGAAAAGACCTGCATTTCTCTTCAAACTTTGATTTTCTGACCTGGGTAATGAAACTTTCAAATCTACCAATTTTTCAGAACATTCCAAGTACATTCAGTACTGAGCAGCTGATAGAGAAATTTCTCGAACTTAGAAGAATTTTCAAGAATGTTGTAGAACTTACAAAAATTTTCAAGAACTTTTTAGTTTAGAATTTTCTAGAACTTTCCATAGTAATATATATACAAGGGCTCACCACATCATTTTAGTTCTAACTGCCTAAGTGAAAACATAGACCTATGTGACCAATTAATCAAGGCTAGAGCGAAAAAGTACTGTGTGACAGCATCTGTTAAAATGTGTGAATCCTACACGGCATATTTCAGCATGCCTCTCGGGGATCAAGACAAACTCTGGGCATTCATTTTACCTGCAAGCACTGCAAAAAACTCTAAAAGGTAAGACGGACGATTTTTGCTTGCTTGAATAGTAAGAGTTTATATTATACAAACTTTAGACCTTTTAAAATTTAAATATATTTTAATTTATTTCTCTTTAATTTCCAATGGTGTAGAAAAAAGATCACATATAAAATATTTTGCATGAACCTCTTGCACATTAGTTGTGAATGAGATAAGTTTATTCTTCATAATAACAATTTTATTTTGCTTTTTGCAGGATGGTACAGAAAAGAAAAAGAGAGCCATAAAGTTCGCTATTCCAAGAATTTAACATGAACCCACTGACCACTCAAGCGATTGCTACTTCTGCATGGTGGACCCTTCCAAACATTGCGCTGAGAAGAATGCAGCTGCTATCATGTATCTGGACCTTCCATCATCTATCGCCCGAGTGCCACACTGAACTCCCCTGCCGGAGAGAAAGCAGCAAATCAGAAAAGGAGGTAGACGTTGAAGATCCTGATTACAATTTCAAAGGTGCAGCTGGTGGGATAAACCTATGTTACCTCAACCAAAGAGAAATGACTTGTTCAGAGATCTTGGCCTAACAAAGTCGAATGCCGAGCTTTTGACACCCAGACTCAAGGACTAGAATTTGTCAGATGAAAGTGTGCAAGTCACGAGTCAGAGGAGGCGTCACCGACATTTTTTAAAGTTTTTTCACTCGTCAAAATGAGCTCTGCTTCTGCCACAAAGTATCCGTTCTGTGCGAGGCAATTGGAATTGCCTGTAACCCGAACGAGTGGCGCCTCTTCATTGATAGCTCATCCAGAAGCCTCAAAGCTGTGCTGCTCCATAACGGGAATAAGTACCCGTCTCTTCCCCTGGCTCATTCGGTGCACCTCAAAGAGGATTACAACAGTCTCAAGACGTTGAGAGAAGCCTTGAAGTATTATGAGTATGGCTGGGAGGTGACCGGATATTTAAAAATGGTGGCATCCTTGACGTGCCTCTAAGGAAGCTCTACCAAGTTTCCTTGTTATCTTTACCGTTGAGACAGCAGGGACACCACAGCGCACGAATTAATTCATATGTTGTTTTATTCAGATCTTATGCAAATTTGCCCGTTTCTACATAGAAAATAGGTTAATTTCTAAATCTCATTATCCATGTCACAAAAGCAAAGTTTGAAGGAAATACTAGGCATTTTCTGTACTTTTACATCATAAGGAAATAAGGAATAACACATAATATCCAACTACAAAATTGGATTACATAGTGTTATAATAAGGCTTCGCATATAAATAGAATAAAGCTTATCTCTTGTTGTTACGAGTATTATTTTTCAGTGGCTTTGTTGGAAAGTTGGACGATTTAGAGATATTCTATAGAACCAATCTAATTACACAGTGCATTGAAGTATTTGCAGATCAACTGATTTAAATATTGAAAATATCACTTTCCAGTTTCTCCGTTGGAATCAGATGAAGATTAGGATCGGTTTTAATCAGCTTAAAGTTGTTGTGTTTACACAAACACGCACACATATATACATCTGATTAATATAATTTATATAAAATCTGTTTCTTTTGCAGTATTCAAAGGAAATTGATGTTTATGTCTTTAAGCTAATTGTAACATAGTGAATTTTAACATATTTCGAACAGAGTTAGGTTTGGGCTTAGATTTTATTCACAATATATCGTAATAAGCACGTATTTAGATCCATCGTAATAATAATGGCAAAACTCCCTAAGACGAAAACTCTTTAAATATCATAAGACTAGACAAAATGAAAAGATTTCTATTCATAGTTTCAAAGAACAGACAACACAATTAAGAAACTCACACATACTTAACGTTGAGATAAAAATGCCAATATAACTATTAATAATGGTTTATAATTAAATAAGCATAATGTGTACACAATGTGATTCCCTTACCAAATATTTATTCATTCGTAATATTGAACCGTTATCTAGCGAATCACTTAAAAGGTAAAACGTAGATATTTATTTCACTACCAAACTGGCCCAGCATGGCCAGGTGGTTAAGGCACACGACTCGTAATTCGAGGGTCACTGGCTCGAACCCCATGATACCAAACATGGTCTCCATTTCAACCGTAGGAGCATTATAATGTGACGGTCAATCCCAGTATTTGTTGGTAAAAGAGTAGCCCAACAGTTGGCAGTGGGTGGCAAGGACTAAATGCCTTCCCTCTAATCTTATACTGTTAAATTAGGGACGGCTAGTCCAGATAGCCCTCGTGTAGCTTTGCTCGAAATTCAAAACAAACCACTACCAAACTAAACAAAAAAATAACTTCTTCAATGTTTCCAGTTTTTTTGTGTGTAATCCAATCAAAACACTAAAGCCGCCAACTTTATCGACAGTATCAGCCATTACGACTGGTATGGGTATTATCGCTTTTACAAATAAGGCAGAGACCAACGTTTAGACCTTCTTAATCTATATTTAGGTTCACCTAACTTGTTAACCAGAATATGATCTAAGAAGGTCGAAATGTTATTGTCTGCTTTATTAATAAAAGTGTTAATACCCATACCAGACACATTTTTACTTCAAGTGGGTTTCTATCATCACGAAGTATCAATTATTATTGTCTTCGTTATAAGCTTCAAAATATTGTATTTATATCTGATCCATATTTCTATGATTTTATGGTTCTCTTTAGTCCCGAGATAAAATATCCCTTTACTTGTAAATTTTAATCTTGTTTTAAGTATTACTTAAATTATTTGCATGATTCCAAATATATGTAAGTTAAATAAGACCTGATAATTACAAGGTATAAATGTGTTTCTTTAAAGCACAAAACAACACAATATTATATTTTTTCATTTGTGTTCATTTGGAAATACCCATCTACGCGAACGCTGATTAGCTGACAAGCACTGATGACGTAAGTAAGGATTTTTCCCACGTACCCAGTATGGAGAAGCACCGCACTCAAACTATTGGTAGCTGTGTCGGAGATTAAATATTTTTTATTATTTCGAGCACAAACATGATTATTGCAAGTAGTCATTTGGACCATGTCTTTTATTTATTATCAAAATTTATTTGTATCTCACTAGAAATTTTCTTCTCACACCTTTCAAGCCCTGTGGGAACAATTTATCACTTTATTGTATAAGCCAATATAACATATAATAATTTGTGAGTTGCAACAAGTCGTAATATTTGTCTGTATGAGCGTATAATCGTAATTTATACACCAAAATCGTAATTGTTAGCATCTCTGGTAATGTAATAAAGACATAGCTGATTTTTACTTATGTGTAATAATTAAAGTTTCCAGGGTCTATTTTTTGTCAAATACTATTAGTTTTTTTTTTCCTTATGGAGTTTTGCTGTTGTTATTAAGATGGGTCTAAACACACATTTAGGAAACATTGTAAGTAAAATTTAAGCCCAAACCTAACACTGTTCGAAATATGTTAAAATACATTATGTTACGATTCAGCTTAAAGACATTAAACACCAATTTCTCTTGAATATTTCTAACGAAGCAAAAACATCATACAAACGATATTCATCAGTTGCGCATAGATATATGACAGCGTACAAAACAGAGCAATAAAGAAACAACTGTGGATTTAATTTTTCTCAAATTGTTTTTGCTTGATCACTTAATCTCTCTTATAAATAGCAAAGAGGGATATTTTAACAACACTTTATTATCAGCCTAAATAAGTACATTTCGTGGCCTGTACGTATATATATTTATATTTATGTGGATGTCTACTTTATGAATAAAACAGGTGTAGGCTTAATTGCACAAACATTCGTGTCGCAGAATCATTGTCATCTTACCATTACATTAGCAAAAGACGACTTTACCTCGTGTACAAAACGTTTTAGATTATATGTTGTTCAAGGATTTCCCCATTCGTAACAGAATATGATTACTTATTCTTCAGATTGTCTTTTAGAAGACAATTATTTTTCAGATATACTTTTCAAAGCTTTATACACATTCCTCCTTGTTCTTTTGTTTATGTATTTAGTATAACTGTTACTAAGAACGACTAATTAGAAAAGTATTCTACGAATTAACAGCACCAAATCTGTATAAAAATCTAACCAGAAATACATAATACCACAAACCAATATTCCAGAAAGCAAACATCTGTAATTATTAGAATAGATCCACTCATCGTTTGGACAGGATAATTCCAACAATAATTCATCAGATTAAGCTAGGTTTGGAAATATAGATTAATTCCGAATTCAGAAACTAAGCTTACAATGCAAAACGATCTTCATATGCATATTATTAACACAAAATAAATATTAAAGTATTTGAAACATTACAGCCAATAACCTGTGATATGATAGAGCGTATTATTAGGTTGCCCAGAAATAAATGTCGAAATTCTCTCAATGACATTTAGAAGCTGAATATTGAGTAACTTATCATTGGTTGGTTAAATCCAACGTTTGTCGCTTACAGGACATCTTAATTGTTTGCTGATTCAACTCTACTCAGACTAAGTTTTGCAACCTCCAAGGCAGTATGGACAAGAAAGACTTTCGTCTGATTTTTCTCTACAACTTCAAACTAGGACGAGGCCCGGCATGACCAAGTGGTTAAGACGCTCGACTCGTAAGCTGATTTTGGGAGGTTTGAATCCCAGTCTGACTAAACATGTTCGCCCTTTCACCCGTGAGGACATCATAATGTTTGGTTAATCCCACTATTCATTGGTAAAAGAATAGCCCAAGAGTTGGTAGTGGGTAGTGGTGAGTAGATGTCTTCTTTCTAGTCTTACACTGCTAAACTAAGAACAGCTAGTACCGATAGCCCTCGTGTAGCTTTGCGTGAAATTCAAAACAAACAAACAAGCTTGGACGAAAAGCTATCGAAACTACATTGAACATCAACCATGAATATATCGTGAATGTATGAATGTACAGTTCAGCGTTGGTTCCAAAGGTTTCAATATGGGGATGAAAGTTTTGAAGACCACAAAGGTCGTGGAAGAAGTCCATTCTTAGATGAAAACACATTAAGGAAAACAGTTGAGGTGGACCCTCGCACAACAGTAAGTGAGCTGGAGAAAAGCTACAGTTACGACATAAAGTGTTCGTACCCCTGCGTCGTGAGTAGTGTTTTCCTCATAGCTTAAAAGGTATCACGATTAGGTTAATAGAAGTATGATGTATTACAAATATTATAGCAACACACATCTACATATTTTTTTATGTAAATTAAACGACAAATAAACTGTTTATAAACAAATAACCAAAAATAGGAGGAGCAGAAAGTGTTCGAATATTTCAGAACGTGTGAAAAAATTGATATTCCCGAAGACATTATACCATTCCAGAACTAGAAAATGGGTTCATAATTATTGGAATTTAACCAGCAAAAAATGTACTTCCGGTAATTCAGCACTGTGTCCGTCATTATCTGTTTGGTCATCATGACGAACAGAACACAACTGTCCAGTGATTTAAAAAAAAAACGAATTATTGTAAAACACAAGAGTCGTGTGTCTCTTTCCGGTATTACTACACAGCTTAATGTAGCGAAATCTACTGTTCAAAGCATAATTGCCAAGTTTAAGCTTACAGGATGCTAACCTCCCTCAATCCGGACGCCCTACCAAAATGCCAGAGAGAACCAAGAGAAGGTTTTCAGAGAAGTTAGTAGAGACTCTCGTTTAACACGAATTGGCATATAGAAACTGGTAAGGGAAACTGAGGTTGAAGTAAGCATCTTTACAGTTACGAACATGTTACGCTCTCTTGGGTTCAAAGCATGCCGTCATTGTATAACTCCATTTTTAAAGTCTGTTCACTTAAAAGCACAATTGAGGTATGCAAAAAAGCATGTTGATAAATCCTTTACCTGTTGGAAGAGTATTATTTGGTCAGACGAGACTAAAATCGAGCTTTACGGCCACAATGATGTTCGCTATATTTTCCGTAAGAAGGGAAAACGAGATCTTCCAAAGAATACCGTCCCTAAAGTTAAACACGGAGGTGGCTCGATCATGCTTTGAGGTTCCTTTAGCTCTTATGGTGTAGATAGCCTTCACCGCGTCAATGGAATCATGAAAAAAAAGAGTACGTTGATATATTATGTACTTTTTAAAGAATGATGCTCGAAACTTGCGGCTTGGGAGTCGTTGGATCTTCCAGCACGACAGTGACCTTAAGCACACATCAAAATATGTGCAATCCTGGTTGCAGAGGAACTATATAAGCGTTCTCATCCGATCTCAACCCAATTGAAAACGTTTGGCCTGAGTTGAAGAGCAAGGTTCATCATATTTATCCGAGAAACTTGCAAGAGTTGGAGGCCTTCTGTAAAGAACAATGGAAGAAAATACCAGTCGAGTACTGTAAAACGATCATGGATGGCTATGAGGAGAGATTGCGCCAAATATTTTACATGAAAGGCTACACAACTGACCATTAAAGTAGACACTCCTCGTATGTTTGGTTATTTATTTAAAAACAGTTTATTTGTCGTTCAATTTACATACAAATTTATGTAGGTATGTGTTAGTCTAATATTGATAATATACCATACTTTCATTATACTAATCGTGATACGTTTTATGCTATGAGGAAAAATCTACTCACGACGCAGGGGTACGAACACTTTCTTTCGTAACTGTAGGCCGAAGAAGTAAAGCATTGCCAACCACATGAGTGTGATTGGAAAGACGAAAAAGCTGGATCACTGAGTTACGCATAAGATGACTGATTAACAACAAAATCTTCGTTATGAGGCCTGTCAAGGATGACGCTCCAAAAGCTGAACGAATTTGTAATTGATGTTCTGTCTCATCTGCTTTATTCCCCATACCTTTTCCCATATATTATCTTTTTTTTTCATGTACTTTGGCAACTTTTTAAACCAGAAAGCTGCAGAAGAAACTTTCAGGGAGCTCATTGACAGCAGGGGCATAAACAGCATCGTAACATTTTGGAAAAAGTGTGTTGAAGGAAATGTTTCTTACTTTGATTAAAGCATGTTTTGCAGCACTGGTTTATAGTTTTCTAAACTTCGCAGTTCAAAATCGACATTTTTTTCTGGACATCCTAATATATACCAATGTCTAAATTGTGTTAAAAAGCACACTAATTGCTTATCCTGAATTTTATATCGATTTTCTGCCACGTGTTTCTTACATACGCTTAACAATAGGTCAATCATTATTCTGCAAAATTATCCTAAGCAATGATGGCGAATGATCAGTAGGTGCTGATTTCTTGAAATCTTTGACCTAATAAATAAATATCTTCTGGCAGGTGTTTAACGACAGAACCAATAGCATGAAGTCACAGGAAATGTAGCTCGTTTAATTAAGCGCAATGGTGCACAAGAAACCATCTGTAATGTGCCCAATCTAGGAATCGATTCTCTAATTTATACCTTTTGAACCCTCAAATCAAACTACTAAACTCTAAAGCCCCATCTTCACCACAAGAATTTAAGTTAAAGAAGTGACAGTTAAAAGTAATAAGTAAATAAAATAATACATTTTTAAATTGTTACTCGTGTTAACATAGAAGTTAGCATATATTTCAGTTTGTCTTAACAAATGACTTATTTTTCATTTGGTTGTTGTTGTTGTTTTGAATTAAGCACAAAGCTACACAATGGGCTATCTGTGCTTTTTCATTTGGTAAAACTTCATTTGCAGGGTAGCTTCAACTTTATCTCGACGATGACGTGAATTCAAATTCTTTCAATTAATGATGAGCATTATTTTCACCTAACATAAAGATTAAAAAATGTATAAAGCATTATCTTCTTGCCATGATAGAAACTTTCTTATGTTTACGACTTCAAAATATTCTCTACTAATTCTATTATTTAACATTCGAAGCCAAGCAGGTTTCATCCGTTAACTAAGATATTATTGAAATCGTTAATTTCAGACAAGCGGTTAATTAATTTTATTTGATAAGAGAAACTTGTTTTGTATAATCGATTTCCTTTCGTTTCGTACTCTAGACTTTTAATTGGATTTATCGATAAGGAAAACACGAATCGATAAACTGTTCTACGTACTTGCATTTATTTCGCGAATTTTCAAGTGAATTAAAGTGTGAATTATTTTGTACGGTTCCTTATACGTGTGATCATTTTAAGTCTGCATCTGTTATTCTGAATGAATTATTTTATGTTTAAAATTATGTAACCATAGCTGAATACTCCTTGTGTGATCCTTGGTAAGTAACTGGAGAACTGAGATGGAAAACAGGTTTTTTTAACTGAGAAGTATAGTACAACCATTTTGTATATCGTCAAACCCCCCTAGCTAGTACTAAAGTTATGGAACCATAACAGTCCCCATAAAAATAAATAAGTATACATATTATATACTTATGTAATATAGTCTTCTTAAGTAAGTTCTAATAATACAAAGAGCTATTAATATAAATAAAACGTGTGACAATAATGCATAATCACTCAAAGAAATGAGTTATAATCGTATAATCTTTGTAACCAAATAAATATTTGAAAACTCAAGAAAATGCGAGGTCTTAGAAACTTTATAGCAGTGAAAATTTTATTAAGTTCATGTTTCAGTTTCTAATGTATTTGATGATAACAATTCTCATTTAAACTTAACAGCACATGTAAATGTAAAACAACTGAAATCACTAATAATGCAACAAATTTCTTATGCATGTGCTGGTAAAAACTATATAGTTGTATATACTAATGTGAACTTTATATGAATGATATATGTTGTTTTGTTAAGCTGTATCATGAAGTGTTTACAACTATATTCTTTTATTACTAATGAGAACTTTACTTGAATGATATATAAAGTTCTACTGAGCTGCACCTCTATTATTCAATATTACTGATATCTTTCAGACATTACATTTCAGGTATTTGAAAGATTGTACAAACGATGTAACACTAATTAAGACCTATCTTATTTCCAGGTAAATTTAGTGATGTGTCTGAAATCTCCATGGGATGAGTACATTAACGATTACCTTCACATATCCCCAATCACGCCATGAACTTGTTTCAATGAGATGTGTTTACGCCAGAATGAAAAAATAAAAAACTATTTGTCTAATATAATGACATTCATAATGCTTTATGTCCTTCTTTACTTTTAAAATGGCCTCTGGAGTATTTGCTATCATCCAGTGGTTACTTGTAGCAGGGGGTTTAGTTCTGGTTAGCTGGTCGTATAAGGACGAAGGTAATGACATTACGAAACAGAGCATCTCTTTTGGAGCGATCTTGCCCTACTCTACATTCGCTAGTGTGAGACGAGCCTACCAAAGAAAACTGTTGGACGTACTACAGAACCTAAAGAAAAATCGAGATCCACCACTAAATATTAATAAATATTTCAATATTCATTTTCCGAAAATGGTTCAGATGTCTCTTAACCCCAGTCCTACTGAAATATTAAGCAAGCTCTGTGATGAGCTACTTAGTAACGATGTTGTATCTGTGCTATACCTCACCAACTCGGACTTTTTCGGCAGTAATGCAGCATCGGTGCAATACTTTCTCCAGCTTTCTGGATACTTAGGGCTACCAGTAATCGCCTGGAATGCAGATAACTTTGGAGTTGAACAGGTACTGATAAACACCTTATATGTTTATAATTACCTTTGTTAAAGTATTATATCTGTCAGGAATACATCTCAATATGCATATATATATATAACCAGATAGAAACATTCAGAAATATCTGGATTAGTTTTGTTGTTGTTTTTTTAAAGAGAAAAATCATCCAGGAAGAAATACGTATATGAACAGATTAAGTGTCACATTTAAATACGTCAGTTTAAACAATACCTGTAAATTATTTTCCTCAGTCAATGGTGGTTAATCCGTTCAATGCGAAATCTTTAGGTTCAAAGTAGCATTCACACCAAAAATTCTCGCCCTTTTAGTCATGGAGGCGTTATAATGATACAGTCAATACTACTATTTGTTGGTAAAAGAACAGCCCAAGTGGTTGGCTGTCTTCCCTCTCTTCTATCATTGATAAATTAAAGACGAATTGCCCTCGTGTAGCTTTTCGCAAATTCAAACCAAACCAAATTCTCAACAATTGTATCGGTGAATTTATCGCATTTAAGACTTGATTCGCATTAAAGTTCTGGAAGAAAGACGTGCTATTTTAGTGAAATCTAAAGACAATAAAAATTATATTGTATGCATAATTTTTATTACAAACAAATGAAATTTTTTACTACTTCCTAATGTAATTTAATATTATGATACAATACAATTGGTCAAAGATAACTTCTGTTATTTCGAAAAACATTTCAAATCACCGTTTTTATTAGGCTTCTTCTGTTAGAAGTTTTACTTTTGTTTGTCTGTCGGTAAGCACAAAGCTGCAGAAATGAATATTTAAAATCGTGTTTGCAAGATATGTCAAATCCACAATGGGTTTTTAGCCTTTAGGCTTACCAATATATCATTAAGGGATCTTTTCCTCTTAGCACAAACAATAACGTTATGCATATAGTTCATAAATGATATCCATAACATATTTAAAATAATTCTACTCTGGTTCAGGAGGAAACAATATTATTAAAATAAAAAAAATATTGAAGCAAGCAAAAAATATTTGTTTATATGAAAAATATATTTCCGGAATTTAAAAATGGACCACCACATTACAAATTTGTGGATCTGTATGTGTAGTTTTTGAAACTAATAAATATTAAAATACATTTCTTCTTGAAATTGCAAAGGATCTGCCGTTAAGTAGATAGCAGTCATAAAAAATATATTTAATCAAGAAAAATTGCGAAATAAACTGAAAAGACATATTCTGAAGTAAGCAGAAGATATAACCAACCACTATATACTCTATTACTCTTAACATTCTTTCTGAAACAAGTTTTGTTGTTATCATCTTTATTATCCATACCTAAGGACTACTAAACCTTATATTTTTTTTCTTACTGTGATAACAAAAGTTACTAACAAAACACAAAAAGAGAAATATAGTACATTATCTTTGTCACAAAACGAGCAGACCCGGCATGGCCAGTTGGTTAAGGCATTAGACTCGTAATCTGAGGATTGCGGGTTCAAATCCCTATTGCATCAAACATGCTCGCTCTGTCAGCGGTAGGGGAGTTATAAGGTAACGGCCAATCCCACTATTCGCCCAATAGTTGGCGGTGGGTGGTGATGAATAGTTGTCTTCCCTCTAGTCTTACACTGCTAAATTAAGGACAGATAGGATTCGTGTAGCTTTACGCGAAATTCAAAAGAGCAAAAAAATAATTTTAAAAAGTCTCTTGAACTCTAGTAATCAAGCAGATAGAAGCATATTCTCAGTATACTGAACAAAACAATATTTAAATTATTAAGAGCCATTAAACAAAAACAGTCAGAAAAAGAAAACGAAACGTTTTAAAATGTAAGCCAATGTATATACACAAGCACACGGGTTTATACTTCACTGCCTTGTTATTTATACTATAGCGTAACACATTTTACACAAACTCTAAAACTATGTGTTAAATATAAAATAGCTGAATTTTATTGATATTGGACCTTCTAAGATTATATGAGATAGTTTCTACACAGACAGTATTAATAATAAGCAATAATAATTATATTAATCAAAATTATTACAGTTAATTAATTGAGAATATAATATTTTTATGTTCCCTTTAAAAATTTCACATTACGTGGACTTTCGACGTGCTAATGGTTTCATAGTAAAAGGCGGTGTTATGTCCCACAAAACGTTTATATGTATCTATTTAATTTGAATTTTCAAATAATAATAAAAAATAAATAAATTTAAAACCATAATAATATAATACAATTTTAATTATAAATAGACCGAGTAAACAGCTCTTACTGCTATATGCAGTGCCTATTAAAACAACATGAAGTGAGTGAAGAAACGAATAACAGAAAGTGAAATCTAAAAATTAAAAGCCACAGTCGACAAGAATAGATTCACGAGGATATAGCTTCATAACTTCTTCTACGATAAAACGCTTATTACATCAGAAACACAAACAAATTAACATAAAGATGGTAAATACTTGTAAGTTTATTGAAATGTTCTAATTAAAACATGTAAGAGATTAGCTAGACTAGATTTAACTTTCAGGTGTCCTCAGTCAATTTAATCATTAATACAGATTTTAAAATATCAATACAGATATTTTAGAATATGATGCACGCAGGTATCAGAGCATTTCAAAGCTTCGAATACATCATACCTAACAAAGTTTCTTATAAAAAGAAATAATTTTTTTGATTTAATTTCAAACAAACACTGGAAAATACTTATTATAAAATTCTTATACATTTATAGAACAATGAAATATTTTAATTTTTATTTACACAATATGTACCACTTATGGTGATTCCAAATTTGTGTATTTTCTGATGAAAAAGAAGGCTTAAATGATTTCTTAAAAGCTAATTTATTTCAATCAGGCTGCGGCTCTAGAAAACGTAAAAGGTAAATTATTAGTGAGACCAGAGTCTTTTTTTGTGCAGGCTTAAATGGTTTAATACTGATACCTCACACTTAAAATTTTTATTTATATATTTCATGGGTCCGGCGTGGCTAAGTGGGTTAAGGCGTTCGACTGGTAATCCGAGGGTCGCGGAATCGAATCCTCGTCGCATCAAACATGCTCGCTCTTTGAGCCATGAGAGCGTTATAATGTTACGGTCAATCCCTCTATTCGTTGATAAAAAAGTAGCCTAAGAGTTGGCGTTGGGTGGTGATGACTAGCCCCTTCCCTTCTAGTCGTACACTGTTAAATTAGGATGGCTAACGCAGATAGCCCTCATGTAGCTTTGCGCAAAATTCACAAACAAACAAGCAAATTTCTTATAAAGTAAAAAAGTTACGCGACAAATAATTAAGCTTTTCCTAAGAGGCGAACCTCATATTCTATTGACAGTATTAATTCCTTAAAAATGTTAATTATACAAATATTTCAGATAAGTGAACGTAAATACGACAAAGATTTTTATTATTAATATTTTCTCTCATGATGTTTCTTTTTTAGAAGATTTAATATTCAATGTCATTTATGCTTTGATTTATACTTCCATATACAGCTTTAGATAGCACGTTCTTTGTATATTTATGTATCGTATATAAACATACTAAAAAATACAAATGCGAAAAAATCAATTTTCGCAGAGAAGCCATTCTTAGAAAAGACATATATTCATTTTCGCAGTTACTACTCTGTTCATAGCTCTTGATATTAAATTTTATGAAAACACAATGCTTTATTCCTAATCAAAAGTTGCTTCATCAGTGCACTCGTCTATCATGAACTAAGTTATTAATGAAATCCAATGGACAAGTATCATGTATTGTTTAATCGCTTGACTCGAAGTAGTTGACCTCTATCCATAAATGTCTATGAAATATGATTTATTCGTATATACTTGCTTCCCTAAAGACACCGCTTTAATGGTGGTGACAATCATTTCTAATTACTTTCTTTCAAGAGGCTACACCTCCAGATCAAACTTTCCTAATTCATTAAATATACAATACAATATTTAGTTTTAATTTACTTGTTCGTTTACGTACGTATTAGTTATTAACCGGTTCATGTTTAATGCTGATTTCATAACAAAATTATGGATTTCTTAAAAATATGTATATTATGAGTGAAAGATCCCGAATTAGTTTGAATTTACCTTAATTTATAGCTAGATACGTTTCTATTATTTTCGAATCTTTTACAACGTCACTTATATGATATATCACAAACAATTTGTGTGTCAACTCCGTAACAGGTCAGTATTGTTTTAAACTCGTTCAATTTCTTTTTCTTTTTTTTTGCTCTTTTCATTTAAAAATAAAGTCACATTTTCATGAAAGGGATCTAGACAGCTAAATAGCTCATACAATCTGTTCATTATCTAACAAAAATAAAAAAATGAGTCAATTAAAAATCACTGCTTCCGTTCTAACAACATCAGACCCTAACAAGTTGTTCAGAAACCTGGGAAATGTTTCACATACTTCATACACAAACTTAATTAAACGTTACCTACTAACCATCTTATCTCTCTACCACTACATTTTTATCCTTGCGAGATCAAAGCTAGATATCTTAATTATTTCAACACAAGTAAAAGAACTTCAGTATTTCTCACCCCAAGAAATTTAACTTAAGATAAACTAAAAGTTTTTCTTTTCAACAGGAAAGCTACTTTTGTATATAATAGCCAATTAGTTAAACATAAAACCGTACAATTCACCTACTAGACATTTCGGTTTTCTGTTAGACTTGTTCTCTGCAATGTTAATTGGGTAATGAAAACGAAAAAAAATAACTGGTGTAATACTTAAGTCTGTTAATTAACTGTCAAATACACGGATCTTGCCATCTTATTTTAGCCAAGAATCTCTTTCCAGATTCTTCAGAATCATTTAGTGAGATCTATAAATAAACAGACAAAGTCCTTACTTTTGAAAATACCTGTTTGTCTTTCTCACCACTCCTATGTACTCGTAACTAAAGTAAAGAATATGAATTTTCACATAAAACTTTAAAAAACAATCAGTAATTAGTTGTTATTTGTTTGAAGGACCCGACATGGGTTTTTAGCTAAAACATCCAGCATGTCTCAGAATCCAATCCTTTCTCTTCATTCTAGCCTTATGAGCCGTGGAACATTATAATTGACGGTTAACCTTACTATTTGTTTGGTAGAGAGTTTTTACTGGGTGGTGTCGATTAGCTGTTTTTCCTCTAACCTAATGCTTCAAAATTATAACAGTGTAGCGCCGATAACTCTAGAATAGTTTTGCACAAAATTCAAACCGCAACAAAGAAAATTTGTTTCAAATCTACAAGTTCCATCAAATTGGCCTATTTATTTAACCTCATTTTGTCACACAATACTTTTAAAATATACACAGAATATATAATTGTTTAGTAAAACAGTTTTTAATAAGTTTGAATTTTTCTGCACTAATGATCAAATTTTTTTCCTTTAAAATATATCTTGATTACATGATTTGTTTGAACAAAGAACTACAAAACAATGCTCTCTCTACCACAACGAATCGAATCCCAGTGATTATTGGTAAAAGCTCATAAATTTATGGTTGGCTTAACGGTTGTTTCACTAAAAATTAGAAAGTTCATTTGTTTTGAATTTCGCGCAAAGCTACACAAGGGCTATCTGCTCCAACCGTCCCTAATTTAGCAGTGTAAGACTAGAGGAAGACATCACCACCCACCGCCAACCTTTGAGCTACTCTTTTACCAACGAGAAGTGGTATTGACCGTCACATTATAACGCCTCCACGGCTGGGAGGGCGAGCATCTTTGGCGCGACTCGGGCGCAAACCCGCGACCCTCAGATTACGAAGCGCACGCCTTAACGCGCTAGGCCGATAACAATAAACTGGATATCGATAAATAACTTGGTGTGGCTTGTAGCTAGTGTACCCGATCGTTGATTCAGAAATTTATGGTTTTCGTTCCATTGAACTTTGGGATCAGGAGCCAAATCCCATTATTCAGCTTGATAGAAGCAGTCCAAGAGTTGGCGGTAGATGCTGCTGATTAGTTATCTTTCATCTAGTCTGTCAATTCAAAATTAAGGACGAGTATACAAAAATAATTACTGTGTAGCTTTGCGAAAAAAAAACAGATAAATATAGCGTTGTGTGCAGGTCACTTATGAAAAAAAATAACACACTTATATACAATAATGACTAAGTGGGAAAGGAACTGATTCTTCTGGTACGAGAAAATGTTTCGCTTATCAGTATGATAGTTAAAGACAGGAAAGTAAAACATTGAGCCAAATACTAAAAGTCATTTAAAAACAACACACATAGCAAGTAAATAATTACAATTTAATATTGGTCATAAAAACAAAGTTAATAACATAAGTTACACTGTGCCAAATATCACCCAAAACACAATATTTATTATGTTTGTTTAAAAAATCGTTTTTGAATCATTTATGGAAGAGTATTATAAATATTTTTCTTATTTATGAAGGCAGGAATGAACCATTTATATATTATTAACGTGGTGTAATATACAGTGAGTAATTCAAATATAAACTTATTGTTAGCATCCGTACTAATCGCTTCGATATACTTATCATTTTGGTCTTACAACGCTAGAATTCTGGTTTCCATATCCGTCGTGAGCAAAACACCAACAACCCATTACTTAGCTTTGTGCTTAGCTTTAAATAACAATTTTGGTTTTCTGTCATTTCTTTTTAGGTCAAACTTTTTTCATGCAACGTCTGGAACACAATTGAAACATTTTCATACTAATCAAAAACTACAAAAAACTATACTCTTGTTTCTACCGCAGTATTTTTTAGCATGCTTAATTAATAGTTGAAAGACAGAATTTCACAGCATACTTACTCAATGGTTGAAAAACAGAATTTCACAGCGTGCTTAATCAATTGTTGAAAGACAGAATTTCACATTTATTTATCATTCTATGCATAACAATTCTCTTTCATAAACAAAGCTACTTATACAGTGTTACACAACTTTTGAAAATACTGGTAATTCAAGATGTCAATAAAATTTGAAACAAATTCACTGAAAGTTCCTAAACATAGTCGTACTTATTAAACTCGATCAGGAAAGGGTCAGTGAAATCGTTGTGTATCCATTAGCAAAGGGTTCATAAAGTTTTTGTGTATCCATTAGCACAGGGTTCATAAAATCGTTGTGTATCCATTTGCATTTCTTTTGTTTCTCACTAACAAAAGCTTAACATTTTTTAATGCCATATGATACCACCTTTCAAAATGACATCAACATTAACTTCGTTAGGTTAGACATTTTGATATTTGCGAACGAAATGTTTAATTTGCGAATTTCGCACAGAGCTACTCGAAGGCTCTCTTTGCTAGCCGTCCCTAATTTAGCAGTGTAAGACTAGGAGGAATGCAGCTAATTGTCACCACCCACTGCCAGCTCTTGGGCTACCTTTTTACAAACGAATAGTGGAATTGTCCATCACATTATAACACACCCATGGCTGAAAGTGCGAGAATGTTTTGTCTGACGGGATTCGAACGCCTTGCCCCTAAGATTACGAGTCGAGTGCCTTGGATGTGATCAGTATATAGCTAATAATTACGTGTGTCCATTAAATGATATGTTATTCTCCCTGTGTGTGTTGTTTGTATACGATAAATATAAGAATAACACTTAATATATAAAGATTCGAGTCGTCAGAATATCTTGTCGTGGCCTACCGTACTAACCAAACCTAATTTAGCTCACCAGATGTCTTGTCATAAAATAAATTTTCTGTAATTTTTCAAACAAATAAAATTTAACATTAAAGCATTTTCAAAATACCACAAAAATATCCCAGAACTGAATTTTTATTTCCTAAGTCTTATTAGATTTCTGATTACTGATGCCTTTCTCTCTGGTCAGTCATTCAAAATTAAGGAATATGTTTTATTTCAATAGCCATGAATACAAAATATAAACGCTAAACCAATTTTATGTAATCCAAGGGTCGCGGGTTTGAATCCTCGTCGCACCAAACATGCTCGCCCTTTCAGCCGTGGGGGCATTATAACGTGACAGTCAATCCCATTATTCGTTGGTAAAAGAGTAGTTCAAGAGTTGGCGGTGGGTGGTAATGACTAGCTGTCTTCCCTCTCGTCATACACTGCAAAATTAGGGACGGCTAGCGCAGATAGCCCTCACATAGCTTCACGCGAAATTAAAAGAAAAGCATCTTATTTAAAACTTAGCTATAGTTATTTTCAGAGTTGAGCTTCGTTACTCACATCATTAAAGAATAATAACGAACGACTTTAGCAATAAAACCATTAACAGTTGTTATTAGTTTGTATTAAGCACAAAGATACACTATAGATATCGAAACCCGGATTCTAGTGGTACAAGTCAGCAGACATACCACAACGCCACTACTAACAGAGAAGGTAAATCACATAAGAAACAAAACACGAATAAGGGGTGATAGTTTCTAAGCAAATGTTAACCTGTACTTTGGGACTGGCTAAATAGCTGTAACAAAATATAAATATAAATGTGATGTGTACAGAAGATATCTCCCTATACTAATATAAGCGAAACAAGTCACAACAAGAAAATAAAACGTCTCCGAATCGTAATATTATTCATGAATACTTTCAAAGCATTGAGAAATAAGCAAAACCAATGTCACATATTTAAAATAAAAATATCTGAATAGATACCAAGTTGTTCCAGTTGAGCTTTGGTTGTTCATTCAAACTCAGTAAAAGTTTTTTTTATCTTTAGTTTTATATGTGATTATCTTAAACTCAATATTTTGAAATGATAACAGAGATTTTTTGCTATGTTTGTAAAAAAGAAAACGTGTATGAAGAGTGTCTATGTCATCCTAGGAGAGGTAGTTTAATTAAGTAACACAAAAGGCCTAGTATAAAGCTGTCAAAGGAGATGTGGAAACCAGTGAAAGTATACTTTAAAAACATAGATATAAGCTGCTTATTTATTCTTTTAAGATTCCGACGTTCTAACAAACATACCCCATCTTTATATAAAATTTAAGAGATTAATAGATTACCTTTTCCACAACATATACAGTTTATGGATTTCCGAAGATTGACCAATTATTTAATTTTACAAAAAATTAATAAAGATATTTTATTTGCTTTCTTTTTTGCATGTCCAGGTGTGTTAAGGCGTTCGACTCGTAATTTGAGGGTCGCGGGTTCAAATCTCCGTCACACCAAACATGCTCGCTCTTTGAGCCATGAAGGCATTATAATGTCACAATCAATTCCATTATTCGTTGGTAAAAGAGTAGCCAAAGAGTTGGCGGTGGGTAGTTGGCTGCTCTCCCTCTAGTCTTACACTACTAAATTAGGGATAGCTAACGCAGATAGCCCTCGTGTAGCTTTACGCGAAATTCAAAAACAAACAAAACAATACTTTCTTTTTATACTGATCTCGTTTGAATTTCGTAACAAAAAACACCTTTTCAGTTTGTTACCCTAATATGTTAATTTTACATTTTTGCGCAAAGCAACACGAAGGCTATCTGCGATATTCTTCCTTAATTTAGGACTGCAATACCAGAGAGAAGACAGCTAGTCATCATCGCCTATCGCCAATTTTTGTACTACTCTTATACCAACGATTTGTAAGAATAATTTTCACTTTATAACATCTCTACGACTGAAAGGGTGAACGTAGTAGGTGTGACAAGAATTCGAATCTTCGAATCTCGGATTAGGAGTCGAGCGCCTAAACCTCCCAGCCCATGCCGTTCTTTTGTTTCTCTAAAAATTACCTTGGCCGGAATATAAATCCAGTACAAAAAAAAACATGTTTCCAAATATTGAAGCTATGAGTATGCTATCATAGCATAATATGAGTATTAAAACTTTAATTAAAATAAAGTACAGAATAATGTTTCTATCTTATTAGGTTAACAGATAGAGTTTACAACTGACCTTTGCCGGGTACATGTCTTATGTTGTTCTGTATTTTATTTTAATTAAAATTTTAATACCCATACCAGACGTCCTGAGGATGCAAACTTGAATTCTGTTTGCTAACTGTCTTCTCCGAAATACATCAGTTCATTTATCTAGATTATCCTTAAAAACATTTCTTTTATCCACTAGAATCATGGTTGAGGTCTGATATAGAGGATTGAGTTTGTAATATGAATATGCAAATAACAAGTCATATTACAACCACAACCAGTATAATGTCATGGTAGAATGGCCTGTATCAGAGTTATATTTTGAATTTACTTGGCGTTACATAAGTAGTGCAGCACCGTTTAAGATTGGGGAAGATTATATTATAGCTCTTTATGACACGTAATTTTCCCACACTCAAATCATAAAGTTGTGTTCATATCCAGGAATTAGAGTTTCCAACATGGAGACATACCTTGTTCTTAATGGTAATAAACAATATAGAAACTTGAATCGAGTTCGGGTACCGAGACCAAACAGAAACCGATTGCAACAAGTCGTAACTCGACGATACTAAACAAAGAGCAGCGTCTTATAATAGTTAAAAATCTACAAACAAACAAAGGTTACTGGTGAAAACTGTACATTATTCGTTTAATCTGTAATGATCTTCAACGGATGCTCAAATATAAAAATCAACAATAAATGTTTTAACTCATTTTTAATTCCTTGACGATTTTTTTATTTTTTTCTCATTCTGTTTCTGTAAGTCTTTTTCGAAATGTCATTATTTTCATTGCTATTCTTTCATTTCCTTGACGTTTCTACAATTCTTTTACTTAGAGTAACGTAATGTATTTTGTTTTGAACGCGTTACGTATCACGTACCTTTAAGGTACATTATTACTCATCACAATAATGGGGGTTCGTAACTTCGAACTTTCTTTAAACTTATAAATTTTCGACTTTTGTAAAAAACGCTTAAAAAAGGGCTGAAAGTGAAAAGTTCAGCTTTAACGACATTTTATGCTCACGTATGTTAAGAGCCAAGTCAGAGACCCCTAGATATATAGCTTTCATTAATTTTGAACTACAAGTAGGATGGAGGAAAACCAGCTGACAACCCTCCCCACCGTAAGGACTTTGTCCAACCCTTTGAAGCGACTAACGGGTTCGATTGTTACTTTTATAATGCTTCCATAACCAAAAGTGGTCGTGTTCAGTGGCATCTCTTCTCAAACCTTGGACCATCGATCGGCAGATCGACGCGTTAACCATTAGACAATGTCTGGGTCAATTTTATAATAAAGGAAAATATGAGTAGTAAAAACATGTTCCTCAAATTTAACCTGATTCAGTGAATCCAATAAACTTATATGCAAATAGTATATTTTGATATTTGTAACTCTCTTTTCTTTCAATTTGTATCAGTATATGTTTTAATCATTTTTTAATTGTGTGCAAAAGTTTAACATAGCATTCAAGAAATACACTTTTAATAATACCTAAAAAAGAATTAATATATGTATGTTCAACATACACTATTTTCCTCAAATACTAAATGTGTCTCACAATCAAGAAATATAAGTGTATTCAATTTATTTCGCTTGTATTCTGTGAACTGTTTAGTTGAAATTTAAATTTATTACCTGTTCAGCACTGTCTTTATGGTGGCGGTGTTAAAAATGCCTTGCTAATTTCAGGATAAAATGTGAAAAGAATGTAATAAACCAATCGTGATTACTTACAGTTCTTTTCCTCAAAATGTTGTTGCTTTTTAATTAACACGATTTAGTCCCACTTCTTTTGTAGACCAATCACCCGTCGACACTTTAAGAATACAATAAAAATGGTTCTTCAGTTATCAACGTCGGGAAAATTAATGACAGAATTCTGTTCGTGGCATGTGATAAATTCTTTGTCACATAAATAGGATGACGTGACAAGGATATAGCAGTAAAAGATACGTGAAGCATTAGCCAGGTCATATGTTTTATATAATATCCTTCAGGAACAACTTTAGTAAGCTTAAATTGTTAATACTTCAGTGTGATTTTATTTTAATGGTTGAATTTTAATAACCATTCGAAATAACTTTTTGAGGGTTTGTTTTATAATTAAGAATGACTTTTTATGGTTAGACCTGTCTCCACTTTCTGTTACTTGTTTCTTAGAATTTGGATAGAAAATGATTTGACAAGCAAAATTATAGAAAATATAACTAAACATGTATTTTTCCGTTATTAACTGGAACTTCTTTAAAAGAATGATAATCACCAACAGTCAGTGCAGGGGAGTTTTCAATGTTATAGTGCTCACAAAGTTATTATTAGCTTACTTATTTCAAAATGTTCTTTTGGAGACTGTAGTGTTTTAAAAAACAAGTATTACAAAGATACGTACATCCATTAATCAATTATAGTTCTAAAATATGTTCTTTATAGCAGAATACTACATTTATTTAGAAAAATATATTACAATTACAACTAAAAAACCAGCCCTCTTACGTTAAGTTAATATCATAAAGGAACTTAATTTGTTCTCAAACAGTTAGAACTGTAATTTTAATATTTCCATCTACAAATGTCTGTTAACTGGAACAAAATATTTTATAGTAAGATGAATACAATTCTGAGGGATAAAATATTACTGGTAGTTTTGAATAATTTTCCCAGATGTGTCGTTTTGCTGTCATTATATTTTTGAAGACTTGTCAGGTTTATAAGTAATGGGTCCACATACTTTGACCCTAATTGTCTCCAGTGCTTTATGTCTAGTTGTGTGACAAATCAATATCAGTAATTCATTTTGTGTTACATAGATCTTAGGGTTAAACTTATCCTCAACATAAAACGAATGTTTGAACCATTATTGCTAATTACTAATGTCTTTCATACAGGACATCATACAATTTAATAACATACAGGAAAATGATTGAGTTTAAACTCTACAACGAATATATTAGAGAGTAATTTATATTATATGTATATAATACAATAAGACCAAATAAGACTTATTAAGAAAGATGAAAAATGAAATGTAATAACTTGACAAGAAACGTATATTTCTGGTGAAAGAAAAAATTCTTTTAAAACTACCTCCGAAAAATACTACATATATTAATTCAATGATGAATTGAAGTGAAAATGTATTCTCAAGACGACTGGTGTGGGTATTAAAACTTTAATTAAAATAAAGTACAAAACAAATTTATATTAATTAAAGTTTTAATACCCATACCAGCCGTACTGAGAATACGATATTACCTATATTTGTCGAGTGGTTAGGGCGCTCGACTTTGAGGGTTGCGGCATTGAATCCCCATCACACCAAACACGCTAGCCCTATCCGCTGTGGGAACGTTATAATGCTACTGTCAATCCTATTATTCGTTGATAAAAGTGTAGTTCAACAGCTGACTGTGGATAGTGATGATTAGTTGCCTTCCCTCTAGTCTTTCTCTGCTAAATTTGGGGACGGCTAGCGTTAATAACTCTCCTGTAACCTTGCTCGAAATTCAAGAACAAATAAATTTATCAATTAGGTTCTAAATTACAGACGTCTAATTTTTAATACTGAACAATTGTTGACGGTCAGAGAGTGGGTCTCAACCAATATAGCTTGGCATTACAAGCAAGTAAACGATTTCAACCAAAACAGTTTGACATTACAAACAAACGTTGTTGGTCAGTAAGAGGTCTAATCCAATACAGTTTCTTTATGTAGATAAATGTTGAAGGCCAATAAAGGTCTCATCCAATACAGAGTGATATTGCAAACAAATGTTGCATTTCAGTAGGGAGTCTCAACCACTAAAGTTTAGTTATTACGAAATATTTATTTTCTTCATCTGTTATAGTTTTTAAGCTAACTCCTAGAGGTTTTTTCTCTTTATTTTGGTGGTTTTTTTTTTATCAACCTGATTAAAAGTTTCAATATTTTTCTGGATTTTTTTTCATCACTGTTTGTTCTGTTTGTTTTGGTTTGCACTTGATTATTTCGCTATTGTATCTTAGCAATCATTGCTCCGTTCCTAACTTCATGTATAATGGTCATTAAGTTTATATACCATCTTTTTCGTTCTAACGTGAACCGGATTTTACTCTTTTGAAAGCAGTTTTATCTCTTTTCTCAAGAAAGTTACATTATTTTGGTATTTGGTTCTCTATTTTGCTCAGTCTCAAAAGATTATAATTGCTTGGTTATATCATGGTTAGTTTCATGAGTATATCCAATAATAGTTTGATTTATCCCACCAAGGCTGTTGATTTCACTCTTTCTTTCTTTTATTTCTTACATCCTTTGAAACAGTTGTTTTCTTCAGCCAGTACTGGGAATTTTTTTTTTCAGCTACTTACTTAATCAAAGATAATTTCTTTTGCTTTTTATTTCATTTTCGAAGAGAAGGATATTTCGCTTATAATAATATTTTTTTATTTGTTTCACAAGTATTATATGATGCAAAGATATTTTATGACCGTGACAATTAACACACAAATCAGAATCTGAAGGGGCTGATTAGACACTTCAGATTTGAAGTTAAATTAAACCAAGGAAAAGATAAACATTACTTCAGAAAGTATAAAATTTTTATCACCAATCGTTTGCACACAGAAAAGAAATATAGACATTGCAGACGTAAATGCGTCATAATCGTGAACTGGAAAAGAGTTTGATGAATTAATTTCAAATGAAAGAATTTGATGGTTATTTAATAATAAACAACAGTGTTCATTAGTTATATGAATTGAATTTAATTAGATTCATAACACTGATAACATATTCATTAAAACTGTGCCTGATATTCCAACTATAGTAAAATTCCTCTACATTAATTACAGCTTTACTTTGAGGCGGGAATTATATAGGAAAAATTACTACACTGCTTCCTCTTTTCACAGGCTAACCATTAAGTGTTCAGTTATAATTAAAATATGACCTTTTGTTAGCCTATCAGTTTAACAAATCTGTTCTCCACGAAGAGACAGAAACAAGAAAACTTGTAGAAATAAAATGTGGAGGCAGCAAAACTTATCATAACACCGAAGTGTTTTAGTCATGTTGTCAGCGCTTTAAACCAAATCAATTGAGCAACAGAAAACTTTCCCAAAAGCTTTGGTTCCTGAGTACTTCGTACTGGGGCTCCATTACTTGTCGAAAGTGTGGATGTGAGGATACGTAGTTTGCATCCCTTTTCAACCAAAAATATAAATTTAAAAAATGCTCTCAGAACGTTGGGGGAAATAAAAAATAATAATTCATGTATGAAATGGATGCTTAGTTTGCATACTTATCGATAATATAATTCTATCTTAAAAGTTGTTCAGAAATACCCCCCGCTAGTAGAGCGGTATATCTCCGGATTTACAAGACTAAAATCAGGGTTTCGATTCTCCTCTGTGGGCTCAGCAGATAACCCTTTGTGGCTTTAATATACGAAAAGCGCACGCACACATGTTCGGAAAAAAGTATTTTATCTCCTCTTCTAGAAACTGTTATTGTTTCAGCTGTGTAATTTATGTTTGTATTTATTGTTTCCAACTTCTAGTTTTATATACAGCTATAACTTAATTTCATAGCTTGAAAGTTTTAAGATTTAATTGGATGACAAAAGATAATTTTGTGTGGTAATTTTGGTGTGTGATTCTCCGCTGTTATCCAGTGCTTTCTTCATATTATTTTAGAAACAACATTCTTTTGTCTTAGAGAAGTGGTATTTTGTTTTTTTACTTTTCTATATTATTTTTTTCTTTAAATTTTAATTGGTTTTCTACTTTTAATCTCTTAAACTATTTTGTTTTTATTTTTAGTTTATATTTGTAAATATGCTTTGAAAGTTGCCTCTATCTCATATAAATTAAGGTAATGTTTGTTTGTTTGTTTTTAGAATTTCGCGCAAAGCTACTCGAGGGCTATCTGCGCTAACCGTCCTTAATTTAGCAGTGTAAGACTAGAGAGAAGGCAGCTAGTCATCACCGCCCACCGCCAACTCTTGGGTTTCTCTTTTACCAAAGATTAGTGGTATTGACTGTCACATTATAACGCCTCACGGCTGAAATGGCGAGCTTGTTTGGTGCGACGTAGATTTGAGCCCGTGACCTTCGATAATTACGAAGCTATTATCTGGCCATGCTGAACCTAATATTTGCTTGATCGTTATATTCTGGATAACGAATTAATGTTCATTCTGCCCTTCTATGGCTCGACATGGCCAGGTGGTTAGGGCTCTTAACTTGTAACCTGAGTTTCAGCCGTGGAAGTGTTATAATGTGACGGTCAATCACACCATTCTTTGGTAAAATAATAGCCCAATAGTTGGTGGTTGGTGGTGATGACTAGCTGCCTTCCCTCTAGTCTTACACTATTAAATTAAGGACAGTTAGCGCAGTGTTACGTATTTTTTATGTTTTAATGTTTTATGTTCTTCGTAGACTAAACGCAACAGAAAAACACAGATAACAGCTTGTATAATTTATTACACTAAACTATTAACAAATATAACAGATATAACATGAATTATATAATAACAGTGACAGATATTAAGTTACAACATTCGAAATTAATTACAAAACAAAATAATACTAGTTTCAAACTTCAAAATTAATCACAATACAAAATGGTACTGGCCTGTATCTAATATAATGATCTAAAATGAAAGTCTCAAATTCCAGTCTAGGGTGTGAATTTGGTCCCACGAAGAGATTCCGAAGCTTAAATGAAGAAGTTCAGAAACAGAGTTCACAGTTCAATAAATTCGCCGACTCTCAGCACAAGCAGTAATTCGGATGAATCGTAGAGATTGACGAAATAAAATCACAACTTCCGTAGATCTAACTTCAATCACAAATCCAAGTTGAATATTCACAGCGAACACTTAATCTTTCTCAAATAACTAAAACTGATGCCTGAATCTCACTCTTATTCTTCGAATAAAACTAATGACTGAATCTATCTTCTTTTTTTGAATAAAAACTGATGACTGAATCTCTCTCCTTCTCTTCGAATAAAAACTGATGACTGAATCTATCTCGCGTCACCGTCTTTTATACCGATAGGCCTACTTCTCGAACAATCTTGCAATTTCCATACAACTCTAGAGCAATCCGCGCGTGTCCGTTCTTGCACGAGACTACACGTCGAGACACGAAGTCACCAGCACTCATTAACAAACATATGATTGGTTTACTTAATTCAAGAAAGTTCTAAAATGTTACCCTAAATGAATAACAAAATATTAGTTTAAACTTCGAAACAATAATATCAATATGGAAAAATGAATAATAGAAATAAAAATTCAAACACAACACGACATGTTGTCGTTTACAAAATATTTACACATATACATAACATGCAGCTTTGCGCGAAGTTCAAAAAACAAATAAACAAATTGTCCTCCTAGATGAAATTTTTTACAGTATGCTTGGTAATTATTTATTTTTGTCATTTTGCCTTATCTTTATTTCCTGTTTCACAACATATGGTTTACGCTTTACAATGTTTTGTATTGCGTTTCGTTATATTTCTTTGTTATTTTTGTATTTATTTCATCAATTTGATATATTTGAATGTAAGAGGTCAGTTGTTTCTGAATATTTGTTTTATTTCATGTTGTTACTCAGTGACACAGCAGTATATCTACTAATTTACAGCTTCAGAATCCTGTGACCTATAATGTGCATAGCAAAGATATCCCAGTTTGTTGCTCTGTGTTTAATTTCAAACAAAGAAATGTTTCATGTATTTTTCCCTTCTCTAATTTGTACTACATAATGTATATATGTATTACGCATCTAATCATTTCTAATGTAACAAACGCTCTAATATTATGAGTCTTACCTGCTAAATTTCAAATAACAGAAAGTTTTATATCAGGTCATCCCTTAACTAATGTCCCGAAAATTTAGTTCACAAAGTACATCATCATTTCTGTTTTTGTAAGTGGCTTTAGTGACCAAAATATTTAGTAGGGCGTGTATAAAATTGTTCAGACAAATAAAAATACTATCCCAATTTCACTTTTTCAGATCATTAATCAAATAGATCTTCATGAAGATAGATGTGTCTGAGGAGCACATTTGGCACATAATGCTTTATTATTTTAAAAAAGGCAATAGTGCAGTAGAAACTACAGGAAACATTCAAGGTGTTTATGGTGCGGAGTCTTTCAATGAAAGAAAATATCGAAGGTGGTTTCAGAAGTTCAGTTCAGGTGACTACAGCTTAAGTGATGTGTTACGTTCAGGTCGTCCTGTTGAGTTTAATGACTTGCTGCTGGCTGCACTTGATGAATATTGTGCTGTAACAGTTGAAGAACTAGTACAGAAACTTAATTCAACCCATTCAGCAGTTCACTTCATTTGCAACAGTTTAAAAAGGTTTTAAAACTTGAAAAATGGGTTGACAGAAACCAACCTTAGAGCAAGAGTGAACATTTGCACTTCCCTGCGCTCTCGTGAACGTAACTCACCTATTTTGGACAGGTTAGTGACTGGAGATGAAAAATGGATGTTATATAAATATTTTAAACGCCGCAGACAAAGATTCAGTGCAGGTAAACAAGCTAAAGCACAGTACAATCTACCTCCACTCAAGGAAAATAATGTTAAGCGTTTGGTAGAATATTGTTGGTGTTATCCACTTTGAGTTGCTGTCACTCAATGTAACGATTATATAAGATTTCTATTGTCAACAGTTAGAGTACTTGAATATTGCACTGGATAATACATGGCCCCATACAGTAAGGATCTCATCTGCAAATATTGAAGAGCTAGACTGAGAAAAACTTTCACATCCTCCTTATTTTTAAAATTTTGCCCCATCTGATTATCATCTTATTATAATCTATTCCGAAGTTTGCAGAACTATTTTGATGTAAAAGACCATGGAACACATGAAGATGTTAAAATTATCATATCTACATTATTTTCCTCAAAACCCCAAAAAGTTTATAGAAGTGGCATTCAGAAACTTGTGAATCGTTGGCAGAAGTAATTAATAATAATGGGACATATATTATTAATTAAATAACATTAAAAGCATTTGAAATCCTTTCTCTTTTTCTGAACCTAAAATCGAACATTACTTTAGGGATGACTTGATAGTATAAGTTAATAATTTTTTTCTAAGCTAACTTAATTATGGTTATAAATATTTATGTACATAGATGATCTCAAACAACAATAGTGACCGGTTGGTGTTATTAACCATACAAATACTATCAACACCGTGTAATTTTATTGTTTGTTATTTTTATCAAAAACATTTGCTGAATTTGGCATTAAACCTCAACTGGAACTTGTGAAGAAATAATCAAAGGCGTTTGCGAACACACTTATTATGTATGTTTGTTTGTTGTTGTTTTTTAGCATATAAGCCCTCAAATCTGAGTCACTGAATGGTCGTTATTTAAATAACACGTTCTTTATGCCATGATATTTCTTTAGTACAGCAGGCGTATCTAAGGCCATGAGGTGTGCTTTGTCATCTATTACGCTATTATGTAAACATCACTTCGTATGTCAACAACGAAATTTCAATTTTTTCAAATATTCTTATTTTCTCAGTTTCAACTTTTCAATGTCTCTAGTAATTAGTAAAACTGCTGCAAACCACTGTAACGTGAAATTATGTGAAAGGAACATCGAAGGGGGTCAGAAAAAAAGTGTGAAAGCGTATGAATTTTAGTCAGTTTTTAAGGAATTAGGGGTGTACAACACTTTCAATTCGTTAGAAAATGATTGGAGAGAGTGATTGCCTTTTTTAATTAAGCCTAATATCGAAACTACAAGGAGTTCCACAATCTTAACCCTGATTACAATAAAGAAAATGACCTGTTGTCATGTGTTTTCAGAAAGTAGATATAAAAAACAGGCGTCAACAGAAGGAAAAAAAGATGGGGTTATGTGAAAGAGATCGAATAAACTGAGAAAGAGGCAAAAGAAGAAGTACAAAACATAGTTCTAAGTACATGTGTTGATTATTTCAATAAACAACGGTCTGTTAAGTATATTAGTATAAATTAGTTCCTTACAAAATCAAATACAACTAAAGTTGTAGAAAAGTCAAATTGAGAGCATAGAATAATCATTACACAATGATATCAGAAGCGGTCTACAGCAAACTGTACTTAGAAAGTTTCATGATACTACTTTGATTAAATTAATCGTAAAAGTCTAAATTATTGTATTTTATCAAATTTTAACAAAAGAAAGTTAGTTAATTAATATCCTATTTTACCCATCACCTCCCAGTAGCACAGCGATACGTCGGCGGACTCACACCCCTAGAAACAAGGTTTCGATACCCGTGGTACAGCCCATTGTGTAGCTTTATACTTGATTCCAAACTAACAACAGACTTTGCCTAACTGCTTTTGTTGAAGTAAATTTGTTAAACATTGGACATCAACTGGTTTGATCATTCGTTGTATTTGTTTCATCACAACATGAAACATAATGATAACATTAGAGACGATGATCATATATAATTAGTACTTCTCAGTACAATTCGTGTATATAGCTATGTATACATGTTTTATATTCTTTATTTTTTCTTTATATCACGAGGACGTAATAACAAATTAATATTTGACTTTCTGTTGCATACATACAATCAAGAAGAACCTTGAAGTAATTGGATGTTGTTGCAACATTTTTTTTGTAAACTATTATGAATTGGGAGTTTCTTTTACGTTCTTAAATGTAAACAAAAATGTGTGAAATAACCATCGCTTTGAGAGCTAACGTATACAAGTATTAATGATTTATTTATTTTCATTCATAGTTGATAACCTATTTTTTAGCAAGTGTCGGATTCCCTCATTCTTCAACTGGCGCCCTCTGTCGAGCATCAGTCAGCAGCAATGTTAAGTATCATGAAGAGATACCTGTGGCATCATTTTTCTATCCTAACAACAATGATAGGCGGACACGACGACTTCATCAGAGCAATCCGAAATCAAGTTTTGGATAACATAGATTTCAAGTAAGTGTTCAGTAAAGGCAGATGGTTGAGAAATGTAAAGAAAAAAGTATGAGAATAAAATGTTTGCATCAATAATCACATGGTGCACAGGTTTGTTCTGTTAAAGTTATGAGTAAAACAATTCAATGAGAAGCTCATTAAATCCCTTATGAATTGCAACTAAATTTCTTGAACTGAATTTAACTGCAATCAGGAATTCCACTCGGTAAAGTGGACTTTAACTCACTTTTAGAATATACGGTTTCATGGGTTAAAGATCTTTGTTTGTTTGGAATTAAGAACAAAGACACACAATCTGTGCTCTGCCCATCATGGGTATCGAAATCCAGTTTCTACGGTATTAGTCTGCAGACTCTGCCACTGGGAGTCATGTGTTAAAGACTATAAACATTTGCTGCTGGTTGACATAATAAACGGAAAAGCTGGCTGTCTTATGTTTCTTTGTTTTGCAAATTAAATCTAATAAGATGCATTTTATTTTAAACTGTTAGTCGATTTTTAAAACACTGGTAAAAAGCAACAAAGTAAGTTTTTGTTAGAATGAAAGTGTTGGACACTTGGAATACAACTTATCTAAATATTAGGTTCACGTGACCACACATAAAGGGCAGATGTAAAAAATGCTGCAATAGTTTGGAGATAAAAACTAACATGGAGTTGTTTTAGTTGTTTTTTTTGTTGTTGTTAAATGATGTGAAATAGGAAAGCTTGAATATATTACACTTTGATGTGAAAAACAACAATATCATTATTGTTTAACCTATTTCCTAGCACTTCGTCTTTTGTTGTTTTAAACTGAGAGTTAGTAACATGTTAACTTAGTACAGAATGTAATAATCTGTTATTTGTTTTTTTACAGATACAATATAATGGACGTCTTCGTCATCAAGAACAACATCCGTAAAGAAATAGCTGAAGAGATAGAATTTCTCAAGTACAGTGAGGTTAGAGTGTTTCTTTTATACTGTACAAAAGAGGAAGGCGCAGAAGTAATGGGAGCCGCCAGTGATCTGGGTATCACCGGTAAAAACTACGTCTGGATCGTCACACAATCTAGCTTTGGAACAGCAGAGAATATTGCTCCACCAGAGTTCCCTGTCGGTATGTTAGGTAAGTAAATTACTTTAGCTGTTTCTTTATTGTAAAGTATGAAGCAGTACCATGAACTATCCGTGCTGTGATAACCATAAATGTTGAAACCCAATTTTTAGCCAAATGACTCACCGCTGAGTCATAACGACTCCAAATTTGAAGGTCGCTGGTTAAAATCTCAACCTTTTAACTTATTGGGCATTATAATGTGTCGATCAATTAGACTTTTAATGGTAAAGAAAAGCCCAAGGGTTGTTGGTGGATGGTGTTGACTAGCTGCTCTCCCTCTGCTGTGTCATTTCTAACTTTAGGATAGCTAGCGAAAACAGCCTTAGAGTAACTAAGAGCGAAATACAAATGTAGCTGTACAAAACTTTCTGCATTTTAGAATACTTAAACTTTATTATATGCAAATTTAATAATTTATAATACCTGATTTAGTAAAATAAACAAAATGAAAAACACTTTAAGACCTCCGTTTTATTGCTAAATGAAACAGTTCTGTCATTTAAAGACATAGCTTTATATTTCATCCATAAAACCTGAATGTAAACTAGCAAAGATCTCCAATTAAATTGGCATCTTTGCTTTAACAGCACTTTTTTTCAAATACAATTTTTTTGAATAATAAAGAAAAATCTAATCGAAATATAGGTCTACTTGTATTAGGCCTAAAATGCGTAAAAAATGTATTGTGTACGGCCTGTATTCGATATAGAGACTAATTACGGTAATTAACGATGCAACTTGTGTATTTTTTTATATAGTTTAGGTATGGCTAAACGTTTCCTACATAATGCTACAAATAATATATAGAAGGTGTTCTTGCATCTTCAGAACATACAAAAACTAGATATTATTACATTAAATTGTTACTGTGATAACAGGTGGTGATTTTTTATTCTTCACTGTTTCAGATGCTAATATGCACAATTTTAAAATGTTTCTTTTGTTTCAATCGTCTCACATAGATTATTTCATGATAAATACGAAAATATTCTAATTAAATTAGTAATGTATGCCGTGAGCATACATTAAATCTTTGAGCATGTTTCATACGTTTTCTTCGTCTGTTGATAAAAAAAAGTGAAATAAACGTTTCTGTATCCATCACGTGACACCAGCTGTGAGTTAATGGAAAATCATACTTTCTGTCTTACTTATCTTGTTCATTTCAGTGGTATACAACTATACAAAGCTTAATGGTTGTTATAATGATTTTGAATATGCACATACAAATCACGGCCCAAATAAATATCAGAACTACGTTTTGTCTTTGTTTTGCCTTTTTGTCGGTAATATGATGCCATCAAAATTTAATGCCTTTGATAAAAGTGTGTAATAAATTTAGTTGATAAAAATAATCATACGGTTGAACGTAAAAATTCATTTTGGTCGGGGATTTAAAATTTTCAAGACGGTGAAAATCCTTATACTTCATGACAATGTAAAACAAAATAAAAAGGATTCGCTTCGGTATCCAGATCATTCAGAAAGAGACCTGTAACGAGTGGTGTAAAAAATGCGATGTCTCGTAATATGTTAGAAACCACGAACACTAAGGTTAGTCACAAAAGCCATGTGCTGCAAACTTTTGCGCACATCATAATCAAGAGAAAAGCGACACAAGTCACGATATGTTAAACCGTTGTAGACGACAAGAGAAGAAAAAGGGTATTCGTGCTGTTCCACATGAAGTGATCAGACACTGGGAAAAGGAAGTGGTGTATTTTAGATACGAAATCCTTGTAGAAATACTAACGTCCTAAGTTAATTAAATTAATTTAAATAGTTTGTAATGTTCCAAATCTATAAACGTTCTTTGTCAAATATATGAACTTAATAAGCGTTAATCACAATTATAGCTTTCGAGGTAAGAACCAAATTATATTATGTTCTCTGATTTATATACTCGAATGGTCACAATATTCGAAGGTACTTCAATGTTTTCGTAAAATATGTATCGATTATTCTTAGACTCGAGAAAGTTCTAAAAGCATGTGAGAATTGCGCAATACACATCACATGCATCAAACTGAAACACACATAAATATAAAAGTAAATCCATTATAATATAATATGTTAATGCTTCTCATTAATTTATATTTATTATGAATTTCATATTATTCATTTACTCTTCACATTTTAGAATGTTTACCGTCAATTTGATGAAGCTGCCCATTAGTGGCACAGCGGAAAGTCTGCAGTACTTATAATATCAGGAACGAGTTTTGCACAGTACATCTAGTCCATTATATAGCTTTCTGGATCCGAACCGCTGACCCTCAGATTGCGAGTTAAGCGCCGTTAACCACCACATCATCAAGACAAGCTTCCTGCTTTCCTACAAACAAAGAAAATACCTGTAACTAAGAATTTTTTTCTTTTTATACTTGTTCTATAGATGACAACCCTGACTCCTGTTTTACTTTCTCACGACCTATTTAACAGATGTTCTATTTAAGTTACTTATAATTCGACCATTTCCTGGCCTAAGACCTAAGACCAAACTTGGCACAAAATACACTTATTTGTTGAAGCTGTGGAAAGCATTCTAATAAAAACGATAATTTGTTTATTTAATCAAATAAATGAAAGCATGCCGTAGTCTAAATGTCGAAGCCATATCTCATGTTTCTTTAATTAATGTGTTGTTTGTTTGTTTGCTCAGTTTCATATGAAGTAACTTGAGGGTTATCTGCGCTAGTCGTTCCTAGATTTGAAATGATAAACTGAAGGGAGGTTAATTAGTTAACACCACCCATCGTCAACTCTTGGGCTACTCTGTCAATTAGTGAGATTGATCATAACATTAAAACGATTCCACGGCCGAAAGAGTGAGCATGTTCAGTGATGGGACTCGAATTTTGGACTCCCAGATTGTAAGTCGCATGCCTTAACCACCAGGCCGTATGAGACGTTATATATTACGAATCTATTACACCAAATTATGAAACATATTTAAAAAATATTTTTTTGTTTACGCACAGAACTACATAATCTTTAATATGCAATCATTAACCGCAGGAAATCCAACTCCTTCTAAGTTTGTAAACTCACCACTGACCCACCGGAGGACAATAACTAGAAATGAAATTTACCATTATTTGTTTCATATACATTAATACTTCAACTAGGTCTGAAATGTGTGTTGTTGTTGTTTTCTGTTTTATTTTGTTTTCAACTATTGGAACAAAAACGCTTCAGTGATTTTTTTAAAAAACATATATATATATTCAATATGTCTTAGAGTTACATATTTTTTGAAATTGCCATCAAAATTAAACAAGGCGTTTATTTTAATGAAACCAACTTAATAAATGACTGAGTACTTTTTCTTAACTAATTCTGATAACATTTAGAAGTTCCTAGTTGAATAAATAAACAAAGAGTAAAATGTTTTATTCAATGAAAACTACAGCACCACAGGAGCTTAACATAATACTGATTAACTGTCAAAATCTGAAAAATCTAAAGCTTTCAATACAGTTAATGAAAAGCAGCTATTGCTGATGAGATAAAACCATGAATTAAAGCAAGTTTATTAAATAGAGAATTCGTTTACGAGATTTTATTAACGTCTTTTTTCACTATCTTTGACTGCCCTAATAAAACGTCTACGCCCGTGCTTCCTGATGCAATATCTTTGTTTCATATATATATATATATATTTAAATGATATTTTTATACATAAATTTACAACCATTCGTCTACTTCACCTTTGAATTGAGGTATTTAGAGAAACAGTCTGGACAACATTTACCACAGTGTCTTCTATAAAGAGTACCAATTATATGAGAAATAGTAGAATATATGTTTTACCAGGATCTTTCACATCCCAATTACCACAGTTAAAAAAAACAAAAAACTCCTATTGCTCATCCGTTTTTATAGATTTAGAGCATCCTATTTTTCTAGCCGGGTAATTAAGGCACTAGATTCATAATCCGAGAATCCCAGGTTTGAATCCCCGCCACCCCAAACATTCTAGCCCTTTCAGCTATGGAGTTGTCATAATGTGACGATTAATCTCACTTTTTGTTGGTAAAAGAGTAGGCCAAGAGTTAGCGGTGGGTGATAATGACCAGTTAACTTCTGTCTAGTCTTCCACTGCTAAGTTAGAGACGGCTATCGCAAAGAGCCCTCGTATGGCTTTGCGCGAAATTTTAACTTATATTTCTTTGACAAATTATGTTTGAAGTTAATGATTTTTCATTACTTATAACATTAATAGATATTCTTTTGTCGACAAGAAATAAAACATTGGTTCAAAATATTAACTCGATTTTTTTTTATAATATTAATAGTTTAGTGTATGAATGATTGTTAATCTTTCTATAACATTTGTTCTCACAGTTTATACGTTTATTTTTAATTTCATGTGTAACTAATGATACAGTCAGTACAGATTCATAATTAATAACATACAGTCCCGTCTTCCACTGTAACAGCGATAAGTATACGGATTTACAACGCTAAAATCAGTAGTTCGATTTCTCTCGGTGGGCAAAGCAGATTGCTGGACGTGGCTTTGCTGTAAGAAAAGCAAACATATATCTCAGGTCACTCTTTAATATAAAAATTCTAAATTAGTATAAAGTATTTACACAGAAACCAAGTGATGTTATTTTCAGGAAAACTTTAAACAGTACACTGATAATACTATCATCTCTCAGATCCTTCAATTAGAAAAGCTCTTGACATCAACAACCCGGTTTTTACATATATAAACTTCTATTTTCAGAGCACCATTAATATACTTATTTATTCTCCACTCGCTCATATGTTTCTTTGTTTTTACATTAGGATATATATTACTTACTGTTTTTCCTTACACCTCATATAAAAAAATAGTAATATCAACAAGTATGTCTTTTTTGCAGTGAGATTTTTAACCATGAAAAATTATAGTTTTAATGTTCTTTTTAACGTCGTCAAACCTTTCAGGAAAACAAAAAACATCTGATGAGTTAATAGTTATTCTGTCTCTTTTCATCTGCATAATTTTCAAAAAATATATTTGTGCTTTTGTTTCAAACTTCCATGTATATTTGCCCCCCCCCCCCATCGCTAATACAGCGGTATGTCTTCGAATTTACAACGCTCGGGGGCTGAGCAGATAGCCCGATGTAGCTTTGCTATAAGAAAACGCCCGCAAACAAACTCTCCATGTATATTTAAGGCTTGGATAAAAGTTTTAAAATAATTTTCTGTTTTTTCTCAAGACGGCTAGAGTGTGTATTGAAACTTTAATTAAAATAAAGTAGAGAACAACGTTTCGACATTCCTCGGTCATTTTAACATTATTTACTTTAATTGAGTTTCTGGTCATCACGAGTTTTCTGTGTGTTATTTCAGTTAAATATTCTCTAACTTAATGTTTGTCTGTGCTTGAATTTCACATAAAGCTGCCCGAGGGCTATCTGCGCTAGCTGTCCCTAATTGAGCAGTGTAAGACTAGAGGGTAGGTAGCTAATCATCACCACCACTACCAACTCTTGAGCTACTTTTCTACCAACAAACAATGTGATTTACCGTCACTTATGACACCACCACGGCTGAAAGGGGGAGCATGTTTTGGTGTGATGGGGATTGAAACTCGCGACCCTCAGATTACGAGTCGAGTGCTTTAACCACCTGATCGTGCCCGGCGTCTGACTTAGTATTGAAACTGAATTTTTTTACACATTTAACTCGTCACTTTATAAGTTTTTTTTTGCAATACATACTGAAAACCTTAAATAAAACCATTTTGCATATATTGTACATTGGACTATGTATCAAATGCATTTATATGGGCTTATAACTCTAAGAATTGGGTTTTAATATCTGCGATGGGAAAACACGTACGTTCCGTTGTGTATCTGTATGTAACAGCATCAATACAAACACAGACAGTGATACGTCGCTATTAACAAAAAAAATTATTCCAAATTTTTTTTAAGCGAAAATTATATTTTTCATATCTTAAATACAGCGCTAAGTTGAAGGACTTATAATGCATCAAACAAATATATAGAGGGCTCGTTTCTCCATAGTTTAAAGAATGCAAGAAGTCGTTAATAAAAAGCTCTGCACTAAGAAAAAAAAATACATTTTTAAATAGTCTCGCGGTTCCTTAAATTATAAATTTTTTTAATGATAGTAGTCAGTAAATAAACTGATGTAATAAAGAGTTAGATTCTATTTCTTTGTTTTTACATCGGATTATGTTACTTACTGTTAATCATTACATTTTATGTAAGAAAATAGTAATATCAGAAACATAATCCATTTTTGAAGTGCGGTTTTAGCCATAAAACTATGTTTTTGCTTTTGTTTTTAATTTCGCCAAATTCTTTAGGAAAACATAAAGAATTGCATTAAGTATGAAATTCTAAAGTAGTTCTTCATTATCCTTGTTTTAAGCATATCTTGAAGAGATAGTTATCTCTTAAAGGCTATCAAGCAGCGTGTAAAGGTAAAGTCGTAAATCCTAAACCGTAATATTCACAGTCGTCACAATACAAAAAGTTGTCTGGTAAAAATGAATACTTTAAACACAACTGTTCAAATAATAACATCAATACACACCAAGTATTTTTGTAACTGTAAGTAGTGTCTAAAACACGTGTCATTCGCCTTTTTATTGATCGATTATCAGAAGTAATAGTATAAAGAGGTCTTGATTTAATCTTTGTAATAAACAATTCCTGCAAATATATTCAAATATTGTAAATTTCTTTCATGTAATCTTTGCATAGAGGTAATAAGTGGGTGATGGTGTGTGTTTTCTTATAGCAAAGCCACAGCGGGCTATCTGTGTCCAGTTAGGGGATTCGAATCCCTTGACTTTAGCATTTTTAATCCGTAGATTTACCGCTTTCCCAGTGAGGAACGAGGTTATATGTTCCAAGAAGCAAAATATTTTGAAGAGAATTATCTTTCAAATTTAAATAAAATATTAAATAGCTAAAACTAGACTAACATATTTTACGAATTAAAACAAGAAACTGTCGTACAAAACAATTTGTACAATTTCACGGGAAAAATATTTTTTACGTAAGTTTTATTCCAATACATTCTAAGTCGAAACATTTGAAAAATGAAAATGTTTGTGAACATTACGTTTTAGTAGAAGTGAGCAAAAACAAAATTATCTGAGAATATAAAGAGGCTTAGCGGCTTTATTTTGTATATTATTCCACAATGAAACCTGGAATATAATGTACGAAGGGGGAAAATTAACATCGATATTTTTTTTAACTGTTTTTAAATAATGGGCATAGGATCCACGATAGGACAACAGTAAGTTTACAACACCAAAATCCGCAGTTCGATTCTTCGCGGGTGGACATAGCAGATAGCTCAATATGGCTTTTCTGTAAAGACAAACATTCAGATAACACACTGTCCCCACTGTGCGTCCTTAATTACAATAAAAGAAGTTTCGACAAGTAATCTGCTTATCAAATGACAAGACTTTTGAAAAATCAACTACTTATATAAAAGTCAGCTTTCCGCTCTTTAGATATTCTTAGCATATTGCGTGAACAATAAACAAAATAAATAATTTATACATACATTTATAATCTAACGGCCTGATAAAAAACACAAAACAATAGTATTGTTAGATAGGTTTAATCTTCTTATTCAGAATCTTTTAAACTTTTGTTTGGTAAAGCACAGTAAATAATAATAAAAAAAGCATTCACAGTTCCACTGAGAGCATATAGGTTGAAACAAAATCTAATCTTTCACAATAGGTGTTCAGTTTCTCGACTCAACAATAAGCTGATTTACTGACGTGCTAGTGAAACGAAAGTAGTCAAGAACCATTATTTAACCTTCTGCCTTGGTTATTTACATTGGTTGTTGTCAAAACCCTGAACCTGATCATTGTTCATTAATACATTGCCTTTCAAATATCAAACACTGAATAATCCTTCCGTATAACCATATAACTAATGTAATTTTATTGTCGTAGTAAGTTTTTTATCTTTCAAAACAAAATCATAAATAAATGGCATGATTTCAATAAACGCTGAGATACAAATATAAATATGAAGTATTTATGAAACTAAAATACCTTGGGTCGTAAATAACACTTTATATGGACATAATGACTGGCTTTCCAGGACAGTAAATACAAGAACTCATTGTTCGTTCTCCGTTGCTACAGAATCTATCCGTACTTTGGAACCATGGGTGCGCTTTAAAAGTGACATTAAACGATATTATTCGACCATAAAAGAGTAACCCAAGAGTTAGTATTGAAAGCATTTCATTAACTTTTCTCTTGCATAAAAGTTCAAAATTAGATATGACTATTCACGGTATCATTGCGCAAAATCCTAAAACAAACAACACTTTACGATTGAAATGAAAGTACGCCATATTTGAAAGCTGTAATTAAATGTTAAAGTTTATGCATGCTTTCCTCTCTGATATTTTTAAGCAATTAATCAATTCCGTTGCCAACAAAAGTGAACGGAAAGAACTTAAGTGAAAAAAACTTTAAAACCGTTTACCGAAGGAATCAATAACTCTAAATTGGATAAAACTACATATTTTTAAAACGAGAAATACAACCGAAACAGGCAAATATGATAACGAGTGAAAAGAAACTTACAAAGTTTGTTCTTTTCTATTAATGTTAGTGAATCATAAGTACTTTTGTTTACATGAAAATGTCACAACAATAAACCAAGTGTTAGAAAATTTCATTTGATTGAGAAAACAAGCAAGACTAGAGAATATAAAGCGTGGCCTGAAAGATATCGGTCAGACTACGAATCAGAAAGCCCGAAATTTAGGTCGTGATATACTGCTTAGAAGGTTCAATGTACTTTCAACTACGACAGAGTTATAAAAAGGGCAGATAATGTCGTTATTCAGTTAATAATTACTGTATCGTCAGTGAATACTGAAAACTAACTGTCCTTAATTTGATACCACCAATTCAGAATTATGGAGACAATTCTTAAATCTTTGGATCTGTTAATTGGCTTTTCAAGTTATTTTGAATTTTGCACAAAAGTACACGAGAGATATCTGCACTAGCTGACCTTAATTTAGCAGTGTAAGACTAAAAGGAATGAACCTGATCATCACCACTCACATTTTTACCAATGAATACTAGAAATGACCTCACGTATTACGCATTCACAGCTGAAAGTGCAAGCAAGGTTGGTGTGACAAAGATTCAAATTTGCGCCCCTGAGATAACGAGTCAAGCACCTCTAACCACCTGGCAATGAAGGACCTGCTTTTAAAGTCATCTCTTATTGCAAGTTTAAAATACGAAATATCTACAGCATATAGATGTAGACTGTTAAGCTATGCTTTATTCAGTGTTGTATCATAAAGTATTTTTAACCATTTACGTTCATCATATTTCAATGGTATGTTATCGATAGAATTTTTTATTTGCTTATACTCTCTTTATTATGTTTTATTCCTTTTTCGGTGTTATTCAGCGAAGTATATTCAAAAATAAAGCAAAATATTTCAAGATCCCACCTCCCTCCAATAGATGAGCGGTACACATACAGGGTTAAGATGCTAAGCCCTGGGTTTGATTTCTTCTTGCGGTGAAAAAAGTGCGCTAAAGAAAACCGACAACTTGAACAATATTTTGAATTTTTTTACACTATTCTTCGTTTTTGTAACTTACTTCAAGGTAACATATGCCATCAATGTTTTAAGTAACGTTCCTTGTGAACAAGCAAATCATTTTTTGTTAATATGTTTTGTTTTGTTTTTTACTTTTCTTTTGAATTATTTCATAACTTTACAGAAATTACTGCTGTTTTACAGTTATGCACGTACGGTATTTGTACATATTCAATAGACACTCTAAATGTAAGTAGTGTAAAATAAAATATACGATAACATACAAAAGATATTCACACAGCATAAACTAAGAACAGCTTGGAAAAGCCTCAATGCCAAATAATCACAGCCATTACAGGCTCGGCATGGCCAAGTAATTAAGGTACTCGACTCGTAATCTGAGGGTCGCGGGTTTGAATCCCCGTCACACCAAACCTGCTCACCCTTTCAGACATGAAGGTGTTATAATCTAACAGTAAATACAACAATTCAATTGTAGAAGAGTAGCCCAAAAGTTGGCGGTGGGTGGCGATGACTAGCAGTCTTCCCTCTTGTCTTACACTTCAAAATTAGGGACGGCAGGTAGCCCTTCTGTAGCTTTGTGCGAAATTCAAAACAAACACATTCATTATATACCGAACCACTGAATTCTTCTACGTTCACCTGACTTTTAACACACTCAGTGAACTTAACATGGAAGTTATCAATAACCTCGTTAAATCATTAATATAATTAATTGACTAAATTCTAATGAAGGATGTTCCGGATGAGTGAACAGCACCACGACCTTTATGACACGAAGAGCTAAACTCAAATTCCTACATCTGCTATCTCATACATTTCTCCCTTTTATCAATATGAGGGTTCTATTTAATATTTTATCAGTAAGTCGATAAACAAACCGACCTCATTTATCATGATTATTATTACACTTTGACATCTATTTAATAAACAATAATAATAGCCTTACAGTTCATTAGCTATGAGAACTGAGTAAAAAAAAAAAAACCAGGAACGAATAAAATGTTTAAGTGGCGCATTATGCTTAATGTTTAGTAGTTCTTGTCTTAATTACAATTACGATTTTAAGTGAATGTTGAACAACTCAGAAAATGCTATCCGTGTGTTCTTTGTTTAGTCCCAGAACTATAAAATCACGTTTTTCTCATGAAACTTATTAAGACCAAAATTTCTGTTAGAATGCACAACTTAGTAAAAAAAAAAATTCTATCTTAAGTTATAAGTTTTGTCTTAATTATTAATATTCGTATTGTAAGTACTAGATTGTATACTAAAATGGTTTATTTTGAACCAGAAAATGAGTTATATGTAAGATGTGACACATAACCCAGTACTTGATTATAACATAAACTTGATAAGTTTTATTTTTGAAATTCGTTTCCACTTCTCAATAATTCCTTTTAATTCTAAGAAATAATTCAAACACGATGTCCAACTACTTAAAACTTCAATGAATTATTTTCGATGGCAAATACAAAAAAAACCCTTTGAGAAAAGTATGTTTACAATTCTATTTTTGTTTCCAGTTGAACTCACATACACTAAAGAACGGGTCTGACATGTGTATATCTAGGTAAATATATTCAATACTTTGATATAATTTCTCTGTTTGCAAACTAGTTGAACAGCATACAATATATATCACTCTCAAGTGGCGGTTCTTTATAACTATGTCGGAAGTATGCTAAACTTATAAGAAGTTACATCTATCTTTAGCTAAGCCTCGAGGTACACATTTCATCTATTATAATCATCTATGAGGCAGGAACGTCTCTTTACGAAATCGCTCAGTTTCTTCAGCTTTATAAGGTTTATATTGTTTTTCTTATTTTTATGCGTTCTTCAAGCATAATGAATTATTTGCTAAACTCATAGCATAGCAAATAAAAACTAAATTGAAACATTATTTAGATCAGGAAGTTAAAGATTCCTAAACTTCAGGAAGTGTTAAATTTTTTATCTATTCCCCCTTACAAATAGGTCGGTCCGGCATGGCAAAGCGTGTTAAGGCGTGCAACTCGTAATCTGAGGTCGCGGGTTCGCATGCCGGTCGCGCCAAACATGCTCGACCTCCCAGCCGTTGAGGGTTTATAATGTGACTGTCAATCCCATTATTCGTTGGTAAAAAAGTAGCCCAAGAGTTGGCGGTTGGCGTTGATGACTAGCTGGCTTCCCTCTAGTATTACACTGCTAAATTAGGGATGGTTAGCACAGACAGCCCTCGAGTAGCTTTGTGCGAAATTCAAAAATCAAACCAAACCAAACAGGTCAACTAGACAGTTTGAAAATATAAAACATTCAGTTCTGTAACATCATGTCAATATAACTCCCACTTATAATAAACATGAGTACCATTTGGTAAAGACCAAAGCTTTTAACAGACACATCACGAATGGCACTATCCTGAGAATGAATTGTATTTATAAAAAGTCGCATAACTGAGCTAAAGGAGAATACTCAAACACAGTGAGAGATCACTAAATCTCTGGCAATAATGTTGTTTAAAGTGTGACAATTGAGTTCTATTCATATAAGAAAACAATGGTTATTGTATAACCCGAACACTCAAAACAAACAGAACGAACTCTTCGCGCTGTGCGGAAATGGCGAAGAATGAGCCCTCTCGAACGTCCTTTGTAGTTGCAAGACGACTGTAAATTTGTCCGAATTGCAATGGGAGACCAGCTGGACAGAGACCTCACCCCTTATTCACTCCAAGCAATTTCATAAGTCAACAACATGGCATCAAAGATGCTGTGACACCTTCTTACCTTTTTATGTGCTAAAGTTTATTGGTGAATCCAGATTTGCACAGTTATAATACAGTGGACGCACCTGGAAATTGGTTATTATCCTCATAAGAACCATTGAACAACTTGTGAACTATCATAAGATTGGTACACGAAAGAACAGTTACTGCTTCTCGATGTAATTTTGAAGCAAAACCTACCTGTCTACTCTAATCAGCGGTTTCCTAGAAAAGTCAGGGTTTATCGTGCAAGATACGAGTGTTGATCAGTTTGCATGAGTCATAAAACTATGACTAGGTCATTTAACACTCTTTACTCAGTTTATTACTGATTATATACTTTATTGAGTATATGTAGCCCATCCCGAACACATGTCTTTTGGAAAAGCCATCCACGGATTTTTGTACCTGGAATAGTAATGCTACAGGTTTCATATTCTGTAAATAGAATGTGTCATGGTGTTTCTACCGTAAATATTAAAGTTTTGAATTATCTCAAATGTGACGAATAAATAGTATTAGTTTTTTTTTTAAGAAATCAATCTTTCTACAGATGTGTGCTATTTCGTACAGGAAATGATATAATACAGAAGCCAAAAGAGCGCATGATCCATGTGAATTTTTCTCGTCTTCAACCAATGAAGTTTTAAATTTTGATAGACCCAAAGTTCAATTTATTTTTACATCAAATGCATTATTTTTTGGCGTTTCGAAGAAAAGATGTCATCATATTTTGTGTTTAATGTTCTTTAAGAAGTTCTGAAACGAAATAGTTCGGTTTTTTGTGTGTTTTTTGTTAAAAAGTATCAACAAGCCATTCTTATGAAGTGTTAGGAATAGTCTAAATGTCCTATAATACTGGTTGAACCTAGTTAAATAATATTGGAATAAACGAAAATATTTTTATATGCAAAACGGCTCGTTTGGGTTGAGAAAATATTTTAAATAGAAGAGCGAAAAACGTTTCGACCTTCTTCGGTCATCGTCAGGTTCACAAAGAGAGAGGTAACCGACCGGAAGCTGACCACATGTTTGGAAGGGGTTGTGTAACTGAGTGTCGCAATGTAGAGGGCAGGGTTATATGTTTGAATATATAATTTTATCTATAATATTAATATAGGTATAATGGCGTTCCTTTATATTGGTTTAATTTGGATTTAAGTTGTTGTATAAGTAAGGCTTCTTTAATTTTGCGTTTGTTTATGTTTGTTTCTTTATTTAGTATTTGAGTGTTTTCTATGGTTATGTTGTGTTCATTTGACTTGCAGCGTTCGAAAACGTGTGAAGGTGACTTTTTATGTTCTTTGAATCTGGTATCCATTTTTCTACTTGTTTCTCCAATACAGAAGTCGTGGCAGTTATCACATTGTATTTTATAAATAATGTTGGTGTGGTGTTTGTCAGTGTAGTTCTTGCATAGTATAGACCTCAGTTTTGTGCCTGGTTTTTGAATAAATTTAGTTTTAACTGGGATGTTATATTTTGTTACTAGTTTTTGCCAAATGTTGGTTATTTGTTTGCTGATGTCAGGAATATATGGTATACAGCAGTATACGGTTTCGTGATTTTTTGATTCGTGAGATATATTTACTTTTGTTGGTTGATTTTGCTTTCTGTCTAGGTGTGTGCGTATAATGTTTTCTACGGTTTGTGGAGGAAACTTATTGATGTTGATGAAGTATTGTTTTATTGTGTCTAATTCATCGTTAATTTTATCTGGTGAGCATAGTTTTATGGCTTTGTTTATCTGGTTTCTTAGTATGTTGAATTTTTGTTTTCTTTCATGTGCTGAGTCCCAAGGAATGTATAGTCCAGTGTGGGTGATTTTTCGGTGGATTTCTGTTTTGAATTGTGTGTCGGTTCTTATAATTTTGAGGTTAAGAAATGATATTTGATTGCTTTCTTCCTGTTCACACGTGAAGTTAATGTTGGGATGTATAGAGTTAATGTGATTGAAAAAATTAAGTATGTGCTCTGTAGATTTGAATCCTGCAACCGTGTCATCTACATATCTGTACCAGTATAGTGGTGGATGTAATGCTGTATTAATTGCTTGTGTTTCAATTTGTGTCATAAAAATATTGGCTAGAACTGGTGATACTGGGTTGCCCATGCTTAGGCCATTTGTTTGTATATAGTTTTGGTTGTTGAACATGAAGTTTGTCTTTATTGTGGTGAATTCTATGAGGGTTGCTAACTGGTTACTGGGAATGTCTATAATTGGGTTAGGGTCTCGGATATAGAGTTCTAAGGCTATCTTGCAGGCTTCAGTACTTGGAACTTCTGTAAATAGGGACATAACATCGAAACTGGCCATTAAGGCTTTATGATTAAGTTGATTTAGATTACACTTGAAATTAAAAGAGTCTTTGATGAATGAGCTGGCTGATGTTACATATTTGGAGAATGCCCATACTATATAATTACCAAGATCGCAATTAAACGATTCATATGTTGAGCCGTTTTTGCATATAAAATTCTCAACAAGTGGGTTTCTCGACATCACTGAAACGAAAATATTGTTAATAAGTACACAACTGTCCTCATCTCGTGCAATCTAATCATATACTTGTTAGTTTTTTCCTGTTTGTTATGCAACTTTATTAATCTTGAATTATGTTGTAGTTATAAACAATGTAGTTTGCTCACTTTTAAATAGAAGTTACTAATAACCACTTATGGGCATTGTAATCTTCCCTCTATATAAATTCTAAAGTAAAAATAAAACTTCTATGAATGATAGCTCAAGTAGAATTATTAAAGTAATTGGTAATGTTTCAAGATGTAATAGAACAAACAATAATCGTCTTAAATGCATGTAAAAATAACAATAATTCGTTTTAAACATTGTTGTTGTTAAGCGCAACGCTACATAATAGCTATTTGTGTTCTTCTCACTGTGAATATCCAAGCCCTATTTTTTTTAGCATAACCAGTGTTCTTACTTATCTGAACCATCAGAAATACCCTTAATATTGTTATAGGAAGTGTAAATTCAACATTGCCCACAACCAATTTAAAATATGACGAATCTGTAGCATCACGTACTTAAATATGTGCACACAATATTACCAATAAAACCTAGAACCATTTAAAGGAAAGGTGGAAAGAAACCCTGGAAAGTCAGAATTAAACCTTGGAAAACGTGGAAACAAATAGGACAAGAAAGCCTGAGGACTGTGAAGGTGGTAGTAACTGTAGTTCCTCTGATAAATGACAACAACCTCAATGGTAAAACCTCTTGGGAAAGAAGGACGGGATAATGAAAATAAACCTTGTTCAGCAAAATTTGAAATGAACCAGAAAAGGTGTAGTCACTGTTAAAATATTGAAACGGTTATTTCGTGTGCAAAGCCAAAACTAGTAACATTTTGATATAAAATAAGCAACAATAGCAATCCATTTTGAATATAATCGGCCCGACATGGCTAAGTAGTTAAGGCGCTCGACTCATAATCTGAGGGTCTCAGGTTCGAATCCCCGTCACATCAAACATACTTGCTCTTTCAACAGTGGGGGGATTATAATATGACGGTCAATCCCGCTATTCGTTGGTAAAAGAGTAACCCGAAAGTTGGCGGTGGGTGGTGATGATTACCTGCTTTCTTTCTGTTCTTACACTGCTAAATTAAGGAAGGCCTTGGGCAGCTCAGTGCGAAATTCAGATAAACAATTAAACGATTGAATTTAATAAACTTCAAAAACATTTTACGTGTGTGTGCGTGAAACAGTGGAATAAATGTATGCTTATACTAAACAATACTACTTTCTAGATAAAAGTTAGTGATAGTAAAACTAACAAAAAGTTTCGATACCGAAGAATGTGCTTACTTGACAGTAACGATAAAACTAATTAAAGTTTTAAATGTAAATTATCAAAACAGGAAATGAAAATATTTGGTTTCTTGTGTTATTTGTAAGAGGTACTAAACATATACGCTCTTAGTTCAAATATTAGTTAGAATATTCAAGTAAATGAAACATTTTATTTTCGCTTTATCTGTTATCACTACCTCATTTGATATCCGTTAAAGGCCTTAAAACAGGATTTTGTAAACAATAATCTGAAGTTTAACTTAGATTTAAATATCGACAAAACCTAAGAGAATATTAAATATTTTGTTAAAGATATTTTTTTAAAAAACATTCTACTAAAACTCAATAGAACGTAATATTCTAAAACTATTGCCTTTGCAAAATAAATAGAATAACGTAGATGTTCGCTGTTATTATAAAATACAAGAAAAGGCGTATTTTCATTCGTTGACTTTTATTAAAGTTAGCTGAGATCTTTAAAAAGTAGCTTGTGGAATCATTTTCATATTAAACTTGTATAAGCACTTCTGTTGGATTACAACATTTTTCTATATAGTTATACCAAAGCCTGCAACCTTCGCTTGCTACAGTGACATTTACTGGTAATTTACAACATAAACCGTCAGATCACACATAAAATTTGTAAATAAAGTAAAACAAAATTCTTTCAGCCCATGTTAAAGTGGCGTTATTACGATAAAACTCGGCTAGGTACAAATAATAATAAAAAACTGTAGTAAAAGTAGGACGTGAAAAACAGTAGCTTTTACATTTTCTAAGCTCAGAGTATTAAATATTGTTGTAACGTTTTATATTCAGGTCAATCGAGTTAACCATCAAGCTATCCGATAGTCAGGCCGCTTAAGAACTTAAGATTCACTCAAGGTAGTGATCGTGAAGTAATGCTAAATCTCACTCAGAATGCCGATCGTGAAGTAATTTTAATTCTTTTACTAACTCAATCATGATGCCTAATTGAATGATAATACTGGGCACAAAATGACAAGAAGAAAGAACAGTCTTTATTCTCAGCCTAAACACTAACATAGTGCAATACTTGTTTTTCCTTACACAGAACCGCTGTTTTACTGAATTCTTGTAACTTGCTACTTATCCTTTAAGATCCTGATACAGACTGTCTAAATTTAACAGTCCATAGCCCACAAGAAATGTCGTATTTAACCACAATATATCGAACCCCCCTCAAGTATTTATCCACTGGAAAGCAAAACAACTGAACAGATTTCTTGATCATGTGTTATACGAAACCTAGAGATATACAGAACAATGATCAAGTTGATAATAATTTTTATAATATTATAAGAAGTTATACGTTTATAGTATAATCACATTCTCCTTTCTTCCCGATTTAAGGCTTTTCTGTTAGCATATAATTCATTTTAATATTGAAACTATTAAACTCGAGCCGAAACATTAAAAACACTTACACTCCACTAAAACGTCGAACTCTTAAAATATACAACAAAATTCCCTGAATAAAAATACAGTATTTAAAAAGATAGCTAAAACGGAACACATATAACACAAAAATAGACCCCTTGACATGTAAACTACATATAATACACGAATAAGATCTTTAACAAAAAAACAAAACAAAACTTATAATTCCTTTATCAAAGAAATATCATAAAGAAAAAAAAAGTATACAAATACTATATAGAATTAATACACTTAATAGTTCAAACCGAAATGTAAATTATTTATCAACGATCAACAACACGCTTTGAGAAAAGTTAAATACAAAATCGAATGTCAATCCATTATACAAACCACAATGTAAACCCATTATCGGTATTACAGAATCACAGAGTGAACTCATTATCATTTGTATAAAATCACAATGTAAACCCATTATCAGTTATATAGAATCCGAATGTAAATCCATTATCAGTTATATAGAATCACACTATAAACTCATTACTAATTGTTAACGTAAAACAAAGCAACAGTATGATGATTAAAATCACACATTTAAAAGTAATTCTAAAACAGAAAACCGTACAATCATAATAAATATAGCAAAGACATATACTAAGAGCTGTTGTAAAAATTCAACTTTAAATTTAATTAGAAACAATAAATTAACATTCTTACACTAAATAAACTAAAATATATGTTTAAAACTACCGTGTGCGACAAATAAAACTAAATACATGAGTGTTTACATATTTATGTGTATACACACTCAGGAACTCAACATATATATATATATATAAAGAAAGAAAAACTGAAATACTTAAAATATATACACAATATATAGAAACACAAAATTTTGAAACCGATCACAAAATCTTTTGTGACACAAATAAAATCCTTTGAAAATAATACACACCAAAAAACAGAATATGGATACACAAAAACAATATTCACTCAAGAAAGTACCCTCAGATAAAGACATATGACATAAATATTCACAAATTCTACATCTACGTCAACAGTAGCTATGATATTCATCTTTCTTCACTCTTATTTTAGTCCATAAAGCAGACACTCCAAAGTAGTTGTTGACCGCTGATTGGCTGCCACCATATTTCAGATAACGATCTTTTGCTCAGTTTAAAGTCCATCTGCTCTGTTCCATCTCTGTCTACAGCTGGTGAACATCTTCCACTAACAAGAAAGGTGTCATTGAATTTCATTAAATACAATCCTCTTTCTGGTTATATAAGAAATCTAAGATTGCATCCATCTGACGGAAATTTCTTGGGAATTATTTCATTTAGATCTGGAGCTGCACCATTGTCAGCACTATGACGATGGTATGATGGAGGGTGTGTTGTCAGAAGCTCGATCCTCAGCTTTGATTGAGGCAATTAAGAGAAATGTAGGCCATATCTATGGCCACATCCTGCAGCCCATTATACCGTAGTTCTTAATCAGAGCCTCAACCAATTCCACATAATTTTTGGCCTTGTGATTACCCAAGAAGCCCCGAACCATTACGGCAAAGCTGCCACAAGCTTTTTTTTTTTCCTATTGAGCTTATTGGGGAATTCTGTGCACTCCAGGATCTTCTTTATTCATGATCTAACGAAGACACCATGTTTGACCTTTACCTCAGACAGCTTAGGGAAGAAGTCTTGAAGGTACTTGAAGGCTGAAGACTCCTTATCAAGAACTGTGACACATTGTTTCATAAGACCTGATTTTACGTGCAATGGTGGGAACAACACCTTCTGGAGATACACTAGTGGTTTACACTTGACGTTGTGCTTCTCCACAGAGAACTTGGTCCGTTGCGGCCAGTGCTTCTTGTTGTAGTGTACTGTGGTGTCCCTGCTGTCCCAAAGGCAAAGATACCAAAAAAACTTGGTAAAGCCTCCTTGGAAACTCATCAGAAATGCCACCATTTTGAAGTATCCGGTAACCTCCCAGCCATACTCATTATACTTCAAGGCTTCAAGCAAAGTATTGAGGCTGTTGTATTTCTCTTTGAAATGCGCCGAATGAGTCATGGAACGAGAAGGATACTTATTCCCGTTATGTAGTAGCACAACTTTAAGGCTTTAACATAATTCTACCCGAATCAAAAAATCAAAGTTTGAAGAGAAAATAGAACTTTTCCATTTACGTAGAGCATAAGCAATCGGGAAATAACACTTTCTGCCCAGGAACAAGAAAAATTAAAAATTTTGTTGCGAACCCCTGATTTTAGCGTTGTAAATCCGGAGACATACCGCTGTACCAGCGGGGGTCACGCTGAGTTCGAATAATTAAATCAAACAGAGTTCTACGGAATTAGAAATGATATTATATAGCTCAACTACGTACTGAGAATTCGTTTGAATTTCGCTCAAAGCTACACGAAGATTACCTGCGCTAGCCGTACCTAAATTAGTAGTGTGAGACTAGAGGGAAGGCAGCTAGTCATCACCACCAAACGCCAACTCTTGGGCTACTCTTTTATCGACGAATAGCGGGATTGACCGTCATATTATAAAGCCCCCATGACTGAAAGGGCGAGTACGATTGGTGCGACGGGGATTCGAACTTGCGATCCTCGGATTACGAGTCGAACGCCTTAACCTACATGGCCATGCCGGGCTAGTTTAACAGTTAGAGACAAAAGTAATCAACAAGAAAAGTGTGTTTTAAATATCTGCACAACAAAAAATGGTTAACCACTAATGTTATGAGAACGTTTAAATTATAATACAAACCATCTAATAAAACTGACAAACACTGGTAAAGTGTAAATAAATACTCCTAAAAATACACATTAATAATATAGATTTAAACAAAAGAGTATGGTAAGTGGTTTTTATGGTTAAGTTTTCATCACTTTGTAATGATAGAAATTACACAGAAAAGAACCTTTAAAAATCTTTGTTTATTCCAGTTTTTTTTTCTGAATTAAAGTAAATCCAACTGAAACAAATACTAGTGAATAACTATGGCCAAGCAAATATTGATTGTGTTTCTAATCTACTGTGTAAAATGATAAGGGTTGTTGTAATGAACTGTTTTACTTTACACATTTTACTGGTATATACCCGATTGTATAATACGAGATCGAATGAGAACATTTCTAGGAAGATTTCAAAAGGTATCTTAAATAGTTAATCGTGTTCTATTAACTGACAATACTATTATTTTCTTTCGTATAGTCTCTCGTAGCTTTTTCTGGCTCCAGTTCTAAATAGGAATTCATCAAGTATGTACTCACCCTATGTTGTCTTTCATTTTCAGGAGTTCACTTTAACACTACTAAAGCGAAACTTGAAGATGAGATCGAACGAGCTGTCTATGTCTTTGGTTACGGCTTGGAGCTCTTTGTAAATGACCCTCGAAATGAGAACAAAAGTCTTTCGCCTGGACTGAAATGCAATGGAACTTCTACCGACCATTGGAGTAAAGGAGATATGTTCTTTAAGTAAATACAATTTTATTTGCTAAGAAAGTTTTGATTTTCTGACGATGAATCACTTTGCAAAGAATAAACAGCTTTATCGCTAGCATTGTTATCAAGGAATGTGAAAACAAACAAATATATAATCTTTAATTATAAAAAAATAGTAGTTAATTAATAATAAAATAATTCTTATTATAAATCTTACACTCTACTCAGTGACAAATTTTGTGAGACGTGCAAACAGTGGCAAAATATTTTATTTCTTTTGGAAAATTCTGCAACTTAACCAGGTGTTAAGCTTAAGTCACAAATGAAACTAAACAATTTATTCTTCTGGTATCCAAGGCACAAACTCAAAACTGGTTTATTAACATTCTTTAACTTAATGTTCAATCGACAACACCGTAATAAACCAACCAGTTACCTAACTAACTAACTACCTCATCAACAAGTACACTTTGTCGGTGATATTTCATATTATTTTAATGGTTTTCTCTAAAGTCAAAGAAAAGTTAAGACATTATTTTCTATCACGCCAAGACAAATCTAGATACTCGGGATAATTTCAACTATAACGCATTATCACTACGTCACACCAAAACACTTCAACCAAAATATACAAGACTTCTAAACTGAAATATTAAAGCAAAGTTCACAACACTGCTTCTCCCTACATTGTAAAGACTACTGAAAAATTCAAAGTGCATATAAAACAATAATATTTTAAATTAGAACATGTATAATTAGTAATAAAATCACTATTTAAATTAACAAAAATAATAACTATAAATAAATACTACAAACATTAAATAATTAATTGCGTTAACAAAAGTAGAACCAAAATTTTGACCAACATAACAGAATATTATTTCCTAAACTCATCATACACCAATTCTTTCTCGTGACTTTATTTTGCGTAGTTTATAGTATTAAAATGAAACAATCCTTTACCCTTAATAGTCATTTTGTCTCTGGGTAGATGGTTACCGAAATACACCAATAATCCCATCCTTGGTAGCATTGTAGAAGAGATCTTGACAAGAATTTCAGACTTTCTGGCAGATAACCTTACTTTTCTAAACGGCTTAGATGAAGTTAAATAATTGCTTCCTTTCCAGTTTAAGCCTTTTTAAAGACTATCGTAAGGAATGACTTAATTTGAACCAAGTGTTCTTCTGTATTCTGTTCTGTTGCTTTCAAAGTCAACAGTCTTCATTACAATATACTCGTAGGCCAATCTGTTGTTACTTGAAGTCCAATCTCTGATAATTTAAATTTCATATCAAGCATGAGGATTTCTTTGTCATGAACTGTTATTCTAGATGAACCTCATAGCTTGAAAAGATAATTCCACATATCCTTTTCACACCTTCTGCAAGTTTGACTAAGATCTCTTCTTTTCTCATTCTTCTGCTCCAACATTTTTTCAAACTTTCTGTTGATGCGAACATCCAAGTCTGTTGGATGAGATAGCCACCAGTGTCTAATATTTGTTTACTCTAGTTAAAAGGGTCCTTTTAAAAGTGCAGCAAGATAAATAGCCTGTTGTTAACTATTCCATCTTCCACTTTGAAAAAATAGTTTGAACTGAGCCTGATGCACCTACTATTTTTACCTTTCCATCATAATATGTTGTTTTCTTTGTTGGGCAATCTTATTAAGCTCGTCATGTAAATTCAAAAAATATATTAAGTAGTTGTATAGTTGAAATTATCCAAAAATAATCCGTAGTCATAGGTGACTGGATCGAATTAATAGTCCTGTTCTGTACTTTCAAGATTAAAGATGTGTGAGGTTAAACTTATTGAGAAATATCACACAGTTTAGTTTTCAAAAGTTTTATTCAGACATCAACATCGTTTTGTATGTCCTTTTTTTCCTTCAACTGTATTCTTTTGTACTTCTTTAAATTTGTTGTTATAATCTCTTTCTCTCTCCTATGGTTTTTTATCAACTTCGTTTGTACATTATACATTTCTTAACTGCCCTCTATCAGACTTACTCTATCAGAGTCTGTAATTCTTCTGTAAACCTTATTTCTCATTCTTCCATTCCTTTTCTCAAATTTTCAGTTTTACTTTGAGGCAGATGTCATCATATTTAAGTCGTTTCTTTATTCTGTTTTATTTTTTACCAAAATAATCCTGCTTTTGACACCACTTGTAACGTTTTTTATTCTTGGGTATGTTATTTTTCTATAATTAGGTTGAAAGCCTAGTCCACAAATTTTGTTTTTTCTACCATAATATCTACAATCTCACTCAATGATAGGTCTACCTTACATATAAAACAAAATAGCCACTTACTTGTTCGCTTTGTTCTCGTATATTTGATACAAACTCAAAACTGGCTAATTTACATATTCGCTGATTAATAACTCATCGATAACACTGTAACACATTCACTAGTTAACTAACCTCAATAAAACTTTATGGTTTTAGATGTGTCATGCTTTTATTTATGTGTTGTGATCCAGAAAAAATCAGTGTTATTAAATAACAATTACGTGTATGTTTCTGTGATTCCTATTCCATATGACTCAGCATTATTAAGTTCGATCTCCTGCTACTAAAAGTGACTGGTGTAGCACTTTAGAAATAACTTGAGTTGTTATTTATATTTATTTTACTAGCTGATAAATTTTGCATCCAGACTCTTGGCTCCTATATTGTCAGTTGAGAGCTAGAAACAGTGAATGACTGAGAAGTCTTCAAAAACAATATATCTAAAAATGTTGTAGCTTAGTAGTATTTCTTATTTGTTATTTAATTGTACCCCTGTATTTGTGGAGGTCTCACTTCCGCAGATTTCTCTTGCTTGTACATTCGGCCTAGCATGGCCTAGCGCGTTAAGGCGTGCGCTTCGTAATCTGTCGGTCGCGGGTTCGCGCCCGAGTCGCACCAAACATGCTCGCCTTCCCAGCTGTGGGGGCGTTATAATGTGACGGTCAATCCCACTTTTCGTTGGAAAAAAGAGTAACCCAAGAGTTGGCGGTTGGTGGTGATGACTAGCTGCCTTCCCTCTAGTCTTACACTGCTAAATTAGGGACGGCTAGCACAGATAGGCCTCGAGTAGCTTTGTGCGAAATTTCAAAACAAACAAACCTTCTCTGAAACGCAAGCAGAGATGTTTTTCTAGGATTGAAAATCAATGGTATTTGTTTTGTCGTTTATTTCATTTCTTTGAAAATATCTAAAAAAATTAGAAATGTCTTTTTAAAAAACCCCATAAATCACCGTTTAGTACCACTAGAAAAAAGCTATCTCGAAAGGTTGAATTTATACGTTATTAATCTTTTTTCCTAAATGCTTTAATTTACAGTCGAAAGAAGCATTAACCTAAAAAATGGATACGTGGAGAGTCTGAACTTTTCAAAAACTGAGCTCCCGCTCATTTCGTTTTCTTAAATACTTGCAAAATAATTCAATGAATCGATGAATTTTTAAACTATATGACATTAATTATTCGGGTCGTTACTAAAAGTGACTACGATATTTGTGTTAGATAAGTTAAATTTATTCATATAAATCCAAGAAATGTATTTGGAAATATAACGTCAAAGACCAAATTATTTCTGTGCATTGAGATACGAGGACAAGAATATATCATGTATTGGAATACATTTTAAGGCTTTAACATTCACTCGAGCATTTTTAATGTGTTTTAGTTGTGTATACCAAAGTCTTTACAAAGCATTACTCAGAAACCTGTATTCAAAATGACCTCGCAGGATATATTTTCTCAGTTGAGAAAACAAACTCTTTAAACTTTATGGTTACCTATTTTGAATATTTTCTTTCTAAAGGCTTCTAAGATTTCAGGATTTAAGGTTTTATTAAGTAACCCTCCAGTTCCCTATCAAACGTATTAACCTATTCATTCTTAAAGAAAATCAGCCTAATTATATGTATTTAGTATTTTTAGGCACTCTGCTTTCGTAATTTTCAAACGTTAGCTCTTATAAACTATTTCTGTTTTTAGAATATTTCACATTTATAACCAATATTCTGACATTATGTTTATTTCAGAAAAGTATCAGTTTTATATTTTTAATGGCCCTATTTCACGTGTGCTTATAATGAGTGAAATCAAAAATTATTTTACGTTGTGCACTTAGATAAAACATTAATTATCTAGAATCAAAAAATTTGGTATGCTTTTCTTTAATTTAAAAACAAAAAACAAAGTACTCCAAGTTAAAGATTTGAAGAGAAAAAAGCTTAAACTTAAAAAAAACTTAAAAGTTATTAACGGTGCAAATTAATCATGCTAGATTTTGTGTTTAGCGACAGAGAATTTAATTATTGGAAGTTTGTTAGTATAAAACGTAAATTCATTGACAACAATTCATTGTTGATTTCACGAACCATTATTTATCTTTCAGACGAACCGGTGTTGTGTGTTTTATTGTATAGATTACATTTTCACTTTAGGTACTACTTTTATTGATGCCTAAAAGTTTCTGTTTAATATTTCTATGTTTAGATATCTTCGAAACGTTAGCATTCCATCGACTAACGGAGGACCAAACTTAGAGTTCAACCCAGACGGCACTCTCAGACATGTGGAGTTGGAAGTGATGAATTTAAAGACTCAAGGATACTGGGAAAAGGTAATAGTAAGAAACAATGGAATAATATAAAACTCAAGGATAGTGGGAGAATCTAATAATGATAGACAATATAATAATGTAAGAAGTAAAAACTGGAAACTAAAGAAATACGTTACTTGGAGGATGTAATAATTAGAGACAAAGGAATAGTGTAAGACATAAAAAACGAAACTAAAGAAACGCATTAACTAATATACACGAGGGTTTTGGGAGAAGGCAAAGTCCATTAACTACGTATTATAGCAAATTAATTTATTTAATTAGCTTTTTCTCGGTTTCCCATTGGTTTTACCCTAATAGATCAAGACATTTGATTTACAAAAATGCTCCTAGAATCTCCTAATAGATTCTTTTTACTCAGAAACCTTTGGAAAATAGAAACACATAGACACAAATTACTTCAGAATGTGCTACTTGTAATATTTGTTTATATTCTATGAATACGCATCAGTAAATAGCTATTTTGTAAGATAATATTTAAAGCATACTGAACTTTAGTTTTATGCAAAAACATTTGCTTTCCTCGTATCTAATAAAATACAAGTCCATCAGTTGAAATGTTAGTTTTGTTTAGTGTGATACATCCTCACTACTCTAAATAAATTGTAACAACCATCATATTTAATTGAAGGGCATCAAATTTTGGTTCTTGTAACAGAATGTTTCTATTTATCCCTCAGTTTCTATTATAACAAAGAAGTGCACTTGAATCCATAAAGATCAGAAAGCCATTATAACTTCCTATATTCATCACCAATTAAGTGAATTTGTTTATTTGTTTTTAAGCACAAAGCTACAAATAAGCTATCTGTGCTGTGCCCATAATGAATATCAAACCCAGGTTTTTAACATTATAATTCTTCGAAATTACCCCTTAGCCACTGGGGTAATTAGATGGAAATTTTCCTTATTGACTATTTTGAAAACTGCACCTCTTTCTTTTACAAATCAAAACAACAATGAAACCTCAGAGTTTCATTAATAATCGTAAAAGTTCGGACTTCGTAAAATATTCACTCATTTTACACTGGTTTGACACAAGTAACAATTTGGATTATTTTACAAGTAAAATAAGCTTTATCAAGATAAAAATACCAACTAGTTAAAACTTACTGAGTTAACAAACCATGAATTGATTGTAAAAACTCCTATTCACCACGAGATGAATAATTCATGTGGAGAACTATTGAAAAGAGAAAAAGGCGGGATGTTCCCTGACTATTAAATTAACATTCTGGGGTAAAACTTTGTCTAGTGGAATCAAATTCTGTTTATAAGAAATTTAAACTAAAAAAACAGGGTGTTTAAAAGGCAAATTGTGTCCAGTTCATGGTATTCAAGGTAGAAGAAAAGTGTGAGTTGTCCTTATATACAATTATTTTATCTTAATTTTGACTAACCTGTAATAATCTTCATAGAACCCAAAACTTAATCAAACTTAAGTTAAACAAAAAATTCCATACTTCGTACTTAATTCTTTAATGCACACAAGTAAAAATGATAGTACTTAAAATTCTTCGCTTCTGAAGTCTAAAATGGAAACTTGCAAGATGAATTCGTGCATTATAAGCATTATACTTTTTATGTTATTGCATACTTCTAGTTTGAACGATACATATTAAATTAACTATATTATTCACTGGTTTTGTATTGAATCTATATAACTAGATTTCTTTAATCGGAATACGTATAGATATGTTGATTGTGACCTTCTTCTTTTAACCTTATTTTCATATTTGGAATCTTATGTCCCTAATGAGTAGCCTGAAGAATGTTTCGACAAAATTTCTACAATTTAAAAAAGTTTGTAGAAGATATTACAAGCAGTACACACACTTGATTCATGTTTATTTTTATGTAACGTGATTTTGTTTTCATACGTTTATATTCCTATGTTTCAAGGCCCGACATGGCCAGGTAGCTAGGGCGTTAGACTCGTAAGCTGAAAGTGTTCGAAACCCCATCACACCAAACATGCTCGTCCTTTCAGCCACAGAGGCGTTATTATGTTACGATCAATCCTACTATTAGTTGGTAAAAGAGTAGTCCAAGAGTTGGCGGTGGGTGGTGATGACTAGCTCCCTTCCCTCTAGTCTTACACTGCTAAATTATGGACGGCTACTGCAAATAGCCCTCGTGTAGCTTTGTGCAAAGTTCAAAACAAACCAACTAACTACTTCACGGTACTGATAAGGTAAAGTACTTTATAATGGTCAACAGAAGACAAGCTCATCTTATTACTTCCATTAAGTCATTAAAAGGACCCAGTTCGGTACAATGTATTCCTGTGGGGAAAAAATTGTTCGCAGAACTTCAAAATCGAAGTTCCAATAATATTGGAAGTTCTTTAATTAGTAATTTTATTGATTTTATCCGATAAGTTATTTGATGCTGAGGAATTTTGAGTTACAGTCATATTAATTACATATCCAGGTCAAATGTGAGTAGAAAATTTGCTGTTTCCGTTTGGTTTCCCTCACTGTGGCAAATGTCGGGGATAAATATAAAAAATTGAGTTACGATACATGACTGGACAGAATACAGATAGCCTGTAGTGTAACTTTGTGCTTCAAAACAAACAAACCTTTTGTTTCACAAAACGGTTGGTATGGGTATTAACACTTTTATTGATAAGCAGAGAACAACGTTTTGACCTTCCTAGATCGTCTTCAGATTAACATAAAAACTTTTTGAAATACGCTAACTATTTTACGGTTAGTTTACTAGTCCTATGGTCTACTACAACGAACATTTCAATGATTAAGAGAATCACAAAAATTTCAGTTCTTTACGATCAAAAGAAGTCTTTTTTTTCTTGCTGAAAATGTAATAGAACGATTTAAAGAGACATTTCTATATTTTTTAGTCGTTGTTGTTGTTTTGAATTAAGCACAAAGCTACACAATGGGCTATCTATGCTCTGCCCACCACGGGTATCGAAACCCGGTTTCTAGCGTGTAAGTCCTCAGACATACCGCTGAGCCACTGGGAGGCATTTTCTAGTCTAAGGAAGTGCATGTGATAATTAGTGATACTTGTATTTCTATCTTCTTAGAGATAATTATGAATTATATTATACTCATTATTTCCTTTGTGTTAAGTGTTAATAGCTATAAAACATCACCTTGTACACTCTCTGTAAAACCCCTGAAACTTATTCTTACAACTGAAGTGAAATTGACTTCTTTCCATTCATTTGTTGTTTGACGTCGTTTAATTTTCTTAATACCGTTCATTATTCTTAACTCTACCTAATATTTGCTTTTCATTACTATTACGTTCTTTTCCTGCGGAATGTGTTTTTTAACTTCACAGGAATGTTGGTTACTGTAGCTCCCAGCAAATAAGTCAGTTTTTCTATTCTCTATGTGTCTTTCCCGTTAATCGAATAACTAAACCGTTAAATCTTTATATTATTATATAATGAAATAATATATATATAACTTAGAAATATATATATATAACTTAGAAATATATATATATATAACTTAGAAATATATATATATAACTTATATATATATCTATATATATAGATTAGTACACTTGTCTTTACAGCTCTTAAACTCATACATATAAGATCCCAGTTGTACTTTATATATCTTCATAATATTTACTTTCACAAGTAATTCTTACTTTGTTCATAATACAGATTAACCGTATAAAAGAGCTAGTAATGTCATCTTTAAGAAATAAGTTGAATTTATCATATCATTAATTTGACATTATTAGTTCTGTTCTCTCATTCGGTAATAATAAAGTGTTTTTTTTTCCGAATCACAAACTAATAATAATAATGTATGAATTAAAAGTTTATTCACCATCTTATTTTTCAGATTATATTTGTTTTCTTTTTTACTTTCGCACAAAGCTACACGAGGGCTATCTGTGTTAGCCGTTCCTAATTTAGCAGTGTAAGACTAGAGAGAATGCAACTAGTCATAACTACCCATTTCCAACTCTTGAGCTATTCTTTTACCAACGAATAATGGGATTCACCGTTACATTATAACGCCCCCACGGTAGAAATGGAGAACATGTTTGGTGTTGTTACGGGGACTCGAACCTGCCCCCCTCAAATTGCGATTCGCGCGCCTTAACCACCTGGTCTTTCCGGGTCTTTTTGTAAAATAATAAACGTTTAAGATAGTCAGAACGCTATCTGGTAAACTCACCTTTTTGGGTTTTTTGTGGTTTAAGAACATATAAAAATATTATACACAGAAAGTGTCATCTTCATTGGCTTCAGTTGAAATTTTAATATTCTTTCAAATAATATGAATGAATAAATTATAGATGATCAGACATTCTCTAAGACTGGAAAGTTTTCCTAAAAAAAGTGAAAACGAGATCAGAAGGGTCGCCACCTTTAATATTTTTTCAGTTAAAATAATTTCAAATTTCTATATATGGCTGTATATATATATATATTATCATTATTATTATTGTTAATATAAAGTTTAATACAATAAATTCCATATTACGTAGTAAAACATACCAGTTGCTCCCTAGTGGCACGGCGGCATGTCTGTGGATTATAACGCTAGAATAGGGGTTTCGATATTCGTGGTGGGCAAAACACAGATAGTCCATTGTGTCTGTACTTAATTTTAAACAATCAATAAATTATGTATCATTATACATAATTGAAAAATGTTACCTGTTTGAAAAGTTGTATGGAAAATCACAACTAAACAGTTCCAGCTGTAATCTATAGAAGTATGTAGTGTAACTGTTTTCAGTTGTTTTGTATCAAGAAGTAAAGTTTTGCCTCTCTTTGCACAAGTTTAGTTTATAGCTAGTTGACGAAGAAATATTTGATGAATGGGATTATTTCTACCACGTGGTTTATTCCTGCATTGCTTTTACTGTCTCAACAATTTGTTTTTGTAACATTATGGCTTAAGCACATATCATAAGACAATTGTGTATAAACAAAATAACAAATCAAAACATTGAATTTTTACAAAACAACTATGCTTAAAATCTGTGCCAGTTTTAAGCTAATAATTTACCACAATAGACAACGATAGAAAATGCATTTAATAATTCAAGCAGTTAATGATAATGAGGCATTTTCTAAGTTTCTAAAGTTTCTCTTTACCGCAATTATCCAGTCACGTTTTTCAAAAACAATGGTTTAAATTATTTACATAATAGAATAGTAAAGGGCTCAATATTGCAGTGTAAGACTAGAGAGAAGGCAGCTAGTCATCACCACTTACTGCCAACTGTCGAACTACTCTTTTATCAACGAATAGTGGGATTTACCTTTACATTATAATGCCCCTATTACTGAAAAAGCGAGCATGTTTGGTGTGACGAGGATTCAACTCCGCGACCCTCAGAATACTAGTCGAGTGCCTTAACCACCTGACCATGCTTGGCCTGAACTAATTATTATTAACCACCTGTAACCTGTTTCAAACAAAGTGGTAATAATTAATTAAACAAAACCTCACACTATTCTTTTGTTTTTACAGATCATGAAAATGATTTATTTTTTATGATAAAACTTAGTGCATTTACAATTTTTTTCTGGTAATATTTTTTTTACATTTTAATGGTTAAAACTCTTAAATCGATATATAATAACACAGAAGATTTTCTTCACAGATTGGCGCATGGACAGCTGGAGTTTTGGAAATAAAGGACATTGTTTGGCCCGGAGACTCTCCTGTTCCTCCTAAAGGTGTTCCAGAAAAATTCAATTTAAAGATCACTTTCATGGAAGAGCCACCATACGTGAATCTTGTTCCACCAGACAATGAGACAGGAGAATGTAAAACAGATCGCGCTGTTCCCTGTCGTGTGGCTCCCGAATCAGAGCTTGCTGGGTAATTATTTGTAATTATCTGTACTATAGAAAATGTTCTTAAAACCTGGTTAAGACTATATAGTTGCCCCCCAGTGGCTCAGCGGTATGTTTGCGGACTTACACGCTAAAATCCGGGTTTCGATACCCGTGGTGGGCAGAGCACAGATAGCTCATTGTGTAGCTTTGTGCTGAATTCAAACAACAACAAAAAACAACTATATAGTTATACGTCAGAATTTTACAAAACAATGTAAAACAGATCGTGCTGTCCCATGTCGTGTGACTCCCGAGTCAGAGCTTGTTGGGTAATTATTTGTGATAACTGTACTTTAGAAAATGTCCTCAAACGACTAATTAAAACTATATAATTATATGTCAGTATTTTATTAGACCGTTTTTTTTTCTAAGAGTATCTTAACTTTATTAGATTAAACCACTAACGATAGAATTATCGATACGTTTCTTTTACTCATCGCACGTTTGCCTAATTTTGGAATACTAAAATATGGTTAACAAATCGTACATAACTTGGTCGAGCGCCTTAACCACATAGTCATGCCGAGACTTGTCAGGCCAGAGCTCTTAACGACTTTTGGAGACAGCTCCAGACTCCACTAACCGTTACTGGAACTTTGCTTCTCACCATATCACCATCAGTCTCCATTATTTATTCGATTTGTGCATGTGCAAGATTTCGTGACATTCAGTTTACAATCTGTGTATCCATTGTGGATGCAATTACGTAAGAGTTTTTTCAGCTCTTTTTAAGAAAAGTCCATCTATCAAACCAAAAGATATTGTGGTACTGAAGGTGGGTTTGGTGCTGACAAGGACAGTAGCAGTAGCTTTCCGCCAGATCAGAAAGTAGAAGGTGTCCAACCTCAAACACACAAAGAAAGGTAGCATAATTTGTTTTAACAGTCGAAAGAGAATTAATCAATTAGTATGTGTGTGTCTGGTCCCTCCAAAACCTTGTGTCTCTTTGTCTGCTTATAACTTCTAATCGATATAAGTTATTATTATATGAACTGCATATCTTAATACAGTAGATTTTGGACTTCTCAACGGTGTGCACAAAATAACCAAGCAACAAATACTGATTTTTTTCCTTGTATTGCCACCTAAAAATACTACTCGCGTCTGGTTGACAGAAACGTCCTTTGCGAAATACACATTTTACAAAATATCAAGCAATTCTTAAAAGTAAAAGGTAATAACGTATGCGTGTTTTTCCTCATCTCTACCTTGTAAAAATAATAATAGTGGTTATCTCACAAATTATGGCTTAGTGTATAGAGATGAATATATAAGCTATTTCAAGTTGAAAGCATGAAACATTTTCCATTTATAATGTTTATGACAGGACTTGAACTTAAGTATAATACCAAAATTTTCGTTTTGGTTTTAATAGCCACATTATAACTTCATTGTATATTTAAAATTGAAAGTCGTTTAGTGTTTCTAGCATATAATTCTTGAAATGATTTTCAAAAACTTTATAAATGCAGGAAAATTATTTTGATTACAAATTAACAGAAATTGTATCATACTTGTTATAAGATTAATATAGCTAGTTTTACTTACATATTAGTAAGTAAAGTTTGATTTACACTTTCAAATATTCCGTTAAATTTTCTGGCCTATTGTGATTTCGTGTTCAAAAATAATAATATTTCTATTGTTTGAGAGGGAACTGTCCCTTTGTGGCACAGCCGTGAATCGTCGAACTCGTAACACCAATAACTGAGTTTAGATATCCATGATTCGTACATCACAATTAGCTCATTGTGTAGCTTTGTGCTTAACTACAAACCAATGAAGCAGTAAGAACATTTTGTAAGAATTTAACCTGGCTGTCAATGATCCAATAATTCAATTAAAATATTTTTGTAACCATTCTTCTGGTTTTCATTTTCAACTATACATGCTTTTAACACAACAAGCCTATCGGTAAAAGACTTAGGTTATTAAAAGTTTAATTCATCATATTTTGTGTTTCTTAGTTTACTTTACTTATATTCTTTTCTTAAATACTTCATCTGTTTACTACAAATTATATATTCTAGTGACATTATAATAGTTCTTTGTATCAAGCAGACGCTTTCAATTATTATCCTTTATTTTCTGTCCTTCCTACACTACTTCATTATTACATAATCTTGAGTCTTTTTTTTCGATAGTTCACATCACTAATTTTCCGAGTGTCACTTGTTATCTCCTAAACAATAATTTGACTTATCACAATCAAATTTACTAATATATTTCAACTTTATATTTTACTTTTCTATTCGAATAACTTATCTTCCGTGTTTTTTTTACTTCTATTGCGTTACAACCTTGAGGCTGTCACACTTAATCCACGTATTTTGTTTTACTTATCCAGCACAACCAATTTATTAGAAACCCAAGCATTTAACTCACTTAGTTTCCCATACTATTTTTAATGTTCTATTCTCATTTTATTTTTTTATTTATTGACTAATCTATTTTTAGGATAAAAGTAAAAATTAATAATGTATTCCAGTGCACTCCCCCTTATCTTTCGAATCACATAACTAATTCCATTGACTAAATCACTTCCATTTAAAGCTTTTATAAGGTTTACTCCAATAATCTGGCTTTTTAATTTTTTTAAATATAGCTAATTTGCCTGATATATTCCCAGTATTTTATTGCAATAAAAGTATTAATACCCATACCAGCCGTACTGAAGTATATTTTTTATTTCAAGTGGGTTACTCGTCATCAAGAATGTACTGCAATTATTTTTACTCAATTAATCCACATAACTAGTTCACTAATCTTGTTTGTTTATTTGTAGTTGAGTAGAAACATACACAATGAATCATCTGTGTTCTGCCCACCGTGGGCATCGAAACCCGGTTTTCTAGCGTTGTAAGTTCCCACTGGGCGCTTCACTAATCTATCTACTGTATTTCCGTGGTTCTCTATCCATTTCTTCATTGTAAGTTCGTTCCACTGTCCCTAAACCTAAGCCTGTTATTAGGTAGAGTTTTTTCATTGGTCTGCGTAATGATTTATAAATTTAATTATATTATTGTTTCCTTATTTAAATTTAATGAAGCTCTCAAATTTACTGTTTGGTTTAATAAGTTGCTTTTTAATTTACTTTCATAAGAAATGTATAATTATGTTATTATTACAATTTAGTGGTATTTCTATCAGTATCTTACTGTCTTTTCTCAAAAACGTGCACTCAAACAAAAAGATTTTTGAAAAAGATGTTAAAATTTAAGACCTGAAAACACATTGTCCTGCTCTTAACTGTAGTTAAACAATTTCGAAAATATCTCGTAGTGAGTTTTTATGTTAACTGCGATTTATTATTTCTAACTCAATTTTATATTTCACTGAAAACTACTGAACTCATTCACTCATTGACTTATTATGTAAAATTTGCATCGTTAATTTTGATCCAAATGTTATTCCGCCCTGTTTAGTTGTCTAATTAGTCTACATTTCGCCGTTCTTTCTACACGTAGTTTTTTAATACTTCACTGGTATTTTCCTAAAATTAATCAAACATAGTCGACCTGGCATGACCAGGTGGTTAAGACACGCTACTCGTATTCCGAGGGTTGCGGATTCAAATTCCCGTCACACAAAATATGTTCACTCTTTCAGCTGTGGGAGTGTTATAATATGACGGTCAATCACACTATTCTTTGGTAAAAAGAGTAACCCAAGAGTTAGCGGTGGATAATGGTGACAAGCTGCCTTCCATCTAGCCTTACACTACTAAATTAGGGACAGCTACCGCAGATAGCCCACCTGTAGCTTTGTGCAAAATTCAAGACAAACCAAAGACAGTCTATAGCACTAATACATACACTATTTTGATTATCTTTTGTCTCTTTCACAAGTCGGTATCCACCTTTTATTAACCATTGCTTGTCATCTGTCATCTACTTTTACTTTATTGTCTAGAAAACAAATTTTAGCAACAACTTTTACTTCAAATAATTTAATTTTCTGATTTATTTCTGTCTTTATATTACGTATGTCCTATACCACTAATATATCATCTTTGTTTTTCTCCCATCTATATCTTTAATCTAACTTTTATGTTACTGAGTATTTATCACACTAATCCAGTTATTCTTTCATTCAAATACTTTATTCAACTTATCTGTCTTAATACATGTATATGTCTATATAGTCCACTAAACTTTCATTCAAATAATTTATTATTTTCTTTTTTATCACACACGTTGTTAAATTGAGTTATATGTAGTTTCAAAGCCAACCATTAATTTATAGTTACACTCCATGAATTTGGCCCTGCATACCCAGGTAGCTAAAGCGGGCAACTCTTAATCTGAGTGTCACGGGTTTGAATCCCCGTCATAACAAATATGTTTGTCCTTTCAACCATAGGGGCATTATGATTCACAGTCAATCCCACTATTCGTTTTTAAAAATGTAGCCATTTTCCTAGTCTTACACTGCTAAATCAGGGACGGCTAACGCAGATTGCCCTCGTATAGCTTTACACGAAGTTAAAATCAAACAAATACAATAAACTCCTGTTACTTAGATCTGCCTATTTCCTCAGGATATTTACTTCCGTAACTCATCCCTTTCTTTATTTCAAAATGTCTAATTTGTTTTTTCTTTCAATTAATCAAAGTTTATGCCATTACTAATACCCCACTATTTCCTATATATATTCTACTATACTAATTCACTTATTTATTACATTTCAAACACGTAATGCACACATCACTGACCAATTACTTATCTTTTTATAAAAAACGGTTTACCCTAACAATCCGGGACCACCTTTTGTTGCACGTGTTCTACTTCTCTAATCGCTGTGTAAGTCATTGATCTATATCACGGTAAATCATTATATTCAAAATAGCATTATGTACCTCAAACAGTTGAATTTAATGATTTAAATAGTTTACCTCGTGTAGCTTATCAAATATATCAGAAGTCTACATTATCCCCAATGGAACATACCCATTTGTTGGGTCTTCGCTTCCTACCCGTTAATTTATGTGACGTTAAAAAGGTTAATGTTCCTCACATGGTGTGTTTCATTGTTTAAACTTTCCATTGTACTTTTCGATAGTAGCTTAGTCTGTTACTCTGTTCTCCATCTCCTACTCTACAGCTAGTGCTGAAGGTTCTATTGTTTTATAATAAACAGTAAGTTACTACCTGCTATACCACTGTCCCACTGTCTAGTCTCTGCAGTCTATATCGAGTACGTTTATTTCCATCCAACCGTTGTCCAATCTTTTAAGCTGTTTAACATAAACAACTCACGGTAAATTGTGGAATTTAAAACTCCCCTGACGATTCACAGACAACCCAGCTCTTTTCGTAGCTACCCTAAGACACCCGATCGTTGTCTGTTTGTAGTTTTGGTTTGGTTAATTTTGAATTTCGCGCAAAGCTACACAAGGGCTATCTGCACCAGCCGTCCCTAATTTAACAATGTAAGACTAGAGAGAGCCAGCTAGTCATCGCCACCCATTCTCAACTCTTGGGCTACTCTTTTACCAACGAATAGCGGAATTGACGGTCACATTATAACGCCCCAACGAATAATGGACAAGCATGTTTGGTATGACGGGGATTCAAACCAGTGATCCTCGGATTACAAGTCGAGTGCCTTAACCACCTGGCTATCCCGGGCCTAAAACACAAAATCCGAGTCATTATTTGGTTATGCAACTCTATAAACTTACTCTTATAATCTCATCGTACTTGGGTACTGTCAACATTTGTAGGAGGAGATATGTCATATAGTTAGGGGCACTCCAAGGTAGCCCCAGTTAGATTATCAAGTTGTTCCTACTAGCTACTACAGTGTGGAGAACGTTTGCTGGCAAACAAACTAACAACTTCCCAATAACATGAATTAATGTTAAAACACGTTCAACATCCATTTAGCCTGTTTTACTGATGCAGTTCAAATATTTTATTTTAAATACTTCGTCAATCTGATTTCTTTTTCCCCTTTGAATACACTTATAACAAAATAAATTCTGCATTTTCTAGCAAAATAATTCTAAATTTCTCCTCTGTTTGTACAATAAAATATCTTTAACGTCACATCTCTCCCTCTTTACTATATATTATATATTCAATAAAGCACGTACTTATAATAACGTATTTATTAGTGTGTATGTATTACTGCTTTTCTCATGAATATAATTGTTCCAGTGTATTTAGTATTTACTTTGAGGGTTGTGAAACAAAATTACACAAAAAGATAAATATTTACGCTCTATCCGATATGATAATACTAAAATTAAATATCAATACATAGGTATAATTAATATTGTTAACTTTCGTTACTTCATCTGCGTGTTTGTAAAATTACCGTCGCAGCTGCTTAAATACTGTTTCATGCTAATTAAATTACTTAACATGTCGTTAATAAAAGTATCATTCTTTCCGGTTTCCAACTGTTAGCACAACATTTATATGATTTGCTAATGTGTCGTATAAAACTTACAAAAAATGTTTCTTGCCCAAACATTTCATTTAACAATTTATTTACTGATATTCTACAATAATTATTCCCCCCTAGTGGCTCAGTGGTATATCTGCGGACTTACGACGCTAAAACCGGGATTTGATACCCGTGGTGAACAGAGCCCAGATGGTCCATTGAGTAGCTTTGTGCTAAATTCAAAACAACAACAACAATTTACAATATTTAATAATTTGAAAACCTACACGTCTGTTTTTTGTATATGTACATTGTTGAAAATAAAATGCCTGGTATGGCCAGGTGGTTAAGGCACTCGACAAGTAATCTGAAGGTCACGGATTCAAATCCCCGTAACACCAAACATGCTCGCCCTTTCAGCCGTGGGGGCGTTATAACGTGACGGTCAATCTCTCTATTCGTTGGTAAAAGAGTAGGCGTTGGATGATGATAATTAGCTGCCTTCCCTGTAGTCTTACACTGAAAAATTAAGGACGACTAGCTCAAATACCCTTCGAGTAACTTTGCACAAAATTCGAAAACAAACAACAAAATAAAACATATTGTTTCATATTGAAAGCTTATCTTTCAACCTCACACATTCCTGCCTTGTTCTGATACTTCAAAACCTGAAATAAATATGTATTCAATTACATATAATTTATTGACCGTTTTGTAATTTTTAACAACCAGGATTTCATCTTTGTTTTATTGTTCAAACAAAAACGCATATGCTAATATGAGTAATAATTATTAAATAACTTATCAACCTGATAAGTTTGAAAAAATATAAAAATTTTCTTCAAGAAGTCCACATAAAAACTGTGTTAATTTGGATTTCAGAGTCACATAAAAATGTTTTAATTTGGATTTAAGAATCACATAAAAATGTGTTAATTTGGATTTCAGAGTCACATAAAAACTGTATTAATTTTGATTTCAGAGTCAATCTTACTCTGGCTATGCGAAACCCCAAATACTATATGTGTTGTTCTGGCTTCTGTATTGATCTTCTTCAGAAGTTTGCTGTTGACTTAGGATTTACTTATGATCTATATCGTGTAGAAGACGGAATCTGGGGGGTTTTAGAGGTAAGTGACTATTGTTTTGGCGAAAACTAAACCTGTAAAAAGAGTTTGTAATTGGTTTTATTACAGTATAAAATATGAGAGCTGGAGGTTGTTTCAAATCAGTAAATGGTAATTGGAACTTTATTACCTGAATTATTAAATCTGAAAACGTCACGATGATTAGTCCCTGCGCTGCAGTTTATTAAAGCGGGGTAACAACAACAAATGCAAATATCTCCCGATAAAATCAGCTGCTCGATTCCCGTCAATGGATACAGCAGATAGCCTGATGCTGCTTTATTATAAAAAAAAAACAATTAACCAAGTGCAAGTACTTTTGTACAAAATTAAGTATATTATTTTTCAGTGTTACATAAATACTAACGTGTAATTAAAATAATTTGATGAAAATATATGATGATGACTTGAGCAACATAAAAGATAAAAGATGAAACATATTTTCCTTCGAAACGTCGTTTGGTGATCCTAATACTAATGTTAGTTACTATCGAGTGTCATATTTTTACTTCCTGTGACTTGTTGGTGTGTACTGACAATAATTATGATATTTAATGAAAAACAAGTCAGGTGTGAAAAAAGATACAACTAAGAAAAGGATTCAGTGTGCGACTTAAAGGAATGAATTCGAAACTGACAACTAAATTAGTAATTATAATTATATCAGTGATGAAACTTTTCCATAAACTTGTAGAAATGATAATAATTTTCCAGAAAATATTTATTCATTAGCTAGCTATGCCTCTTTTTTTATTTAACTTGAAACATGATGATAGGTAAAACAAAATACGTAGCCATGCTAACTAATGAATGAATATTTGTAGTGTTTTTAATCAGAGATGGTTAAAATTTATGTTTCTCTTAAGTACCTTTTAATGTTATTTTTAAATACATATATTCCAATTAAAAACTGAAAATATTTTGTGATTTTTCATCAAATCATACAAAGAAAAATTAGTTTTCTTTTGTATAAATGTCTTATATCAAAAATCACAACAGTTATTAAGTAGATTAAAAATTAATGGGTGTAAAATGACCACCTACGTTAAATAAAACCATATAAAATCACATTCTTTGCGGTTGCAAAATCCAACTTGAATCAGCATCCAGCCCACAAACTCATTATCAGGCACAGGTTACATTTTAAGTCGTGAATTAAAAACGATTAATTGATAAATCAATTTGAAAATAAAATGTCCATCTCAGTTAGTCATGGTCCTCAGATGTTTCTATTTTCTGAAGTCTCCTTGTCCCATAAAAATAAATACCATGATTTAATACATTTTCGAGTAAAGGGACTAGCAAATGGACGATAAAGAGTTGGTTGTTTATGGATTGTTATTAGATTTATAAATTATTCAAGTTTTTAATGCCATATTAGAATGGATCATGGAACGGACTAATAGCAGAAATTTTAGAAGAGCGAGCAGATGCTGTTGTGACAAGTTTCAAGATGAATTCCGAACGTCAAACAGTGCTGGACTTTACAGTTCCCTTCATGGAAACCGGAATAACTCTTATCGTAGCTAAACGAACTGGGATTATTTCACCAAAGGCATTTCTTGGTGAGAATTATACACTTAATATTTTTTTTACCATTATTATTTCTATGATATATTGTATCATTTTCCCATAAAAAAGCAAAAAGTATTAATTATGCCTCCTAGTATTTTTACTGCATTTGCCAAACTTTTATCATCTAAATATTTGGTCAATTGAAGAAAAAAATAACAAAATGTGAATTAAAAAATTTACTTTCTAACACCTCTAATTCTTCAATTCCCCCCTAAATAAAAATTTAAATACATAATAATAAGACTAGTTGAAGTACCGTATGATAAACACATATTACGCTAATCTAATTTCACGTTACGTAGTCTACTGCTTTAAATATATTTTTATAGGATCATTTTATTTCACTGTCACCAGAAACTTACCGTCAAATAGTATGTTTTATTAAACAATAAATTATTAATTTCCCGAACACGATGCAATGTATTGCTAGTCTATAACGACCATGGGCTTCTATTGCCTTAGTGACTGTGGCTGTACCTCAAAATCTAAAGCAAGAGAAGTTCATAATACATCGAATTCTATAAATTTAACTGAAATTAGGTGTTTTCTAATGCTGAACTGATATGTTTTCTAATAGAAATTATACACACAATAATATGTGTTTTTCAGAACCCTTCGACACGCTATCCTGGCTGCTCATTCTGTTGGTTAGTATCCAGGTTGCTGCCTTTGCCATCTTTCTGTTCGAATGGCTAAGTCCATTTGGATACGATATGAAAATGTCACCTCCGAGAGGTAATGCTTTATTAATTTTTTCTTCTAAAAAATAATTAAACACGTGGAGATGTGTCTTCCTTTAAGATTAATACTACTTAATTCATTTTATTTGTTGATCCATAATGAAGTAATCACAGAGACAATATTGTAAATGTTGTTGAGTTATTTGTTTGTAAGAAAAATAAAAAAACGAGTCATGTCACGTCACTAAATTTAGTGAATGCATTTTGTTTGAAATTTTTTGTATCATAGATTTTTGCTTAATATTCTATTGAGTAAACATTACTGTCAAAATAGACAACAAACCCAAGTTTTACTAAATTTATAGTTTCCTTTTCCGTTACTGAGTTGATTAGCCACTTTTTTACTGTATAAACAACAAGAAATCAGCATGGTTTAAGCTAAAACAAATTAACAATAAGAGATCCCCGGATTGTTTCATCATGATCTTCGTATTTTTAATAGTGTCCACATAATCGTCAGCAAGGTTTATCACTCTTACTCTTTAAAGGAATCCCAGTCACAGCTGTTTTTCATACCACTATGAATGAATATTTGTTGTGTTTTTAATCAGAGATGATTAAGTGTTACCTTCCTCTTAAGTACCTTTTAATGCTATTTTTAAAACATATGTTCTGATTAAAAACTCAAGCGATTTTCAACAAATCATATAAAGAAAAATTAGTTTCCTTTTGCAAAAACGTTTATACCAGAAATTACAACAGTAATTTATAAAGTGCATTAAAAATAATAGGTGTACAACGACCACCTACATTAAATAAAACCATATAAAATCACATTCTTCACAATTGTAAGATCCAACTTGAATCCATCTTGTTTCCAGCACGTTGATCTGTGGAAACAACTCATGCATGGACAAATGTTTCGTGTGTTTTTTCTTTATATTTTACCCTACTCTAAGCACAAAATAGTAGAAACTACAGCATATGTTTCTACTTACTTTGAAGCTATACCTTCATTTTGTTCTTTATATGAGTATTTTTCATTCAGAATGATCATAAACTTCCACATTTCAATTTTATAATGCTCATCGCACGTGCGGTTGGAGATAGTAATATTCTACTTTCTATCAAAATAGCTGAATAAGTGGGACAAGATCTAATAACTGTTTTTCTATAAACCCTTGTTTAATAAATGTTTGAAGAGAGTTTGACTGGGCAATGAAAACCTTTATTATAAATATATAACGTTCTAACAAGATCATGTCATTGTCGGGTACAAGTAGTTTACAGTAACACATTATATATTTAGTATGAAATGAAGAGGTCACAGGACCAGAGATTAATTCACAACCCTGCCCCCTCCGCTAGTACAGCGGTATGTTTTCGGATTTACAACGTAAAATCAGGGATTCGATTCCCCTCGGTGGGCTCAACAGATAGCCCCATGTGGCTATGCTATAAAAAAACACACACACACGCTTCACAACCCAGTAAAGTTATTTTGGTATCCTGGAAAGCTGGCTTAGGATGGAGCTGTTTGGTTAAATTAATATAGCTTTCTTTATCCTGCATTTATTAATATTTTAATTGTTTGCTTTTGGAATTTCGCTGAAAGCTGCAGAGGACAACCAGCGCCATCCATCTCTAAAATAGCCAACTCGTGGACTATTCTTTTACCGAAGTATAATGGGATTGACCATGATATTATAACGGTTGAAAGGGAAAGCATGTTTGGTACGCAGGGATTCGAACCTATAACTTTCAGATTGCTAGTCGAGCACCCTAACCACCTGGCCATAATTATTTATATGTGATACCATTGTTCCATATTATGCATATATTCAAGTGTCTCTGTACACTATTTGTAGTTGACACACAAACTTGTCGAAACGTTGTGCATTAATGATAAAATTTTCTTCATTGTCCCGTCAAGTTGTCTCCAATCGTTTATTTTTCAAATCTTGGGATCCTGGTCATCAAATTTAAGTCCTGTTTAATACCTTTTTTTTATTCAGACACAAATAGATGATTTCTGTAGAGTATTCTAGTGGTAAATACATCACTTTTTTGATTATTGCTATTGAGAGATAACTCATGACAAGTATCTTTGAATATCTGGTTTTAAAAAATGGTATTTAATAACGATACCCATCATAGATGAGCTACACCTAAACCCGGAGAAATTTCTGCTCCTACCCATCATTCTGCTAATAAAAGATAATATAAATGCATCTCGTCTCCATGAAACTCAATAAATCGCCCCAAAACATTACGTAATCAATTTGCTTTGAACGTGCAAACAAACTAAGTATTGTATAAATATATGATCAGGTGGTATAATAAAGTGGCCAGGCAACATATCACATTTTTCTGTATCTTGTTATGCATTATATGTGCATGTATAGGATCAGGCATAGAGAATTGGGCATAAAACTGATATTTAACAGCATGCTGTTAATAGAATTACATCTATAGTAAAAACAATGCATGAGTATATTTTGTCTGATTAATAAAGTAACACTACAAAGACATCATCCGCATAAACAGAATATAAATTAGTGCTATAAAAGATCTTTCTGTATATTTTGAAAGCATTCTTCATTATAAAGAGTTGTTTCACATGAACGTCAATGAAGCTGTGTACAAAGAAACAATTAAAGCAAGTGTACAACATTTCCTCAAACAACATCTCTGAAACCAACACAAAATCCAATTACTAAATGATGACAAACTTGGCATGGCCTGGTGGTTAGGCCGTTCCAATCGCAAGCTGAGGGTCACATGTTGAAGTATCCGTCACAGAGAATGCTCGCGGTTTCAGCCGTGGAATAGTTATAATGTGACGGTCAATCCCACTATTTGTTAGTAAAAGAGTAGCCCAAGAATTGGTGGCGGATGGTATTGACTAGCTGCTTTCTCTATAGTACATTATTACTAAATTAGGAACGGCTAGCTCAGATAGCACTCGTGTAGTTTGGCGCAAAATTCAAAACAAACACTGAAACCAAACTAATTTATGAAAGTATATTAAATAAATTATATTGTTCCCCTAATGTTTCGTTGCTCTTGAAGAGAAAAATCATTAAAAATAAGGTTTGTTTTTTAGTTTTATGTGTTATAAAAACTCAAATTTACCGTTGAACCACCAGGGGCTTATATACATATACAAATCAAAATAATCATCAAAACCAGAAGTAGACGGACATTAAGAGTTAAGAGACCATTTTTCAACAACACAATTAACCCTAAAATAATATCTATATTATACAAGAATAAAATTAAACCAACATGTAATATAACGTGAGATCAAGCTAGTTTCTGGCTCTCTTAACGATAATGACTGAGAAATTAAACCTACCTAAAAGTTTTGCAGTGAACTTAAGTCTGCTGTGACACCCAACTCGGAACCTATAGATGGCGGGATCAGAAACCATCACCGAACACTCTCGCCCTTCTAACCTTGAAGAAGTAACAATGTAGCATTCAATCCTATTAAACGTTGGTAAAACAGTAACCCAATTATTAGTGGTAAGTGTTGTTAACTAGTTGTCTTCCCTCTACTCTTATCACTTCACAGTTAAGGACGGCCAATGCAGTCAATGTACGACTAGCTTTGCGTAAAATTCAACACACACACAACCAAAATGTAAATTTAAAGGTGTTAACATGCCCTTCCATAACATAAAATATCTTTATAAGGAGAAGTTCTTGATGACTCAGCAGTAACTCTAATGACTTATAACACTAAAAATCTGGTTTTAATACACGCGTTTTGCAGAATCTAGTTAACCCATCGTGTAGCTGTTCTCTTAACAACAAACAAACGAACGATTAGAAAGGTATAACTGTTGGTTTTTGCTGTTTTTGAGAACATGAAAAATTATACATTTTTAAATCTATTACTCTATTACTCTTAGAAACTAGTATTTGATGTAGAATTATGAAGTAAATGCAAATAGATCAAATAAAATAGAATCAAAGTGAATATTTTTTTCTTTGCGTCGACTGCTTATCCACATATGAATATTGAGTTATATTTCATACTTATATACTTTACGATGCAATTTTAACAGTATGTTTAATGGCATATGATCTGAACTTAACATTCATTTGAGAAAGGTAAATATATATTATGTTTTCATCAAAATAGTTTATTAGAATTCTAAAATTTTGTACTGTGCTTTTCAATCACTTACTGAGTTTTTGTAACTCATTACTTCTTACGTTATCCCAAATGTTCCTCAGTAAGTCACCAGTAGATTGACGGATTTGCAACACTAGAATTCAGAATTCGATTCCTCGTAGTGAACAGATGACCTATTCTGTAGTTTGAGCTGAAACAAACTCACAAGCTTCCAAAATAATAAACTTGAATTCGGACAGAGACTCATCATCAATAATATACGAATACCAGCGTAAAGACCTGTCAAAAATGACGGAAACCACTAGGAACTAAACATATTCCGTATATAACTGACAATACATAGAATAAATAAATAAATGAAACATAACGTATCCTTTCACAAAAACTTGCTGCACATTGTTCCTGAATCCACAACATATAACTGAGTAAACATTCCACATATTGGTGCCTTTGTAAAAAAAGTTTATAACATACGATGACCATGTGATTACAAATTCACCTGTTCTTTTGAGGGCAAGCCGTTCTCTTCCATTCATATAACTGATGTTATCACTTTGTTTTAACTGAAGTTTTTCGTAATAATTCCCAAGCATAAATTTACGCTAATTTTTAATTATTTTTAACAACCGTTGATATAGTGTATACAATTACGGGATTCTTCCCGGCTTTTTTATTCGGATCTTACCTAGCTAGAAGTCATAATGAAGTGGATGATATGGTGTTACACACATAGAGCCAGACCTGATATAATTCTGAAAACTCTGTCCATTAACACGCTTTTATAAAGCAGAAAAAGTCTTGAAATGTCAGAGAGGAGCTTTTCATGCCTACGTTAATGACTAAATACAACTAAAGTGGAAACTGTCAGTCAAAAGAGGAAGTGTTATAGGAGAAAAAGTGGAATTGAAGTCGTATATCTCACAATATTCGGAGAAATCGAGCGTGGTCGACCGACACTTGGCTTTTATATATATAATTTATGTTTCTGCTTAGGTTTCTCTTACGTTAATCGATATAAAAGGGCTTAGTTTATAAAACATTTATTGATTTATTATATGACTAAACATTAAAGTTGTATATCGAATACATAGTTTTAGGACGTTTGATTACTGATCTTTAAAAGAGATATAATAGGGAAGATAATATTCATATTTCTTAATTTTTAATAAAACCAAGAATTAATTTTGACGCACTAATCTATGAAAATTACGTATCTCAAAATATCAAGTGGCCAGATTCACAGTGGTTAAATGTTAATCAAAGTAACATAAATGACAAGCATAAAGTTGGAAGTATAAGTAAATGATTAAGATAAATATGCAAAGAATTAAGTAATCAATGTTTTGGGGGGTTAATTACAGAAGATGATTCTTTGTTAGCAGAACATGAACCAAAGGCCCTCACCCTAACCACTAAACAATAACTGGCCTTGAAATAATATAATAAAATATTTGAAAAAAATTGTAACGGCCATATTTTATCAAATATTTGTGTTTAAATAGCAATGTAGTTAAATAAAAGTTTGGGAGAGTTTTAAATAAAATTCTAACACTTACTGATCCAAGCAAAAATATATGTTTGTTTGATTGAAGTTAAACACAAAACTGCACAATGAGCGATATGTGCTCTTCACACCACAGTTATTGAAACCTTGTTTTTAGCGTCCTAATTTCCCAGATATAACGTTGCGCTACTTGGAGAAGGGAGATCAAAGTGCAAATTATTTATTGGTCATACAAAGTAAAATTCTTTGTTTGTATATTCACACAAAGTTACAAAAGGGTTAATCTGCTAGCCTTCCCTAATTTTGAATTGATTAACCATTCAACAGCACCCACCCCGACTCTTAGACTAATCGAAAAGTGGGATTTGACCAACACTCTTATAACGCATCTACAGCCCTTAAGTGCAAAAACTCGGTTCAAATTGTCCGGCAATAGGCTACTCTTGGTCCCTAAAGTAAAACTGAAAACCGTGTCGCACTGTATGCAGCAGGTATAAAACAGTCTTGGATAATTTAACAATGTAAGTTTAATACAAATACAGACAATGAAATTCGTGATGACGAGAAACCCACTTGAAGTAAAAAATGTTTTTCAGAACTGCTTGTATGGGTATTAAAACTTTTTCTGGGAAAGCAGAGAACAACGTTTCGGTCTTCTGAAGAAGACCAAATAAGGTAACTAGAATGCAGCTAGAAGTAATTTAAAAACCTTTATTTTTTTTAGCAACATATGCACTTAATCTTACACGGAGAATTAACATTGCGTTATTTTCGAGAATGTAGTTAACGTGTAAAGTATGATAAGTAGTAAATGATATGCTCGGATATCTTCAAATCCAAACAAAAAGAAGATTACAGTTTGCTCAACATTTTTGTAACTTCAAAACCCAATAATACTTTTATGAGCTTATAATGGTCCGATAACATTACTATTCAAACACACCGTAAGTAGTAAGGTATTTTGTGATTTATTATGCTTAATTAGAAAATACTTGAGAAGTAACTACATCTTACAGGTCATCATCTCTTTAGGTCCAAAATATCTTTTTCATGTCCTTGTAAGAGTTATGTAACTTTAAAAACTATATAATTATTTTATTGTATAAAAGTCATGTATGCTGTTTGACCTCTCTATAATTATAATTATATTCTTTATATAAGGTTTATAAACATATAGAATTTTATCCACTTCCCTGCAAGATGATACAGTTAAGCTGATTTTTAATGAATTAATATTTTCCCCATACATAATATTTTCTATCTATTATGTTATGTTTTGCGTTATAACTTAAAAATAAATGTTTAAAGAAACATCTTTTGTTATACAATCATGTTAAAAGTACCCTTTGAAAATAATAACATATTTTAATCAGTTTTTAAATATCTTCAACAAGTGATTTGTTTTCCTTCAAAATTAATTCAACTTATTGAAAGCAACCTAATTACGGGTATCGCAGCAGATATGATTGCAAAATGATTACAGAAAAACAATTACTACAAATAAAATACACCAGGCAAATTTATTTATGTAAAAGTTCATTAAACTGTGTAGGCATCAAAACTTTTCGGCGATAACACATTGTGTTTATATCTTGAGACCTGAATAACAAACATAGAAAGAATGACTTAAACCTTGAATTATAGTGTCAATAATTACGTGCAATATTCCATTTTTATAAACTTTTGTCATTGGGTAATAATTCTTGTTAGATTCACCAATGAGGTCAGAAGGAATACGATATTCACTCTCATATGGCATAATTTCTTTGCTTATCAATAAAAGTGTTAATACACATACCAGCCGATTTGGTATACATTTTTATTTCAAGTGGTTTTCTCGTCATCAAAAATTACTGGATAAAGGTTTGCTTTTAAAAATTTTCCAATGTTTTTTTCAGGAACTTGGTTACAGGTTGTTGAGTGGAATGTTACACAGAAGGCACTCCGCGATATAGATATTACTTAAAATAAACCTACAGCCGAAAATCAAGTATGCCATTCCAAAACATGCATCTGGATGGTTTGTTGAACTCGCTCTCAAGTCATCTCAAGTATGCAGGCTGTGATATGAATGAAAGTTAGATTCAGCAGTAGTATCGCCCTCTTTTGACACTTTCCGATGGTCAAAGATTCGTTTTTCCCAAGGTGTCATTGTCATATCCACAATGAATTATTGTTCTATTTTGAATAGCACTCATTTTACTGGTGTTCGAACAACTAATAAATTTTATTAGCAATCTGTCTATTTACTATTTCTTGTTATGAACTCACATGATATTTGTTTAATTTTTTCTAAGATACGTACCTTCATGGAATAGTTTTATCTTCCAAAATAGTTTATAATTGTTATATCACTAAAATTCAAGATTTTCAAGCAAATTTTGCATTTTGGTCAGGAATTTGTGAACATGTTGACTAGAGCAGATAACTTATATATCAAGATTGCCCTAGGTTTTGTTTCAGTGTGATTGAAAATGTGTCCATCAGACGGATGTTATTAATTTCTCTCTTTGTTTTAGACATTCGCGCAAAGCTGTATAAAATATATACGGACTGAAATGATAAACTGGAGCAAGAGCATCTACTCAGTAACACCTACCTTGAACCACTTTTGCGGTATTTTTAGGCGAAACTGAATTACTCAAATAATATTAGATAAGTACCCCATGAAACGGGAAGATCCGTAGGATACCGTGTAGTTAAAACTGAGTTATAGTAAAGAAGGAAACGCACTAACAAAGACGAACGATGTGTGTGTACTTGTTTATAGATAGTGCTTGATCTTTCAGCTGTCTCCAGAGGCACAGCGGTACATCAGGGACTTATACTTTTAGACACCAAATTTCAATATCCGTGGTGGACAGATCACAGAAGATCCTTTGTGTAGCTTTGCGCTTAATAACAAAAAAACCAATCAATCATCTTTCCACTGTAATCGTGAGTTGATTAAACTGGCTTTCTACCCTTGAAATGTGATCTTACTAACCAAATCACTCTAGATCCGTGAAATAAATGTTTCAATTTAACATTTCTTACGTAACTGGAAACTTTTGATTTACTCATGGTGCCCCTCAGTGGCACAATGGTATGTCTTTGGACTTACAACGATAGGAACAAGGTTTCGATACCAGTGGTGGGCAGAGCACAGATAGCCCATTGTATAGCTTTGTGTTTAACTACAACAAAGGCCCTGCAGGGCCAGATGGTTATGACACTCGACTCGTAATCTGAAGGTCACGGGTTCGAATCCCCGTCACGCCAAACATGCTTGCCCTTTCAGCCGTGGGGGTGTTATAATGTTTCGGTCAATCCCACTATTCGTTGGTAAAAGAGTAGCCCAAGAGTTGGCGGTGGGTGGTGATGACTAGCTGTCTTCCCTCTAGTCTTGCATTGCTAAAATAGGGACGGCTAGCGCAGATAGCCCTCGAATAAACAAACAAACAATGCCTATGGCGACTAGCTCTTAACCACGTGATGGGTGTTTCTGTTAAAAAGGGGGGATTTGTAACTTTAGGCTTTCATCCGAACTACCATTAATTATTGAACACTGATCGTCGACATTCATGCATAATGATGTAATACTACAGTCCTTTCACTCATTGGTAGAACACGTGTTATATCTAACGAATTTCAAAAGAATAAAAGTAGCTAAAACGATTTAAAATTCGTCATTACTGGTTATGTAAAAACTGCATGGACGCAGAACGAACAAAACTTGAAAATTTCTACATTAAACAACAAGGTACAAAAGGCATGGTATTCCCACAGTCCACGCGTTCATCGAATAGTATAATTTTACCATCGCTCCGAATCAAAGAACAAAGAAATGTTTCCCCGCTGGGACAACGGTTAGTCTACGGATTTACAACTCTAAAATCAGGAGTTCTATTCCCCTCGGTGAACACAACAGATAGCCCAATGTGGCTTTGCTATAAGAAAACACACACAAACAAAGAAAGATATTCTTTGCAACAAGAGTATGTTAGCATGTGTGCCCATAGGAACGGATAAAAGCGTCTCACATTTCACCAAAACACTTGCACCTATTATAATATGAACTTACCATCGCAGTTAAACTGAATATTTTTATGTGCTAATTATTTCAACTGTAAGTTTACCTTTGTGTTTAAGCACACATAACACATATTATTTAAGTCTGTTAGCTTACACTGTACAAGTTGATTCATCCCTCACATATGTTTTACTCGCATTGAAAATATTTCTATGGGCGTCCATGGATACAAATCATGGATTCTTAAGATCTACAGTATCACACGCTAACTAATAGGCCACGCTCAGCCCATATAATTTAAAAAACAATGAGTTTCTGAGGTAGGAAAATGAATATTTTGCAGAGCTACATTGAAGTATATTGTTTATTTGTCGGCATTACTCCAAAAACACATTGTAATCACTTAGAGACAAAACTGTTTTACAATAGCTTAAGACACTTCGTCGCAAAAAACAACCTCTCTGAACGTTGCGCCAAATTTTTGAAATATTATGTTTCAGAAAACGCTGATTGGTAAAAATAAACTACTTGACTCTAATATTCACAATATTATTTTTCATATTTAAAGTCTAAAAAGTGCGAAAAAAATACAGCACTATAAAGCAGTAATAATTTTTGAGGCTTCAGCGTTTCCATCTATTCCAGAATCAATATCATACAACTTGCCGTTTTTTAATCTAATTAGATTTTGACTTCTTAGGTCACTTGTCCCTTTAATTAGTGTTTTTTCTTCAATTTAAATTAATACGATTTGTTTTATCCGGGCCTGCATTGACTGTACAGGGGCCTGGCATGGCCAAGCGCGTAAGGCGTGCGACTCGTAATCCGAGGGTCGCGGGTTCGCGCCCGCGTCGCGCTAAACATGCTCGCCCTCCCAGCCGCGGGGGCGTATAATGTGACGGTCAATCCCACTATTCGTTGGTAAAAGAGTAGCCCAAGAGTTGGCGGTGGGTGGTGATGACTAGCTGCCTTCCCCCTAGTCTTACACTGCTAAATTAGGGACAGCTAGCACAGATAGCCCTCGAGTAGCTTTGTGCGAAATTCCAAAACAAACAAACAAAATTGACTGTTCATATAAACTGACAAAACCCTATGGAACGTGTTAAATGTTCCATTTCTTGCTTGTAACACTGTTGTTATTAAAGAATGCTGGGTATGAACGAAATCATATGAGACTGTCCGAAAACAAATTCAACTAACTATTGGGCCCGACATGGCCAAGCGCGTTAATGCGTTCGACTCGTAATCCAAGGGTTTGCGCGAAGTTCAAAACAAACAAACTTCAAACACTGGGCTTGTTTAGTGCATTAAAGTAACTTCAACTTTGGACCTTCCATTTGCAGTCTGGAAAATTAAACATTAGGTCATGTCCGCGTTTATGCCCCCACTAGTACAGCGGTAAGTCTACGGATTTACAACGGTGTGCTCAACAGATAGCCCGATGTAGCTTTGTAATTAGAAAACACTCACTCTCCGCCTTTACTTGAAAAATATTCTTCTGAAAGTTACTGGTTTTTATAAAAATACGTTAATAAAACAAAAATTCGAGTCATTGAAATAAACGTTATGAATTTTTCTGGATGTTTTTAATCAACAGTGTCCAACTTAAAATATTCCGTTTACTATGACCGAAAAAATATACCAGGTGTAACCTGGTGGTCAGTGTTCCGGGTATATGAATTCAAGGAATGATTCGTGTACCATTGTTGCAAAAAACTTCGTTTTTTAATTTGAGGCCGTGGGTTTACTTTAAGAATAGCTGTTAAACCCAATATTCAATCTGACAGGTGTAGTCGAGACGTTGGTTATGAGTACAATTGACTAACTGTTTTCCATCTGGAGTATCAACTCAAACGTAGTGACGACTTGCCTAGATAAGTCTTTAATAGAGTTTCACTAGCAGTTCTAAAGCAGCTAATACAAAAATAGTTCCAACACCTTCCAACTCTATAACGTGCAAACAACAAAATATTTTAATATTCCAGTTAAACTTAGCAAAACCAAGTGTCTGAAGGCAAATACATTGATTATTTATATATATCCTTTGTGTATTTTGTTGGTTTCTGAAAAAAAAAACAAAAACGAATGACGTTAGAATATTAATACACATTATTAATTTCCATATTACATTTCCCATTATCCTTTAGGTCAAGATAAACTTTCTAAGATATTCATGAGCATGATATTCTATCTAATTCTCTGTGAATGTTTGTTTTAAACCATCAATACAGTCTTTGGAACTTCAACGAGTTAAAGATTTATTGAGGTAATTTCACTAATTCATTACTAGTTAAGGAGCTCGACTCATAATCTGAGGGTCGCGGGTTCGAATCCCAGTCACATCAAATATGCTTGTTGTTTCAGCAGTGGGAGCGTTATAATGTTGAGGTCAATTCCACTATTTTTTGAGTAGCTCAAGAGTTAGCGGTGAGGGTGGTGATAAATAGTTGCTTTCCTTCTAGCCTTACACTGATAACTTAGAGACGGCTAACGCAGGTAACCCTCGTGTAGCTTTGCGCGAAATTTGCAAAACAAACAAAGAAACATTACTCGTTTCACTACATATATGTTTATATAGCTCGAACTTAATGTCTTTGAAAATTGTCTACTGAGATATCAAGCTATGTACTTATGACCTACATCATTTGAATGATGTCATTCTCAGCTGCTAACAAGTCGAAGACGACAGTTATAAAGATTGAAAATTTTTTTGTGGTTTTTTGCATTATTATAGAAATGTGATTGAGCACGAGAACAACATAAGCTTGCATATTATCTTTATTAAAGATAGATTTTTCAAGTGCATAAACTTGTGGTTCCCTATGAAATTTGAAAAATAGTAGAAATATTTCAACCACATGTTGCCAAACGAATATAAGAAAATATATAAACACCTGAACACTTTAATGCTGTTAATTAACAGTGAAAATTGACTTCAAAATTAATAAATTTCAGAAACAGACATTGTCCAAGTTGACCAAAATACTGTTTGGTATATCAAAATGTTAGAATATTTTTGTTCGCCTAGAGGTAACATTAAGAACAACAATCACTTTAAAAATTGTTAAAGTAAAGCTACACTCTGGTCTATCTGTGCTCTGTCCACTCTATTTATCGAAACGCAGATTCTAGCCTTGTAAATCTGCAGACATACCATTGTGCTACTGATGGACGATGTTAAAGACTTCTTTTGTTATTGTTTTGAATTAAGCACAAAGCTACACAATAGGCTGGCTGTGCTCTGCCCAACACGGGTATCGAAAACCTGTTTTTAGCGTTGTAAGTCTTCAGACATACCGCTGAGCCACTGGGGGGCTTAAAGGCTTCTAACAGTGTATTTTATTGCGTCTCAAACAATATCTATGATTAAAAACAACAATTATATATTTTTAATTCGGGTTATATCATTTAATTCTAGTTTACCTGCATGTGTCTCTTTTTTTTTATTTGTAAATCTAACTTCCGGACTTCTTTATTAACTCTGACGTTTGTAAAAGTTTGCTGAGTCGAATTAAATGACGCTATTGAAATTTATGTCTACGATAGCTTGTAAAAATAAAAATTATAAAATTGATTTAGAGTTTAACAATTACGAGGTCCAAAGAAATGTCAGAACTGTAAGATAAAAGCCAAAAATGTGGATTCCCAGTTTTGATTTAAGCTGTAACTTTTTGGGTGTCTTAGAGTGTCCATCTCATAGATTTTTTTTATCAAATATTCGAATATATACAAAATGCTTGTCTTTTCTCAGTGTTTTAACTTTTTTATTTGCATGTTTTATCTTATAATATTTATTTTTTTAGACCATAAGTTCTCTCTTTTCCGAACTTACTGGCTAGTTTGGGCTATTCTGTTTGGTGCCAGCGTTAACCTTGATTGTCCTAGGGGATATACGGCTCGTTTTATGTCCAACATCTGGGCCATGTTTGCTGTGGTCTTTCTCGCCATCTATACTGCTAACCTAGCGGCATTCATGATCACGAGAGAGGAGTATTATGACCTGATTGGCATCGAAGACAAGAGGGTGAGTAAATTAACATTAGTGATAATTTGATGAATTTTCGTTCAACGTCATAAAGATGACATATGAAACAATGTCTTCCATTAAAATTTTGAAAATGTGAAGAAGTAGCGAAAAAAGAAGATAGAACACAAGATAATGGCGGCACAACACATATATTGCGTACGCTAATGAAGTTCAAATGACGTTTATAATTCTTCCTTGGGTATTATGAGGCACAACATAAATAAATAGTCTCCTTCAGACTAATTTCCTTGGAAATCACAGAAACTGATTCATTCAATAAGCAGAAAAAAAATTGTTTTCAGACGTAACTCATAAGATTATGTATTTTTGTTTCCTCTTTATCAAACCAAATATGTTTATCAAGCCTTACTTATATTAAATTATGTTACAGTAGTGAAGGTATTTGATACTTCTTCCTACGGTTTCTCTCAGAGAAAGTTCATTTGAACCTGAAATACTTAAAAGTGTATAAAGTAACTAAAAAGGACATGGCTTTCTTAGTTGGATTACTAGAAGTTTGTGGAATTTCAGAATTAGATTAGGCTTAGTGAAAATTTAAATTAAGGCTAACTATTAGTATTTTACCCGAAAGAAGACAGACAAATCGTATTATCTTACTATATTGAAAACAATGGACGAGGAAAATGTTTTTACTTTATTCAGTTTCTTCTCGACATCATAATAGTTATTTTCAAACTGTTCTTTCCTTTATATGGTGTAACAAGTTTAATGTTACTTAATTACCTTAACTGATTTACTTTTAACGTAGTCACCCGGTATACATCTCCATTAATCAAGTTCTATGTTATAATTGTTTCTTACTTTTTTGTTCGAAGAAACTAAACTACAACATTTTTTTTATCGAGTATACGTATTGTAGTTATTAACAAAAACGTGTCGGCTGAAAATCACCTTGTAAATTTTTGATTGCTCGGTCACGACGAAACACTTAAGAATCTTAAATGTTTATCTTGTTTGGGTGAGTATAAATATCAGATCAATTCCAACTTTGCTGGCGTTAGTAAATTTATATCTCTGTTTTCAAAGTCCCTGGTAGCTTTATCTTTTAAATTTATAATTTATGTTGCATTCTGGGAAGGAAAATTCTGGCTAAAATACGTGTTTGTATAATATATATACATAAGAATGAACACATTTGTTGGTTAAGTTTGTTTAGCACGTGGTATTGACAGATCCCTGGAACAGAATCGGGTTTTTTATTAAAATATACGTTGTTGTTTATTTCAAAGAGTGAGATGGGAGCTCTATGCAATACATAAATAAGACTAGATATCAGTAAAACTGTGTGTGTTTTGACATGGAAATGAGATGAAAGGTGTATTTATATAAAACTTATAACTACAATACATTTCACGATCTTGTTTTAACAAAGTGAGATTGTATTGTAAAGTATGCGTTCAACATATGCTTTATCTGGAAACTCGATCTACACTGCATTTTGCAGAAGAAAAATGTGTCGTACTAGAATGTTTTTGAAACAGGTTACGTGAATTTTTCTTCGTTTTGTGAATTTTAACTTTTGAACAAAGTGAACTATCTACATAAGTGTATAAATTTTGTTTTTCTTTGTTGTTTGAAAGATACTATAAATTGAATGTTATGCGTTTATAAGTAGGTTCCTTCGCTGCACTGATATAGTATCATAAGTCTACGAACTTACAAATCTAAGATCAGGAAGGCGATTCTCCTCGATGGACACAGCGAATGGCCTGATGTGGCTTTGCTATAAGAAAACACACACATTGATAGATAGGAAATCGATGTTAATACAGGAAAACTTATCTGTATTGAATTATGTTTTTGTGTGTGTGTGTGGAATAGAATACTTTTGTTTTAATATAGTCTTGCGTTGCAAGTTCTATATTTTTATTGGGGCATATTTTCTTTTTTGAACGCATTATGTTTCGGTGCAACATAGATTCTCTATTTATAACAGCTATAGCATCAAATTTATCTGCTAGAAACTACTGGAAGCTAATTTTTTATACAGAGTTATTAATCCGAGTATTTGCTCCAAGAAAAGGAAGTTTACGCAAGTGATTAGTGATATACTATATATATATATATTTACACGTTTGAAGTTTTCCAGTTGGAATATGTTGCTTCAAATTTAATCAGTTATCACAAATTTTGTTTATAAATCTACTGTAAAATATGTTGTTTACTACTTTTAGTTGTAATCTCACATCTTTCATTAAAAGCATTAAATTTCTCTAATGCAGGCTACTTATGAAACATTTATTTAGTCGTACCTAAACAAGAACGTGCATTTACTTTTATTGTACAAAGGGTTTAATACGTTGTATTGAAACAATTTTGTCACGTCACCAGTTCGTTATAGCCCATCTTGCCACATCCAATGATGTCCTTTTTAACGACAAATGTTCTCGAACGATGACTCCTGCAGTGTAACTTCCATGGAAAAATTCCACTATAAAAGTATTATATCCAAAACACACCATTCCTCCCTGTGTGCTTTTCATAAACCATTTAAGTGTACAACAACGACGATTTTTCAGTGCCCATTTAACAGTCCGATCGCACAGCAATCCATAAAAAGTTTAACCGATACTCTTTACATGGAATAGTATGTATGATTACACGTCTTGGTCTCCATTTGTTCTCCATACGTGGTTATTGAACGGAAAAAAATATCTGGAAGACTTGTCTTTACGACTAATACCCTTTTGCTTTGAGTTGTGTACAAAACAGATACTTTTGTATGATACAAAGGGTCCAAAACATTGGTGTTATAATAACCAAAGTTCATTTTGAGGTTTGTACGCATTCTCTTGATCCCTAAATTGCCAGAGATCAGTATCCAGAATGGTCATAAATCATCTTGAAAAAGGTTTTTAAATGCAATGCAATGCACCACTTCTGAATTTTTTTTAATTCATTGACTGCTAGACAGTGGTACAAGACTTGCTTCAGTTACAAAAGTATAAGTTCTCTTACCTGAGCGGTACCACGTTCTACTATCCTTCCGAACTAGATATCGATCGTACAGTTTTATACACGTGGCATTACCTTTCTGGATATGTCGTGGAAGCAGTTTATGTTGATTTTTCAAATGAGGATCCTTCTTCATTATGTTTCGTATTGTTGCATGGGAGACGTAGATGGCTTTTGCCGTTGCTTTTTATGTTTATAAATTCTGACCTGCTACAAGACGTTTCGTATTGCTTACGTTAAGAAGGATTTGTGGGAGGTCTCTTTCTTGACGAGCCTTGCTTTAAGTTAATCTATATTGTTTTGTTTTCCATTGCCACAAAGTACAAGGGATATCCTCGTCTTGGAAATTCCAAATCCTTAAAATGAACACAACTTTATGAACTGAGTACGTATGAATATTTTGAGTTCAAAAAAGCTGTTGTACACCTTTCCTAAAATCGATCACCATATAGGAAACAAAAGTTGGTTTGTTTGTTTTTTAATTTCGCGCAAAGCTACTCAAGGGCTATCTGCGCTAGCCGTCCCTAATTTAGTGGTGTAAGACTAGAAGGAAGGCAGCTACCACCCACCGCCAACTCTTTGGCTATTCTTTTACCAACGAATGGGATTGACCGTCACATTATAACGCCCCCACGGCTAAAATGTTTGGTGCAACGGGTATGCGAACCCGAGACCCTCAGATTACGAGTCGCATGCCTTAACCCAACTGGCCATGCCGGGCCAAGAAACAAAATTAGTGTTGTGTTAATAACCGATGGTGGTTCCTACTTTCACAAACGCACAGTAATCAGTAAAAGTCCAAACAAAATACGGTGGTACTGGCGCGAAAAAACATTCAGTGTTACATATTACTGACAATCGTTCCTGAAATCCATGAGTAAAAGCAAAGAAGTATTCAAAACAAAAAGATGGAATCTTCTTAATAGATCATTTCATGATAACTATTTGTGGATGATAAATGTGTGTATAAATTAATAGAGAGGTGTGACGAGCGAGATTGTTTCGAGGTATTAAGGATTTAAGAAGGAGAGCGTGTTGAAATAAAGAGATAATTCAAGAATAACTGTCGGGTAATAATGTAACAGAACGAGTAAAAAGAATATTGTAGTAAATGGTTGAATACTGTAGTCGTTTGTTTCAAATGGAATATTGTGATAAAGACAAAAACGACACTGAAATAACAATGAAAGTATTATTAATGTAAATGAAACTACCGTTAGAAGTAACAGAAAAAATGGCTAAGAAAGTAGAGTGAGATTGAGGCAAAATCAAGAGCACGTGAATCACAAAAGATAAAAGAATCACTGGTAGATAAATTACGCATGTATTTTGACAAACATTGTTAGGTGAACGCTGATCGTCAGAGAGAACCAAAATGGATATCAAATATTACATAGCTAAAGAAGCTGAATCGGTTAATTTGTTTGCTGGTTTTCGCGTATAGAGCCATCTCCGCTAACCGTTTCTAAATTTGAAGTCCTAGACTATAGGGAAGGCAGGTAGTCAAAATATCCACAGCTAACTCTTGGACTACTCTTTACCAACGAATAGCAGAATTGATTGTCACATTATAACGCAACCAAGGCTGAAAGGTGAGCATGTTCGGCAGTGGAATCGAGCCCCAGATGTCAGGTTGAAAGTCTATTGCCCTAATTACCAGGCCATGCGAAACATGACTAGAAATCAAAAGTATATGGAAATAAAAACATGCAAAAATGAATAATAGAATTATTTTGGAATAAGAAATGTTCGGATACTGAATAGAAAACGTCGTTTATGAGAAAAAAATATGCATAGGGAAAAACATTTCGAATAAAAATGTGGTACTGAAAAAAAGAACTTGTCGAAATTAAAAGAAAAAGATGGATAGAGAATTCATTTCGGATAAATAACGGGATGCTAAGAAGGAAGTATATTATGATATATTCATATTAAGTAAAAACTGGACAAAATTTCGGTCTAACACATGACCTATAGAAAAATATTAGACAGATATAGAAATAGTCGAAAATACAATTTGAAGTTAAACTGTGACAGAACGGATTGAAATCGATAGGAAACTTTTATCGAGATTAAGGCACAGAGAAGAAGGTTAAAAAGGTGTTGGAACAAAGGTACGGGAATGTAAGAGGAATTCGTTTCTAAAAGAAGTAACATTGAACAGGAAGAATCTACCCAGATAAAGACTGTTGAAATACAAGGACTGACGCTTGAAGTGGGTTTAATAGAAGCTAAGGAAAACTTGTATTTGAAAAAAAAACCAGTAAAAACTAAGAAATAGAACCGAAGATAAAGAAAATAAATGTTTGAAAGAATAGGCAATACAAGGTAAACAACTTTGGATTGAAAATGTAGTTATAGAATATACGAACAGAAAAATTAGCAGAGTTAAAATCCAGTAAAACAAATGAAACTTTTATCATATTGGGAAGGCAATGGAGAACGGGGTAGGTTTATTGAAACCGTGAATGAAAGAATAGACAAATATCAGAATGTTTTAAAAATAGGATAGAATAGAACGAGGAAAGGAATTAATATATATCAGAATAAATAGTATAGAAAGGTAAATGTCATTTATACAGGCATACACGTCTTTTTTTCAAATCTATTGTAGCGAACAAACTTGGATAACTATACTAAGAAAAACTACTACAGATATAATGCTTCAACAAAATATAGGCATTTTACACAACTGTATTTACTTTTCTATTATTAATGAAAAGAAATAGCGTTTCAGATAGACTGATGACCAGTGTTAACTGAAAAACTTTAAACAGAAAAACCTCAAAACAAAGTTTGTCAAAATAGTGGTTTGTTATCTGCAAAAAAAACTGTTTATCAAGAAAAATCGAACCTTGAGTTTTAAGAATGGAAACCCCTGAGCTTACCGCTAGTCCACCGGAAAATGAGAATTACTAAACAAACTATAAATATATATATGAAAAAATAAAACATTTTACTGTATGGGGAAGAAATTAATTAAAGGTATATAAAAATTAAAATTGTTGTTGTTTTGGATTAAGCACAATTGGTTATCTGTGCTCTGCCCATCACTGGTATCGAAACCCGATTTTTAGACTTAGAAGTCTGGAGAAATACCGCTGAGCCACTAGGGGCAAATTAAAATTCATACTTTGCCGGTATGGTTTGTTATCTTTTCAAGTGCAAGGAAATACTGTGGGTTCTTTACGTTGTGTCCATGAACCGTAAATTTTAACATCATAAGCATGAATCATATCTCGAACTGTAATGTTTTAAACCCTTAATTGTACTACTGGGTTTTTAAAAAGGAAATAAAGTGTTGCTTATTTAAAAATTTCCAGGATGGAAAACAATCGCAAGTTGGAACAGAAGAATTGCTGAGGTACGATGAAACGAGGGCAAAAACAGGGATTCCTTCTCTTACTCTGGTAGTCAAGATATGTATTTGGACATAAATAGTGTCTTGGTTTGATTACTATGAGTATTTCAATCAGAGATAAGTGTATCCCTACAAAAGACTGGCATGCATACAGAAAGTGTGCAGAGAGGAAAGGTTGACTCAGTATTTGAAAGAATGTTTTAGAATATTGCCATAAAAATGCTTTTGGGAGAAAAGATTTGAGAAGACAATCTGATATCTATTTTTTCACATAAACAAATAAGAATAATCACATATCTTTTGTGTTCTACTTGAAAAAATTCAGAACAGGTGCAACTGTGACAGGTAGTTCATTCATTTATTAGTTGTCAAGAGCATGGCTTCGCATTGTGTTATCTGTACCTTGCCTTCACAGTTACCTCTGAGCCGCTGGTAGTTAAACAGTAGAATGCGGACTGAGTGTTATTTCTTATATCACTAAAAGTGAAGTTTGATAGCAGAATTCTTACCTTTCTTGCAGTCAAGTACGTGGCAAAATCTGAAAATTGTTATTCTATTTTACGGTCTTAATATAAAACCCCTCGGTGTAGATTCCTGTTCTATTTTGTCTGGTTATCTTCTCTGGGATCTAAACATCCACCCACGTGTTTCCGTGCGTGGCGACCTGTGAAGGGGAGGAGAGGATCCTGGTGGTTGAGGGATCCAATTCGAACATATCACTTTGGCCTTGAATCCCTGTAGACGGGCGGCCTTTGGAAGGCCCCCTAGGGTTAATCAGCTAGTCCACTTGGGCTAGAGTCAACCAAGTACGAGTGTTGGAAGTTCTCAACGGGTTTTGTGGACATTGTGCCTGGTGATGATGTTTGAGTATAGTGCTCACGAAACCCTGATGTTGCTGCATTGTCCTTGCATAACATTGTAGTGCGTCCGCTCGTAGGGCTCCAAGGTATGTGGGGTCAGTGGATACCGAAATATTTCTTTTTCCCTATGGATACTCCAAAAAATTTAAATAAATGACTCTAGATGACTCTGTGCAGCAATCTTCAACATTTGTAACACCTGTACCCCATTTTCTCACATTACATTATCTTTCAGAAAAACTTTTAGAGCAAATGTCCCCCTTTTTTATTCAGAAAGGACTAGAGGAACTTGCTGGCTCTCCAATGTCAGTGAAGAAGCTTCAATCTGGAGAAATATTGGTTGAAACATCCACATCTCAACACAGTAAACTTCTCTTGAATCCAACGGCAAATGGGGATGTACCTATTGAGGTTACCCCTCATGCTACCTTGAATTTATCACGAGGAGTTATTGTTGAGAGGGATTTCAAGAACGTCCCCGTGTAAGAGATTCTTGTTGGTCTCTCCATTCAAGGAGTTTCTGCAGTGAGGCGCATCTCTACTCGCAAAGATGGAGTTACACTGCCAACAAATACCCTTGTTTTGACATTTACATCATCACGTGCACCTGCCACCATTAAGGCAGGTTATCTAATTTGCAGGGTACGGCCATACATTCCAAACCCTCTCCGATGTTTCCAATGTCAGACGTTTGGCCACTCAAAGACATCATGTCGTGGTTCCCTGACATGCACTCGTTGTGGTGGCATGGACCACGATGCCCATGAATGTAACATGGATCCACATTGCGTCAACTTCAATGGTTTTCACCCTTCCTACTTTTGTTCCTGCACAAAATGGTTGGAGGAGAAAGAGGTGCAGCGTTTGAAAACGACCCATAACATTAATTATCCTAAGGCTTGGAAATTGCTGCCCGCCACCCCATCTCGGACATATGCTGCTACACTTCGTTCCACAACTAGTGTGGGATTGCAGACAGATCACTCTGTGCCTCCAAGAGAATCATTTTCAAAACATATGAAAAACCTTTTGACCTCCATGGTTAAAATGGTAGATGAATTGACTTCTACACCCATCTCTGTTTCTCTCATACATTCCAACAAACCACAAGATCCACATCCTTCAGTTTCAGATACGGGCATTTATTCTGATACATCTTTTTCTTCCACCCCAAGAGACAAAACAATCATTCGTTTGCGTCCTCAGTCACTGGAATCCCCTTCCAATAACAAAGACCTGCCCAATCTACCCAGGGCAGGTTGATAGATCTCCTCCGACTAAGGACAGTAAGGAAAATGACGTGGTCGTAAACAGAAGGGTTCTCCAACCACTTCGCCTACCCGTCATTAAACATGGCCACCTTAATACAATGGAACTGTCGAGGTTTACGTTCTAATCTGGATGATATCAAAACACTGATCTCTACCTACCATCCTGTATGTTTTTCCTTACAAGAAACATTTCTAAAACCTGCTGATACAGTCCCCATTAGGCAGTTTTCTCTGTACAGAAATGACAGGGTGTATGATGAACGAGTACATGGAGAGGTGATACTATTGGTTGATCAGCATGTGCCCACCCTGTCTTTGTCACTCAACACACCTTTGGAGGCCGTAGCCGTCCGTGTTTCCTTGGGTCATACCATCACTGTTTGTTCTCTCTTCCTGTCCCCTGGAGAGACATATGATCAATCAGACCTTCATGCTCAACCTTCTTGGCCATCAAGACTCGAGTAGAGCGTTCACCTATTTCCTTTCGAACTGACTTCTCTTTGACTATAATTATCCCTTTATACTGGTGGAACTGAAAATGGCTCTTCATCGGTGTGGCAGTACATCTGTTGGATCTGATGATGCACACTATGACATGCTGCACCATCTATCTCCTGCTTCTCTTGATGTCCTTCTAATTGTCTTTAACCGGATCTGGCAGAAGAATATTTTTCCTAATGCCGGGGCCAGGCTATTATTTTACCTTTCTCTAAGCCAGGGAAAGATCCCAAGATTCCTTCAAACTACTGTCCAATTGCTTTGACAAGCTGTCTCTGTAAAACCTTAGAAAAGATGCTTAATGCTCATCTTGTTTGGTTCCTTGGATCAAACAACCTCCTCTCGCCCACCCAGTGTGGGTTCCGACGACAGCACTCCACCACAAACCACTTAATTCGACTTCAAACATCAATCAGAGAAGCCTTTCTCAAACGCCAACGTCTTGTATCCATATTCTTTGACATTGAGAAAGCTTATGACACAACATAGAGGTATGGCGTTTTCCGAGATCTCCATACATATGGGTTACGTGGCCATTTATCCATGTTTATTAAAAAACATTAATGGACAGGAGATTCCAAGTTCGTGTGGGTTTGACACTTTCCCGTTCTTTTATACAGGAACTTGGAGTCCCTCAGGGCTATGTTTTGAGTGTCACACTTTCAGTATGAAGATAAATGCCATCACTGAACAACTCCTTCTCACTGTTGCAAATGGGCTGTATGTCGACGACTTTCACATCTCTTGTCAATTGTCGAACATGAGATATATTGAGCGGCAATTACAAACTGCCCTCAATCGTGTACTGAAGTGGACTATGGCAAACGGCTTTAATTTCTCTCTCTCTAAAACCGTATTCATGCACTTTTGCTGCCAACGAGGTATTCACCCTGACCTTGAACTTCATATTGGTGAAGTTTCGCTGCCAGTAGTTCCTGAGACCAAGTTCTTGGGGTTTATTTTTCACCGTAAGCTGACCTCTATACCACACTTAAAGCAGCTACAGGTCTAGTGCACAAGAGCACTAATCATCCTCCGTGTCCTCTCTACTGCCAGTTGGTGAGCAGATCGATGTTCTATGTTAAAGGTATATCGTCCTCTTGTTCGATCAAAACTCGACTATGGATATGTGGTCAATGGCTCTGCCAGACTCTCGGTCTTAATCATGTTGGATCCCATTCATCACCAAGGACTTCAACTCTGCACTGGGGCTTTCCGCACCTCTCCAGATAGTTTACAACTATCTTCACTATATTCTTTGAAACTTCATTCCTTACCGAAGCATCCCACTTTGGGATGTGTTTTCCTTCCTCAATGGGCCATACCTTTTCAGAACAGACGATATGCTATTGCTCCTTTTGGCCTTTGCATTCAGGCGCAGTTGGATGAATTTGGTCTGTCCTTGGATAACATTACAGAATCTTCAGGTCAGCCCATGGCTTATTACAGCCCCCAAATGTGACCTTTTTTGCAGTCATCTGAAAAAGGTAGATACTCCAGATTGGAAGTACCGTCTTTTATTCAATGAGCATCTTTCAAACAATCATTCCGTTCCAATTTATACAGATGGTTCCAAATCAGGTAATTCTGTGAGCTCTACCACGGTTTGCTGCAGTTTGGTGGTTGCGTGCAGAATCCTCTCTACAACTTCTGTGTTCACTGCTGAACTGTACGCCATATCTCTTGCCCTGGATCATATTGAAGCTGAGCAGTACTCTGACTGCACTATTTATACCAACTTCCTTAGTTCTCTACTGGTCTTGGAATCGCTACACGTTGGCTCACACCCTGTTCTCGCTGATATTCAAAACCAACTGGCCCATTTCTCATTAACATCTACTTTCTTCCAGTTTTTTTGGATACCAGGCCACGTTTGTATTCGTGGGAATGTGCTTGCAGACACGGCAGATAAATCTATCTGCTTTAGCACTATCCCCAATGTGCCTATTCCGTACATGGTCTATGGTCCTGTATTCAAGGCTCGGCTCCGTGCTAGCTGGCAGTCCACTTGGAGTGAGCAACGCGACAACAAGCTTTTTCAAATAAACTATATGTTGTGCTTTGGCTGTCTAGCTTCCGTAAGATTCGGAAGGAGGAAGTTGTTCTAACTAGACTACGCATTAGTCACAGTTTTTTAACTTATCGTTTTCTTTTATCTGGAACGGTTGCACCAGTGAGTAGTTTCTGTAACACTCAAATCACTATCAGCCACATTTTACTTTCTTGCCTAGGCCCGGCATGGCCAAGCGTGTTAAGGCGTGCAACTCGTAATCTGAGGGTCGCAGGTTCGCATCCTCGTCACGCTAAACATGCTCGCCCTTTTAGCCTTGGGAGTGTTATAATGTGAGGGTCAATCACACTATTTGTTGGTAAAAGAGTAGTCCAAGAGTTGGCGGTGGGTGGTGACGACTAGCTGCCTTCCCTCTAGTCTTACACTGCTAAATTAGGGACGGCTAGCACAGATTGCCTTCGAGTAGCTTTGTGCAAAATTCAAAACAAAAACAAACTTTCTTGCCATCATTATGACTCTCAACGACGGCACTATTTTCAACATGTTCTTTCCCAGGGTTTATTTGTAACATTGGACAGTGTTATTGGTGATGGTGACACTGTCCACCTTGATAAAGTTTTTAGTTTTTTAATAGCCATTAATCTTTTTAATCTCATTTAACTGTTTGATATTTATTCATTAAATCTTTTTCTTTGTGGTTCCCTTTTCAATGTTTCAATTTCTCTAGTTCAATTTGAAATTGGAAAATGGCCAGAACCCTAAATAACTTGACACCAGGACTGGAAAGGCCAATTTCAGGTGACTGACGCTGCTTTTTGAACTACCCGTTAGTCATCCTGGCGAGTAGTTATTACAATTTTGTTGTATGTTTTTTAACACTTTTATTACTTTTATTATTTCACCTTTTGGCACTGGCCATAATGACACATAACCAGGAACCAGGACTGGAAAGGCCAACTTCAGGTGACTGACGGTGGTTCTGGTACTTGTCTGTTAGTCTTCCTGGCGGGTTATGATCATTACCATTTTGCTGCAGAAAGTTCTTTACAACTTCTTTTACTCTGCTTTTTTACAACATTGTAAACTAGGTGTCAACATTGGTTTTATGATTTTTCTGTTTTTCAATGATGTTTTGTTTTACCTTCATTTCCATTTCTGTATTTTACTACATTTAATTTCTTTTTATCTTTTTACCGGATGTTTGGCGCAGATAGCCAACTGCTTGTGCCATAAAACACTAAATCAATCAATCAAACTTAATGTAAACAAAGTGTAATCCATTGTTAAAGTGAAGATATATTTGTCTTAATATTAAAATATTAGCACAGGAAGTGAGAACAATTTTTATGCAACAGTAAAATATTTGACAACACTAATGTTTAATAAATTAACCATATAGTGTGCTTCTTTCAGGGAAAAATATATATGTATATATCTTGTAGCTTCATGACTCGATCTAAGTTTTTCTTGTTATATTTTTCTACTCTTCCTTTCTTGTTTAGCTTCATTACCCTTTTCATTGGGATCCCCCTTTTCGTTTCGGTACGGTGCCGCTTGGAAATACCTGGGCTGTAATAAGGGATCGAAAACCTAGAATGTTTGCTTATATGAAACGTTTCAATCGTTCGTTTCCAATAGAAGGAGTCAAAGCCGTCAAAACTGGGTGAGATATTTTAAGAAATTGTAATTAAATAAATATTTTAAAGAAAACTTGTTTTAGTTATGTTTACCAATAATATTTAACTAAAAAGGTTTAGATAATTTTACTTTCATAACGAAGACGTGTAATTATACTTTGTTTTTTTTAATTTGGAACTCATGATGAAAATGCATTTTATTTGTTTCTAAAATAATGTGATAGATGATTAACCACGTTTTTTATTGCCGGCATTTTATATACAAGTTTATCTTCACTATTAGAAAAATAATTCACTTAAAGCATTTTTCTTACAATTTATTTATATTACGCATTGCGAAATATCATAAAGGGTGCTAATCAGAGTATGTTGTTGTATGTTGTTTGGTGAAGAATTTTTTTTTCCATAAAAACACGATGACGGATATTTCGTACCAGAATAACACTAATCATTTACGAAGTTATACTGACACCGTGAATAAAACACAGAAATTTTTACTTATTTTTAATGTTTTCTGCAAAGAATATTTCCGATGAATGTAATTACACAGAGGTGAAGCCCGGCATGGCCACGTGGTCAAGATGCTCGACTCATAATGCAGGGGTCGCGGGTTAGAATCCACGTCACACCGAACATGTTTGCACTTTCAGCCGTGGGAGCTTTATAATGTTACGGTCATTCCATCATTCATTGGTAAAGGAGTATCCCAAGAGTTGGCGGTGGGTGATGGTGACTAGCTACTTTCCCTCTAGTCTTACACTGCTAAATAAGAGAGGGCTAGCGTAGTATTGCGCGAAATTCAAAATAAACCAAACAGATAGGTGCGACGTATTTTTTTTTCGAATTTCTTATCCATACTGAAAGAACTAGAAACAATGTAATACCTCAAAAGAGTATAAAGTATAAAAGAGTATAATTTTAAACTACTTTTTTAACAACCACATGACTATGATAAATGTATTATATTATTTTGCTTCTGGTTCAGTTCTTGTTGCTGTGTAATACTCTACCATCTTTACATGTAGCTACAAGCTGATAAAACAGGTTAATTTAAGTAACTGATATTTGTCTTTAGAATCGACTAATTAATTGAGTCAGCTCTACTTTAATACATATAAAAAGTTTGTTAAGGGTATTTTTGACAAAAGTCTCTTGATGTCCAAATAGTTTAATGTAACTAACTTATAGCTGCTTGTGTACGTAATTGTTATACCACATTTCCAGTACCCCTTGGTTTCTTTGAACTGCCTGTTTTTTTCATTAATAAATATCTATTGTCTGGTAAAATTAAACTAGTGACCCAGAAATCGCTGTTGAAAATTTTACTGCATAGTTCATAAAAAGAATCATGTATAAAACTCGTTACATGTTAAAAGTCCAATTAATACGTTCATAAAGTTATTTTTAGTAATATTATGTATGAAGATTACAACTTAACAACGCATACAATTTGTATAATCATTGTGTCAATGTTATTATACAAACTTAATTACTGATTTTTGGATTAAATAAAAAAAAGAAATGTTCATTTAAATTTTATTTTTGAGACAGTAAATTTAATTTTAATAATTACCAAAACCACATGTATATATACCCAATAGCGAAGGAAAAACGAAAATATAATCATTGCGTAAACAAACGTAATGAGTGAGGGGAGTGTTTCAAAGTAGAAAATCACGCTGAAATTCCCATTACTAATGAACATAAAGTCGAGAACTTACAAAAATGAAATGTAAATCGTGTTCAAGTCCCACATGTATGTACATATATATATATATATGAGTGTGTGTGTATTTTTACTTCTGATCAATATTTCTCATTACCTGAAGGCATCAGTTACACTATTCACAGTAACTTCGAAGTTAGTAAAAGTGGTTGTTCTTATCATATTTCTACGTTTCTCGCTGATGGTTGAGCGCATTATTATAATCTATGAGCTGTTATTATTGTTTTTCAATTATTAAGAAGAAGACAGGTTTAACGATTTTCAAATGCAGATCCCAACAACAGGAACATTGAGATAAGTAACCGTCAATTCTTTTGTTAATTAATGACACACATGTATTTAGAAAGACGCGGAAGTTTGCTCTACTCTTCATATTTAATGGACAATCGATAAGTTGTTTTAAAGAGTTCCTGACATCAAACACTAACCCTTCAAATAATGGATAATTGTGAAGCACCAATACATTATTACAGTAAGAAATGTCAGAAAATAATATCTGTTTACGTTCTCAATTATTTCTTGGTTTCAAGCTAAAATGAAAATTAAAAATAATAATTTATAACTAATTTGATTAATGTAATTAACATTTTATACTCGTTCCAATTACTGTGGTGACTTAAGCCAAAATTCATGATAACTATTGCGACTCAACTCGTTGTTAATATTTTATACTTGCACTAATTACAACTGAAACCAAAAAATAATATTAGCACTTATAATTGTTCTTGTTACTGCTGCGACTTAATCTGAAATTAACTATTTTTTCTATTCTGATTATTATTACATTACGACTTTTGCAAGGCCTGGCATGGCCGAGCGCGTTAAGGCGTGCACTCGTAATCCGAGGGTCGCGCTAAACATGCTCGCCCTCCCAGCCGTGGGGGTGTATAATGTGACGGTCAATCCCACTATTCGTTGGTAAAAGAGTAGCCCAAGAGTTGGCGGTGGGTGGTAATAACTAGCTGCCTTCCCTCTAGTCTTACACTGCAAAATTAGGGACGGCTAGCACAGATAGTCCTCGAGTAGCTTTGTGCGAAATTCCAAAACAAACAAAGACTTTTGCAAGATGAACTTTAACGTTTTAAACGTATTCTGACTAAACTGCTATTGTTTCAACTTTTATAGCTTTTCTGAAAAAAAACACATTTTTGACAATTTTTTCTTCAGGCATGATAACCAACAACCCAAAAAAAATGAATCATGGCGGTCAAATCACGAAATAAAATACAAAATGTTTTAACGAACAAAGAGTTTTGTTCTTCTTGTCCAACAAAAAGAATCTTAATATCATTAGCCTCATTGAGTTTCCCCATCACACAAAACATGCTCGCCCTTTCAGCCATGGGGGCATTATAAAATGTTGGTCAATCCCACTATTCGTTGGTAAAAGAATAGCCCAAAAGTTGGCGGTGGATGGTGATGACTAGCTGTCTTCCCTCTTGTCTTAAACTGCTAAGTTAGGGACAACTAGTGCAGATAGCCCTTGTGTAGCTTTACACGAAATTCTAAACAAATCAAACAAAACTTAATTGAACACTTTCGTACCATCACCGATATGGCGTATAGACAATGGGTTCAGCTCATTAGTTAATCTCCCATTAGACACCAATTTAAAATTAACGATGGCTGTGCCTGAACATTTAAAACTAGGCATCAAGGGACAAAACTCAAATCAAATTCTGTGGTAGAAATTTTAAGTAAAAAAGATCTAAACCGAAGTTTAGGCCCAGTCACTGGGATCTTTCAGAAACGGCAGAGTGATGACCAGCTTTACAAATTCAAACATTCCTAAAAGGAAGTATCAGTGCGTGCTAATTTGCTCCTTTCATGTTTAATAATTCACCAATATAAAAATGAATGGCTAAAACATAAAGTTTCTGCCAAAACTTGAAAAATTGTGTTTTTTTCTAAACCGAAAGATTCTATAATTGAAAAATGTCATTTTCAATGTATGCACTGCGGGAAAGTTCAGGGCTAAATACAAAGAAAACAACTTTTTGAAAGTGCACAAAAATTTATCAGAAACTCGAAACAAATACAAAATAAGTTTATACGTTCCTTTTCAACACAATGAAAGCTGTTATGAAAAGTAAGGATTTCTAGGAGTACATCCACTACCAATACATAAAACATTTCCACACAAACTGACGTCACAGCAGCTAAGTAAAGCAGTATCCAGTTTCAAATATTTATGTGTTATTTTTAAATTTTACATGTAATATATCGGGAGAATATTAATAGAAATAAAATCATGTTAATTATAAAAGATCTGTGAAGGTTTTATTTAATACCAATAAAATTAATTTAATTAACTTATTGAACGGATAAGTTATGTCAGAAGTCTGTATACATGTGACTTGAGCGAGTTTATGTAGACTGAGATATTTATTTAATGTGTTGCATACTGTTGTCTGAGGCCTTATACGAAGTGAGAAACCACAACACAGAGAGAAGTTGTAAAAGCCTTCCACCCAGCCTTGGTAGTAGACGGCTTTCGGAACTTACTTTGTGTTGTGGGTTCTCACTTCTTACTAAACAGTATTTTTCTTACCATGAGTGGGGACGACTTGTGGCAGATCTCTTTCTGGATGGTCTTGTTGTTCCAAATTGATTCATTTTCCATTGTTTTACAATGCCATAAAGTACAAGATATATTTTCTTAGATACAAGATATAAATCCCGAACTTCATAAACTTTTATGATCTAAATATATGAATATTTTGCATCATATATGTGGTTTTAAGTATTACACTTTGAAATAGCCTAAAACTGAGTGAAATTTTAATTTGGATTTAGAAGTTAATTAAATTTCTATATGTATCAAATTTACGATATTTGGCAACAAGATACACGCAGACAATTTTCTTTTTTCATACAAATATGCTCGCACAGATAGGCCCTCGTGTAGCTTTGTGCAAAATTTAAAAAAAAAATAATATACAAACAAAAATACAATTTATAACAACGGTTATTATAAATAATGATTTATTTACAAAAGCTTTACAAAACTTATCAAACAATACTGAACCTTCAGTATGGTCTAGAGCTGAATATTCTATTAACGGTTCAAGATGAGCAAATTACTTTGATATTAGTACAGTTCCCTTAAAGAATAGCTAACTAGTTCTCTATTCTTGGCTGGTCTGATGAAGTTTTTCACAGCCGAAGTTATACAATGTCTTCGTAAATATACTAACGTCCGAAGCTACTTCACTGAAGTTAAGCGGTTTATAATTTTCGAAATCTATAAATGTTCCTGGTCAAATATCTACAGCTTCCCGAGTGATAAGCGTTTATTTTACTTATAGTTTACTAACTGTAAAACCGACAACAGTATATTGTTTCTTGGCGAATAGATTTATAAACATTAGGCTAAACTTTCTAAAGTTCAGTCGGCAGTAACACTTGTGCTTACTAGAATTTTATGTACACACCTAGTATACTGTTAATTCTAACACCCGAGAATCTGCAAATTTAGAGAACAGGCAGAAATTTCCCAATACTCATTTAATAGTATGAGTTATATGCATTTATAAACTCATATTTAACTAAACCAAGCGTCGCGGGTTCGAATCCTCGTTACATCAAACAAGCTCACCCTTTCAGCCGTGGGGACATTAAAATGTGTATCGTCAATCCCACTATTTGTTGTTAAAAGAGTAGCCCAAGAGTTGGCGGTGGGTGGTGATGATTAGCTGCTTTTCCTCTAGTCTCTTACACTGCTAAATTAGGGTCCGCTAGCGCAGATAGTCCTCGTATAGCTTTGCGCGAAATTCAAAACAAACCAAACTAAAACAAACATCGATAACAGCGTTATATAACCTCCCCTCCCAAGAAAATGATACATGTCGTTCAACAGCCACTTTATATGGGTTGTGGTTGTCACGTGACTTGCTTATGAATATTACGTTCCCAACTCTGTACTTGTATTTCTTGGCAATTTTAACTCTGATAATACATTACACTTTACAAACTCGAAACATGTAGCTTCAATATGTTTTCGTTTCGACTCATTTTTTAAACATTAAACATTGTGTAACTTGTATAATATAACCCTGCTCACGAAATCAGTATATAATTATTTATTTCTTAGGTCGAATCGAGTGAAAGATAGTAATGTAAACAAACGACTTACACTTTAAACAAAACTCTCAGAACAATGATAAAATAAAAGGTTTCGATAAGCTTCAACTGATTCGCATGAAATTACATACTGAATGTTTCTTTGTTTTTAAATTTCGCACAAAGGGCTATCTGTGGGCTACTCGAGGGCTATCTGCGCTAGCTGTCCCTAATTTTGCCGTGTAAGACTAAAGGGAAGACAGCTAGCCATCACCACCCACCGCCAACTCTTGAGCTACTCTTTTACCAACGAATAGTGGGATTGACCGTCACATTATAACGCCTACACCGCCAAAAAGGTGAACATGTTTGGCGCGACGGGAATTCGAACCCGCAACCCTCAAATTGCGAGTTTTAACACACCTGGCCATGCCGGGCCATACTGAGTGAGGAGTAAGAAATATTCAAACACTTCCTTCACGATTCATCATTGTTGTTTCTTAACATACTGTACATATTTTCTAATTTCGTAATCCTGTACATAAACTGGGTGCTACTATAACGTGCGGTATACACAAATACTACCATTATCACCTTTGTAATGATTCACTAAAACATAATTTATTGATTAAGCGATATAATAAAGCATAATTTCTTACTTTGATGATATACACTTTGAATACCATTTTAAAATGTTACAAATATATCGTCTACATTCGGAAAAAATCGTAAAGTTCGGCATCCTCTGTGAGAGCAGCAAATCTAAATAGTCCACCTCTGTCACATTTCCTTTTTCTTACATGACACTATCACATTTAGGAAAAGGCTCTGCTTTTTGTGGTGTATCTAGATTATGTTCACGTAAAAAAATGCAAAATTATTTTTCTTTAAACGTTTTTAAGCAACAATGTCAATAGAGATTATTTTTCCGATGTAAAGATCGTAGAAATTACAGGCGGATGTTTTTATCTTGAACTCTGGTTCAAAAACAATGTTTGACTTCAAGATGCCACATTTTTACTTTTGTATTCACCTTATCCATCAGTAACCAACAATAATTGTTGTTAATTGTAAACCATCATAAGTTCTTTACCATATCAAGTTTGCTATACAAAACACATATTTTTCAAAACAATTAAAACGTTATTCTAATATTAGTAATGTAGTGTGTTCTTTCAAAAACTAAAATGCATACTTCTACGAATTTGAAAGTTTATCATTTATATTCTAGAGACTTAGACGCGTTTCTCTATGATGCCACTGTTTTGGAATACCTAGCAGGACAGGACAATGAATGTCGACTGCTCACTGTTGGCTCCTGGTGTTCTATGACTGGCTACGGTTTTGCTTTTCCCAAGAAATCCAAGTATCTCAACATGTTTAACAAATACATGATCCAGTACAGAGAAAATGGTAAGGCGTTTAACATACTTTGTTTTTAATTATCTCGATTCGTGTTTCTGGTATCAAAATTATTTTATTTATTATTTTCTAAAGCCTCTAGTTAGTAAATATTTCTAGATATTTCCAATGTACCCCTCCCCTAGTGGCGGAATGGTACAGTGCCTTGTAAATTTATTCACCCCTACTAATAATGTCACATTTTGATAAAAGATGAACAATGTAAACATTTCTTTCAGTAAACCGATTTTTATTCAAAGTTCTAATGATCAAAATTTAACACTTTTGTATGTGAAGGAGATTGAATGTCAACAAAACGTGCAAAGAAAATATATAAACTGAAATTTGCTGACTGATTAAGTATTTAGCCTCCTACGTCAGTACTTATTGGTTTATACGAGCTTTGGACAATTGGATGTGATAATTTGTGTCATTTCTTTCTGTAAAAACGCTACAATCCAGTTCGTTATGAATCTTTAATCAACTGCAGTCTTCAAATCTCGCAATACATTTTCTGTTGGATTCAAGTCAGGGCTTTAATTGGGTCACTCCAAAACATTCACTTTCTACTTTTGAATCCACTCCAATGTAGCTTTGGCCTTGTGCCTTGGATCATTGTTCCACATAAATGTAAAGATTCGACCCAGTTTTAGATTCTTGCCTGACTCAAGAAGGTTTTCCTCTATGATTCGCCTGTACTCTACATCATCTATCTTCCACTCAATCCTGACAAGCATCTCCATAACATGATGATACCACCACAATACTTGGTAGTTTGGAGGTTGTTTGCTGTTTTATGTATTGTGTATTGCTTGCGCCAAAGATATCGTTTTGAAATTAGACAAAAAAAGCTCATATTTTGTCTCGACTGACCAAACAACTTTTTGTCACATATCTTCAATATCATGTACATGTTTTGTCGCAAACTCTACATGAAATTTAAGATGATTTTTTTTCAGTATTGGCTTCTTTCTTGCCACTCACCCATACAGTACAGCTTTGTATATTGCCGATGTATAAACACTGACTCCAAACTCAAGAGATGGAACATTGCAAATCCTTCAAAGTCACTTCTGGTTTCACATTTGCATCCCTAACCAGTTTTCTGTTTGGTTGCCTGCTTAGTTTGGAAAAATGGCCTGATTTGGATAGTAACTAAATGGTATAAAACACTATCCACTTCATAATGATGAACTTCATCCAAATTCAAATGGGTAATCGGTGACTTATAACCTTCTCCTGATTTGTAGTTCTCTACAGCTTTGTCTCTGACTTTTTTGGAAATATCTTTGGTCTTCATAGTTGGTTGGTCGTATCACTAGATGAGTTGTGGCTTTAACAGGTGTATCCACTCTGAAGTCAAGATAAACCACTTTGATTACAAACATACAGAAACCATTACATTCATTTTGTAATTTTTCAAACTGATCTTTTGCACCTGAACTGATTTAGAGTTGTAATAGCAAATTTGTTAAATGCTTACCCAATTAAAAATATCCTAATTCTCTTAAAAATTTAATTTGCATAATATCAAAAATTTTAGCTTTCTCATTTTGAAGTAGATTGTGCAAGTTCTAAGTAAAAAAATCCCGTTTGAAAGTTCCATAAGTGTAAGCTCAGATAGGAATAAAATGTGCAAATAAAGTGTTTGAATGGTTTAAATTTCATGCAAAACTACAAGACAGTTATCTGCGATAGCCGTCCTCAATTTAGCTAGTCACCAACCACCGCAAACTCTTGAGCTACATTTTTACCAATGAACAGTGTGCTTTACCGTTATAATATAAAGTGGCGAGCATGTTGAATGACGGAGTTTCGAACCTACGACCCTCAGATTGCGAGTCGGGTGCCTTAAACACAAGGATATGCCAGGCTCATGCGTTAATGTGAGTACCTGTTTATATCCACGTTTCCGATCATCGTATTTGTTTTTACAAATATACGTTTCGAATTAGAGGAAGTTAATATTCATCAGCTCTGTTTATTGTTTATTATATTTTCAATGGTACAAGGAGATGTGTTCAACTTCATTAACATGTTTATTTTGTCAAAGATTATTATTTTGTATCCATATCTTATACTTACGGATAAAGGTGTTGATCCTTTTTTGTTTGGAACATGGTTGTTCACCTCTTCATTGTCTTAAACGCTCAGCTGTGAATTTTCGTTTCCTTGGAGAATTAAGAATGTCTTTTATCTCTTTTTTCACGACATGTTGCTGTCTTCAGCTCTGTATGGTTTTAAAATATCACCACACGAGCATTACTTCTTTTGCGGGTAAGCTGTATCTAAATCTCCATCCACAATTTCAGTGACAGCACTGCACCGTCGAATTACAAAGGATTTATCATGAACCAAGTACGTATTTACTATCACCTGCTCTGATGTCCCTCTGCAATATTACCGTATATAAGTAGAGGTACTTCCGCAGAGTACCTGAAAATGTTTTGTTCCAAGAGTAAATAAAACCAAAATTAAGAGCAACAAATATTTTTATTTCTTGCTTTTCAACTTAATATGTCATGCTGTGTTGTATATGAGAGAGTACATAATTCTTCTCGTGATTCCTAGCATGCGTTCGTTTCACTGACATCAAAGGCAGTAAAAACTGCAACATAAAGCGTTCCTTATATGACGGCCCAGCATGACCAGGTGGTTAAGGCACTCGACTCGAAATCTGAGGGTCGCAGGTTCAAATCCCCGTCACACCAAACATGCTCGCTCTCTCAGCCGTGAAGGCGTTGTTATGTGACGATCAATCCCGCTATTAGTTTGTAAAAGAGTAGCCCAAGAGTTGGCCGTGGATGGTGATAACTAGCTGCCTTTCCATCTAGTCTTACACTGCTAAATTAGGGACGGCTTGCGCAGATAGTGCTCGAGTAGCTTTGTGCGAAATTCAAAACAAACCAAAACAATTCTTTATGACGCCATTTTCCACCTACTGACTAGATGACAGACAACACACTCCTGTATAGTGCGAGTGGTTAAAACAAGTGACCCGTCCAGACGGCCTTCGGGCCTCTTTCAAGGAAATTAGTTCATGCGATGATTAATCCTCTGTACACAAGTGTCATAATTTTTCATTTTTAACCAACACGTTTTCTATCTGTAATTTAACACTTAATACTTAGCTCCTATCAATATGCAGCACTTTTTTATGTTGCATTTTTTTTTCTTACATAGCATGAGTACGTCATTTAGTGAATGAAAATATTATATAAGTTTTATTGAACAAAACGAAATAAATGAATCGAATTTATTAAATAAAATTGTTTTTAGTTAAACAGAAAGTTACATGACAGGCTATCTGTTTTCAGTGCTATAAGACCGCCAACTAACCACTGTGCTACTTTGGAGCTATTAAAAAAACAACAACTTTGTTCTCACCAAATGTTAAAACAACAAGGATTTTTCTCCTCTTCCATTAACGTTAACCTTTATTTCTATATAAAAGTTCCGCAGAGAATATTAAGGGAGCCATTCAAAAAGATACTCGTGGTCGTGATTGGATGACAAATATTTTAACTCTAAATGTATGACATACTTAAGAGACATGCATGGAAGAGACAACATTAATTACGTGACAAAAACATCTTATGTAGATTCTTTGTAAATTACTTCTTGGATTTCATGAAGAAACATGGCAACATAACCCGTTTCGTTATTCTGCAGCATTCCACTAAACACCCACAAACAAACTCAAAACTTTGAATATAAATCAGAGGCGTCGGAACTTGGGTGCTGTAACGCCTCCAATATTATGTATTTGACTTATATAGCAACTGTGAGTTAAATAAATCAATGAATTTTCTGGGAGGTTCGTATCATAAAACATCCATGTCTAGCTTAGCACTCCCACCTTACAACACCGCTATCCATGTATGCATGCGTGTCTATATATATGTGTATATGTAGACATTTAATGTCCACTAAAGAATATGTTGCATACTGCATAGTATTTATAACAACGTTTGTGAAAACACGAGTTGCTTTAAATATAACTAACACTCGTGGAAAATCACTTTCAAAGAATCATTTTGAGAACATATTTTCAGTTAAATCTTTGTTACAACCATCAAGATCAAACAGTTTAAACTTAAAGAAGGATAAAACTCCTTCACTGAAATCACAAAGATCATTTTAACACCTAGAATTTCGTTTCTTTCTCCCTATCAAATGAACTCTTTAAAATTTTTATTTTCGAACTACCTTCTTTCAAGGATGGTGGGGGCGATATAAACGTGTCCGTTAATGCCACTATTCGTTGGTAAACGAGTATCTTAAAACTTTGCGGCGGATGATGATAACTAGCTGCCTTCCATCTTGTCTTACACTGCTAAATTAAGGACGGCTAGCGCAAACAACCCTCGTGTAGTTTTGCGCGAAATTCAAAACAAATAATCCCCTGCTATTCAGTAGCTACTACTCTATATGCTACTCTCAAATTATTTATCTTTAATTGAGAAATTTTCTGCATCCAATCCTTTCCATCCAGGTGACTTAGACCGACTCCAAAGGTTCTGGTTGCAAGGCGTTTGTAAGCCCAGTAAGAACAAGCGAAACGCCAGCAATCCTTTAGACACCAACCAGTTCATGAGTGCCTTCCTGTTACTTGGATGTGGAGTCATATTCACTCTGGTCGTGTTAGGCTTAGAACACATATATTTCAAGTACATCCGTCAGCATCTGGCTAAGAAGGACACTGGAGGCTGTTTTGCTCTTGTCAGTTTGGTAAGTTTATCTCATCTTTCATTCTAAGTTGTGATTAGAGATTTAATCCATTGAATTACTTATTTTATTATTTCATTTTAGTATCGCTCAATAGGTTTATGTGTCTGAAAATTTGATAAATGGTCTCTTCTTACGATAATCCTGAATAATGCACTTGCATATTGAATACAGATCGATGATACGGTTCAACACCATACAATTTTGCATAAGTCAATCCCTCCATTATTTATGATTATATTATAATTATTTTTACTAACTCAGATTTATCGGACTGTGACTAATCATAGCTTTGAGCTATTGAATAAATAAACTACAGTAAAAAGTAACGTAAAAAATATAAAATGGCAAAGTTAAAAAATATAAAATCGCACATACAGGACAGATAAAAAAGCTAATTTACAAACTGCATTATGGAAATATAAAATGTACATCTACACAATGGGTCTTCTCGATTCTGTAAACCACGGGTATTAAAACTCGATTTTTAGTGTTATAAACCCTTAGAGTTACCGCTGAGTCATCAAGAACCCGTCCTTATAAAGATATTATATGTTATGGAAAAGCATGTTAACACCTTTTAGTTTACATTTTGGTTGTGTGTCTGTTGAATTTTACGCAAAGCTGAGAAAAACAACATAAATTAAACATAACTGTGATGTATGTATTACTATATCTTGATTAAATGTCATCACTATTATACAGTTTTTCTTTACTTGTTTGGTTGTTTTTGTAGTGCTGTGTTTCAATGAACATAGTAAAGTTGTACTTATAACTAAGTTCTAAATACAATGGGGTTCCAACTGTAATATTTATTGGTTATCTGTTGTCACCTGGTGATTCCTGTGTCACCTCGTACTTAAACTTTTTAAAAGAACAATAAATTTCTCTAAGAAAGTTAACCTCAAGGATTAATGATAATACTGACCATACTAGATATATATTTTTAAGATTACTACTAGTTAATAATACTTACAAAAGTAGATATTACGTTTCAAACTATGTCATGTTAATGAAACTAGTTGACACCATTTTCTTGGTTTTTGAGTTACCAAGTAATAAAAAATGAAGCAGAGAAAAAATAATAAATGTAAACTATTTGCTTTGATATTTACATATATTACAAAAACTTGTGACATAGATATTGCTATAAAAGGAAATATTGTATAATATTGTAAATTTCTGATGATCTTATGCGAAGATTTTTAAAGTACCCGTTTCGGTGAACATTCCAAGTCATCCCTAAACAGGCAAAGCTGCCACCTGCCTGATATGAATTTCAAACACTTAATTTTCTTCAGCCTACTCAGACTAAACTAGTAATGTCAAAAAGTAGGATGTAATAGCATGTACTACATCAAGGTACCCACTAACAGTTCTTTTCCACTGAATAAATACATTCCATTATGCATTAGTTTCTATGCCACAAAAAGAAACCCACTTCACATTTCTTTTGTATACACATTAAGAAAATACATATTTCGCCATAACTTACAACTCAGAATAACGTAAGCAATTTTATTTCCTTAGATCAATAAGTCACAGGTGCATTCAATTATACTCTAGCTGTTAAGAATCAAATAGTTCACAGAAGATTATCTTGTTTCGTCCTACGTCTACCTATTGCAGCATTACGGTTAATATATTTTTAAAAATCTTATTTGAAAACCCTACTAAAATTTATGTATCTTTTTGTAGAGTATGGGAAAATCGTTGAGTTTTCGAGGTGCCGTGTACGAGGCTCAAGATATGTTGAAACGTCACCGGTGTAAAGACCCTATCTGCGACACCCTCTTGTGGAAAGCTAGACATGAACTCGACATGGCTCGCTTCAAGCTAAAACAGCTGCAGAAAGAGCTGTACCTCAAGTAAATTAAAAATTCCAATTCTAATGTAAAAAGTAAAAATACGTTCAAACAGGCTGACTTAAAACACCTAAAAAGGTGATGAATCGATAGACAATTTTACCTCAAATAGTTTCAAAAGCAGGACGTATAAAAGAGATCACAAATCTTAATTTCAAACACTTTCATCAGGAACTTTATATCAGTAGAGATCTCGAGCTCAATCAAATTCGGTAAGAGTTCTATGTCAGTACACTCTCGAGTTCAATCAGTTCTAGTAGGAGTTCTAAGTCAGTACACGTTTCGAATTCATTCAATTCCAGAGGAATTTCAAGCTGAACCAACTCAAAAATAAAACGTGATATTAGTACACGTCTAAAATTCAATTAATTCAAATGATAATTTTACACCAGTACACATTTAGAACTAAATCAGTTTCAAAAGAATCTTTATATCAGTACATATCTCGAGCTCAATCAATTCCAGTTGGAGTTCTACGTCAGTATATGTATTGCGCTTAGCTTTCTTTGAAATAGGCTTTATATCAGTACACACATCAAATGAATCACCTATAGAAGGGGCGTTATATCAAAACAACTCCCTATCTGAATCATTTTGGAGGTAATTCTACCCTATCCCGCCATGTATAATTATAGAACAATTAATCTCACAAGTAAGACTTTTTCTCGCGTTGATGCTTGTGTAATTCCGTAATATTTTCAACGAAACTCTCACCTCAATCCTATTTAACAAAATGCTTTTAATGTATTTCAACTGGTATTAAATTCATCACAGCGGTATTTGGAATTAGCTGTAAAAGTCTTGAGGATTTGTATTGAAAGAAGAAAGTTTCGTTCGATTGTTATTGGTACACAAAAACAGATATTTGGTTCATTATTTTAAAAAACACATTTTCTATTTCAGGACAAGTCCTGATGATCCTGTAAAACCACAATACCTCACAAAAAATTACAGCAGTAGAAATGAGTTTCAGCCTCCACGTTCAAGACTTTACTACAGGCCAATGCGAAAGGAAATTGCAGAATATGAGACAGTTATTTAGAATTTTAAATCTTTTTAAATGTTTTATTTATTAATGAATGTAAAAAAATGGGATATTCTAAGTTTATGACTAACCTTCAATTAATTCTGCTTAAATGTCTGAGCTTTGAAAGTTTTTACTTAGTGTACGTTATGTCAAGTCATTATTATTGTTGTAAATCTGATATTGCATTAGTTCTGCATTTTCTCATGTTTTTCGAAAAACCATTTCTTCTGCTTAAGTTTTCTAATCTGAGTAGTTTTTAATTATTGTATGTTACACTAATTGTAAAGAAAAGAAGGTTCTGTATGACTGAGAAGAAGCATGTGTACTTATGTCTTAACATGTGCTAGTTTATTTGACGACTCAATCATCGTTATGATACATGCTTGCTCAAATGATAAAAAAAAAAAAAAGAAATTGAAGTATTGTAGCCAAATCTGGCAGTTAGTTGATAAAAACAGAATGTGGAAACAAATCACTCAAAACGTTGGTATGAAGATAGTTATAATTACAAACACGCCAATGCTGAAACATAGATACCTAGAAAAACAAATTGAGTATCTCTCCATCTGACATCATAACCGTTTTAATAAAACTATCTCAATTAAAATTTTCTTAATATTTCCTACAATCAAAATATACAACAGCACCATGAGGCAGAAGAGTTCTGTAGAATATTAGCTTCAACAACTATATGTGTTATTTCTATAATATAACTGTTGAAATAACCTCAATAACCAAATTTATTGTAAAATGAAATAATGACAAATTAAATAAATTAGTATTTCCTACTTAAGTTTTAAATAAACTAAAAAATTTGTTTTGTATTCAGATCGAGATTTTTTATTTATTGTTTCGTGAAAAGACATTTAACACTCATGAAAAAAAACAGTAAGATCTATTTCTCTTAGATTTTTATAACACTTTTTTCAGGGCGTGTGTAAAACTCCACCAAGGTTTCCATCCATTATCACATCATTCTGAATTGCATTGAACTGGTTAAAGTTTTACAGAAATAATGTCATTTTCACAATACTTATTTTAAATAACTAATTTCAAAATTTAGATATAATTTTTCGAATCTTAAAAACATGCGTGAGCCGAAACATATTGAGTAAAAACTTTACATTCGTTCTTCGCAATATTTAGCATTTATCTACCTATTTCTACCAGTTTCCTGGGAGACGTTAAAAACTGCACTTCTCACTGATGTTTGTTTCCCTCTTACACTGTTTACTAATTTTAGGTCTGGTCGTGGCTTAGTGTTCAGAGTGTCAGTTAAGTAAGTCTCGATATTCGATCAGACAGAAGACAAAACTTGGTGGTAGGTTATCTTCCACCTGGTCTGTCAGTTCAAAATTCAGTTTGGCTATGCAAAGATAACCATTTGTATGTTTGTAAGGGATATTAAGACAGGCAACACTAGCCTAAAACAACTTTTGTTTTTCGAATCTAATTAAACGTACAACATATATTGTTGTAACAATGGATCGGGAGTTAGATATACCTACTGTAAAATGTTTAATATGTTGCCTATTGATACCTTTAATAAAAATGCTCTACAATTTAAGTAGATAAATCATTCTATTTCCTAAAATGAAATTAAGTTTTAAAAGTTTACCCACATGGTGATGTCATATCCAATTTATTTTTCAACCTTAACTCTTATATAATTTATGGCAACGATTATGAATAATAAACTTTTAGCTTGTTGAAGCATAATAATTCTGTTGTTGAGAAGATAGAAGCACTATATTATTTGTTATTTTAAATTAATTTTCTTCTTTTTTCCGAATTTGGAAGACATACAAATCTTTTGACAAAAGTAGAAGAAATATATCACAATATATGATCCAGTAAGATAATATATTTGAATTTGTTTGACTATTTTCAGTTGTTGTGACACAAATACTAAGCCCAAAAACAAAGAATGCTATTAGAAATTACAGTTATGTGTTAGTACTATTTTTAAGATATATAATGCGTGAGTTCTGTTTTCTTCCTCTTATTTTAGCCTGAAATGTTATCACATTTAACGAAGTTTTATCTCAAAGTAAACGTTTTAGTAGTGAGGAAAATTTTGAAATTACCACGTATCTACCAGTTTAAGTTTGTTTCTTGTTATTCTTATGTGTTTCATACAAATAACTGATATCATGATTTGTGTAGATTAAATATCAATATTAAGAAGTTTATTTGCAAGAAAAATGTGCATTTTGATGTGTATCTCATATTGTCCAAGAATGTAACCATTGAATGTATGTATGAAAAACCAGATTCAATGTATCATTGCAAATGATATAACAAGTCAAGTTTTCTTTATCTGGTTGTACCTGTAAATGTTAGTTATAAAGTAATATTATCGAGAAATAAAATACTTTCGTTTGCAAACTTATTCTGAGTACTGTCATACTTTGACTTCTAATTCGAACTCACACTGCTAAAAGTTTAATCGTAATTGCACGTGCCTTGTTTTTTCTTGTTTATAAAGGTATATCACATCTTGAACTTATTGTTGCCTATACAACTCTAGCTACAAATTATTGCCAAAACTATTTGTTTGCCTTCGTCATTGTAATCAAAAACCGTTTTCAAATAACTTTGAAAAGACGGTCTAATGTATTTTACTTGTTTTCGACTTATTCTTTTAATATAAAAACAGTAGATGTAATTCATATAAACGGATGCCCAAAGAAACAAACTGTTGTTTAAGCACTACTGACTTAAAAATCAATACAATTCAATCGCAATTGAGTTTCTGTTCGATTTTGCCTAATCAATATTCAATTTCACTTGAAAATTTACAGATGACATGTGTAGTATGTAAACATGCTGGCTATGCACCCTACAAAAAAGCAACCAGATCCAATGCATCATATTTCGTTGTTGGTTTGTTTCTCGTATTACTCTGTAAAAATTTAAAATGAGAAATATCAGTAAATGGAAACATTTGGATGACAGTCTAGAATAAAAACAAAGAGGATGGATGTAAAATGAGAAAAGACAGGCTGAGGTTGCAATAGGACTATCTGTTTCCAGAACATTAACTTTAAGGCTATGGAAACAATATAAGAAGACAAGAGATAACGCCCAAAGGCGTGTCCAGGAAAATCACAACATCTCAAGACGACTTTTTCTACTTGTTTCTCCAATATAGAAGTCGTGGCAGTTATCACATTGTATGTGATCTCAAGACGACTGTCATTTGGTTTTAACTTCCAGATGCTACAAAGCCGTCACCGCCGGCCATTTCACATGACGTCTATATTCAGACAGACCGTACCTGAAGACTTCGTGAGAAGGGTCTATATGTCTGACGTCCAGTGATTTGAGTCACACTAACATCCTCTCAGAGACAAGTCTATTTACAGTTACGACAGAAAGTGTTCGTACCCCTGCGTCGTGACTAGTTTTTTCCTCATGACATAAAAAGTATCATGAGTAGGATAATGAATGTATAGTATATAATACATATTATACTAACACATATCTGCATAAAGTTGTTATGTAAATTAAATGACAAATAAACTGTTTATAAACAAATAACCAAACATAGGAAAGACAGAAAGTGTTCGTGCGTTTACTTTAATGGTCAGTTGTGTAACCTTTTAGGTAAATTACTTGGCGCAATCTCTCCTCATAGCCCTCCATGATCGTTTTACAGTACTCGAATGGTATGTTCTTCCATTCTTCTTTACAGAAGACCTCCAACTCTTGCAAGTTTTTTGGATGACGCTGATGAACCCTGGTCCTCAACTCATGCCAAACGTTTTCAATTGGGTTGAGACCGGGTGACTGCGATGGCCACTTCAGAACGCTTATATGGTTCCTCTGCAACCAGTATTGCACATATTTCGATGTGTGCTTAAGGTCATTGTTGTGCTGGGAGATCCAATGGCGCTCAAGCCGCAAGTTCTGAGCATCATTCTTGATATATGTGCCTAATATATCAATGTACTCTTCTTTTTTCATGATTCCGTTGATACAGTGAAGGCTATCTACACCAGAATAGCTAAAGGAACCTCAAAGCATGATCAAGCTACCTCCTTGTTTAACTGTAGGGACGGTGTTCTGTGGAATATTTCGTTCCCCCTTCTTACGGAAAATATTGCGAACAACATTGTGGCTGAAAGGCTCGATATTAGTCTCGTCTGACCAAAGAATACTCTTCCAACAGGTAAAGGGCTTTTCTACATGTTTTCTTGCATACCTCAATCGTGCTTTTAAATGAGCAGACTTTAAATATGGAGTTCTACAAGCACGGCATGCTTCAAACCCAGAAGAGCGTAACATGTTTGTAATTGTAGAGGTGCTTACTTCAACCCTAGTTTCCCTTACCAGTTTCTGTATGTCATTACGTGTTAAACGAGGATTCCTACTAACTTCTCTGAGAACCTTCCTCTTTGATCTCTCTGGAATTTTGGTGGGGCGTCCAGACCGAGGGAGGTTAGTAGTTGATCCTGTGAGCTTAAACTTGGCAACTATGCTTTGAACAGCAGATTTTGGCACATTAAGTTGTGTAGCAATACCGGAGAGAGTATGTTTGGTGCCAATAGGATTCAAACCCGTCACCGAAGGGAATCAAACCGCTGAATTTAGTGTTGTAAATCCGTATACTTACCATGCTCGCCTTTTCAGCCGTAAGGGTGTATTAATGTGACGGTCAATCCCACTATTCGTTGGTAAAAGAGTAGCCCAAGAGATAGCGGTTGGTGGTGATGACTAGCTACCTTCCCTCTAGTCTGACACTGCTAAATTAAGGATGACTTGCACAGATAGCTCTCGAATAGTTTTGCGCGAAATTCAAAACAAACAAACAAACCGTAGACTTACCACTGCGCCAGCAGTGGATTCTCAAACGAGTCTCCGATTTATTATCTTACGTACGTTACGTGTTATGGCATTTCTCAACATGATTGATACACACAATTTTCTATTTAGCAAAAGTATATTTTAATATACAAAAGATAATACAATTTATAATAATAGTTATTCCAACTAAAGATTTAAATACAACAGTTTGGCAAGCTTACAAACAGTATTCAGTCTTCTATCTGGTCTGGAACTGAATATTTTATCGACCGTTTACGAGGAAAGGATTAATTCTGAGTTGACAAATTAGCTAGCTCTCTTTCTTGCTAAGCATCACACCGTTCACAAGTTGACTTTTCTCCAACAACGACACGTAATATCTTAGTATAAATACCAAAATCCAAAGCTAATTCACCAATGTTCGACATCTATAGATACTCCTCTGTAGTTTTCCAATTAATAAGAGTTTATCACAATTATAACTTCCGCGGTTTAAAGTATACTTACCGTAGCGACCCCACAATATTATACTAATTTCCCATGTGTTGCCATGGCTACATTTTATACTCATTAGACAAGATTCTCGTAATTATAACTGACAATAATACTGGCAATCAGGAGTATTTTACTTGTACAAATCGTATATTGTTTATTCTTACTTACGAGAATCGTCTACAAATTTAAAAAACAGGCAGAGTTTCGCAATATACATTTAACAATATTAATTATATACATTAATCTGAAAAACATAGACATTAAAATAAATGTATGATAATAAACCGGTTCACAAGAAAATAGAATAAACAAAGATCACTTATATATATACATTGATCATCATAAGCTAATCAAACGTTTGAAAGAAAATACAACTAGATAAACAAGTTAGTCCATAAGTTAATGAGAAATTTTAAAGAAAGAATATCTCCAGGTACAAAAGCCGCAACTACTAATGAGAAACTTGAATAAAAAGACATCCCCAAATTAAGAGGTCACCATTAGTTATGAAAACTTTAAAATAAAAACCAACTCCAAAGGCAAAAGCCACCATTACATACAAAAAACTAAAAAATATATATCCAGATTAACAGGTCAACATTAGTTGTAAGAAACTTAAAATAAAAGACATTTATAGATTTAAAGGCCATCATTATATCTAAGGAATTTAAAAACAAAAACATCTCTCTACATATATGGTCTACCAATCGCTAAGTTAATGAAGAAGTAATAATATTATGATTTCAATTATAAACTCTCGTTTATCGGAGGGCAATGTAGAAAGAACAAAATACATGTTTGGATACATTGCAAATATGCTAATAGTGAAAGAGAAAGATAAAGGTCGATAATATGCAAAGAAGTTTGTTTGTAAAATATTAGAGTTAAGATTAGTGAAAAGTACTTTGTTTTTATAATATTAATATACGTGGCTCATGGCACATCTTTCTTCGTACACTCAGATTGCCCGATGTGGCTTTGCTTTGAAAAACATATACATGCACGAAAATATAGAAGTCTGTTTTCTGATTTTATAATTCCTACATGAATTGAAAAATTTTCAGAGCCTGGCACAGTTTCATTACACCTCTCATAAAACATACACAACAAGTTTAATAAATAATAGATTCAAATAGTACGTCAATTTTGTTTTCCATACACATCTCGAATAAAGAGGAATAAGAAAAGGGTGAGCATTCTGTCTCGTAGACCTAAGAGATTGACAAAAAGCTAAATAACGTGTTACATTGAATCAAAGGAGTTGTTGTTTCTCTTTCAATGAGAAATTCGTCGGATCAACATTATTTGAAGCTTTGCATATAAACCACCTGTAAAAACAATCGGGGTATTTCAGAATTTTCACGTGACGACAAACCCACCAATAAATTCAAAATAAAATCAGCTAGTTTTTTTCAGCGTGTTTAATATACTTTGTGAGTATTATATTTCAAGTTTCTCATTTGGCTTCTTTGTGTGTGTTTTTTTCTTATAGAAAAGCCACATTGAGATATCCGAAGGGAGTTGAACTCCTCATTGTAGTGTTCTAAATCTGTAGACTCACCTATATACAAGTGGGACATTGTTTTGTTTCTATTTCTTGGCTTACAATAAAATGTTTCTGTCATGAGCTATAACAATCTAAAACTGCACTGAGTAAAATGTAAATAAACGTAGAAAAATATATTATTATCTTTAATGTATGTTGCTTAATGAATAGGTGTTGTGAAAAATATAAATCAAATGAATAACGCCATCTTCAAGTGATATTGAACGATCTTTCATGGATAAAAGTTTCGTTCTACCTGCAATTATATCTCTTAGTTTGTTTCTTTTTTGAATGTCGCGCAAAGCTACTCAAGAGCTATCTACGCTAGCCGTCCCTAACTTAGCCGTGTAAGACTAGAGGGAAGGTAGCTAGTCATCACCACACACCGCCAACTCTTTTACCAGCAAATAGCGAGATTGACCATTACACTATAACGCACCCACGGCTGAAAGGGCGAGCATGTTTGGTGCGACCGGGATTCGAATCCGCGACCCTCGGATTACGAGTCGAACGTCTTAACCCACCTGACCATTCCGGGCTCGTCGTTTAGTTTTAATTTTATTTTATCTACTCTGCTGATGTGTGTGGCGCCTGGCATGGCCAAGCGCGTAAGGCGTGCGACTCGTAATCCGAGGGTCGCGCTAAACATGCTCGCCCTCCCAGCCGTAGGGGTTTATAATGTGACGGTCAATCCCACTATTCGTTGTTAAAAGAGTAGCCCAAGAGTTGGCGGTGGGTGGTGACGACTAGCTGCCTTCCCTCTAGTCTTACACTGCTAAATTAGGGACGGCTAGCACAGATAGCCCTCGAGTAGCTTTGTGCGAAATTCTAAAAACAAACAAACAAACTGCTGATGTGTATATGTAAGGAGAAAGAAAGAAAATTTTAATATGTTCCTCTTGTTTGAAGTTAAGCACAAAATTACATGAAGAGCTATCTGGACTTTATCCACCACTGGTATCAAAACCCAATTTCTGGCGTTATAAGTCCGAAGACGTATCGATGTGCCACTGGAGGGCGAAGTTTTAATGGTGTTTATTTATTTATGTATTTAAACAGTGCTTTGAAAAATAATTCACCATCTACCAATAATGTCACATTTTGATGAAATACAAATAATGTAAACAATATTTCTTAATGGGCCCCCAGTGGTTCAGCGGTATGTCTGGAGACTTACAACGCTAGAAATTGGGTTTTGATACCAGTGGTGGGCAGAGCACAGATAGCCCATTGAGTAGCTTTGTGCTTAATTCCAAACAGCAACACAGTTTCTTAATGAAACTGTTTTTATTTAAAACTCTAATGATCAAAGTTAACACTATTATGCGTGAAAAAGTTTGGATATCAGCAAAACCTGCATAAACAAAAAATAAATTGAAATCTATTGATTGCAAAAATATTCAGCCCCATTAAGTCTGTACTTCATGGAAGCAGTTACTGCCGCGAGCCTTTTCGGATAGGTCTCTATCAGCTTTGCACTAAAGAATGGTGTAATTTTTCTGACAAGTTAAGAATCATTGGTCGACTGCAGCCTTCAAGTCTCATCATAAATTTTCTTTTGGATTCAAGTCATGACTTTACCACTCCAGAACATTCACTTACTTCTTTTGAAACAACTTTAGTGTGGATTTGGTCTTGTGCTTCGGGTCATTTTCCTATTGAAATGTGAATTTTCGACCTAGTTTTAGATTGTTGCACATATTCTTCAAAAATTCGCCATCTTTCCTGAATTCCTTACATATTTCCCAGTTTCTGCTAATGATAAACATTACATAACTTGATGCTAGAACCACCATGCTTGATACTGGGTTTGGTGTTGACTGTGTGATGTGCCGTGTTAGGCTTGCTTCGAATTAAAAGCAAAAAGCTCAATATTTATTATGCATTACAACAAAATATTCTGACACATGTTTACGGTATCATTTACATGTTTTGCCCCAAACTCTATGTGATATTTAAAAAGTCTTTTTCAACAATGACTTCTTTCTTGCCACTCATCCACATAAGCCAGCTTTGTATAGAGACTGAGATATTACCAATGTATCAACACTGGAACATGGAAGGTTGCAAATCTTTTAAAGTCACTCTTGGCTTCACAGTGGCATCCCTAACCGGTTTTCTGCTTGCCTGACTGCTATGTTTGAAAGGCTGGTCTGGCTGAGTGGTGTAAAATACATTTCATTTTTTAATGATTGGAGTAATTAGATTGTGTAGATTCTAAATATAAAGTTCCGTTTTTACGTTTTATGATTGCAAGCTCATACAGCGACAAAGTTTGGAATCTTTACAGGGGGTGTATACTTTTACTAGGTATTGTATATGTTTTACTTGTAAAAGAGTAAACTGAAAGTGTCTAAATTTCCTTAAGCACATTTACTCTCTAACAGGAACAATTTATAAACAAGTTTTTAATTAGAAGTTACCTAGTAACATAAATCTGAATCCCTAAATTGATAATGAATGTTAAATCTCATTTTCAGTTTTGAGATGAATAGGTTTTTGATTTATTGCGTTAAATTAAATCTATACTGTAATCGAAGTATTAACATAAAAATTTTTGATACAGCGTTTAACAGAACCATGTAGTTGTATAAAGTTCTGTAGTTCAAGATGGCACTTTTACGTCCTTCAAAACGTTCTTTCGTTGTAAGGCGAACTTGCAGGAGTGCGCATTCTATACTATATTAAACTTTCTAGATTCACCTCAATTCTTCCACGTTCCAGATCGCGTAACACAGTAATTAGATTCGCTCTGGTTTTATAACAAATAACGCAAACTGCAAGAAAAAATAAAAGATAAAATAAAAGATTTTTTCACCCAAAATAAACTAACAATAAACTTGAAGTGGCCAGTCTTTTTTCATTTCGAGATTACACAATTGGCTGAAACATTGCAAAGCAACATACCCAAATACTGATAAATCAGCAAATAGTAAATAAACAGTCATGAAGAAATATTTACTAGGAATTCTCAAATCTTAGCGCAAACAATTTTGAAAAGTATCTAAAAACTGCCCTTTTATAATATTTCACATTTTTCTAACAGCAACAGTACCTACGAGACACAAGTTTTTGTTTTTGGAACTAATAGTATTGTTTGTTTGTTTGTTTTGAATTTCGCGTAAAGCTACACGAGGGCTATCTGTCCTTAATTTACCAGTGTAAGACTGCTAAAGTGTTAAACTGTGAAAGTGTTACAGTTTCCCCTGTATTATTCAGACTAATTTGTTTAGTCTATTTCCCAACCAGCAGGCCCAGCATGGCTAGGTGTGCCAAGGCGTTCGACTCGTAATCTGAGGATCGCGGGTTCCAATCATCGTCACACCAAACATACTCGCCCTTTCGGCCATGGGGGCGTTATGATGTGACGGTCAATCCCACTATTCGTTGTAAAAGATTAGCTCAAGAGTTGGTGGTGGATGGTGAGACTAGCTGCCTTCCCTCTAGTCTTACACTGCTATATTAGGGACAGCTACAGCAGATAGCCCTCGCGTAGCTTTACGCGAAATTAAAAAACAAAACAAACAGCCAACATAATTTTATTGAAGTCAATTGTTCACCGACTTTTATACCATTTGAAAAATATCAAAATAAACTTTTTATAAATCATTTAAAGTGTTTTACTTATAAAGTAACAACAGCAGAAAAGTGAAGATAGAGAAATGGAAAAAGGAAAAAAATGAATTTCTTACGTGGTACTAGAAAACCATACAAACCACATAAGGTTATCATTCTTCATACTAAATAATATTTATATTATGCACTAAACATAAAACTACGCTACATTATTGAACTTAAAACTGCTAATTTAAGTACAAAAGAATATAAAAATCACAAACTCTTTCACTTTAGTCTCGCGCTACAATAGCGGTAAGTCTAAAGATTTACAATTTCAAAATTAGGAGCTCAATTCGAGGTCTAGTGGCTAGAATGCCAGAACGTTAGTCCAAAATCCAAGGTTCGCGTCTCGATTCCGCATCAACGCCCTCAAGAAAACGTCGGTATGCTGTAAGACTGAGAGTCAAATCCCATTATCTGGTCTAATAAGAAGTTGGTGGTGAATATTGTTATTTATCTTTCCTCTAATATATCAGTCCAAAATTAGAGACAGCTAATGCATGAATTTCAAAAAAAATCAGTTCACTCGACAGGCACGACACAAAAATGTCAATTTTATAGTTTGTCCTACAATAGAGAAACTTTTATAATGAAGATGCTCTCAAAAGAGATGTAATTTTCTACGTAACAGATATTCAACAAACAGCATAAAATCATATTTTAATTCATTATTTTCCTACAGTTAAAAATTGCACCTCTTATCAACAAAATTGTGATGTGACTTTTTTTTGTAACAGTTTCTGTAACTGGTTATATAGCCTTGTTTGCAAACCAAGTCCACCTAGCAGTAATGGCTTGAAATTATCCGATGGTTTGGTAGCTCGATTCGCAGTCGAATTCTGTTACTAACATCCTCATCAATTCAATTGTGGGGGGTTTTATAACATCATGATTCAAAGAGTTGGTGGCGTTAAATATCTGTCTTCCCTCTTGCCTATCACTTCTAAATGAGGACAACTAGCTATCGATTACCTCTACGAGAATTTCAACGAAACAAACAAACCAATCAATAGGCAGAGTGACATGCTAACGAATAAGAAACACCAGGCTCAATTATCATCAAGCACTACCTCTGTAAACATAGTAGCACTAGTCTCACTGCGATTGTGTAATGGGGTTGCAGAAACTCTTTTTTTGGGGGGGGGACATATGCTTTTACCTTTCAGAATTGTGAAGCTAATGAGAATATGTGAATAGTTTGATCTCTATCTCCATCAATCATCTGTCAACCCGAACATTACCCAAAGAAAGAATATTTAGCAATCCCAGTAGAGTGAAACAAAATCAACTATTTATTCTAAATTTTAAGAAACAACAAACCCTTCTTATCTTGAATAGTAACAATTCTGTATTTGAAATATTAATTCACACTTTTACGTACGGCTGGAAAGATTGTTGCATTCACAAATGTATGCTGTTTATATACAAAAGTTGTTTCAGTTTAATGTATATTTAAAAGTGTAGATAACATATTGTTAACTGTGTATTGTGCAAGACCCGCCTGTTCTTTAACTTTGTAGATTATTCCCGAGCTTAATAGTCAACAATATACGACGTATGAAATACCAGACTGCCGGTATTGTTGCCAAGTGAATGTGCGAGAATCCCGAATAACGAGTATAAAAGGCAGCTATCACGATATGCGCAGAGATAAAGGATATTGATGGGTAAGCTACACTTAATGTACTATAGGCCTCGGAAGCTATAATTGTGACAAATGCTCATTAATGGAAAAATCAGAAACGTTTATAGATTTCGAACAATTCGTTTGTTTTCTAATTTGTGGCAAAGCTACTCGAGGGCTATCTGCGCTAGCCGTCCCTATTTAGCAATGTAAGACTAGAAGGAAAGCAACTAGTCATTACCACCCACCGCCAACTCTTGGGATACTCTTTTACCAACGAATAGTGGGATAGACCGTAACATTATAACACTCCCACGGCTGAAAGGGCGTGTATGTTTGGTGCGACAGAAATTCAAACCCGCAGCCATCAGACTACGAGTCGCACGCCAAGTCAAGTGTATCTATTTATCAGCATGAAATTAATTAGCTTGTCGTGGACCTAGACCGTCGATAAAACATTCAGTTCCAGACCAGATAGAAGACTGAATATTGTTAGTTTGTAAAATTTTAGTATATAAAAAATTAGTTGTAATAACCGTTATTATAAACTGTATTGTTGTTTGTGTATTAAGAGATTTATGTTGAGAAACAAAATTGTGTGTGTCTATCTTGTATTTGTTTGTCTTGTAAATATCATAAATGTAATACACATCGACATTTAATTAACTTCTAAATTAAAATTAAAATTTCCGGCGATTTGAAATTTTAATACATAACAATCGTAACATAATAAATTGGAGATTCTTCCAGGATAAGTTATAACACGTAACAGGATGTATACATAAAACTATAAAAATCCCTGCAAATAGAGCCAAATTTATCTTGGTATAACCTTTACTGCAACTACCTTTTATTTGCATGAATTCAGGTTTTAATGAAAGCATTTACACTGAATAATGTCACGAAGTCTTACAATAGTTAATTCCCATAACCTTGTACACTGACTCAGTAGCTACTTATGTACAGGTTTCTGTAACATTTTGTATATTCATCACTACTTTTTTGGGGTAATTTTGGCAATTCCATTCCTATATTATCCATATTTATTCAATTTTTTTAAATTCCTTGTTTCACATTTTTTAAATACCTATGTTTATTTTATCGCAAATGTCAGTCACAATGAATTTTCTGGATAGACATCAAGTGTTAAAATTAGTAAAACGCTTCACTGCTTCAATGCTTCAAACTAAAATGCAAATATTTTGATACGTAAATCACTGCATTACTAAGCAAGCCTTTCTAATACCATAATCAGAACATCTAGCTATAGCCCTACTCGCCGATTCTCCACTTCAGCGATATTTTTCGTTGAAATGAAGGTCGTAATAGCTTTTTTATAAACCTCGCAAACCAAAGTTAAGTGTTAATAAAAGTTTCCCAATTATGAGCGAGATGAAAGCTATGATGAGCAATATACGATAATAAAAGAGCCTATGTGTGTGTGACCACCATAATTCCAAAACTAAAGAATCTAGACCTAAACGTTTTCATGCATGTTAAGATAATACTGAAGTTGTGCACCTTGCTATTATTTTTAACTTTTTCCTGTAACATTAAAAGAGTCTGTATGTGTGTACGTGACCGACGTAGCTCGAAGTTGAAAAACCTAAACCTGAAACTTTGCATGCATGCTGAGGTGATTCTGAGTGTGTGCAGCTGGGCATTATTTTTTTTATATTTGACTCAAAAAGAATTTGGCTAACTTTTTGTCCTATATCCTTTAAGCCTTATAATTATACTTCCTAAAAGTCTATAGATCAGTATCATATTTTCTCTAATTCTCACTTAATGAATATTTAGATGTTTTTTGCCAAATACTGTTAAAAAACCAGCAAAAAAACTTATGAAACAAATATATCAAAACAGGTAAAAATGAAAAAAATTCTATACAATATGAAGCCAAACATCTATTGGAGAATCACAGTCAGCAGGAAGGGAACCAAAGGCATCAGGGCCTCCAAAAACCTATAGATGTGTGGTTTTGGTTTTCAATAATTCAAGGTTAATCACACTTCACATATACAATGTTCATCATTTAATAATAATCGACTTTGGTAATATAACAAACAAATACAGAAATATAATTAATGTTGACTGGCCTCGCTTGTAAAAATGTGTCAAATGTTAAGCTTCGTCTCATTTTAAGATTCCTTCAGAACTTTTCTTTAAAAAAAAAAAATGTATCTCGTAGAGTCTATCCCAGTTAATAGTTTTAACATAGAGTGGTCAGTAAATGTAAACTAAAATACATACTGAATACTAAGTTTTTTTGGTTACCTTTTGATTCACAGCCTTACAAAAAACTATGTTCCAAGTTTTAAATAGTAACTTTCTCAGAAGTTGTATTATAAACCATATATGATTATGTAATTGACTTTTGCAGACCACTAAACAAAGTATTCTGCAAAGCAAAATATTAAAAGGCAATAATAGAAATAGTCTTCAACCAATACATTTTTCAAATGTCTGAAGAAAAATTACATATATTTTGGTGTTTTTGTGCAAACATATGTTCTCAAGAACCCACTGTAAGATAAAAGTGTGTGCACATATATGTATTCACATAATCCTGCATCAAAAATTGCACAGAATTCAATAACATTCAAGGTTAATCAAACTTCACATGTACAATGTTCCACATTCCATTCTTCTTTTGAAACATTTTCTTTCACTATCAATCATGTTCAGTATGATATAACACAGACCCCCCCCTCACACTTTATGTAGACATTGGCTTCCAAAACGTTAAACAAGTCCATGTGGCAGAAGTTTACTGGAGTTGCATCAGGAGCATGACAAAAATGTGGTCAAGATTATGATTCCAGTTCATCATAAAAAATAACCACTTATTTTTGAGGCATGTAGAAAACTTTGAGCTTTTAGTTTAAACGTTTTTTCTTGTATTTAAATCCTTTTTCACTATATTAATAGTTCCAAGAGATTTGTCTAGCTTCATTATAATGGTTTCTTGGATTGAATGTTCTCTCACTTAACTATAATCTTCACTTAGTGAAAAACCATTTTGCTCCAGTTTGACTGCTAACAGAAATATAACAAACATTTAGTGTAAAATTAAAATCCTTCTCATAAAGGCTTTGAAACTTTCAACACTTGGAAAGGGTCTTTTGTACACAAATCATTTCTCAATTTCCAAGCAAACTGAGTTTGGTTGTTTTATCAAAACCTACTATTTCAAAGTATCTCAATCATTATCTGTTATCTAAGAATATTAACTATATCATAAAATTTCAAATGTGTATATGCATAAGATTTTGAGCATAGGTGTGTGTTGAGCAATAATATATGAAGATAAAAGCCTCACAAGCATCAGAAATTCTGAATGTGCCAAACATATAGTTTAATTAAACATTATGTAGTGTCTTCCTCTGTTATTTACACAGAAGGCTCATTCCTCTTTCAATCAAGCCAATAACCACAATTTCAATTTGTTATACACAAATACTGGGATCAGACAATTTACTGAAGTTACTCATAACTAAGACACTGGAAGAGACCCGATATACATAATTTTATTAATGACTAGAAATGAATACATCACAGCAGACATCTAATAAATTCACCATACATCAAGTTTCAGGTCCACTGTCTCTACCACATGGAAAAGCCAGTATTCTGCAATAAATCCTGAATATTCACAGACAGGCAACACTGTCATCACACAAGTATACTTAAACATAGATGAATCTGTAGTCATCCAACTTCTACCAACAACAAAACAGTGTAAATTTTGTTAAGCTTCAGAACTAATGTTTATAGACTTGTACTTCAGATACTGTGACAAACTACTGTTATATTTGCACTGATATAAACAGAAAAGTAATCTCTTAATATATTACAACACACATAACATTTGAAATTAAATACTTGTGACCTCACTAAGATTAAAGAATATACATATATATTAATATCAAAATTCCTAACACCTTCATACCAGCACAGAGTAACAAACAGGCAAAACCAGACATAAATAAACAACAAAACAGCTGTCTGAAAACAGTCAAAACTTTTAACAATACTTTTAAAACTACCCCAAATTACAAGATTTTTAGATAGCCTTGCCACTTAGCATTACTTGGTAGCAGAAAATATCCACTGTATGTTATTCCATGTAGAAGTGCCAAATATTTTGAAGGTATATGTACTTCAATTCTAAAGATGTAATATCTAACATAATGCAACAGTAAACAAATATTTTACACCAGAAAGCTTCACTGCAGTGTTATTCCCAATTTATTAATAAAAAAAAAAGTTTGTACTTTCACTGGCTCAGACATGTGGTAAAAATCAGCATTAATACATTACCTGCATTCTTTAAAACACCAAGAAAATCACTAAGTGACAATGTATTTGACCTAGAAAATAACCTCTCTAAACTCAAGCAACAAATCGTTAGACTTAGAAATTGTTTTAGTAACTACTAAACCATCAAAATAATATACAATTACTTACAGCTAGCTTCCATTTAAACAGAATAATTATAAAAATTAACCTAGTTAGAAAGTGAATGTCATACAAATAGAACTTCTGTGTCTACTTCAATTAAAAAAAAAAAAAAAGTTAAAGCTTACACAGAGTGCATACAATAGACTTCACCCTGTTGAGTTTGTCTGTGGGCCACATTTATTAAATATACAAGTTTGATCAAACAGAATAAGACTAACCCCTTTTCACAAATGATTTCATGTCAGTTTCTCAACAAACAACAATATAATATATAACTTTACAACTTTAGTACTAAAAAATTACAACTGTCCAAAATAAAAGTAAAGCTACTGTTCCACAATGCAAAACAGTAATATTAGCCCATAACAATTAACAACAGTTATACAAGTCATATCATTATGTCCTCAGAAAGTACTATCTGTGAAATACTCAGTAAATTCAGCAGATATAAATTCCAAATAACCTGATTAACAACACAAATTATTTCATTTATAATGCTCTTGTAAGCCTCAGATGAATCATCCTATTATAATAACCAGGTACAGCTAAATATACTTACATTAATATAATCTACATGATATTATTGAAAGTAAATTAATGTTATCTTTTGGAAATTTGTTAATATAGGTTAGTGTATTTTGTGAAAGAAATTGAAAGTAAAAAATTCCAAAAAAGAACATTAATTAATTAACATGCATTTAAACCAAAGAAAAATACGATTCTCTCATCCAAACAAAAATGAAACATACTTTCAATTTGTGTATATAAATGTTACTTCAGGTATTGTCTCAACAGTTATTCTACAAAACTCAATCCTTGAAAAGAAATTACAATGTCAGATATTTTAAATATTATATACTAGAATTTTGTTTTTCTAAAGAATGCTCCTTACTCATTACAGAATAACCAAATTCTTAAATTATAAATGCAGCTCAAAAGTCACAGTATAGATATTTAACTTCTTAATTTTGTCACAAATAAATAAATGGCCACTGTCTCAAAATATGCTAATTTATATTTTTTACTCTGAGTGTACAATAGCATAAAACTAAAGTATACATTAATACAGTTTAAAGAAAACATGAAAAAGATGAGGCAACACAAAAACAGTATTTCAGCACAAGGCAACTACGTAATTATCATAAACTAGAGAATAACTAGAGAAGTACAACTAGAGCATAAATAACAAGGTGTTCATATGAACATTAAATTGTAGGAAAATTACTTTTATCCCTGAAAGCCATGCTTTAGAAGTTGAATAAAAACAACCCTAACTGTTGATTTACTTCTACACATAGATACAGAATATTTGGCTCTAATCCTCATACATCTTGAGGCTACCACAACAAATATTTTTGTACTAATATAATATATATGTAAATATATGAACTGGTATGGTTACAGACTGCTACACTTAAAACATTGACCATACTTTAATATGACAGTGGAATATATAAAAGAGTTGCTTATCAATGTTAACTGATTACTGAAAATATGTATGAAGTGGAAGAAATGCATACAATACCAACAACTATCCCATAAAATATTTAAAGATCAACATAAGACCTAATCATCACCATTGCATCTTACATGCACACCATTTATTGCTTATCCATTATCCAAAACTTGTGCAAAAATTAGTTTTCAGAAGATGAACTATTTTTCCAAATAGTTCCATTTCCTGAAAATCCAAACTAAAAAAAAACAAGTTATTTTGAGTTGTTTTTCAATGAATATTAGTTACAACAGAAGTATCTCAACTATCTTTATATCAAAACACATTTATGGTGATTTGTTTTCAACATGGTCTTGTATGAATCTTCATAAATATCCAGTTAAAAAAACAACATACTTAAAAATCAACCTAATGTGGCAAATACAGGGGAAAACAACTTACTTCAGCTCAAACAGAACTACAAATTATGTACATATTTCACACAGGAAATTAGTTGTCCTTGGAGCATGAAAATGAGAAATGAAAACTAAAGTAATATGTTGGTTGGTTGTTAAGCTCAAACTTGTACCTATACTGTGCCCACTACAGGTATCTATGGCAACATAAATAATAAAAAAATAATACTTTTGAGTATAAAATGATTGTTTTTGAACAAAACAAATATACAGGCTACAAAATTCTGCTCTCAAATATACAATCTTTTGAGAATCAACCTATACTATTAATGTTCCTGAAAAAAATAATTATGTTATTGTAGAGGATAGTGTTGTCATCTAAACTTTCAAACAAAATTTGTAGAAATAGTCCTATTACTGGTTTGCAAAACAGTGTCAAAATTTTCGATGTAATCCGTCTAAATAACCATGCTGGTAAAATATATTACCAGTACAGTATCCAAACATCTATGACTATGTTGGAAGGTCCAACATTTTATTTTTTCTTTCTTCCAGCACCATTTGCAAAAATTTGTTACAGATTTTTTATTTTATTTTTTTTTAAATTGTCACAACACAATTATACTGAAAAAGAAAATATATACTAACTTAGTAAGTTAATACTAAGTTAAATAATGTATACTGAATCTTAGATGTTATTTCTTTATAAAATAATTATTTTCCTGTATTATTAAGTATACATAAAATTCAAGCAACCAGTGATCTCTCTACATACTTTTGGTCAAGTTAATGTCCACTCACTATTTCTTCTGTGTGGACATGAAGCAGAGTAAAGAATTTTACCAAAACTGATTTTCTTCAAGAAAAAAAACTTCACAATTAAAATTTGCATTTTTTAACAAAAACCATGGTATATTTAAATGATTCACTTGTTTAATTGAATGCACTCAATGTATATATTTTCTATAAAAGTTACAGCAATGTTTTCTGTTTTGCACTACTTTCAAAAAATACTTTGGGCACTACTTAAGGTACAAACATATTAATCAATCTGTGCTACTAATCATTCCTGAGAAAACTCTGCAACTGTAAATCAGCCTTACCAGTGGTTTTACTTGTAAAATTTTGCAAGTGAAAACACTGTTGTGGCCAATGGCATGAAAATCAGTCCATTGATATGGCTGTTACTACACATGCAACTTATTAACCTGTACTACATATGCATTAAGACATTAGAAACATTTGTATTTACATGTGAAAGTGTATCTTCTGTCTATCTGCTTTAACATCACTAGCTGTTGTGAGAAACCACTTAAACCAATTTTGCTGAAACTTGAACATAGGTGATCTTCCCAAGGTTGAGCTTAAATGGATAAGTACTTGGACAAAGTGTTTGTCTTTGGCAGATACTGCACTTTTACTATATGAAGCTGAACACAGGTGCATATGATGACCCCCCCCCCCAATTATTCAACCTGGATGGTGAATACATGTGAATCATCCTGCCATCCTCAGATATATAAATATATTTGTTAGTAAATAATACTATTAAAATTTAACTGATATATTTAAAGGCTAGTTTTAACTAAGAAATGAAAAGATTGAAAGTGGTATTTTAAAAACTACTAGTTGAATTTTCATTTGACATTTTTGTGAATCAGTCATACTTGTTTTTACTTCATGTTATTCCCAATTACAAACAGCAACAGAGAATAACAAACAGAGACAGTTTAGTTTCATTAAGGTCCACATTTTTATTACAGTATCAACTGGATTACCTCAACTGACCTTTATCCACTAGCTATGTCATCCAGAAAGGGAAAGCACAACAGAAAACTAACAAATTGTTTTAATTTCAATTAAATTACACCTCATATTTGTTGTAAAGTTTTCTCTTTAATATATGTACATACATACACAGAGAGAGAAAGAGACAGAGGAAAATTTCTGCCAAAGGTAGTCATTAAAGAAAAACTTTCAGTAAAATTTAACATTTTCCTCAGAAATCTTACCCGACTTGTACTCCTTGCTCTTCAAGACTGAAAGCCAACATTAACATTAGTATCAATGCACTTGCCTTCTACATTTCTGAGGATAAAGGTACATCCTTGAAGAATTTTAAAACCTGAGAACTTCACACCCTGATAAATTTTAAAGGTGATGTGAAAAAGTATTACTTCAGTATTCAATCACATCATGCTTTTCTGAGGATTTATGGAGAAAGCTACCAAGAAAAACTACCCAAACTGCAAATGTCTAAAATATTTCATAACAAATAAAATTAGAGTGAAAATTAAAATACAACTCTAGCATCAAAAAACCTATAGATACATTTGGAAGAGTGAAAATAGTATCTTAATTACTCCATGTTTAAAAAAAAAAGAAAAAAAAGACTTAACTCAGTTCTGTTCTTCATTACAAAAACGTTTAACAAGCTTCAAACTACCATTTATTACAATAAGACTACAGAACTGTATTTATAAAGATAAAAAAATTATCTGAAAACTATCTTAAAGCTACTTTACCCACATAACTTTCACTAAAGAATGACATTTTCTTGAAATGTACAACTAAAGTTATTAAAATTGTTTCACATCACAAGAAAAAAATGTTCTGTGAAAGCAATCACACAGATAAGAACTAAAATGCATAAATTTGGCAATAAAAAAAGTACACAAACAGTCAAACATTTAATTAAAAACATTTGTTCTCTAGCAATTAATATTAAAACTAACAAAACAGACTTACAGTGATGATGATAAATGGCTAAATAAACTATCAAAAAACAGTTAACAGTAATACAAACATCAAACGTACTCAATTAAAACAGTTGTGTGTTGGTTGGGCAAATTCTGGATTTTACCAGATGACTAGATAATAGATAATTCATTCTCATAGTGAAACTCAAATGAAAGACAAACTAATCTATCAATCCACATACTAAAGGTTGCAATTAATGTGTCACAAACTTACTGTACGATAAAAGATATGTAACAAAAGTTGAACTTATATAGTAGTGGACAAAAAAGGATATTCATCACTTCAGATCCCTAGCATCTCAGTGCTCATAGTTTTATTGATGCTAGTAAACTAAATTGTTTTTTTTTTATCTTAAAAGGTAGAGATTTACTGACTACCACTGACCAGTGCTGACATGTACAAGTCAAATTAAATAGACATATCTTATGTGGTAAATTACAACTATTCAGATCTACAACACCAATGACTCCTCCTTAAACTAACCAAGGACAAGAAACCATATGAAATAAATATTTACTTCAATATCCATGCCATGCAGCAGGTTGCATTATGCACCACCTACACGTATGGCACATCAGTAAGGATTAGTACTCTAAGAATCTGCACTGCCACATCTTAACTCTCAGTATGAGGGTGGCTGGAAAGCATTGCTATTTCCGGGAGGAAGTTTCTCAGATTGACCTCCAGTAGTGAATGGAGGTTCCTGGTAAGCTTCATTTACATCTGGACCATCAGGATAACCACCATATGGAATATCTCCAGGAAAAGCATTGGGATCTGCTTCATAGCTAGGAGCAAATGCTGATTCAACACCTTGTCGATAACGCTGAAAAGCAAAGAATGCACAACCAGCCTGAAAGTAATACAAACAAGATTAAAATCATAAATAAAAACCAGTCTTAAAACACTTTTAAATTATAAACTACTGAGTATTAACAACATATTTGTAACTACAAAAAGATCAAGTAACTGAAGTGCATAAAGCTACCACAGACTTCTCTTAATTACTGTGACTAACACATCAATAAAAAAAATATTTATTACTCATGTTTCACCCGTGAAATATTACTTAAGTGAAATAAGAATAACTTTTTCATATTACTTATTAATATTTCAATAACATGGGTTTAGAAACAAAAATTAAAATCTCCCAGGTTAAGGTTAGATTAATTTAGCAAACATATTTAAGATTTTAAATTCATAACTTCACTACTAATAATATTACTGAAAATTACACAACTTAATAATGGAAGGGAATGATTTATCCTAACATAAACTTTGACATACTATATCAAATATTTAATTATGAAGAATTTATCATAAAAATCCCACATTCTATATCCTTTACATATGCAGGTAAGCAAAGAAATAAATAGCATTGACTCTTTAAGTGCACCAGAAATATCCAAGAAAAAGTTGTATACAGATGGATATTCACAAGCTGTCACAACAATACAAGGAAGTGTACAAGTTTTATCTTATCTTCCACTATCAATGGTGTTCTATGTGATGGCCTTGTTTATGTATTGTTACTCTGCTTCGGGCTTTTGTCAAATATACTGCAGTTAACAACATACCCTGCCCCCACCTTACATGCTTTCAAAAATCCAAACACAAATGACAACTTCTCAAAATCCATTTAGGCAACATGAAGGCACATAAATCCACAAGATTTCTGAAAACTTGCACAATCACTTGGATACTTGTCTCAATGGAATTATACCTTACTGGTATCCAATCCATATAAAGATGGCACTTCCTTATAATACAGTGGCAATCAGTCCAACATTTATGATGTTAAAAAAAATGCAGGTTCAAGATTGATAGAGATGAAATAAAAAGCCCTGTAACCTGAACAGGTTCTTCTTCAGGAGCAAACAAGGAGTCTAACAAATTGGTAAGTTTACACCCTAGTGATTTACTTTCACAGCAGCAAGTGCATGTTAATGATTGCATGATACTACTGCTGAACAAACTGTCTTTGGTTCTGTCTGAATCTAAAACAAGTGCACTGATTGGTTGAATTATGATAAAAAGAAAAACAAAATTATGCAAAATTAATAATATGCTCTGCAACTGCACTGTTACATTTCTGAAAAACCATGAAGAACTGAATCTGCCATCAAAATCTTGGAAACAATTTGATTTAGAACAGAAAGAAAACTAAAATAGTTCTGGACTTTCTGCCGGTCAGTATTTTTCTGAATCACCAAGTGAACAGTTGGCTGTCCACAATGTAAAGACAGACGTAAGGTAATTAGTATCAGAAATAAAAGTACCGTGGGCCTAAACTAAAACATTATTGTAATACATTATAAACTTTCAAGGTCATTTCCTTTAAAACATTTATTATTTATGCATCACATATTGCAAAAAAAGTCACTTGCAAAAGTGTAATCAATAACAAGTAAAATATTTTAAACCAAAAACTATCAAAAATCATTCCACAACAAGAACATAAATGCACCTATTCCATGCATGTGATGTTGCATTTCAGAAAAAAATATATCCACAGAAAAGGATATCATATGTACGTACAAATATTGTTGTTAGTTTTAAATCTCTAGGCAGTGTAACAGAACAATAAAGAAACAATCTTCATAGATAAACAAAACTACACACAATAAAACTTTGTAAAATGGACAGCAACTACCTGTGGTGGAGACAAGTGTAGAGGACGACATTTCAAAACTCTTACACCTTTCATCTTCTACACTTGTGTCTCCACAACAGGTAGTTGCTGCCTATTCTACATAGTTTCATCATGAATACTCTGCCTAAATCTATCAAAGAAAAACTACACATAACTTTCTCACACTTCCAATATATTCAGTACCCATATGTATGCATTATGAATTTATATTACTTCCATGAATAATTAATAAGCTATCAGGTTATCAAGTAGCAAACATAATAATCAAATTTATGTATATATATATAAAGCTTATACTAAGCTTTTAAACTGGCTGTACTATACAAGTACTACCACACACATCACTTTTTCAACATTATCTTAGTTTACAATATTAAATTTCACTCAGTTTGGATTTCAAATATACAAGTCATTACATTCAACATACACAAATGAAATTAACATTAAAAGGTATGATTGGAAGTTTAATTTTATCTAAGTTTTAGTCCTTTATTTCAGAAGAAACCTTCATAAGAAACTACTTAAAACTTCATATACTAGCATGTGCCCCAGAAGCTACAAAGATTCTCTACTCTGGCACTCCCTATCTTCAATAATATAATGGTAGTTGTGTAGATGCTGTCTAGTCAACAAGACATTTATTTAACACATTTACAAATCCTATGGATGGATAGATGCAACTGAAGTAACAAATTTTATAAACTCCAGTCTGATGCCATGCTCACCTTCAGTAAATTTGTTTGAGCTTTATAGCCTACATGTAAAGTTTACATGCACATGTATATAGTCATCACAAAGTTCATTTCACACTATAATCTAACAACAGTTATTTTAAAATTGGCATACAGTTCATCATGTAGTATTGTTGGCTACTTGATTGACTATAGCCCTGATATTTGTTTTTTTACCCAAATATGTCAGAGATAGAGTTAAATATTATTTAGGTCATACTTTTATACTTTAATTAATTATGGATTACTTATGCTTTAAAATGCATAATTTAAAAGTTAAAACTTTAAATATACAAAATATGCCAATTCTGAAGGATTACAACATTATGCAGTGTACAAAAATTATGACAAAGGGTTGCATTACACATCTGTTAAAAATACAGTGATACTCTCCAAGAACACTGTTAACTTTGATATTAAAAAATTATACAGAACAAAATATAAGAGTAAAACTTTAAAAATTAACTTTACATAAAAAGGAAAAAATATTAAAATTATGAATATAATCAAAAGCTCTTTAGATATTCTACAAAAAACTGTACTTTTATCTGAAGCTTTAATTTAATAAATACAGTTGAATCTTAATTTGTAAGCAATTTTTGAACTGTATGAAGTTCACTCAAAAAAATAAAAAAGGTTTTTAAAATTTCTTACTCAATTCATTTTTGAAAATGCAATTGTTTTTTGTTTCTATGAAAAAGTATAATTTAAAATTCTAAAATCAAGGATTTTTCAATATGACTATATAGTTCAGACAAACTATGCACTGTATGTAAATATAAAACACTAAAACAGTCTCAAATATATATTTACTGAAATACATTTATATTTCTGCTACATTATTAATGTTAACCTTCAAATTTTGTGCATTCACTACCAGTTGTGTTCACATATTGAATCATTTCAGTGATCTTATATTAAAACACTCAGAAGTCACAAAAAAATAAGATGAAAATGTACATTTTCTACATAATACACACAGGAAATCTCAGTAATTAAAAGGTATTTTTTATTACTAAGAGCTCTGTAATCAATTTTTCATGAACTCAAACCCAAACAGTTTAGAGAAGTGTGTTAAAAAAACTAAGGGGGGAATCTGTGGTAATTTTAGGGTTAAAACATTTACAGTTTTCCATGAAAGTATTCACAATAGGTGTAAACATCATACAGGGTGTTTGGAAAGTCACTGTGTAGTTTTGTAATCGTATTTTATTTAGTCTATTTCAAACCGGCAACTGATAGCGATGTTTAGAAACAAAATAAGAAGAATCCAAGCCTGTATTGATGCCAATAGAGGTTACTTTCAACACTGTTTATAATTGTCATTCATATTTACCTCCTGTATTTTATATTAAAACATGTCTGTTAATAAATATATAAATGCACAGTGACTTTCCATACACCCTGTAGGTAGATTGTTTACAAGTAATAAACATTAATTATCTTTGAATTAAAAATGTTATTATTGTATATGACATCACTTATTGAACTGTTTAATAGTTCAGTGCAACTAACACAAAACTTGAATACTGAAATATAAATCATAAATGTTTCTATTAACAACATTTATTATACACCATACTTGTGAAACAGTCATTTTGTATTGGAGTAAAACACAAGAAATCATCACAGAATATTTATTGTACATCATATTTCTCAAACTGTCATTTTTTTTTTAACTAAGAATGTTCTATTCTTGAGTTCATAAAGCCTTGTTTGTTAAAACCACTAAACTATGCATATTATTTAATTTCACTATATTCTTCATAATTTGTTCATGCTCATACTACAATATGCATATATTAAATAAACACAAAAACCAGGTTCATACTTTAGACCTTGTTAAACTTTTTAGGTTTCATTTACTCTGAACAGATCTGCTTTAATTGGCTGGTGAACAGCCTTTGAGAATGTGGAATGGTATAAGGTAAAACTAGGTAATTAACTGAATTAACTTATATAATCAATTATTTAATAAAAGAGGTTACTGTCATAAAATATTGGTTAATTGCTATCACAACTTATTTTTTTAAGTTAAGTTTTTCAGTTTTGGGCCATCATTTACTGGTGATTGGGGGGGGGGGATTACCTTATGATGCAATGGTCTCAAGTTTGATTCCCTGTAATATTAGACACATTATGCTCAACCTTTCAACTTTGAAGCATATTTTTGTTGTTGTTTAAATTATGGCAAAGCTACTAAGGTTATCTATCTGCTACTGTCCATAATTTTAATTTGCTGATTAGAAGGCAAGTGGTTTGTAGCCATCTAAATATACTTAATTCACTCAGTCATGTCAGTCTTTTAACCTATAATGATTTACAAATTTATAGTTACTGATCAAATTTCAGTAAACAATAAAAAAACATTGAATTAATATAGTGTTAACACTTACAATTGCTAGTCATCTTATGAAGGTAAAAAAAACATGACATTTTACTTGTCACTGTACTTTATATAATGTAGAATATTACCAAATCACATTTCAGGATCAATTATGTACAAAATTATAAACACACTGCAGTTAGAATATAATCAACATAAGACCTAGTAAAGAGGTTTGTGGTAACTTAACTGATCCTGGATAAAAGCCCCCATCCCTAAAGAATTTGACATCCTTTCTTTAAAATTGTCAGAGAATGTAATAAAATTTATATAAGTGAGCATTTTTAAAAATACTGTTGCTTAATAAGGATAGACAAAAATATAAAAAGATTTAGATTGCATAAACAAAAACAAATTGTTGAGAACCATTTTGTTATTTAAATGCCTTCTGAAAATCCACATACACCAAATCTACACCTTATCCTCATGTACTTGAGCTGCAACCTTTACAAAGGATATCAAAAGATTTATACAGAAATATTTTCCCTTAATATAGAGGAATGTCATTAGCTAACTTCCAAGCCTTTGGCTCATGTTCAATATTCAACGACTTACATAAAATAGTAACAAGTGGCTCACAGAAAACAGTTTATCTTGCACAACTCAATGGCAACTTATTAACTCTTTCACTGCAACTTGGATGTATTATAGGATTAAACAATAATTTGTTTCAAAAACCCTAACAAATTTGGTATTCCCTTTATTTATGCTAGATGTCATGTCCAAAGATTTCCCAAAAATTAGAATGTGGAATCCAATATCATGGTAATAGTCTTACTTTATTTTATATAGCCTATATTTTGATTTGTATGTAGTTTAGTATTTTTAACAGCATTATCTTCAGTACTTTAAGAATTATGGTTGGTTTTATGCACAAAAATCAATAAGATCAAATTGTTTTGCATAAACCATTACCTTTTTAACAAACATTTTTACTGAATGCATGTGGTTTTCACATTCTCATAAGCATAATGTTTACCCTAAGCTAAAATTATGAACAATATCTCTGCATTATATAAAAATTAAAAATAATTATTCTAATAACATAACAAACTGAATATTCTCTGAAGTACATCAATGAGTAAACAGTTAACATCTCTTATCTATTTATATTTAAAACTGTATAAACACATAAAACTCAGACAAATTTTGCAGTAGAAATTTTACAGAAGATATTGTTACTCTTCCCATGCTAAAGTAATAATTATGTAGAAGTTTGTACGGCAAGTAGGCTATGACTTTGCATGTTAATGACATTAGATAAATGTTTAGGTTTTATGCACAGTATTCTGTGATCAATAGTGGAACATACAAATGGTAGTACAAATATTACTGAAAAAGTAGATAAAACAAATTAGAAATATCTTACCTGGAATTTAATAACAAATCAATGGTAAAAAGCAAATCATTCCCAAACATTACCCTTGATTCTTCATACCCATTTATCTTTCAAAGAATGATTTTAGAGTTATAATTTATGAGCACACACTGAAACCACTAATATGTATAAATCACCCAAAATATACAGTAATTGTCAACTTTGTTGACAAGCATTGTAATTATTTTATATTTTAGAATGTAAAGTCAGCTCTTTAGCCCAGTCCAACCAAATATCAGAATACAACACAAATTTCCATAACTGAAATCACAATCCATACTTATAAAACCTACTAATGTTTCTATCAAATGTGAAAAGATCATAAAACTATTAAAAACTTTACTACTACACAACAATATTACAATCATTTGAGAATTATCTATAGTTTAAAGCACAGTTAACTCATTTTGATGGCACACTAATAATTATCATTAAGTAATATATTTTAAGTTATAGAGGTAGAATAAAAACTTGCTGGGAAAAAAGTTTAATAATTTATAACCTTAAAACTTCTTCATCAAATGGCAGAAAATTCAAAATCCACTGGAGATTATGAATCCAAATTACTTTTTCACATGATTTGTATAAGCTTTATTGAAATATAACTTGGAAAAGAAAATTCAAAATGATAAGCTAATATTACAAGCAAAAAAATTCAAAAATGTAATAGTATTATTGAAGACTGATGCAAGAGGAAAAACAGTACATGAATAACAAATAAATTAGTCAACATACCCAAACAAAGATGGAAAAAAAGCTGAAAGCAATAGCTGCACGAAGATTACTTATTCCATAACCTCCTTCCGGATATTCAGATTTGCGCCAAGCATCACTCAGGTAGCAGAAACATACAAAGAACATGAATCCCCAAAGAGCTAGATTTAAATTTTTGTAATTGAACAGATATTAGTAAATATACTTACAAATATATTTCTAAGTGAAATTCATGATTTAGACTTCATCTGGATTAAACTCTGTACTAAAATAAACTATGTAATTTTTTAAACAAATTTTTTGTCCTCAATGTCTTACATAAAGCACTGCTAAAACGAGAACCAATTAAAATGCTAAGTTTTAATGTCATGTGGTACATGAAATTAACATGAAGCAAGTGCTCACTATTCAAATTTTCACAATTTTTTTTTCAGACACCAGTATATTTTTGTCCCACATACATAATTTAAATAAAAAGAATATTTCCTTTGGAATCAAACTGTATTCTTGAGATAATGATATTAATTTTGGAATTTGAGGTCTTCAAGTATAACTCAGGACTACTGTCTGTAATTCCTCTAAATCTGCTCAGAGATTTTAACTTAAATTTTTATTGTTCAATATCTAAGGGTTATTTTTGTAAATAATAATATTCTACCTAGCATATTAAAAACAAAAGAGCAAATTACAAACAATTACCACATGCTTATTAAAATGAACTGGTTTTGAAAAAATAAGAAAAATCCAACATCCAAATAAAATCCAAAAAAAGTATATAGGTAATATTAGAGTTTGATGAAATTGTTTCTCTTTAGAAAACTGATTACAATGTCTTTCAGCATTAGAAAGAAAAAAGAAGCTAGAGAATTTTTAACAGCAAATATGACTCAAAAAAATTCAAATACTTAATACACAGTACAGTATTTCTAACTTCAAAAATAGATGTGTACATACATTTTCTAGAACATAATTTCTGAACAAAGCAACTGATTGGCAGTTATTTAAAGTTGAAATGTGCAGTTTGTTTATTCAGTGTCAATTTATTTAATATGTATTTACAGAACAGTTCCATAAAATAAATGTTTTTTTTAAATTAAAAATGTTTGGAGCATCTCAGTTTGTACATTAGTATAAATCAGACAACTGCATTTTGTTTTAATCAAAGCTGATGGTTTGCAAGGAGAACTTTGTTAGACTTGAGACATTACTCTGAGAATTAATGGGATTTTTTTAATGTATTTAAGTTAAATAGAAAACAAGACATTACAGTAGCTTTGAACAATCTATTCTTGTTTTTTGATACATTTATTTTCTAAAATGCATATTTAACAGCTACATAAATTACATTTTGACAACCAAGCTTTTCTCATGTATTCAAAGGTAGATCATAAATATGAGATAACTGCAAAATATGTAGAGTTGTTTTACTAGTAGAATTAGTTGATAAGTAGTCAAAAAGATACTTCAATATATAGGTTTGATTTGGGCATTGTTTTTGTGAAGCATTTGGATCTATAGTACTTAATGTGAATACTAAGTTACTCTGTACAAGTAGTTGATTTTATTTACTAGCAATAGTACAGTTTCAAAATCACTTGTAACAAAACCATGCTGCTTAAAAATAGGTTTACTGAAACTAAACCAAAAGGCCTCAAGGCAGAAATGCTGAATTTCATTCTTTACAATATATTTATAATATTTTGATGAATAACTAAAATGTAAAAATCAAAAACAAATATATAAAAAACTTAAATAAAGAAAATTAAAATTCCTGCAATCTCTCTCTCTCTCCTTTGTAAAAGCACACTTTGACTTCATCTCATAATGCAGTTTGATCGTGTCTATCCAAAGCTCTCACCAGGTAATTTATTGGTTTGTTACACTCAGACATGTCTGAAATACTTCATTAAAAATCTGATTTGCATGTATAATTTCATGGTTATATAGTCGTTACAAAAATATTCAACTTGACCAAACAAGTCTCCACAAGATATTCTATTTCTAAAGTTGTTAGTACTTTATTGTTGTGAAATAGATGACCAATTGGGTTGATAAAATAAAGTACTATGAATATTTCTTAATCAAGTAGAGAAAAAATTTTCAATTTGAATATCTGATACATGAATGTACTTAAATGTATACACTTGATTGTCATACATGACTCACCAGAAAATGCTAGGTCAAACAGTACTGCTCGCCTTCGAACCTTAACACTGGAAATGTTTTGGAACATTCCTTCCAATACAATGAAGCCAATGCTCATTAAAAATGCTACAACTCCAATTCCTACACCAAAGTTGCAGGCATTTGTATCACCATTATATGAGCATAAATTTTCTATCCAACCTTCAGCAGAGATACATCCAAAGACAATGACAGCAAAAAGCTAGAAGAGAAAATACAAATTTATGGGTTACATACAAGTACCTTCAATCAACAACTCAGATTAGTGAAATGTATCAATTATAACAAAAACTAGAAAAATTTAAGTTTTAGGTTCATTGCACTAACCTTATATAAAAAGACTATTTACAAATCACCCCTGCATCAAAAGGAACAATTAACTGGCTATGAAACTTCTAGTTAATCTATCCCAAACAGACATTTATCACTAAGGAATATGAAAAATAAGTTTACATTTTAAATAAATAACATTTCTTGCTATTATGGCTAAATTTTAGAGAAAATGCAAATACTTTGAAAAAAAGAATAGTTAAAATACATACATTACTAGGGTTAAATTTGCAACATTAGTGGTATTTGTTTATTTAATTGATGGCCACATTAATTGATTACATAGAGAGTGAGTTAAATATAACAGCAAAAAGAAAACAGAGGTCAAGACAGATACTGCCAACCAGCTGATTTTAGTCAATAATTTGAAACTAAAAGCAGCGAAGTACAGCTTTAGCTGCTTTGCTATAACAAAAACAGGGAAATCAAGTTGGGTGGCAACATTCCGATTACTTGTATAGTCAAAATAGGCAAAAATAATGATAAAACTAACAATCATAAACACAAATTCTGTTAAGTTAATTATTTTGTTGAGGATTAATACCATCAGAATTTTGATTAATTGATTGTCAGAATAATCCAAATTGTAAATACTAATGTTTGTTAATTGATTTTGTTTGTATCAGTGGCACTAATCAATGCAATTTCTGCTAATATTGCTAACCAGGACCAGACAAGGTTTCCCCAAATACCAAGCCTAGATTAATAGATGGGTGCCTAGGGATCAGTGCTGCTAATTTTATTTTTATTTTTAAGAGAGATAAGATGCCTCAGTTCTTTTGTCATGGAAAAAATTCTAGTCTGATGAAAGATACTTTGCCAAACCATTTAGTGAAATATAATATCATGCAAGGAGGTCAACACAAATTTATTTAAAGGGAAATTTTTGTCTTATCAATCTGATATCTTTTTTAAGTTACTCATCTGGTTGATGGAAATTGTGTAAACTTGATGCATTTACATTTTCATACACTTTGATAAGATGCCATACAGAAAATTTGCTTAGAAAATAAAGTACTAGGTGGGGAACAATTAGTTACATAACACAACAATATTTATGAACAACAACAGAGTCAAGTTGGTCCATTAAGGTTGTACCATCCAGCAAAAGAAGGCTTCTTAAAGATAATAAATATTAATAAAAACATCATTAAAACATTACAAATATTTACCAAACCATCTCTTACACTTTGTATTTGCTGCATCCATCACATATGAAAGTGACACATTTCAAAGTTCAACAGCCCTTAACTGAAAATGACTAGTCAGACAAAATTTCTATTTGTGCCCTCATCTAACCACTCACTATCAATTCCTTAACCTTAAACTCCTCAATGAGACTTCTTCCACATCTATTTTTATAACCTTAATATTCAAAGTACCATCCCAGTAGCCCTTTTAACCTTTTCCAAGAATAGAATGTCCCTCCTATGGTAACAAAACTGAATACAATACTCAAAATAAGATCTAACCAGTAAGATATACAATGAAATTAAAACCTCTTCAAATGTATATTCAACACTTCTCTAAAGACAACTTAAATCATATTTGCCTTACTACTAGCAACAGCACTATTTAGATAGCTTTAAATTTATCAATTAAAATGCAAAAATTTGATTTCATAACCAGTGTGGGTGGTGAAGAGAAAGTATTTGGTTGTTATTAATATAGTCCAGTCAAACTAACCTCCAATATTTCCTCAAACCTACAAACTTTATTTTTAAAAAAAATACACATCTTGACCATTAGCTTATTTCTAAACAGCACTCACTCTTTGCACCCATCAAAACTGTACAAACAGTGAACCCTTCCTATCTACATTATCAATAATTTCAGTCTGACAATAAATCGGCACTAACTACAACAAAAACTTAGACAGTGGCCCTCAATATTCAAAGGCAAATTGAAGATGTGAGTTACTGTCTGAAAGTGGAAAGTTCTTGATCACAGCTATTCTGTACTCGTTAAAAAATATTTAAGCTGGATAAAATGTTTACACTTATAAAACTAATAACTATTACATTATTATTTTCAAAAAGTTAAATGTTTTTAGTTTTATCAAATAATACATACACTTCTTTTATTATGTACTATGACAACAGATCTTGAAGTGTTGCAACTCAGTACGATATAATTAAAGATTAACAGATATTCTGCTACTTGTATGAGATTTGTAGTTCTGAAGTAGTGTTACTCATTGCTTTAAACAAACACTAAATAAACAACATTTCAAGATCCTTTTCAAAGCACAGAATGAGAACATCTATACACTCAAGAGCTATTGCTAAAACTGTAAATGAACTCTACAATTATTTTCCATGCTGTAAAATAATTTAATAGATTTATAAATGGTAAATTTCTCCAAATCATTTAAACCTATCTTGATATACAACAGAAGATAAGATCTGGCCTTTCTCTTTTATAGAATTATCTATTACTGAGCTTTTAAAATGCTTTTCTTCATGTTGAAGTATATCATAAGAGTTTGTTTAGTAGATATATTGATGTAAAAGCCTACATTTAAGTTACTGGTTGTTTTCTTATTTAATTATATTATTTCAAATACTCAACTAACTTGTATGAAATAGTGGGTGTGTACAATTTCTTGCTGTGGGTAGAGTTCCCTGATAAATTTAAATGCATTCTACTAACTTGTGTTATGGAATTAATAATAACTTTATTAGTTTTAAATAAACTCATAACCAAATGTGCAGATTTCAACATACTCCACCATAAATAATCTTTCAACGATTACCTCACATTACGTATATTAAAATATCAAGACTTTATTGATTTACGATTTTCTAGAATTATACATGATTTTTAAAATATTCTGAAAATTTTTCCTGTAAGTCACTTTTATATACTGTTTAAATAACACTTCATCTGATGAAGTAGTGGTTTCCAAATACACTACAAATACTCGAGGCAATGCAGTGAAACACTCAATTTAATATTTTAAAAACTTAAAATTATTACTACTACCACCAGATAGTAGTAGTAAAATTAATAAGAAATTAATGCTAACAGTGTAGACATATTGTAATAATAATAATAATAACTAGTCACACAAGTTAATTTATACGTTACATTAATTTTTGGTTTTTAATAATAATATTAGGACTAGTACGAGTAACTATTAATTTTCTAACGATACGTTAAGCCTGACAAATATAAATTTTAAATTTTTAGTTCCCAGGTAATGTTAATACTCTTAAGTGTAATCCTTTAAGATAGTAAAAGTTTCATACCCAACATAGTATTCTTAGAATAACTTGAGGTTTCTGAATAAAAGTTACAGGATCAAATTGACTTCCAGCTAAGCCGGCACCATACGCAGCAGCATTCATATTGGATTTTTAATGCATTGTGGGATCTAAAACGTCAAGTAAACGTCATCAGACGTTTTGTTAGCACGGTATTAGCAGACTCTTATTTGTCAAGGGTGCAAACTTAAAACCTTTTACAAATAATTCATAAATATTAACTGACAGACTACCAAACACAACACACCTAATTTTTAAACTTCTGTGCTTTTACTTTTTCCGTTGCCTACTAGAATAATTAAACCACCTTATTTTTACATCATAAACTAATTTGAATAACAGGGATAAAATCATCTTAAATTGTGCTTGAGGAGTGTGTGTATGTAGTTTTTCTTAGCCAAGCCACATCAGGCTATCTGCTATGTCCACCGAGGGGAATCGAACCCCTTATTTTGGCGTTTTAAGTCCGAAGACTTGCCACTGTCCCAGCGAGGGACCCTTGATGAGGCAAAAAATTAAGTTAATGCGTTTGAAATTAATAACTTTATGTAAAGATTCAAAAAAATGTTTGCTATTTTCTTTTATCAGCATATTATTAGCTGATAAAAAAAGCATATTAAAAGCATGAGTTTTATAAAAACAATTCATTTTAATGCATTAAACGTTAAAAATTGTTTGTATAACTTATTTTTTGTTTTTTGAAATTTCACACAAAGCTACTCGAGGGCTATCTGTGCTAGCCGTCCCTAAATTAGCACTGTAAGACTAGAGGGAAGGCAGCTAGTCATCACCACCAACCGCCAACTCTTAGGCTACTCTTTTACCAACGAAAAGTGGGATTGACCGTCACATTATACACCCCCACGGCTGGGAGGGCGAGCATGTTTTGCGCGACTCGGGCGCGAACCCGCGACCCTCAGATTACGAAGCGCACGCCTTAACGCGCTTGGCCATGCCAGGCCTTGTTTGTATAAGAAATGAATTTTGTATGCGCTAAGACCTTTTTTGAACATTCTGTGTTGTCTTTCAGGTTACCAACGTAGCCGAGAATTTAAGAGGTTTTCGGATCTCGGCCATTTGGTGTATATTTCCTAGTGAGTTGCAAAAAAAAAAATTTAAATCACAGAGAAAGAGCTGATTGTTTTTGAATTTCGCTCAAAGCTACACGAGGGCTATCTGCACAAGCCGTCACTAATTTAGCAGTGTAAGATTAGAGGGCAGGCAGCTAGTCATCACCACCCACCGTAAATTCTTGGGCTACTCTTTTACCAACAAATAGTGAGATTGACCGTAACATTATAACGCCCCCGCGGCTGAAAGGGCGAGCATGTTTGGTACGACGGAGAATCGAACCTGTGACCCTCAGATTACGTGTCGAACGCCTTAACCTACCTGGCCATGCTGGGCCTCCAGAGAAAGAGACAAGGTACAGATATAGAGAAAAAGTAGTGTTTAATGGTTCACAGTTGAAATATGTAATACACAGTGTCTACAACTCACAATATGATACATAATAATACAATATTGTACAACGCGCAAGTTCTTGTCATTGCGCAAAATTTCCCCTTGTAAATTTCATCAAATAAAGAAGGGAAACATAATTAAAGAAAATTGCCCTAGTTAAGAAGCAGTAATTGGAAAATATATATAATTATATATTTATATATAATTACATAAAGTTTTTGTTGCATTTATATCAAACACTTGGTATTATATAATTTCTTTCCCTGATTTCAGATCTGAAGTTAGTTTTTTCCTCAGTGCTATACTTTTTTTGCAATCAAGGTATTTGAAAATCTCAAAATTTCGTCATCATCACATTGACGTCGTAGTCTATCATGTTATAAAACTCTTTAATATAGCTGGGTAATAAAAAAGAAAATGCAAGATAGCATAAATGTATTCAAGTTATTTATATAAATTCAATTTTATATCAAGTTTTAATTCAATTTATTTATATAAAACTGATTAGTAGATAAGACATTTGCTACTATGAGGAGGCAAAGCTCAATTGCAGTCTACTCAGGTATGAATTTCCGCTTGTAGCTCTTGCGTTTGAGAACTGTCTCAGGGCATTCTCGTTTAATGCTCCAGCAGTAATTTGCCATTATATGTTTGTCCCATCTCCCTTGGTAACGCTCTTCCATGGTCTTGAGGTCCTGATGGAATTGCTCGCCTTGCTCGTCACTTACAGCTCCTGGGTTCTCAGGTAATCTATCAAAATGACTGTACAGGTAATGGAGTTTGACACTCATGTTACATCCAAGATCGCGAAAAGCTGACAACATATTCACTACAAGGGTTTCATAGTTGTCAGCTTTTTTATTACCGAGAAAGTTTGCCATCACCGCCACAAATGAAAGCCATGCAGTCCTTTCTTTATCGTTCATCTTACTGGCAAATTCTTGATCACGCACAAGTGCACGAATCTGTGGTCCATCAAAAACACCTGCCTTGATCTTTTCGAAGGACAAACCAGGGAGCACAAAAATTATGTGTTGGAAGCATTCACCGTCAGTATTCAACGCCTTCATAAACTGTTTCATCAAGCCCAGCTTGATATGGAGAGGAGGAAATATGATCTTTTCTCGACTGACAATTGGATCGTTGACAATATTCGGCACACCTGCCTTCAGAGTCTCACGTATTGGGCCACCTTTTCTGGTTCCAGTGCTTTTCTCGAGCTCGGTTGTCCCACATACAAAGATAGCAGGGGTACTTTGTAAATCCTCTTTGTTGACCTAGGAGGAAATTAATCATTTTGAGGTCCACACAAATTGTCCAGTTGTGCTCGTGGTATTTTAGTAGGTCAATCACAGTCTTAATGTCATTATATTCCTCTCGTAAATACACAGAGTGTCCAATTGGAACAGCTGCATAGACATTTCCATTATGAAGTAGAACGCACTTCAAACTTTGCTTAGAAGAATCTAGAAATAATCGCCAGCCATTTGGATGGTATACTGGCACCCCTAATTCCTGGAGAAGACCTGAGATATTATGACAATAAACAAACATATTCTCCTCTGTAAAAAATGGCACAAAAGCCTGCTCCCGATTTCGGAAGTATGGCTCAGCTGATTATTTTCTTGCATCCTGGAAGCTAACACTTCAGCTGCATTTTTGGAGAGACCCAAATCACGCACAAGATCATTCAACTCTGGCTGGCTGAACTGTTGAGGAGTTAATGACTGTGGGGTCTCATAAGAAGGATCGCTAGATTCTGAAAGTATTTCTTGAGTTTCATCAGCAGTCTCTTGCTCTTGGTCACTACCCACATCTTCAGATGGAAGAAATCCTTTAAAAACTGGGATTGGGAGCTCATCAGAGTGCAGAGTAGGTCGGATTGCTGAGTGGATACTAGGATATGAGATTTTGTGTCTGTTTTTCTTGCCAATGCCCTTTGTATTGACCAGACAAAAATAGCAGTCAGTTGTGTGGTCCATCAGTTCTCGCCAGATCATGGGAATTCCGAAAAGTAAACCCTTACGTTTCCCTTTTGTCCAATCACGCAGCATTTCCTCGCAGTTATGACACACAGTATGTGGGGCCCATTTCTTGTCTTGGTCACCAAGAGCAAGTCCAAAGTACGCTTTATAAGTACGCCTCACAAACGATGTTATATTACGCCTTTGACGAATAAGCGTGAAGCATTCACAAATATAACAGAAAGCGTCCGGCTTGTTCTCACATTGGCGTCTCCTTGTAACCATGATCAGATCTGAAACAAAATCAAAACAATTTTAATACCTCTGTTGATAAAATAAACGTGTAAGTTATTAATTTGACCACAAAATCTAAACAATTTTAATATCTTTGTTGATAACATAAACGTGTAAGTAATAAACACGTTTTCTGCGATGGGACCCACCGGTGTCCCACTATCGTATTACTTTTAACTAAGTTGCAGGCTAGAGACAAGTGTAATGACAACCTCACGTTATCATAGTTCATGCAGCACTGAAGCTGTCAGATGTACAAGAGCATCGCAGCAGTTGCCGGTTTGCCAATATAGGCATCGCAGCAGTTGCCGGTTTGCCAATATAGGCATCGCAGGAAACGTGTTAATTTGACCACAAACGGCTAGAATGAAAAACTTAAAATTGCATTAAAACTAGAACATGTAGAGCTGAACCGTTTTCATATTTGAATTTAGCAGGTCACAAAGGGTAAGAATGAGTAAAAAAGTCTTATGTAACTGAGATTTCGAAAAAAATTGTTGACCAGTGTATAATTTATATAAATCACTGAAAACGCTCACACGGATTCCATAAATTCTTGATAAAGTCTTCTTTAAAACAGTCAACATTGTTTTAAGTATGTCAGTATATAAACGTCAAGTGTTTTTAGCACAAGAAAACAGCTATTTGTTTTTGTTAGATTAGCTTTTTAACGCCGGTTAAGATCAAGAAAGAGGATTCCATTTGCAGCTATTATCAGATTCGCCGACAGAAATAACTCAGTTATCTATTCTCTATTTAAAAACATTATTATTTCTAAAAACCCGACAAGCAGCCTTTTGTGTTCGCTTAACCCAATTCGCTACTTGAAAAGAGAAAGTTTGTAAATCACTTGCAAGATTCTGTGCGTCCTATAAAAAACTGTGAAATACAACATAATTTTGATTTTTGTTTACGTTTTTAAACTCAATGGTGGAAACACATCGTACGACCGCTTTCAATTCTTCTCATTCAAGTAATGTTTAAGATTATTCAGCTTTACATTGAGATATCACGTTTTCTTCGCACATATAATAAATAAGAGAATTTGATCTCAATTTTGAGCTATATCGGTTTCTTTGTTTGTTTAGAGTTAAACACAAATCAACAAAATAGGCTATCTGTGCTCTGCTTATGAAGGGTATCCAAACCCAGATTCTAGTATCTTAAGTTTGCCGACATGCCCTCTATGTCACTGTAGGCAGCTGTTTCAGAATTTACAGAGAAATAACTATTAGAAATGAGTGACGTAATGATTTATTTATGACAAATTTCTATATATATTCACTACTCAAGACCTACAGCTAAAGATCTTCAGTCATACAAAAGGTCCCAAATACAGTGCTTTGCAAAAGTATTAAGACAGAGTTAAAATTGCATTTCAGGCTACTTTCAAAGAACAGTGAAAGGTGAACCACAGGTTAAACATCAAAATTTTACTAATTTCATATTTAGTACAACAAAAACTCATTGGAAGTGCTTGAGTTCAATACACATTTGATATTTTATATGTCCCCTTTTTGCTTTATTAACTGCTCACAGTCTTTTAGGCATTATTGCAACACATTTAATCAAAGTGCCCTTTCGAATTTTGCTCTAATATTTCTAATACATTCTCATAAAGTTTCTTTGGAAGAAACTTTTACTTTATCAAGTTTTTGATCTATCAAATCCTAGATCTGCTCTGTTGGTTTAGATCGGAACTTTTTGGGACCATTGCACCATTTGAGTTATTCCAGCAGCTTCTTTTTTAACTGAGTAATTTCTGAATTTATTAGATGAGTGTTTAGGGTCATTATCATTGGTAATAGAATCCTTTACCAATTTTACATAAACCATTGGATATACAATGACGAATCAGTATCTAATGGTACTTGCGCTGATCCATCATTCCATCTATTTTGCAAATATTTTCTGTTGTCTCAACAAAAAAATACCACCAAACATCACACTGATCCCACCTTTCTTCATGGTAGCTGCTACAGAATGAAGCAAGTATCTTTTATCTTTCTTTAACCAGACATACAACCTACGCTTTCAACCAGATATTTCAAACTTGGATTCATTAGTCCATAACACTCTTTTGCAATCATTGACTGTCCATTGTTTGCACAATTTTCACAACATTTGGAGATCGAAGTGAATGTTTCTTTTATAATCATTGCACAACCAAATATTCCCTTCTCATTAAGTCTTCTGATATTATATATCCTAACATTTTTCTGTCAGTTGGTACACGGTCGTTTACCTCATCCTTGAAATCAGTGTCAGTCTTCCTTTTGTCCAGAAAGCTGCATAAACGAATATACTCAACGTTGGTGCCATTGAGGTTGGGTATCTTAACTCTTCCTTTGCTATTTTTAAATTTACTTGTCTCGGTCTCTCAATCTAGGGTATACTTGACGGTGTTAGAGAAACATTTCAAGTCTGCAGCAATTTGTTAAAGAATCCAACCAGCATCACATAAAGCTTTTATTAGAAATATCTACCCTACTGATAATTCTCTGTGCTTTTTGAACCGTAGCATGACGACAAAACTTAAAACAAAGCGTTAAACATTGCGTTTATCTAGGTTTATTTATAGATTGATATTTATTTGATTTCCTACTAGCATATATCGGTACCATACGCTATTTCCTTGCTAGCTACTTTCTGTATAATTTAGACGCTGCAAGTGGTACCACGACAATAATTTCAGACTCTAAATTTTATCAGTACATTCATTCCGGCAGAACTCTTATGACACGTCCTTGGTACAATTACATGAGAATTATAAGGAATGATAAATATTCACACCCTGGCTCATTTTGTCAACAGGGATCAGTGAAACATTACCAGATTGTTGAAATTTACATTCTGCGATGACATAGAAGAATTAGCCCCATAAAATAAAAATAATTACAAAGTATTCCCATCTTCTAACACTTTTGCACGGTGCTGTACATAATACCATGTTGAATAGCACTCTATAAAAGTGCAAAGCTTGTGCTCTTTCACTCCCACTCGTGAACATAAGGTGTAATTTTACCTTCATATGCTATACTCTTTGAGATATATAACACACTGAAATACAAAAAGTTTCTTTACAATCATCCTGGATTTTGGAGAAAAAAAGTTACAAATTGTACCTATTAGCGTTGAAATATTTTGTTTCAGATAGAGCTATAACATATCCTTCTTGAAAGGAATCAGTTGTTAAATGCATTATACTATCTATAAATGCCAAACTATGTCAAAATATATTTCTGATGCATCCCGTCCCACCGTGACTTTATATCAGTTGTAGTTGTTTTGTGACTTAATGCATGCTGATTTTCGCATTCAAAATCGTTTTAATACAATGTGTATATCACAACAGAGTTCATTCTCCAAAAATGCTATTGTCACCCACTTTATTTGATCATCTTATAAGTAAAATTATCACTAAACCTCTACATATCTTTGTCACTAGGGTACACATTAATTTAAGTCTAAAATATTCTCCAACGATAACGTCAAATGGATATATTCTACGCTTATAGCTTATTTCCACAAGTTTTATTTTTGATACGTTTAAATAAGCAAATTGCTTGTCGTGTCGAGAAAACGTATCAAGAGCCCCATTTTCAGTTGACAGAAATTCGAATTTAACATTATTATATATCGTAATTCCCTGATACGCTTATATCACTTTCTACGCATTTGTGCTGAATTAGATATTTGAACAACTTAAGAACACAAAAGTCTATGTACGCTTGTATACGGCGTGTTTCATAACATTCTTACAAGGTTTAAAAGTATATTTTTACCATATATTAAGGTTATGAGATTGTAACTTCGGGACTTGTGCTTCGTGCTGACGAGTATAACATTTTTTATTACGTATAAATAGATTTGGCACGTACATTACACCGACAGTCATGTTCTTACAGAACTAGTTATTATTACTAAGAATTTTATGCAACAAAACCTAATCTTTTTCTTTGTAATATAACCTCGAGCGTTACGAAAGCTACAATCTCTCTGCCACGAGCGTTGCTGGAGTCGGCAGAGGGTGTAAGTGCATCCTGCCAACCAAACGTTTATCTCCCGATTCCTGTAATTCACACATAATCATCTGGATTTTCGTGTTCTACAAGTAATAATGGTTCGTCTCGTTTATCAGTATGCCGTAATCCGCATTTTATTATTACTTTTTTTTTCGCCTCGTTTACAGTGTGAATATGATAGCTAAAGTATCAGTTGCGATAAGAAAGATTGCAAATCACTGGAAAAAAAGAAGGCATAGCGGTTGGCACACACATTGAAGTGTTCTTTCAAATACCTTTACTGATTTTATGTCATTGTTACTGCAGAGGGCATCTACAGGGAAGCGCTTTGTGCTAAGTTTCAGAATGTAAAATTACATTTCTTTTATTGTTCCTAACGTTGACTGTGTGTCCCGGCATGGCCAGCGTAATCTGAGGGTCGCGGGTTCAAATCCCTGTCGCACCAAACATGCTCGGTCTTTCAGCCGTGGGGGCGTTATAATGTGACGGTCAATGCCACTATTCGTTGTTAAAGAGTAGCCCAAGAGTTGGCGGTGGGTGCTGATGACTAGCTGCCTTCCCTCTAGTCTTACACTGCAAAATTAGAGACGGCTAGCGCAGATAGCTCTCGAGTACCTTTGCGCGAAATTCAAAAAACAAACAAATATTGACTGCTGGCATATATGAGAAATTAGTAATTATTTTTTACTCCATAGTCAAATTAAAAGAAATGTCATGAACATGTGAGCTCCCAGGGACGAAGCCCTTGAAACCTACTGTGACGCTTGGGCAGTTCTCAAACTGTTGGCAAGATTACTTACGATGATTGCGGCTGTTGCCATAATTATTGCCACATCGCACGAGAAACAAATATTTTTGAGAAACTGAAGAAAAAAATTTACCACCGCTTTCAAAAAATTACGTCATAGTCGACGATACCAAACTTCATCTCGATGAAAGTAAATTCTAATGTTCGAAAGTTCAGAATTATTTCTTTCTTTATTTCAGACTTTCTTGCAAAAGCTATACAACGGCGGACTGTTCATAGCCATTACTCTTTCTAAGCTGATAAGGTTGACGAAAAGGCATCTCCCACTTCCAACTTTTCACTACTGAATAGTGAAATTTGGCATTTACTCACATCATCCGTAGCCCCAAAGTATACACCACATTTTATAAAAAACGAATCATGGACTATAAACCTTTTGATTCACAGTCAGGCACACTAACCACTAGGCTAAGTTCAACCTGGTTCATGATGGGCCGCACACACAGTTGTCTGATCATCGCAACACTAGTAGACTCCTCAATATAATACTTAGAGGAATAAGATGAAAACGCCACGAAACGATGTGAAGCAGTCCGCCCCCAAAAACAAACTTTGTTTTCAGTACTGAAGAAGAATTAGACAGAAGCTGGTCGTTAGCAGCGGGATTTTTATTCATTAAATGAAAGTGGAAGAAATTCATAAGCTGAATTAGAATAACAAAAGTACATAAAGAATACTGTATTTAATGGGGATGACAAGAATAAAATAGATTGTATATTAGAATGGGCTAAAAACAGTTGATCTGGCTAATTTAAGAAAGAAATACACTATCAAGAGATGTAGCAATATACGTGAAAAGACGAAATCACGTCATCAAATTTGACTCATTTAAAATATAAATGTATGTGTTCAACTAAAGATGCAAAAAATTGCTCTTACAGCCCACAACTATTTACTCACTAGTAACTGTAAGCATCTCTATTACATATAACAATAGCAAAGCAGTGGCGTATACATATACCATCTTGGCCTGGCATGACCTAGCGCGTTAAGGCGTGCGCTTCGTAATCTGAGGCTTGCGGGTTTGCGCCCGAGTCGCGCCAAACATGCTCGCCCTCCCAGCCGTGGGGGCGTTATAATGTACGGTCAATCCCACTTTTCGCTGGTTGGCGGTGGGTGGTGATGACTAGCTGCCTTCCCTCTAGTCTTACAGTGCTAAATTAGGGACGGCTAGCACAGATAGCCCTCGAGTAGCTTTGTGCGAAATTCCAAAACAAACAAACAATTCATAAATCAACATAGAATAAAACGTAGGATTATCCCCACAAACAAATCAGTTGCCTCCTTGATCGAATCATGCAACATAAAGTTGCGTCTAGGGTTGAATTAAAACATCACATCGACTATATTTATTACATTTAAGAAAAATGCTCAGTGTGCTGTGTTGCAGGTCAAAAGACCCAAAATCTGAGCTCACAACACGCCACTGAACATATTTCACATTTTCATCTGTAAGAGTGCTATTGAAGTGCCAGCTAGTCTTACTACTTTCTTCACTGTAACAGTGTAAGCGAGTGGTGCTGTTAATATGCTTCCCTCATTCTACTCAACAGGTCAGAATTAGGGGTACTGTTGTTTAAAATGTGGAACCTCTGACCTGATGCCTTTTTAATCCACGTATCACATAATACCCCATTCAAGTTATAAATACCAAATATCCAAATACATAGCTAAACAATGTAATTTCTTCACTTTTCTTTCCATTCTAGTAATTCACTAAGGGTTACATTAAAGGAGTTAAAAATGGTAAAGATGGTCACGGCGATTTGCCTTTAAGAAATAAATAAATATGAATTATTCTTAAAAGACTCGGAACAAAAGCCTCATCATTGACAGATTCAAGACAAATAAAAATGGGTTGTCTGTCTAGTTAAACGGTTATGGAGAGTTAATTAAATGTGTCTGTGTGAATAATATTTACAAATAAGTGACAAATAAAGCATATTAGGACATGCTATGAAAAACAGGAAACGTATTGTTAAATAGATGGCGTTTACTTCTAAACAATAAAAGATTCACGGATTTAGTTTTTGCCTATATATTTCTCTACAAGTGAGTTTTCTCGACATCACAGATTTAGTTTTGTTTTGTTTTTTAACTTCGTGCAAAGCTACACGATGGCTACCTACGCTAGCTGTCCCTAATTTAGCAGTGTAAGACTAGAGGGAAGGCAGCTAGTCTTCACCACCCACCGCCAACTTTTGGATTACTCTTTTACCAACGAATAGTGGGATTGACCGCAGAATTATAACGTCCCGACGGCTAAAAGTGCAAGCATGTTTGGTGCGACGGGGATTCGAACCCACGACCCTCAGAGTGCAAGTCGAACGCCTTAACCCACCTGACCATACCGTACCACACAGATTTAGTAAGAAAACAATAATTTATTGAAAACAAAAAGTATTTTGAGATTTTACTCATTTGTGTGTTCAAATTAAAACTTTACGAACACTTACAGTTATACTATATTTGGGCCCAGCCTAGCCAGGTGGTTAGGGCATTTGACTCGTAATCTGAGGGTAAAGGGTTCGATTCTTCGTCACACCAAACATACCCGCCTTTTTAGCTGGGGCCTTATTATGTTAAGATTAATCCCACTACTCGTTGTTAAAAGAGTAGCCCAAGAATAATCGGAAGTTGGTGATAACTAGCTGCCTTCCCTCTAGTCTTACGCTGTCAATTTAGGGATGGATAGTCAGATAGCTCTCGTGTAGTTTTATGCAAAATTCAAAATAAACCTTCGAGTTTTTCCATAGACAAAATAAACAATTGATATTTTATCATTCTGAAATACTTTTTAAATTATCGATTCTTAGAGGTATCATCCATAAAACTACAAACTACAGCATCAAATTTCATGATATTATGCGAATTAATCACAAACCTTACGAATTATTCTGGTCACCAAGAAAAACTAACGCGAATTAATTGTATTTCAAACATCTGATTGAAATTATGTTCAACAGCAATTAGAAAAAAAAAAAGAAGTTGAAATATCAGAGATTTTAGTGTAAGCTCCAAATCTTGAGCCAATGCAACTAAGGAAATACGATCTTGTTTGTATCTAAATATAAAATTGGCAATGGCAGTGAAATATCTAAGTTTGTTTATTTTTTGAAATTTGCTGAAAGATGCACGAGAACTGTGTTAATTTTACTACCTCGGGCTGGAAATTGTGCTTAGGTCAAGATATTTGGTTTACAGTGTAATTATAGTCCCTGATTCTGTCTAATGCTCCATGTGCTGTTATGATCAAGACTGTGGACTAATATTCGTGCTTTACAGCGCAGCATAAATCAGTGCATAACCCGACTTACACAAGTTAAGTACTACATTAAACAATCAAATATATTTGCATTATAGACAGTTACAAATACCAAAAGTCAGACTATTATCAAATTGTGTCACCAACAAAAGATTGATCCATCTACAACAGAAAAACAAACTTAGATGAACTCCAGTAAAACAATTTTTTTTTTACTATTATATATCATACCCAGGTTCAATTGCACTGTTAAAGAGAACAACTGTCTCACGGTTCGTGCAGAGGCACACACAGTTCTCTTACAATTACATGAAAATGTACTTTTATTTGAACATGAAATCACAAGAGCTTTCTCATACAAACATCTTTCTACCATTAATTACAAAAACAAATCTCATTGTTCGGAAAACAAGGTTCACAAGGTATTTTAGCATTACATGCTTTAGAAAGCTTGTTGATAATTTACAATCATGAATTGCAAATGTTCTAAAATTACATTTGATAACTTCAACTGTCTTAGTCATCAAGTGGCTATAATAATGTGTAGAACATATATTACATATAAAATACCATTTTATGTGTCAGGAAGTTAGGTTGTAACACCCTTTCAACTTAAATATATTTTGAGCTCGTAGATATCACCTACAACTGTGCCAGCTATTGATATTATAGGTTTTGCACCTCCTTACATCATTTGTCCCATCTGTACCATAAAAGTTCAAGAGCTTAGCTTTAGAAGATAAAGCATACCACTTCTTTTGGTTCATTGACAGTTTTTTATTCATTCAATTGACCACTTAACAGCTATTCATGAAGCAGATCACCAGAACTGACCCATTGCATTTTCACAAAATTTCCTATGGTGATTCCTTTTGAGCAGCCAAGACAAGTGTTACCAGCGTCTTCCCATTCATCAACTTAGTAAATATCATAAAATATGATATAAGACTCATATTTTCCTTTGACCCATTCAATATTTGAAAAAAAACAGTGCAAGACAGATTCATCAGTGATGTATGGTTTTAGCTCTTCAACGTATTCAAAGCACTAACTTGTAGTAAGTACTATATAAATCGAGATGTCTCAGAATGACATAAGAAACAGTTGAGTCAGTTGCTTCCATGCTGCAAACACACATCTAATCTACATCAAAATTTTGTACTCGTACTTTCTTGTAATATCACTTCTGCCATGTAAGGCCTTACCCAAATATTGATCTGCAAATTATTGAACGTTAACTAATACAGAACTCTAACATTCTACACGTTCCAATTGACTCTGCTGTACATCTGCACTAAAAGGTGAACCAGATATGGAATTGTAATTCCTTATCAAACATGAAGCAGTTTAATAAAAAGAAGTCAACATATGGTCCATTTCACAGTGTGTTATCATGAAATAACAGTAGAAGTACATACCAGTAAGTGAGTTCTGTCTGGTATTAATCTTTGCAACCATCTGATGACTTCAGAAAATAATAATAATAGAAAAAAATATTTTATTTCTGTCAACTTTTCGCCAATACGGCTTCAACGCTATCTGTTTATTATGTCAATTTCTCTGCGCATTGTATGTGATGAACCTAATATATCAGCTGATCTTTAATAAAGCTTTATAACTTCTTTACCGACATATTGTAATTTTTTTTGTTTTCTTTAATTTGGCGCAAAGCTACAGGAGGCTATCTGCGCTAGCCGTCACTAATTTAGCAGTGTAATACTAGATGGGAGGCAACTAGTCACCGCCATCCACCGCCAACTCTTCAGCTACTCTTTTACCGACGAATAGTTGGATTGACCGTAACATCATAATGCTCTCACAGCTGAAAGGCGAGCATGTTTATTGTGACGAAGATTCAAACTCGCGATCCTCTGATTACGACTCAAGCGTCTTAACAACTTGGTTATGCTGGGCTCACGTATTGTGAAAACTGAAAAGTATGATACTATTGGTCTCTTATGTTTTTGGGATATTCACTTTATAACTTTGTTTCTAATATTTAAGTAACACTTTATTAGCCTTTATTACATATCTTGTTCATCGGATTTATTTTCTAAAATGCTTATGTATTTTTGTACAAATATGTATATTTTTAATGCAACTAAAATCTTTAGCGTTTCACTATATTTGTAAATATGCAATTTTTTCAGCAGTCGTAGTTTCCATACGAGAACACGATTACAACTCGTAAGTAAAACCAATCGTAGCGTCATTGTTTATTCTTAAATCTGATGGTTCGACAATAAGGTCGATTGTTTATAACGCTAAAATTCGCCGTTCGATCCTTGGGGTAGGTATACCATAGTTCTTTGTGCATCTTTATATTTTAAAATGTTGTCGATCATTTGAATATTAAAATGACAGTTTCTCTGAAAAAATAAAGCAAAATGACTTAAGAAAATCCGGTATATATATGCTTTTTCGTCATAAAATAAAGACCCTTAAAATATTTTACCTTACATTTTTCATTTTGTGACAATGTTTCTTACTTGTTGCAAGAGAAAATCGATCGCACACGCCTTATTTGTGTTTTGCAGAACTGGGTTCACGAAGGTCCCATGCATTTGCACGACTGGTTGGTTGTTCCAGAATCAGAATAACCCCTACGGCCGTAATGTTAACCGGCACCGATACATTCGGACAATCAGCTGATTACTTTCGCTTGCGCGATTTCATGACGCAAGGTTCTCTTCACCGCTACTAGTAGTAATGGATGTTGTTACTTGCACCAGACTAGCAGTAATGTTTGAGGAATCGAGAAAAAGAATACAAAAATACGGGTAAAATATTGTAAGTAGTTTTCAGTTGCATGATTAAGAAAATATTTAAAAGCCTTTAATAGTATGTTTGATTCTTTGGAATAGAAGACGAATGGCAAGTAATACAGTTACTATTTTCTATGTTACATATCCAGTTCTAACTGAAATTCTACTAAGTGCTAGTACTATTCTTATTCTTCTTTTAACTTCTTTATCTAAGCCTAAGGCTTACCTCGGAGGTTATTTCAACTTTATCTCCAACATACAAGTTTTACATGCACCATCAAGTCATCCACAGCCCTTACAAAACCAAAATATATATATAGTTTTTCATTTCTTGAAAAAAAAACACATTCTCCAGCTATTAAATATTAGTGTCTAACGAATTTGTGTTTAAGTAACCATTCCGTCCAGTCTGTTCGAGAATACCTTCTCACCAGTGTTTCATATAATGCAAAGGCAATAACATCAAATATTTTTGTATTTAGTATTTTATGGATAGATATATGTAGAGCAGGAGTTATTTGGAGTTATGGGAATAACTTCAGCCATATTGAAAAAAAAGTCATTGTTGTGACTGTTTACATTTATATACTGTACTGAAATTTTACCAAACTACAGATACTGCAACAATTCTATAAATGCTGTAGTGCTACTGTTCTTTTGTTTAATAGTTTGTTTGTTTGTTTTAGGGCAAAAGTACACTGTAGGCTGTCTATAGGCATTGGAATGTTGGAATGTAAATTTTAGTGTTATAAGGCTGTAAACGATAACATCACATAAAAAATGGAAGTTTAATATATAGTATAGATTATGAAAAATAGTTAGTCAAAATTATTGTATTTTCTTCTTGAGAAGGAAAAAACATATAGTAAAAAAAAAATTGTGGCCATGTCATTTTGTACATATTAACCGTAAATGGGGAATGTTATCTGTTTCAACAACAACCATACAATGTATTGAAGATAGCTTTATACTGCTGATATGTGTATTTTCACTTCAACATACAATGAAGTTGGTAAAAGTAGGAACAGTGTTGTCAAAAAAATGGTGGGGTTATCTGTTCAACAGTACCTTTTAATTCGGTTAAAATAAGCACATCAAAAAATAATTGGAATTTAAGTGAATGTAAAGTAAAATTGGTTAAATTTGTCTTCATCCTTCAAAACAGCTGAGAAATCCATAATTGGTAAAAATGGATTTTTTTGTAAAAATAAAAATAAAACTTAGTAGTTTTGGCAGTACAGTAACCAAGAAAGAGTTTGGGGTAGGAGTGGCTACAAGTCTTTTAACTCTTCCACCAGAAGTTCTACATATGTGTAAAGACCGAATTTTGCCATTTGGACAACGTCGTCTGCCAGAATGGGCTCAGCCTTTGTCTGCTGTCTGGGTTGTCAGCTACCACATAGTTAATTATATTGTAGTTATCTTACATATCTGGCACTTTCAATAATTTTTAACTGTTCCTTAGTCACACTTGGCTACAGAGTATAAGACTTATTAAATTATTCAGTTGCTTCATAATTTTCATTTCATGTAAACTAGCAAAAGTTAAAATAATACAAACTTCTTTAAGTACTGTACAACTCTGTTCTTTGAGGGTGGAAATTTTATTTTCATATTATTTATCAACATTTTCAAAAAATTACAGCCAGAAATATTTTTTTCTTCTGAAATACTTTGATATTTTTCACTTTTTGCTTAAAGAATTATGAATTACAAATGATAGGTTCTTTGATAAATTTTGCATTTGTATGCAAAATATACTATTTAGATGTTTTAAAATATTCTCAGACTTTTCAAAAATTAAAAATGTATCATTAACATAACTTGTATGTTAATGAGCTTAAAAGAAATATGACACTCCTAAAACCTTAATTTCTCAAAATGGCACATAAAGATGTTAGCTCTGACTAGGGCCAAACTATAATGTATGATCACTCCACCTCTCTCTTTAAATATTTCATCATTAAAATCTTAAAAGTTTTCAGTATTACGTAGTTCAAAATAATTCACAGAGCCAGTTATGAAATGAGAACTGAAGAATAGAGAGACTGATAATAAATAGAAACAAGCCTGAACTAGAACAAATGGCAAGTGAAACTAAGCTATTACTGGAACTTAAATGTTTGTGTACCACACTGAACATTTAGCCAAATTGAATCTGTATTCCCAAATCTTAAAAGATGAGGTCTATACTAATTATGAAAAATTTTGTGTTTATTATACTTTTGTGGTTGCTGCAGCAGCTGAGCAAAATATCTATGGCAAAAAGACAAGAAATAATGATAACACATTTGTATCAGCAAAAGTCAAAATAATGGTATCCCACAATCCTAGAATACCTACATTTATGAGCATTATTATCATAAATATTCAAGGAAGATAAATTCTCAACTTATGCTGATTTGTACGAGTCTATCGTTCTTTTGAAATTAGTGTGACCTTGCTTTAGGAGGGGATAACATAAAAATAGGGTCAAGTGACTAAAAGGTCTGTAAGACAATCATTGTGATATGTGTTCCATCTTTAAGCTACAGAATTACTACAAATTCACAACTTTTTATATATCCATTTTATAAAGATGTCAATAACTGAGTAGAGAATACCTGCATGTAAACATTTAACTGAATATGTTTAAATAAAGATGCGTTATTTCTGGTCAGAAAATCTTTTATAAATTTTTTCAGATCATTATGATCTCATCTTGGGGCCTACAAAGCTCAAACTTTAAAAGTAAGCATTAAATATTCAAATCACAGTTACATAAAGGCAAAGTTTATTAAAATATCAAAGATTTAACATTCAACTAAAACTAAATATAAACCCAAAATAGGATGATATTTAAATGAAAAAGAGTGAGTTAAAATTAAATACGCTGATTAGATCAATTTAGTTACAAGATAAACAAAACTAAATAGAAACATTAAACACAATGCAAAGTCAAACAAAAATTACATAATAAGCAGAACTGAAGGTAGGATTGAGTGAAACATGAAATTAGTATAACACGAAGAAAACTTTGAAGACAAAAAATAACTCAATAAGTAAACTGAGCATATTACAGAAGTAAATAAAAGTGAATATAAAATGAAATTCATTAATAAAATAAGACTAAATATAAGATCAAAGTATCAAAAGATAAAGTCAACATTCACAAAACTGACTAAGTTAGTGTACAAAACTAAACATTCTGAATCAACAAAACAAACAGTTGTCTAGTTATATATTTTGACAAAAAATTTAGATGTACAGTTATGTGCATTCTAATATACAATTTAAAGTAAAAATTTGTTGAAGTCCACATACTGAAATTATCGTACATAAAGCAATGAAAACAACAGGAAAAATATGGTATCAAATTAATATAACTGTAAAATGTCATAATGTAAGGACATGAAATTTAATGATTAGTTACATGATAAGTGAAAGTAAATCTGAAAACAGTATATAAAATTTGTACAGAGTAAATTGAATGAAATGAAAGCTGATATGTCAAGTCAAACAAAATAAAACCTTAAGGTACATAGAGTTGTACTTATAATAATTATAGTAAGCAGCACTGTCATAGAGTTGAGCAAATGTTGTTGAGGTCCTTCTCTACAGACTTTAACCTCTTATTGGGAATCTTGAAGGTTTCTTTGTTCCTGTCAACATCCCTCTTCAAGTTGGAATTTTCTTAGAGCCATGGGTTGTCACTAGTCTTGTTTTCAGTCACTTCCTCACCATTACTAGTAAAGAAAGGTAATTTTGATTAATTAGTTGTTGGAATAATTGCAAACAGAAATTATTGGAAACACTAATTTTGATTAATCAATTTAATCATGATTTCAATTAATCAACTTATTTACATGAATGATCGTGGCATGTAGTTCAGTCATCCTCATAGAATCCCTATGACATTTCACATGCTTTAGTAGCATCACAGAGGACGAACAGTACTTATAAGTAAAATTATTCACCAGGTCTTTACATTTGTAAAGACCACACATTCCATCATCATCATTTCACTGCCTTTGTTAATTGGGACTTTTAACTCCAGACTGACCCTGCATATACTAAACAAGCATGGGACTGACTAAAAGGCACTTCAAGAGACATTCATTGGTGGGCAAATACCATACAGCTACTGCTGAGATATTTGGTCACCACCAAACCTAAAATTGCTGAAAAACAAAGTACCATATGGTGTATCCAGATGGAACGGGAGAAGAGGAATCAGTGGGACAGTTTACAACCAGAAGGCCGCTATTAAATTTCATAAATGAATTTTATTCTACTTCCTGTGAGACTGTCAGCTTACACATTGGGGCTTCACACAATTTCTAGCATTGTAACTTGATTTTCCTTCAACTCATCTGATTATCTCAGTTTTAGACAGAAGACTAGCTATATCTTTGACAATTCTCTAAAGGGTAAAACCTACAACTGTACTGCAGTTTTTCCTGATGTACATACACTATTCAATGTAAAGACATTATGTGAATGCTGCATAAAAGCTACTACTGCACATTCAAAATGGTTAATGTCCATTCTTGGCATTCTCATACCCTTACATTGTATCTAATAATCTGAATTTTAGGCCTAATGTTGTTAGTTAAGGTTTGGTTGCATCTGTAACAGTAAAACCTATAAGGTATTCATTCATACCTGAAATATATGTAAAAGTATCTATTTTGAATTTCAAAGTGATAACATTGATACTATCTTTTTTTTTCAGTAAAATATTTTATTTTATTACAGGATGTCCAAATACTTGGCAAACATAGATTGAATGTGTGTATAATTCTGCAGAATATGTTTAAAATATATACCCTATAATTTCATACACAACTTTGAAGAAGAAAAATCCACCTTTGGAAAGCATGTTGGTTATAGTGTTCCATAATTACATCTTCAATTTGTTTTGTTTTTTTAACCTGTGTGTTTTCCGGACATCAGGACAAAAATTTGGTACATTACTGAAGACTATATTAGAAAAACTCTAAAAAAACAACAAAGAAAATCTTATTTTCCTAACACCAAAGGTATTGGTAAATATTGGTTTCAATAATAAAGGAAGGAATCTGTTTATAAGTACATTATGACAAATGGGTGTCTGTAGTAGAAAAGGAAATAATTTTTAGAATAATTATTTATAATATTTTCTAATAATAAATGGATTTCATTATCTTTATAAAATTACTACTATGTTTCTTCTAGATTATTTTCATTGTTGTATTTTACCTTCATAAAAATGCTAATTTGTTGTAAAGAATTAGAGAATTGAGGACTACAGTGATATGTGGTCTAAATGGTTAAAAGTTATGAAGGCAGTGTTATTAAAGTAGTGTGTTGAAACTGGTGAGTAGTGCACATGATTTATCTGTTGGCAGAATAGGCTTAGAAGCATGTTTTATGTTTGGAAGTCATGATATATGAAATTGTATGCAAGCTACTTGTACTCTTAATAATAATGCAGAAAGCTGTGAAATAAGATAAAGTAACTAAGTTGGCAGCATTGCGAGTGTATGTAATTCATTCTTTTCAGGTTGCTGGGTAACTTCTACAAATTCAGTTTAAAAGGTCAAAAACCACTGATGTAATCCATACTTTTCTGAGATAAAATTTGTATCACATTTTGGATGGTAAAAGGTTGATAGGTTTATTTAACAAAGGTGTGTTGTGATAGTAGTTAATTTGGACTCTTTTGTAGCTTGAATTAATTAATGGGCATAGATTTTTCTGTTTTTGACAGAATGGAAAGCTTGTAGTTAATTTATACAAACTATATTTGCATTGGATTTTCATAAAACTGTCAAATTACTTGGCTTTAGTCTTAAGCAAATAAAAAGTAAATGTGTATGCTCCTTATAGCATTGAAGTCTAAAACAAAGTTTTGGGAATCTATTGATGCCCAAGCCTGTTAGATAATAGGTTTTAATTTCATAATCAGTTTGAAGTGTAAATATTTATTAAAATTATTTTCTAGAGAAAATATTTTTACCAACTTTTTTACTGAGCATATGTTTATTTAGGTTTGATTTCACCACCAGCTGGAGTAAGAGGGAATAAAAATGAAACCATATGATGAAACTTATGGAATGTTTAAAACAAGAAGTACTTATCAAAATGTCTGGGAAAAATCCAACTGAGCAAGACATCATATGTGCACTGAGATGGGTATAGACAACATTCGGGATTGCAGAAGATAGAATATAGTACAAGTAGCAGAATAGGGGAGTAGAATACCATTTCTCAGTATTGATCTATTTAAGTAAGTTGTTTTAGATAATTTTAGAAAGGCCTGTAATAAATGTAATTGACAAGTATTGGGGTGCATTGAAATTGCTTATGTGAATACTGCAATGAAAATAAATTCAAATTTGTGTGGGTACTCTTTAAATGTCATATAAGAATTTATGTACTTATTTTATATGTATTTGTTTCCTAATTTCTCTGTATTATAAATATTTCTTTTTCACATTTTAACAAATACTTTAATCATAAAGTTCTTTTAAAATTTGCTCTGGTATAGTTTCTTTCATGTTTCATTTTCATTTTCCAGTTTTATATTTTATATTGTTTTAACTTTATCATGAACTAGAACAGCAATTTATAATAAGGGTTCCAAGAAACTGCAATACAACCTTAATGAAACATTTGGGCAAAAAGCAGCTTGAACAGTGAAGACTTGGTTCAAACAATATATTGTAACTTTTACTGTTGACTGCTTAGACTGTACACATACGAAGATGCACACATAGAAAGCATATATTGTAGACTTACAAAGAAAAAAATTTGCTTAAAACAGCTTATTTGTAATTCTTTTGGCAGCCTACAACAGAAATGATTTTGTATATTGTGATTAAACATTGTGAAGAATACTTAATACTGTGAAGGTTGTAGGGGTATTGATTGAAATGTCCATTTGTTTCTTGTGTTTTATGTAAGCTGAAAAATATTGTAATTCTAGTGTAAACAATGTTATCATTACCCCTTGAAGTTAGCATTTGTACATATTTTTGGTATTCTTTTAAATAGCTTAAGTACAAGGTGAAGAACAAAATTATTAGCTAGTAATAGATGAACATTAAATGACCAACATCTAGGTCCTCAATGCTTTGTACACTCTATACTCTTTAGAGAGCCAACTGTCTATATTATGTATGAAGTGAAGAATTAAGTATAATCAATACACATAATATTAAATTTTGTTTCACAAATTCATAGAATAATTATTTCAAAGAGATGAATGTTTATCTAAAGAAATGTTTGATGTGCATGTTTTATTCAAAAAGTCCACTTTACTGATAAAAATTTATATATGCACTTAGTGGAGGTTGTGTTTTAGTCTTTGTATGTGTGTGCACATTGCTATACATTATATACTGAGAATTTTATTATGCATAAACTGTAAATGCTCACTATATTCTCAAGGAAATTACCATGACAATCTACGGCAACAGCTTAACATTTTAAATCTCGAACTAATGGAATCAAATAGTTAGTAGCTACAGTAAATCATCTTGAACCGTATTAGTTAACTACTATCTGTGCTTTTATCATTACAATGTATAAAGTTAGCTACCATATCAAGTAATCCATTGCCCATACATAGTTGAACATAAAAAATCTAGCTAACAAGAAAAAAAATTGAAAATGTAAAAATCTACAAACAGGGATTGTTAAAAATAGTAAGGAAACAAGGCTGAAGATACTGTATTTTTTATTTACTCAAATTACATTTTCCTCTTTTGATTTCATCAAATGTAATTCCAGGTACCAGCATGGAACCAAAATAAGGGTTTTAAATTTTGGTAAATTGTCTATACTATCTCCATTTTTATTTCCTTACTTTTTGTATAATCCCTTTTTGCAAGTTTTCAGATTCCAAATTTTTTATTTATTTTGTCCTTTCTTTAACAATATCCACTTAAGACTTAAGTCATTATCTTCATTTTTTAATTCATAAATTTTCCATTTAGTGTGACATTTGTCTTATTCTAAACAAAGAAGAAATGGATCTGTCTTTTGAGCATTGTTTTTACTGTAATTAGTTACATCTTATGATTGCTTTAAGTTTTTAAATTTCAATGCAAAGTTTATTAATTTTTAATTTTACAAAAATACTATTTTTACTTAATAGAAAGAATTATAAGAAGTATTGATATTATGACGTAGTTTTTATCCTCTAATAATTTGGAAGAAAGTAGAAACTTTGTAGATAAACACTTTATCATTGAATTTGTTTGTTTCTCAAGTGTTTACATGTAACTGCTATCAGTTAGTTTTTCAAATTCAATCAATTTCAAAGATTAAAGCATGTTTTGAATTATTACATTTACCAATGTAGTTGGTAAAGTAGAGATGGAAAGTGAGTAAATAATTATGCATATTTTTTCAGAGTATTGAGAAAATCCATGTTGTTAAAATTTGTGTATATAATTTTGATTTTCACACAAATTACACAATATAATTAAGTATACAATAAAATCTTAGCCTCTCATCACAGCACAATACTGTATATGGCAGGTTTGTTTGTTTCTTTGTTACTGAATTGAGATGTCTAAGGAGTTGCATGTACACCATATAGAGTTAATAGTGTGCTGCAAATATTTAACATAAAGTTTAGTTAAATAACTTTCTGTATACACTTGTTAAGAAGTTTTAGACAAATGCTTGATTACTGTCATACTTCAATGTATTCTAAATATTATGTTCAAGTAATTGATCCATAAATTTTTATCAGTGAATTTTTCCTGGGGGAAGGTATATAATTTATCCACAAATGTCTTTACAGTCATAATATTAATTAAATCAAATTTGTATTAACTACATACTAATTAGGCTTAAATTCAGAATTAAATCTTTAAATTTTTATTCTCCTCCTCATCTTTTTCAAACCTTTTAATATATTTACACCTTTATTTCATCTTCAGAATCTATTCTTTTCCAAATATTTTTCTTTTCTTTTTTTATTCAGTTGAATACCTTGTGTCTTTTCCTTTACATCTTTACACACTTTCAGATCTGTTCATCTTTTCTGTTTTGCATCTTATACTATCCATTCTTGGTTCTCATGTTTCTTATGCCCCATGTGGTTAATAGTGCATTTTAACCTTATGCTGCTGAACATGGTGATTTTACATGAAAGTCTTCACTTAGTGATCTCTTAGTACAGGGTGTTCAGAAAGTCACTGTGCAGTTTTGTAATTATATGTTATTATATTCCAGATTTTAATCCCAGTATGGTTTTAACAACTGAAGAACGTGTATGGCGAATCAAACACATATTTCGAGAAGGTGGTACATACGGGGGTCACTTTCAACATTGTTTCTAACTGTCATTCATTTTTACCTCCTGTATGCTGTATTGAAACACATCTGTTAATAAATATATAAGTGCACGGTAACTTTCCGAACACCCTGTAGAACTGGCCTAAGAAAATGCATGAGAATTCAGTAGGTAAACTTGCTTTCTTTGACAAGTTGATGGTATCACATCATGACCTCTGTTTCTTCACAGCATTGGTTGGCTGTTGCACTTAGTCAACATTATTATCAGGCAGCAGAGTATATTAAAATCACATAGAAAAAGATATGAAGCCAAGTAATGTTAATAATTCTTAGACCACATATTTCTTTCATTATGACATGGAAAATAAATGATTGAAAATTTAAAAATCTTTATAATGCTGAAGAATGTAAAGATATGTAAACTTGTATAATTTTGATAAACTCTTCTTGTTTTCATCCCATACATTTTATCTTTATATTGTATATTTTTATGTAGTAGTTTTTGTGCTGTGTGTAATTATATCATTTTTTTTCAGTAAACTTTGTGAACCTCAGAAATAATTGAAAAACCTATTGTGATAAATTGCAAGGACTGTACATGTGAAACTATCAGAATGTAAGTTAAATTTCATGCTTTTATTTCAAATATCATTAAAAGGCATTTTAATCACAAATATGAGCTGTAATATACCATTAACATCACAGTGCGATTGGCAAAAATTTTACTGTCCATATTGATCATATTTTCAGTGATTTGCAAGCCATATGGTCTTTTTTAACTTTTAAATATTTTATCATTTTTCATTTCATCCTTAAAAGTAAAACTTTAGTCAGAATACACCACCTTTTAAATATGTAGAAATGGACTTATGTGCAGTTATTAATAAAAAGCAGCATACTTTATATGCATAGATCCTTGATATATTTCCATATGAAAAGTTTGAGCTAAAAAAATAAAAATTTTGGCTTGTCTAATAAGAGATTCAGATGTGTTACTGCTAAATCACAGCTTAAATGCAAATTTTTCTCTACTTTTAGTAAAAGTGTTAATACTCATACCAGCTGTTCTGAAATACATTAGACTGAAATGTTCTAAAATATTTTTGAAATGATTCAAAATTTAAATGCTCTGGTAATTTACTGCTCTTGCTTCAAAAATTTATCTATTTATATCTGTTTGTAATAAAACATTTATTTTCTTACAAAGGTGTAGTTTTATTCCTTGGTGAGTAAGTATTTCTTTTTGTTTCCCAATAGATGGTCAGTTCATCATGTAATGTAATATTAATTTGAAAACTGTGGTGCTTAAGGAATGCTTCACAAGCTCTTAGCTCTCTGTAGTTGTGTATCAAAGTGATCGTTCTCAGGAGAAAATAATTTGCTATTCCTTTACTGTCTCTGAATCTGTGATATCAAGCTCAAGTCTTTCTGGTGTTTATGGTATATTATCAAACGTCAGAAAAGAGAACCTTTCCTAATTGGAGTGCTCATCTAAGTGTGAAATCTCCCACAGTTCTGCTCTCAGTGATTGTTCTATTTCTTCTGTGATGGCTGATATTAAAAGCCTTGACAGTAACATTGGTGATCAGAATGTACCGTCTGTTAAAGATGGGGAATGGAGAAAATATGACTCGCCTGTAACAGTGTGTGCAGCAAAGAATGATATCATTAGAGCTCATGAAACAACTCCGAAGTTGACAGGGGCCAAATGTTCTGAAACATTTTCAAACTATCCTCCAGTATGTTACCCATGCCCTTTTGATCAAGGAACTCTATGTCAAGATATGCAATCAGTTCTTCACAAAAAAGACCAAGAAAATACTCCTAATCATGTGTTAGTTTTGTCAATGAGTAATCAAATAAATAATTCATCTCAAATTAATTTAGACATTTTTGGTGCTGTAGTTAATGCTGGTGTTTCACCAAATCATTCTGAAATGAAAAATAATAATCAAACTAATTCAGTTAGTGAGGGTGCTGAACTACTTGTTTCAACGTCATGTAATAATTTAGGAAACTTAACTTCTGTATGCCAACAAACAAAAAGTATCATTTCTAGTTCAGGCAATAAATTGCACATTCCAAACCATAACAGCAATAATAGCTTTATAAATTTAGATATTTCCAAAGCCTGGGGTAATCTTCCAGATGTAAATTACAAAAGAAATGAAATGAAGTTTTGTGATAACGACATGTTAACAAGAGAATCTAACTTTTTTCAGTTGGTAAAGGACACAAAGTTATTTGATGACTGTTATGAAGGGCTTATTGGGGCAGTTGGAGGTTCTGATTTACCTTTAAATGAAACAAAACTTGAAAACAAAAAGAAATGTAAATGGGGAGATCCTCCTCAAAGATTGGGTCTATTAGGTGGAGGAGAAAGTTCTTTGAATAATAGCACTTCAACTTGGAATGCTCCATCTTCCTCTGGACCAAGTACATCTGGTTGGAGTACCAACAGTAATGGAACTAATAGTGGACAGTGGAACACTGAAGTCAGGCAGAGTGATGGTGTTTGTACAGGTCAAAGTAAGTGTAAAAAAAACACAAATATATTTTTCACAGGTAAAGTTAACATCTTTGTGCACATTTATAAACCAGACACAACAGTAAAAGTAAGTTTATATATTTCAAGTATTATATCTTGCATTTCAAAAAAAACTTTGCATTTGGTTTCTTAAGTGTACTTCTATTGGTGTTTAAGAAGTTTAACCTTCTTGGTATGGACTCTTTACTCTTTAGATTACACATACCTTGTGGCTCAAAAGTGACTATAATTTTTACTATGTTTTGAAAATCTTCATTAAACTTGTAAAGCTTTCAGTAAACATTAAAAGTATTTTGTAAATACATTAAAATTTAAAAAAAACTTCTTTTCACCAGAAAAGTTTCAAATTTCATTTGTGTAATCTCTGAAATCTTCTCAATAAATACAAACATAAATGTTAAGCTTTACATTTTATGAGTTATTTTTCTTCAACTCTATAGGCATTTGGTCAATATTACTGACTCTGTAACTAACATAAAAGGTAAAATAAATCTAAATTACTTTTTTCTTTCTTGAATGACTGGAAATTATAATGGAAAACTACATTTGTTTATTCTAAATAGTGTAAAACTCAACAGTATTAATCTGTTATCACTCAAGTTTTATTGTGTTATTGTCTACTGATCCATGTCTAATTGATAATCCCACTTCACAAGTTTTAAATTATTCAGTGAATGTATAGCTCAAATAATTGCATTCACTTACATAATGAATGAGCTACTTATAAGAATACATCATGAATTATTTTTTCATTATCTGACCTAATAAGTTTCTAAGTTTTATGTTTTAGTTACTTTTATAATAATAAAAATATACATAAAAAAACAAGAAATATGGTACTTACCCTGCATCCTTATTTCTTGCTCTCAACTATGGGTGAAAGTCAAGCCTATTTCTTTTATACTACAGTACACTAAATTTTTAAAAATGTAATAATTCAACTAAGAACACAGAATAACAATGCAAAGGAAATAATGTTTTATAACTCATAATTTATCTTATTTTAACTGTACAATAAGAGTCTTTACAAATTTAGCTAAGCTAGTCAGTGTGATTACTGCATGAGAAGTTTTCAAACTAGAGATGAAATGGACAGTACCTTGTACAGAGAAAAATAATACATCATTTGATAGATTAAACATTGTTTTTCTATTAGTTATAAATAAGATAGTTCAGAGAACTATTGGCAGTTTGTAAAGGAGGATGTAGCAGGTAAGTGTGGCATATAATCTGATTTTCTTTACCAAATAAGATTGGAGAGTATAAAAATTATACCTTATCTTAGTAATGTCTATATTGTAATGAGTAATTTGTGTTAAATTCCATTTTTCTTAGTAGCAAATAAATTAGAGAAGAAGGAAGACCAAGATAACAGGTGTTACAATTTTCATACTAAGGGATTTGAGGATTTTAAAATATATTTTCTTATAATATTAAAACTTAAATGTGTATTAAAATTGATTTATTGAGTATGTTTTGTTGCCAAGAAGTTTATTTAATTTTGAATGTGCTCTTTAGAATGTTGACATCTACTTTGACCTATCTGTAGCAGAAGGGTTAAAATATTGTTTTTGTGGAAATTACATTGAATTTAATTCTTCAGTCAACATTTGCCACAACAAAAAATTACAGAGTATGAAGAACTACAAAAGCTTTTCACTGACATGAGAACCTTTGTATTAATTATTATTGAATTGATAAGGGGCTGTATATATCCAGATAAAAAAATGTTGATAATAATATTCTGTAAATAAAAAGTAGCACATTACAATGGCTTTTTAAGGCATACAGATAAATATCTCTTTGGAACTTCACTCTTTCATGTGATTTATTTTGTGTGTGTATTCTTGAAAGTTCAACCAATTTTCTTGCGTTTTATATTTGTTTTATATATTTTTGGGTCATAAGGTTTCTTATGTTGCTTTTTTTTTTTTTTTTTTGGCAAACATGCATAATTTTTCCTTAAAAGTATGTTTACCTCCCATAAACCTACGAGTTAGATGCTAAAGTCCTTGTTTCTAATATTCAATTGTCTAAATTCACTTTCTGTTAAAATACACAAGGGAAATAATAACTGGAGTTTCTTTACACCATTTCAAATCTACTTAAAAATGTTTGATAGTTCTGTATGTAATTCATTCATTAGCATACACCAAACATTGTCAGTTATGCACTTTTAATATAAACAATCATAAAATCAAATTAACAAAATAAATTTCAAGTAAAATTAACTGAGTTGGTATTTTGAAGATTGTAAAGTGCTCCTTTTTCTCTCACTTTTAATTTGTAGGTGTTATTGAACTTTTAAACTCTTTAAGCTGTGGAAAGGCAATTTTTTGAATTGTATAGCGATGTTCATGTAATATATAGTGTTAATCCTATTCACAAAATAAACAAGTCCCAATTTTCTAAGTAATGGCATCAAGTGGGATTGAGGCATGCTGCTAAATATAATGAGCTTAGATATTAGTAGTGCATAGATCATTGTATGTTTCAACTAAGTTCAATAAATGAATAGCATTGTTAAGAGATCAACTTTTTGAGGAACTGTAATTCAAGAAAAGATGTGGGTCTAATTTATGTCAATAGACTAAAAGATGTATCACTGTGACAAAACTAATTTGAAATTCTGCTTTTTGAGGAAACAAAATTTATACAAAAAATACCATGAAGCAGCATAATATAAATTACTCACTGGAGCTTACTAGCAAATATTAGCATAATAATGATAATTATTTTTCTTCTTTTGAATTTATTAATTAAAAAGTAAAGAAATATAATCATGCAGTCTTCAACACCTTGTAGCCAAACTCAGTTTTTGGTGTCAAATTATTGTTGTGTTTTCACTCCAGAGAGTTGTGTTACTACATAAAATGGCAAATATTCAAGAAAAGGCACAATGCAATAGATTGCTCAAAGTGGGCCAATTCTGCAGTCTCTGCATTCACCACACATCATGCCATTAGACTTTTTTGGGAGTATGTTAAGGACATCATGTCTTGCACACCTACAGCAAACATCCTGAAGTTAAGTCTAGATAATGGATACCATCATCATTGTAACTGTGTCTATTCTGTAGCAAACATGGACTGAAATAGAATATTGGTTAGACATGTTAAGAGTCACAAATGATGCATGCAGAGATGTCTACAGACATGAATAAATATTGTTCGATTTAGGCTACAATATATTGAAAACTGAATTATTGTATTCATTTAGTTAATTATTAAATTTCACAACAGGAAAGAATTTTGGACCACCTTCTATCATGTTTTTATGATCACCATGATGCCAACATTTTCTCTGATAGTTATTTTTTGTGAAAATGTTCCTTGTAAAACTTGCCCATGTGAATAATGTATAAAAATGGTACCAATCAGTAAACTTGAGATTGCCCTTCCAGACATTCCAAGAAAAGATATTAAAATTTTTGGATTATAGCCTTTTATTTAAGTTGAATTTCAGCCACCAGTGAAAAAATATACATGTATTTTTTCTTCTAGTCTAGAAATGCAAAATTTCTGAATTCAGTAAACTCTTGGCAACTGGTAAAAGTCTCTATTTGCTATATTAGCTATTGATGGAATTGAATGAGATTGGTTTTTATTATTTTACATCCTTCATATAGAGTTCACTTGTATATCTAATTACTGTTTCTCTTGTAGTAGCCACGTCTCCTCCAAAACATGGCACTTGGGCCCAAGCTGCAGGCAAAGGTCTCACCCATTCTCTTCCTGTTTCTACTCCTAGTACAACAAGCAGTGGAAACAATGATCATGTTTCAAACAATGGAAATGGTCCTGCAAAAGTAATAATAGAAGAACATATTTCTGATCTACGAATTGCTGCTGCTTACAGTGAGGGTTGGGGACAGACTGTAAGTCAAGCCATTTCTTTTATTATGTGATTTTAGTTGTTGATGTAGATTAAATAAATAATACATTTCTTGTGGTTTTTAATTTTCCCTCATTTTGCTGAAGAAACATTTAGAACTCTTAATTATGAATGAATGAAGTAGAAAAATGTTGAGCTTTGTTAGGATTATTGTGTAATTGGGATTAGCCTTACGATTATTGTAAATTATTAATATGCATATGCAGTGTCTCATTTGTGAATATGATGATTCCAAATTAATACAGGCTTGTTTGGATCATGGAAAATCAGTACAATATGTATGAGTATTGCTTTACTCTTTGTATTCTTTCACTGTTTTCCTCAATTGTTGATTAAGTCACTTTGGGTTTTAAAGCACAAGTATTAAATAATATCTTCAATTATGCTTTGGTACTCCTGATAATTGTTCATATCTGGTATTATCTATTTTGTGTCTGCTAGTGTTTTAAATTCAAATTTAATTAAAAATTATTATCAAAGTATGTTGGTAACCTTGGTACATAAGTGTAGTTTGTAATAAAAAAAATTAATATCATACAGATTTTAATGTCTTAATTTCAAAAAGAAACATTTAAAAAATTGATCAGTTTTCATTTTATGTGTCATTTTATATTTGAACTTTATTTCTGTGCTTTTAAACTTTCTAACTTCAGAAATGGATTACTGCAGTTTTAACCAGTTACAAACTTAAACTAAACATAATTCAAAGCAAGAATTTAAAATCTGCAACTTACATTCTTGATTAACTGAAATATCAACAAGTCTGTTTGACCTATGTGAGAAGCCCCCTCTTTCAATCTTTTTCTGATGATCAAGATTGTTTTGCTAATGAAGTTTGTATGACTGGTGGAAATGTTTATACTCAGTTGGGAGAACCTGTATGTAAGGCTTTCTTTGGTTATTTGATTTTGATAACCACAAGTATACAGGTGGATGTAGTTTCTGTGTCTGGTTGTTATCTTACTTTAAACAACTAGAATTATTTTAACCTGTATTTTTAACTTTGCAAACTGATTAAGCTATAGGAAGTTATTCTAATGACAACATAATACTTCATGCTCTGAAATGCTTGCATTACAATTTTGGACACTAAAATTTGTTTTGAAGTTTAGGGTAGAACTGCATCAGTGCAAACAAGGCTGAGTTTGTAGTGAATACCACAAATCCTTGTTTTATTTATGTATATTTTTTATTTATTGTTACATATTTTTTTCCCAAATAATTAAAATGTAGAAATTAACTTCTGAACTTAATCTAATAAAAATTCAGTAAAAGAAACGTTTAGAATTTGACAAACTAGAGTTTTAAGTATAGCATGGTACATTTCATAGCAGGTCTACCAGACATAACTAAATTATGATTTATTGCTTCTGATTGGAGGATTCCTGCTCAAATAGGTTCAAAGTACAACAATAAAATCATAGAATTAAAATCAAATACATGTAAAATTATTAATAATTGAAATGTTAAGATAATTTGGAGTTTTCTGATTATATCTGAAGTGAGGTTAGAGGAAAATATGGTATGGCTCATTTGATTCAACATTTTCCAACTTTTCATTTCATTGTATAGTAATAATTTCTTTACTGTTTTTTTAAGGTAGAGAAAATATAAAATTTTACTGGAAAACTTGTTCATTTAGGAGTCTCAAAAGGTTAAACAAATAAAATATCAAAAGTGTAAAATGAAAGAAACATTCTTGTTCTTAACCTAAAAATAACCTTTTGCTTGGATTGAAACAGTTAAGGCTTTGGAAACTTACATTCACTTCTTTAGTAGAAATACTTTCTCAAAAACATGTTGTATCATGTATAGCAACTTTTAATGTGTATTAACAGTTTTCCAAATCTCATAAGTGTGCATACAGTAAAAACAAATATGTGAATCTTTAAAGATTTAGTATTTTTACAGTTAAGACAGAAAGTGTTCATACCCCTGCATCCCTAGTAGTTTTTTCCTCATAACTTAAAGTGTCATGATTATGATAACGAAAGTATAGTATATTATAAATATTATACCAGCACACATCTACAATAATTTTTATATAAATTAAATGACAAATAAACTGTTTATAAACAAAGAACCAAAAATAGGAGGAGCAGAAAGTGTTCGTACAGTTCAGAACTTGTAAAGAAACTGATATTCATGTAAAAATTTTGTTTAGTTTAGTAAATAAACTACATTATACCATTCAAGAACTAGACACTGGGTTCATAATTATTGGAATTTAACCAGCAAAAGTGTACTTCCAGCAATTTAGCACCGTCTTCGTCATTATCTGCTTGGTCATCCTGGTAAACAGGAAACAATTGTCCAGTGATTTAAAAAAAACGAATTGTTGTAAAATACAAGTCTCGTGTGTCTGTTTTTGGTATTGCTAAATAACTTAATTAATGTGCCAAAATCTACCGTTTAAAGCATAATTGTCAACTTTAAGCTTACAGGATCAACTGCTAACCTCCCTCATTCCGGATACCCCACCAAGATTCCAGAGAGAAAAAAGAGGAAGGTTCTCAGAGAAGTTAGTAGGAACCCTTGTTGAACACATAATGACATACAGAAACTGGTAAGGGAAACTGGGGTTGATGTAAGCACCTCTACAGTTACAAACTGGGTTCAAAGCATGCAGTCCTTGTAGAACTCCATATTTAAAGCCTGTTCATTTAGAAGCACAATTGAGATATGTAAGAAAGCATGTAGATAAACCCTTTACTTATTGGAAGAGTATTCTTTAGGCACACGAGACTAAAATCGAGATTTTTGGCCACAATGATGTTCGCAATATTTTCTGTAAGAAGGGGTAACAAAATCTTCCAAAGAACACCATCCCTACAGTTAAACACAGAGGTAGCTTTATCATGCTATGGGGTTCCTTCAGCTCTTCTGGTGTAGGCAACCTTCACTGCATCCACAGAATCATGAAGAGTACGTTGAGATATTAGGCTTGGGTATCAATAGATCTTCTAGCATGACAATGACTCGAAGTACACATCGAAATATGTACAATCCTTGTTGCAGAAGAACCATATAAGTGTTCTGAAAATGTTTGGTATGAGTTGAAGACTAGGATTCATCAGTGTCATTTAAAAAACTTACGAGAGTTGGAGACCTTCTGTAAAGAAGAATGAAAGAAAATACCAGTCGAGTACTGTCAAACAATCATGGAGGGCTATGAGGAGAGATTGTGCCAAATAATTCACCTGAATGGCTACATAACTGACCATTAAAGTAGATGCACTAACACTTTCTGCCCCTCCTGTGTTTGGTTATTTATTTATAAAGTTTATTTGTCTTTCAATTTACATAATAATTTATTTAGATGTGTTAGTATAATATTTATAATATACTCTACTGTCATTATCCTAACCATGATACTTTTTAAATTGTGAGGAAAAAGACTACTCACGACGCAGGGGTACGAACACTTTCTGTCATAAGTGTGAGTGGGACTAAACAGATGGTTACCTTCTTAAGTCTGCATGATTATTCACAAAGTTTCTAGTGCGTGTTTAAATTTTCATAGAGTTTTGTACAATGCTTATAATCTTTAAATTCTAGTTTTTTTTAAATTTGAAGGTCTATGTTTAGCTACTATTTTCTGTTAAAATACACTTTCAATTTTGAGTAACTATAGTTTATTCCAAATTGTGAATCTATTGTTTTTTTATTATTATTTTAAGATTCCACTGTAATCAAACCATTACATTTAACATAATTTATTTCTTGTTTTTGGTATTTTCATGTGCTCATGTCTTGTTTTGGATTATGGATAACTACATAACATTTTGGATTTTTATGTTCCTTTAATAATAAGTTTGATTTGTTAATTACTTGTGTAAGCTATGATGTTTCAATAATCTAACCATAACCTGCTATACTTTTGGTCAATTTTCTGAATATTTTTTCCCCAAGAAATGGAAGTTTTATGTCACAAATATTGTTTTCTTTTTCCATGTTAATATTGTTTCAGTGTTATTTCTTTGGGTAGTATATCAGTTGTCTACCATACATTATGTTTATTTTCAGTACTTTGTTTTCTGTCAGGGTCATTGCATGACTTACACTGAATTGGGTATCTGCACAAATGGGATGATATTAATTTTTGTTTAGACTAGAAAAACAAAAGTTTATTATTCTATCACTTTATTAATTATTTGCACTTGTCCTGAACAGACAGTGAACCAAGACATCTCCTGGGATCTCCCTCCTTCTCCGCAGCCAAGTTCCAAAGAGGGAAATAGTTCTGTTTGGAGAGCTCCTGTCAACAATGGGACAGAAATATGGGAAATCAACATTCGCAATCGCAACAAAGGAGTAGGGACACCAGCTTCTAGTAGTGGTCCAACTCAACCATGGGGCCACATGCCATCAACTCATATTGGTGGGACATGGGGTGAAGAAGAAGATACTAAAAACATGTGGACTGGGCCAGGTTCCAGTGAAGCTGTTCATGGTAATCTTTTTTTCTTCTTTTTTTTAAATAATGAACACACAGGAAGAAACATTGGTCAGTTTCTAACCATAAACTTTCAGAATAAAATGTAATAATTTTAAAAGTTACTTTTGCAGAAGAAAAATATAAGAAAAGATGTGTTTAATATATAATACTAATTAATATTTTCCTAAAAGCTTAAAAAAAATTAGAAAGAAAACATAAGTAGCTTTTCTTATTTTTTGATTTACAATAAGTTATAAGCACCACAATTATTAAGACTTGAATGAATTTACTAATTAGTTTTGTACTTGGTTTGTGCTGCTACATGTTGAGGAATTAAACAGACATATTTGTAGTTCCAAGGCTTTTCATAATTGTACTGGAATGTTATCAATGTCTTTGCAAATGTTAAATTGTACATTTGTTCTCAATAAGGATGTTTTCTAGATTGAAATAATAAAAGTGGCTTTTAGATACAGTTCCCACATTATTCCTTTTTTAAGCTGTGTATATTGGCTTTTCAATGCAGTTAGCAAACCCATTATATTGTAAAACAAATTTAGTAGTGTTTATATTCTTACCATAAAGCATTGTATCACTTTTACTTGTCACTTTGTATGGTTATCTATTTTTCGCCCATGACAAGTAACACATTATAAAAACATGCATTTTGGCAAGTGAAAGCACACATTTACTCCATATTGCAAATAAACATTATATAAATGTTGTTCACATTTTTTTTAATCTTAATTGACTATTTACAAACTTCAAAAATGTTGTTTTTAAAGTAATAACCAATAGAGCTTTGCTCCATGCTTTAGTCTGTTTACAATGCATATTGGGCTATTACAGACTGGTGGATAACTCCATTTGCAGTATCAATCGTTTTGGTAGTGGTGATGTTCTAACATGCAACAGAACAGCACATATAGTAAGTGGTAGCAAAGTAAAACAAAACATCTTGCATTTTTGCTTTTCTTTTGCAAAAGTAATTTTAAAAAGAAATGTGTGCATACATACATAAATATACACACATGTATTGTTATATAGATTTATGCAAGAAAAAAAGTTATGGTACAATCAGCTCTGTATATGTACTTGTATGCCTGTACAGACTTCTTTCAGTTACTGACACTTTTTACAACATGCAAAAGGGTAAGAGTTATTTGCAGTTGTAGTGTTCCATTCTACTAGCAACACTTGTTGTTTAGAGATCCAGTAAAACATTATACTCCAGGAAAGGTTCTGTTCTTTCAGTTTACCTCCTGGGATTTAAACATCCACCCACATATTTGCTGTGTATTGCGACATGTGAAGGGGAGGAGAGGATCTTGATGGTTGAAGAGTCCAACCCTAACACACCACTTTGGCCTTGAATTCCTTGAGTCAGATCAGTAGGCCAGGCATGGCCAAGCGTGTTAAGGCGTGCGACTCATAATCTGAGGGTCGAGGGTTTGCATCCCGGTCGTGTCAAACATGCTCACCCTTTCAGCTGTGGGGGTGTTATAGTGTGATGGTCAATCCCACTATTCATTGGTAAAAGAGTAGCCCAAGAGTTGGCGTTGGGTGATAATGACTAGTTGCCTTCCTTCTATTCTTACACTGCTAAATTAGGGATGGCTAGTGCAAATAGCCCTTGAGTAGCTTTGTGCAAAATTCCAAAACAAACAATCAGCTCAGTGCTAGAAATTCTCAACAGATGTTGGTGACATTGTGTCTGATGCTGGTATTTGCTCATGAAGCCCTGGCATTGCTGCAGTGTCCTTGCTTGACATTGTAGTGGATGGGGTCAGTGGACATAGAAATTTCCTTTTTTCTTTTGGATCCTTCAAATAAAAATTTAAAAAATTCGTGAAAAAACAGTCCATGGGTAAATGACCATATCTTGAAATTTCTGAGCAGCAATTTTCAGCATCTGTATCATCTGTTGTACTTCATTTTCTATTCCTACATTCTCTTTCAGAGAAACCTTTAGGGCACATGTTCCCCTTTTTTATTCAGAAGGTGCTAAAAGGACTTGCTGGTTCTCCAACGTTAGTGAAGAAGCTTTGATATGGTAACATTAGTGGAAACATCCACATCTCAACACAGTGAACTCCTCTTGAATTCAAAGGCAATTGGGGATATACCTATTGAGGTTACACCTCATGCTGCTTGGAATTCATCACAAGGAGTTATTGTTGAGAGGGATTTGAAGAATATTCCTGAGACAGAGATTCTCGCTGGTTTATCCTCTTAATGAGTTTCTACAGTTAGGCGTATCTACACTCGTAAAGATTGAGTTACACTGTCCACCAATATCTTTCCTCCAACATTTACATCACCATGTACACTTGCCACCATGAAGGCAGGTTATCTTAATTGCAGGGTACGGCCGTACATTCCAAACTCTCTCTGTTTCCAGTGTCAAAGTTTTTTTTACTTAAAGACGTCATGTCATGGTTCCCTGATGTGCTCTTTGTGGTGGCAAGGATCGTGATGCCTTTGTGTGAAATGGAACCTGATTGTGTCAACTGCAATGACTCTCACTCATCCTATTTTCATTCTTGCCTTCAATGATTGGAAGAAAAAGAGGTGCAGCATTTGAAAACGATTCATAACATTACTTAACCTGTGACTCAAAAATTGTTGTCCAACACTTCATCTCGGATGTATGCTGCTATGCTTTGTTCCACAACTACAGTGGGAGTGCAGACAGATCTCTCTGTGCCTCCAAGAGGCAAAACAAATGAAAAGCCTTTTGACCTCCATGGTTAAAAAAGTTGATGAATCAACTTCTACACCCATCTCTGTCCCTTACATTCCAACAAACCCCAAAATCCACATATTTTGGTTCCAGGTACAGACATTTCCTCAGATACATCTTCTTCTCCCACCCCAAGATGCAAAACAATCATTCATTTGTGTTCTCAGTCGCTGGAATCTCCTTCCAACAACAAAGACCTGCTCAATCGATCCAGGACAGGATCCATGGAGGTTGATAGACCTCCTTCAAATAAGACAGTGAGGAAAAAAGACATGGCTGTATACAAAAAAGTTCTCCACCCAGTTCACCTATGTGTCATTAAAAATAGCCACCTTGATACAATGGAACTGTCAAGATTTACGTTTTAATCTGGATGACATCAAAATATGATTGCTTCCTACCATCCTGTATGTCTTTCCTTACAAGAAACATTTTTAAAACTTGCCGATACAGTCACCTGGATCAGGCAGACTGGCCCACTTTCACTGCTCTTGCAAAACTTGATCCTGCCATCATCTGTCAGCCATCAAGAGAAGACTGTGTGGCAGCAATAACTGACTGTATTATACAAGCAGCTGTCAATGTATTCCTAAAACTTCAACACGTTGTGAGACCTCTGTATATAAGGGTTACATGGCCGTTTGCCCATTTTTATAAATTTTTTCATGGACAGGAGATTCCAAGTTTGTGTGGGTTCAACGTTTTCCTGTTCTTCTCTACAGGAACTTGGGGTTCCTCAGGGCTGTGTTTTGAGTGTCACATTTTTCAGTGTAAAAATTAATGCCATCATTTAACAGCTCCCTCTCACTTGCAAACGGGCTCTATGTCAACAACTTTTTCATCTCATGTCAGTTGTCGAAAATCAGGTTTATCGAGTGGCTGCTACAGACTGCCCTCAATCATTTACTGAAGTGAACAACAGCAAAGAGCTTTAATTTCTCTCTCACTAAAACTGTTGTGCACTTTTGCTACCAACAGGGTGTTCACCCTGATCCTGAACTTTGTATTGGTGAAGTTGTGCTGCCTGTGGTCCCTGAGACCAAGTACTTGGGGCTTATCTTTGACCGTAAGCTGACCTTTATTTCACACATTGAGCAACTACGGGTCAAATGTACAAGGGCACTGAACATCCTCCATGTTTTCTCTACCACCACTTGGGGAGTGGATCGATATTCTATGCTTAAGATATATCGTGTTCTTATTCCATCGAAACTCAACTTTGGATCACTGGTCTATGGCTCTGCCAGACCCTCAGCCCTAAAGATGCTAGACCCCATTCATCATCAAGGACTTCAGCTCTGCACTTGGGCTTTCCTCACTTCCCCATTTCAGAGCTTATACATAGTCTCATGAACCTTCTTTGCACCTCTGCCATTTGCAACTATCTGCTTTGAAACTTTGTTCCTTATTAAAGCATCTCACCTGGAGTTGTGTTTTCCTTCCTTGGTGGGGCATACTTTTTCAGAACAGACGATTTGCCATTGCTCCTTTTGGCCTTTGTATCCAGGTGGTTGAATTTGGTGTGTCCTTAGATAACATTGCAGTATCCACTGGTCAGCCCATCCGAACCATGGCTTATTATGACTTTCAACAACTGCACCATTTTAAACATGTTATTTTCCAAGGTTTGTCCATAGTGTTAGTGTTATTTGTGATGGTGACACTGTCCACCTTGGTAAAGATTTTAGTTTTATAAAGGCCATTAATTTTTTAATGCCATTTAAGTTTTTTTAATTTATACATTAAACCTTTTTTAATGTGGTCCATTTTTAAGAATTACAGTCTCTCTAGTTAAATTTGAAATTAGAAAATGGTCATTACATTAAAAACTCAACACCAGGACTGGAAAGGCCAACTTCAGGTGACTAACACTGCTGTTGGAACTACACGTTAGTCATCCTGCCGATTTATTATTAAAATTTTGCTACACATCTTTAAAACTTTTATTACTTTTTAAAAATGGTCATAATGTCACATAACATGGAACCAGGACTGGAAAGGCCAACTTCAGGTGACTGACGGTGGTTCTGGTACTTGTCTGTTAGTCTTCCTGGCAGGTTATGATAATCACCATTATGCTACATAAAGTTCTTTACAACTTATCTTACTGTAGTTTTTCTCTTAACATTATATACTAGATGTAAACATTGGTTTTATGCTATTTATTTGTTTGTTTGTTTGAACACTGTTTTATTTTACCTTAATTTCCTTTTATGAATTTTCTAATTTTGCTGGATGTTTGGTGCAGATAGTGTAGCTGCTTTGTGCTGTAAAACGCTAAATCACCTATTCAACCAACCAAAACATTATACACAGATAAAACACAAAAAGTAATAGTAGCATATAAAGAAACTTTAATTGTGATTAAAATGTGTATATCAAATAAAGAATTCAACAAATGTGGAATCCTTTATGCATTGTAAATTGTAAGTACAAGTTTAGGCAGTAGTTATGAGGCAAGCAGAAAACAATTTACTTCTATATATTTGTTACCTTTAATAAAACTGCTATCTGTTGAAATGACTTCTGATTAGTGATTCTAAAAAATGTAATTAAATTTTTAATATAGTTTCTTAATTTTCAACATGTTATTTTAATGGAAAAATATTGTCTTTTTCTTAATTTTACTGTGAATGTTAATCCAGCACTTTTGACAGTGACAATAATCTGTACTGTAGAATGGCTAGTGTCTGTTTATTTGTCTATGACAAATATATTACAACTTGCTGAGTTTTGATCACAGTAATACTTTTAAAAGTGCTTCAGAATATCTTGGAAAAATATGAAATCTTTTACTGTAATATCTTCTTTTATTTTTATAAGTTTGACAGTCATTTCAGTTTTTCTCTTGTTACTGCCTTGGTACAAATGGGATAAAGATATGACATTTCAGCATGATGTGAACTCTACAGAATAAATGTAGCACATTCACTGGTTTAATTAAATTGCATCTTCTTTACCAAAACATGCAAGATTTGCTTTGAAAATTAGGTACAGTACCATATTACAATTGAGTATAAAGTGGTGGAAAAATAAAATACAGTTCAACTATGTGTCTAGCCTTTTGAATATGCTCATATTCTGTAGATTGTAATAAATGTTTTTAAAACATCTTTTATTACATTTACATTTCCTTATAAAATTATAAACCAGTTATGAAAATCTGAATATAAAAAACATTTTGAGAATATTTTCTTGTAATATTAGGATTTATATTTTTAGCACTATTTGAAGCTAAGTTTTCAATCCCGTATAAAATACCATTTACAAAGATTTGCTGATATATTCTGCTGTAAATTAGACATTGTTTAATTTCCTTTAATAGGTTAATAATCAGTTTTGTATTTCTATTTATTAATTACATTTGTATCTTAATTTCATGACTTTGCAGTAAACTGCATTGTTTATTTTTGTTTGGTAATCCCATTTTTGTTTTATTGTTTTTCTTTAAAAGTTTCAACGTTTGAATGCACTGTATACCATATCAATTTGAAAACAAAGTGCAGAAGCTTACCTTTTCATTTTTTTTTTTTTCTTTTGAAGGAGGAGACAGTAAACCAGAGAATGGAAATGATGTATGGGGTAAATCAAATAAGTCACCAGGATCTAGCACTAATAGCTGGTCATCAGAAATTATGCCAAAAAGACATATCCTTTCCTCAGGTTGGCAGGAACCATCCCCACCAACAAATCGCCGTCAAATAGGAATAACAAATTATGATGATGGTACATCAATATGGGGTAACCCTCAGCAGCAAGGAAAAGTGTGCTATTGGAAAGACATGCCAAACATGAAACCTGTTAGTAGTGGAGATCCTGCTAATAACAACTCTTCTGGTGGTGGAACCAGCTTAGCTGTTACAGGTTCTGGGATGATTCGTCTGCCTTCGCCAATTACTAGTGGAAATAAATTAGAAGTGAGCAACTCTGTTTGGAGCAAACAACCATCACTTAACCAGGGTACTAGCTTGACAGAGATGCCTGCTCGTGATTCCCTAGGAAATTCTGTTTGGGAAGATTCTATTAAATCTACTCAGGTGAAGACCATCCCCACTACACCAGGAACACCGTTTGGTGGGATGGGTGGCACCTGGGATCCTGGTAGTTACTGGAGTACTAAGACCAAGAATGCTTCCACCTCTAGTTGGGGTGAAGGGCAGATAAGCACTTCTTCTTGGAATGGCCCATCCAGACCAGTGAGTATTTGTGTATTATGTTACATATGAAACTTGATTGACTGTTTTGATAAAAATCTCAAATGTAGCATATGTATACATTTATTTGCCTGAAGAGTTAGCCAACTATTATGTTTTACTCATGTTATCTAAACAATTATTTTATATGGGAAAAATTTTCAGCTCTTTTATATTTGTCTTGTTTCATCTGGCAATGCAAACAAGAGAAAATATTTAAATAAACTTAACTGTTATTTTCTAACTCTCATTAGTGACCACCTTAAAATTGTAATCATCCTTGACAAACTAAATATTTCAAGGCTGATTTAAGCATGCTCTTTCTTTCAGTGATACTGATTCTTTTATGTGTTTAATTGCCCCATATCATGGAAACCACTTCATTAACCTGTGAGCTAAATCTTTTTTGACTGAAATACATAGTTATACTGCAAGGAGGTCAGATAGAAATATATGGAACAAAGTAAAGAATATATAATGTGATTATTTTGCAGCTATGTCAACTATAAGTGTTCAGGAACTTGAAGTGCTAAGTTAGGCTTTTTATGTGAACACGTAATTTCATTAATCTTATTTTGGTTCATTGTTTCAAAAATATTTTATTTAGTACTTTTTTGTTACACACTACCAAATGTTTTTTTTTTTCCATTGTATAATTTTTGATTTCACCATGCAATATTGTATAAATGTGTGTCATACTTATCACTAATGGATTAACTCATTGTTTATTATCCCTCTATAAAGTATGAAACAGGCTTATATGGTGTAAATAATATACAACTGGTTTTCTACAATGTGTTCTGTCTACAAATTGGGTGTTATTATATCAGTAAGAAATAATGTGCATAAGTGTTATGGTAACTCAGAAGAACCATATTAATGGTTTTCAGACTAAATCCAACATTATTCAAGTCAGTTCATTTTTTTTTTTACAATATTTATGTCTTTAATTGAAAATATTGTAAATCCTTATTCACTGTTATAAGTTAGATAAATATAGTAAAAATGGGAACAAGAGTAATTTTTGGCATATCCAAACTGAATTTAATTTTTTAATCTTGTAAATATTTGTGTTATTTCTTTTTCAGAATAATAAGCCATTAACCAGAGATATAATTTGGGCAAGTAAACCATTCTGTTTGCTTACAGAGATGGGATTTCAGGTAACTGCATTTTGATGTTGCTAATGAATTCTAGAGAATGAAACAAGGAATGATTATTTTCACTTCAATCAGTAATACTTTATTTACTTTTGAAATAAATTAGCAAACTGTGATGAATTTAATTGAAAATATTAACATTTTTGCCAGTGAATAAATAATGCCCATGATGAACTTGGAACATGGAAGAACAAAAATAGTGCCTTGTCATAAAAGTTGGTTTTCTTTAAAATGTATGTGTGTATCCAAAGATAAAGAATAAAGTGCAGTGTACTGTAAACTGTAGTTGAACATACTTCAGTAGATATTCCATTGATGTTAAAATTTAGAATAGCCATTTATGAATTGAATAAGATAAAATACTTTTGTAAGTCTAAAATTATTATTTATGTTTTAAAATCTGCAGTTTTTGGAAATACATATTATGAAGAACTAACAAATCTATGACTGAATAATAAACTGTCAAAAACTTGTTCAAGTTTGGATAATTGTCTCATACGGTTAGCAAACATTTTTTCTTATTTTACTTGTCACTACTATTAAAGGAATTTTTTGACTGTTGTTGGATGTTGGAACTGTAATAAGAAGATTATTATTATTTTTTTAAATATGTTATTGGCTATTTTTCCAAGTCTCAAATAAATTTATTTGAGGGCAAAGGTTTTTTAAAGGTACAAAATGTGAAAACTTAGTCATTTGATATGTATTGTGATATCAGATTTTCTAAAGTAAGGAAAGTTATGAAACATGTTTTTCAATATAATGTTTAAGCATTTAGCATTAAATTTTCAAAGGTTTAATGTTTTATAGTTTGTTGTCAAATTTAGGGTGTTGTATATTTGTTTTTCAGTATTTTTTATAAACATTATGTAATTTTAATTACTTAAAAAAAAATTGTTAGCATTTAGTATGTAGGTGTTACCAATCAAAAGGAAAAACTTTAACACTGAAGAGTAGCTACTGCACCTATGAGCCAGTTACAGTTAGAAAAAAGTTATAGTTATACATTTATTCCATGTCATTTTTGTTGAAGTGAATTTCTAATGTTATTTAGCGTGTATGTGAGTGTCTATATGAATGTGTGTGTCTGTATGGTAATACAACGAAGTGGGAAATACAGTGAGACCTACTGCTCAAAGTGGTTATGCAATTCTAAGCATCTTATTTCTTGTAATGAAAAGTTTCCTCACTTTAGATTTTGTATCAAAATATGTCAGATAAGATTTTCTTCTTTCTTCCCCCAGAAAAATGACGTGGAACATGCCTTAAAACAAAACAACATGAACTTGGAGGATGCTTTAAGTATGTATATTTGTAAGTTTTTTGTAATAGTTTTATTAACAGTAATTATTTTTAAATATAATAGAAGTTTAGGTGTTTCATTTCATTCATAACTATTTTAAAAAATACATCCTTTGTATTATTAACATGGCTGGTGGAATAAACAACCACAAAATTACACTTTTGTTGCTAGCGGTTAGTATAGCTCACCGAGACCGTCATTCCTGTTATTTAAAAACATAAAGCATAATTAGGTTTTTTACTGATATGAATGGCATGTAGATAAAATAATTTGAAAATTAGTTTTGAATATTATCTTTTTTCTTGTATTACAAAAGTTTCTTCTGTTGTTTTTTTGATGTCACTTCTGATATTATTATGATAATTTTGGAAATATATAACCATTACCCTTAACCTTCCTTCAAGGATTTTGTATGACACTGCAATACATAGTTAATCTCAAAACACAACATTGAGAATTTGTTTACAGCAAATGAACTAATAAAATAAGGATAAACGCAGAAATTTGATTATGAATACGAGTATCCTGAACTTTCTACTTTTAGTCGCAGTTTCTATTCTTGTGATTTTAACTGAACATGAGAGTGTACTACAGTGACTACCTAACACTCAGTTCTAGTGATAAATATCTAAATAATATCTACATTATGCAAACTAAATATGTAGTACAGTGTATCAACAAAATCAAAAGGAATACAGAAAGAAGACTGATCTGGGTCATATTGATAAATTACGTGAGGGATCACTGAGATGCATTACTTTGTAGTTATAATTTATTGTGTAACATACAAATAAGTGTCAGGTACTGGTGCAGTAATTATTGTGTAAAGGATATTTTAGTAACCATTTGACCTTGTTTTTCATGCTGTTATTCTTAACAGAAGTTTCTGGTTTGTATTTCATGTTTATTTTAAAGCTGTGTCTACCATGTAAAAAAGAAATGGCTTATTGAGACAAGGTTTAACTACACTACACTTATCAAAGTCTGAAAAGCTTATAAAAATTGCTCAAAACTCTTTTGAAGCACAAAAACATGAATCATATTAAATCTGTGCATGAATTGTTTTGCCAGGAATTTCACCAGTTTGTAAAAATATGAATTCTAATTTTGAATTATGTGATAATTGGAAATAAGTAGGGTGAAAGAAAGTACATGCTTTTATAGTCACATCTTGTGTATTGATATAATTATTACACAAAATTTATTTTTGCACTGTTGATCCTCATCTGTAACAAATTGTTTTGATAATTTAATAATTCACATTTTTAGACAAAGAAAAATATGTTTGTGGAGAAAGATATTTCTCTATTTAAGTAGATTATTCACATATCTCTGTTCCTATAAATTTAAAAATTACTGTTCTATCAAACTTTTTCCAATTTATTTATTATCAATCCCCTATAATGAAGTTCTATACTTGTCTAACTTTTGTTTACAGCTGTTTTTGAAATAGGTAACTTTCCTATTGGAAATATACTGGATAATTACCGTATAATTTTAGAACTTTTATTTTTTACTTTTTTCAAATTAATAAAAAGAAATTAGTTGTCATGAACATTTTGAGAAAATATTTGTTTTCTAAACTTGAGCTGCAATAAAATCATATAAATTCAAAACATATATAATTAGCTTAAACAAATTTAATTTTATTTAATAAAATCTGTTAACATGTTAGCTACAGGCATCTCTTTCTGTTCATGTAACAAGCTTTTAGTAAATTACATTAAAAATTAATTAAACTACTTTCTTATCTTGGTATAAAGTAAATTTGACATAAAAATATAGCTAATAATCAAAATGTTAATGTTGTATACATTTAAGTTCTTCATTTTACAAAACAGTATCACAAAGAAACTACTGAATTTGCTCTAATATGAAAATTGTGACATTAATTCTGTAGTTATGTCCTCTATAATTTATTTATCACTCCTCCAAGAAGCATGAATAATGTAAATTACTCATTACAATAATGTCATTGCTCAGACAAAGTATAATTTTTATAGCTTTCATTTTTTTTTTCAGTGACATAAAGTAGAAAATCAGACCCTTCTTGCCATGCTCACCTGTCACAACCTATCTTTCAGAAATTACCAGTAATTCTCTCTGATGTTTAATACTATATTATTTAGAAAGACAAGATTTTATTGCATCAAATGACAAATTATATCACTTTGTTTTTTATACAGAAAAATTATCCATTTTATTTCCAGTTAAGATTTTATTACTATTGGAAATGTATTAACAAAGATAGTCAAATTTTTGATGGCTTTTGTCTAATAATTAGAAAACCACAAAAGTTGTGATAGTGAAGGAACATTATCTGCTTTCTGCACATTATTATTCTGTGTTCTTTAATGCATTATTTAATCTAATTGGAGATCCTGGATGTGAAAAAAAGTGTGGCAAAAAATGGGTTGACTGTGTGATTTAAAGGAATGAAATCAAAATTGGCAGCCAAACTGGTACTTACACTTATGGCAAATATTTCTCAGTTGTCCAGGCTGCATTTTTTCAAATTTGAGCTTGTTATATAAAATAAACATTAAATAAAAAAGATAAAATACGTTAGTAGGGACAGATGTGGGTGCCCATGTCAACAATTTCCCACATCTATATTACCCTTCACTGTCTACAGACAGTTGTAGAAATACTGACTGTCATCCCAAAAAATATAGAAGGAAAAGAAAGTAATGGAGCTGAAAAGTCAGGAGGTAACTTTGTCTTATTAAGCCCACAGGTGGAACTTTATTTTCTTTTTATATGTATTTCTTTGGATATCATTCACCTTCCCACAGTGAAGAATGATATAGATGTAGGGTTGAGTACCCATATCATGCTGTCTTAACTTATATTTCTTACTCAATTTTTGTTTATTTTCTTTACTATATGAGACTGGCAAAAGAAGGTTAAGACTGGTAGATAGTGTATCCCAACTGCAACCAGGATCCTGTTTTCAGAATAATTTCAAAAACCTACTACACATTTCATATCCCACATTAAACTGTGATTTTTTTACTTTATGTAGCATCTTTAATATAGGTTTTATGTTGTTTTGTTAAGACATACTTCATAGGTTTGAACTTTCATTTTTAATGCAGTTCTTCCTATTGATGTGTTAACCCTTGCTTTGACAATTCAAGTAGTAAATGTATGTGTGTATACATACACACACAGATATTAACTGTCATCTCTTACAAATTTTATCGTTCATGAAAGCTGTCTTTATTATAATAGTTTTTGATATATAGCCATAATTGCAAGTTTCAAGATTTAGTGTTTCTTTTCTTGTTTAGGAAAACAGTATAAGGTATCTTTTGTAAATATTCATCTAAAACATGCTTTGAAATATGTTAATAATTCCATAATATAGGAATGCTGCTCTTATGAGGTTTGACTTTTAAAGTGTGATTTTTCCCTGGAAGGTTTAAGTGTTTATAATGATAATTTTTGTGGATTTATATTAAATTTTCTGGGTTTATTTATAAGCATTTGAATTTTTAAAAATAATTGATCACTTTAAAATTGTCTTCACATTTGAAACATTACCTGTATACTCAAACAGGTGATTTACAATCAATGTCAAGTCGAGACATTAACGGTATCTCAGATAAGGACAATATAAATGGTATAGGAAGGATCAAGATGAGACATGGAGGTGTCTCAGATGAATTTGGCATGAATGATCATTCAGTGGAACATACTTTCAACCCACTGAACTACCATGGCTCAACTAATTTCCAGGGGTCACAGATGATAGGTGGAATTGATGGTGGAAGCCAAGTTTTCAAGCCTTCTCTTAAGGTATGATAAATTGTAATTATATCTTTTCAACCCTATCATCATGAGTGTTCTTTACTTTGCATGACACAATGTCATAGTGTGTTACATTCAGATTTTTATGAAACTACTTTTTGTGTATGTTGTATCTATTAAAATAGAATAAAAGCTAATAATGCATGTGTTAATGGTGTATAAGTTTTAAGTTCTTCATTTTACAAGGAAATTTTTCAAAAAATCCTGAATTTATCCAAGAGTGGCACGCATGACACATTTTATATTAACATGTCATCATCCCTATTTGATCTCTACCCCTTGAAAAAGTATGAAATTAAATGTAAATTACTCTCTTCATTGTTTAGAAAAATCACCTTTATTATAGTCTTCAATTTTCTTTGGTTATATAGCTACCAAGTAGAAAATCAGACTACTTCTACCCCCGTCATCTCTCACATCCTCTCTCTCATAATTCATTAATACTTCTCTCTTTTGTTTAATTATGTATTACCTATAACCATTAGAAACTCAAGATTTTCGTCTATAAAATATTGTATAAAATTATGTTCTGAATGGTTAAATATCTATTGTACTCAGAGTACCAACATTGACCCCATGGAAAAATTAACAACTATCTTGGATGAGTTTGTAATGATTCTTGTTGCAGAGTTAGAAAGCAAGAAAAATATTGAAAGGTAAGGAAATTTGTTTACTTTTTACATGTTATTAGTCTTTATTGTTTGGTGCATTATTTAATTAAATGCATATTAAGTTCAATAGTATGAGTAATATAAAAAATTACAGTTAACTCTATTCAACACTTTAGAGGAAGAAAGAAGAATGAATAAGTATTTAATTTCTTGTTTTCCTAGTTTATTTTCCATGTATAGTTATAAGATTAATTAAAATGTAAAAATAGGAACTATAGAAAGAAAAAAGGGATTTAGATTTACTTCATTATTTTGGTGGTTACAAGGTTAGTTAAATTGACGAATTCTGTTTCGAGATAGGGTAGAGGAAATAACATAATAGCTGTAAAGTTTTATTGAAACAAGAAACATTTGAAATGCATTTAGGATGTCTTATGGATTAAACAAAGAAAATTTGAAATTTTTGAGATGATTAAAGTATTTATAATTTTAACATGAAAATTACCTCAAATACTGAATATATTTGCTGACAAATCTTCATTTTATTCTATTAAAAATACTTCACTAAAAATAATGTTTTTTATGTCAATAACTTCTAATATTAACTGAAAGACTGACAAATTTTATGAACATGTACACACTATATTGAAAGCTACAAGTTTTAACCACATAAGACTTTTAAATGAGTACAAAGAGGTCACATGGTGTGTCATATAGTCCAAGCCAGTATTGAAAGAGTTAATGAAAGATAATCTGTTTCAGTACAATATAGTGATGAAACAAAATGTAACTAAACTGTTTTATCGTTATCATTATTAAAGCCTTAATTTTATATGCTATGGAAATTGTATATCTAACAACTGCAGCTTTGTCTTATCAGCTGTGTATTGTGTCACACTATGTGGTCTGAAAAATTGCTAATGAAGCTCAGTTTTTAAAGCAGCTAGAGGTAACAGATAAAAGTAATTGGATAAATAGGATTCTAATCTATCAACATTAATAGAGAGTAAAGAATGTTGCTTTAGCAGTAATTTGTGATACTTCATTACCTTGAATACCAAGAGCTGCCAAAGAATTAATGCAAAGCCTATGATATTTAGGAGGAAATAACAAATCTGGGAAGTTTTTGATAGTATTTTATCTCATTCTTTTTGTTCCTGTTATGTGTTGGAAAGCTAAAGGATCTTATAGCAGTATATATATACTTGATCAGTTAAGTGTTAAAAAAGGAGGTTTTTGAAAAGAGTTGTTTATATTTAAATAGGATAGAAGCTAGTTTGTTTTTTGAGGCTATTTACTCAGCTGTAAGAGCAGTGTTAAACTAGGATTAGAGAGTGGTGAGAGCCATAAAAACTAAATGCAAAACAGTAAGAATGGGGGATTGTGTTCAAATGGGAGAAACTGAAACATGGTTAAACATACATGATTTTGATGACATAGTTTCTTTGAAATAAAAGGTTGTAAGCTATTTAATAGGGAAGAGTGAATTTATATATAAAATGCAAGTTCCATCCTATTGAAATTGAGAATATTAAAGGTAATGGCAAGGAGATTCAATTTATTTGTGTTTCTACTAGTGGATATATAGGGAAAAGGCTTCTATCAAAATTTGTTACAGACCACCATACAATGCTGATGAAATTAGTGAAAAACTTTACAATAAGGTTAAGATTTCAGCTGTTAATGGAATCATAATTATGGGTTAATTTCTGGCATATAGATAGGGAAATGCTTGAGACAAGTCATGAAACAATGCTAATGCAACTCCACTTCAAGGGAGGTGATAAAAATTGTCTTGGTAATTATAGATCCTTCATTCTTGAGTCATTTGTGGGAAAAGTTTTGGATAGTTTGTTAAAAGACGCTTTGCAAAGACATTTAATAAAGTATAGTATTTTATTGGATAGTCAATATGGTTTCACTACAAGTGAATCTTGTCTGACAAATATTTTTATAAAAGGCTTGTAAAAATTGACTATAGTGTGAGGACTAAGAAAATTGGATAGAAGAATGGCTGGAAGGAAGAAACCAGAGTTGTTACAAATGGGGTTCATTCAAACTGAATTAATGTCACAAGCGAGGTACCTCAATCTTTAGACTTTTGTTCTTTTTTATTTACATCAATAACATAAAAGAAGGAATATTCAATAAGTTATTAAAATGTGCAGATGAGATAAAGATCTTGGTTGTTGCTAGCTGTGAAAAGGATGCTGCTGATATACAAAAAGACGTTTATCATTTAGAGTTGGGCAAATAAATTGCAGATTGGTTTTCATTATAATAAATGCAAGATAATGCATATGGGGGTTATCATAATTTGAATTATGAGTGTAAATATGATGGGAATAACCTTCACAATGTTATGAAAGAAAGGGATCTTGGTATAATAGTCAATCAGTCTCTGAAGCTATCCAAGTAGTGTGCTGTTGCTATGAGTGAGGCAAATAGGATTTTTGGTTGAATCTACCAAAGTATTGAATACAAGTCTTAAAGAGCTTATAATTTCTTTGTATAGGTTACTGATTAAGCTGCATTTGGAATATTTTGTTCACTCTTAGGCTTCTTACCATTGGAAAGGGTTCAGAAAAGGGGTTGCTAAAATGGTTCCTGGGTGGAGAGGTTTTCATTTTAGAAGCTGAAACATCTAAAACTATGATTTTAAAAAAAGAAGAGTTAGGGGAGATCTGATTGAGGTATTTAAATTTATGTAAAGGGAATTGATAGTGTTGACATCTTTTTTCATATTTAACAATGAGAATAGTAAGACTAGGATACAAAGGTATAGATTTTGATGTGATACGAGTCATCTTCAGCTAATACAGTTTTCTTTTTCTATTAATGTGGTTGGCCTTTGGAATGGGGCTGCTTTCAGATGTGGAATAGGCAGTAAATTTAAATGAGTTTAGAAAAACCTTGAAGTATATGAATTATAAAGACTGGCTTAAAAGTTTGTTTGTTTGTTTTTTGTATTTTTTTAAGTTAGTTTAGAGTGTGGAACAGCCAAGATGGACCAATAGGTCCTACGTTGTCACAAAATATTGTTTTTTAAAGATGTAGTCATTGATACATCTCACTCACCTTTGCTTCATGTTTGCCTGAGCTATAGCAAAATGTGATTACTTCTTTAATTGGCAAAATGTTAATGAATATAGATAAGGTTAAAACTTGCTGAATGTATAAAATTGGATATATAATGCATTTTTTTCCATATCAAATATTTATTTTTTGCAAAAGTTGTTATTGCTGTTTGGATGGCTTCAATTTGTTTTGATGTTGACGCTGTTGATTTATATTACATAGACGTCCTTTCAATACTGGATGTCAAGTCCCTGGATTATTAGATTAAAGATATCACATGTCGTGCTTTGCAGTCAGAGTAATTCTAGATTCTCTCTGGTCTCTTGAACTGGAAGTGAAAACAACAGTATGATCCTCATTCTACATCTGTATAGATGTTGGTTCCCAGTGGCACGAGTTTTGAGTATAGTACAGTCAATTACACCATAGCCACTCTACAACTATGGGCACTTTTATATTTTGTAGGATTGAGTTCCAAATACATTTCTGGTTGGGATTACTATTGTTCAACAGTTTTGTTCCACATGAATGTGCTCCACAAACACACTCACACACAAACAGGTGTGCTTCAGTTCATCACTACAAAAGCAATAGAAGAAACATAATCTGCAATCTGTAAGAGATATAAGCTGGGATTTTGTTCAGATTATTTTTGGAAATACCATGCCATGAATAAGCATTGAAATGTAACAGTAAAAATTGTACATAGTAATCTGAAAATGTGTGTACTGAAATGTAAAGTAGAAACTGTACACAGCAAAGTGCAATTGTAAATAGTTGTGAAATTGTTTACAGTTGTGGACATTGTGCATAGAATAAATAGCAATAAGTTGTGCTAAATGCCAGTAAACTGATATCAAAAGCACACATCACCCACCCCTCTACCCTCCTTCCTCACCTCCTTCAATGCCTTACCTTACTGTCACTCCTACTGAGTGCCACCAAGGTTGCTGGCAGCTGTCAATATGCCATATTTGTCACCTTACCAAGATGAAACAAAGGTAGACAAATTATGTTTGTGTTGTAGTCTATTGCTATGCATTGTCTTCTTAAATTCTACAAAATATAAAATGTATTTAGCAATTTCAAGTATACTAGGTTGTAGAAACCACCTTAGTGTAGTTTCAGTACTGGTCTACAGAGAAATCTCACACATAAAATGATGACAAATAAAGAAAACACATTGTGTCAAAAAATGAAAACTCGGAACACTTTGAAATTCCAGGGTTTTTTTTGTTTAGTAATTTTCTTATAAAATGGTCATTTAATCTGTAACACTTTAACTTATTATTTTAAAAGGATTTTAAAAATATGCTTTCAGTACTAAATTAATTATGCATCCCATTTAAATGATAAATTTTTCTTCTGAAATTGTTCAAACTTTAATCTTTATTAACTAACAAAATATGAATTCTGAAATACATATACGAGGGCTGTTCAAAAAATACGTGGACTGATGTCATAAAACAAAATGTACTTTATTTAGAAGTTACAGGTCTGGGCCCCCATCAAAGTACTCTCCTTCCCAATGCACACACTTATCCCAATGGTGTTTCCACTTGTTGAAACAGTCCTGGTATGCTTCTTTTGTAATGTCTTCCATCTCCCTCATCACATTTGCCTTAATCTCGGGAATCGTCTCAAATCTTCTTCCTTTCAAGGGTCTTTTGAGTTTGGGAAACAAGAAAATATTGCAAGGAGTCAGGTGAGTAGGAGGGGTAGGGAAGAACAGTGATCGAGTGTTTGGTCAAAAACTCGCGAATTCTGAGGCACAAATTTTGCAGCAACGTGGTGCATTATCAGACATCGATTTGCCCACACCAGAGTGTTGATTTTGTCAGTTGATGTGGAAGGACGTCCAGGATGCTCATCTTCAGTGGACTGTTGACCATCCTTAAAACATTCATGCCACTTGAAAGATGCCGTACACTTCATAGCAACATCACTGTAAGCTGTGTTAAGCATAGTAAAAGTTTCAGTCGCAGATTTTCCAAGTTTAACACAAAATTTCACAGCAAGTCGTTGCTCCTTCAGGTCATTCATTCTGAAATCCGCCAAACGAAAAAATCTCACTTCACTTGAAACTGTGTAGCTAATACACAAATGAAGATATCTGCAATCGGGAAATGGCGTCGTAATCAGCTGATCTGTGCAAACCTAGCGACACCAAGCGGTTTCCCCTGGAACCAACTGGAGCTGCACAATTCAAACAGTCTGCATATTTTTTTAACAGACCTCATAGGTATTACATACTCATACATTATGTGGGAAGACATTCACCTATCTTTACTTAAAAAGATAATAGAAGTGAAATTTTTGTTATTTGGTAAAAGGTGCCAGTAAAGGTGAATTAACAAAACTATGTTAAATGTTATTGGTTTTGGTTGGAGAGCTTATATTTTGTTGGAGGAGGAGGTTAGACTTGTATATGTGAGAAATCTAACATTTTCATAATCAAATGGGTGTCATAAAAGACTTTTCACGTACTACTTCATTTATTAATTAGAAATGTTATCTGTTATCACTGTATTAGTATAATTCCTTTTGAAGGAATTTTTGTACATCATTTTTAGACGTGTTTCAAAGTGACAGTGTCTTTCTGATTAAACAACATCTGTTTTCTGAAATTTAATTCTGAGAATGGAATCATTTTTTACCTACTCATCCTTTCAGAACCAAGGGATAAGTAGCAATACTCCTAGCCTGCTTAATCCAGCAATAGGTAGCCAATCATCTAGTCTCAGTACGAGCAACAGTTTTAGTGGTTTGAATCCTGCCGTGGTTCAGAAAATATTACAACAGCAGCAGCAGCAGCAGCAACTACCTTCAATATATAGTCCTGTAGGTAACATGAAATACTACTGTACTGTCCAACTTCTATTATGAAAACCTAATTGCAGTGATTTTTTCTTATTTTTAGTTGATTGTTTTTAACACTGTGGATGTAGAACTCTGTTTTGTTGAGAAAGTTTTTTTTGGTTGAATTAATGTTAAAAATAGCAGAAAAGTAATGATTTAGTTTCATTTAAGAGACACTATAATGATACTTATCTCTGCTTTACGTCACCAGTAAATGGGAAGACTTCAAGTATTGACGTTCATTCATGGATGAATCCACTCTGAGTATGTACATATGAGGTCAAAATCATTTGAATTGTAAAAAGAATTAAATAACTAAGTCATCTGAAAATACTTGTAATGAAATTAGATTTTTGGAAATAAAGCATCCTTAAAACTAAGGTTGTATTTTATGGTGACATTTTGAGCAAATGCTCTTTTTCAAATTAGAATTAGCCTTGTCGGTTAACAAAAACTACTAGAATGTCTTGAAATGAAACAATACATGAGATAGAACCACAAGAATTAAAACATATAATAAAGCTGAAGGAAGGTGACAGAAATTATTAAAAATATGAAAAGAAATCCACAGAGCATAGAAAAAAATTGAAAATTTTTAAGGTCCTAAATGATGATTATTTTAAAAATTTTATGATAAACTAAACCACTCATTAATGCTTGAAAGATAATTGGTATTGAAAGTGTCATGTCACAGGGAAAGTTAATTATAATACTCAAGGAAATAATAAGCTTCAATGAAATGTGGATTTAAAAGTTTATCTTGATCATTAATTAAGATATGTAAGGGTTTTCCTCAGGCATACATAGATTTGGTTATGGTTTTCACTGATAATCCAGTAAATTAATCATTTAGATATACAGTTAAAATGGATATTCACAGAATACCCTACTTTAGACCCTCTAATAAATATTCTATGATCAATGTAAGGGCAGGTGTTGTTTATACTCCTCCATCAGTTATATAATACTGACTGGAGTATCAGATGACAGCTGTATGTTGTTTGGAGGTTAACTTAAGATCAATAAATGTTTAATATTAGTGTCTAATTTATAAGAAATTGGAGGTTTAGTAGGGAACATATGACTGATAATATTGTCCTGTGTTGTGTTCTGAAAGTTGTCCAACAATGTACGAGTTATTTGTGTGTTGAATGAACAAAAGGTGTTTTTAACAAGTAGAAGTAAGATTGTGTTAGATAAAGCAAGGCTGGACATATGTCACTGAAGGTTTTAAGTTGTCTAGGGTGTTGGTATTGTAATTACTGATATGATTTAATGAAACAGTCTGCAGGAAACTTAATTCAGATGTTTATTATTGGTATGTAGATTATATTTAGTGTGATGAAGAATAGTCACATTTTTTTTTAAAAAGTGGATAATAATAGATTTGTTATTATAATCTTGACTGTTATTGAAAAGGGTAAATAATGTGGTTAATTGTGACTTGGAATGTTTCTCTTGACATAAGAAGGATGACTGGAGTGAAACTTTAATAAGCTATGTATGTTCATCAGTTTCTAATGCACAGATGTCATATAATTGCCTCCATCAATCATGGAAGTATTTGACAAATCAAATGGTTTGGTGGGAAGTAGAAGACATAAACTGGAGTGATGGGCAAAAGAGTTTAACAAACTGAAGAAAAACATCGCATCATTACTGCATGTAGCTATATTGAAAACAACATCAGTGTATCAACAATATAATGCAAGGAGAGCTTCTGTGTCTTCCCAAAATATACAATTTTCAATTTAACCAACAAAGAGGGATTAGAAGGATGTCCATTTTTGTTCTCATGGTTACATCTCTCATTCATTTATGGAATTTGTTGCTAAAAGGAAAGACTTAACAATAAATCTTGTTCATCTTTCTTATCAGGATTTTATTAGGTGTGTCTGAGGTGTCCATTTTATCAGAGTAGTGTTTTAGAGCCTTGAGTCCATCATTATGTAAAATTCAGGTATACAACGATGTTGTGTCAAATGTTAATAAAATAATAGAATATGATTTTGAGTTAAAATTCACATTTTTTGTAAGACATCTTTGGTGTATTGAATGTAAGTAGGGAGTTAATGAATTAAGGAAGTTAGGATAGAATCAAGGTAATTAGTTTAGTGGAGCAATTACGTGATGGCACTATGGGTCTACCAGGATTGTTTTGCTTATGTATTGTAATAAAATGACACAGTAAAGCCTGTGAATTTAACAATTACGTTCTGTGCTTCTTATGAAAGTTCATAATTTCTTACCACTAGTTCTGTAGTTGTATGGACAGTCTGTTCATATTCATCAAGAGGGTTGTTGTCACAGATAGCACAGGACTGTTGGTCTGATGGTTGTTGAGTTTCCTGAAGATAGTTTTTCTTTTGTCAGCTTGTTTTGTTACAATACCCCTTGGTGTGGATTCCTGTGATTCTGAGGATCCTGGTGGTTGAGGGTTCCAACCCTAATGCATCACTTTGGCCTTAAATTCCTCTAGACGGGCAGCCTTTGGGTGGCCCCCCTTGGGTAAATTGGTTGGTCTACTTAGGCTAGAATAAACCAAGTACCAGTGTTGGAAGTTCTTAACAGGTGTTCTGGACATTGTGTCTGATGCTGGTGTTTGGGTATAGTGCTCACGAAATTCTAGCGTTGCTGCAATGTCCTTACATGATATTGTAGTACATCCTCTCATAGGTCTCCATGGTGGGTGGGGTCAGTGGGTACCAAAATTTTCCTTTTTTCCTATGGATTCTTCAACAAAAAAATTTAAATAAAATAGTGAAAAAATAGTCAATAGGTAAACAACCACGTCTTGAAGACTCAGCAACAATCTTCAACATCTGTAACACTTGTAGCCCATTTTCTTATATTACATTCTTTCAGAAAAACTTTTATGTCCCCCTTTTTTATTTAGAAGGGACTAAAGGGACTTGCTGGCTCTCCAAAGTCCGTAAAGAAGCTTCAATGTGGAGAGATATTTGTTGAAACATCCACATCCCAACACAATGAATTCCTCTTGAATTCAAAGGCAATTGGGCATGTGCCTATTGAGGTTACTTCTCATGCTACCTTGAATTCATCACAAGGAGTTATTGTTGAGAGGGATTTAAAGAATATCGCCGAGTCAGAGATTCTCGCTGGCCTCTTCACTCAAGGAGTTTCTGCAGTGAGGTGCATCTTCACTTGCAACGACGGAGTTCCACTCCTGACAGATGTCCTCATTTTGACATTTACATCACCACGTGCACCTGCCACCATCAAGGCAGGTTATCTAATTTACAGGGTATGACTATACATTCAAAACCCTCCGATGTTTCCAGTGTCAGAGGTTTGTCCACTCAGAGACATCCTGTCATGGTTCCCTGACATGTGCTTGTTATGGTGGCAAGGACTACAATGCCCAAGTGTCACATGGACCTACATTGTATCAACTGCAATGGTTCTCACTCTTCCTACTTTTGTTCTTCCCCAAAATGGTTGGAGGAAAAAGAGGTGCAGCATTTTAAAATGACTCATAACATAAGTTATTCTGAGGCTCAGAAATTGCTCTCCACCACTCCATCTCGGACATATGCTGCTGCACTTTGTTCCACAACTACAGTGGGAGTGCAGACAGATCTCTTTGCCTCCAAGAAAATCATTTTCAAAACAAATGAAAAGCCTTTTGATTTCCGTGGTTTAAAAGGTTGATGAATTGACTTCTACAACCATCTTTGTTCCTCCCATACATTCCAACAAACCTCAAGATCCACATCCTTTGGTTTCAATTTCAGGCATTTCTTCTGATATATCTTTTCTTCCACCCCATGATGCAAAACAATCATTTGTTTGCGTCCTCAGTCACTGGAATCCCCTTCCAACAACAAAGACCTGCCCAATCGACCCAGGGCAGGATCCATGGAGGTCAATAGATCTCCTCCAATTTGGGACAGTAAGGAAAAAAAATGTGGTTGTAAACAAAAGGGTTCTCCAGCCACTTCACCTACCCATCATTAAAAATGGCCATCTTGCTGCAATGGAACTGTCGAGGTGTACATTTTTATCTGGATGATATCAAAACACTGATTGCTTCCTACCATTATGTATGTCATGTCTTTCTTTACAAGAAACATTTCTAAAACCTGCTGATACAATCATCAGGTTTCTCTGTACAGAAATAACAGGCTGTGTGATGGATGAGTACATGGAGGGGTAGCACTATTGGTTGATCAGCATGCACCCACCCTGTCTTTGTCACTCAACACGCCCTTGAAGGCTGTAGCCATCCATGCTTCCTTGGGTCATACCATCACTGTTTGTTCTCTCTACCTGTCCCCTGGAGAAATATATGATCAGTCAGACCTTGATGCTCTTATTGAACAGTTGCCGTCTCCCTTTCTAATCCTGGGGGACTTTAATGGACATTATCCCCTCTGGCGAAGTACTATTATTAACAGGAGGGGTTGCTCTGTAGAGCATATGCTCTCTGATCACAATCTTTCTCTTTTCAATACTGGTTCTTCCATTTGTTTTCATATACCTAGTTAGTCCTTTACTGCTATTGATCTCTTGGTTTGCTCCCCTTCATTATTTTCCCATTTTTCATGGAGGGTTGACAATAATCCACTAGGCAGTGATCATTTTCCTATACTTTTGAGAGAGACTGGCCATTGTCAACGCCACCCAACCCATGTGCCTCGGTGGAAGCTAGATCAGGCAGACTGGCCCACTTTCACTGCTCTCGCAGAACTTGATCCTGCCATCAGTAGACGACTGTGTGGCATAGGTAACTAACTGTATTATACAAGCAGCTGCTCAGTGTATTCCTAAAACCTTGACATGTTTACCACGGTATCTTTGTCCGTGGTGGAATCCTACTTGCCACTAGACATGGAAGGCTCAAAAACAGGCCTGGGATACTTTCCATAGATATTCCACACTTTGAAACCATGTCACTTTCCAACGGGCCCATGCACATGCTAGGTGGGTAAGATGTCAAAGCCAAAGACGTGGGTAAGAATTTTCGATTAAGTTCACAACTAGCATATCTTCCACCACCAGTTTCAAGGTCATATGGGACAGGATTTGAAAGGTCAGTAGGCACTACAATTCTGTCCCTTTCTCCATCTTACTCTCTGATGGCCAAGAGGAAGCTGATGTCCAGAGCATTGCCAATACTCTAGGTGAAAGCTTTTGTCAGGTATCTAGCATTTCTGCTTGCTCCTCCACTTGGGTAGAGCATTCACCTCTTTCCTTTCAAACTGACAGCACTCCACCATGGACCACCTAATTTGACTTGAAACATCAATCAGAGAAGCCTTTCTCAAATGCCAACATCTTGTTTCAATATTCTTTGACATTGAGAAGGCTTATGACACAACATGGAGGTATGGCATTTTGTGAGACCTCCAAACACATGGAATATGTAGCCATTTATCCATGTTTATTAAAAAAATTTTAATGGACAGAAGATTCCAAGTTTGTGTGGGTTTGACACTTTCCAGTTCTTTTGTACAGGAACTTGGGATCCATCAGGACTCTGTTTTAAATGTCACACGTTTCAGTATAAAGATAAATGCCATCACTGAACAACTCCCTCTCACTGTTGCAAATGAGCTTTATGTTGATGACTTTCACATCTCGTGTCAGTCGTAGAACATGAGATATATTGAGCGGCAACTACAAATGGCCCTCAATTGTATACTGATGTGGACTATGGCAAACAGCTTTAATATTTCTCTCTCTAAGTCCGTTTGCATTACACTTTTGCTGCCAACATGGTACTCACCCTGATCCTGAACTCTGTATCGGTGAAGTCAAGTGCACGAGAGCACTGAACATCCTTCCTGTTTTCTCTACTGCCAGTTGGGGAGAGGATCGATGTTCTATGTTAAAGATATATCATGCTCTTATTTGTTCAAAACTCGACTATGGATCAGTAGTCTATGGCTCTGCCAGACCCTCAGCCTTGAAGATGCTGGACCCCATTCATCATCAAGTACTTCGACTCTGCACTGGGGCTTTCAGCACCTCCCCAGTTCAGAGCTTATACATGGAATCTCACGAACCTTCTCTGCACCTTTGTCGTTTGCAACAATCTTTACTATATTCCTCGAAATTTCATTCCTTACCAAAGCATCCCCCTTGGGGATGTGTATTCCTTCCTCAGTGGTCCTTACTTTTTCAAAACAGATGATCTGCCATTGCTCCTTTTGGCCTCACATCCAGGCACAATTGAATGAATTGGGCCTGTCCTTGGATAACATTGTAGAATCCATCGGTCAGCCCATCCACCCATGTCTATTACACTCCCCAAATGTGACCTTTCTTTCAGTCATCTGAAAAAGGTAGATACTCAAGATTGGAAGTACCATCTTTTATTTACTAAACATCTTTCAAACAATCATTCCATTCCAATTTATACAGATGGTTCCAAATCAGGTAACTCTGTGGGCTCTGCCATGGTTTGTTGAGGTTCGGTGGTTGCACACAGAATCCTCTCTACAGCTTCTGTGTTCACTGCTGAACTGTATGCCATATCTCTTGCCCTGGATCATATTGAAGCTGAGCAGTACTCTGACTGCACTATTTATACCAACTTCCTTAGTTCTCTGCCGGCCTTGGAATAGCTTCACGTCGGCTCACACTGTTCTTGCTGATATTCGAAACCGACTGGCCCATTTCTCATTAACATCTATTTTATTCCAGTTTTTCTGGATACCAGGCCACATTGATATTCACAGGAATGAGCTTGCAGACACGGCAGCTAAATCTATCTGCTCTGTCACTATTACCACTGTGCCTATTCCGTACATGGACTATGGTTCTGTATTTAAGGCTTGATTCTGTGTCAGCTGGCAGTCCACTTGGACAAGCTTTTTCAAATAAAATCCTATATTGGGCTTTGGTCTTCTTGCTTTCATAAGGTTCGGAAGGAGGAAGTTGTTGTAACGAGACTTTGCATTGGTCACAGTTTTTTAACTTATCGTTTTCTTTTATCTGGAACTGTTGCACCAGTGTGTAGTTTGTGCAACACTCAAATCATTGAAAGTCACATTTTACTTTCTTGCCTTCATTATGACTCTCAACAATGGCACTATTTTCAACATGTTCCATCCCAGGGTTTGTCCGTAACGTTGGACAGTGTTATTGGTGATGGTGACACTGTCCACCTTGATAAAGTTTTTAGTTTTTTAATGGCCATTAATCTTTTTAACCTCATTTAAGTGTTTGATATTTATTCATTACACCTTTTAAATTGTGGTTCCCTTTTCAGAGTCTCAATCTCTCTAGTTCAATTTGACATTGGAAAATGGCCAGAACATTAAATAACTTGACACCAGGACTGATAAGGCCAACTTCAGGTGACTAACGCTGCTGTTTGAACTACCCGTTAGTCATCCTGGCGAGTTGTTATTATAATTTTGCTGCATGTCTTTTAACACTTTTATTATTTCACCTTTTGGTACTGGCTATAATGACACATAACCTGGAACCAGGACTGGAAAGACCAACTTCGGATGACTGACGGTGGTTCTTGTACTTACTTGTTAGTCTTCCTGGTGGGTTATGATCATTACCATTCTGCTACAGGAAGTCCTTTACAACTTTGTAGACTAGATGTCAACATTGGTTTTATGCCATTTTCTGTTTGTAATTGCTGTTTTGTTTTTACCTTTGTTTCCTTTCACAAATCTTAATACATTTACTTTATTTTTACCTTTTTACAGGACATTTGGCAAATTTTATTACAATTTTGCTTCATGTCTCAAAACTTTTCTTGTTTTACCTTTTGATAATGGCTGCTGCAACAACATAACCTGGAACCAGTACTGGAAAGGCTAACTATAGGTGACTGACGGTGGTTCTTGTACTTACCTGTTTGTCTTCCTGAAGTGGTTATGATCATTACTATTATGCTACAGAAAGTCCTTTACAACTTCTCTTACTCTGGTTTCTCTCTTAACAGAGTAGACTAGGTGTTAACATTGGTTTTATGCTTTTTCTGTGTTTCAGTGATGTTTTGTTTTACCTTTATTTCCTTTTATGTATTTTACTACATTTAATTTATTTTTACCTTTTTACGCAGATAGCTCAGCTGCTTTGTGCCATAAAACACTAAATTAATCAATCAATTTATTACAATACCATTTTGGGAATGAAGATATGATGTTAAATTGTCTTTATTTTTAGTGAGGTGTATAACAGCTGCCACAGTTGTAAAATTAATGTTATAAATATCCTTTCATCACCTGTCTAATAATTGAGAAGAAAAATTGTTCCAGATGGAGGATGTCCTTGTGTTGTGTTTTCTCTATAGCTGAGAAAAAAACTTACTGGTTTTGATAGGTGGCCTAATGGCTGTTTTATAAAATTTTTAAATAAATTTTATTACTTATTTCTTTCTCTGCTTTCTAGACATTTAAATTATTTTATAACTTTTTTAATCATCAGTTCTCTTTTTTTCAGTTGTATTACATTGTCATTACCATATTTTTTAATACTCATGATTATATCTTACTTTATATTCTGTTCCCTATGTTTTGTTTCTTTTTAAAGCATTTATTTAGTTGTCGTTGGCCAGCAGGCTTGTTTCTGGATTGAGAAAGAGTGCTTGTTCAAAATGCTGCCAAGAAAATGGCATACATTAGTTTTTTAGGGTGAGTTTTCACATTCTTATACTTATTTTTTGGTCCAGTATGGCCAAGCGTGTTGAGGCGTGCAACTCATAACATGAGGGTTGCAGGTTAGCATCCAGGTTGCACCAAACATGCTCGCTCTTTCAGCTGTGGGGGCATTATAAGGTGGTCAATTTCACTATTCCTTGGTTAAAGAGTAGCCCAAGAGTTGGCAGTGGGTGGTAATGACTATCTTCCCTCTAGTCTTACACTGCTAAATTAGGAAAGGCAAGCACAGATAGCCCTCGAGTAGCTTTGTGCAAAATTAAAAAACAAACTTATTTATTTGATGAAAATGCATGTTTCCTTTTGTTCTGAGATCTGCATCACTTACAACTTTTACCAAGTCAAGTCTTGAGTTGATAAAATTCAGATGTGAATGTTGGTGAACATATGAACATGACAATGTGTTTGGTATGGAGAATGATTAAAAGTCTTTATATTTATAAAAGTGAAATTAAAAGCAGTAAATCACTTAATAGTGAACAAGCTGCAATGTTTTAATGAAGTAATTTTTTTCCCTTAGATTGTTCTTTTAGATTTATTTTTAGCTGGTTACTAATTAAAAAGAGCAAGGAATAAGACCACTTGATATATACATATGATTTATCATATCAGATGTCCTAATTTAAGCAATTTATCATCCTTATTATATATTAATGAAAGACAATCAGGTGCTAGTCTAAGTCTGAAGAATTTTTAGTTTATGATTTTGTATGCATAAAGAGCTAAAAACTGAGAAATATGGTTAGGGATAACCTATTGTAAGAATGCAGTCAAACAAACAAAGGAAAACAATGATCTTTTATTCTCAAGTTGGATGTATGGGAAATCTAATTATTCAGTAGGTATTACATATATAATACATATATTATATGTGAACATCTAATCAGAAAAAATATAATGCAATCTGTGGAAATCAAACTACTGTATCTTATAATTATATAAAACTCATATTTTGCTGTCATTATTTATTTACTTCTAAATGAAAAATATGGATGTTTTGTATTCCACACAGGTTGTGGCTCAAAATAGTCTAGGTGGTCATTCTGGTAGATTAAACCACCAAAACTTACCAACAACAGCACAGTTGAAACATCTTGTCCAACAGATTCAAATGGCTGTACAAGCAGGATACCTAAATCCTCAAGTATGCAGTGTATTATTACTGTAATTATTATATGTGGTGGTGGATGATTGTAAATAAATGACCATTAAATTATAAATTATTTTTGGGATGATTTAGTGAAAAATGTTTCATTCAAACAAAAGAGATTTTCTTGTGCACATCTTATGATTACAGGGTTTTTAAAACAAATTGCAATTTCTAAATTTCAAAGACAATTATTGTTCATGCTAACTAGTTATTAATTTAGTGTACTTTTCTTGTTCTGAAAAATCACACTGTGATTTCACTGGTACTAGTATAACCACAACACAGATGAAGGTTAGCTTTTTCTTCACAGTTGGCTTCTTGTTTGAAAGGATTAGACAGGGGGGAATACACTTCAAAGGTGCTGGTAAATGGCTGCATCTGTATTGGAAAATATTTTGTGTGTTTTGAGTTGCTGTTGCAGATTTTCATCAGGTTGAACTGAATGTGGTTGTACTTGTGGACATAATAAGTTGAAAACAAATATCAAAATAGGACTGCAAATGCAGTTAAGAAGGAGAACTCCAGATAAGATTTAATATGATGTCATCATAGTTTACCTGCTGTGGACGAAGTGTTTATAGTCTTGTAACAGAAAGGGGTTTCAAATTTAAACCTTGATTTTGGTTTAGATCTAGTTTACTTTGATGATTTTTGGCTCTTGGTTTAATAGTTATATTTGTTTACCTAGAATAGCTAACATTGTACAAGTTGAAATATTTACCTTTAAATTTCTACCTTGTCTTGTACGCTGTTTCAGTATATTTGATGTTGAAATCCTTAAGAACTTAACTGAGTTCAGTAAGTTTTTTCCACTTTCTTTACTTTCATGCTGTCTGTGATTGCAGAGAAAAACTTGTGCAGAAAATAGTGTCAAGAAAACAATAAAATTTCATAATTTTACGACCAAAAACTTGATTTAGGAGAGGCATGAAATGTATTTCAAAGTTGTTTTTTTATCTTCATAAATAGTAGTCTATAACAGTGATCAAACCAAAGAACTGCTGTCAACATTAAAATGTTCTCCTTTTGTTACAATTAATTGCACAGTTAGTGATTATAATTTGATTTTTTAAGGAATGAGTACACTAATTATGTGAATTAATTACCATAATCACGTCTGTTATGATCAGACCATTGTTTATATGCATTTGTGCAAAATGTAACAATTTTCTCTAATCATCTTGCATTGGTGTTTGACTTCTGGCCAATGGAGATAATGCAGATAATTTCTATGCAACCAATCAAAATTGTATATTTAATTAACTATCCCATTAAGCTTTGAAGCATCATATATACCTACAGCAAAAGCCAAAAGTACCCATTACACAATTAATCTGTACAACAAAATATTCAAAGTGCCCCAAAAATGAATGAAATATGTTGCCAAATCTAAGATCATAATCGTCAACTTTGGTCAAGAGAATAACCATTCTTTAAGCTACTGATTTTAGGTGTGCAAATGGCAGCAAGACACTGAAAGAATAAAGATGTCTTGTGAAAAGGATGCAGACAGCAAAAAAAAGCAATGCAAATCGTCAAAAAAAAAGACCTTGCCAAGTGGGTCAACAAACAGTGATAGTATAGCAAAATCATTACAAGGAATATCATTGCACTAAAGGCAAGATGTAAGTTGTGGAGAAATAATTAACTTTATCAGCAACCCATCCTAGTGTTCTTGATTTATAAGACTGAATTCTCTCTTCCTGCACTAGCAGACTAAGATATCAAGGAGATTACCAGTTGACCTCAAAAACAAGATAGCCCAGTTCTATAGATACATCTTGAATATTTGAAAGAAGAACAAATGCAAGTTCAGCCAAATTGGGAATATGGACTTCCTTTAATATGCTAACAATAGAAGTGTGGATATGACTGGATCAAAACAGTGTATTGGTGAAGACAGTGGGTCTTAAGAAGCCAATTTTATTGTAATTCTTGTCAACATGGTTGATGGAACAAAACTGAAACTAATGATCATCTTTGAAAGGGAATTATTCCACTAGAAAGAACTCTGCTGATACTGTCATCCCATTCATCCCAAAGGCCAAATGGGGAGGAAGGTGTTCAAATTTGGGTAAGAATGTATTATACACACTGTAATGAGCTGTTAAAATCCAAGTCCATTATGCTCATCTTTCACATGTTTTAAGTCTCACATATATGAAAATTTAAACAAAAGTTGAATAAAATAAAATAGATTTATTGTTCATCCTTGGAGAGCTAACATCCATTGTACAGCCATTGGATATGTGTTTAAACAAACTATTCAATGATTATGTTTGCATTGAGTGGTATAATTGGATGATCAGTGACCAAGATTTGTAAACGTTATGTAAGTGGGAGCACCCACCTTAACTGTCTAATTGTCAGTTCTATTAATGCCCTTGTCATTAAAAATCTAAATATCTTGTCACCATCCTATGCCCTTTAGAAAAAAAACATATAAAACCAGTATAATTAATACTGCTACTACAGTTGAAGAAACCAAGCAAATAATCTTTCACTCATTTGACAGATTGGTGATCTTCAATGACATAAATCTTCCTCCTTTATCCCATCAGCCTTGCATTTTTGCTAATAAAAACAATACTCACTGAAGACACCAACCTAAGGTAAATTCCATAATGGAGCTGCTGTCACACTGCATTATTGACATATTTTTTTCAGTTTGAAGTTCCATTGTTTTTACAGACTTGTAGCATACTTATGTTTTCCCCTCTTTTACCTATTCTGAGTGACATCTGAATGGAGGAATTTGAATTTAGTCTTAAAGTCTGCTTTCAAAAAGCCATTCTTGTAGAGGAGATTTCTGATTTATGTTTGACTTAAAAACAAGGCTTCTGAAAAACACAAAAGAAATTAATAATTTGTGTAACCAGTTGAAAGAATCATTAGTGATCAGTGAAGTACTTTCAGTGCTAACCCTGTGTGGTTTCTATTGTGGTTATTACTTAAAAATACAAATATCCCACCAAGATCCTGTTTGAAATATGATCATTCTTTATTTTAATCTTGTTTGGAATATAATCATACTTGGTGTTATATGGATAAATTAAGAGCATAGGTATACACATACTTTTAATTTTGATAAAATACTTTCTTTGCAGCCTTATTAGAGCCTTAATGGAGGAACACTTAAGAATATAAGTCTAAATCTGTCACTTGTAGAAGTACACAAAAAATCAGGCCTTTTTAGTTTTTCAATAGTCTATGTTACTGGATACAAAAATTTCAGATCAAGACTACATGATTGTGGTCAACACAATCTGAGTTATCGACATAGATATTAGTTTCAGCATCATTATGTCTGTTGATAGAGTTGCTTTAACATTTATATAACGTGATTTCTAAGAATATAAATGTTTTTTTTTCTGTATTATATAACATTCGTTTTTTCAGATTCTTAATCAGCCATTGGCACCCCAGACCTTACAGCTGTTATACCAGTTACTACAACAGATAAAAGTATTGCATCAGTTTCAACAGCAGCTCATCCAACCACAATCTTTAGGAAAAGGGAATTCTTCCATGCAGATGAATCTTCAAATTACACAAATCAAACAAAGGATTCTTAACCTTCAGAACCAAATAGCTTCTCAGCAAGCCATTTTTCTCAAACAGCAGGTGAGACTACAGCATATACCTTTTCTCAAGCAGCCAATTTCAATAAATACAAGCAACACACCTATGTGAAAATCATATCACACATGTCTTCTCAAGAAATAGCTTAAGGTTCACTGATGTTTTTTACAAATATAATTTAAACATATCCTTCTACAAAAAGTATTTTCTTAGAGACTGGAAATGAATGGTGAGGTTGGACAAAATTTTTAAAATGTTGTGTAGTTCTTTGCTATTTGTATGATGTTTGGCTGTTTAACCCTCTTTGACCCATGGCTCCTTGCAAGACCATGTCATTGAGTTTGTTGACTTGCATTCAAAATTTTATTGAACTACTATTTTATGAATAATTTAAATATTAATATATAATATAAAATACTAGTCCACTATACCACAGACAAGACTGGGTTAATTTTATATTATTGGATAGGGTAACATGAATGCATGTGCACTGTGTCAATGTATGTTATGTAATGCTAGCTAGATGCAACTAGAAGGACAATGCAATAAAATATGATGTGTAACGTTGTGAGACTTAAGCTACTTAGACTAAATATTTGTATTTTTGTGTTTTAATATGGAATCATTCTGACATGAAAAAAAATTTATATTTCCTTATCTTTCTATAATGGTTACTAGACCGGTCAGTTGATGAACCCCATGTATGGTATAGAAAATAACCAAAATATAGTCTTATTGAAAAAAAATGTTTGAAATGTATTAATATTACACAAATATTGAGATATTTGGGACAAATAATAGTTTTTTAATTGTAACATGAAATAACTTTGCACTTGGACTAGTAACCAAACAGACTCAATATTTTCACAAACAAATCTTCAGTCAAAATATTTCATTAAAAAATCTGATTTTGTTTGTACATGAATCACTTGCTTCTAAAAGTCTGCCAAATTTTTTGTAGGCACACTTACTGTATGAAGGTACAGAGAAAGTACTTAATGTATCCAAATGTGTATATGAACAAGAGCTGAATGATCTAGTTGATTACATATGAGCAGTGATAGCAGTAATTAGTGTAATCTAAATTAATTATTAATTGAAATTGAATGTCATGAAAATAGCTAACTAATTAAATTAATGTCTCCAATTATTTTTGCTGTTTTTTTATTATTCTAGCAATCATGAAAATTACAATAAAGTCAAGTGTGATGAAAATTAACTGTCACAATTATAACTATTTTTGATTATTCCATCAATCAGTCTGAATTGTGATTAAATGAACATTTATAAAAATAATCAAAGTTGAGATGTCCAGTTATTTTTATTATTGGTTACTTCAACTATTCAAATAATTGAAATATTTTTGTTGTTAAGGATAAGCTGCATAATGGACCATTTGTGCCCTGCTCATTGTGTTATGGGAACTCAATTTTAGTGTTAACATTTATTTATACTTTGCATTTATTAAACTTTTTGATAATGAGAAATTCAGCTTTGGTAAAGCATGTTCTGGTGATTTTGGGAGGGGTGGGGGGGATGCTTCATGATTTTAAGGGTTTCTCATTGCCACCAAAGTTGTGTTCTCTGTCATGATTATGGCAAAACTATTAAGGTTATCTTTCATTTTAGGAATTCTGAATTACTGCATAAAGCAAAGGCAACTGACTGACTGACAGAATCTACCAACAAATCTTGGACTATTTTGATGCTAAATAGAATTTAAGTGTATTGATATGTTTTCATTTTGAGTTGTTTAACTATTCTTTAATGTTTAGTAAGTAGGTGTGGACATAAGGGAGGGAGTCAATCTAGGTATTCCTTCTTTATTTTTCAGCAGTTAATAAAAACAAAACCAGCCAAACATCTTTATCATACTTTATTACTGTAAAAGTGTTTTTAGGTGTTTTTAAGTCAGTGCATCTGAAATCTGCAACAATCCTATTAAGGCCACTGTGACTGATATTCAAATATTTAGTAAATTTATACAACAAAATAACATCAATTAAATATTGCCATGATAACTTCTCAGTTGTAGGTTTTTGTAGACAAATTCAGAATGTGCTTAGGCTTGTTTTCATCAGAGTTAGTAGTTTTTAAGATACCTACAGCTCTTATAACAGACTTGTCACAGATTTGATTTTTCATTGTTTTAAAATTAGAATTCATATGAAGATATGTTTTCCTCTTATTGATGTTCAAAACAAGTGAAAATGCAACTGGTATGACTGTGTAAATAAGGATGTTTTAAAATATTTTGAATATATTTGTATTGATGAAACTTTGTAGTATTCGTCATGAATATTCTGCCTAAAGAATAGTTATATTGTTTACAAATGCTAATATGTGACTTTAAAGGTAGACTTTTTTTTTTTTTTTAAAGAAACTTAATAATTATAGCTATTTAATATTTCTCTAAATAATATTTGTCATGGATTTTTCTTAGTACCCTTGTAAATTAGTTGTATAGATTTGTTTTTTAAAATACAATACAAAAATATATGCAGCATTAAAAAATGTTGCTACTTTCATTGTAATATACTAATTTTACATTAGCATTTAATGTTAAGCCAGTATATTTATTCTGTAACTTATTGTATGTATAACAACCTTGGCTTAAGTGATATTCAAATTTTGTAATTATTCTTTCTGTATAGCAACTTTCTCATCAGGGAAACATATCAAGTCCTCAGCTGTCTTCTAATGAGTTATTTAAGCCAAGTTTTGATCCCGTATCCACTCTTAATCCTGACTTACGTGACTTGTCACTAAAAGACTCTCCATTTGGTCAATCTCAGTCTCGTCTTCCACATTGGAAGAATTCTTTCCTTGAAAAGGAAGATGTAGGAACTAATCCAGGTGCTAAATGTGGAGGAGGTACAAATGGTTCGGAAGATTTTAGTCGTGCACCAGGTACAGTGGCAAAACCCATGGCACCAACAGCAATTTCATCATTTAACTTATCTTCATCACATTCAAATCAAAACTTGCACCCCTTTCTAGCTCAGGGTGATAGCACCTGGTCAAGTCTTTCAGGAACTCAGGTTGACTGGCCAGAGTCCTCGCCATCTGTATCTGCAGGTGCCACCACAAAAAACAGTCCCACAACTTATATTAGTAATTCCATCAAAGTAGGTGCTTCCAATGGAAATGGCAAACTTTCCACAGGAGGCAGAAAAGATTCCTCATCAACCACTTCTTCAGCAGCTACTTCAAAAGCCCAGTTGACATACAATTTAAATGACCTAGTAGCAGAATTTGAGCCTGGAAAGCCTTGGAAAGGTAATTTACAGATGAAAAATATAGAAGATGATCCACATGTTACTCCAGGGAGTGTGAAAAGATCTCCTCTCTCTTTAAACACCATTAGAGATCCAGATATTTTTAGCTGGTCAGTAAAATCTAGTCCAAATATCATAAATAGCAACAGTGTCATGATGTCTTCACAGACCTCTACTTTACCTAGTACCAACAACTGCTGGACTTGTAATCCACCCACCTCTAAGAGCAGGTATGTTGTTATATTTTTCAGCCTACAAAAATTTCGAATGCGTGTTGGTAGAAAGTTGCTGTAAAAGATATGTTATAATTCTGCATCATTAGATATAAACATCAATTTATGTCTCTACCTGTCTTACTAGTCTTAAAAAAACATTTCTTGACATTTCAGAGGCACTGATGTTAATTTTTCTTTCTAGTAAAGCCATCTGTACATCTTACAAATGTAGGTTTTGGTTTACTCATGAAATAGTGTATTGGCTAATTGTTTTAACATAATATTTAAGTCGAAGGTGCACAACATGACTTGCAGGCCAACATTGGTTTATCAGCTCAGTTTACATAGCCTGTGACACGAAATTATAGTGTGCAAAGTTGAAATATTTTATTGCTTTTTAATTGATAGAAAGAGTTAGAAAGTGCAAAGGGTTCAAATTTTTCAAAGGAAGAAATATGGTGATCTACCTGGTCTTAACCACATATCAAGTTGGTCCAGACAAAAAATTGAGTTGTGCACCCCTGACAGTGTGTTTAAAATTACAACGTATTATTTCTAATTTGGCTTATTCATGCTGTACCTTTAGCTAAATCTGTAAGTTTTTACCCATGTATAACTTTACAGGAGTACAAAAGAAGTTAGATTGAGAATTTGTTTTTTAACACACTCCCCCAACTTTTTTCCTGCTTCAAAGTAATGCAAACTAAAATGTGTATTTTAAGCATGGATAAATATATACATGCAAGCAGGAAAATGTGAATATAATCTGATTATGAGAAAAGTAACTTAGATTGTTCAACCATACCATGGCTAACATAAAAATACCCAAAAAACCCATAGCACTATTCTAGAGAGGCCTGGCATGGCCAGGTGTTTAAGGTGCTGAACTTCTAATATGAGAGTTGCGAGTTCAAATCCCCTTCACACTAAACATGCTTGCCCTTTCAGTCATTGGGGGATTATAATATGACAGTCAATCCCACAATTCATTGGTAAAAGAGTAGCCCAAGAGTTGGAAATGGATGGTGATGATTAGCTGACTTCCCTGTTGTCTTACACTGTCAAATTATGGATGACAAGTGCAGATAGCCCTCATATAGCTTTGCTGAAAATTCAAAGCAAATCAAACCAACTATTCCAAAGTTTAAGGGTATTGTGAAATGTCAGTTTGATTTCCATATATGATATTAATTAACAAATTTCCTTATTTTAAAATAGCCTTCCAACAGTGTGTGTGTGAAATCATATATAAACAGTTGCATGATTCAAAACTAATATCATTTTATTTACTGTTTGTTTTTCACAATTGTCTTGATAAATGTACTTTTATTTTGCTGTATGTATATATTTTATCCAAATAAAATGCTGGAGCTCTGTTACAAGTGAATACTCTTCCATTATTTGATTCTTCAGTAAAATGAATATATTTTATCCATATAACGAAGTAGAATTATTAGGAGAACTGTTAAAAAAACATATGAAAACTTCACTGTACTTTCTAGTGTGAAAAATGTTTTTTAAATTTGAAATGCAGATTTAAAAAATTCTTTATTTCCAGCTTCAACAAGCAAACCAACTTGAAACCTAATTGGGGTGTCATGAATTCAGGATCTGATGTTTGGGGAATACCAACTCCTAAGACTCGGGATCCACTGCCTGGCCTTATTTCTCAAAGCAGAGGCTTAGTTGGCTCATGGAACACATCACATGGTGGAACTCATCAAGGCTGGGGTCCCAGTTTTCCCATGGGTAAACCACAATATTAGAAATATCTGTCATAAAATTATTCAAAGACAGCATCAAAAATTTAAAAATGTGGATATCCATACATGTAATGTACAGTTGAACACTGAGGAAAAAAAAACTAGAAATAGAAGGTCATCCAGGTATATTTAAAAAGCAATTGGAAAAACAAAATTTTATCAAATGCCAAAGTGGAAGTAGACAGAAGAAAGATAAATTAAAAACTAATATAAACTAATTTGTTATTGTGATAAATTCACTCTGAGAAGGAACTAATTTTTTTCATTATTTCTAAGTACACATATATTTAAGAATTGATAATTGCTAGTTTTAGGCATTTTTTTAATACTATCAATGGAATTATGAAACACAGTCACATTTTACATCAAAATCCAACAGATGACAATCTGAGAATTGTAAGTTAAGTATTGATTTGTTCAAGTAAGGTATTATTAGAGAATGTTATTCAACTGTTTGTTAAAAGAATTTAGTTCTATGTGTAAGTTATATTAAAAATAGACAAAATGAATATTATAAATTAATGTGAGGAATATAGATTTTGAATAAATATAAACCTTCACATGAATGCAATTTAAATTGTTTTTATGTTTTATAACAATAATTGATATTTATTTTTCTTTCATATTGAATACACATGGTATTTTCATACCACACAATTTATATCTTATACTAAATATGTCATGTTTATAATGTTAAATTTTTCTAATGTACTCATTCAGAACATACTAAATTTCACTTAAATCATGCTAGATGTTACATTTTCTAGCAAGGCCCAGTTAAGGAAGCTATTTACTGTTTTATTGGATACTTGTATCATGTCCTACTTTACTTTGTTTGTGAATGCAAGACTACTTTATAACAATCTCATAAGGAAGAAATACTTTTAAATGTTCATGAATCAGTTTTTTGATTGGTCAGCAATTTGAACATATTCAAAGAGATTAATTTCTGACATTGAAAGAGCCATACTTAATAAATACTTTTTCTTGCTTTTATTTTCATCAGTACTTACTGTAGAGTTATTTGCTTGTATGACCAAATCAATCAATATATCACTTGTATGTAGGGCTCTGGTTTCAAAGTCTACCATGTAAATGTCACTGAGGGTTGGTGAGGGTAGAAATCTCATTGGTAGGCCACTTGTTTTTTCAAAGAATCTATTTTTGAACTGAAAATAGGTGGACTTAATGCAGCATGTGAAAAGCTCCACCAAGTTATCTACATAAAACGTTTTTGCAGATGTGAAGTATTGGATGTTAGCTTTTATTATTTTTTTTATTATGAGAAGGACAAGGTTCAAGTACCAAATTAACAATAATGTCAAATGAATAAACTGTGAAAGTTTTAATTAGTTGTATAAAGGATTATACATTTTTGGCTTTGCTTATCAAATGAACAGTTAGTGAATTGAGCATATTTTAGCTATGCATTATGATGTGCAGTAGCATGGTGAGTCAGGCACTTTTATGTAAGTGTAATGTCAGCTTTGTGTATTATAGGTAATCTGCAATATGCAAAAGTTTACTTCCATTATTATTTAAAGTTCTACAGCTGTCAGATTTCAGTGATAATTTTGTTGATTTCTTGTTGAAATGCTGAAGTCAATCTAACTTAGATTCAGTTGTGTAACAGTATAAGATGATGTTCAGAGAAAGATGAACATGCTTTTGTCTGTCATACAGTTTTTAAACTGAATTTGCAAATCCTCTACAACTTGTTAAATGCATATGTAAAGTTGTTTTTTTTCCAGCCCCTGTATATTGGCATTGGAATATTTTGTACTTTAATGTGAACTATCATAAAATCAGCAATGTGGAGTAACATTAAACCTTTAACTCTAACATCATATGCATAATGAATGCATGATTTTATGCGTAAACAGTTAAAACGTGTGTGTTTTCTTTTATTTTAAGTACAGTTAAGTACACATAAATAGTGTGTGATTCTTATATAAAACAACTGTATGTAGAATAAATTTTTGTGTTGTGTGCTGTGGAGGATTTTTTCTTGTTATTATAATGCTTGATACTGTGTCATAATAATTTTTTTTGACTTACCACAACTTTATTTTAATTTGTTTTCAACCTTTTTATATATATTTTTTCTTTTGTTCAATGATTGAATTTGGACTATATTTTATTTTACTTTTTCCTGTCTTTGGTATATTGTATGACTAGTAGATCAGCATTTTCCTTGCATGTCCTCTTTCCTTTTCGCATCTTCAATATTTGTTTATTCTCTGTATTATATACATGTGTGTGTGGGTGTGAGTGTATCACTATATTTTGTCAAAGGTTCATTTCATATGTACTTGTTGCATTGTTCACATCTATATTTGCTGACCATGTATTACAGATGTTAATATCCAGTACTTTATTTTTATTTAATATAGTTTTCTTTTATATATTCTTCTATTAAATATAGTTTGCTTTCATTTATTTTCCATTTTCGATGTACCATAATGTTATTTTACTTTACTGCTTGATGAACAGCCAACACCCCTTTTTTTTCCTGCTTGCTTTATTTCTAAGTGTTTGTTTTTATTCCACTTCACACCATGTCTTGTCTCTCTCATTCCACCCTAACAAATCATAAACACCTGTACCAAGAATTTACAGTTATTTTAAGGGTCAGGTAATTATATGCTGTGCTTGTTTTTGGAGTACTTCACATATTCAAGGTTTCCTTTTATTTAGTAAACTGTAAAATTCAATGATAGAAGGAGCACAAACAAAAGTTTAATTATCAGTGTATGAATTTAAAAATATATTAGGTTGCTCAAATAATAACAGATGTAGAATTTTAACTGTCATAAGAAATAAAAAAAATTTGAAAACAACTATTAGTTAAAATAAGAAACTAGTGATTCTATACACTTTTCCCAGTGATAAATATTATTATTTATGGCATGAAGACAAAACTCTGAAGTCCTAAAAATCAAAAATTCTTTAAAGCCATTCTCTGCTGCTGCTCTGTTATTGAATATTTTGTTTTGTAAAAGGTTGTCTAAATACTTGAAAAAGTGGTAGTCAGTGGGCATCAGGTCTGGAAAGAAAGGAGGATGGGCCTTTGCAGTTTTGAGCAATATGTGGCCAAACATTATCATGAAGCAAGATTGGCCCTCTTTGATTGGTTAATACTAGCATTTTGTCATGCAATTTTCTATGAATTTCTTCCAATTTTTGAAAGTAAACCTAAGCAGTGATGTTCTTACCCTGGTTGAGCAAGTTGTAATGGATAATACTAGCCACAGAACATCATACAGTGATCATAATCTTCTGTTGGTGCATCTTTGGCTTTGAGAAGTTTTGAAGCCTCATCATGGTTGAGACATTGTGCAGATCACTTTCTGTTCTTGCAAAGGGTCAACTTATTATCACAAGTGACAATTCAGTTAAGAAATGGGTCATTTCTATTGCACAAAATCAGCATAGAGCACAGTTCAAAACAGCAGTTTTTCTGATTTTCACTTAGTGTGTATGAAACCCATTTGTAAAGCTCTTTCATTTTTCCTATATGCTTGAGATGGTTGAAAATTATAGAAATGACAATATCCAATCCTTGTGCCATTTCTCGAACAGTTTGGCATGAGTTTCTTTCCAAAAATGCTCTCAGCTGGTCATTTTTAACAGCAGAAGAACATCCTCTGCCCTCCTTATTTTCAAGATTTATACCTCCATTACAAAACTTTTGGAGCCAGTGCTGTACTGTACATTCAGAAGTGGTTCCTTTGCCCCATGCTTGGGTGATATTGCAAGCTCTTTATGATGTATTATGACCAAGTTTAAATTAATACAAAAAATTATGTGCAACTTTTTATTACCATCATTATTGGAAATAGTCTTGGAAAAGAAGAAAAGTACCAATGAATAGAAGAAAGCTTTAGTTTTTTATAACACATATAAAGTTGTGAAATAGAGAGGCTTATTATTCCTATAAATGATTAAAATTTTAGAATAAAAATCCACCATCATTTTTCAAACTACCTTATAGTATTCATGATACCTGATTGTGTATTTTCTGGTAATAAATACTTGATTAAACTGCATATGATGTCATGGTGAACTGACAAATAAAATGAATTCACCATTTGCTTTATATAGAAGAAGAGATTAATATATGTTAGACTTAGCTTAGATTAGCTGTTGTCTTATTTACTTTGAATTAGACAAAATTTTGTTTGTTTTTTAAGCATCCTAATATCTCTTCTGATTCTCAGTCATCAACTTAATGTGTTTCAAAACTGTTAGCTGCAGCATATTTCTTCTCATTCATATGATTTCCTTGTTTCTTACTTAGTAGGATTGGACACTCACAACACCTCTCTTATTCTGAAAAACCTCACACCACAGGTAATGTTTTTGTGCTTTTTGCCTATAAGATCATTATTTTACATGATACTAGCTTCTAACCAGTTACTAATTTGTTTGCAAAATTATAAAGATTTTATAAGGTGCAGGCAAAAAAATCTCAACCTGTCATGTCACTCTTATATTTGTTTCTGCTTTGGTAGCAAATTATATCTGTATACTATATAGGTCAAAACAGCTTTGATAGAAACTACTTGTTTATTCCTGTGTTATATCACTTATTCCTGCACACAAGTACACAATTCTCTATAATTCTTCCAAGAACAAGGGGTTACTTAATTTGTGAAATGTGTAACACATAACATGCTGAAGGTTTACTGAACGTAATTAGAACTTGTGAATTTCTTCTTAAGCATTATAACCCAGATTATATTATGTCCATGAGCTCAACTAGATCAATCAAGCCTTTGGTAAATGTATAAAAATAAATAGAACTTTTATTTTAGTCTTGCTGTATATAAATATTTATATTTATAAAATTATGTGTGCAATGTTGCCAGATATCAGAGAAGTCTATTAGAACATTGTAAATTAACAAAGAAATCTGAAACTGAGTCATATTTGTTATATGTATGGTATTCTAAGGTGCACTCATCTCCATCTGAGAGTAATTAGCTTGGAGCTATAGAATAACATTAGTTTTTAACAAAAAATGAGATATGGAGAATATGTAAATTCTCTTACTTCATATTAGTGTATCTCAGAATGGCTGGTATGGACATTAACACTTTTATTGATAAACGGAAAATGTGTCAGCCTTCCCAGGTCATTTTCAAGTTGACAAAGAGAGTTTGCAACTGACCATTGCTGGACAGATTGTAGAGACGAGAGTATAAACATCTACGGAATTGTAGGGAGCATTGCAGTTGGATGTTAGGTTATTAATTAGTATGGGTATAAGGGTGTTCCTTTAACAAAAGCACATGAAAACTAATAAAACAAAATGCAAAGGAAAAAAACCAACACAATCTCGGAAAACATTCTTACCTACGAAGGACTGACTTGTGCACACCACCACTATACAGCACCCTCAAGCCTCACAAACCTGGTTGTCCACTGTAACCCATAATGTTGACCTATGAATCATTTAACTACAACCTTGGGAAATATATATTGTGGGCATTTTCTAAATATGTAACATCAGCCAGCTCATTTTTGAAAAACTTAACTTTAAATCTATTCTTAATTAACTAAATCCTAAAGCATTAATGCCCAATTTTGAAGTAATTTCCTTCTTCACAGAAATCACAATAATTGAAGCCTGCAAGATAGCCTTAGAGCTTTATATCCGAGACCACAACCTATTAATACACATCCCCAGCAACCTTTATAGAATTCACTTTCACCAAAACTATATGTTCAGTAACCAAAGCTACCTACAGATAAATGGCCTAACTATGGGGAATCCCATGTCACCACTTTTAGCAAACATTTTTATGATACAAATTAAATCTCAAGCTATCAATTCAGCCTTACACCCACTGCTATACTGGTACAGTTATGTTGATGATACAGTTGCTGGATTCACATCTACAGAACACATACTTAGTTTTTTCAGTCTCATTAACTTGATACACCCCATCATTAAGTTCACCTGTGAACAGAAAAAAACTAACCAAATATCATTTCTTAACCTCAAGATCACTAGGACTGATACACAATTCAAAACGGAAATCCACAAAACAATCACTCACACTGGATCATGCATTGCACGGGACTCAGCACATGAAACAGAACAAAAACTCAACATATTAAGAAACCAAATATATATGCAGCCATAAAACTATGTTTACATGATAAAATTAATGATAAAATCAACAAATTATAACACTTTGTCAACATCAACAAATTTGCTCAAGAAAACTGTGGAAAAAATTATATGCACACACATAGACCAACAAGAAACAAAGAACAATAAATCCCAAGATACAACAAACTACAAAACCTTGTACAACTGCATATTGTATGTTCCCGACATCAGCAAAAAATAACCAACATTTGTAGGAAACTTGTAACAAAATACAACATTCCAGTAAACACCAAATTTATTCAAAAACCAGGTACAAAATTAAAGTTCATACTATGTAAAAACTACATTGACAAACACACCACCACCAAAATTTATAAAATATAATATAACAACTGCCATGACTTCCATGTTGGAGAAACAAGCAAAAAAATGGAAACCAGATTCAAAGAATACACAATGAAAAACACTCTTGCATGTTTTTGAATTCTGCAAATCAAATAAACACAGCATAACCATAGAAAACTCCCAGATACTAAGTAGGGAAACACTTATAAACAAACACAAGATCAAAGATGCCCTACTTATACAGTAACTAAAACTAAAATTAAACCAGTATAAAGGAATACCTTTATACCTATACTAATTAATAACCCGATATCTAACTGCAGTCCCCTCTACAAATCCTGTACCTGTTTGTACTTTCATTCCTAAGACGTGTCTGGCAAAGTTCAGTTGCAAACTCTTTTTGTCAATCTGAAGATTATCTAGGAAGGTCAAAACGTTGTTCTCTACTTATCAATAAAAGTGTTAATACTCATACCAGCCATTCTGAGATACATTTTTATTTCAAGTGGGTTTTTTGCCATCAAGAATTACTTCGTATTAGTTCAAAGCAAAGACTGATCATAATGGACTGTACAAACTTGATTCAACACTCAAACAAAGTTAAACAGTTTTGTGTCTCCTTTATTGGAGGACTCTCTGCTAATTCTAAGTTTGTATTTCAAATCTGATATAATACTACTTTTCCAAATTGATAAAATATGGCATCATAGACATAAAACAAGAATAGAGAAGGAACCACTCAGGAAAAATTTTGTCATTCCCATTACAAATTGAGGAAGGATGTATCCTCAAAGTAACAAATAACCTGTCATCAGAAACAACCATTGTATATTTCTGTCTAATCAAAAACAATATACCCCAACAAATCAGAGCAAGTAAGAAAGTGACATTTAATGGTAACCAACACTGGCTTTAAGACTCCAGCCCTATTATTTGGAACAGACCAACTAGATCCTTTACAATATATGGTGATAGTTTTATCTCTATGAAACTGTTAATAATTTCATTTATGGTGCAACTATTAAAATGAGATTAACAGTATCTCCTCATCACCCATATGCTTGCTCTCTGTTCAGTTATATCAAGTATCATTATTTATGCCGGCATGGCATTGTCAGGTAGGTTAAGGTATTCAACTTGTAATCTAAGGGTTTGAATCCTTATTGCATCAAACAAATTCACCCTTTCAGCCACCTTTTATAATGTGACTGTCAATCCCACTATTTGTTGGTAAAATAGTAGCTCAAGAGTTGGCAGTGGGTGGTAATGACTTAGCTGCCTTCCCTCTTGTCTTACACTGCAAAATTAGGGACAGCTAGCACAGATAGCTGTGGTGTAGCTTTGTGTGAAATTCAAAAACAAACAATTATTTATGCTAATTGCTTTAGCTAATATCATATAATGCTAAATTTGCTCTAATTAAAAGTTTCAGAAAATTTATCAAATTTATATGTAAGGTTGGCAATGAATAATACCCAACCACCCATATGATTTCTTTGAAAACTTCAGGTAGAAATGAATAATCTAGTTTGCTTGGTGTAACCAATACTTATGTATCTGCATTTCTTTTCACCTTATAATTTTACTCTTTTAATTCAGCTATTTTTAATCCAAATGACAAAAACTAATGTAGGTCCACTTTTACTCATAGATTAAACATCAGATCAGTATTCAGAGTGACTTTTGTGTAAAGGAGAGTGCAAAACATTTGGTTAAATGTGAGAAATTTTTGTTGAATAACTTAGCCCATGAGACTTTGACCAAATTTGACACCTATTTGTAGGTTAACATATATCAGTATACCAAATTTGAAAAAAAAATCATGAAAGTTAATGTTTTTATTATCAAATAAAGATTCTGTGCTTTGTATACAAATAAAACTTCAATCTTAATTGGAGATCTTATATATTATGCATTTCTTAATGGACTGTCTTGAAGACTGCCATGTTGAAGTAAGGGTCCTGTAGAGCATATTCACTGAAAATATGATATAGTTTGGCTTATCACAGTCTGAGCTATATAATGAGGAAAAATCACTGAATTATTGCTCCTTGTTATAACATACAGTGTGTCCTACAGGTTGTGTTGATCTTGATATAACATGTCCCACTATATGTGCATTTTTTCCATGCGAAAATGTATGTGAAACCATATTTTAGTGACTTAGTTTAGTAGGTAATAAAAACAAAAAGAACTTATCTTCCTGGACCAACATTTTGTAATTAAGACTACATATTTAACATGTATGGAAATCTTAAAGATTCTGTATTAAATAAAGGGAGTAAGAAATACATAGTATGCCTATAGACATAAGATTGTAGACTTGAAATGTTGATCTGATTTAACAGAGGAAAAGCAAGTTTTAGTGGTTTCAAAAAATGTGTACATTTAACCTTATATCAATAGCACGTCATATTTTATGTGAAGTGAACTAAAAGTTATTGGGTATGATTGTGCTGAATAATAGTATAAAAATAAACCAGAAGAAAAACAGCTGAATTGTGTCACTAAAACTTGTAAAATTCATATTTTGTACAGTTCAGTTTATATGCATGTTGAAGCAGTGTTGTGAGCAGCTGTGTACTTTGAATTCTACCACAATATTCTTATTAAAGCTTTCTCTCTAATGCTGAAACTGTATTTTATAACTCATCAAAGTTTATTAAAAGACATCAATAAAAAAAAATAATAAATTTGTGATAAAACCACAATGTTTAAATAGAAGCTTTTTTTTCTGATCATATGTTAAGTAATGCTTCATAAATACTTTTCAGAATATAGGAATAACATTTATAAGGAGGCTATAATATTTTTATTTATATGTATTTGTAAGACAAATTATAATGAATTTAGTTTTCAGAGGTTATTTTAAAAATGGAATAGCCTATGCAATTTTTGGAATATATATTGAGTTATTGAATTTTTTGTGTCATAAATGATTATCTAAAAGTATTTTCATTTTCCTAGATTGATGGCTCAACATTAAAGACACTATGTATGCAACATGGCCCTTTACAACTTTTCCACTTACTCCTGAATCATGGTATAGCTTTGGTGTGTTACTCCACACGAGAAGAATCGGCTAAAGCTCAGTCAGCTCTGAATAACTGTGTCCTTGGGAATACAACTATATTAGCTGATATCCCAAGTGAGGTTGAGGTCCAACAATACTTGCAACTTGCCAGTTCTACTGGAATGGTATGGGCAAGTAGTCAACCCTCTGGTAAATCCAGCACTGCCACTCCTGGCTTTTGTAACAACAGTAGTTCTTATCCCCTCAGTGGACATGGAAACGTTGCTAGCAGTTTGCTAGAATCTAATGCATGGCATAACCTAACCAGCTCTCAGCTGTGGGCTTTTCCTGGTAGTGGTAATAGCCTGTGGGGCACTTCTCCCCATGTGACAGACAGGGATCAAAATCCACGTTCCTTAATGAATTCCTTCTTGCCTGGAGACTTACTGGGCAGTGAGTCTATGTAACTTGAAAGTCACAACTGTGAAATGTTTAGTCACACGTTATTCTGAGTGAATTTATGGTTGGCTAACACATTGCTTTATACATATTTGTCTCTCTAAATATACTAAAGTAATCCTAAAGTGTATTGTTATAGAGTAAAACGTGATGCTAACTGTATATCAGTTGGTCAGTTTGTGATACAGATTGTTATGAAAATAAATGATCTTAAATATATATGCTTAAAGGTATGAAATTAACCTATATACAAGTAATTATGATATTCTTAGACTTCCAGTAGCCAATATATCAGTGTGATAACAGAAATATCAATTATTAGCTAAAGGACATTATGTAATAACAAGCTTCCATTGTGTTGTCCAAACTAGTTAGATATTGGGACATAGTTCATAAAGGTGTGCATGATATTTTTACAGCATTGTTTTGACTGGTGCGTGTATGTGAATTCTCAGAGATTTACATTATCTGAATTACCAGATATTTACAGTAAGAAAGCCATAACTGAATATTTTATGTTATACGAATAATGGTGGGCAATGAAATTGCAAATAGCTAAGTAGTTCATAGTTTAAAAAAAACTGTTTAATCTTGAGATAATTTTCAAAAGCTGTTTCTCTCATTTAGGCTCTCAAACCAGAAAGTTTATGTTAATTGTTTTTGGTTTTTTTCCTGTATACTTAGTGCAAAAATTTCAAAATATTGTGCACTTGATACATATAAATTATGATTAAATGCTATTTTTGCGTGTTAAGTATTTGGAATATTCTGCTGAAACCTAGTAGGGAAAATAAAATAAACTGCAAATAGTTATTAGACACACAAATTGGGCATTGTAAAATAAGCAACCATTAGACAAGAATAAAGAAAAATATGAGAGAGTCACTGATGTTTAAATGGGTTTTTTTTCCAAATTTGCTCTTCAGCTACCAAACTCGTATTCTTACATTATTGAAATTAAAACACTCTTATTTTTGAGATTTTGCAATAAATTCTTGGTTCCAGCAAATGAAGAAACTAAACTTTATTGATTATGAATTAATGCACTTATAGTTATAGCTGGGTGATTACCTTAATAAATCAGCATTATTAATAATTTCTCAGCATTGATTACAACAATTATTGTCTTGTGAAATGAATGTTTAATCAGAATAATGATTAATGAATTCTATTAAATTTAATGAAAACAACCTAATAATTATTTAAACCTCCTCAAAGTGGTCATTTACTGATATTGCTAAATATTAAATGTTGTACTGTCTTTTTTAGTATTGTTGTGCATTTGTTTTTAATGAATTATATGTTATTTATTACACACTGGTACAATAATCTCTGTTTTATCAGGTAAAATATAAGTACATTTATACTTAACGAAGAATTAATTAATTTAGTTTTAATAATTTTTGAAAATTTGTAGAAAGAACCCACAGGACATAATTAGTCATATTTTCAGTTAGTTACAGATTCTTGTATTACATTGGATATATTTCTGAATGGTACATTTTCATGTGCAACAGTTAAAGAAGAAAAAAGTAATTTACTTTCAAATTGTTGAACCTAAAGATGTCTACGATATTAAATGAAGAGTAAATAATAAGTGTATTAAAAAATAACAGATAATAGGAAGACTAGTCTCGTGTGACAATAATGCATTAGTAGAATGTAATTGATTGATGTCAGTAGTCAATCAGTTAGAAAATTTCATATATTGTCCAGTGCAGTATAATATGTACTTAAGTATTGCTAATCAGTTTAAAATTATGAGAAAATGATAGATTCATTAAATGTAGAAAAGCTGTGTTATCTGTTACTGTATTTATAGGAGTTGTATGGAGTACTTAACCTGTTATTGTATAGTTTTATATCTGTTTTATTGGATGCTTTTTGGAAAGATTAAGGACAAGTGATGATATTTTCAGCACTTAACAAAATAATCGTTCTAACCTTAATTTTTTTGAGATTTGATATGATCAAATGACTACCGTGCTTGAAAAAAGATTGTTTTGTACAAACATATATACAAAGGGTCTTTAATTTTTACCACAATGATGCAGCATTTGTTGCTCAAAACTGATATTGGACAAAGCCTTAACCCAGTGACACAATAACAATGTGATATATCCTTTTGGTACAAATATATATTATTCTGAGCTATTCTGTTTGTGGTATGTGAGTGTGAAGAGAGGTTTCAAAATTTACTTTAATAAATATTTGAACTGTAATACAGTATTTCTTTTAAATAATCAACCTAAATTGTTTGCATGTATTATTCAATATCATTGTTTGTGTTACATAATTTGGCAAAAAAGTGCACAAAGATACTAGGAAAAGAAAGAGTACAATATTTGAATAAAAAACAAAACTAAAGCAACTTTTGATAGTACATTTTGAAACATTTCGTTGCACTTTTATATGATAAACAGAATAACTCATTTGATTTCCTTTTTTGGTATTAATGCCAGGTTAAAAAACATAGATATGTAACACAGTTTCTGTTCTTTGTTTGAAACAATTTTTGCATTTTTACTTACGGTATCACGTTATTTAAGATGGTAATTTTTTCATCTGATTTTTTTTCTGCATTCATGTTTACAGGTCATGTTGTTTGGAAGTATTGTTAATTGTCGACATATTTCTCCTCTTTGACCTTTCATTACAATGATCTATGTAATTCTGTCATAATTATAAAAATAGGAAGGCCACAGTTAGAAAATTACCACAGAGCAGTACTGAATTAGTAATAAACTATTTTTGTTCCTTTTATTACTAAATTTCCTGTAAGGAGGAATCCTTTACTATTATCATCTAAGAAGAAATAATGTAAAGAAATTCCTACTTGCAATTGCTGTAGTGTACTTAGAATGCTTAGCTGTTTCAATAATTTATCCCTAATATAGAGTGTATATGAGAAAATTTACTAGTCTTTTATAATTCTGTCTGTGGGTTCTGTTAAACTAATGATAGATAAAAACCAAATGAAAATATTAGTAGGTCCTAAGGTACCACCATGCTCATATCAATCTCTTGCACGTAGTCTGCGTTTTACTTAAAGTTAAGAAAACAAATTGTGTTTTACCGTATTAATCTGGTATAAAACCACCCAAAAAAAAGTGTTTTTTTTCTGGAGTAAATCCAGTTTTAGCATGTTTTAATTGTTTTTTTATTTTGTTGTACTACAATAATCAAGTTAATTTTTTTACACGTCTGTCAACTTCAATTGCAAAAAGTGCAAACTTAGCTTTGTGTTGAAACAGCTATCTATATTCATGGAACTCAGTGTGCACACAAACGTATTAAATAGTGCAGTTTTAATAGGAAGTATAGGTAGATAAATATATTCAGTCTGATTTGTGGGAAAATTTGGTTACAAAACCATGGTATATGATATTTCCACCTTATTTTGGTTGGTTACACAACATGGAAAGTTTCATTTTGTTGCTGTCATTTTGTGGTTAATGTTTTTAACACAGACAAGAAGTCATAAATAACTTACTTTGCAGATATGTGAATGCCATTTTGATTGAAACAGATTTCTTACTGACCATTATTCAGGAACATAATAGTTAGAAATGATGATGTATCTGTGAATCAGAAGCATGAATGCTTCTGATAGGTGGCAGCAATCATGTTCCATTTTTGTGTTGTCACATTTAGTATGGGATTATGATATATAGTGATATTTAAAGTAGTATACTCAGTCTTATATGATTTATGCAGTTTCTCAAAATTTATATTACTGAACTGTAATTATAGGTCACTTATTTAGACATTTAGAAAGTGATACTTCTGAAACACAAATGTAAGCCTAAGAAACACAAACATAAATTAACAATTATGTGGAGTAACAAATTGAAAGAAAATAGAAAATCAACTGACCTAAAGTATTCGTGAGAAACCTTTCAGATAAAAGTTTTTTTGTTTTTGCCTGGTCTCGGGCATGTGCTCAATGAGGTGTAATGTAATGCCACTTAAATATAGTATGTATCATATAAGTAAATATAAGCATGCTTATCAGTTAGTTATGTCAAATTTAACTTAAAAAGGAGTGCAATCAGGAAAACATTTTTAAATGAGGGCCCATTGCCATTATTAAAAAGAACTGCTTGAGAACCTAATATTTATTTTTATCTGAGTAAAGCATCTGACTAATTTGAAATTATAGCTGATCTTAGCCTTATACACCTTAATATTGAAAAATTAAAATTCTGGTCAATATCATTTTAGAGTAATATACCTCAGTTTTAAAAGAAAAGAAACTGGTATTACTAGTTTATAACCAGGTAAATCTTTGTATTAGAAGAAACAAATAGTCTTGACTGATCAAGCTGGTAGAACAGTTTCACTTGATACTAATATTATGCACCTTCACTCTTTGAAAACAAAAATCTGATTTTATCTTGTGTATCTTAGTACAAGAATCAAAACTCTTTATGCCTGATCTAGCTTGGTGTCCCTTTGTATTGAGAAAAAAATTAAATCTCTCTGCTCTAAACCAAGTGTACCTTACTGTTTAAAGAAAGAAAGATCTGTCAGTTTTTAACTTGGTCTATTTCAGAACTTTCTCTTTTATGCCTTATTGTCTCAAGCTGTCTGCTGAAGGATAGCAGTGAGGTGCCTATTGTGCTGAGTCTCACCGTCCAGCCTTCTTTGACATCTAAATGCTTGTGTCATCACACAGTTAATTGGAAAGAAGGTTGTATTCCAAAGACGTTTGTGCAGCGAGGTCCTTATGTAAGAATTCATGGTGCTATCTCATCTAATAAGATTGTTTTGGTAAAGATTAATTCATGTATCTTGCATATTTATATTTATAATATTTTCTCTCTGTGGTAACTTGTGTTTAATTGATTTTTAAGTTAAGATACTGTTATAGGTTAGATATTCTGGTATGTTACAAGTTTTTTGCAACTTTGACTCATTTAGGTGTCACAGCTACCCAAGAACATGTTAATATATACAAGTATACTTGTGTTTATAAACATTTTCAATTAATTCAGTCTAATGCTTTATAGATTGATTAATATATTGTGCCATTTACTTGTATCAACAGGAATACGTTTGCAAGTTTCATTTCAATCAAAATTTGCAGGCAAAAGTGAAGTACATTATTTCATTATTTAACTGTATTCAGTTCATGGTATGTCTAACACAGCTATACTTGTAGCATTTTGAGGGTTTTGGTCTTCCTTGTCTTAGCAAATTTAAATGTTTCAGCTTTTCACAGTTTGTGAAGTAAAGTATACATGAACTAAAAAATGATAAATCATATATTCATATCAAACATGATCAACCTTTATCATTTCTGTGTAGCTTCTTTGTTGGATGATGGTTTCAATATATATATATAATCTCTGTTTAAACATTATTGTGTTATTATTATAAGTATGTAGCACAATGTAGGGCATGTTGGTAAGCCATAAAACTATAATTTAAAAAAATGTATATTTTAAACATTAATGTCTACCATATTGGCCCAACTATGAGGTGATGCTTCTTGATTAATAATTAGGCTATAAAATTCAAAGTTTCCCTCTTCCCTCTGCTTTAGCCTGATACCATCCTTCTGTGCATGTGCTTCAAATGTTTCTTAAGCTCATTTCTAACTCTTGCAGCTAATTCACCTAAGGCTGTTCAGTTTTGGGGTTGATTTTGTAGGCCAAAAAAGGACTGTATGACACTCAAAGCAAAGTTTACGTCTGTGATTTTACTTAGTCACAAGTAATAAAAATTAATTTTTGTGGTTTTCTTTTGTGATATTGCTTTGATATTCAATAAAGTGAATATTTGCTGTATAGATGTCTATACAGTTATTTTAAAACTATAGCCAAATATATTTGATTAAGTTCCTGGTATGTTAATTTTGTACAGTGATTTTGAAATTAATTTTTGAAGATATTGTATTCAAATTCTGTTCATATTTTTTTGATATGGAAACATCCTCTACACATTAGCTAGTATGGTGGTAGTATTTTGTGTTAATATCATACTTTTTTTATTGACAAAATCTTGGGTGTTGTAAAAGTCAATGTTGAAGTAAAAATGTGTGCTTTATTGATTTAAGTTCTAAATATTTAAGATCTTTCAATGTAATTGTCACTTGTGTTGAATATCACAAGTAAAGTTATCAGGCTGTCAAATTAGAAAAGCTATTTAGCGTGTAGTATTGTGCACACTGTAATTTTTATTCTTATACGACTCACCAACAAATTGGTGTTAAAAAGTTTTTAACCTGGAAGTAACATCATATATTTTGAACATTAAAAAGAAAAATTGGAATAAAATAGTGACAAAATATTGGAGTTAAAGACTCCTTCAAGAAGATAAATGTTTGAAACTTAGGTTTAAAGCAGTTAAGTTTTTGAGTTTTATGGTAGAAAATAACATTTTTGAATGTGGATATTAATTTGTTTTATTTAAAGAGTTATTTTTGAGTTAGAAGAAGATATTTTAAGAGTTCCTTTATATTAATATCACTTTCTGTATATTTAAGTTTCATATATGATTAGACACTTTTTGAAACTTGTTGGAAATTACATTTTATTAAATCTATCATTTTAGATTAGGGAAACAATGAGCTTACATAACTTTCTTCTTTTTTTTGTCATGAACGTGTTTTCAACACATGATAATTAATGTTGTATTTCTAAACTATTAACTGTTAATATTCAATGAATCCGTACAAAATGAGATATATACATGCACTTTCATTTTTTTCAATCCACCTTATTCAATATTTTACTTCATTATGATCTCTCTCAATGTATCTTAGGAAGTTTACATTAAACGTTTTCTGTCTCTTTCAAAAAGTTCTAAAAATCTTTGAAATTAAGTTGACAGACTTCCAATTATTTGTTGGCTCATAATTTTTTATTTATTTCCCATAAATTGCTGCACAGATTTTTGTGAAAATTACAAGCCTTTTTTCAGAAAATATCTTGTATAGGTTACATATAGTGAGCTTCAAAAGTTTGCATTGTTTTATAAATTATATTGTACTCTGAAAAGGCATTATTATAAAGTATTTCTTTATGAACCTTGCAATACAATTTTGTGGATAATAATTTTCATTTAAGAAATAAGATGTTTTATATAAAATAGTTTTATTTTTATTTCTGTGTCCATTTTTGTACACCATCAATAAAAATAAATAATTCATAAACATAGTTTGTGGTGTATAGCAGGCATTTTATGATCTTTAGAAGAGTCACTTTTTATCATTAAGCATAAGAAGCAGGCTTTAATGATAAATATGTATGTATATGCCAGTATTTTGTTATATTTCTCCAAATTTTATTTATAGCAAAATTATATGTTAGTACTAAATGCATTAATTTTCACCTTTAATTATACTTAAAAGGAGGGCTTTATTGATTCTTTGCCTGTTCATTTGCTTTGTTTAAACATTTAAAAAAAAATAATTTTTGTGATTTGTATGTTATATATAACCACTACCTTGTTGCTTTTACTTTTCTTGATTTTGAGATAGCATAAAATTCCTTTGTTTTTAAAATATTATTTTGAAAGTTTACTGAATGGTTTAAATTTGGTCAAGTAGAGATTATTCTTAACATAAAGTATTTAGTTTATACAGTTACTAGACATGCAACCAGTTAATCTTGATAAAGATAATGCTGTTAACATTTGGTATTTATCAAGCCAGGATGTGTTCTCTGACTATTTAAACCGTCAGTGAGTTTGCTCGTATTTCAGAGTGGCATTTGGTTAAGATTTGCAAGTTAGTCTGTGGTTGTGAAAACTCAAAAAAATTGTGTATATGGATAGTTCTAAGTTTCAAAAACAGTTATGAAAAGTTTCATCTAATTTCTTTGCTGTGCTGTGGTGAAAATATACAAGGTTTTCTTGTTTTAAAGATACCCACTACAGAAATTGGACTAAATTAAGATAGCATTTAGTTAAAATTTGCCAAAACCACAGTAAAAAGATAACCATTGTTTGAAATAGGAAGCTCCAGTTTCTAATTCTCCACTAAATGTTTCCATGGTAGTTTAAAGGGACTGAACAGTGAGGTATGTTTTCAAATTTTTTGGACCTGATTATATTTCAGTAAAGATAATTAAGATGAAGAAGCCTGTTTTTCGAAGAAATTAATAGTGCAATATTTTTTGTTTCAGTATGGATTTTGAAAAAAGTTTTATGGCTGTAAATGTTTTAAGTGGCATGTTGCAAACTGAAAATTATTTCAAAAATATCTAGATATAACTGAGTATCAGTACCTTAAAATCATATCAATAATTGTAATGATTTATGCTTAGTTTATGAATTTATATTCAATTTAATGAATATATCAGTCTTGTTTTAGAGGACATGTTCAACACTATGCACTTATAAACTTATTAAACCAGTGCATTAAAAATAATTCATAAATTATTCTAAAATATATTCGCTCATTCACAGTAAAAGAAAAAGAGAATGGTACAAAGCATTTAAACTTTTATGATGGATGCTCCATTTTTCATTTGGAGCAATAATTTTTTTTTATTATTATCGTGCCTTTTCAAAATGATTGCCTCAATCAGATTGTAGGAATACTATTTAAAAAGTTGATGTGTATGAATGTTCATATTTCAAAAGTAACCAGATTCTAATGAAAAATGCTACATTTAAGTGCTCATATTTCCAAAATAATTTTTGTTGTTGTTTTTCAATGGGTGTGAAGTGTATATTGTTTGATTTAGTCAGCCTAAATATGTGTATGGCTCTTATAATTCCTTTGCCTTAAAATTTCAGGACGTAAGAACAAGTTATTTGTGTCTATATATGTGTAAATGTTTATGTAAATTACTATACAGTATTTCAAGAAGAAAAATCTACTAAAGGTAGTACAAGTATTATTACTCAGATCTGTTACTTTAATTATGTTCTGTTTGGCTAGTCGGATTTCTATTAGATTATAAGTAGTGCATGAAAGGGCTAAGGTGCAATTTATATACATATATATAAATTCAATTTTTGTATAAATAACTTTGAAATAATTCTAAGCTAAATTGAATATATTGCAAGTACATAATGTTATGTTGCTCAGGCTTATGTTCTTTGTATCTGATATATAATTGTACATTTTAGAAAGAAGTGTTATCCAGTGAGTTGAACTTCATTTTTTCTTTTCCTTGTGTATAAACAAATTGACTGTTATAAGTGTTGAATTTTTTTTAAAAAGGTATCCAATCTCAGGATGTATTTTTCTTTTCATTTTGCTTCATGTTATATGTATATATGGAAAAATTTTATCAGGTGTATTAAAGCATCAGTACCCTCCATAATGAGGCAATTTATAAAAGTATTTCAGCAATGTGAAGTGGGTGGTATATTACAGTTTCTGGCATACTCGAGATCCCACGTTTGTTTTAATGTACAGAGACCGGTTTACTAATGTTTTTGATTCAAGTTTTTCTTACAGCTTTATAAATGTATTCAATTGCAGGAAAGTTTGTATGTCTACCTCAACTTATTGGCTTGTGTATTAGTGCATTCCATAGACTATAATATGTAATAAATTTTGTTTGTCATGTGCTGTTTAAAATTGCTAGATATGTTTCTATGTAGTCAAGCTATAATAGCATAAGTGTTTTCTGAGCTGAAACGATTATGTGCTAAACTTGTAGAAATATCTATGCTTAATCCTTAGAAAAATCTATATATTATAAATTACTTCATTATTTCTTTATGTTCAACAGTGTGTAATTTAATACAAATGAAAATGTTAGTTTTGGAAGAGTGTGGATTGTGTATTTGTACAGTTGTTGGTAAAGCACATTGATTATCTCAAATGCATTTTATTTTTTATTAATCATTTTTTGGGCTAACAACGATACAGTTCCTCCCAATTATAACATATATTTAAAGAATTTTGCAGTATGCATAAAATTAGTGGTACATATATTCCTAGAGTGATGTAAAGGAATCCTTTCAGATAGGTTTCATATTTTATGGCTGGATGTTCTTTGCATAGAAACTTGTATGTGATGTGTTGATTTTTGTAAAATGCTGTAGTAGTTTGCAATTCAATAAAGTTTTGTGTACTGTAAATTATCATTGTATGTGACAGTTTGTTTTGACCTTTGTTTAACAAGTGTCATGTTTCAACAAAAACATGTTTTTTGTGATACTTAAGATGTTTTAACCTTAATTATTTTATAATAAATTATCTAAGGACATTTTAAAAATTGATTAAGTAATGCAATTATTGATGTTGTTGGGAAACCATGCTTTCATTATGTTTGTATAGAAAGTTTGCAGCTTGTGTTTTTTCAGAATGACTTAAGCGAACGTGTATCCATGGTGTTAATGAACACGAAGGAAATTAAAAGAACGTCTGTATGCTGCATACTGCTTTACGGAGGAAAAGAAATGCCTTTGTCAAATGTACATCAAGTCTTTTTTTACAATCCTTACTAACAATGTCCACATTTACGAATTGTACGTTATTATCAACAAAAACGTAAATTGGGATCTAATTTCAAGTAATTGATAATGGCAAATTTGTTAAAACCCTATGGATAGTAAAATTGTCATTAAAATAATAATTTTAACATAATCTAAATGTTGATGTCTCAATCACATGTGGAAGTAGATTGTTCAAATAAAATTTATGTAAGATAAAAGTATGAAGAATCGTGTACATTGAAACATTTTATTATATTGTGTGGATAGCATGAAGTCAAACTGGTAAAACAGTAAATTTTATACCATTGATGTTTAAACAAACGTTTTCAAAAATTTTAAATATAAGTTGTCAGTAAATGTAAAAAAATGTTAAATAGATGCTTTTAACAACTCAGTAAGTTAATCCGCTAAAAGTAGCAAATCTTCTGGTGTCTAACTATGGTATCACCCCTTTCTAAAATAGCCGTGCCCTCTGATTCCACTTGAAAGAACTAGTTCATAATTTCCCCTGTTGGTAAAATCAGTGCATGGTGCCAACGCCCTGTTTTAATTATGTCCGCCTGTCATAGCAGCTTAGCAAATGACCTCTATTACATCATCTCTAACCATTTCTTCCTTGCTCCAAATTGCCTGGAACCCCTCTACTGAAGCAGCATCCTTTTGGCACAGAAGTTGGACCCTAACTACTAATTCTTTTTTTCTATTTTGTTGTTGTTTTTAATTAAGCACATGAACTTTTTTCTTTAAATTCATATGGACTTTTTTTACACATTAGAAAAATTCTCGATGTAAATGGGACACCCTTTTTTATTTTGCGAATTTTCCTGCATAAATTTTTCACGTTAGAGAATTTCGTTTGTTTTACTTGTTTGTTATTTTTGTTATTCTTATTTTTGTTATTCTTATTTTTGACTTGCCTTAATTTCCCAGGAGTACATTTTCTTACATTAGGGAAGTTAATTTAAATTCTCTGGTATATGTTTTTTGACTAAAGCCTTCCAATCGATCAGTGGTATGTCTGTGGTCGTACAATGCAAAAGACGAGGTGTGGTATGCATGGTGGGCAAATTACAGATAACCGATTGTGTAGCTTTGTGCTTATTTAACAATAATACAATTAAACTAATTTTTGTAGCAGTTTTTTTCTGGGATATCTTTTTACATAGTTAATTTTTTTATATACCATATTTTCACAAGATTGCATTTTCCTCAGACATGTTTTGTTATTGTTGGTTCTTAACATTAAATCATTTTTGGCCCGGCATGGCCAAGCGTGTTAAGGCGTGCGACTCGTAATCTGAGGGCTGCGGGTTCGCATCCCCTTCGCGCTAAACATGCTCGCCCTTTCAGCCGTGGGGGCGTTATAATGTTAAGGTCAATCCCACTATTTGTTTGTAAAAGAGTAGCCTAAGAGTTGACGGTGGGTGGTGATGACTAGCTGCCTTCCCTCTAGTCTTACACTGCTAAATTAGGGACGGCTAGCAGAGATAGCCCTCGAGTAGCTTTGTGCGAATTTCAAAAAAAACAAATTATTTTTATTTAAATACTCTTGGGATACTTTTATTAACAGTTTTTAACTTCAGATTCTTTTTCACACTAAAATTTTTCTCAGAGTAACTTTTTGACAAGATAAATTTCTCTAAGGTATCTGTATTTACTTGTATAACAGAAAATGTTCTTTCGCTCATCTTGAATATCATCTTTGAACAAATAGTTCTTATTGAGTACAAAGCTACACAATGGACTATTTGTGCTATATTCGCGAAAGGTATTGGAACGCTATTATATCATTATAAGCATTCAAGCTTACTCCATATATTGGCTTAGTGTTATGTCTGCAAACTTTTAACACTAAAAATAAAGTTTGTATACCCTTAGTCGAGACATTACAGATAGCCGATTGCGTAATTTTGTATGTAAAATCAAATAAAACTAAAGCTACCAAACCACTGTCGGGAATTTTGCACTATATAACTATTCTTAAACATTTCCAATGAACTTGTTATCACTGAAATATATTCACCCCTGGACATTTTATTTGTTTTCTTTATTTTTAATTTCAACAATATTCACATCTATCCAATAGGACCTGGCATAGTCAGGTGGTAGGGTGCTTGATTCTTAATCTGAGAGTCGCGGTTTCGAATCCCCACTACACCAAACATACTCGCTCTTTCAGTTGTTGGACATTTATAATGTTTCAGTCAATCCCACTATTTATTGGTAAAAGAGTTGGCAGTGGATGGTTGTGACTAGTCTTACACTATTAAATTAGGGACGGTAGCACAGATTGCATTATTTTTATTTTAAAGATATATAAAAAAATTTAATCATCATATTACTATCAATTTTGTGTTCATAATATTAATTTTATGTTTATTCTTATTTAAAAATATTCATTAGATTATATTTTTTATTTGGTTATGTCAAATGATGAACAATTATTAGTTTTTATTTATATATAATATGGCTTTGGGTAATTTGTAAACAATTCGGTACCTAGTGGGATAACAGTAAGCTTATGAACTTACAACGCCAAAATCCGGGGCTCGATTACAGTATTGGGCACAGCAGATAGCTCAGCATGGCTGTGCTCTAAAACTAACAACAGTAATAAAATACATATATTTTAACAGAAACTTTCCACTGTTTCGTTATATCAGTTTAAAACTGCTATATTTTATTCTTCACAAACTAGAAAATAATACATCATTATTTATATATGTTGATATGTTTGATCGTCTAATTGTTTTCAATTAAAATTAAACATCTCTACATCTGTGAACGGAACATGCATAATCATAAACCTGCATTAACCTTCAGTTAAGACTGGAATTACATATTATTGTGACATTCGATTTGCTTTATACTCTCCGAGTATGTATGTAATAAGTAATTAGATTAATGGTAAAAAGGTTTGTACATGTTAAACACCTCTTGAAAAAGGAAAGTAGAATTAATCACTTAGATACTGGGAAACTGCACTAGGATTTTATTTTACTTAACGTACGTAATTTATTCTAACTTCCATTGTGCAAAGGACTCTTATCTTTTTCTCATCTCCAACAGCCAGAGTTTACTTCAAAGATTAGAAGCAATTAAGCTAGTTTCTATGTGAGACAAGTTTGTGTTATGTTTTGTTTTACTCAAGTATTTGAATGTTTACATAGTCATCTGAGTTCGTTCTATTTTTAAAGGACAAATTCATTTCCCTCGTCTCATTACTGTCTTACTTCATCCTTACCTATCACATTAGAATAAATTTCTAAGTTATCGTTTTTTCTATACTTCTGAATGTGCTTTTTCGTTCAAATTAACTGTATCACAATGAAGTTCAGAATCCAATATCGTTAAACGATAATATATTATACCTCTTAGAGCTTACATTGTACAGGAGGAAGTGGCAATTGTGGTAGGGGGAGATCTGTTTTTTGAAAAGTGAAGAAAGTCTGTTTATATGAGCTATTGCTATCTGTGGTAAGAACTATGCCCAGGGAGCTGAATTGTGCTACGTCAACCTGATACCTATTGGTTTGTTCCCATATTCAGAAGCATAAAGGACCAAGAAAAGGTTATAATTGCAATGATTCATTTTGATGTTTGGGGCCAAGTGGGAAGTGTCAAACTTCCATACATTTTAGATCAACTCAGGCATAATTAGGTACTAATCAATGCTACCTGTGACCAGTAAGAGGGGAGAAATGTATATGATGGACACTGTCCACTACAAAGAATCAGGACAAAATAAGGTAGAGCATCCAGTATCTCTTATAATCACTACATATATTTGGATTTTCAGGAGCCTTTCAGTCTAGTAAGACACATTGATAATGTTTTAAGGCTGAGTGTGACAAATGGAGTTTTAAAAATAGTGCATATTGCTTTCCATCATCCTTTAACGCTACTGATCTGACCCAAGTTCGCAGCATTGGTTAGGATTTGGATCTGTCTGTACTTGGGAGATAAGGAGAACATCATTCCAAGTAATAATAGTGTCACAGTTGTAAAGATAGTAGAGCAGGGGTGTGCAACATTTTTCGTCGGTGGGCCATATAACCAACTTCATTAATCAAGCGGGGCCACTTAAAAAACAAGCTTATTCGTGTACATGCACAATAAATTAAAAAAAATTCTCAAAATGCAAGCAATAATATTTTATATTTTTGCATGAGTGATCATTTTAGTGCGACACTTGAAATTTAGAGTCCTTGCAGAGCTTGTCAATATCAGCTTTGACAGAAGTGGTTGCCACTCTTAACTGACTGGTCAAATGTTCATCAGTCAGCTGACTTCTACATTTGATTTTGATGAGCTTCATTTTGGAGAAAAATTGCTCACAGCAGTAGGTGCTACCAAAAAGGGAGGCAATTCTTTGTGCATGACGGGACAACTTGGGAAACTTTTCACGTACACAGAGTTTGTAAAAGTCTAGCAAACTGTTTTCAGAGAATTTCCTTTTAGTGTCCATGTCAGCCTGCAGTTCAAGGAGTTCCATTTGGCAATCATCAGGACTGTCTTCCACTGCCAAATCAAAAGGTTGAGCGAACAATTTCAATCTAATTTCAGTTTGTCTGAAATCTGGAAATCTGTTTGCAAACTCATCACGCAGCTTTTGTACACTGGTTCCATATTTGGTGCAATCCAGATTAGGAAATTCCAGTTTCCTGGTTGCAAGACATGTAAAATGGGTCAATATGGCTCTTCTCAACTGAACCTGAAAAAAGTTCCAATTTTTTCTCAAAAGCACAAATATGCTCAAACAACTTATTCACAAGTTGACTTTTCCTTTGTAGTTTTAAGTTTAAATCAGACAGATGCTGTGTAATGTCTGTGAGGAATGCTAAGTCATTCAGCCAGTTCTCATTGCTCAAGAAGTCCACATTCTGACGTTTGCTCTCCATGAAGAACTTAATCTCCTCTCGCAGATTCCAGAATCTCTTCAAAGTAGCAGCTCTACTAAGCCAACGTACAGCAGAGAAGTACAAAACATCTGAATACTCACTGTCCAGCTCATCTAAAAAAGTTTTAAATTGTCGATGATTTACTCCTCGTGTTTGAATATAATTTACGCATTGGACGACATTTTTCATGACTTCTGCAAAATCCAGAACTTTGGTGCACAAGCTCTCTTGGTGAATAATGCAATGGCTTACAACTACGTCTTGTGCTCCAATTCCAGTTAGAAATTTCTTGGTGAATCCATTTGTCCTACCTGTCATGGAAGGAGCACCATCTGTTGTAACACCACATAATTTATAAGGATTCAGTTCAAACTTTTCTACAACCTTAAGCACTTGTTCACAAATATCCTGTCCTGTGGTTGTGGAGGAAAGGCTTGCCATATCTAAAAACTCTTCGAAAACATCAAAGCCTGCAGTAACAGCTCTGATGAAAATGACAAGTTGGGATGTGTCATTGATATCAGTGCTTTCATCCAAAGCCAGACTGAAAGCTTCACACGAATTCAGTCTCTCTTTCAAAGTTTCTTTGATGTCCTCTGAAGGCGAGGTTCAGGACATGACGTTGAGTCGTAGACAATAGTGCTAGTGCACGTCATCTATTCATGCCCTAAGGAGGCCGACCAATCGAATTCGGCCTGCTCCTCTCTAGCAAAGATAATTTTAGAAGTTTGTCGAGTCGAAGCCTGGGAATCCCGTAGGATCGATGCTTTTAAAAATATTCCATTTGCGTTGGATTACAGATCAGGCCACATGGTTAGATTACAACAACTAGGGCCACACTAAATGGCTTGGCGGGCCGGGTTGTGGCCCGCGGGCCGACTGTTGCACACCCCTGTAGTAGAGTATAAGTACTGTTTATCTCAAAATGGCAGTAAAGTGAAACAGTGTTTACAAAGATGGTAAAGAAGAACCTACAGTGTTTTTATGAAATGGTGACAACATCAAACTAATTTCTGGAGAAGATGAGCAAGCCTATCACAGTGGAAACTGTATGGTTGTTTTGACTTCACAAAAACCATGGAAGTATATGTCTAATTTCTTGACTTACAACCGTACTATTGCAGGGAGTTGAAAGATGTTAGGACTTTTCCACCATATTTTCCCAAGGACCAACAGGTGCTTCCCCATTCCAATGATACGTTACAGTAATACGTTTAGCATGTGAGAAGTTAGGCTACTGGATAAGAAAGGGTTCATATCTTGTGGTGGAACGAGAACAATAGATACAGATTCTATTAAAATTGATACTGTAGCAAGTACATAAATGTTGATGTAAATTTGTGGTTGTAGTCACTATAGTTTGTTTAAAATGAATGTAATTATTTAGTTCTTTTCAGAATCTCAGCCATATAAGTAAGGTTGTCAACCTGTATCCAAGAGTTTCATAGTATCGTGGGCTTAGTATTACGCGATATGCGCTTGTGAGAATATAAATATATGGGTGTGTGTGAGTTTTCATTAGATAATGAAGTAGCCAGAAATTTACACAAACTTGATGTGCACAGGGATTTTGAGTTAAGCCACTATCTCGGCTAATTAACAAAAACTTTTCTGCCAAATGTTGACAAATTAGATATGAGTGAAAAGGCATTTCTTTGATTTCATCATGGCATTGCCATTCTTTGAATAAAGGTAGTTTTCTCTAATTTTGGTTCAAGAACTGGTATTGTAGGAAGAGGTCTACTGCAAATATGGTCAGTTTTACTTTTGCAACAAGTGAACAGATTACTGAGGAGTATGCAACTTTTGTCAAGAAATAAGGTGTTTTGCATTAGTATTTTAAGCCAGCTGTGAGGATGTCATAAATTTGCATTAATCGTCAATCTTATGTAACAACAACTGAAGTATGTATCAATTGCCTCAGGTGTACATGTCTTTTTCCCTGTTTCTGTGTTGTGCTTTCTTGGAGTGAAGATATACTCATTCCAAGGAATGGTACAGAGACTTGTAGAAAAGTTAGAATAAGTTGCAGTTTACCTCCCTTGAAAATGTTTAATGTTAATTTATTAATTAATGTTTGGAATCTAAACATTGTTCGATATTGCATTAGGACTTCATTTTGTCATAATAATGTGGTATTTCCATTGTTAATGATGGTGTATTTCTGCTATGATTATTCTTGTACTTATTTTCAATATTTTCAGTCAGCTATCCTGCTTCAATAACCTGTAAAAGTGTTCGTAAAATTATATAAGCCAACCAGCTGAGTAAAATACTTGGAGTGTGTAATCAATGATTTTCGTTTTCTGTTTACCTGTGTTTATTTCAATTTCCTTTGCTGTTCGTGTTCATTTTATTCTTTGTGAAATATTTCTGCAACCCGAGTTTAGCATATACTTGTAACTATCTGTAGGATATTAGTTTATTTAATTACCTAGATTACCACACACACAATCTTTTACCAAATATTAAGCACATGTAATTTATTCTTTAAATAAAATATTGGTTGGTTATCATCGAGATAATGCAGGCCTGGCATGGTCAAGCGCGTTAAGGCGTGCGCTTCGTAATCCGAGGGTCGCGGGTTCTAGCCCGCGTCGCGCTAAACATGCTCGCCCTCCCAGCCGTGGGGGTGTATAATGTGACGGTCAATCCCATTATTCGTTGGTAAAAGAGTAGCCCAAGAGTTGGCGGTGGGTGGTGATAACTAGCTACCTTCCCTCTAGTCTTACACTGCTAAATTAGGGACGGCCAGCACAGATAGCCCTCGAGTAGCTTTGTGCGAAATTTCAAAACAAACAAACAAACAAACGAGATAATGCAATAACGAGGATCATTGTTTTTGTTTTGTTTTGTTTTTTGTAATTTCGCTCAAAGCTACACGAGGGCTATCTGTGCTAGCCGTCTCTAATTTAGCAGTGTAAGACTAGTGGGAAAACAGCTAGTCATCACCATCCACCGCCAACTCTTGGGCCACTCTTTTACCAACGAATAGTGGGATTGACCGTCACATTATAGCGCACCCACGGCTAGTAGGGCGAGTATGTTTGGCGCAAACCCGCGACCCTCAGATTACGAAGCGCACGCCTTAACGCGCTAGGCCATGCCGGGCCAACCAGGATCAAGTATAAAGTTTTTTGTTAGGGATATAATATGATCCCCTGTTCGGAAATAAAAATTATTTCGACTTGCCTGCTTGACAAGGGATATGTGCAAATAGCCATTCCTAATTTTAACTGACAGACAAGAAGGAAGGCGACTACTTAACATCTCTCACTGCCAGCTGATGAGAATAGCGGAATTTTACTATCATTTTAATGATGGTTTGTTCATGGTTCCAATGTGCAGAGTTTATTTTTACAGGGACGAAATGAGAATCTCGAATTAACACTGCGGCCATGACTTGTCCAAACTATATGTAACATGGAGCAACATTACCCATCATTCTTGTACGGTCTTCTTTGGTTGATAATATCTAACTCTAAATGAATTTCCTCTTAGCATCAAATAAAAATTATTAGTGAAAAGCGTTTTATTTCTCGGTAGTTATTCTCTTAAATCCCACCGAGAAAAATAATTGTTGTCATACTTTGCGATGACCTAAACAAGAACTTTCTCGGTTTATGGCGCCCTTAGTGTCTCAACAATTTTTTAATGGCGCTCCTAAACAAAATGAAAAACCTAAAAGTTCCGTTTATTAAGTAGTTAGGTTCAAACAACTTATTACTTAAGTATTTATGTCCAAACAATTTAGTAGCGGTTTGAAAGAACAATACACGTAAATTGAAAGTAAAAACAATATTTTTGTTTTATTTTTAAATAACCGCAATTACTTATGGGATATGTGCGCCTGTTAGACACTGCACAGCTTCTCAAGCCTTGGAATCAGATTGGATATCTACGCCCTCATTTCCTGTTACACAATTTTCGCGCGGTACTTGCTTTTTGTCACAGCAACCGCCAAAAACCCAGCTTCGCAGAGATATAACGTCTCAAATAGAATTAGGATTCGCTGAGGTTTATCACTTAGCAGCGAATATTCATATTTTACTAATTTCTAAACTCAGTTAGTTCCACGTTCCCTGATTTTCTTTTTAAAATCTTGTCATAAGACAGCTTAATAAGATTTTCTTATTCTGCAGAGGTAAATTTAGATAGGGCCTTAGCCTTGAATGTGTCTTGGATCTATCCAACCTTCTCCATATCTTCTGAAAAGTAATTTTTAACCCGGTCACTGAACTGTGTAAGGTGCTTCTCAAAAACAGATTTTAGTTCGTGGGTCAAATCAATTTCATTGGATGTAACAAACTGCTGCAGCAGAGGGAAACAGTCTTTGTCACCATCTTCATTCATTTTTCTTCTCTCTAGTAGTAATTTTTTTCTGAAGGCTGAAACCTTCTCTTTGAGTTTCAGAATGTACGTGTCGCTTCCCTGCAGAGAGGGATTCACGGTTTCAGTTTTTCGAATAGATCGCACAGATATGCTAATTTTGTCAGAAAATTTCTATCAAGAAGTTTTTAGCACATTCGTCGTCTTTTTTTTTCGAGATGAAAGATGTATGCTCAGATCCTATATCTTCATATAGTTCTTTTTAATAATCTCGCCTTCTGAGGCCTAGTTTTTTATATAATTCGCCATTTTAAACACATTTTCCAGGACTAGGTTCAGTGGAGAACTCAGGTGCTTTAATACAAGGACTTCTCTGTGGATTATACAGTGGGTCCACAGTGCGTCAAGATTTTTACTTTGTATGAGCGCCTCCAATTCTCCATAACAGCCGGACGTAGAGCAACCACCATCGGTACAGACGCCAATTCACTTACTCCAGTCTAAGTTGTTTTCATAGATAAAAATGTCAAGGATCTCAAACAAGTCTTGCACCTTTGTACCTGTAAAGATAATTTTACACGAACCGCGTGTAGCAAACCAAAGAAACTACCTGTCGCCTCATCTAGCTGTAACCCGAATTCCTTCCTTTTTATTTTTTTCAGTTAGTTGATCATTAATGTCTTCAGCCATGTGTTGGATTCTACGACTGATAGAATCGTTAAATAAAGGTACCTTTTAAAGCAGTCTTGCTACAGACTCACTAACTATAATGTTCAACATATCGGCTGCAGCCAGTAGAATCAGTTCTTCTGCGATGGTGTGAGGCTTTTGCACTTCGCGACTCTAAATGCCACCTTGTAGGATACTAGCAAAGCATTGCTTGGCATTGATGCTTGTTTCAAAAATGTACCTTTTTATTCTTTGTGGTAAAATAATCACAGGATATACTAGCTATGTTAGGATGATTGATCTCTAAGTGGCGTTTTAGTTTACTTGGAAGCATGTACTGTGGAGCCAACTCTTTAAGACGTGGACACTCTTCATGATTGAGATTTACCGAAGTAAAACCAAAATCTAGATAACTATCGTCTTAATTCCGATACTTCTGTTTCTTTACAAGTTTGTCACTGGTCTGTGGTTCGTTATCCTTTTCTTCACTTCCATACTTCTCATTAATGTTGTTGTTTTGAATTAAGCACAAAGCTACACAATGGGTTATCTGTGCTCTGCCCACCACGGGTATCGAAACCTGGATTTTAGCGTGTAAGTTCGCAGACATACCGCTGAGCCACTGGGGGGCTCTCATTAATGTTCAAAAATCTTTCTATTTTTATGCACAGAAACTAAAACTCAACAAAATAATTTACTGAACTTCGCTAAATTTTGCAGACACTTGATCACAACACCTTCGTGTTATTTCGATTACTGACAGACCTGGAGAGTCGACAGGTATTTATATAGAAAATCTAAGAAATGAGAAAGTTCGAGAGGTTACTGGCGAAGTCGAATTTACAAGTAAGAACATATCTCAATTATTCGAGAAAGGAATGTAGCGCGATCTAATGTTAAAATTATATATGCAAAACCGGCTCGTTTTGGTTGAGCAAATATTTTACATAGAAGAGCGAACAACGTTTCCACCTTCTTCGGTCATCGTCAGGTTCTCAACCCAAACGAGCCGTTTTTTCATATATATTTCTTTCCAAGTGGGTTTCTCGACATCACCGATTAATGTTAAAACTGTTAACTACTTCGATGTAGCAGTTCACGTGGTATCCAGTAGATGTCAATATTACTGTATTTCGCTCGAAAATTTGAAATATCCCGCGGCACCAAGTTTGGGAACCATTGTTTCTTGGTCTTATGGAACTACTTGCCTTTTGTTGTTGTTTTTTAAGCGCAATGCTACATAATGGGATATCTGCGTTCAATTCATCTCGGGCAATCGAACATTTTAAAATTATAAGCCTATAAATCAGTCATCAAAGATGTTTGTCCATTTTTTCTCGATGGGATAAAAAAAGATATGGCCTGGCATGGCCGAGCGCGTAAGGCGTGCGACTCGTAATCCGAGGGTCGCGGGTTCGCGCCCGCGTCGCGCTAAACATGCTCGCCCTCCCAGCCGTGGGGGTGTATAATGTGACGGTCAATCCCACTATTCGTTGGTAAAAGAGTAGCTCAAGAGTTGTGTGGGTGGTGATGACTAGCTGCCTTCCCTTTAGTCTTACACTGCTAAATTAGGGACGGCTAGCACAGCTAGCCCTCGTGTAGCTTTGTGGGAAATTCCAAAACAAACAAAACAAAAAAAAGATATAAGAAAAGTATGTGTAAGAAGAATGGTCGATTTAAATTCAGCACAAAGCTACACAGTGGGTTAGGTTGTACGCCACCCATCATGGGTATCAAAACCCGGTTTTTAAAGTTGCAAGTTTGTAGATATACCATTATGCTATAGAGTGCGTGTAATAGTTTGTTTGTTTTGTTTTGAATTTCGCGCAGTTATATACGTTATGATACTCTAGAAATATAGTCTTACGTTTACTTACACCAAAATAATAAATTAAGCGATATCTGGTCGTCTATTCATTGTATTTATTACTAAACGAAGGAAATTATCGTAAGTTCTCTGAACGGTTTCGCAGTGATCGGTTACTGTTCCAATTAGCTACTTTTAAACTCACTCCTAGGCTATCGGATTGAAGATACTTCTTATGGTTTCAAATAAAGAATTTGACTACCTTCCTCTTTAAAATAAAAGAAAGATAGTTGTAGTTTCACCGGAAGCTACTCAACGTTTATATACTTAACGCTTCCACGGTTAAAAGTTTGTTTGGTTTTTGTAATTTTGCACATTGCTACTCGAGGGCTATCCATGATAGCCGTCCCTAATTTAGTAGTATAAAACTAGAGGGAAGGCAGCTAGTCATCACCACCCACCGCCAACTCTTTATAACACCCTCACGGCTGGGAGGGCGAGCATGTTTGGCGCGACTCGGGCGCGAACCCGCGACCCTCAGATTACGAAGCGCACGTCTTTACGCGCTAAGCCATGCCAGGCCTCCCACGTTAAAAGAGCTAGCATGTTATGTGACGGGAATTCGAACCCGCTTATCATAGTTCTGAGTCCAGTGCCTTAAACATCAGACTAGGCTGGAAAAAAAAAGTGTTTTATGTTAGTGGGGTTTTAGTGTAGGAATAATTTTAAAACATTAAAGTCCTTGTCCTGATATTTAACATTGGGTGATGTAGAATGAATTAAAAACAACTGAAAATATTAAATCCTGAAATCTCAGATAGGATGGTGTATCTACAGACCAGTGGGGCCTGGCATGGCCAGGTGGTTAAGGCACTGGAATCGTTATTTTGTTATTTTGCCCGCGTACCTGAATACGTGTGCGTGGTTATCGCTCCTTCACAAAAATACTATTAAAATTCTGACGGTTTTCTTATAGTTGTAAAACTACGGTAATTATCAAATTGAAGTGAAAACGTGCTTTGCAGTTTCACATATTTACATTATATATAGTTTAAGCACGTGTAGGGAAAATGGAAAGCTTGACAACTGGTTTTACTATTAATCTACAATACAAACGTCTGATCGATAGATCAACGTCGACGAAGTCACAAACCCAAATATACGAAGTGTATGGTTTTCAAACAGAAGAACATGACTTCCTGTAATTCTAGTAACAACTTAAGATTTAAACCAAGATACCAATACGACTGGGAAAATTACAAGAAACCCAAAGATACGTGCTTATCAACGTTATCTATAGGGTACAGTCAAACTACCCAAGATCTTGTAAAAGGTGAGGATGCTTCGTGTTAATGATGAGTTGATCTGCAGTACGTTTGACGATAATTTGTAAATTATTGTTTAATTAATATTATGTAACAATAATAATAATACTCAATATAAACGTTAGGTTTACTGCTAGGCAAAAACGGCTTTAGATGTTTCTCGAATCTTTATTATGGGCAACAGTATTATTGTTTGCAATGTTGTCCTGTTATAAGTTCTTCAACAGATATCTGGTTAGGTACTTTTTTTACAGTTTGACAACGTATAATGCAAAAAAAAAAAAGAGAATACTTATTTCGATATCTGGGGACACGCTAAAACGTAGTAAACTCTGTGTACGAAATTTGAAAGAAATAAAATTAAAATACTACGTGAAATCAGTGATTAAAACCAATGTTATGGGGTTTGGAGTGTGTTTTACTTCATTGTATTGTAATGTAACCTAAATTAATTTAGTTATGTGAATAATGTTATGACATTTGAAGTGATTTTGTCTAATTCATTGCATGATATTAATTATTAATATTGTAACTATTGTCTAGCACTAACAATAAATCTCATCATCGTTTTTAATTTTAGAAACAAACTGTTTTGTAAAATGTTTAAAATCAGTTGGTTCAATAACATCATTTATTAAGTTACAGAAATAGGCCAGTGTACAGCTTACATAAAAGTGATCCCAAAAAGTACTGTAACATATTATTAAATAAACATTAACAGTGTAATTTAGATTATGAACTAAATATTCCCTTGAAAGATTTGAAAAATAACACAAAACTGAGTGGAAACAATGTAACATTGTAGACAATTATGAAATCAACTAACATGAAAATCATTTAATAACAATATAGCTAGGTGATTAGGGTGCTTGACTTGCAGTCTGAGGGTTGTGGGTTTGAATCCCTGTTCCATCAAACATATCCACTCTTACAGCTTTGGTAGAATAGTAACCCAAGAGTTGGAAGTAGTTGGTGATGACTAGCTGCCTCTTCTGTAGTGTTTGATTGCTAAATTTTGGATGATTAGTATGGATAGATGTCTTGTTGCTTTGCACAAAATTCAAACAACAAATAAAAATATCAGAAAGAGGATTAAACCTAGCTAAAAGAAAGTGTTAGAGGGCTCTAAGAATTTCAGCACAATGTTTTTGGTGTTAAGATAACTCTGTTTAGTGGGTGCAGTTTTGTATCTTGACATTTTCATTGAATTTATCAACCTCCTGAGATTGTTTTTTTCTGCATATATTTCATGTGTGTTATTTTTATGATCTAACAGAACTGATCAGTTTCTGCATTGAGCAACATGTTAACCAGATGTGAGGTCAGTTAAAAATAAAAATTTTAAGTTTTTATGTGTGCTTCTGTTGGCGTATCACACTTGCTATCCTAATATTTGAAAATGCTTTTACAGTTTTGTGTTGTATATTAAAATTAGTTTTTTGTGCTTGGTTATTATTCATGTACTTGTAGTTATAAATAAAGCTGTGTTTTTTGTACAAATGTTATGGTATAATTTTTTGATTTTTTTGTGTGTACTAGCTTTGATGGATAAAGCTAAGCTTTCAGTACGTATACAAGAAGGAGTAATAAAGTGTGTGAAAGGTAAGTAAATGCATCTAATTTTTCAAGTATTTTTAAAGCCATACATAAATGTTATGGCTGAATGATAAGTTACTTGAATTTTAATGTATTGATGAAAAACTGAAATTCACAGTTTAGGAACTGTTATTTGATGTAGTTGTTTATATAAGTGAAGATCTTTTACAATGCATGTCCTATGTATTTAAATATCTTGACTTAACTCTTTTTTGCAGAAGGCTCAAACTTGACATTAACTGTAAGTACACCAAACTTCAACATATTCATTCATCTGCTCTAATTGCCTTTTTTTTCTTTTGTTTTTTGTAAAGAACACACAAAACTTTCCTGAATGGAAACTGTTGAATTTATTTTCCATTGCAATTTTTAAGTAATGTAAAAAAATCTGAATCAATTTTCCATTATTTTTAGAACTATGACCACATACATATTCTAACCTATTTACACGTAAACTTGTTAACTGATCATTCCACAAGTTTGATTGTGTTTAGACGGATTATGTTTTGTCTGTTTTATTGAATAAAAACATTTAATCAAACAATGTTACCATAACAAAATATTATCTGTTTGATTTCTTTAATGAATTTATTTCTGTAACACTTTTATATTACTGTATTTGATAAAGAATAATCCAAAATTTGAAGGCCAAAATATCTATCTTTAAATTTTCTACTTTGATTTATACAACATTTCAACACTTTTGGTGATGAAATCTTCAAGAATTTAACTGGGTTTGATAAGTTTTTTTTTTATTTACTTTCATACTTTCTCTGACTACAAAAAATGGACCACTGCAGGACATGCCATTTCAAGAAAACAATAAATATCATTAACTTTACAATTTAAAAGCTAGTTTATAAGATACATGAAATATTGTTTTATAGGTCATTCATCTTCATAAATAGTGGTTTATAACATTTATATTTACATAGAATGTTTCACAAATGGATAACTAAATTGTGGGTCAACTTGTACACTATTACAGATATACTTGCAAGGTTGAGTAGTCTTTGAATTTAGAAAAACTAGCTTTCTTGCAGTTTTAAACTTTAGATGAATTCATAAATCAAGTGAAAATTCAAATAGTTTTGCTCTTGTTTAAAGATGTTATGGTCTTGGTCATGCATTGTATGTGTGGCTATATTCTTTTGGCAGAATGATGAAATATTGAGTCACATACTAGTTGATTTATGTACATAAACAAATGGTATCATTTGTTTCCTAGGACAATGGATACTATAATACATATAATTAAATGTGAAATTTGGGAAAAGAATACAAATTATAAACTGAGTAGTATGCAATAACAACATTTTAATAAAGACTGTAATATTTGGAAGTGAATAACATTGTAGTTGACAATGTTTAGTGTTATAAAACTACCATGTTTTTCTACAGTGACTGAGGTATTTTGTTAAGATTGTAGTGTTTAGATATGTTCAATGCTTCTTTAAATCTCAGGCTAGTCTTTTGTGATATACAAGTTATAATGTTATTGTGTGTTGTATTAGTAGTAGTTAGAGGACAAGATATGCACAAATTTATTATTTACAGCACACATACTGATTTCTGAGACTAACTTAGTTGGTGATTACCTTCAGTGATGTGAAGAGTGGTAATCACTGTGTTCATTGAGCATCATTAATTATTTATTATGCAAAAATAATTCTCCATGGGACAACTTTGAAAAAAATGGTTTGAAAGGGAGGTGCAAATTATGTATCAGTTATTTTTATGTGGTGGCAATTTCTATTAGCCCAGTGCTTAAGATCACAGTAAGTTGCTACAAATTTCAATGTCTAATGGGGTCTCAAGTTCTGAGATGTTTACCATTCAGGAGTGTTACAAAAAAACACCAAAATAAGTGTGAGACATTAGTGATCATTGTGCTAAAGAGTTAAACTGCTGTGTAATTGCTAAAATTATTGTATTAAGCAACTAACCAAGATGATTTGTTATTGAGGAAAAGTTTGTTTGATAAAGAAATCAAAATATGTTTTTCTGAATACATTTTTGCAAGGTACATATGAAAGATGGAAAACTGTAATTATTGTTTAGATTTTGAGTGTCAGTTTCATTTTTCTAACATCAGATATTTGATAGAACAAGAAGCAAAGTTTGATTAGCTTTAGGGGCAAATTGGTCAAAGAACACGTGGATTTACAGTATGCTGCTCTTAATATTAAGCACTGTTATTATTGTTAATGCAATGTAAAAAATGTTGGAACAGCAAATAGTAGATGAAAAATCAAAAAGAAAAATATATTAAAGATATATTGGAGCTAATACCGTGAAAGGTTTTAATGTTGCTGGATTGTCAAATGAATCATGCTTCTTTCCTATATCACAGCATGTGATCTTGAATGACCTGGAATCCCAGTGAGCTCTTGGCAATCTTATAAGAGTCAGTAGAAATATTCTTACAAATTTTAATAACTTGTTTTCAGCATGTTCAGAATCAATGTCTACACAAGCTAGTTTAAATGTGCCTTGGAAGTAAATTGCATAAAATGTACAGACATTTAGCATGTTATCATCTTTTCAACAGTGCATCACATTTTTTACATCACTGCAGCAACATGTGCTGATCATGTGACCCTCCTCTGCCAATCCCATTGTGCTCTATATACTAGCAAGGTTGCTCTACCATAAAAGCATAATTTTCACTTCCTTGATTGGCATGAAGGCAATTAGATGTGTATTTTCAGTTATTTTTCAAGCAAATTCTGCTACCTTATCATGTGTTTTCTTGCTAATTTTTACTTTTAATTGGAATTATTCATTCATTTAGTAGTTTCTTTGTTCTTGTTTGCTTTTTCTTTTCAAAAGTTCATATGTACTAATAAGTTAAAATTTTGTGCCAATATGGAGAATGCTTGTGTCACTAGTCTCCAATGTGGTGAGTTGCTGTTGTTGGCTGAGGAGAATAAGACATTAATTTGGCAGGAGTTTGACACTTTTGTTGCTCCTTCCTTTTTTCCTGATAATCATGTTTCTAAGGAATTTCTTTTTATCAGGGGAGAGGACAAACTTCAACTCTGTTTTTGTTGGCCCACCTTTTTTCAGCCAATCACATAATGTTGACAGTCAAAAGAGTCTGCTAACCACACCTTACTCACATTTTATTTATCAGGTTTGTCAAATATTACATCTCTCTTTTAGCCCTTGATCCTTCTACTTCTTCCTTAGTGGGAGGAGAGCCTCATCCTTGTTATTATTTTCCTCCCTCCTCATGATGTTCATGCTCAATGTTTTGCTGTTTAAGTACACTCAGGAGTGGGTATGCCACATCTCCTTTGGATCATTTTAATAGGTTCCAGTTTGCTATGATTTGCTTTAAATTGACCAGCCTTTTATGTGTTCTCTCCTCTTTACATTTGTGGTCTCGAGCCTTCCACCAGTCTCCTGATGTGTTCTTAGATGATCTCTGGCTTCTCTTGTTGTGTAGTATGGCTGGTTTGTCGGCTTCAGCCTTGTCTTTCATCACATGAATTTTGTGTTGTTGAGATTTGCTTTGGAGGGATACATTATTTGTGAGTATGTTCCTCCCCCTTTCTTCATTGAGAGTATTTTGTCAGGCTCTGTTTCTGTGTCTGGAGTCCAGAGTCAGTGTAGCATGATGACATACTTCTTTGTCCTCTCTTGTTTCTCATTTGTCTTGCCCTAATGATTTTGCTTGTTCAAGAGCCACATGATCCTTCTTTACCCTACACTTTTCTCCACTCCCAGTGTTCCCTTTATTTATGCCTTTTCTTCCTATTCACATTCCTTTCAGACTCCATGTTTTTTGGTGGTAGGATGTCTTTCTATGGACAGGTGGGAGCCAGGTTACAACTTTAGCAACCCTTCACGATGGATCTATGGTGTTATGGATTCAGTTAGAGGGGTATATGGATTAAATTCTGGTTTCCACCTCCCAAAGATCATGTCTTGTCTAATTGTTTAATATAATAAGTTCTCACTCCTCTTCACAAGGGCATTGTTAATCATGATGCTTGTTCACCTGGGATTTTACTCTTATTTGTTTGCTTTAATTTTTTTGGTCTTTGGACTCATTATTATGGGGACTACTGTCTCCCTGTTGCCACTTTCCAAGCCAAATCTCCCAATCACACCATTTTCGCTCTTTGTGAGTCTGTTCGGGTGGAATTTCTAATCAAAGTGGAAAAGTCTTTTCTCATTCCCATTCAATACCTTATTAATTTGGAGATCCTCTTGAATTCTCACCTTGGTCAGGCCCAGTCTTTTCCACTTCAGCTCTGTGATATGGAACAAGCAGTCACTTTGGCACCATCTTTACCTTTTCTTCCCGATCAAGATTTTTTTTGTGGATGTAGGCCCCCCTCAAAGCTCTCATCATTGTAGGACAAGCACACATGCATTCCCTTCAGTGGACATTTCTTGACCAGTGGAACTTTTGTGATTCCTTGGTTCATCCTATTATCCTTGCCTCAGAGGTCATGGATGACCTTGTTTGTGGCTTGACAGGGACTTACTAAGGTGGGAATTCCCTTTCCTTCATCTCATCCTGAGTTGCATCTGCTCACAGAAGATTCTTCAGTGGGCTGGAGGGCTTCTTTCAACTGTTAGATGATTTGGGGTCAGTAGTCCATTAAAGAATCTACTTACCATATCAACTATTTGGAAATATTGTTGACGTGTCAGGCTCTTGATCAGTTCCTCCCACTTTTACAAGAGAAGCTGGTTATGATTCTTTCTTATAATTCAACTAACATAAGCTTATTACCAAACAAAGGAACACCTAATCCTGGATCCTGTGTTTTCTCACACTAAACTTCTTATACTGAGCCCACATCTGTAACATCACTCTCTTGGTATGCCATGTTTCAAATGTTTAGAATCTGACTGCAAACCATCTATCCTGTAACAACCAAAGGTTTTTGGTGGGTGTGTTCTCACCTAGGTATGCCTCATATTAATGTGTTTGCAACACATTTGAATGTCAAACTTCCTTCCTTTTGGTCTCCTGTTCCCATGCCCCTCAGCACTGGAGGAAGATGTATTCAGCAGGATTGGAAGGACCTTCATCTCTTTGTTTACCTTCCAGTCAGACTATTCTTCAAGGTTATTTCTCTCATACAGACTTTTTGCTGTGTGTTGCTATTTGCTGCATATTGGCCTGCTCAGTTGTGGTTTCCTCTACTTTGCTCTCTACTACAGCAGCAACTACTTCTCTTACCTCCATCTAGTACATTATTGATAGATGTGTTTCATCCAAATGTCTCCAAACTCCATGCATGGCTTGTATCTGGCCCATTGCCTCTTCTCAGGGATTCACTACCCATTTAGCTTCTTTTCTTACTCATTCCATTTGTTTTTTCTCATTGTCTATATATTAGTGTCATTGGTCTTCCTTTCACCAGTAGTCTATTTTCCAGGGAATCTGTCCATTGGTTCCTCATTTATCCAGGTTCTTTACCTGGTCATTTAACTTTTTTGCAATGAGTCACTGTTGACTTGTATTCAAAATTTTATTGAACTGCTATTTCGTAATATATGTCTGAAAGTTTGAAATCAAATTTTATATTATAATTCAAACTTTAATGTTATGAATGAGTTAATTTCTTAATTTAAAAGTAAATTTTAAGAGAATATATATAAATATATATTTTAATGAGTCAAAATTGTGATGTCAAAATACTAAGTCTATAGTTTTGTACAAATTAAGAACTAAAATTACTAATATTAACAAGCTAGATTTTATTTTGCTGAGATATGGCTTATGTACCAAATTATACACACTTTTTTTGAAAATGGTCCCTTATATTCACTTTCTTCATTATATAACATGTGTATAACCCATTAACAACTTAGAATATACCAAGTGTAGTTTTCTCGGCCATTTTATTCTGTGGAAAGGCTACCATGTTCTTTCAATCCAAGATTACAAGGAGGTAGGCTGCGTCTTTATCTGCTGAAAGTTTCACATTTTTGAAAATGTCTATAGATCTTATATGATGAGCTTAATAAATTATAGTGGAATTCTATGGTATCAGTATAGTTATTTATAATTTTTTGGTCATTCAACTGTTTTGTCAACCTATGTCTAGCAGTGACTGAGTACAAAGGTCATAGCAAGAAGAAGTTATTGTTTGCTTTACTTCTTGATTTATTATTCTATATTTTAAGAATAATAAGTTCAATAATTTATTTCTAAATAATAATAATCAGTAAACCTTATATTTAATGTATAATAATTGAAATGTGACTGTATATTACAAAATGCTAGTCCACTAAAACACAGCCATGACAGGGAGGACTAAAGGTCAGTTTTATTAGTGGATACAAAACATGAGTGCATGTGCACTGCATCAATGCAAATTATGTAATGTTAGTTAGTCATGACTGGAAAGTTAATATAATAACAAATAATAAATATGTAGCTTTATGATACATAAGTTACTTAAACTAAACATTTCTATTTTCATATTATAATATGTAGTCATTCTAAATGACGAAAAGCATCATTTATATTAAGTTTCCTGACTTTTTTTTATGATGCTTACAGTGTTGGTCAAGTAACAGACCCCACATAATTAAGAGTATAGAAAATGTCATACAATATAAAGTCTTACTGAAAACAAATGTTTGGAAGGTAATTAGGAGGTTTTAGAGATTACGTAAATAATATCTGATATTTTGGGGGCAAAGAATAATTTTTTTAATCATAACATGAAATCAATTTGCACTCAGGCAAGTAATCAAACACACAATTTTCACAAACAAATTTTTTGTAAAAATATTTAATTAAAAATATGAGTTTTTTTGTACACAAAAGTATACCAAATTTTATGAAGATACACAAGGTGTATTAAAAGTTATAGTGCAAATGTGTAGATAAACTCGTTTATTATACCAAGCCTGCAGCAAAAGGTTTAATAAAGGGTAATCTGTGTTCAGTATTTTTAGTTATCGTGCTGCTCTCTCCCAAACCTTTCACTTCTCTTGTTTTCATTGATTCTTCTCCTTCCCTGTTATTCTGTCTCATCCATTTAGGCTTCTAAATTGAGATCTCACTGTCATTTTTCATGGTCTTGCTCATTTTCATTTTGAGCCTGTTGCTATGTATTCTTTGTACCACCTTTTCTTTAATATCTTAGTTGTTGTTTTTATTCTGATATTTATGCTATTAATGTTTCCAACACTCTTTAACATGCTTTTTATGTTTTCCTTTATCACAATCATTCCTTCTTTCCCAAGATATCTGTAGTTTGTGAGAGTAGTTTTCCTTTTCTCATATTTCCCTGGTTTTTATTTTCCATTAATACATTTTTTCCAATCGTGATCATCTTATTTGTCCCATCCATTCTCTTTGCTGTTACATGTCTTGAACTGAATATTTTAGGTGTTCCTATTCTTGCCCTTTCATACATTGGACTTCCTCTGTTTCCCATGATCTTTCTCCTGTTACCTTTACTGGCTAGCTTCAGCAACTCATCCTTCTAGCTTATTCAGATTTGTTGATGGGAGATCATTGGCTGTTTAATGTATCATTGCACAAGATACACCTTGTTACTCTGTTTTTAGCTTCTTTGATATGCTGCCCTTTGGAGTACATTTTACAAGCAGGCATGTGGACAGCTTTCAGTATTGTTGTATCCTCTTTTGTTGGGTATCGTCTACTACCTGCAGCAATTCTCCACATATCTGTTCAACTTTAAATAGAGTAAGTTGAAATTTTGTTTTACTTGTACATCCTTTTTTACCCTTTTCTTTACAGTTGCCTTCTCTAACATTTCTTGATCACACCTGATGGCAGGTGTAACCTCATCGGATATGCTGAAGCTTTAATTTTAGCACTGATTTTACTTCATTTCTAATGCTCACTGTAGAAATAAGATGTTTCTCTAAGACCATTTGACACTTTTTTGGTGATCTATATATACCTGTATATCACATTTTTTAAAAATCTACATGTCTATCTTTATATATATATGTATATATATATCCTGATGATCATCACACAAGGACTTTATGAGTAAAGCAGAAAGGGATTTTTGTCAATCCCTACCTACCTGTGGTTCTTATAGTCCAGGTCTTTCTGCCTTTTAAAATATGGAAATCCAGCCATCTCTTGTACTGTTGCTGGTGGGCCATTCTTCTGAACCCCTTTCTATAGTAGAATACGGATCCTTGCTACTTCCAGTTTCTGGAGTGGCAGACCATGGTGGTTTCCTCATAAGTGGATTTTGTACAATAATATATTCTTACAACCGTATTCATTTCTTAATGAGAAGATAGCTGTCCTTATATTGCCTGTTATACATACATTATGGTGTATCTATTATGCAAAGTGCTTTCACTTGATGTTTTCTGCTAAGATGGTCAACACTTGTCATAATCCAATGTGTACCAAGGGTTTCCCCCTGCTGTTGTTGCCTGGGTGCACCTCACATGGCTATCTTAATATTAATCCAAGTTATTTCCTCTGAATGTTTTTGGCCAAGCAGACTACTGCATTTGTTGATTTTACAAACTAAAACAAGTGCTTCCATGTTATTTTTATTTTTGGATTTTATTTATCATAATACATTGTATCCCATGTGCTTCTTCTGGAATGTTTTCTGCCTGGATGGATAGTACTTGGCCTATACATGTACAGTCTTCTAGCTTTAGCCACATATTTTCTTTTCCACCCGATGTGTCTTGTCTTTTTTACTGGGCATACCTGTTTCAGAAGTAGTGCTATACCCCACAGGTGTGACTCATATTTTAACTGTGGCAGATTTGCATTTTTCATTGCTTTCACTCTGTGCTTAATAATTTGTTTTTACACTTTCACTGGCTCCTTGACCTTTCCATTGTGAGATTCTAGCTATGGCAGAACAGAGGTAATACCATTTTGGAAGTTAACATTTTCTATCACTGAAAGTATATTTTCAGTTGGTACTTATCTCTTTTATATGCTTAATCATAAAGCCTTAATGGCCAGTTTCGATGTTATATCCCTCTTTACAGAAGTTCCAACAACAGAAGCCTGCAAGATAGCCTTAGAACTCTATATCCAAGACCCTAACCCAATTATAGATATTCCCAGTAACCAGTTAGCAACCCTCATAGAATTCACCACAATAAAGACAAACTTCATGTTCAACAACCACAACTATATACAAACAAATGGCCTAAGCATGGGCAACCCAGTATCACCAGTTCTAGCCAATATTTTTATGACACAAATTGAAACACAAGCAATTAATACAGCATTACATCCACCACTATACTGGTACAGATATGTAGATGACACGGTTGCGGGATTCAAATCTACAGAACACATACTTAATTTTTTCAATCACATTAACTCTATACATCCCAACATTAACTTCACATGTGAACAGGAAGAAAGCAATCAAATATCATTTCTTAACCTCAAAATTATAAGAACCGACACACAATTCAAAACAGAAATCCACCGAAAAATCACCCACACTGGACTATACATTCCTTGGGACTCAGCACATGAAACAAAACAAAAACTAAACATACTAAGAAACCAGATAAACACAGCCATAAAACTATGCTCACCAGATAAAATTAACGATGAATTAGACACAATAAAACAATACTTCATCAACATCAATAAGTTTCCTCCACAAACCGTAGAAAACATTATACGCACACACCTAGACAGAAAGCAAAATCAACCAACAAAAGTAAATATATCTCATGAATCAAAAAATCACGAAACCATATACTGCTGTATACCATATATTCCTGACATCAGCAAACAAATAACCAACATTTGGCAAAAACTAGTAACAAAATATAACATCCCAGTTAAAACTAAATTTATTCAAAAACCAGGCACAAAACTAAGGTCTATACTATGCAAGAACTACACTGACAAAACACCACACCAACATTATTTATAAAATACAATGTGATAACTGCCACGACTTTTATATTGGAGAAACAAGTAGAAAAATGGAAACCAGATTCAAAGAACATAAAAAGTCACCTTCACACGTTTTCGAACACTGCAAGTCAAATGGACACAACATAACCATAGAAAACACTAAAATACTAAATAAAGAAACAAACATAAACAAATGCAAAATTAAAGAAGCCTTACTTATACAACAACTTAAACCCAAAATAAACCAATATAAAGGAATGCCATTATACCTATATTAATATTATAGATAAAATTATATATTCAAACATCTAACCCTGTCCTCTACATTGCGACACTCAGTTACACAACCCCTTCCAAACATGTGGTCAGCTTCCGGTCAGTTACCTCTTTCTTTGTGAACCTGACGATGACCGAAGAAGGTCGAAACGTTGTTCGCTCTTCTATTTAAAATATTTTTTGAACCCAAACGAGCCGTTTTTGCATATAAAATTCTCAACAAGTGGGTTTCTCGATATCACTGATTGGTACTTATCTCTGTTTACCCATTTTTCTGCCTTTTTTTTTCCACTAATTTGTGAATGGTTTTGGGTTTGTATAGGCCAATGTTTGAAAGTGCATAATGTGCTGCAATAGTAAAGGTAGCTATAGAGGATGCAGCGGGATTGGTGGAAGGTGGTCACATGTTCAGCACATGTCGCTGCAATAGTGCAAATAATATAGGAGTATAAAAGGCTGGTGTGTTGTTGAAAAGATTTAGCACTTCGTTTAGGGCAAATGAAGGTTGAGATAGCTTTTGGTATTGGAAACACATTTTCAGTGTCAGAAAATGTTAACTTTTGTTTCAAAAGCCTAACAGTGGTCTTTATTGGAGACATTTTGAAATTGTTTCATCTTTTGAAGAAATTAATAAACACTGAACTTACAACATAAATTTACAAGTTGTCTGAAGTGTGCCTACTTTTCATTCTTTTTGTCAAAGAATAACACAAGTTACTTTCGACTGGGAAGAGCAAAATCATCCCTGAGAAAAGGGCTTAAAATTAGATTTACTGGAATACACAGCAATTCAAATTTATTCTAAGCAAGTTTTTTTTTTTATATACTAGCTGTAAAATAGCATATTCAAAGAGCAACAGAATCAAGCATTGAAAAAGTTTGATGGAGAAAATACAAACAATGTCAATTGCACAACCAATTCTGATTAATGAAAATTATACAAAAGGAAGTTACACAGATTACTACACCATTAGCAACACTTCCTTTAAAGGTTTATGACATGAGATTCATGACTCATTCTGATATTAAAGTCAAATACCTTCAGCCACGTATTGCTTTAATTATATTCTTTAAACAGTCATGATAAAAAAATGTACTATTAACAGGAAATTTAATTTTCATTTATCTTTACTACTATAAATTAACAATCTAATCTGTTACTGTGATGGAAACTGAACAATTGGCATGAAGATTCTTGGAATGTCCATCCAGCAATGTGTATAGTTAGTACATGTTCTTAGAACCTGGTAATGCTTTATGAAACATTGAAAACCACTTACTTCCACAAAATGCAGAAATATTTTTTTTTTATTGCAAAGTACCTTTAATAAAGTGTCAGTGATAAGTTTTGTGTTATATACTTATGTGTTTGTAATTTTACAAAGAGTGCAAACAAAAATATCCAGCCTATTGAATAACTCTTCTCATATCTAATTGATAAATGTATATTTACAAGAAAATAACATCTTACAATGCATATTAAAAATGTAAGAGTTGCCTATCACTAAATCTTTTAAGTAATTCTTGCACTTTATCAAGACATGTGGAGGGTTTACATTCATTAATCCCTTCCATCATGTCGTCCAACTCTCTTTTATTTCCCTCCTTTTTATATGTTTTTACTGTCACCAATTGTAAAGCAACTTAGTGCCACTGGTATTCTCTTCCTTGGCCATTTTCCTTTTCTTTTTGTGGTTCTTATGGACATCTTCCCAGTCTTTCTCATCAGACTTGCTTCTTGTTCAGTTCCTCTTCTGGACTGGAACCTTTTCAGATCTCCCCTATCTTCTGTTTGAATTTTTAGCAATGTGTTCCTTGTACAATCTTTCTCTAAATATGTATTTTCTTTTTCTTCTCACTTGTGGGAGATGCTGCTCCAACATTCTTTAACACAGGGGCATTTTTTTTTCCAGACTACTGCTTCCTTCTGAGATAATTTTCTCCTTCTGCCTTTATGAGCAGTATTATATTATTTTACTTATTCTGCTCCCTTTCAAAGTAGCCAATATCACTTTTTCTTGTTGTGGGATTCACTTTCTTCTCATGACTTATCTCCTTCCATGTTTATATTTCCATGGGAAATAGTGTCTTTCATCTTTTTAATGTCACCTCTTACTAAGTTTATCATCTCAAGGCTTCTTCATCCTTTAGTTGCAATATCCCCTGAATGATTTCTTGCAGGTGAGGATGTAGACAGCCTGTAACACATTTCTGCTCTGTTAGTTACACCACATTGCAGTTTTATCTCTCTCTGGATTTTGTTTCTATCCATTCACCATTATACAATCTTCATGAAGTCTCTGTGAAGGTAAGTTGCTGATTATTTATTTACAGTTCCTTCATTTATAATATATATATTATAGATATGTGCTGAATATAATGTAGCCTACATGTGATCAATGTTGCTTCACACAGAATACTTCTCTCTTCTAAAATCTGCATTTAGTGGGAAATTACAAAGTGCTGAGCCTGTTTGCCCCTTCTCAGTGCCCACTGTTAAGAGTGTTTTTCACAAGACTGCTTCTATGGTATATATGCGTATTTCACCTTTCAGGCCATACTTCAAGAGGGAACTGAAAACACCATGTGCGACTATACTCGCACCTGGCTAGTACCTGTTGTCCCTATTCACAGTAAACACATTGCATAGTTATTACTGTGAGTCATTATGAAATTAATAAAAAACTTCTGTTTCATCCACACTACTTTGGTGGTCTTTCCTACACAAATTATTCCCTTTATTTTTTCTTCCAGTAGAGTAAAGGCAGTGGCATGAGGTAATAAGCTTTTTTTTTCTTCAGATTGGCAAATATCTATCTGAAATATATGTATGGGTTAAAGAAAAGTTACCTTTGGAATTTTCAAATGTAAGGGGATTTAACCATATAAATACATTATTAGACATACATTACTGATAGCTGAATTTGTTTGATAATTTTTGTGATGTTTACTAAAGAAACAATTAATGTTATCATTACTGTAAACCAATAAAGTTGTTTCTTAACTGACCTTTTGTGTGTTTTAGACTGTGATTTATTATTTATAGCTTACTATTCACTTGTACCTGTAAGAGGTTTTAGTTCTACTAGTAAATGATACAAAAATTTCAAATGTTTAGCTGCTGAAAGGTTTCTAGTATGCAGCCAAACAGAATGTCTGATATAACAGACAGTTATAGTACATGGATACCAGCTACTAACCAAATAGCATGAATTTACTATTGTCCTTTATATATATAAGAATGGTTAAAGTTTATGTTAACATGACATTTATACTTTTAAAAAAACTCTTTTGTTATTAATATTGCCTAATAACTATTTGGTAGGTCACTGTACAGCTTTCTAAATTCATAACACAATCCTTATACATACATGTAGCAGTTTTGGTACTTTTGTATCCGTGTCAGTGGTCTTAAGGGATATCTTAAGTATTAATTAAAACTTACCATTATAACAATTAAATTAAAATTATTTTATCTATTATGGGTGGACATACTTTCATTTATGAGATTAATCTAAATTGCCCAATTGCCTTCTAGCTTGTATCATATGATATAACATAAGATCACTTACTGTAATTAATCAATATTTTACAGACTATTTTCTAGTTTAGTGTTTCCACAAAATTTTGAACCATATTTCAAAACCTTTTTGAGTTTATGACTCCAACTTTTTTTTTGCATAATTTTTAATGACATAAAACTTTCTTATATCTGATTTGTGTATTTCACCTTTCATCATGTAACCTTCTGTTGCTTGTAGAATGTACATGTACTTCTACACACGTGTGTTTTTGAGGCCAAATTTAATGTTTTTTTTGTATAAAAATTATGTTTTTAATAAAAGTTGCGTCCTTCTTTGGTAAAGTATGTTAAATAAGTTTGGAATTTGTCAAAAACATTAGTTTATTATTATGTACATTACCAAAAGAAATATTTCATATGTCACATTATATTTCTGAAACCTCATCTAAGTAAGTGAAATGAACAGTTTATCAGATAACATGTAAAACATGCTTTATAATTTTATTTTAGATGGTAGGAGTTTATTTTGTGCTAATCTTCAAGAACATAATTTGTCAAGATGTAAAAAAAACAAGAACATAGTGATTCAAACACCTAAAGACTGTTTATGTAACACTATCAGTTGTGGACTGAGATCTAAAAAAGCAATTGAAGAATCTGGTGCATATAAAAGAGAAAAATTTAAACCAAGTCCATCCCTGGGTAAGTTGTTTATTATTCTCTCTCTTTTAAGAGAAAGCATTCTAAATTAAAGAATATTATGGTGTAAAATGTATGATTAGTTTTTGTGAAGTGTATTTATATTATCTTAGTTGTAGTAACATTCTGTAGGACACTTGAAATTTACAGTGAAAAAACTGATCTGCAATGATACTTTTGTCTTTTTTCTTTCATGCTTGTTTTACTTTATGAAGGATCATTATTGAAAGATTTCTTATCTTCATTAATGATATTACAGTTTTCAGAATAATATGTAATTCATGTTCAATGCAAGATTGTTTATGTTTCTAGACATAAGTTTAACAGTGTTAAAATCTGTTAACAGAATGAATAAAAGCATTTTAATGAATGATATTTTAAATATAATGGCACAGTTTCAATTTATTGCAGCTGAAAGAACTAGTTTTACTGTCAAAGAATATATCATTATTTTGATATTTAGTTAATTTTTTTCCACATTTTATTGTAAGTACTTTGCTGGTGAACATGCTGGATGATCCAAAAGAATCACTTTATTTGCCATGAAAAAGTCATTTGTCCTGCAGGCATTGTGTATTGCAGCACTGTCCTGCTGAAAGATCCAGTCATTTCCACACAAGCGAGGGCCTTCAGTCAATAAGGATGCTCTCTCCAACATGCCAATGTAGCCAGCTGCTGTTTGATACCCCTATATTACCTGAAGCTCCATTGTTCCATGGAAGGAAAAAACACCCCAGATCATGATGAAACCTTCTAAACTGTGTCGTGTAGAAAATATCTCTGGTGGGACATCCTTATTGTGCCAGTAATGTTGGAAGCCATCTGGACCATCCAGGTTAAATTTTTTCTTATCAGAGAACAAAACCTTTCACTTTTCTACATCCCATGTTGGGTGCTTGTCAGCAAAATTTAACCGAATTGTTTCATGGTGTGGAAGGAGGTATGGCCTTTGAAGATGTTTACGGTTTTTAAAGCCTTTCTCTTGTAGATGCCATCTTATTGTTATTAAGCTGCATTCTGCATCCATAAGGGCCTTAATCTGGTTCAACGATTGGTTCAACCTGTCGAATCCTCCTGCTCAATGCTGGCAAAATTTTCTTGGACCGACCACTTGAAATTCTCTTTTCCGTATCTCTCAGGGTCTTTTAAGAAATTTGCAACAGCAGTTTTACTCTGTCCAATCTTATCAACGATAGCACGCTGAGACACCTTGCTTTTGCAGTTCAACAATTCTGCCACTTTCAAACTCTGTCAACGTTTTAGCCTTTTTCATGTTTTGTAACCCGATTTGTAACACAGGAGATGTCAGTGGGAAATGTTGACAATGCTAATGCTTGAACACAAATGACTAAATTTCATGACATGTTTACCAATTAATGCTTCATTTCAGCATGGTCTTAAACTTTTGACCAGCTAATACTTAGGCTAATTTCATAGTGTTTACATTTTCCCTGTTAAACGCTAAAAAAGTTTTTTATTTTATTTTCATCTTTTGAAGCTCTATTCAAATAAGTTGTTGAGTCTAACAATACAAAATGCATATATTTTTTTTATGTTCATTGGCCTTAAGAATTTGGCTAGCAGTGTATATGTATGCTGATGGGTAGGGACTCTGAGTTGCTAACACTTTTCTCTTTAGAAGGCCGTGGATGCTACTCAGAAAATGTTCTTTAAATTGGAATTTTATGAAATATTACCAGTTGTCATCAATTAGATAGAAAACTGTTATGATCCTTTTAAATAGAAAATGGTCAAGAATGATCATTTTTCTGATTTGATAAGTTGTTTCAACAAAATTTTGCAGGGAAGTGTTCCATCAAAATATTTTCAAGTTATTTGGTAAATTTTGTGATCTGAGAGATCTTTTATCACTTTTATATTCTCATTGCAAAGTTTTTTGTGCACTGTTTATATTTAGTTTGAGATATATGTTGTTAACTTCCTCCTTATGAATGTAATTATTAATTGTACTATACTTGATAATTTTCATCTGTCCGAATAATCAAAAACATTCACTTTTCATGCATTCTCATTCTCTTTGTAAAAATAGTTTTAAATATATTAGTAGAGCGAGCGATTTATCTAGATTAAACCTGTTTAGTAAGACATACGTAATTGATATTAAATGACTAGCATGTACAAATACTGACATTTTGTTTCAGTATAAATTATATTAGTTACATTTCAGTTGTTTGATTATTTTAGATTAAGTTCGTTTTCTTTCTTATGTATAAGTAAATGATATTTGTTAATGTACTTTACTTACACTTGGTTGAAAAATCTACAAGATATAATTTTCCCACTATCATCACAAATGTAGTCAAATTTTTGTATGCAGTGAGACCACCTGAAGAAAAAGAAAGATTTCAGAATCTTATGGCTTATGGCACCGAACAAGAACTTGACAAAAATCCAAATAGTTTAGAATTGGAAACAGTGGAAGGAAAAGCAAATATTAAAGGAGACATATTTGATGAAGGTAATTCAAATGTATATTATTATTTCTAGATTTCATTATTCTATGAAGTTTAAATACATTATATTAAAATAATTGTTGAGTTTCAGTTACATATTATCATTTCACATTATGTTCTATCTGATGGTCATGCTTTCTGACAATAGCCCTGCATGTAGCTTCCTTTGTAAAAGGTTCTGTTATATGGTTTTCATGTCTAAAGCATGCCACTTCTACTTTCCATAATTCATTGAGTGTATGAAGAAATGGTTTATCAGCATTTGTTTCTACAGTGTAATCAAGTAGAAATGCATAGATGCTGCACCCAGTGGCATGTGGAAAAGTGTGAATATCCATTTTATTCTCCAGCTGCTTGGGTTACATGACAGTGGAACAGTTATTTCATGGAAGCAGTTTGTGACACTTTAACAAACATAGATCTTTCTTGCTTTTGTTAAGTACTTTTGCCTGGGATACATGGATGGTTTTTGCCACTGATCTTTTATTTGTAAGTTTTCACTTGTTAGAATGTTCCACACCTTTCTTACCACTGATTTGGTATGAATTGTTGCAGGTCTCTTTCTGGAATTGTCTTTGTGACCCTGGTTGATCAATATTCCTTTTTATTTATAATGTCATTAAAGTACAAAGGTTGTTTGTGTCATAGGAATTTTAGATTTTAAGTTCCAGTCATTGTGATCCAAGTTTATGAACATTTTGCATAAGAAAATCACTTTTATGTATTCTCTTCAAAAGTAATAATCTTTTATTAGCATGACACTATCTATGAAATGAGAAACAATGTAAATATTTAGTTCTTGTATATTCTGTTTGTCCACAATTTTGTATCTGCTGAAGGTGTCATGTGACTTGCTGATTTGCATATTCAAAATTGTTTTTTATTTGTAATAAATAATTCCTGAACTAGTTATACCAGTGTGAGCAGTTTACAGAAGGATTCTTAAACAATGAACTGAAGTGAAATTGTTTTGTTGTCAAGGAACAAAGTATTTTATTTTTTTTCATGTAATGATGAGCAGATAAAACATTTTCATAACAAAATCTTCAGGATACATATGTTTAAAAAAACAAGAACCATTTTGGAATTAAAACAGTTTTATTTTTTTTAAATATTGCCACACAAAGCCTTTCCTTAAATACTGACAGTCGACATCAATTATAAACAGTTAGGTACTACTTGTTAACCTGAAAATAAAGTTAATGAAAGAAATCACACTTGAGACACTATAAAGGAAGCTGTCGTTAAAAGCTTGTACTGAGTATTATAAACATTATGTGTCTATACAGTGAAGTAACAAGCAACACTTACTCATTTAAACTACAATTAGAACACCTGATTCAAAATATACATTGGATTTTTTGATAGAAAAGTTAATATAATAAAGCAGAATGAAGCAATTTCATAAAGAAGTATGGAAAATGTTAAATATGGCGAACATTATATTGGGAAGCCTTTTATTTTAATCCAATCCATTTCATGTAATTGGTATTAATTATAAAACAAAAACTTACAAGTGTGATGTTTATAACAATTTTTCTCACTAGTAATCGTTGTAGTCACAAGTTTCATTAAATAGTCAAGGCAGTAATATGTCAAGGTTAGTACTCATGGTAGGACGAATTAAATACAAGCTGTGTTTAATTTTTTTCCCAATATTAAATTTAAATAAAGAACTCATACAAGTCAAACAACTTTATGTTTACAAAGTTCTGAGACACGAAATTCCATCAAGCTTTTCAAAAGAACTATTACTTCTGTTCAGCTTTATTTGTGTGAAGTTACACAATTTCTGAAATATGATATGCTGAGTTTTTTTATACCTTTATAATTGATTTTCTCTTCAAGCATTTGCTAATTTGATTGAAAGTTCTTTCCTTTGTTATTATAACCACAGTCATGCATTTTGCAGCTTTGATCATAATGCATTTCTTGGTGGGTATCTCATTATGGTTGTCCATATTACTTCTAAATAAAGGGAGAAAGTTTGCTTGTATAGAAAATGGTTTTTCTATATGCTTGCATACTCAATGTTGGCCTTAATATGTGAAAATGTTTCTGAACTGTCATGTAATGAAAAAATCTGTTTACGATTGATGCTTCATGAGTTATGCTTAAATATTCACTTAATTGTTTAACAGTAATGACTTTAAATATCCTTGGAAATTTGTCATTTTAATACAATACATCTCTGGATGTGAAATAAAATGCAAATGGCATACATTGTTTTACTGTAAAGCACAAATTTAGATCAGTTCTCTCCTATAGGGTGACTATAAACCTGAAAAAAAAAGGAAAATCTGAAAGTGAAGTTAAAACAATGGAAAATTCTACCTCTTCCCTTAAAACTTGCACATACACACAAACTGTGCTTTATAGATACCCTTGGTTAGTCACTCCATTTTATATTATAATAATTAAGTCTGATGTTTTATAGCTGGTAATATGTTTTTGATAAAATATTTTATGAAGTAGGAAATAGAAAATTTTATTGTCTTCCATTAAGTTTCAATGTCGTTGATTGAAGATTTTTCTCTATAGTGAATTTTTCTTAAGAAAAAAATACGTTCGGGAGTCTGTTATACTTCCAAATCAGATTAGAAGTAAATGTGATGTTAATTCAAACCTGCTTTCATACTTCTACATGTCTATGTGGACAGGTCTAAAAAATCAGAAATTTTACCAGGAACATTGTCAAAAATATTTGAGATAGACTGTAACTGCTTTTTTTATATTAACCCCTTTTGTGACAGGTCATAGGTCAAAAGCCGTGTCATCGTGTTTGTTGACTTGCATTCACAATTTTATTGAACTACTATTTTATGAACGTATGTCAATGAGTTTGGAATTAAACTGTATAATCCAAACTTTAATATAATATGCTAGTAAATTTAAAAGTAAATATTCAAATAACACATCTAATATACAGATTGAATCAAATAGAGTGATCCCATTTCAACTCCTTCCATTTTTTCAGATAGTCCCTTCTACACTTTTACAACAGTAAATGACAATTAACAGCTTAGAATATACTCAGAGTGGTTTTCTCAGCCACTTTAATCAGTGGAAAGGCCACCACATTCTTTTGATCTAAGATTACAAGGAGGTAGGTTGTGTTTTTATCTGCTCAAAGTTTCATATTTTTGAAAATCTAAATACATCTTAGTTACTAAGCTTAATAAATTATGGTGGAATTCTGTGGTATCAGTGTAGTTATTTATGATTTTTTTGATAATTCAACTATATATATAAAACCTAAAAAAACTTGTTTGATATCGTCCATGTGCAAAATTTTAAAAGGCTTAACAACCTATGTTCAGCAGCAACTGAGGATAAAGATCATAGCAACAAGAGATAATTGTTTGCTATACTTATTGATTTATTCTGTATTTTAAGAAAAATAAAATTTAATAATTTATTTCTAAGTAGTAATAATAATAATATATAAATATACATATATAATGTATAATATTTGAAATGTAACTGTATATTACAAAATGCTGGTCTACTAAAGCTCAGTCAAGATAGGAAAGACTAAAGGTCAGTTTTATATTACTGGATACATAACATGAGTGCATGTGCACTGCATCAATGAGAGCTATGTAACGTTAGCTTGGCATGACTAGAAGGTCAATATAAAAAATATATATATATATATATATATATGTAAATATATACCATTATGGGATTTAAGCTACTTACACTAAACATTTGTATTTCTGTGTTATATATGTAAGCATTCTAACACAAAAGAACATAATTTATATTTCCTAATTTTTTTGTTATGATGGTGACAAGGTTAGTTATGTGACAGACCCCATATAGTTAGAGTATAGAAAATGACACAAAATATAAAGTCTTACTGAAAACAAACATTTGAAGTGTATTTAGGAAGCTTTAGAGATTACAGAGATAATAGTTGATATTTTTGGGGTAAAGAATAGTTTTTTTAGTCATAACACGAAATCACATTGCACTCAGACTAGTAACAAAACAGACTACTTTCAAAAACAAATCTTTAGTCAAAAAATACTTCATTAAAAATTTAACTTTTTGTGTACAAAATACTACCAAAGATACACTTGCTGTATCAAAAGTTATAGCATAAATGTAAAGATGAACTTGTATATATTACACTGAGTCCATATAGTGAAAGGGTTAAAACACCCTCATAAATATAACTGTCATTCAAATTCATCATGTTTAACTATACTTGTTTTGTGACCATGGTAAAATTCTCATGAGGATGTGTCAAGGGATGAGTAGATATTAAAAAATAAACTAATTTCCTGAAGAGCTGACAACATTTTGTTTGAATATCACTATTGCATGCATAACTTTCTTGAGAACTTAAAATTACTTGTTTGAGAATGTATATTGTATCATCTTTTAAGCATGAAGGTACAGATCTTTAGTCATTGTCACAGACACTTTGTGTTGTTGCTCAATGACCCTGTCCACTGTTTGGATTATCTCTGGTTAGTTCATCATGAATATGTTTAGAAAGTTCAAGTGTTAAAAATCTTCTGCACACAGTGAATGTTTAGTCACACCAAGTAATTTTTATCACCTTTCATAATGCAATGTTTAGGTTATATCTTAAAAATTAAAGCCATTATCACTTGGAACATACTGATTTGATTAACTCATTTAAATTTAAAGAATTTCTTACAATTTGATACATTATTAGATATCCTACATTATAGGTTTTTATTTTCTAATTCCCACATACTTAGCTTTTGACAATCTTCTAGAATATATTTTACCATGTGATCAGTGTTTAGTATTTTACATCCCATATTATGATAAGATACCAGCTTTTAGTTCATTACTGATGTGGGAAACTGTTACACACTAGTAAGAGTGAATTTTCTTACCTGTTGGAGACACTTAAGCAGAGGATAACAAGACATCCCAGTGTTTTGAATCTTATCAACCCAGATCCTATTGTTTTTGGTTTTCATATTTGTAAGTGATATGCAACATTTTTAGACTTGTGTTCAGTACTTTAAGCCTTTGACAACAGTGAATTAACAGATATGACTTTTTTTTAACTGAGCAGGTATATTATCACACAGCTCATAATAACATAGCCTTTGCTGCCTCTTCTGAAAGCAACTATAAAGCAAGCTGTAACAGACAACGTTATTACTATTTCACATGTCATCAAACATATAGATGACTTTCCACTGTGGAAACAGAGCAATTGGATGCAAATGGCAGGCAATATTTATAACTAATTTTTTATATTAATATCGTAAAGCATTTTTAAAATAACTCGAGAATTAGTACGGGGGACAGCTGGTCAGAAGTTTATAACAAACTCTTGGCCCCAGGAGGTGGTGATATTCATTGTCTGCATGATTGATTATTTATAATTTTCATTAAAGTTGTGTATGGTATTTCCTTTAAATGTTGATCAAACAAATGTGGAATTGAAGCTCTCATCTTCTCTATCTCTTTACTTATTCAAATTCTAGAGATGAAGGGAGATACTTTTTAATCTTTTTATTTGGATATTTTAATTAGCTTAGCAGATTACTTTTGTTACCTCATTGGTTTTCACTTCATTCATAATTTATGTGTCAACTTTCTGTCATAAACAGTTTTTTTTTCTTTTTAATCAGAATAGAATCAGCAATTGTTACAGATTTTCATTCTGGTATTTTTCTTTCTCACTAACATGTACTGACATCTGAAAGTATTGAGATGTCCATAATTGAATTAGAATTGTGGAAGAACACATCATGTACTCTCACAAGCTATTTTTATAAACTACTATTAACACTTCATAGTTTCTTAACAAAAGCAGTTTTTAGACAAATCCAAATATAATTTTTGGCTGATTTTCATATAGAGTTAAGTGTGATAAGTGTCTTATTTAATAAACTTAATATGTCAACTTGCCACTGAATAATGAGTGTAGTGTTTTCAGGTTTCTTGGGTATTGGACAGTAGAATGGTGTGGTGACTGTGGGTTTAAATAATATATTAACACATTAACTAAAGTACCTGATATCCTGTGTAATATAATAATTTGTGGTGCATATAAGAATAAATACTTTTAAATTGTGTGTAAAACCTTGTTTCTTGTGCTTGATTTTTTTTTTAAAAGTGCTAAATGAAATAATGGAAAGAAGAAAGTTTTTAGAAGACATGAAACAACTTGGTCAAGAGAAATATTATTCTAACATGATACAGTTCCAGATTTCACAGGTAAGAACCAACATTGTACACACAGTTCAGAAGAATAAGCTGTTAAATATTTACAGAATGATTTTCAGAGGACGGATTTAATGTAAATGGTCTCTACTTAATGATTGAAATAGGTTAACTCCTTTAAATTCCTGTATATACTTAGTGTTGGAAATAATTATGCAAACAGTGGAGAAAAATGGGTACAAAAGTCAAATGCTATAGGTAACAACACCATTTTATCATGTGAAATAAACTGCATCAAAGTATGCCCACATAATGATAGTTTAGATTGTAGTTGGTTGTCTTTATACCAATAAAAAATTACCACAACAGTATAAAGATTATATATTAGAGGCATTCATATCATGCCTAGTAGTAGTGAGATGAATTCAATTATGGCTTCCAGGACTGTAATACTTGCATAAGAATTGCATGAAAATTTGCTGGTCAAAATTACATTGTGCAAAAAATTACAGAATTAAGATGAAACTGTATGCAAGACTTTGAAAAGGTTTATGTAAACTGCAGTATTAATGACAGAATGGGTTGAGGTAGCTACGAAATGGAAACCTTCCACATGCACTGTTAAGTGTTTTAGAATGGATTCTTTATGTGATACATGCTGGTTGATAATAAATTTTGCCAGTGAACTTGCTGTAAATTCATACATAAGTACCATAAGATACATGTTAGTATGAAGTATTTCAACTGATTTGAAAATTGAATACTGCCACAGAACTTTAAAGGGACATTGGACTTACAGTTAAATGCTACCCTCAATAAATGCAGACAGGAAATATTGTTCAAACTTCATAAGGAGTGGACTATATGATGACCACATTAAAAGTTTGAATACAGGAAGAATGAGAAGTTCCATTCTACTCCATACAACTAAGCAATAAATCTCTTTGTATGTTTTGAAGGAAGAGTTATCATATTGTAACACATGTTAAACTATTTCTTTTTTACCATATTCATACATGCAGTCTTAAGTTCTGTAGCTATTTTTTTTATCATCTGTTCATATTTCCAAACCTGCTCCTTACCATGTGGGGCTAAACTTCATTTAAATAAATGTATTGTTTTTCATGTTTTAATATAAAATTACACTAAACTTCTTTAGGTGCATTTCAGTGTATGTTGTTTTTTATGATAATGTGCAAGAATACTTTTCAAATATTCAAATTTAAAAGTACGTGGTTACTGTGGATGTAGTTTTGTGTTGATTAATCATTAAATCAAAACAAAATTTTCTTCATATGATTAGATAAAAATTATTTTCATTAGACATGTTATTAGTGTACTTATCTGGATATAAATAGTTGGACCAAAATGTAAATTTCTTTTGTATTAATATTTTGCTGTAATTATTTGTTACAGAAGATTAAAGAACTTGAAGCTATTGACCAGACAAGAATGAAAGAGCTTGGAAAGATGTTGTCAAAAGCAAGTTTGTAACAATCAAAATTATTAAGCTATATTTGGGTTGCACAAGATTTCTTTCTGATCCATCTTTGTAATTTTTCATATTTATCAGCAAATAAAACAACATTATGGACTCAGTAAAATAAAATGTATTTTAGTATCTTTTATAAAACAGCTTAATTTATAATTTAGTTTGTTACTGGGAATATTATGTTAAAGTTTGTTCTAATCATACTGTTTAAAGCTGAGGTTATGACTTTTCATTTTATTAAAAATATTGTAAACACTACATTTTGCTAGTATTATACTTTAAAATTTTGTATTTGTAACATGCTAACTATGCAAGATCTAGGTTTGGAGGTGTCAAGTTTAATAAATTCTAGAAAGTTAATAGGTTTATTTCTTGTCAGCCAATGTTTTTCATCTATTTATTTAGCATCATTTATTAGCTTTGTGTGTTATAAAACTAATGACCACACATAAATATCCTTCATTGCTAACTCCAGTTTCTTTTACAATAAACAGATGTTTTGAAATAACAACAACAAAAATAGTACATAGAAGTATTACATTTAAGTTTTTTATAATGTGACATTCAGGGGTGTAGATTTTTTACAACTGATGGGGGGGGATGATTTTTGCAACCACTTATGTGGACTGTTCAATTTGCAAATTGGTAATCTCTGATTACATGAACCTGAAAGCTGTAAACATGCAGTCACAGAATAATCTTGTTGTCATGATACTTGCATGTATACTTAGGCCTACTGATTGATACTTATGAACTATCGCTTAAAAGCACGCCTATATAAAATATGTACATTTCGGCTACTGAAAAAGCCTATATCTAGGCCTAATTATGTAATTCGATTGGTAAGAACATGAGAATCACAAAAACAAACACAATTTGTAGGCCTTTGATGCAATAAAACAATTCAACAAACCAAACTGTAGGGGAGATGATTGTATGCACCATACCCCCCACCTAAAATGAAGAGGAGATGTTTACAACTTCTCTTACAGCTGAGTTAATAGTTGTAGCAAACAAGCCAACTCCTACTTTTGTTATGAATGGATGATTAAATGAATTCCTTTCTTCCACTGAACTAATCCCACAAGTCCAACCAGCCAGTCTTCTCATTCTTATATACTGACTTAAGCCTGGTATAAGTAGGTCTACTTATAATTTCAACCACACAGTTATTTCTGGACAGTATCCCTCACAAGATTAAGTTATGGCCTTTGTTGTTTTTTTATGCCTTTATCAACCCTTTTTACTTACCAATTAGCATTTCTGACCTACCCTTCCCAACATTATTAGTTCCTAGTTCCTACAAGTACCATAAAAACTGCATCTCTGCTAGCTCCCTTTATTATATCTCCTGTTCTACCTGTTATATATCCTCCATCTGTGCCCCTAGAGAGTACAGTCTAATTTGTTTCATTGTATTTACTCAACAGACTATTCTATCCACATCTTATCAAGGAATCACCTGTAACTATAACCTTCTTATCATCCACATCTTTCTCTCACCCTTTAGTGTTCCTTCCTTCCAAAAGTTCCTTGTCTGCAGAAGCCAAGGGCTGAAATAAACATTGGTTTATTATAACTAAATTCACTACTTTCAGCCCTAATAATATTTTTTTTAACTTCCTGAAATCCTGCTGCTATTTCTCACAGTCTACATTTGAGTTACAATAGCTTCCAACCTAGAAACTCTACATAAAAGTTGAGTATCTTCATCACCACCTTTCTCAAGAGAACACGTTGGTACTGAGTTCCTACATAAAACTCATTCGCTGCACCTATTACATCTAACAAACTGCGAATGCTTAACTCCTATACTAGTCTTAACCATTCCATTTATACTTTACAGCTTGAAAATAAAAACTCCATATTAATAACAGTTTAATAAAACATTGCATTTATCCTATTTTGTAAGTTATTGGTAAATTTGTATATACTTAAGTTGAAAGTACTGTTACATGTATTAAGCCTATTTTAATGTCCAATCTCTAAGTAAAATGACTGTCTTACTTTTATTTACAAGTCTTACTATAACTATGTGTTATTTACCCAAATTAATATCAATTATAATATTAATATTAAATAATTTTCAGAAATTCATAAGAGCCTAATTTTCCTACATCCTCTCTCTTTCACTGCCCTCTCTATATTTGTTAATTTATTGTTACACAAGTTTGACAAGTTACAGAATTTTTAGGTTACATAAGAAAAATAATTAGAAATTTTTATGAGCTTAATAATTAAAGTTTGCTAACGTTCAAACTATGCAATTTCATCAATTTATTTTATCTGCATATAGAAACAGGTACAGGTTCTTGCTGCATTACTTTTTTTTGAGTGACAAACAGCTTCCCCTAAACATAGTCTAGTAATAAACCAATAAAATTAAGATAAACATGTATGAATGATTAATAATTGAAACTGGGAAATTCATTAAATTGAAGATCTGGTGACAAAAATGCATTCAAAGGAAAAAACATTACTCCTTTTACTTCATATTTTCTCAACTTTTCATTCCACTGCACACTGATACATTCACTGCAGATAGTGTTACGGTAGGTAAAGTACAGTTTCACCAAAAATGTTTTGGTAATCACTTAGATGATTCTATAGGTTAAGAGACGGAATATGAAAAGATGTATACTTATTAACAAAATTCACCTTTCCATTTAATTGAAAGACAAATCTGTAATAGAAAGGCTTCATTAAAAATTAGGCTTTCTTTTGTATATAAAAGACTTGTAATGTTTACTAAAAACTTGCCAAGTTTTGTTGAGATAAACTAAGTAAATTCATTGTTATAAGCACACATAGTTTCACACTTTGAAGGTAGATCAAATTGAACTATTTCTTATTTTTGTGTTGTATGTAGTCTGTTCTATTTGCAATAAATAAGCTTTATCTAAAGGTTTATAATAATATTATTTCTTCAAATTAGCAAAGCTGTGCCATTTCATTATAAACATCAAGTATACAGCAACAACAAAAGAGGTATTACAAGTAAATCCAACTCTTTTTTTTTTTTTCCATAATAGTTCTTGATGTTTGTAATGAATAACTAGGTATCTGATTTTGCTACATATGTGTTTGTTACTCAATTAAAGGGGCAAGAAAAATGTAGCATTAATTAGCATTTTATTTTATATATACAATTGAATATACTGATAATTCCCATTTTTAGCTTTTACACACACCATGTATAATTTATTACGGTGTTTTAATATAGGAGAGACAGTAAAACGTTTTTACTTTAAAGATACAATAGTTTGAAGCATTTTTGGTACTTCCTAGAACAGCACAAAGAAAAAACAATCTTTACCTTTCTGGAAAAAAAAAAGAAATATTAATGTTTGAAGACAAAGGTATTGAGTTTTTTTTAACTCTATCTACCAGCACCAAATAATGATTTTTCATTTTTATTAGCATAGTTAGATTTTAATTTTCTTTAAAAACTGAATATCATACGGCCAGAAAGTGACAAAGTCACTGATCAAGTCTGACTTAAAGCTGTATATAATTTTAAGAGTTTTACCTAAATATCAAATAGTACAAACACCATTTTTCATTTTTTTGCCTTGGTAAACATGATTGTCTTGTGCCCCACTTGTATATTAATGAATATATGATGGCATTTGGTGTCATGTCTTCAAAGAGCTAATAACAGTCATGGAATTCCAAGAAAGTCGAAGAATTCTTATGGAGTTTAGTTGTAGTCATGGGATTTCACTGAAAATCTTTCACCTGAATGTTACTGCAGAATACACAATTGAATGGTAGTTCTTGCAGACTTTCAATTTGTCATGTGTGTTTGTTTTTTTCTCTTCACTACTGAAGTTGTATGTTATCCATTTTCACAATATATTTTAATATGAAGCATTCACTAGTTGTTAGGAGTGGTGTTGCTACAGCTACCTACAACAGTTACCACAAAATTCACTTATGAAGTGTTCGTGATTCGTCACTAGACTCCACTGAAGAGGTTACCATGCATACATGCAAGACTGGGTTTAAATAGACTATGCCTGGAAAGTGCATTTTCAATGGTACTCGAGTAACTGAAGGCCCACAGCTAAAAATTGTCCCAAACAATGATAGAAAGGCAAAGTATGTTTTGTGTGGCATGAAAGTAGATTTGTTAAACGTAACTGCAGCAAGTACCAAACTTACTTGGAAGGCATATATAAAAAAAACATAACAAAAGTGGCTATAAAGAAAACGATGTTTAGGGCTGACAAGTTATCACACACAATGGGTAAAACTACAGTGTTTGTATAATTGGAGATTTTTCTTTTTAGATCAGGGTTTTCCAGGTACATAGTGAAAGGGTCTGGTATAACATTGATTTAAGTGGAATCTCAAATTGTTTCTATGTATTTAGATTTTTAAATTTAAGTAGTTTTGGCTTACTGAAATGCATATTCAGTGGAATGAATTAGCTTTCTTACAAGTTTTAAAAGGTGAATTGCATGTTGTTCTGCAATGTAATTAGAGTAAAACATTTCTGCAGTTGTATAGAAGTGGTATACCTAATTGCTATAGTTTTCTGTAATGGACTGCAGAGAATTATCTGTGCTAGATATTTAGCTAAACTTCATAATGTGATGTGAGGATAATCAACCACTAGAAATATCTGATGTCATAGTTCTGACAAAGAATTTGAGTTGCTGTAACTTACAAATGATGAAAATTTATGAAAATAAAAAATGATGCAAGTGCAATCATTATTGAGCAATGGGAAAAAAAACTTAATGAATCAATTCCATCTCACCATGCATGTTGATTTACGACAGCTAACATTTCAATTATGGGATCTATTTCATATTATTTATACAAATGGTGAGAACATTTTCTTCCTATTCTAAGCAAAATCTCACCAACCCAAACAATACAGAATGTGTTGACAAAATAAAAAAATCTTGACATGAGCAAATGAAAAAGGGCTAGTTTTAATATTGATGTGTTATTTACCAATGTTCCAGTACAAAATACTATAGAACCCCTTTAAAGAAAAGTACTCAAATTTGATACAGCTTTTTTTATATTCCACTTTGACCCTGTTAACATGCAGCACATTTGCCTATCTGGAACAATATTTTAAACAAAAGTACAGAACCACTTGAGTAATATCTTAATGAAGCATTTTTAATAGTGAACTACTTCCTTCCAAATACATGAATATTATTACAAAACCTCTCGTGTTGTGTGTACTTTTTTTTTCTTGCCATCACAAAAAGTGAAAACATCTTTGGTGATTTCAATATTTCTGTGAGCCTGAATGATATGACACTAGACAAAGAAAGTTAGAAAACAAACATTTTTATGCAGTTATATTACCCAATACAATTCATTAAAAATGTACATCCAACAGTAAGGGGAAAAAAAACTTTTTTTAAAAATAACGACAAAACTAGAACAAAAGTGAAGGTAAAAATAAGTTACTGTGTGCCAACAACAGCATCAAAAATGAATCCTTAAGAAAACACAACAGTAATTTATAAGTACTTTTATACCATTAAAAATAATGTGATTTCAAATAATCCACACTTGAAAATAAAATACCTCAAATTCTGTAAAAAAGTTTAAATACGTTTAAAGAGGATGTCAAATATTGCATCGTAAACAACAATTTTGTTTTTACATATAAAGAAACTTGATTATCAAGCATACAAGAAAAGTCTTAAAGTAATACATGAAGCAGAATATTACAAAAGGAAAAGAACAGTTGAATGTCAATATAAACTGAACTGTCTCCTGATCACGTGCGACATTAAAGGAATTTTGAAGCCTGATACTACATGAGCTGTATTGACTTATTTCTTCTCAGAAGGCAATGCAGAACCAAACAGGCACATGAATGTGAAAAAACTAGTATCTTAAGAAATTTTTTGAAAAACATTTTGTTCCAAAAATGTGACTTTTTACTTTTACAATTAAGTACTTCGATATTTCAAGGAAACTTGACTATTCATCAATAAAATTACACACCTGCATACTAATAACATCAATATCTAATCATAGGTAAAATTATATGTACATGTAGTTTTAAATATTTGCTACTCTAAACATACAAAACATTCACAAGCCATTTACACTTGCATTCAAATGCCAGAGGCATGTTGTAACTTATATGGTAAATTAGCACTCAATGCATTAAGGTGATATATTAGATAACAATATAATAACTGTTGCCACATCTAACCCATTAAATTTCATTGTTTCCATTTAGGAACACGTTTTTAATTACTATTTCTACCTATATAAAGATGTCATAGAAATGTAATTCAAAGGAGTGCAATTTCATTAAAACTTGCATAGCTGCTTATAACATTCAGTGTTTCACCATATTCTGTTAAAATCACAAGTACTGAAGTGGTTCCTGATTAAACTTTATTTTGATAAGTACTTTTATTTAAGTGTTACTGATTATAGCCAGACTTTCAATACATGATTATTCTTTTGCAGCACGTGTATTTCATGAGAATATTTAATTAATTATGTATAAATTGCAGCATTAAGGGAAAACAAAGTTGAGTTCCAGCCAGTGTAAATGCTTTGTTCTTTCATACTATTTGGAGTTCTTTAATATTTGCAAAGTTACAGTTAATGCAACTCTTCAAGCTATTACCTCAAAATAGTTGATTTGTTTTAAAATCGATTTTGAGTATTTGTGAATGTATGTATGTGTCACTCTCCATAAAATGCAAAAATTCTAGAAGAAAACCAGTTGTTTACAGAAAAAAAGTGATCATAACTTGCTTCAAAGCAACAAGAATGTTCAAAATTGTAAACACAATTTGCTTCCTTATGTTTCTAGGAGAGTTAATTTCAGCAATAAGGACATGGATGAAGAGTAAGGTGATCATGAACCACCAAGTTAATCCCATGGAAATATGAGTACTGAGCACAAAGAAAAGAAATTGTACACCACATAAGTGATATGAAAAAACAGCAAAGCAAAAAGAACTAAAATGTTTACAAAAGAATGATTCAGATCACTGACTGAGTGATACCCTGGGTTATGCTCATTCTCTCCAGTTAATATTATTTATAAAGCTTTCCAATGAATATAATCAGGTTCTGATAGCAAGAAACACGTATGCTCAGGAAAATAGAAATTCCTATAGATTTACTATTCAACAATGCAAGTTTCTTTTATTCGGCTGGCATATTCATTTCAATGGGATACCATAAACTTTCTAGAGGAGAAACATACTGGAAGAGATCAGATAATTTTGCTGTTCCTCTTGGCTCAAAAGAAATATCCAGGAGCAGACTGAGGGAAAAAAAACATTTACACGTATCACATAATAAAATCTTGGACACCACAGATAAAATTGCAAAACTGAGACCATTGCTCTAATTGATTAATAAACTGTTGCAACAGTTTGTTGTTTTTCATGAGAATTTGTCAGTTTGTGAGTGTATTTTCTCACATTTTGGTTCCCACACCTGAAAAATATTTATACAAGTAAAATCAATAAGGTTTGCTTACAGTCTGTGGCACTTGTGTTTATGTTTGTTTTTTGAATTTCATGCAAAGCTACTTGAGGGCTAGCTGCACTAGGTGTCCCTAATTTATCAGTGTAAGACTAGAGAGAAGGCAGTTAGTCATCACCATCCACTGCCAACTCTTGGGTTACTCTTTTACTATTAAACAGTGGGATTAACTGTAACATTATAATGCTCCACAGCTGAAAGGGCAAGCATGTTTGGTGCGACTGAGATTCAAACCTGTGACCCTTGGATCATGAGTCTAATGCTTTAACCCACCTGGTCATGCTGGGCCCACTTGTGTTTATCCAATGGTTATCCTTTCATGTTTGAAATATACTGTTGAAGGGCAGTATTTACTGATGACTGTCTCTTTTAAGATAAGCTTCCTCCCATTAGTAATGGTGGTGCTTATACAGTTTTCTCTGATAACTTCTTCACCTTCTACAATCTGATGACAAAACTCCAAGAGTATAAAAAGCATTAAGGACAGCTAAGGATAATTAGCCCAAAAAAGTGCTCAATGACAGATTCAAAATCAATGATGAAGACCACACCCATAAGTATCACACTGATTGTAAAAATATTAGTTGTTATATGGAATGATAATCATCCTGTAACTGTGGTTATAAACTAACAAACCCTTGATATCCACTTATTCATGCTCAATGCCAGAAAAGTACTATAAAGATAAGAAATTTCTATAAAGCAGCCTAATCTCATCGACACATACAATAAAAACACTAGAAGAGTTGATCTGCTGGATCACTTTGTATCTCAATGCAGACCATCAATTTGATGGTACTTTCATATATCTTGTCAAAGGTTAAATACGTTGTGCACAATAGGTGAGACAAGACCCTGTAAAGTTACAGAGGAAACATGAATCTACTGCAAGCATGGAACTAGGTTAGTACAAACACTAGAAGAACAATACAAGAATGATGTTCTAAGGATGGGAGTTGCTCCTCCATAACCATTGTATGAAAGTTTATCATGAAAGTTATGTTTATGCTGTTGTTTACAATTTTGCTTGTGTTGAAATAATTATTTTGCACATACAAAAGTATGTGTGTAGTTTTAAGCAACAAGAAATAACACAATTATGTACCAGTATATTTTTTCAACTTAATGTCTCCAAACAATCTTCCCATTATTGAAAAACAGGTCACAGCCATTGTTCACATGTGAAAACACCTCATTTATTATGTAAGCACTTATGACAGTTATAAAAAATAAATGTCTGATATTTAGTGTAAGGTTCTAAAAAAATAGGCTAAGCTTCTAGAAAATAAACATGTCTGATACTTAGTATAAAGTTCTACAAAATAACATTCCTACAAGTGTGATAAAGATGGAAAATGATTAATATTATTAAATTGGAATTAACTTTCAAATCTTTTTCAAACCAAAGATTGAAAAGTTGACCATTTGCATTTTGTAATGTGGATGCTATATACTGAGTCAAGGCTGTCTACTGAACTATTCAGCATAATCTTTTATGCATTTTTCCTACAAAAGTACAAATAGTTTTTAATTTATTTAGTTTACAATGAATACAAATTTATGAATAAATAAATGAATGCATTCAAGTTGAACACAAATGTACTGTCTTAATCTACTGTATCAAAAGAGAAATGAAAAGTGCATGCTAATTAGGTCCAATAAATGCAATAGCCTATCAGGTATACTTAGATTTGTGATAAGAAAATATACACTTCAAAAAAAGAAACGCAAAAGGGATATTTTGTTATTTTAAAGAGAAATATAAGTACTAAAGTTACAAGCTCAGAGTATGTGATGCTACACGTGTTAAGGCACTGACAGTCAGACCAAAATGACAATAAAAGTTGTGCACTTTGAAAAGGGATGAAAACAGATTTTTCCCCCCAAACGCATTCTTGTTCAATAAATTTGTTTGAAAGATCTGTATGTTCTGCAAATGCACCATGTGCAAAATCCCTATACAAGTGACGGGTTCTTGGTTTACATAGCTCAGTGTTAAGCCACCAACACGCAATACAGTTAAACCAAAAATGACTGATGCACAATGCAACACCATTATTCGCTTGGAAGCAGGCAAATCTCGATCAGATGTTGCCAGAGCTGTGAATGTCTATCCAAGCACCATTACAAGACTACGGAATCATCACCAACAACATGGGTCAACTTGTGACTGTCCATGATCTGACAGACCTCGAGTGACCGTGCCCACACAAGATCACTACATGTGGTTACATCACCTTCGAGATAGGACCACCACTGTGACGTCAACTGCCTCAACTATACGAGGGCTGTGTAGGATTTCCGATCAGACCGTACACAACCGTCGACGAAATTCTTAGGCCCCATGTGCAACCCATCATGGTGAACGTCAACGATGTTTTTCAACATGACAACACCCGTCCTCATAGAGCCAAACTCACCACTGTCTTCTTGAGACACCACAACTCACATCTGCGATGTCGACAACCTCAACCACAGACTCTACCTCAGCTTGGAGCAGCTTCGTTGGCTGAGTGGTCAGCCATTCCACAGGATGTGATTCATCATCTCATCCTTTCCATGGGCAGGAGATGCCAAGTAGTTATTGATGCTCACAGGGGGGAATACTCATTATTAACGTTGAGTGACGTTACTCTTCAACTAGTGAGCGTGGACTTCGCCTTTGCAGACTTTGGATATTCAGCAGGGAATGTGCAAAGTTTCATACATGACATACAGAACTACCTGGAATAAACTTGTTAACAATGTCTCAAATTTTGCCTTTCTTTTTTTGAAGAGTACATTTCATATATTCAGAAAAAAGTTCTTAGAAAATCTAAAAAATGTTTATTTTTTAATCCTGAATTAAGTGAAACTTAACTGAACTCTATGTATATGAAAAAAGGAGCCCCCAGTAGCACAGCAGTACATCTGCAGACTCACACTGATAGAAACCAGGTTTGGATGCCCATGGTGAATAGAGCACAGATAGCCCACTGTGTAGAGCTTTGTGCTTGATTTCAAACAAACAATGAAGAAAGGAACCATAATCACATTTGTTTGGAATATGTGAAACAATGGAAGACTTTCAATGAGACATCAACAGCCTCACTTGTGTAGCTATTATAGCTTGATAGAAAGTGCAAGTAGAAATGTAATGACATTAATACAAAAAGATCATAAACTTGCACTTACCCTCTTACTGAGGTAAAGATTAGACACTACAATAATAATGTTGCTTAGCTCTATTAACCCCTCTAAGTAAGGTTATTTCAAGGAGTAATACAGACTTGCAAAAATTAGTATAATTTGGAATTTCTCCTCTTAGCATATATATGGAATGATTGCTGATGTAAGTATTCTAAGGATTATGGGATACCACAACAAGACCCTGGTTTAGTTGTAGTAGTTTTGTAATTCATTATTTTACATTCTATATTTTCCATATATGGACACATTCTTTGCCTTCTTACAAGCCTCCGAGCTAAACAGTTATACTGAAAGTTCCTAAAACCATTTAGTAAATAACAATTTATATTCTTTGTGTGAATGCAGATTTTGTGTTATTTTTACAATTATGTATTTGTGCTTCCTTTGCTGAGTTCATTATTATTCTCTGATCAACATTCATGAGCAGGTGTTTGAAAAGCAAGCCTGCATTGAAACCTAGATGTCAGGTGAATGAGGGAAGAGTTCTATGTAATAAATCACAGGATATACCTGTGAAATCATGTTAAGGGAAAAAATTAAAAAGATTAAAGCTGTGAATAAAGCAAACCTTGTTGGGGAAGGTAGCCAGTCAAAACCATCAACATCTTAATTATGTTCAAACAGTGGAAAATAAACATCAACAGAATGAATGAAAAGAGAAAACCTATGTGCACATAGCTTAATCTGTGTACCTAAAACTGTGTCCATATACACGAGTTACTACTACATCAGTATATGAATTTATAAAATAAATTGTGTGTAAAGTAATCAGAAAATAATTTAAGGATGACACTTTTTAACAGCATAAATAGATAAATGATTAAAGCCTAGCAAATTAAAAGAAACATTATTAGACAACCATGTGAAGTATGCGAATTGTAAAATTAGGTAATACTATTTTATATACAGAAACAAAATGTTGTTGTAATTCTGCTGGGAAACTAATGATACTATCTAAAAAGTTCAATATAAAAAAGCATGGTATGAAAAAAAGTATCTAAGGTGCAATTTGACTTAAAATGTTAGATTTAAAATTTAAATAACATATATGCATGGATGAAGAACATACCTCACAAATTTGATCAAGAGTTAGAAGAGTATGTTGCAATAAACCAATGAATCATGCATATTAAACTGTTAGCTTACCTTACACCCTTTTAGTAATAAATACAAAAGCACTGTTAGTGGGATCAGTCGGAAAAAAAAAAGAGCAGAAAAAAAAATTCACATTATTTTCTACAGTGAACATTATTACAATTTAAAGTCTAAGCTAAACAAATATTGTTGACTGATGGTTAAGTCTCTTTGAGCCTGAATATGTAGAGTAAATATCCTTTATAGTATGTGATGAGCCAAGGAATTGCAAGACAACCTACCATGCAGTGGACAAAAGATAATCACAAGTCTAATATTCACTTAGAACTTAGATTAAAATGTATAATATGCACAAGGTTATCGGATAATAGGTAACTGGAGAAATAATATTAAAAAGGCATTAATAAGATATATTTTTAACAAGTTCTTTACTATTTCTTTTTACTGTGTAAATCCTTTTGACATAATTCTGATACAACTGACCAACTAGCTAATACTGTTCACTGGTAATCAATTTCTATTTATATTATTGTATGAGGTAAAGCCTTTCTTCACTTTACCAACAAATATTCATTACATAATCTAGAAACTAGGTGAATTGTGTCAGGTATGCAATATTTCACAGATAAAAAAAAATTGTGATTAGAGCAATTGGAACAAGTACAAACAAGAAGGGCACTCAATAGAGCACATACTTCTGCCACACAACATTGATTCTATGCTGTCCTAAAAAAAATACAAAAAAAATCTATGTGTGCATTAGTAATGATAGACACAAACAACTTTTGACATAAAAATGAGGAATAATATTCTACATGTCAATCACGTTTCATCAAAATTCTACAATTTTCTACCGAGTTATAGAGCAAAAACAGAAAAATAAAAGTTTTTGGCTTTTTATGATCTTGACCTTTCACTTTGACCCTCGAAAAACTAAATGCTTTTTAGTTTAGTCTAATTGGAAATGTATGCTAATGCTTATTCAAATCCATTCAGCTTCTTGAGAAATCTTATTGACAAACCCACGGGTGAAAAGATAACCTCCATCCACCTTTGGATTATGAATGACATAAATGCAAAAGTAATGTCACCAGGAAATTAAAAAGAACCTACAGAAATAAATTTGTATCTTGTTAAAAGTAACAGCTGTAATTATAAATAAGTAAAAAACAAATTACTGACAGAAATCAGAAGTAAATTCTAACTGTTAAATTGAATATCAACTATCTTAATGAGTAGGTACCATAACAGAAATAACTTTGTCTATACAAGATGGAAATGATTCTATTGGAACTGCCAAGTATAAAACAAATATTTTTTTTAAAAACTCTACTATATATTTTACAACACTGAGAAATATGTAACTGTACACCAGTTAAAAAGTTTTAAAGAGATGTAATTTAATAATATTTACATATCTCATTACAGCAAATATTTCATGTGAATTGCTTTCAATCTCACAGTTCAAAACAACTGTTCTTTGACAAGAAAATGATACAGTAGATTTCCGTGTATTTCAAAACTACTTGCATAACTGTTAAAAAAAAAAAAAATCAACTGAAAAAACTAGAAGTGAGGCATACACACTTTTCCTGCAAACAGTTCTGAAATAACTGTAATCCACAGTGCTAGTACAAAGAAAATGTATGAAAGGCCCACATGATGATGGCTAGGAAGTTGATATGGTTCTCCTCCAATTTCCTCCATGGTGAAACCAAGTGGGAATATGACTGCTGCCAGGCAGAACAATACCACTAAAGTAAAGATACAAATTTAACTGATGCTTCATAGGTTTTGTGAATTCAGAGAGAAAACAAACATGTATCAAGAAAACAGTCAGTTTGCCACAAAATTTGTTTAATTTTCAGTTATGGTTTTCAACATTCCATAAAATTCACCTGTATTTTAAAAAGAGAATTTATTTGTAGTCTAATCAATAACTCAAATGATGAGGCAAGTAGTAGCACTTAAATCCATAGTATTCCTTAACCTCATGTTTCATAAGTAACCAAAACAATAACGTTTGTGAAATCAAGCTTGACCAATAAAAAGGCAGAAAAGTGTAGTCAAGGCAGTCAAATAAGTTCCTTTCTGAACCAACCAAAGTTAGGATCATTCATGAAATGATATCTTGATGCATTCATACATTAATTACTGGTAAAAATCAGTTTGATTAACAACTTCTAATATATAGTAAAGTCTGTGAATTTTAGTAACACTATGTTCCAACAATGGCTTCTATATCATGTTGCTGAGGAAACCTAACATTGCTTTAGTCTGTGTACTGAAAGTATAAAATGAAATGCGTAGTTAATAAAACTGGAAAAAGTATCTGTTGATTTCTTAAATTTAGTATCTATTAGTGATATAAACAGAAAATAACTAAATTCAGGAATGAATTGATATATTTTACTTCCATCATGAATTTTATGCAGCACTTTGCTCTAGGCTAAGGGATCTTTCACTATGTCTCTACTTTAGGATTAGTATACCAACATTCACTACACTTAAGGTTTCATAAACAGATTAGCCATCTCTCTTAGTGCACTGCCAGATATTCGCATACCACTAGCAACTCCCACTTAATTTCATGGGATTTTGTGTGAATTACACCACTGTATAATGATATCATTATGCAACAAAAGCTCTCCACCAATAGGAGGGTGATACAACATCATGCACACTAATTGAAGGAAACTGATTTCTATACTATTGCAAAGAACAATAAAATAATGAAGGAAAATACTTTTAGGAAGTTAAAAAAAAAAAGAACTTAATTTTCTCAACTACATGTTATATGAAACTGTATATACATAGAACATACAGGTGAAGTACAAGTAACAATACATGTATTTCACCTAGAACAGTTTAATTTCTAATCTCTTACTCTGAAACAAACAGCAAGTAAATATATTTCAATTACCTTCATAATATTTACTTTAGTACCAACTATATAATTACAACTAAATCAACCATATGGTATCAACTGTACAGTAAGATTTACCCCAAACTATACAACTTCCAACTTGTTAAAATGAATTCTCCCACAGAAATAGCTTCAAAGATTCTCAGCACTAGATCACTGGTAACAAAAAAACAGAAAAGTGACCTGGCATATGAGAATATAAACATTAAGATGCATTCTTACTGAAATGTTTGTGATGTAATTAAATAGCAAAGAAAATATCAATATATAAAATTATAAAAAGAAATATAAAAGAAATAAAATTGATATAATTCTATAAAGACTTAGCTTTTTAATGTCTGAGCATCTACCAAATAAACATACTCACAAATACATATAGCTATTAATAACTTAGTTTTCAAGGAAAGGCTGAGACAGTTGGCACTGAAGGTCTCTCTTGGATTTAAATAATTTTATATTACATAAAACAGTTGAATGGTTGGTTTGTTTTTAAAACACTAAACATTAAATTACACAAAACAAAAAGAAACTTTGCATTTTATTTATATCCAAAATGTGTAATTTGTACAATATATGAAACTATTAGATTTCCTTGGATCAAATTTATAATGATACTTCTATGAAGATGTCAACAGTTTGCTTTCACAACCCAAGGTTTTGATGTTTTTTCAAAATACCTGGGCAGAAAAAAAAAAAGATAAATTTCTTGGACCTACAGTAGATCTCATTTTCAATGCTGTAAGTGTAGGAAAAAAGCACAGCATAAGTAAAGACTTCAGTTCTACTATTTAAGTCTTTAAATAATCATATTAGTGTAAAAAGAAACTGACTGGGTATTTTTATATTCCTGAGAAATAAGTACCAAGTGCTATCAATTATGCTTACTTATTGATGCAATGTATTTTCTCAAGAAACTGAATTATATAAAACACTTACTTGCAGAAAAACCAACCCATCTTGCATAATGAATTACATGCATATTCCACCGAGACATGAAGAGAAGACCAATGGTGGCTGTCACACAAAGGGCTCCAATGATGATACAGATCAAAGTCAGCATCCATTCTGGCTGGAGATTTGGTGAAAAGCAAAGCTGAGAACGACCATATATTGTCATACATGTCTGCATTAGGCCTATCCGAGTATCACCTGAATCATATAAGACATCACCTAATCTGTTCTCTCAAAAGAATCAATATCAATGGTAAATTACCTCTGTTTAAGAGTAACCTACAACTATATTAATATATAAGCAAAAATAATATGCACACACAAAATTAAAAAATGTAATTTATGCCAAAATACATTATGTATTATGCTGTAATCAAGATAAACATAAAATAGAAAAAGTTTACTGTATCATAAGAGAGAGAAGTAATACAAAATAAAAAATATTTTAGTAGTACTTCACTATCATGTATTTAATTAACATAAAAGTAACAAACAGAAAAAATACTTTGTGCCAATGGGTATTTCTCCATAAACAACGAAAAATAATACATTCAATTTTATTCAGAATAAATTATCATACAATAAATTTGGTAAAATGCCACTTACATAGTTAAGAAAAATTATTTCTTTTCTAAATGTAAACAAATTCATAGAAAAATAATTTGAATTACAACAAAACTTAAACTGTTCACTTGGTCTTCAAAAGACAGAACACAATGTAAAAATAAAGCTATTTGCCAATATTAATATCTTAAATTATTTTAAGATATCTTTGGTAGCTCAATATTTATATGTAATGATAATGATGTAACTGAGATTAGTGCAAAATTCTAAGTTATGTTGAAAAATGTACAAATATACAAAGACAAAAAAAGAAGTGTGAAATTTCTATTCTTATGGAATAATAGTAAATTACAAAAATATAAATTTTCTAAAACATTTGTAACAACTTTAATTTGTAATACATTGCAATTCAAGAATTGATTTATATGAATATAAACACATATATAAATTCTCAGTTACCAGTTAAGACTGCATATTTTGTCAGTCTTTGTTTTATAGGGTGTCAGTAATGCCTCCTACTTCTGGTACAGTATTTTTATTTTTCAAGATAATATTACATGCAATTACTTGCACATATGCAGAAAATTGATAAAAGGTCTTTAGCTAATTATTAAATGAAAAATAACTATATCTGTAATCACAAATCAATCACATGGTCAAACTGATTAGCTGACACAAAATACACATCTGTAGCTACAAAAATGACCAATATATGCATCATGGTATTTGGAAATGGTAGAACATGCAACAAGCACATAGATTTCACATTATCAGTATCCCCAGGAGCTTCTACTTAAAAAGCAAGTAATTATTCCTGTGACCCTTTGATAGCAAATACCACAATAAATGGTATTGTGTGTGTGTGTGTGTGTGTGTGTCTATGCTGATATACATCATCATGCAATTGAGTGAATAATGATATATCAATATGGAAATAATGTTGTTAATACATACCAGTCAACCACATGAGAAATAATCTGTAGTTGTGTTTATATCAAAGTTTTTAAAACCATTCACTGCCATTACTATTTTTAATTTTGTACTACTGATCAAAAGGGAAGATGGAAGTCAATGACATTCTAGCACCCATCATTCAAAGTAAGGTATTGAATTTCACATTTACTCATATAATGCATCCACACCTTAATTAAAGGGAAGGAAATATTTCTAAGTATTGCACAGATTTCAAACCCTACTTATCTGTCTCTAAATATAGTTCTATCACAAGTTCAACTATGCTCAGGAAGAAAGAGCTTGGTGTCTACTATAACAATAAGATTTATTTATACCATAACTAATAACGTATTGCTGACATTTTAAATTCACACCAGTCATTAGATTTGTTTAGTAACACAAAAACATTTTTAAGACAATTATCTTGTAATTGTAAAAATCAGATTTAAAACATAAGGAGTCTTCAGTCTACTAGGAACTACGTGCTTGTTTGTAATTACGAACCTTACCCAGTATCTGTGTGGAACTAGAGTAAAAGTAAACACCAAAATTTGAAAATAACAATGTTAATATCACGAATATATTTATTAATCCTCCCCAAAAAACATAAAATGGGACTAACGTAACAATCCGAAAAGATTAGAGTTACCAAATATAGTTTTATATATATAACCTGAATAACATATAAGTAACACTAACATAAACTGGAATAAAAAACAATCATAATGTCTCACCTCCTACTTCAGTAACAATCCAATCTGGTAGAATTAAACTAACCACTGCAAATATATCGGCAGACAAAAACAGTGCTCCAGAAATAACTGTCAACTTATCCATTTTTACCTCTGTTATTTGCATGATATCTCTCTCTTTCCAAACAATGTTGATTTCAATACATTCGAATCATTTACGAAACACCATAACATGCCTTTCTTTCGCGTTTATATTTATAAAATGGAGTATAAAGTATTTCGACAGCATTGCCACCTGGTATCATTTATTTATTTTTTGGTGAAAATGAATAAGCTGTATGCCAAGTGACTCATGTCATCACCATTCTTTTTATATTTCTAAGATATTCGAAACATAGTTTTAGGGGTGAAAAATATGGTTTCAAAAGAGGGCGAAAATACAGTTTCGCAGGTCATGTTAAACAGAATATATTTAATTCCGAAATACTTCGAGATTAAATAGTGGCTAATAAGTAAATTTAAAAAAATATATCACAATATCTAACACATTCAATCATACATATGTTCAACTCTTTCTATAAGGTATCTTTATGAAGTTTAAAACGAAATCACAGAAAACAATGGAAGTTGAACGAATTACAAATCCCAGTCACACCAAACGCGCTCGAACTTTCAGTCGTTGGGGCATTATAACGTGACGATAAATCCCGCTATTCGTTGGTAAAAGAGCAGCCCAAGAGTTGGCGGAAAGTGGTAATAACTAATTGCCTTCTCTCTAGTCTTACACTGCTAAATTAGGGACGGCTAACGCAGACAGCTCTCGTATGGCTTTAAGCGAAATTCACAAAACAAGCAAACACATTTTATCCTTACTTGACCTATATTATATGTTACCTTTCTTCACCAAAACGTGAAATAAAAATAAAAAGCAGTTTCATATGCTGTTGGGCTGTAGCATTTGCAACAAAACATTTCTTCGCTTATCTTAGAAAGATGAGTGTGATGTGGAATTAAATGTATGAAAAACCCGATATGAAATATACCAATGTTATTGTTTACACCAGCCATACATTGTCTAACTCCTTTGTGCTATTTAACCTTGCTGCAGTCGACGTTACTGGACAGTTTCTGTTCTTGCATTAGTGTGTTCTTTGGCCTCATGTACAAATTCAAGAATACCTGAAGACCGGCCCCCCAGTGGCTCAGCGGTATGTCTGCGGACTTACACGCTAAAATCCGGGTTTCGATACCCGTGGTGGGCAGAGCACAGATAGCCCATTGTGTAGCTTTGTGCTTAATTCAAAACAACAACAACAACAACAACCTGAAGACCGCGACACCTACCCTGTTATAACGTATGTAATAAGACGAGTTATCAAGGTTGGCAAGTGTACAATTTAATAATTGTTAATATATTCTAATTATCATTTGTAGTTATGGTAGTGTGCTGTAAAAGCTACCAACCTGTATTATTGCTAGTAAAGTAGTGAAAGAGAAGTGATCAAAACCAGCGATGTAGCTAGTGTTAGTTTGGCTACACCACAGTTATTCGTACATCTTACAATGGGGGTGAAAGACCATGAATAAAATATGAGTGTGCACCAACAGATAGAATTTGTAAAGCTATAAATGCAATTCACAGATGAATTTGATGGATCAGACAGATATGTGTGAAAAGTAAGCATCATCAAGAACTATAAAGATACCCAGAGATATGTTCTACAAAACATTTGTCACTTTGACTTCCATAATAGAGATGACATATTGAATGCTGAAGAAAAAATAATTCAACATTTAAAAAAGAAAAGAAGTGTTTTAAATGAATTAGAAGTGCATCAGTGTCAGTGTGTTACCATTTCTATCTTTATACAAATATCTAAATCCACTGGAAAAACTTTACTGATATTGGAAGGTACAGTCATTTGCTGATAAAAAAAAAAGCAACACTTCTTTGTTATGCTGTCATCACCATTAAAAATTTACGATCCTTCTTCAGGAGCTTCCATTCGTTTGTAATTGCACTATAAATTTTTGCTTCAATCTGAACCATGGAGAAGACTTCATCAGACAAAAATGACTCCTACACGTTTGTCATGTGATATTTTTGTTCTGGGAACCAAGTGAGTATTTAATGAGCATTCTGACGGCTTGGCACTATTTGATTGATTGGATGACAGCCAATTAAAGAAAGCGGTAGAATCACCCTCTTTTGGGGCCACTGGCAGAGGCTGAGTAGGAGCACTCCATTGGTAACCTAATAATTTGTTAGAAGTATATTAAATTGCAATGTTTGTAGATTTTACATGTTAACAGATTATGAGTGAAGGCCTTTAACTGCAAGTAAGAAATGATACTCTTGCCAGAATAATTTTTTTGTTTACCTTAAGACAGCCATTAAATCTTAATTTAAAACAATAAACACTTGTGACACTAGTACATTCAATGATATACCAAATTTATGTGTAAAAAGTAGTTCTTACAGAGTTGTGGTGTACATAAAAATAAAAACACTCCATACTTTACATACTAGTGTGTTCCCATTCTACACGTACATAACTGTTTGTTTGTTTTTTGGAATATCGCACAAAACTACTCCAGGGCTATCTGTGCTAGCCGTCCCTAATTTAGCAGTGTAAGACTAGAGAGAAGACAGCTCGTCATCACCACCCACCGCCAGCTCTTGGGCTACTCTTTTACCAACGAATAGTGGGATTGACCATAAAATCATAACGCCCCCACAGCTAGGAGGGCGAGCATGTTTAGCGCGACGCGGGCGCGAACCCGCGAATAACGAGTCGCACGCCTTAACGCGCTTGGCCATGCCGGGCCACGTACATAACACTTACATTTAAATTTTCAATTATTGTATGCGTTAAAAATATTTGGAAATTTGTATTCAACACATTAGCAGCCATTTGAATTCATCAGATGGTTTTGAGAGCATGTGTATGATTTGAAGTTTTGAAATTTCAGCTAGAATGCTGGTTTCAGTATTTACGAGCGAGAGGGATTCAAGATTCTCAGCTGTCAATTGGATCTCCAGTTTTGTTTTCATTATCTTTAGGTTCAAGGAATTTCTTTCTCAGAGGAATTGAGTGGTGAAAATGTCAAAAGGAAATGATACACTTGGTGTAAGTTGTCATATGCTTTTCAATATATAACGTAGTTATCCACCAACTGAAAACTCACACATTAAATACAGTTTGTGTCTTTGAAAAGTCTTGCATGAAATAGCATCCTATGTTTTACTTTGTGGTTAATCTTAATTGAATCATTGATGTCAACTATCTTAGTTTGCACCTTTTCCAAGGCAGTGTACTAGTTTTCTAAACTTGAAAAATGTTACACTTCAAATCTATTTTTTTAAGATCTAGGTGTGGCATTAGCTGAGTTATTATATTTAGAGAGCCATAGATATGTCCTTTTCCTTTATTTTGCCGCCCTAACACAGCGGGATGTCCGCGGATCTATAACTCTAAAGATAGGATTTCGATACCCGTGGTGGACAGAGCACAGATAGCCCATTGTGTAACTTAATGCTTGATTTCAAATAAAAACAACCCTTTATGTCAGCAAACCTCATATCAGCATCCAGTTGGTCCTGTTCTGCAAAGTCTCTCGCGAGACCTCCTATCGCTTGATGAAATACCACGTTAAAAGTATAAATCCTGTATATAACCATACGTGTTGTAGTTGTATCATCTTTTACAGATTTTCTTTCATCAACCTTTCGTTTTTTCTTCCTTCAGATATCTTGACTTTATCGCATTCCTCAACATCCAACAGGCCGAACCAATAAATGTTACTCAAAATTTCGTTTGTCTGAAAAATTAATTCACTTTAGCTACAATGCGTCATCTTCAATGCTCTCATCTGAATTGTACATTCTTATATTTGCCTCCAAGCCTGAACTAAATCACGTCCACTTATTTCAAAGTGTTCTGATATAGGTGTGATACGATGAGAAATGGACATGAATGCATGAGTGGTCAAAGTTGTTAAATACTTCATAAAGCCGTGCAACCTCTGCTTCTTGGTAGCATCACGTGACTTCGAATGCCGCGATATAACTTGATATTTAATTAGGACTGGGAAAAATGCTTAGTAGTAATCTGTAGATGTCCAAAACACAGCTGATAATACACTCGATTTGCTTGATCAACGTCAGAACACACGAAGAAATAGAAAGTATTCTTATGGATATCAAAAATATTTGTACAAGTGACACAAAATTTATAAAATGGAATTTGGAGAAAGTTCGTTCTTATTGGTTTGATCATATGAATATTTCTTGTTTCACCTTTAAAGACATTCCACTTTCCTTTGAAGGCATAACCTTTGGTCAAATTGGAAAATACTCTGAATGACAATCTTGTATTTTATGGATATGCTGATAAAGGTATAATGTTGCTCTATTTAGACAATATCAAGTTATTACGGCGATTGTACATCTTAAACACGAATATTACGAAGATAAAGTGAATATGTTTCCAAATGCTCTGGAAGTGTTGGAACTTGTCGATAACTCTAAACGACAGTTATTTAATGGGGTATTTTCTTCTAACTTGAAATAATTAAAAATTCTAAATCTTGAATACAGTGTAATCTCGAGACGTCTTTCCCATTACAAGCAAACTGACATATTTAGATATGAAGTGAGTACTTCAGATAGTATTTTTTCTTGCGAAGGTAAAACTAATTAAATATTTTATTTCTCACATACTAGAAAGATTTATGTTTCTTCCCCTTATATAAGTTTCAGTCCTATATTTTATGTGTAAAAATGAAACGATCATTGAATCTTGTATCTTTGTATACGCAACTAAATCTGAAATTATGTTATAATGATTCTTTCAGCAGGATTGAATTTAGTGGGTTTTTTTCTCGCCTTCTGTCCAAATGAAAACGTGTTTATGATGAAATTAAAGGAAGGAAATTGTACCGCACAATGAAATGACTTGCGTATAAAGCTAAAGAATGATTAGAATGTTTTCAAGTATGACATTTGTAAGGGTGATAATCACAAAGTACAAAATGATAGAGTTCTGAATATAGCTGTCGGTTTTGTAAATTATTTATTTGCTTTGAAGTTAATAGAAGTGAATTTGTAATTTGTAATTGTGTTCCAGATATGATATGTGGTACGGTCCTCTTGCATAATATTTATATGAGTAATAATAACAAAGTATGAAATGGCAGAGTTCTGATTACAATAGTGGGTTTTGTAGAAGAATAATAGAAGTGAACTCTTGTAAGTAACTGTGTTTCAGATTACGTTTCTTAAATTTTTTCTGGCGTCTTTGAATGTTCAAGAAAAAGAAATTATAAACACATCTTATCATCTCCATACTAAAAATATATATATTTTTATATTATTCTAAGAATCAGTGTGGCTTAGTGATTAGCGTTAATGATTCTTTAAGACAATAGCCCAAGGTTCATACCGTTGTTACATCATCATGCTCCGCACTTTGGGGTTGCATCACAAGTGTAATGAAATTTCTTTATCTGCTATTGACTTGTCTGCTGTTGTCTTCCTTCAAGTATATTAGTTCAAAACAAGGGTGGGTTATGCGCATATAGCTCTCGTTTAGCTTGTTTTTTTGTTTTTCTAATTTCGCGCAAAGCTACACGAGGGCCGTCTGTGCTAGCCGTCCATAATTTAGCAGTGTAAGACTGGAGGGAAGGCAACTAGTCATAACCACCCACCGTCAACTCTTGGGCTACTCTTTTACCAGCGAATAGTGGGATTGACTGTCACATTATAACGCCTCCACGGCTGAAAGGGCGAGCATGTTTGTTGTGACGGAAATTCAGATAGCTTCGCACGAATACCTGAAACAGACAAACAAGTATCTTCAATCATGTTCCTGCAATTGACAGTATTGGAATGGATGCACCACAGAAATTATTGACTAGCTTTATCTGTGCAACTAGTAAACTAATAGTCGGTTGGACAGTTATTTGATGTTGGTCAGACAAGAAACAACTTACAGCACAATTATATGCAATAGATGTAATCACAGTACTTCATACACAAATAGTGTTTTTTTGGTATAGTATGACCAAGGTGTAGTGGGTCTCAACTATGGCAAACTTAAGACTGTTTTGGTATGTGGAAAGACCTGTATCGTGCCATTTAGCATGTTATAGAAAAGTTAGGCTTGAAACCAAAACCAGAAAAAATTGTTCTCATGAATATAGTAGTGAAACGTCTCCACCATATTGGAGGTAGCGATGGAATCTACTAAAATAGCTGTAATGAGAGAGTAGACTTAACATGTGACAGAAGACCCAGGTTTGTAAAATAAGGAACGAGAACAGTCATTCTAAAAAAAAAAAAAACACGATTCATTAAAAGATAGTTAGAAGTAATTATTTTAAAGACAATAGTTTTGACAAGTTTGGTTGCTTAACTCTGTAAGAGTCGAATATTGCGTTTGCAGTTGCATTATTGTCTAGGCTTAACTAATATTGTTGCCGTCACGATACTAGAATCTCTGGTATTTTTCTCGTTACTTTAAATGAAAGTTGTTGAATCATCACATCGCGTACTTCACAGAAAGTTCGAGGTTTCAGTGATCAATGTGTAAATTTAGGAGACAAAGCGAGTACAAGTTAAATGAAGTCAAGTACAGTTCAGTCAGAAAATTAGCGAAAGAAAAGGTAAATTATTCAGTAATATATTTCGTTTTTATTTATCTTCGTTTGAGTAAATGGTGATTTTAATACATTAGATTTGATTTTCTTTAAATATGATCTGATTATATTTTTAGTAAAACAGGTTATTTCCTGCTACGATTTTCTGTACTATGTAAAATTTTGAAAAAATGTAATTACCTCTATTTATGCTTTGTCAGATTGGAAAATACAACTATTGTTGTATCAAATGGCTTATATAAATGGAGTTACGACCACAATTATGTTTGTTATGTCTCAAATGGCTTGATAAACTTTGAGTTGAATAAAACGTGCCGTTGGCAACGGATGTGGCGAACATGATTTGAATGGATTATTATTATTATACACTCTACTAAATCTTGAAACTCTCTAATAGACTAGATAAAGAATACAGTGCTAAATATATAACAGGCCCAATAGCAGTGTTTTTATGACAAGCATAATTAATTACACTTATGCTTCACAAACTCGGAAAATAAGTTCTCTTCTCACTATAACAACTATTATTTCATACACTCTTTTTATGATATCAAAAATCGGGTTAGACACTCGTGGTGGGAATAGCATATATAGCTCATTGTGTAGCTTTGTGCTTAACAAGAAATAAACTAACGAAATAATTACCTATATTGTGAAACAATAAAGTTTTAGCTCACAGTTTGTTTTAGTTTTCCTTTTATAAGAACCTAGAAATAAAACATATATTTTAATCTTACTTTTCGAGATTTTATTTCTCGAGTATATTGCAGATAGTAACGAATACACCACACAGTTCTGTAAGCACGAATAAACATAAAATGCTTTTTAAGTTAATTTAGCCAAATAAAATGTTTGTTTGAAAGCAATTTATTTAAAGTACAGTGGTGTAGAAAATGTGGATACCAAACAAGTCCTTTCATATTCAAGTAATTTTATTTATTTGTTTTTAAACTTTTTTTTTATGTTAGGAATGTGAAATGGGTAAATAAGATTATTGATTTGATAAGATTTAACTTTAGTTGTAAAGTTTCATCTATGTCACAATTTTAATGTTACTGTCTCACTTCCTGCAAGTTATTGTTAATATTAAAAAGTAAAAACAAAATACATTTTGGTTATTCATTAAAGCTCAGTAGCAACGCAAATTATGTTAATAAAAGTGACAAAAATTCCCATACAACAAAAGCTAAGTTGAAAATGTGAAACAGATGATGGCTATGTTATAATTTTAAATAGTGCAATACATAAAATAATATTTAAACATATTGAAATTCTTGTGATGGTACTCAGATACAAAGAAAAAAAATGAAACCCTTTTCAAATTCATGAATTCTGAATTAAAATACTTGTTCCAGTAAACTATCAAATAGGTAATTTTTTGTTGTCAATGAATTATATTGTATACTAAAAATAAGAACATGCCTTTAAAATAATGTGTTAAAACTTATAAAACTTTGCAAAATAACTACACGTGATTTCAGAATTCATTAATGAAACTCTGAGTGACCTATAAAAAATAATATTTCCACGTTTTTCAACAAAATACCATTAATAAAAGCAACACCATTTATGAGTTAACAATATAGCGTACATAGGACTTCGTGATGATACGTCAGTGATTTTTGAACTCAGGTCTCAACACCAGTGGGAAAGAAAGCAACAAGTATTTCGTTTCTTCAAAGTGCTTTCTTTTCTAAATCAATAACTAAAAATATAACAGAAAAAATAAAATTTATTAGTGTAGCTTATAAGAAAATAGACTAAAAACATGCAAAGTGTGAGTCTTCTCTTAAAGATAAAATTAAATAAAGAACACTAATAATTAAAGTAAAATTTCATTAATAGTTTACACCTTCACGAAAGGTAGTGTTTATGTTTTCACATAGTTTAATGTTCTCTACGATTTCTACTTGCCGAACTTTAACTTCAGCTTAAGTTTGAATTTTGTGGATATTTAAGTTTATTTTAAGAATTAAAATATTATTATTTTAGAATGTGACTCCCAAGAATTAAAAGTATATATTTGTCATAAGATACAAGTGTTGGCCTGTTATGTTATTTTAGAATGTGACTCCTAAGAATTAAAAGTATATATTTGTCATAAGATACAAGTATTGGCCTGTTATGTTTGAAATTACATTTGTTATTAACGTAGCGCATATTTTTCAATATTTCTTATTTTTACATCTAAATACTTAGAATCTGCAAAATGGCTAAGCGAATAGTTAGTCATAATGTTGTGATTTAAAAGTTTTCGTTTCAAAAGAGCAATTAATTACTTCCAATAAAACGTCAATGGAGATCGTTTCCCGTAATCAGAACTAAAAGAGAAAATGAGGAAAAAGAAAGTATTTATTTGAGTGAAAAATTATTTCAACTTAAAACTGTTGAAAATCTTACTATACGTTGTGTTTCGGACCATAACTTACTTTCCTTGGTAGGAAGTTCGTTTTTTTCCCGTGTTTCTATGTGCTTCAGATTTGAAGGATCATAGGACTGAATTCCTTTTAACAGTTCTTGCTGTCCTTTCTCCTGTTTAATCTCTACTCATAAGTAAACAAAAATGGCAATTAGCTATAACATGATAATCTTAGTTTTAGCCCAAAGTTAGCCAAAAATCATCCAATCTGTTAGATGATTAGAACAATTTTTTTGTTCGACACAAGCTGCTCTATTTATGGAAATATTAATTTCATAGTTAATATTTTCAGATGATCTGTTTCAGAAGGGTAAGCATATTCAAGTACAGCTTTCTGACATATTGTGTAAATAAACAACACGGAATAACAAATGTTTATTTTTACGTTAGCTTTGAATCTTCCTTTTTGCAGTAACCCTGTATCTCTTAAAACATGCAAAATTCAAAGACTTAAATCAAAGTTTAAGTCTAAGATGCTGTTCCGAAAAGGTTACTATCAATTTTGTTATGGTAAAATTCGAAAAAAAAATACAGAATTCGTTAGGGTTAAGTAGGCAGGTATCATTTCACGTTTTAAAGATTCGTTGTTATGTTATTGCACTTATGATTGTCCAACACACACAGAGGTTTCAAATCATGGACTACATGCGCTGCTTTTGATAATCTCAGTACCTTCTTTCGTGGGAAGTACAATCTTTTCTTCTGTTTTTGTGTGTTTTAACACATTCCGATTAAAATTTTCAACATCTGAAATCAGCTCTTGATGAACTTTTTCTTGTTTGATATCTGAAGTTGGAGAAACATAAATTTAAACCTAAAACTGGCAGTGATTTAGACTCATTAAGAACTATCACAAACAATAAAAATAAGGGAAGTAAATTACTTCTTGTTATGCATTACGACATGTTGAAAACAGTTTTTATACTTGTACTGGAAAAATAAGTTTACACGTTAGCTAATATTAGGCTTAATATTATTTTTCAAGAAATAAACTGCATGGTTAAGACACTTTCTGTACGATAATCCATTAAGTGCTTTCACTGAAACTCGCTCTTAAAAATCTTACAAAATATTAATTTTGTTTCCTCTCACCAAGAATAAATAAACAAACGTCAAAAACACTAAAGCTTTTTCCAAGGTTACTTACATGCTATTGCTTATTCATGCACGTACACGATTTTCTAGTGTTTATCCAAAATGAACTCACGTAAAAGTTGAACAGAAACAAAACATCTTAACATAGTTTTAACGACTTTTTATGCTCTCGAGTTTTCTCTTTTCAGTTTATTTGTTGACCTAACGTGTTTTATATACCAATATTCAGACTCGCTTATGCTCATAAATTATAAATTTTTCTCACTCAGTATTTAATACGCGATTTATTTTACTTTCATAATTTAACTACTACAACAAACATGAAGTAAAAGAAAAGACATTAAATACGTCATAAGTATGTCTGTTTCTTCATAAATTGAGATTGAAGTTTGATATATAAATGTTTAATTTAATGTATCGAATCAAAAACCAAACCGGAAACAAATAGTTTTGAGAAGAAAGAAAACTTTAAATACAGGTTAGTTTAAATAGTTTGTGATTTTTTGTGGCTTAAGCTGGATTTTTTGTTATGCTAAAACAGAATGTTCATTAGTACTAAACATCAATATTACCAGAAAAGTTTCTATAATTATCGTGTGATAACTTAAAAGAAACAAAAAATCTAGGAGCTTTACTGACGTCAGCAACATGGTTATTTATACATCTAAATGGACAAAAGCCAATCACTTAATCACTGACACCCACACGTTTTAAGTATCTTGTTACATAAGTTTGAGAAGCTGCGATTTTTGCCTGTAGCAGAGACGTTGTTACGATACACAGCTCTTGCTGTTAATATACAAATTATGTAATAGCACTTCAAGTTTCTATGCATTAGAATGTCAAGCAAAAACTACCCTAAACTATAGTACATCCCGTGCATCTTTTACCTTCAATATTTGGGAGAATGTTCTTTTCTTGGGTCTGTGTGGGCTCAAGTGTACTTTTGTCAAACTCTTCTACTCCTGCAACCAACTTCTGGTGCATCTTCTCTTGTTGAATGTCTAGAATAAACACTCGGAGTGTCAGGGTACGTCATGCTCTACTTTCACACACTTCAGATCATGAAGTACTGATCTGTGTTTTGTTCAAAACACTGACGCATGTAATTTCAGTAGGTTGTTCTATGTCAGGATTCCAAATATAAGTCTCTCTCTCTCCCCTGCTTTTCAAATGAATTATTTGGCGTTTCGTTTGTTTTTGTTTGTTTGTTTTGAATCTCGCACATAGCTACTCGAAGGCCATCTGTGCTAGCTGTCCGTAATTTTGCAGTGTAAGACTAGAGGGAAGGCAGCTAGTCATCACCGCCCACCACCACCTCTTGGGCTACTCTTTTACCAACGAATAGTGGGATTGACCGTCACATTATAACGCCCCCACGGCTGAAAGGCATGTTTGGCGCGACTGGGATGCGAACCCGCGACTCTCAGATTACGAGTCGCACGCCTTAACACGCTTGGCCATGCCGGGCCTTGGCGTTTCGTAACCAAAAAAAGTATCAGAGTGTTTCGACAAACTTTAGGTTGTGCATTTCATCAAAAATAATAAATATTCATTTCTCTAACAGAGTTATGCTTTATAAAATTTAGAAGTAAGAATCTTATGTTATGTAAACACACCAAATAAAATATCGATACTATTTAAACTTCGACTGCTTTAGGAAGATTGTTTATATATATAAAGTTGTCGTTCGAAGATTTATTTTATTGGTAGTAATTTCTTGGAGATTATTGATATAGATGGCACTTTTCTCATCATAATGAATACTTTTTGCACGGATTTTTTTAGAAAATCAAGGGGACAAGTTTATTTTGTTTGTTGTTCAGAGTAGTAAAGCTAGTACTTGTGTGGACAGGAAGGTAGACGTTGGAAGAAAACATTTTTTTTTTTTTTGTATTAGCTAGTTCATATTTGAATTATTGTGTTCAGTCTTTGGCTCCTTACCTCTGGAAGGTAATTTATCATTACAAATAGTTCAAAGGAGAATTACTGGGGTGATATCATGGATGAAAAGGTTTTCGTAGAGAACAGATTAAGATCTCTTAAATGATTTTCTTTTGAAAAAAGAAGAGTGCAAGGAGATTTTATTGAATTTTTTAAGATTATTAAGGGAACTGAGAGAGCATAATATTTTTAGCCTCGGCATAGCAACCCATAGATGGCTCTGAGTTTTCAAGCACAAAATCTTCGTTCACAGCTCCGTCATCTCTTGACAAATTTGAGATCTAATTACAGTTTTGAACTCAGGTGGTCAAATCCTATCGACTGATGCATTTTACCATGCTCAACGTCTCATAGATAAATTAACTCTAATCCTATTTAAGGGAATTTTAATTTGAGAGTAAGCAGGTAGAGATCCTGAGGAGTAATAAAATCAAACTAGGTATTACAAAAAATATAACTTTTAAAAAGGGAGAAGGAGGAAATGTTTCACAGACTAATTTACTCTAATTCTATCCATAATAATTTCAAGCTCCGAGGCTATTGAGAATTCCGTCTTATTTCATATTTATTGGTGAATGAGACAAAGAGATATCAATATGAGGCAGGACAAGAATAATCTTCAGCTAAGTAAACTTTACTTTTCTACCAGCACAGTCGACTTTTGGGTTGCCTTCAGATATGGTGGACAGATTAAATGTAAAGGAGCTTGAGAGAAAACCTCATAAATGGTTGAATTTGTTTTTTAATTAATGTTTAGTTTAATACAGCGGATGATACGACTTTAATGGACCAAAATGTCATTTGTCGGTCTTCTCATACTATATTAAATAATCTGCATGGCAATATAAGAAAGAATTAAATATTAAATATATGTAATAGCATATATATATTCCCATGTTAATGATATATCACTAATAATGAAAAGATGAGTAGTGTGTGGATTCTGTTTGAAGTGATTATCCAAGTAATCAATTAAATATCAATCTTAAGTCGTTTTATTAAAAATATTAAATAAACATGGCTTCTACTAACGTAGCACTCAGTTCATCTTAAATAAAAAAAATATTTTTCTTGTTTGGTGATAATGTCATTGAAGTGATGGATTCAGACTATTTACGGCTAAAAAGAATATTTACACATTTTAAAATGAAAAACAAATTCGAAAACTGTAATAAAATATAACATTTTCATTTTAAATTTTATAAGCGCGATTATTCGAACTTTTAAAAAAATCGATAGACTATTTTTTTCATTGCGAATAAAATGTTTTATAAAAGGGTTAGTAAAAAGGTAGCATTGGAAAGCTGTGATAAAATTTAAACCACTAGCAAGTTTAAAATTTACGTTAATTTACTTAATCTGTAGGTCGCGGGACCGATTTCTGCCATAGACATGCTTTTCCCTTAAAGTCATGTTGTTTTATAAATTAACGGTCAATCTTACTCTTCGTTGGTAGAGAGTATCCCAAGAACAGGGGTGGTGATTAGCCAGTTTCCCTCTACCATATTACTTCAAAATTATATTCGGTTATCATACATAGCCCTTGTGTAGCTTTGCACATAATTAAAAAAAAAAAGTTTTGCCTATGTTCAGAATTTTTTTTTTTATTTTGGCTTATGTGATATATTTTTTCAGGTAATAATGACCTTAGTCTAAATAAATATTAAATTTTCATTATATGTAATGGCCAGAAGACATGGAACATTCCACGGTAAAAGAATATATTAATTTATGTCTTTAATATAATTTTGGAATTATTTAATCCTATGACCAACTGTCTATTTTACTGTCTTTCTTACATTTTACCAGATGAAAATCGATTTGAATAGTGGTAAATTTCTCTCTTTCCTTTTTTTTTTTGAATCTGCGAGTAAATCAAATATATTCCACTAGTAAAGTGTATGATACAGAATGTGTTACTTATTCTTACTGAAGTATTGTTTGTTTTGGAATTTCGCACAAAGCTACTCCAGGGCTATCTGTGCTAGCCGTCCCTAATTTAGCAGTGTAAGGCTAGAGGGAAGGCAGCTAGTCATCACCACCCACCGCCAGCTCTTGGGCTACTCTTTTACCAACGAATAGTGTGATTGACTAAAACATTATAATGACCCCACGGCTGGGCGGGCAAGCATGTTTGGCGCGACCCTCAGATTACGAAGCGCACGCCTTAACGCGTTAGGCCATGCCGAGCCTGCTGACTGAAGTGAAGATCCCACACAAAATTTTCGGCTGCAACGTAGTTATCTCTTACAATAGCAAACATTTCTTATTTCTTACACAAATATGCAGTTTACCTAAATTATAATATAACAATTAAGAGAAAAAAGCATGTATACATATTTGTTTTTACCAAATGAAAAGATTCGATAATCCAGCCGTTCGTCTCACATATATATCAACCAGTGAAGTATGAATATATTTTTCTAGAGCATCTCTATTTCTCTATTACAATTATTTTCATTATACATTCACCTAATATTCACACTATAATGAAAAACATAGTATAAAGAGCGAAATGTAATCCAGATCGAAACTCTCCAAGTAAATAATTTTTCTCACAAGAATGCATCTACATCCTTTTCACTGCATATAACCTTTTTAAAACTAGCTATAACTAAATATTTTTCCCGTATTTAAAGTTATATTTTAGGCCTACTTTTGACTAGCTTCATCATTCGACGTAATTGAAGATTTATGATAACTGATCGAAAAGTTTCGTTAGCAGAGATTTGTGGTTGACAAAAGGTAGATCTGAAATATTATTTCTACATGCTATTAATAAATGACCTAAAAGTAGCTATATTGTCAAACTGTATGGTAAGTTCAGTAGTTATTTTACAGTTTAACAATATACCTACCAAAGTTAGACGCGATTTAATTATTAATGATATTACATTGAAAACATTGTGAATACAACAGTGTACTTTGTTTCTAGAAGATACGATGATAAGAGCTTAGCCTACATTATTTCTTCAACAAATTAGACTAAACAGTTAGAAATTGATGCATTGGTCTTAAAATGATCAAGAAACGAAAACTAAAAAAAGAGAAAGAGAAGTGAATGTTTTATAATTGGTGACGATCAATTTAATTTTTAACTACGAGTAATTGATAATTTTACGAGTAATTTTAAAATGTACTTTTCAAAAATCCTAAGTTTAAGTTGATCTCTCATTTCAGGTACTCTTTGAGTTAATAATGGTTTTTCTCCGAGTAGAAATTTCGAAAAGAAATGGTTATTTTATATTCAATAATTTAAAGAACGTTATAAAATAACAACCAAACAAACGGCTGACCCAAGTATTCTATAATTCATATTTAATTACTACCCCATTTTCTAAGTATTTATTGTGGAAAATCGATATTTTGATTCCATTAAAATAAAACTGATGTTGCTATATCTTTTTTATAAGTTTGACTACGTATTTTGGTGACAGTAATTTTTTTCCCCAATCCCTACACCTACGTTTTGTATGGGGAACAATTACAAACGTTTAGTTTATTTAACGTGAATATTGCAATTTGCGCAAATGACAACTTAGTTGTGCAGAAAACAAAACCATGAAGTAGCTGCTTTTTAACCTTTGGTTTTTTATTTCTCTTTCTTCAGTCAATAGTTTTTGTTCAGTAGAAAAAATTCTGTACTTTGCGAATTTTATAAAAAAAAATGTTCTTTTTACCTAAAATGTACATTAGACACAAAACTATACCCGAAAAACCTAAGATAAAACTAGTATAATTAGTTGTATGGCATAAAACATATTAAGATTTAACGTTTATAAAATGTTTATACTATTAATTACGTACTAAACTGTATGATTGGCTATTTGTACTGTGCCAATTATGCAACGATCGAAAAATGAAATTCAGAGTTATAAGTCCTCTAGTTTAACGCTGGTGCATTGGGACGAATTTGTAAAAATAAACAGAATGTTATATTTTTAAACCATTCTTGTTAAAACATTTAGAGGTAGTCTAGCTGTAACGACAGAAACTATTTAAATTCCACACTAAAAGTGATAAAACTGTATACAATACTAATGTTCCAAGTGCTTGACAATATCTGGGTTATTTTTCTACAGTTATGTAGATCGGCAGTACTAGGGAACTAGTTAAAATAAAATTGTTGTAGGTCAAACTACCAAGAAATTACCTGAAAAAGTGCATTGCCCGAAACGTTGTATCAACAGTACTGTATATCTGTTGTTTACTTCTTGGTAGTTTGAAGTACAACATTTTCTTCTATATGTTTCAACAACCACTATGTGTAAGTTCCTACGCAGTAGAGTACTAGTTAGTGGTGTTTGAAATTGTAATCATACACTTGCTTCAGGTGAATAAAGGCCAATCGTGTTTCTGATTTCACTATATTTTCTGTGAAACAAATGAAATCAAATCAAAAGAACGTTATGATATTTAATAAACAACCTTTTTCACTGATATTCAGTCGAAAACGGAAATGAGAAAGCAAGTTCAAACCTCAAGTATTACTGGTGCCAGTTGCAGATGCTAACACAACAGAATTACCAACCTACACATGCTTTTAACACTACGACTCGCTAGGTAAGGATTTGAACGTAAAGCTAAATGCATCCGTCCCAAGACAGCAAAAGAGTAAGCAAAGAATACGGTAGATTTCGGAAAATTTTCCAAATAAAAAAAAATATGGCAGATGGTAAGATATCGCTACTCGCAGCCAGGACGTAAATAATTCTGTGAATATGCCAAATTCTGAAGACCTTTCAGATTACGTAATATCGTCTAAAAATACCAAAGTAGAGCGAGATTTAATTTTTAACGAGAGATGATAAAAATGTTTTATATTTTCTACTGCAATTGAATGCTTCAAAGTAAGAGGTAAACGTCCTATTTAAGAATTTCAAATACTGTATCTATGATGTAAAAAATTGAGAGAAATACACAAAAATTATGTTTATATTTTCAACTACTTACTAAATGATACAAAAGTATTACATTTCATTTAACAAAAGAACCAAAACAACAATTCAAAAACCTTAATATTAGTAATAAAAATGATATTAAAGTGTAAATGTATTTTTCATTCAGGACCTAATCATTCCACTCAGGATTTCAACTCAGTCTTTTAAAAAATTTTAATACTTCTATTTGCCACCAGGAATTTTTTCATTCAATACCAGAGTATGTTTGATATCCATAATGGAATACTTAGGTAGAATGGGAAAAAGTAGAAACGCAGGCTAATGTGATTTTAGTCCTAATATTACGCCCAGCAGTATCATTGCTTTTCCAGTTTTCGGCCTTTAAAAACCTTTATACTTTCAGATAAATATTTATCTGCTATCACTTCTAGTCTAGCTGATGAGTTTTAACAATGAGCGAAATGTTTATTGGGCAGTTACATCTGATAGAAAAAAAAGAAATATATTTGAATTTGAAATCTGTAATGGATCAATTAGAAGTATCGTGAAAAACGAATTTCTGCAATATATTGTGCTCTATATTATAAATATTAGGTTTATTAGTATCATTGCTTCGCTGGCTTTTAGCATTTAACATCAAATGTTTTAGAAATAAAAACTTTGTTTGGAAATAATTTCCTTTCAAATATCTAAAGTAATGATGACTGGAGTATAAAAATAATAGTATGCTAATAGTTATTGCCTTATCATTCGCTCTATTTTCACTTCTTCGAAAGTGTACGCTCTTAAAAGTAGAATAGCTAAAGTTCTTTAGCTTAATTAAGGGTTTCTAGCTACTGTATTTTGAAAAAGAAAAACCATGTAAAATGAAACGCAAAGTAGTAAAGAAACAACCACTACTCATTTACTTCATATATATGCTTTTATCTTTTTTATCACATAATACTCAAGAATCGTAAACCTGTAATACTATATCCTAATTCGTCGATTCTCAGATTAATTTTTCATATCACTTAAAAATTAGTTGTTTTAAATTTTATTTATTCCGTTATAAAAATCAGGAAAATCTGTTTAAGATTTTCAATAGTTAGACTACTCTGCTTACCTACTTCAGAAAAACTTGAAATATATTTTATACTTTTTTGAACTGGATTTTTTTATTAACTAAAATTTCCCAAAATCGTATTAAGCACAAACATTCATAGAGATGTTAATTCGTTGTCTTGCTGTACTAGAAATGGAACCACAAGAAACTGTTTTTCCTGAAAAATTCATAATCTCAACTACTGTTTTCATTACTGTCACTTTACCACACAATTTAACCAAATCAACAATTCATTTTGTGTCTCTTCTTTTCCTGAGCAACATTTTAATTCAAATTGTCAGTTTACTGTAGAATGCAAACTTGAAGCTTACACCATCAACAATATAATATTATTTTTACAATTAAACATCACATGTTCTTTGAATGTAAAAACAGTTTTTTTTCGCTTAAAAACATTTATAAATCTGCCATCTATTAATTTTAGCACTTTATAATGTATAAACTTGTTCGATTGTTATTCCTTCTTAAATTGTTCATGTGTGTGTGTGTTTCTTATAGCAAAACCAGGTCGAGCTATCTGCCGAGCCCACCTAGGTGAATAAAACCGCTGATTTTAGCGTTGTAAATCCGTAAACTTACCGCTGTACTACCGGGGGACAAATTGTTACTTTATCCAAAATATGTCTTCAGCTTAAACTATTAAAAATTTACCATAACTGTTTTTATTTTAAAAAATATTATGATGCTTATTTTTTGTTTTTTTTTGTTCTTAGATTTGTTAATTTAACGAATACTAACATTCTGAAAATATGTTACCTTTATAGAATATTCATTTATTTCAACAACGATTTGTGATTCTCTTAGAATATAAAAAAATAAAACTTTCATCTAGTTTTCAGAATATTTTTTAATTATAAAATCATTTCACTTAATCCGAGCTACAGCATTATTTAAAAGTTTGTGTTTGTAAGTTCCTTGATAATACAATTCAAACATTTATAGAATTTTAAAATTTATGCACCATTACTTTTATCTTGAAATATCACAAATTTTATTTTGCAAAATATTATGGAAATCAATTGGTAAAAATATGAAAAGCTATTCTCATATTTAAAAAAAAAAATGCGCTTAAATCTCTAGAAGAACATGTAACTCGAGAAACGATGTTAAGAAGAAAGATTTTTTACTTTAGACCATCATATTTTATTCGACGTTAATAAAGAAGAAACATCCCGTTATACGGGAACATTCTCTTTGCACACTTAAAACAAAATAATGTAAGAACATAAAAAGTTATAATTACCTTCATTAGATGGAAGAACTGTCTTACATACTGTTTCCGTGTGTTTCATTTTGGTTGAATCAAAATTGGTAAGTTCGTTCTTCATGGCTGAAGGAACGGTAGGAAGATCTTCCTTTTTGGGTATAGACATGGCGTACTGCAGAACCGAGTTGAAATAATCTAGCTAATCATATCGATAAGAAGAGAAGGACATAAAATATACAATACTGACACCTACTGTAGTATGAAAACTATACCATTTTGATTTAATTACAAGTTGATAATAAATTGTCATAAAGCATTTTATCGACTTCCAGTAATGATGGTTGTACAGCTCTTGTGTTAATCACACTAACATAGTACTGACTTATAGCAGTGCTGTTTGTACATTAGTTGTTTAGTGCCAGTAGCATAAAGCATTTTATCGACTTCCAGTAATGATGGTTGTGCAGCTCTTATGTTAATCACACTAACATAGTACTGACTTATAGCAGTGCTGTTTGTACATTAGTTGTTTAGTGCCAGTAGCACTACAGTAATAACTTTCATTAGGCTTGGTTATATACTTCCTCAGATTATTAGTGGTGTAGCACTGGTTTACAATACATTATTAACTGGCATGACAGATGGTTATGACGAAACACGTAACTGTAATGATAAATATAACAATATGTTTAACAATGTTAACTATGGTAAAATTATTTACACCTACAAGTATGTCTGTTTGTGGTTTTTTTTAGTTCGGTTGATTGGAGCATCACGACAAACTACATTCATATTAATTTGAAGAGCATCAGATATGATCCCCACCCCTTCAAGAAACAAACTACAGAAACATCGAAAATAGTTGTTCATAAAATTAAGAACAACAAAATAAAAACAAGTTTTGTGAACGGTTTAAACGTTTTCTGTGGTAACACACCTTATTTCGGACTTAAATAAAATAAATGTATCATAGTGAATAACAAATATATATTGTTCCCACTGGTGATATACCATAAAAATTAGAGCAGTAGCTATTGACGGCGGTAGGCTGACATGGGGACTAGGGGTGCTTATAAATTGCGGGTTGCAATCTCCGTCACTGAAGATTGTGACGGATTTACTGTCATATATACGTTTCAATATCAATGTTTGTTTAAGACAAATTTATATTTAGAAGTGTACATAACCTATTCTGCTAAATCTCTGTTGCGAAAATCCCGTCTATTCACTAAATTTATGGAAGGCTCTCGAGTGTAAGAATGAACAATATTTGTGCGTACGTAAACACTAGTATAACGTCTGTATTATTGTGTGGGCTGTGATTAGCGAAAAACAAAGAACGCACAGCTAGCTAGGTCTCTGTTAAGTGAATTGCATTTATAACAACTCAATAACATTATTGTTATTGTTTGTATATTAAAGTACATTTGTATTTAAAAAGAAAGTGTTGGCAAGTATCATAAACTAGATACATATCGACATTTATTTAACTTCGAAATCAAAATTACAATTTAACTCCGTGTTAGGCCATTTGAAATTGTAATACGTAACAAGATATTCGCCCTTTCAATCGTGGGGTCGTTATAATGTAACGTTCAGCCCCACTATTCTTTGGTTAAAAAGTATCCGAGAATTGATGGTGGATGCTATTGACTATATGCCTTCTCCATAGCTTATCAATATTTTATGAGGGGCATATAGCAATTTCTACCACGTGGGCTATCTGCACTAGCTATCCCTAATTAGCAGTGACAGACAAGAAGAAATGCACCAAGTCAGCACCACCCACCGCCAAATTCTGGAGTACTATGTAACCAACGAAAAGTAGAATTGAACGTCACATTATAACGTTCCCATGACTTAAACAGCAAGGTATATTTGGTAATCTAGCGTCTTAACAACGGATTTTAGCATTGCAAGTCCATAAACTTATCACTGGTTTATCAGAAGGCAAGTGTTAGTTACACAATACTCTTCAAAATATTTAGAGATTTTCAATGTTGTTATTTCAATAAACTACAACAAGGTTGGATTTCTAGAAACACAGGTGGCATTTCTTTGTTTTCGACTCTACATTTTGCGAAATTTACAATTCATACAGATCACATGTTGAAAGGCTAAAGCAAAATACAAATTATTTTTCTTAAAAAGTAACAATATTCCTAATTATTTGTTTAAATGTATACGCACGCACACATATATACATATTTAATTACATATAACTATAGCAAGACTAATTGACGAGTTTAACACTCATTTTATAAATTTTATTTTTAATATTAGTGTCAACAGCACCATATAATTTCTTTTCTGTAGCTTTATACAAATTTTTTATACTTTGGGAAAAATAAAACAATAAAAAACATTCTAATATAAGGAAGGTCTTTACTCATTCTTAGTTATAAAACTATAGCTTAGTAAATAATTTTTTTTGGATGATATCCCTCAAATATAAATCATAACCATTCCATACTCATATCATTTTGCAATCCACTGTCGTTTACGAGAATCTGCTCTGACATAATACTTAGGGTTTAAATGTATGAGATTTCGCATAAACGTTGTTTGGAAAAAAACTCTTTTTCAACATGTTTTATTAGGTGCGACTAACATAAGTATTATTCTTTAATCTCTGGGAACTTCTGCAGAAAAAAATGACAAAGTACCGGTATTAATTAACGAGTATCTATAGAAGACAAAATTAAAGATAAAACTATCCATTGTCTTTTGGAAAACATGTACGAAATCTCGTCATTTCGTGCTACGTCTATTTATGCGAATACATTGTAATTAAAAATTTAATGCAAATTCTTTCTCGGTGACTAATATAGATGAATACACAAGTCTGTTTTAATTTCGTTATTCTATTTATTTGTTTGGCTTTATATAAATTATTTACTGTGGAATCAATATAGAGATAAAAATTAAATTCATTATTTTGAATGATAAATAGATGGAAATACAGGTTGGCTCAGAACCTGTCGCATCTTTAACAGTGGAGATGCATGACAGAAGTGACTGATATAACAAAAAATTAACAAATGAATTTATAAAGTTATATTTCTCTTACTGGAACCCGTATATTAAGAATTAAATAACTATAATTCTTAGTCAGAAATTTTCAAAAATTTGCTGTCTGAACTTGATGATTATTTGAGTCTAACCACGAGTTTATACTTCAAAATTAACATGACATTCAAAATATATTAAACCGATTTTGTTCTTGGAAACAAGAGGTACGTAATATAAGTATTTTTTGTACAAAGAGGAACAAGTATATTACACTTTTAGCAAAGCCTTGCACTCTGTGTCGGAAAGCTAAATTTATACTGGGGAAAACTCAGTTGTTCGACTTTCATACACATGAGAAAAAAAACTTATTGAGAGCTGTTATAAACAAAGTTTAATGAAAGTACAACATTTTAGAAACTTCTAGTTAAAAATGAATGAAAAGACAATAGAATACGGGTCAGATGCTTTTGTAGTTTCAATTACACAAGCTAAAATGGTGTTTTTAGTTTCATATTAATTTAACCTTTCAGTGAAAGTTATGGTAAGATATTTGAAGACTTTTAATTCTCTGTAAAAAGATATTTTAATTTAAGTCAACAGTTTACAAACGCAATTAATGTCACATTGTGTGTAATTTCAAAGATGTGGCTAAATTAACGAGGTAAAACAGATTAACATTTGAAAATACTATAAACAGTTTTCCAGATAACAGTAATTTGTATTCTGTAACTTGAGATGAAATTAGCATAAAAATCGCTCTCATACAATTTACTTTCCAATTTTGTTGTTCGTATTAAATAATTCTTCATATTTTGAAATGAAGATGTTGCTATATTTACAAGATGATTAATTTTTTTCAATCTAAAAGGAGAAATAGGCATTAAAAGATACAGAAACAAGATAGGTAGCTTAAGCTACAAATCCATATTTTGACTTCATATCTCAAAGCTGTAATATTTAGGAGAGTCAAAATAAGTGTGTAGTTTGAGAAAATAATGTCAACACAATGTCTTAAACATTAAGCCTGTTTGTTTCTGTATTTTTTGAAGATCCGAATTCCTCCTTTTTAAATTAATAATTTTAAATAACATTTTATTTAGTTTTATTTATGTCCATTATGGACGTAAAACTGTATAGTATTAATACTCTCTTGTTTGAAACGGTTTAGTATGATGAAACACAATGACAACCTCTGGATTGGCTTCATACAGATTGAGTGGCTATTGCTGCTGACATCATTACGACAATGTTATCTTTAATAATGGTACCACATGTATGAACACTATGATATATGGTAAGAAACCTATACATGTTATGTATATGCTTGTAAAATATGTATAGTTACTATATTTTCACCCTATATATCCACAGGAAAATTCCTTAAGCACTGGACTGATGGGACTAATGAAATATACTGGAATGATGCAGACTGGGCTTTGTATCACATGTACTGCAATGTTGAGTAGTATTTATATGCATCTAAGTATATATACATATATGCGTGGGGTCTATAGTTTTTTAAGTTATAAAATCGTATATATTGATATCCATATGAATTTTTCAAGTTCTATTGATACATGCATGCATATTCAATGCAAATATAAGACAAATTGTCATAATATAATGGCATATCTACACAAATAAACATTTTTAATATTTCTTCCTCTCTATTGATCATGCTAAGGCCGGTCGTTGTTTACTGTAACTGGCTTAATATTTTGTAAACCAAATATATATAGCTGTAAAATTTCTATCTCACTTTCCTTTAGAATCACCATTATTCTTGCCAGATCTTACAGTCAGCTTCAAGGATGATCACTCTTAAAGTTTTAAAATCTGTCCAACTAGTAATATTTTACTTGTTTGTGTCTTTTCTACTGCAGTATTTATTTCCTTTTTGAGACTTCTTATGGTAATTATACGGCTAACCAATGATCGTTATTTTCCGTTAAAATTTTGATTTTTTTAAAACTAATTATTTATTCACATGCTAGAGGTGAAATTAATTTTTAATAAATCGAATGACGATAAACTGCAAAACGTACCTTTTAAATTTTGTTCTCATAAACTAAAGAACTGCAATACACATGAACAATACATCTCTAACTTCAATCAGTGTGGGACATCAAGACTTAAAGTAATAAGACTAGGAGTGATGATATAAGATATAAATATGCAGAAAGTTGGTTAAACGAAAAAGTAAGCACCCTGAGAGCTGTTGATAAATTTTCTTACTCATAAATATCAATTTCTAAAAATTAAAATAAGTAAGTAGTTTGTTGCATATCTTGTTTTTGTCGTTTTTTTCACGCAAAATTACACGAGAGCTATTTGTGTTAGTAGTACCTAATTTAGCAGTGAAAGGCTAGATGGAAGGCAGCTAGTCATCATCTCCCTCCGCCAACTCTTGAGCTACTCTTTTACCAAGGAACAGTGGGATTGACTAATAATGCCTCCACAGCTGAGAGGGCGAGAATGTTTGGAGTGACGGGAATTCGATCCTGCTACCTTCAGATTACGAAGACCTGCACTTCTGGACGATAGATAAGAACATAAGGAAAGCAATGTCCATATAATTATAACTAGCATATGACCATAATCTAAAGAAATAGGAAGCCGGTATGGCAACGTGGTTAAGACACTCAACTCATAATCCGAGAGTCGCGGGTTCGAATCTCCATCACATCAAACATGCTTGCCCTTTCAGCCGTGGGAGCGTTATAAAGTTACGGTCAATCCCACTATCCGTCGGTGAAAGAGTAGCCCAAGAGTTGGCAGTGAGGGGTGATGACGAGCTGCTTTCCCCCTAGTCTTACACTGCTAAATTAGGGATGGCTAGCGCAAATAGCCCTCGTGTAGCTTTGCGCAAAATTAAAAAACTATAGAAATAGTTACACAAATGTGCAAATATATATTGTGCAAGTAAGTCTTCTATAAAACTAACTAGGTTTGCCCTAGTTACCTCCTGACAGTGTCAGGAATTCAAAAGAAAAATTGCTGACATTAATATTAAATAACCGAGTGAGAAATTATGTATTTGTTGCATGTGATGGGCATCTCGAAGAAATCGGACAGACTCACAGACTGGTTAAACCAGTGAAAAGAGGGCAGTAAAAATCAGGTGAAAGGGACAATACAAAAACTGAACTGTCTAGATTCATATTTGTGAGATTATTAAAAGTCATAATAGTAACAATGTTAACCTACTGTTCTACATTCACACTCGTAGTATTGTTTCTTTGTTGTTGTTGTTTTTTAAATTCGCTCAAAGCTAAACCAGGGCTATCTCCACTAGCCGTCGCGAATTTGGCAGTGTAAGTCTAGAGAGAAGGCAGCTAATCATCACCACCCACCGCTAACTCTTGGGCTACTATTTTACGAGCGAATAATGGAAATGATCGTAACATAATAACGCTCCTACGGCTATAAGAGCGAGCATGTTTCGTGTGAGAGGGATTCAATCCCCCGACCCTCAGATTGTGAGTCTAGCGCCGTAACTACTTTGTCTCTTCATGGAGCCAAACCGTAGAGTAAAATTGTGAATATCTACTTCTTGAAAGCAATGTAAGACAGTGATTAATTATGATCATACGTTACTGTAAGATTCCGTGGTCACGTGTTTAAATTATTCTTTTACATTGTAGTATTTGTTGGGAAAGGTAAGGTAAGACAGTCGCCTTGGATTTAAATGTTATTCTCACAAATTGAGACCAAAATATGAAAACGCAGAATGTTCATTTCAAAACACTAAGGCCTCTCTCTTAAATAACGAAAAACAAATCTACTTCGTTTGGTTGGGGACACTTTTACCGAATGATTGGAATAAAAATAATTTTCAAGATGAGGTTAGAATCCTCTAGTGTAGTTCAAAAACACTGCAGTTTAATATAAACGATGCATTTAACAAGGTATTTAATTCAATTAATTCACCACGTGTTATACGGACATTGCACATTAACTAGGACAATGACGCGCCTTTTGGCCTAAACTTATGAAGGAAATATACTTCTTTGGTTTGGGGTAAGATTGCCTTTCGAGGAGGAGGTATCTTACTCTAAGTCACTCATCGTTAAACAACGCACGTTATAAAAGTCGGTGAACCTGAACTGTGTTTATTTTACGGCATACTCGTTTGTCTTATAATTTCTTATTATTTTCAATGAACGAAAATGAAATTCCCTAAAATACTCCCTTTTTAACTGTAAGAAACCCAAAGTACTTATCTTGTGTCAAAGTTGTTCCAAAATAAGCAAAAGTAAGTCACAGTTTTATTCCGACTACGTCTGTTAGTGTGTTTACGCTCGAGATAAACATAGACAATATTTACATACAGTTCACTCTGATAACAAGACAGTACGTTATAACGGGCGATATATAGGGGTGGCCGTATTATGGAATGGGTTTGTTTGTTTTGGAATTTCGCACAAAGCTACTCGAGGGCTATCTGTGCTAGCCGTCCCTAATTTAGCAGTGTAAGACTAGAGGGAAGGCAGCTAGTCATCACCACCCACCGCCAACTCTTAGGCTACTCTTTTACCAACGAATAGTGGGATTGACCGTCAGATTATACGCCCCCCACGGCTGAGAGGGCGAGCATGTTTAGCGAAACGCGGGCGCGAACCCGCGACCCTCGGATTACGAGTTGCACGCCTTGAAATGGGACCTATTTAACACACTTTCTTCCCCTACGTTACTGTTTTTCTGATGGCTACAAAACATGTTTTTATGCTAACCTAATGATAATTTCCGAATGGAGTAAAAACAATGGTATTGTGCACTAACTGGACAAAGAGAATATTCAAAGTATAGATTTTATTTTCAGAAATATACGAATAAGAGGTTATTATCATATGTAATTAACGCATAATACTGGTATAATAATAAAATTTCCAAATGATTGTTTTAAGGTCATAAGGGAAGTTCTGTTTATCTTGCTGGAGATGTTTCTGAAGTAGACAGTTTATATAATAAGCACACTTTTGCTCGAAAATAAAATTTGATACTGTGATGCAAAAATGAGTAGAAACTAGTCAAGGCTTAGCAGACATTTGTGTTAAAATAAATCTGTAAGAAAAAATCATTTTATGTGAAGGTTTTTCAAAGTAGCGATGAAAAAGTACAGGTTTTTCAAAAATTTGTGATTATTCAATATAGAGACGTGATTTGTTGATAACATCAATACTACCTTGGTATCTGTTATATTTATTCATTTCACTAGCCTACAAGTTTCAAAACAACAAAGATAATTAATAAAAACGTTGTACATTAATTTAAGGTTTCTTAGTTTAGTGTCGTCTTCTGGTCGTGAATTAATAAATTATATGGCATGCATATCCTAAAACTAGATGAAGTAACTAACTTGTAAACTTTTATAAACTGTAGTAACTATAATAAACAAATAGAATAATTAACGTCTCTTTACAGATTATCTTTCAGAGGTAAATATTAGCATTACTGATGTCTCAGTATAACCATTTTTTATTATTAAATTACATTCTTTAATATGATAAGAATCTGAACGTTTAGTAAGATAAAAGAGTCCTATGAAATTACAGTGATGTAGGAAAGGCTTTCAAACTACGGGTGATCAACTACTTATGGAGAATTTACAACGAGAGATTGAAAATACAAGGAACCACTAAAACTCAGTTCCCGAGATGTCACAGCCAGCTCAATCTAGGGGTCCTAAGGGCACTTACTTACCAAGAAAATAAATATAATAACATGATATACAGTTGCAACACAACTTACAAGTTAAATACGTAAAAATGATGGTGCTACAGCATCTCCAGAAACCTAGGTTCCGAGGCCACTGAATCATAAAGCTTATTTTTAACCATTTACGACTAAGTAGCATCAATTAACTTAAATATATGCTCTAGACTTAAGGTAAACTAACATGGAACAAAGTTAGGTTTGTCTTTATTAGTTAAAATACAATAAAAATATTTTTGTGAAAAATAACTACTTTTAGCAGTTTGACAGTTAAGAGAAATATGAAGTTAATGAAAACAATATAAGAACAGACTGTTCCAAGTTTAAATATACATTCCACGGTGTTGGATTCATTCTAAAGTTATACTGCGAAGAGAATCTCCAATACACAAATTTTTGAGATAGATCAAGATATCACGTACCTGGACTTCTCAAAGATAAACCAAAGACCTGGAGTATGATGGCTTAGAAAAATTACTGTTTCAGGTGATTTCGATAACAACGATTTGGATGTTCCCTTTCTTCTGCAAATATTAGACACTCATTCAGATCAGCCCCACTTCTCCGTCGTGAAACGCCACTCTGAGTTAAGATGGACAGCCACGACGTATCTCCTGCCTCTTACAGCTTCGCTTGTATGACGTGTGTGTGTGCTGTATATATATTTCAGCCGCACAGCTCCACTGTACTAATTTCCTGGCCAACAAAGACAAGTTGTCAGCACGTGTGGACTGAAAGCAGACTTAAAACGTGGGGCCGGAACCGGATATAAATAACTTAAGAATTTAAGCACCTTCATTTTACTAATTTTTTTGTTCTTAGATATCTCATTTTCTCAATTTGTTCATGTCTTTATTTGTTGATATAGATTTTTTTTTTCTTTTATATTATCGTTAACATGTTTGTTTCTATATGGAAGTACCACCAGGTCTATAACAATGAAATCATAAAAACATCTGTATCTTGATATAAAACATGCTGTATAGGTATACATACACATAACTATACACTAAAGTGTGGTTTAGTGCTGTTTCTTAGCTTTATATATATATCTGTAATAACCTGTCAATACCAGTAAATCCAACGGATTATTATCCGTACATCGCTCTACGAGAAATAAATAAATAAACGCTCGTGATCAAATTCACATCCAAAAATCTTTACGTAAGAAAAAAAGAAAGCAATCATAACATTAATACGTTTAGCAAGCTTATTGCTCATCTGCATGAAGATCTAGACGAATCAAATCGTTTTGATTATAAGAGACCAAAGTTGTAGTAAATCTGGACAAAAAAACTTGTAGTTGTCTCACTTTAAATTCCTATTTTCCTTCATTCAGGTTATTCCGAAGTTTATTTTTTCCATTTGCTTTTATTAATACAATTTTTTATTTGTATTTCATTTTAATACAGCTTCGACATTTAACTGTAATCAAGTGCGGTGTTGATGGAATCAGGCTTCGGTATCCTACTATAACCAGTAAATAAAATCCTTAACCGCACACCAAGTCTTCTCTCCTTGTTGGTCCTCCCCTTCCAGTAGCACAGTGGGATATCTGCGGATTTACACGGCTAGAAACCGGGTTTTGATACTCATGGTGGGCAGAACAGAGATAGCCCATTCTGTATCTTTTTGCTAAACTACAAGCAAATAAGAAAACTTCCTGTTGTCCACCTACAAGAAACCTATTTTCCCTGCTCTTTCGGACCACAGGTCCACGAATTTGTTGCTATTCCACGCATTAAGTAACCGTGTGTTTCGTAAATACATGGAGTACCACAAAGTAAAACATATGAAACCCAAATAATTAAAGCTTATGGTTTATTTTAACTGTTATTGTAATTGAGTTAAACCATATGATAAGCAGTGCATTCTACTAAAAAATAATCGTACCTTTCATTGGCTGAAAAATTAAATTTTGTCGAAGTTTAAGATTCTAATATACTTAAACTACTATTCAAAGGTATTTCGAATGAAATTGCTAGATTGTTCTCAAAGCACCAAAATGAAGCTGATTTTCGTCTTACACCGCAAGAGACAAAGATGTTTGAAATGTGCGAATAAGAATGTCAAGGGAGAGGTCCCAACATGAATTACTTAAATATCTGTTAGACGCAAACCAAAAATACTAACTTCTGTGCTAGAAGAAAGAGTTTTACTATGTTGGTTTATTAATTCCTTACATAAATATGCTCACGTGTTTTGAAACCTCCTTAGAAAGCGGTATTCATTCAACAATAAAGACAAAATAACGTCACTATTCCAGTGGTTTGGGGGCGACTAATATTTGATTCTGTACACTAGCCTTTATCTATTTAAGCAGACGGAACGTTTCAAATTTTCTTAGCTTTTTTTTTTTTTCACTTGCTGCTGCGATGTAATAAACATTGACAAAGAATCTTTTAAATCCTTTAAAAAATTATTTGTTTTTTTGAGAGAATTTATGTGCCAGAGATATAAAACCTGCTATTTAAAAAACTTATTCCTGATAAATTTAGCATCAGCCAAGCTACACTATTCGATGCTGATTTGGTTTGTTTGTTTTGTTTTGGAATTTCGCACAAAGCTACTCGAGGGCTATCTGTGCTTGCCGTTCCTAATTTAGCAGTGTAAGACTAGAGGGAAGGCAGCTAGTTATCACCACTCACCGCCAACTCTTGAGCTACTCTTTTACCAACGAATAGTGGGATTGACCTCACATTATAACGCCCCCACGGCTGGGAGGGCGAGCATGTTTAGCGCGACTCGGATGCGGACCCGCGACCCTCAGATTACGAGCGCATGCCTTAACGCGCTCGGCCATGCAGGGCCTGCTGATTTGGAATCAGCTGGACTACACTTCTGGATAATGATTTAGTGTCAGCTTGACCATACCACTGGATAATGATTTATGTCAGTTAGACTATATCACTGAATAATGATTTAGTATTAGGCAAACCAAACTACTGGATGCCTACAGTGCTAGAAATTTGGTTACGAAGGTGATGCCTGTGCTGAATGTTTATTCTTCATTATTCATTAAAAGACAATGATAAAATAATAAATAATACATAATAATGAGATATGATTCGAAAACAAATGTAAAATTTAAATTTAGCGTATTAGTTGTACTTTAAAAAGATGGCATAACTTAGTGATTAACATTCTGTATTATACTTCTGAACACACACGGCACTTTACGCTGAGAAGGAGTTGAAAATGCCAGTTAAGAGTAGTTGTTGTATAGGCGGCGAGTGCTGGTGACAACTTTCTTCCACCCTTCTTGGTCAGCAGGTTTTATTTAAATATAATTATGAGTGAACCTTAAGAATCGCTGATGTCTTTTATTTTAACTTATTTACAAAATATAGTCCATCTCCTAGTAGCACAGCAGTGTGTATGCGAACGCTAAAAGCCGTGTTTCGATACCCATGGTAGGCAGAGCACAGATAGCCTGTTGTGTAGCTTTGTGCTTAACTTAAAACAAACAAAATCTAAACTGATAAACGTAATCAATTTCCAGTTAAAGTCATTATACCAGCTGTGTATGTTATTTCATAGAAACTGTTTGATTTGTTTAAGTTTTCATTTGCTATGTATATATATATATATTTCTCCTACTGTTAGAATACCACTGCCATTGAACTTTAATTCTAAAAACTTACCATAGACTAAAACTGAATGAGCGTGACCTCTGTCTGTATGATATCAAATTTACAGTCTGGGACAGACAGCTGAGATAACCTTAAGGGAAGAGAGAGGGAGTGATGATGTGGGGTCGGAGAGGGTGTGTAGTACATTCCTTCCAAGTGAATCAGCTGCTTTCTGTGGTGTAGACTGTCTTTTGAACATCGTTTATGTACGTAAAACAAACAATAAATACGATAATAAAAAGTGGCTTCCTATGTGCAATGTAAAATTTAAATTTAGCGTATTAGTTGGACTTTAAAAAGATGCCATTAACTTAGTGATTAACAGAAACATAATAATTTAAATGCATTCTGTCACTTACCACAACGTGTTCGACATGGAGAACAACTACTATAACTTAATAGTTTTATAAGATCCATTATTAGACTATATAAAAAATATTGTGACGAAAGAAATATAAGCTGTTCTAACAAATACGTTATTATGAACGAAGGAAATATAGGTTCGAAATTAGAATATAGAATAAAATAATTCCTCACCTCACCCCTGAAAGGAATAACAGACCTTATGTAATTGAATGAAAATAGCTATTACACCGCTCAGAGTCGAGTGGGCTAAATGCTGATGACAGTGGGGCATATAAAGATGCCGCCACAGTTTCAGGGTGAGTCAACATTACAGATTTATCTCTCTATCCTAGAAATAGGTTACATCGCTGCTGGTTATCGTGATCTCTCGGGCATTCTCAGCTTGAACAGTGTTAGACTATATAAAGTTACGTAAGTAGTTCTAAGTTTATAAATATTCAGCTTTTTCCATCACATATACAATTTTTTTTTAAATTTGACATCATGTGTTTTGATCGTACCTTATGACTGAATAAAACATCTGACACTAAGTTAGAGTTCACCAAGTGAATATATTGGTAAGAATGCATTATTCTTTATAGAAGTAGCCCCCCAGTGGCTCAGCGGTATGTCTGCGGACTTACACGCTAAAATCCGGCTTTCGATACCCGTGGTGGGCAGAGCATAGATAGCCCATTGTGTAGCTTTGTGCTTAATTCAAAACAACTTTATAGAAGTATATTACACCGAAGCTTAAAAACTTAACACTATTTTGTTAATGTACATGTTACATGACGGACAGTGTGAATGAAAAGATCGAGTGAAGAAAGAAAATTAGTAGTAACAGATCACTAAATGTTTAAATCTGCACCTGGACTATGGAAAGTTTCATGAAAAACGTATATCATGTTTCTGGTCGTAATATCGTGTACTATGAATATGTAGTTATGTTAAACAATTAGAACCTGAAAACATAAGTAACCATCATGGTTATGTATGCAAATTTTCTGTTTGATAAAATTATCAGTTTTATCTATTTCTTCAGAATGTGAACGTAAACAGATGATTTGTCAATGTTAACGTACGACTTTAAAATTGTATATACCAAGAGTTCAGTCTCGATGGTGAAACAGCATGTTGGTATCTAAGCAAATTCCTATTTATGTATCAACAAATAATTTAGTTTAACATTCATATCAAGCGAGAGATTTCTGGTTGTTTTAAAATCTGCGACTTTTGAAATATACAGAATGATTTGGTATTAGCCTGTTTGATTCAGGTTTCCTAACTTAGTTTGTACAAGTGAACACGGGTGTATGTGATCAAATTTCTTCCGATGGAGGCCAGGTGGGTTAAGGCGTTCGACTTGTAATCCGAGGGTTGTAGGTTGGAATCCTCGTCACACCAAACATGCTCGCCCTTTCAGCCGTGGGAGCGTTATAATATGACGGTCAGTCCCATTATTCGTTGGTAAAAGAGTAGCACAAGAGTTGGCGGTGGGTGATGACTAACTGCTTCTCTCTAGTCTTACACTGCTAAATTAGGAAAGGATAGGGAAGATAACCCTCGGGTAGCTTTGTGCAAAATTCAAACCAAATCAAACCTCATCCGATAGAACTGAAGCGATTTAACGTTGGAACACTGGTAACACTTTTCGTACTCATTATATATGGTAAAACTACACAATAAAATTAGTGTTTAGTATTTTGTTGAACGATTTCTTCTCGCTTCTCGTTTCTTTTATTGGTGAATGCTAAAGTCAACATTTTCCTTTTAGTCTAGACATTTTTCGCAAACAAAATATAATGTTTTCATCTACGGCTTTGTAAACAATATTCCTCCACCTACTTATATTTTAATGAGCGTATTTTGGATGTTTTGGAATTAAGTACAATAGACTATCAGTGCTATGTCTACCACGGGTATCGCAACCATGTTTCTAGCGGTGCGAGTCCGAAAGACATACTACCACTGTGCCACTGAGGGGAACATTTTAATGGTCTCTTAGCGGTAAGAACACCTGACAGTCATTAAAATACACTATATAAACTCACTTTAGTGCAAAAGAAAGTTAATTAATATCAAAATGAAAAAAAAAAAGTTCATACAAAATACATGCTGTGTGGATGACACAGATTCCGAAATCTTTTCAGTTGAAACTTATAGTTAATCATAGACCAGCAAATTTAAACCTCAAAGAAGTTGTTTTAGTTCTCCCTCTCATAGTTATTTGGGGGTATTTATGTTTATACACTCATCAGGGTCAGGTTTTATTGACCTCTTCCTCTTTCCTTTATATTTGTTGCAGCATCTGTCAAATGTATTTATACATTTTACACGAGAGCTAGAGTAACCCGCACTTACTCAGGTCCCTATTAGGGCAATGTCCGTGCACTACACTGTCAACATATACACTTGGTGCAAATAAATTATTCCTCTTTACAGTTCCATAATTATTTGCAATTTCATTAGATAGGTAATAACTATAAAACATTTACATAAATCCCTTTGAATGTTTATTAATTAACCCCTAAACTAATGTGGAGTCTAGTTTACAGGTGACCTTTTACTTTTATTTTGAAAATATATATTTATTAGGGAAAGGTGTTTAAGACTATCCTCATCATGTATACAGTATCTGTCTAGTTCGCTTACTAGTTCATTTTTTCTCCAATTTTTTTCAAAATAATTTATTGTACTATGTAGGAGTATATCTGCTATCGTTTCTATGTGTGCGTATTTATGTATAAATTATGATGATGAAGTTCTGGGTACTTTATAAGCTGTTGTAAGTAGTGTATATTGTGTTGTTTGCAGTAGTTTTTTCCTTACATTTATCCATGCAGGAGTTGCATAGTCAATAACGGTTCTAATGTATGTTTTATATATTTTTATGATGTTATATGCCGTTGTTCCTCTATTCTTACCAATTAGACACGTAGCATAGTTTGTTCTTCGCCAAATTTTAATATTATTTATGTGGTTTACCCACGTTAGCTTTGAGTCAAATGTTAGTCCTAAAATTTTGCAGATGTAGCAATCTGAAGGAATGTTCTATTCACACAGATCTGAGGTTGTGTTTTTTATGTTTAGTTAACTTTGTGAATACTACTAGTTGTGTTTATTTTGATTCTATATTTTTGACAATATTCACTTATCCTATTTAACTGTGGTTGTATGTTTGTAGCTGTTATTTGTGATGTTGGCACACTTTTCCAGATTGCAAACTGTGACGAGTATCCATTATTTGGATCTTTTAGAGGCATATTATTCACGTTCATGATGAGCATGATAGGGCTAACCACCCCTCCTTGAGGGACACCAGCTTTTGGAGTGAAACACTGTGAGAAGGTTCCTTCAACATTAACTCTATATATTCTGTTTTACAGAAAGTTTGATAGCTAGCGAATAATTCCCGGCGGTAATCCCATTTCTTGGATTCGGAACCGGAGACCGTTATGCCATACAGTGTCGAAAGTCTTTTCAATATCGAGAAAGCAAGCAACTTTGCACTCTCGTTTATTAAAACTGTTAACAATCGCTTCGGTTAATTTAACTAAATGGTCCGTAGTTTGTCTGAAATTTCTGAATCCATTTTGTTCTTCTGGTAAATTTGATGTTATCTCTAGAAATGTGGAGAGTTTGTTCCTAATTATTCTCTCAAGAATTTTGCCTACACAGCTGGTCAGGCTGATTGGTCGGTAGCTATTTGGATTATTGGCTGGCTTTCCTTCTTTGTGGAACATTAATTCATTTGCATGCTTCCAAGAAACCGGGGTATAACCAGAGTATAATGATAAATTAAAAATTGCTCCGAGACGTTCAAATAATTTCGGAGTGACCTTTACAAGAAGGATAATTTGTGTACTGTGTTCTCTTGGAGATTTATTTTTTTGTATTAATTATTGCTTCTATGAGTTCTTGTATGGAAATTGTGTTTGTTAGCATTGTGTTCGTGTATTCGTTTGTGTTGTTGATTTGACAGTCATTTAACTGAGAAGAGTGGTTCAAATAGTTCACAGTTATTCATTATAAAGTTGTTTAGTTTGTAATAAAATTATGCGTTAATGTATGGGTCGTTGTGTGTTTTAAACGTGTTTTAAAATTGTTGTTTGAATGCTTCGGCTTTTTCTTTATTGTTTTGAATTTCGAGCAAAGCTACACGAGGGCTATCTGTGCTAGCCGTCCCTAATTTTGCAGTGTAAGACTAGAGGGAAGGCAGCTAGTCATCACCACCCACCGCCAACTCTTGGGCTACTCTTTTACCAACGAATAGTGAAATTGACTGTCACATTATACACCCCCACGGCTGGGAGGGCGAGCATTTTAGCGCGACGTGGGCGCGAACCCGCGACCCTCGGATTACGAGTCGCACGCCTTACGCGCGTGGCCATGCCAGGCTGGATATTTTGGAATTTAGCATAAAAGAATTACTGTAGAATATATAAAAAATTCAAGACAATAAAATTATCGCAGGCCTACGTAATTAGACAAATAACACGCTTGCTCTTGTCTGTCTGGAACTTTTCTCGCAAATTTCCATGTCAGTCGTTAATAATTTCATATCGTTAAAAAGAGTTTTGTACAAATTGCATGTTGATTTTTCATTTCAGAAAGGTACAGCATGGCCAGGTGAGTTAAGGCATGCGACTCGTAATCTGAGGGACGCGAGTTCGTATCCCTGTCGCGCCAAACATGCTCGCCCTTTCAGCTGTGGGGGGTTCTAATGTGATGGTTAATCCCACTATTCGTTGATAAAAGAATAGCCCAAGAGTTGGCAGTGGGTGGTGATGACTAGCTGCCTTCCCACTGCTAAATTAGGGATGGCTAGCGCGGATAGTCCTCGAATAGCTTTGCGCGAAATTCAAAAAACAAACAAACGAACATTTCAGAAAATTACCTCACCTGATTTTTGCTTAGTCAAACGTTTCAACATAACGAGTTATTGCTATCACGTGACGACAGACTTTGATTTAAACTTTGCTCTTATATTTTGCAATCAATACCTCTTTCTATCTTTTTCTTTTCAACAGGATTTATTCTTCGTTTATGCAAGTTTTTTTTCAACTCATAAAACCGTGTAAAACACTAAACGCACACAACTGTTTCATACTCTGTAGACTTATTATAAGTACGAATACTTTGTTATTTACTTTATAAGTAGGTTTATTAATTAAAGTTACATTTGCGTGAGATTCATTTGGCTCGTCAACTATGTTTTTGTTGTTTTTTTTAGACTTACCAGGACTTATTAATTTATCACAAGAAAGCATCGTCCAAATTGGGTGCATAAAAATTATAGTTTAAGGAAAATTTAAGCGAAGAACACAAAAATTAAAGCAAATGTTTTATGGGTTGCGGCTAGATTTTTAAAACAGTATTTTAGAGCTCATGTACCATGTTCTTATTCTGAAACTATTAATAAGTTTTTTATAATGTGTTGTCAACCGTCCAGCCTTGCCCTAATGGTTATGATGTCTGACGATGAACTTTTAACGGTTAACGTTCAGATGCTGCAAAAACGCTTTTCTTGCTTTGACACGCACCCCAGCGGCTCAGCGTATGTCTGCGGACTTACAACGCTAAAAACCGGGTTTCAATACCCATGGTGGGCACAGCACAGATAGCCCATTGTGTAGCTTTGTGCTTAATTCAAAACAACAACAACCTTTGACACTGTGAATTCACTATGAGAGCGGCGGATAGTCTTTTAGTGGCTTCTCAGAAACGTAAAAAATGCGCTTCCAATTTTTATTGTCACTGTGACAGTCTTTAACACAATTTAGTTTAATTTTATAAAGGTTACGTCTATACGAGTTTATATATCCATCTGTCTATTCGAGTTTGCGTATTTCGATGCCATGATATAAGCCTTATAATATTCTAATCTAAAACATACATAATATATCCAATAAACGATATTTATAAAAGTTCAGTGCAACAAATACACATTGTTTTTAATATTGGCGTTTTTAAAACTTTGCGTTGCTATTTACTCGGAAGGAAGTTTAAAGTAACGTGATGGTTGCTTTATCAAAAATTAAAGCCCCCCCCATTTGCACAGCAATGTTTGTGGACTCATTTCTGACAGTTGGGTTTCGATAGTCGTGGTGGCCCATTGTGGAGCTTTGTGCTTATCTACAACCAGTCAATCCAAAATTTAGAAAACAGTTTGAGATATTTATAAAAACCGAATTAAGAGAGGTGTCTCTGGGCGCTTTCATACGGAGGTAGTGCCCCGAATCTGTTTGATAGTGCTTCGAATCCACAGTTTGTGTTTTGAAAAATTAAAATAGAAAAATGTGATCAATATCATATTGAAACATGAAAATCCCTGTATCTACAGGATGGATCTTGAATCCTTTAAGCATCTGGCAATCCTTCTGGAAGTTAGGCTAAAATGTACGAGCAAATTTGCTATTCTGTTAATGAGGAATCAGTTAGTTAGTACAGTTCTGTGAATATAGATTTAGCCAATTAATAAGTAAATGGAATTTCTGTTAGATGTAGCTTATTTTTTGAATTTAGGCCAATTGGCGAATATTGATTTCGCTGCACATGGAATTTGAAGTTGAATAAATAAAACTTATCATCAAGCGGATTGCACTTTCTGATTGTTTTTTGTTATTGTTTGTCTTTAATGCAAAATTGAAAAGAATCCACCAAACAATAGAAGGTATTGCAACAATATTAATATTCTTCAATTAATTAGATGCAATTACAGCTATACACATTTAGTTTTTATTTTACTGTCAACGTCTCCAGTAGCCCTTTTTCTTTAATGTGTGTGAGAGACAGAGAACGAGAGGTTTCCATTCTGTATTAGCATAACGGAAACAACGCATGCGTATCAAGACCATTATAAAATGGAGTGGAAATACATAATATTACTGATCCTAATGTATGTCAGGTCAATGATTTGGGACACATTTTGAACTCCAATTTCTTCTTTCTATTGGTTAGGTGGAAAAAAATAAAATTACTTTTCTTCGGGAACGTACGATTTACTGCGTAGTCTTTAAATAGAGTATCTTTACGCGTCTTTGTCCCAGGATGAGGGGCACTCACGTATTCTCGGAAAAAATATATCTTACCGAAATGTGTATGTAGTCTTTGCTCAAAACAAACTCTTATCTAGGCCATTTCAATAGCTATAACCTGCATGCCTTCTTATCTTCCAGAAAAATCACGTTTAGAGCAATTGAGAGAGAAGCAGACAGCAACAGAGTTTACACTTTATTCAAGTAATACGGTTAGGTGTGTAACGCATACGATAAAATTTAATATTTCTTATATCAAAACATTTCCATGGTGGGTAAGCAGTAGGTTTAGAGACTTACAAAAGTGAAGTTCAAGGTTTGATTCCAAAAATTGGACATAACGCAGATTGGGAAACTGCGCTGAAATAACAACTGTATAAACAGAGTTTGTTTGTTCTTGAAATTCACACAAAGCTTCAAGAGGGCTATCTGCGTTAGTTGTCCCTATTTTAGCACTGTAAGACTAGAGGGAAGCCAACTCTTGGGCTACTCTGTTACCAACGAATAGTGGGATCGATCGTCACTTTTAATGCCAATACGGCTAAAAGGGTGAGAATGTTTGGGGTGACGGGTATTCGAACCCGTAACACTCGGATTAAAAGTCGAGTGCCTCAACCACCAAGCCATGCCGGGCCCCAAAATGGGTCACCCTACACAATGTTATTGAATTAAGCCGCTAGTAAACAGAGACGTTTACATTTTCGAAACAACGGTTTCTTTGCAAAAATCTCTCAAACTTGAAACTTTATATAAATAATTGCTGTACTAATGTCTTGAGAGATCTTTCGCGAATGTAACATATGTTGAAGTTGGCCTGCTTTACACAGAAAATTTATGAAGAGATTCAACATTAAGTAGTACTTTCAGCATTCAGAAAAACGCTATTGAATGACGAGCTTTCAAACGTACAATAATACTGTTTTCTGAAAAGGTTTACTGACAATTTAAGTAATGAAAATCAGTTGTTTTTTTTGTGAATTTCGTGCAAATCAACACGACGGCTATCTGCGCTCGCCGTTCCTAATTTCGCAGTGTAAGACTAGAGGGAAGGCAGCTAGTCATCACCACCAACCGCCAATTCTTGGGCTACTTTTTCACCAACGAATAGTGGTCACATTATAACGCCCCCACGGCTAAAAGGACGAGCATGTTTGGCGCGACGGAGATGCGAACTCGCTACCCTCAAATTACGAGTTGCACGCCATAATAACAATTATTACAAATAATTATTTATATACAACAGTTTTGCAAATTTACAGACAATAATGAATCTTATATCCGGTCTAGCAGTGAATAATTCATCAATGTGGAAATTAATTGTGAGTTGATATTGTCACACCTTGCTCAAGGTATCTAGCTTGGTTGGCCTCATGTCGCTTGTAAGCTGAGTTTTACCCACAGAAGCATTTAATGTCCTCATATAAATACTAACGTCCAAAGTTAATTCACTGAAGTTGAATGGGTAGTAATGCTTGAAAACTATAAATATTCCTGGTCCAGTTTTGTAGTTTTCCGTTTAGTAATCGTTAATCACAATTATTGCTTCCGAGGCTGATAGCATATTTATTGTAGCAACCAACTATTATAACTGTCTTTCGGCGTGTCAAATTGTATTAATCACACGAAATTCTAGAACGTTCAATGTTCAAAAACTCACTAGCATTATCGTAAAATAAATATTGTTGATTCTTACTCTCAAAAATATTCTACAAATTCAGAGAACAGGCGCAATACATATCTAACAATATACGTCACATGCATCTAACTGAAACAAACTTACGTATTAAAATAAATGCGTAACAGTAGATCCATTACACAATATTTTCTTGACGCTTTCTGATGGCAATCTTTTCGCTTTCACTACCAACTTACAAAAATTGAGAAATATACCCTTTTTATTTTAAATATTTTCGTTTTTCTACAGTGATACAGGGTACACCAGACAAGCAATGCCTCAAATCAGTCATATTATTCTTGTGGTACTTCCCAGGAAATCAGCAGAGCAGAGAAGTTAGGTTTGCTAACAACAGGAGGCTCTCGAGGCATGAATGATTGTTTCTCGACAAGACACAGATAGATACATAAAACAGGATTTAATAATCCTCACAACCATCAACACAATACACTTTGATTAAGTTGCAGTGTGTGCGAGTATGTACTGAGCAGAAGAATAGTTTACAATACAAAATATCTCTTTAACTAGTGCTTGCAAGCCTCTCTTGTAAGTTAAACTGAGTTTGTTAGCCAAAAGAGAAGAAAATACCAACAAAGAGAAACTTCCACAAGTTAAGTGGAACGTTATGTTAAACATAAATAATCTATGTGCGGTCAAAAATCTTAAGTGGATTTTATCAAGAAAGCGAAAAACAAAAACCACTAAACAAACTTCAAATCTTGGGGGTCATTCTGCAACTTTTAAATCATTCACACGTAACTTCAACAAAACTGCGAAGATATTTTAAACCTTGCTCGAGCGTGGCAATAAAAAGGAAGAGGACTCTCGTGAAAAGTGAACATGAGAGAAGAAAGAAAATATATAAGAAACATTTTCAGCAGGACACTCACTGTATCACATCTGTGAAGGAAACAAAATATAAGGGGAACTGAAAACTGTGGAAATCAGAATTTCTGTAAAATCACACTGTGTCACTGCAAAAACTTGTGTGATATCGTATGTATATCTATCCGTTTTGAATTTCGCACAAAGCTACTCGACGGCTATCTGCACTATCCGTCCTTAATTTAGCAGTGTAAGACTAGAGCGAAGGTAGCTAGTCATCACCATCCACCGTCAACTCTTGGCTTACTCTTTTACCAACGAATAGTGAGATTAACCGTCACATTATAACGTTCCCACGGCTGATAGGGCGAGCTTGTTTGGTGTGATGGTGATTCGAACCCGCGAACCTCAGATTACGAGTCGAGCGCCAAACCACCTGTCCATGCAATATCCAAATCGTATGAAAACTTTCTAAAAATCTGTTCTCTCAAGCACAAACACTGCCTTAAATAAGCTCATACACTCTTAAGTCTCTGATGCCAGAAATCAGTAATTAATTCTTGTTATTTTAAACATCAACTGACCAACGGGCGTTCAAGGTCAAGGGTCTTGCTTCAGAGGTCAGGCAAATACAAGACAATCTTTGAAAATATTGTATCGTCAAACAGCCACAATGGTCCAGTTAAATACATCCGCCCACTGTGTCCAACACGTTGATTGTGCCAGCTATCTGCAATTACGTGTACTAATGATCACAACAGTGATATTTTTGATTCTTTATCTGAATTAGCAAACAAAAAATTAGATGTAGCAGTGAAAGCACGAGGTCTGTTGGACAGATTTGACAAAGGAAAAACAGTTTTAGGATTGTTGATAGCTCAGCATCCATTAGCTGCATTACAGGAACTAAACCGTGCATTCCAAGCAAAATCAGCGACAGTATCTGGCATTATTGAAGCATTTGCAATGACTGTTGAGCAATTGTGGGTATTGCGAGCAGAGGAAAATTACAATAAGATATTTGGTGAAGCTGAGAAAAAGGTAATTTCTCTCGCTTTGGTACCTTTTGAACTACCACGCATTCGCAGAAGGATCACAGGTGATGGTTCAGCAATCCATTCTGAAACAACTAGAGATTACTACAGAAGCCAATATTTTGAATTTGTGGACACAGTCATAGAATATCTGACCACTAGATTCAATGCAGACAACAATTACTGGCACTTGAGAACATGATCACATCTGGCAAAACTGAGAACTCGGTTATAAACTTCAATCCAGAAATCTTTGCACAACGACTCGAGTTTCAGTTGCCCATGCTTAAAGGAACAACAAAAGCAGTATCTCTGAAAGGTGCGAAGGATGCTTGCTGTAAAATGCATAAAAAAAAGCCAGCAGATGTTTAGTGAAGTGTTTCTTCTCATGAAAATGTTGCTTCTATGTCCAGTAACCTAGCTGCGAATGTGAACGCAGCTTTTCTGCATTAAGACGGTTGAAGACGTGATTAAGGTCAATTATGTATCAGTGCCGCCTCAACCATGTGGCAGTTTGTCACTCTCACAAAGATGAGGTCGAAAAGATAAATATAGAAGAGCTTATGAAAGAATTCATAAATGGATCATCACAAAGGAGGTATATGTTTGGGAACATGTAGACTGGAGGACTAAATGAATCTTATTCAATGAAAAGTATGAATAATTATGTGCTACATTGTATTGATGTGTACTTTTCAAGAGTTCGCAAAGACATTTTAATTATTTTTATCAAACAACATGAACAGTTTTTCAGTAGATATAAACTTGTCAAAGGTAATTACAAATTTTATTAATATTTGAAAAAGTAAATCATGCAATTAAAGTTATTAATAACCTTGTCAAGTATAATGGCCATCTTTTATACTGTGCAGTGTGCAGGAATAAATTCATGTGGCAGTCAAATTGTGACATATTTGTCTTTATTCTGTTAACATTTTGAAAACTGTTCACAACACCTTACTTATACAAACCTACATGGAAACCTTGAAGTATCGTGGCAACAAGATTACTCTGTGACTGCATGTTTACAGCTTTCAGGTTCACGTAATCAGAGATTACCAATTTGCAAATTGAACAGTCCACATAAGTGGTTGCAAAAATCATCCTCCCATCGGGTGTAAAAAATCTACGCCCCTGACTTTTATTATATTAATTCGATAGTAATTTTGTTAGACCGTAGTTTAAAATACCACAACTTTATGTATTTTGTTGAAATTCGGCACGTCATGGAAGCATAATATTATCTTTTTGTGGGCGAGTACAAAAAACATATGTCCGTCCGTCCACTGAGAACGAATATAAAGACAAACACAAAAAGAGACACGCAAACACAATTATATGAACAAGTGTTTGTTTTTGCTTTTTGAAGTTAAGAAAATGCAGGTGCAATAAACATGTTTTGTTTTATCATAGTTTTATTATAGTGTGTTGAGTAATTCTGTAAAAGTCTGTTTACAAATACAACGTTTTGTAGAGTTCTAAGAAATCTGTTAACAAGTTTATATACTGATGCGACTAATGTGGGGTGAATACTGAAAGTATCAATATTGTCCAAGACGATTTTTAATTTCAAAAACTTTTCGACAGAGTTTGTATTAGTAGCTAAATATTTGATTAGGGTTAAATAAGAATGCGAATTGAGTGAAATACCACAACTGTGTATATTATATTTGATTTTGACACATTCTTCTAGTAAATAATAATTTATAATGGTCTTTGGGTTAATATTTCATTATTTAATCAAGCCAATGTCTTCCATTTCGTGTATCACGTTTGGTTTTATTATATGTTTAATATTTTGCTTGTATAATGCAGTTGTATATTTTTATAGAAGAAAAAATAATTTATTGAATGATATATACAAGATATGCGTATTTAAACACAGTAGAAGTGCACTGATGTAGTTCTATGCGATTGAAAAAGAATATAACGAAATTACAGCTCGGAAATTTCTCTTACTTCATTCTTTCTATTTATGGGTACACACACACACACACACAGAGTTTATTTTCTGATGTTAAAACGTAAATATTAACTAACTGTACTTGTTGATCTCTAACATCAAACTATGTACGGAATGGTTTAGACTGCATTTGCCATGCTCTATGCTCCCACAACCATTTCCGTTTTCAGTTTTCTTTGCTACTGTAGTTAAGAACTACACTTACAGGATAACAGTGTACACGAAACAAAATATTTTGTTCTTGAGTACCAACACTTTTGATTAGTACACCGAGAATTTCTGTAAGTATCCGTTACAGCCATATTCTTGTTTGAGGTGTAATAATATATCACTGCGGTCTCAACTTGGCAAAAACGGTGCAGTTCGAGGAAGTGTATTCTAACGCGTTCTGCCCCACGATACATTTCGATTTTTACGACCGTCAAAACTGGCAAGAAACTAATACGATCACGTGCTGTCATTATATTGTGGTGTGTCGATGGTTAATCACAGTTGCCATTCGTAAGCAGGAAAAGTAAGGTTTGGCTATTTTAAAACGTAAACAGCTCAAATCAGCGAGCATACGTGTACGACAGGAGTGTTTAAGAATTTATACCTGGCTAAGTGAGGCTGGTTTCTTTAAAGTCTTTATATAGGTAACCTGACTAACTTTTCTGTAGGAGGGTAAAAAATTCACAACAGCTGTTGCTTATGCTTTGTGATGGTTGGACGATAATTCGAAGATTTAGAAGATAGAACACAACACCTGTAACAGGCAATTAATTTTAAACTATTACTTAAAATATCAGTGGCAAGTACATAAATCTAATAAGTGATTTTTCCTTTTAGTTAATCAAATTAAAATTAGTGACAGTTATCACAGAGTTATGGCACGAATTTTCAAAACAAACCAATTTAGTTTAAAATATCGTTATTTTGTATACAGAATGGCCTGTAAGTCCCTACCCATCCATATGTTATTATAAACAACGTTATAATACTAATGATGAGTTGAAGACAGATGTTACCGCGGCATTTGGAACAATAATCCCTGCTATTAAAAACTTACGTAACATTTAATTACAGTTTTTATATGCAAAAACGGCTCTTCTGGGCCCAGAAAACACTTCAAATAGAAGAGCGAACAACGTTTCGATCTTCTTCGGTCATCGTCAGGTTCACAAAGAAAGGGTTACTGGTCGGAAGCTGACCACATGTTTGGGAGGGGTTGTATAATTGAGTGTTGCAATGTAGAGGGCGCGGTTTGAATATATAATTTTGTCTATAATATTAATATAGGTATAATGGTGTTCCTTTATATTGGTTTATTTTGGGTTTAAGTTGTTGTATAAGTAAGGCTTCTTTAATTTTTCGTTTGTTTATGTTTGTTTCTTTATTTAGTATTTTAGTGTTTTCTATGGTTATGTTGTGTCCATTTGACTTGCAGTGTTCGAAAACGTGTGAAGGTGACTTTTTATGTTCTTTGAATCTGGTTTCCATTTTTCTACTTGTTTCTCCTATATAGAAGTCGTGGCAGTTATCACATTGTATTTTATAAATAATGTTGGTGTGGTGTTTGTCAGTGTAGTTCTTACATAGTATAGACCTTAGTTTTGTGCCTGGTTTTTGAATAAATTTAGTGTTAACTGGAATGTTATATTTTGTTACTAGTTTTTGCCAAATGTTGGTTATTTGTTTGCTGATGTCAGGAATATATGGTATACAGCAGTATATGGTTTCGTGATTTTTTGATTCGTGAGATATATTTACTTTTGTTGGTTGATTTTGCTTTCTGTCTAGGTGTGTGCGTATAATGTTTTCTACGGTTTGTGGAGGAAACTTATTAATGTTGATGAAGTGTTGTTTTATTTTATCTAATTCATCGTTAATTTTATCTGGTGAGCATAGTTTTATGGCTGTGTTTATCTGGTTTCTTAGTATGTTGAGTTTTTGTTTTGTTTCATGTGCTGAGTCCCAAGGAATGTATAGTCCAGTATGGGTGATTTTTCGGTGGATTTCTGTTTTGAATTGTGTGTCGGTTCTTATAATTTTGAGGTTAAGAAATGATATTTGATTGCTTTCTTCCTGTTCACATGTGAAGTTAATGTTGGGATGTATAGAGTTAATGTGAGTGAAAAAGTTAAGTATGTGTTCTGTAGATTCGAATCCCGCAATCGTGTCATCTACATATCTGTACCAGTATAGTGGTGGATGTAATGCTGTATTAATTGCTTGTGTTTCAATTTGTGTCATAAAAATATTGGCTAGAACTGGCGATACTGGGTTGCCATATAAAAGTTCTCAACAAGTGGGTTTCTCGACATCACTGATTTAATTACAGTTTAATTAAATTTAATTATCTCTTTCAAATGAAATGAAACATTCCTTTCCTAACGACATTCCTTTTCAATTCTCTTAAATAATTATCATTATCTTTCACTCTTTGCTTGTATAGATAAATATATACTGAAGTCAAATCTGTTTTAATGAATTGCATAAACTTTTTTTTATCTTTCTTAGCTTTATCAATAGCTCTATAACTTATTTTTATTTTGATGAAACTTACGACCAGACATTAATTTCTATTACAACATTTTATAATATTGTTATTTTAGGCATTTGAATATATTTATATTCCAATCTTCTAATTTCCTTATTCGGTAATTTAAGAATGAGTATTTTACTCGAATTAACATAATATTTAGCAATAAAAAGTTATTTTCCAGATGGACTTCTTGTACTACGTGTTAGTGGCTCAGATAGCCTCGTTGCATTGTTCCATAAAACACCAAACCATCCAACCAATCACGTGTGTAAACATCATGAAGGATGATTCTAACTTCTGAGGTCAAATTGTTAGTATTAAGTTCAGAGTTAGATAATAGGCAGTTGGTATTCTGCACCTGACGGGTGTCTAGACCTGGTTTCTAGTAATTTAAGTAAGCAGACACACCGCCGGGTCATAGGGAATGGTAAACTCAAAGGCCAACACGCATTACGCAAAACACAATATGCTAATCCTATGGGGATCTGAGAACGTGTTACTCTTTCCAGCCAGCCTATGTGGAAAACATTAAATTCTGCAAATAGCTGTGCTATAACTATATAATTATTTCACACTACAAAAATATTGGGGGTTAACCGGACCTTCCACCCCGTGTACGAACATGTAACTAAAACATTAGAAATCACATTATTATTACTAGAATAGACATTTTATAATTCTGTTTTAAAACATAATTTGGAAAAAGTGTAATAATTCTATCACTAGTTTTAATATAACATCAAATATGTAATGTTTTTATTATGCTAACTTGTATTTGGGTATATTTTTACGAGTATGTTGCTAACTGTATACAACACCGTTTAACTGTAAAAATAAGCTGCAGTATTAAACATTTTACCAAGAATGATCGTTCACTAGCATAGGAAACGGTATATTATGTTTAAAATTTGTTGGACATAGGAATATTTCTAATAATTGAAAACCCACTAACACATATTCCTCCCTTTTTTCAATTATAAATCTAAGAAAATTAAGGTCCATTAACTTGACTTTGTTATCAGTAAGGTGTTAGAATATACTGTCAAGTTTTATCTTGTAACGCATTTAGTAAATGATATTAATAGCCTCATGAATCAGTTGTATTGACCATTCTATGAAGTTTTTGTTGTTGTTGTTAAAACCTCTGATAAGAAGTCACACAAACCTCTTAGTGTAGAATTAGACCACTCTGACACTGGTGGAAAAGCTAATATGGGACAGAAAAAAGTAATGTTATGAAACAAAGCCATAAGTGACCTTCATTCAGTTATGTAAAGTTTTGCAAGTAGAGACTAGATCTTCGGGTATGTGTGTATTTTGGCCACGTGTCTGTTAGGTCTATTATTTGGATATTCTGTTAAACAATAATTTTTATAAATTTGATGATGTTAAATAATTTTAGGAAAAGCTGAAAATCTATGTTTTTAAACTGAAGCATCTAGGCAATCGTGGTGAATTAGAATCTTGACAACAACTTCTGTAAAGACTTAGGATAAACTCATTTATCCTGTTTCCTTTCTGTAAGAAACTTCTCCACTATTTCAAAAAAAAAAAAAACTTAAATAAAAATGCATTAGATAATTTATCTAAGAAAAAACATCCACACTCACCTTGTATATGTATTGATCTCGTGCAATGTGTCGGTTATCACCAGTACGAAATAAATCACATCTTATAGTTTCAAAAAATCAGGTATTTTGTATGCTGCATACGTTTATTTCATTTTTCATTCTCTGCTCATCCACTTAAGGCAAAGCTTTCAATTTGATTACATGACGCAGATGCCAAAGGTAATGGTTTTATGATCTTGTACAATATTTCTAATCATATTCCTCGGAGTTCTAACAGTGTTTAAAATAACATTATAATTTATTCAATTTTTTTTTTGCTACCTAGTCAATTCTGCTAAAGCTGCTATTCCCTATAACTCTATTACCATTAGTTTAATATTTAATAAGTAGTATCGATTGTAGCAGCTGCAGGCATTGTAGGTTAGGTTTTTATAGCTATCTATATCCTAGGTAATACTAATAAAGTAATATGAACTGCTGTATTTTGGAGTATAAGTTAATATTTTTAATAATTTAAAAACATGTTAAAATATGCAACCTTTTATTGTCATTCCTAAACTTGGGTATGTGTGTGTGTATACATACACATATATACCTTATTATGAAAACTGGGTCATATTTAATAACTCAATACAGAAATAAAAAAAAGTTCTAAGGTTTAAACTTTGAGTAATAAGCCTTGCAAGTGTTTGTTAGTATTAATAATATGGGTTTTCCTACAGCCATAGTCCCAATAATCATCAATTTATTTTCTCTAGAACATAACACCTTTTCTCCTTTTCTTGTAAGCCCGGCATAGCCAGGTGGTGAGGGCACTTGACTTGGAATCTGAGTGTCAATGGTTTGAATCCCCATCCCACCCTTTCAGCCATGGGGGTATTTTAAAGTGTTGATCAATCCATTCTATTATTCATTGGTAAAAAGAGTAGCCCAAGACTTGGTGGTGATGACTAGCTATCTTCCCTTTAGTCTTTCACTGCTAAATTAGGGATGACTAGTGCAAATATATCTATTAAATTCAACATATAATATCTCTTTATTCATCCTCAGCCTTGTGGTTCTCACTTCCCTTCATTCTTTGTCTCTCAAGAGTGTCATATCCATCAAACATGTTAGATTTTCAGCCAGCCAGTTTTTAAAATAACTTAAACCCTTAATACAAAACTTTTCTTGGTCTCTAAAAATTGGCCTTTTGACCTAACCATTTTCTATGTGTAGGGTAAAGAGAAATGAAAACTTTAAAATCAAATCAACTGTAAAGAATCTACTGGATTAGAGTAACATAAGAAATAATGGTGAATGCTCTTTAAAAGCTGCCTTCATTCTAGTTTGTCTATTCAGAATTAGAGACATTGAGCAAAGATAATTTAAGTTATAGTTTTCCATGGAAAGAGTTATATCAATCTTACAAATCTGTATGTAATTCAATTAAAGTGTAATTTCACAATAGATCAAATCTTGTGTTCAGATATTCTTTTATTCTCTTTTTAGTTGTTTTTTTTCATTATCAAGTACACTGTAGAATATGATGGCTTAAACTGTAGTTAATAAAAGGTTCGCATAATAGAATGTTTTTCTAATTTTGAAACTTTTCACAAGCCTATGAAAAGTCTTGTGAAATCCTCACAATATGTCCCTTACATATTAAAACTCTATTTATCAGCAGAGATGTTGGAACCATTTTTATATATTTGACACACAGCAACTGTAAGTTATACTATTACATTAATTTCCTTGGGGGCGTGTTCCAGACCACCATAGATTAAGCTCTCTTTGACAGCAAGGTAGCTACTTTTAGCAGTTCCTTATACTTTTACATCTCATTGTAAAATCTACATGTCTAGCTAAGCACATCAATTTTGCAATTCCTTCTTACACAACTGATCACTTTTTCACAGCATGTATTTATTTAAAAATGTGTTATTAAACATTTTATGCACTTCTTGGATTATTCTCTCAACAACAGTAAGTAAAAATGAAGTTACCAATCACTTTGAAATAATTCTGTGTATATAGAACTACCTGCAACAGTTTCCCCAGCAGATGTCGGAAAACATTTTATAGACCAATACAATATATCAAAAGCTTATTATTAACAAAATAAGATGCAAACAGAAACTTTATGCAGTATAAGCAAAGCATATGATATGTACCACTATTCATTTGTATGAAGTTTCAACGAAATGGGTTGAAGCTGTGTGCAATAACTAGTAACCAAACCTGAATATGTGTATCATACTTGTCCCTATAGATGGAACAGAAATGGAAATATTAACTGTCCAAATTATAGCTCTAAATATTAAGAAATTTTGAATTTCTCATTGCTGACCTTTTGAACATGAATTTCATAAAATTGTAAAGGGACAGAAAGGAGCTTATTCCTCACAAAAGAGGTCCCTTTCACCTCCAACTGCAACCACCCCTTACTACTCATGTATTCATCCAATCTTTTCTTTAACTTAATTTTTCTGCCTCCACCAACCTTGAAAGCAGCTCATTCCAAAAGCTAACTACTCTGTTTAAAAAGTAATACTAATAGTGTCTAAATCACTACTTTAGTGTCTTTTCACTACTAAATACAAACAAGTTTGATGAATTTTTATTTTCAATGCCCTTAATCTTAAACACCTCCATCAAATCCCTTCTGACCCTGCTCTTCCCCCCAAAAAAACAAGTTTAGAAATTCCAGTCTCTCCTCATAAGACAATGCCACCATTTCAGGTATCATTCTAGTAGTTTTTCTCTGAACCTTCTCCAACAGTTTAATATCTTTCTTGAGAAAGGGAGCCCAAAACTGTCCTTACAAGTGATCTATACAGTGAACAAATAATATCTCTTGTCTTGTATTCAATATTTCTATACATGCTACCCTAAATCCTATTAGTCCTAGTGTTAGCTACAAAACACTATTTAGAGTACTTAAGTGATCTTTTTCATAAACCACAGTATTCAGTGTATTCTCATTTAAACCATAACAGTAATTCAAACTTGAAAACCTACATGCATCACTTTACAGTTTGGATAGTTAAACATCAGCTGTCATGTACTGTCCTAATGCATCAAATGATCTAAATCTCTCTGTAAGTCTGCAGCATCTTTCATACAGTTGGCCACCTCAAAAATCATATCTCATCTAAACTTCAATATCTTGTTAGACATTCCAGAATTAGTATCATTAATAAAAATCACAAACAACAAAGGACCCAGCACAGAGCCTTGACATACCTTGCTTGTAACTGTGATCTGGTCAGATCTAACTCCATGTATTAGTATTCTATTTTTGCTCTCCAGCCAGTTTTCTATCCAATTTAATAACATTTCTCCCACACCCACATATTTAGTTTTTGTTACAAGTCACCTTTTGAGGTATCTTATCAAATGCTTTCTTAAAGTCAATGAAAATCAAATCCACAGCATTTTCTTTATGAACTCTTGCACTAACATTCTCAAATAACATCAGAGATTTGTTAAAGGAGATTTTATCTCATTGAAACTATGCTGGATCTTTGACACTACATCAAACTACTTTACGTATCTTTGAAATGTATCTTTAAATATACTCTCCAAAACCTTTACAACTACTGATGTAAGTCGAATTGGCCTATAATTTCCTAGAGAATGTTTATCACCTCTTTTAAATATTGGACTAACATTAGCCAATTTTCAATCTTCTTGTACCACTTTCACCATTCAACGATCTTTAAAAATATTAGCTAGCACTTCGTAAGTAAATTCTTTAAGTTCCTATAAACCTCTAAGATAAAAGTTGTCTGGTTTTTTTTATAAAAGATTAGGTTTTCCAACTTTTTCTTCCAATTTCAGACCTTCAAATGATATCTTTTTCATCAGTGTTCTTCCCATATATTAAGCACTGTGATTGAGGCATAATACTTGTATCTTACATTGTAAAAACTGAAGTGAAAGTATAATTTACTAAGTTTACCACCTTATAATCTTCTGAATCAGCTCTCCACTATCATTTTCAAGAAGTCCAATCCCATCCTAACATTTTGTTAATCCATTGCATGTCTAAAAAATTGCTTATTGCTTGGTTTAAGTTTCTCAGCCAATCTTCTTTTATATACAATTTTTCCTTTATATTTTTGTAACCAGTTCTCTTGATTTCCTATGATCCTCCAAATCCTTATTATTTCTTGCAACTTTACATTTATTGATTTTATTATATTTATCCCAAATATGATATCTTAAAACTTTAATAAACCATATTGGCTTATTTTGCTCCATTGCCCTTTTTTATTTATTTTATTTTTATTTGTTTGTTTCATATCCATACTGATTTCTTTCTAAATGCTTCCCACATCTGTTCAAGATACTCTCCCAAGTTCTACAACCATTTGCACAACTTTCATGTTAATTAGTGGACAACTTAACTGTTGGTGTCTTAGAATGTGATCCACAAATTTTCAAGATTTGAGTAACATGTTGTGATCTTAACAACATGTCATTAATACAACTTTTACTACGATATACTTTTTTACATCACAGTTTCTTCAGGTTTTTTTTTCGTATAAATATATCACCAAACATTAGAGCAAAAAAAGAATGTAGTTATGAAGCAACTAAATGCACTTTCTCATGTGATGAAATGGCCTGAGTAGTGAAACATCACAAATCAATAACTTGCATAAAATGGACATAAGAAAAAATTCTAATGTAAGGTGAAACACACACACACACATTATGTAGTCATGAATTTTTTTTAAAGTTCATAAAAAATTAAAATTGTATTCGTAGAAGTAAAAAGAAAAACAAGCCATAATGATATTGTACAAAAACTTAATTTTTTGTTGATAAGTTACACACATTTGCTACCTACATAAGTTGTGAATTATAGAAAAGAAATTTACACAATATTAGATACTGATCCTATACACAATTTTCTGTAATAGCATTGCATACTTTGTCAAACTTAGTATTTTTAACTGTAAATTTTAAAATGATCTTTAAATTATGGAATTATGATTAGATTTAAAAAATAATGTTACAGTTACCCTGGAAATTACTAAGATTTAGACAACAGTTGCCTTCAGAAGGGGAGTTAATTTTAATTGAAAAATAATCAGTAATCTTAACTCCTCACATCAGTTTTTGTGCTCAAATCACAATTTTCCAGTCAGGGATTTGAATCCAATCACTTAGCATGCTCACTCTTTCAGTCATGGGGATGTTATCATGTTACAATCAATCCCACCACTTGATTAATTAGCACAAGAGCCCACAATAGGTAGCATTGACTACTTACCTTCCCACTAATCTATCAATCTAAATTAGGGACAAGTAGCACAAATAGTTTAGAGTACCTTTATTTAAAATTCAACAAACAAATAATAATATTAAAGAATTTAGTGCCTAAAAATTAGACTTATAGAAGCATTTATAAATGCTGAATGTTTTTGTTACTGGATTTATTAATTTTGTTAACACAATCCTTTAGAATGGTTACTTTTGTGTCTTTTACTGTGTGTTTAGCTATTTCATTCACTCTCAGAGAGTTCAGAATATACAAGAAAATTGCCAAAATTCCTATACTTGCTGGATAACATCACTAGTTACTTTACTGGTTTGCTTACCATACCTGTTCAAATAAAAAATTATTACATTAAAACCTCAGTATAACAAAGATACAGTATTTCAATAAAGTCTAAAAAATTATATTCTGCTTTTTTTCTATTAAGTTAGAATTTTACATAGAAAAATCAGGTACAGAGTAATGAACATCATTTTTGTAAATAAGGTCATTAAATAAAATTCATTCTACTAATAAAAAATACCTTATATTAAGTATAATAAATAAAGTTCCAAATACAAAACTTAACTTGAAGGTATTGCACTTCCCGAGACATTTATTTCATAATTTGTAATTAATAATTAATTGATAAATACATTATTATAATTTGTTACTGGATTTAGCAAAGTTTTAACTGTCAAATGGTTAATTTATATGATCATAGAATATTATCAGCATAATAAATTTTGGCCACTCACATCGTGTCATAACTATGTTTTCAATTTATCCACAAATAACCTTAAGCATCTCTTCTAATTATTATTTTCTGTCATAATAGCAATGAATATGTTTGCAAAATTCTTTATATGTTATCAGCTGTTCTATGTTTTGTTATAAGAAAACAAAAAAATGATTTTATATTCAAATTTCATGAAGATGATTTTATTCCATTTAAATTAACCTGTAAACAAAAGCAAATTATTTTAAAACCAACAAACAGTCTAAGACTTGTTAAAAATGGAGCAAATTTTATTCAAGAAAAAATGTTACAAACAAGATCTCCTAAAATTATAATAAGTAATCTGTAGAAACAGACCTTTTCTATTTTAGTGAAATTAAACATTCCTTGCATGAAAAGTATGTAATCTATTTGAACATTTTTATAGTTTCATAAAAACCACTGGAACTTGTCAAGTTGTGGTAATTCAATTTGTTTTTCATATATATTTCTACACATCAGATTTGAACACCAGGTTTGTCACATACTTGACACTTGCTCTACCAATTGAACTGAAAGGTTGACCACACAGCACTTACTAATAAATAACTTTTAACAACTCAAGCTATTACAGAGCTACATGACTAAACAAAACATAGAACTCTTTGATTAACTTTACAAGTTTTTAAATAGTGTATTCAAACCCATACAGTTACTTCCCAGGTCAAAACTCAGTATACTGAATAGTAGTTTATAACAAGGTTTCCATGCATTTTAGATAATTTATTCAGTTTGTAAATTATTTCAACACATAATAATTTATCTGATTAATAAAGGCATATCATAACAATGAGAATGAGTGTCTATGTCCATCAGTCATAATAATCACAAAATAATAAAGCAATATTAATGTTACAAAATAAATAAAATCTAAAATTATAATAAGATATAGAAAATAGATATGTTCTATTTAAAATAAATTTTAAAAAGTTTTATATTTATTTCTGCATATATTAATTTGCAAGATACTTTTGTTTCAAACGATATTTTTGTCACCCTGATTTTCTTTTCATCTATGCTTGCTAACTTACAAAAGAATCCCAGTCTTGAAAATTCTGTTTTTGTCCAAGAAAGTCAAGAGGTTTATCATAACATTTGTCATCTATCATATGTTCCATGCTTGGTTTATAATGAGACACAGAATATCATTTGAGTATAATTTTTTCCCCTAACTCTTTCTCTATACATTTTTCTGTCCAGTATAAACTGATAACAAAAAATCACCCCAGACATTCATGGTTTAATATTTGTGCATGGATGTATCTTATTAAAATTGCCTGCTTTTATTTTGTAAGTGATAAGCACATCATTACAAACAAAATTAATTTTAACTCATGTTTTCAATTATTTTAAAAAAATTAAAATTGGCTGGGAATAGGAAAATCTAGTTTAATTATGGTTAATTTACTACATAAATGTCTGTTTTCTTTATGACTAACTTGAGCAGCAAAGATATAGCAAGAATGTGAAAATAACTTATATAAAAATTCATATTGTTATACACTGTAAACAGTTTTTGAAAATCATGTTAAAAATACAACTTATTTGACTTCAGCAACCAATCTTTAATTATTCTGATTAACTTTCACTCAGTACAACTTTTACTACGATATACTTTTTTACCCCACAGTTTCTTCAGGTTTTTTTTCTTATAAATATATCACCAAACATCAGAGAAAAAAAGAATGTAGTTATGAAGCAACTAAACACACTTTCTCATGTGATGAAATGGCCTGAGCAGTAAAACATCACAAATCAATAACTTACATAAAATGGACATAAGAAAAAATTATAATGTAAGGTGAAACACACACACACACACACATTATATAGTCATGAATTTTTTTTAAAGTTCATAAAAAATTAAAATTGTATTTGTAAAAGTAAAAAGAAAAACAAGCCATAATGATATTGTACAAAAAATTAAGCCAATCATTTATAGTTGTTAATTTTCATTGTAAAATAAAAGTGATTCAATCAGTGTTTGTGGTAAGTTGTGATTATCAATTTTATTTTGTGCCATGCCATTGGCTATGTTGATATGTTGAATATTTCACACATGCTGCCTTGTTGTAATAATCTATGTCCATACGTCTGTTTCATTATGAGGAAGTCTGTTTTTTTGTTTTAAATTTTATGCAAAGCTACTTGAGGGCTATTTGTGCTAGCCATCTGTAATTTAGCAATGTAACACTAGATGGAAGTCACCTTCACCCTCTGCCAACTTTTGAGCTTCTCTTTTACTAATGAATATTGAGATTGACCATTAGATTATAATGCCCCCAAGGCTGAAAGGACAAGCATGTTTAGCGTGATAGGGATTTGAACCCATGACCCTCAGATTACGAGTTGAGTGCCTTAACTACCTAGCCATGCTGATCCCACTTATGAGGAAGTACCTTTCTAGAACTGGCTACAGAGGGAAATTGACAGTTTGAATTTGGAACACTGTGGAATTGAGCATTCATACTTATTCTTGAAGTTTAATTCATTTTGCATGCACATATTAGATTTTTGAATAAAGATCAAATATGATGGTGTAATCCTATAATTGTGTAACTACTACAGTTAACATTCTTACTAAAGCACAGTTCATTCTTCTTGTATCATATTGTACACCCTCATTTTGTCTCTCTTCTTTGTACAATACTTTCTGATTTTGACATGCTATTCTGAGAACTTGTTTTAAAATGCCAAAAGTAAGTTCATTACTTTAGATGTTAAGATTAAGTTATTTTATAAATAAATATAGACACACACACACAAATATACATATACAACTATGATTATTTTATTTGAGCTCATTAGTTGTAGTGTGTTGATCTGCAAGTTATTATTATTCATGAATATTGGTTGAGAAATAGATCTTCATAAAATATCTAATATTTTACACTATAAGTAAAATCTATACCATTTATACATGAGAAACATACTTGCCAATTTTATAGCTGCATTCTATTTTACTCATATGTTTAGTGATATATATTACACGATAAAAATAAATTTCTGAAGAAGCAATAAAATGACAATTACATTTTGGAAGTAGAGATCATGCAGAAATTATGTCATTTATGTTTTGCAGTTATATGGGTTCTTTTTGCAATTACATATTAGGAAAACCTATTTTTATTTCCTAAGATATCCTTTCATGAATCACGAATTTGCATAACTTCCACCCAGGGGACGGGTATTCCAGCTAGTTTTTAATAACATAATATCAGGAAGAGCTATTCTGTTGTTTTCACACAGAGTTACAATTACAAATGAAGTTCTTAAAATTACTATAAACGTGGCAAAAAAAATGTTATTACTTTTTCAAAAGACAATGCATTTGAAAATCAACAAAACTATAAGTTACATATAAAATTACGGTAAACACAGTTAACGAACTATTATCACAAAGTCATCAAATTACAATCCTTTCACTGAGAGAATTTTCTTGTAAACTGTAAGGTCTAGTAGTATTGTAGAAACATTGTATTCTAAGTGCTTGTAGTATTCTAGAAATAATAAAGGAAATACAAAAGGCCTTAAATAATAAATGTCAAAATAAAATTATCAGCGGTATACAATTACAATGTGAACATTCTTGATGCATTGTTCCAGTATGCTATAAAATAGATTTATTAACAGTTTGTATACTATGCCCAAAAAATTAATACCAATTTACTGACAAAAGCTTCTCAACTCTAATCATACTGTTGCAAAAAAACAAACAAACAAAAAAAAACAACAACAACAAAGCAACTGCTCATAACTCTTATACATGCATTAACAACTGTGATCGTACCCAGCTGGTAACCAAGCAGCCTTAACCTACCTCAACATAGTCGGTAGAACAGCTGTTCCAAGTCACTAACAGATGGCAGCATTTTACATTGCTGAAAATACAATTAGAATAAAACATAACCAATTTTGAATAACCAATTTGCTGTTTAAATGTAAAAATTGCAAGTCACATGAAAGTGATTAAGTTTCAACCTCTCCCATCAGGACTATTTACTAGTATTTGGGCTTTGAGAAGTTAATTGTGAAATGTGTGTAACTATTCTAAGTTTCGGTTTAAGATCTGACATTGCTATTTTCATCTGTTTTGAATTTTATAGCGTAATTCCATCTCTATTCAACACAACAAAATTAATCCAATCTGACACTATAAGCTTTATACAGTTTTTTCCAAACCATGGAAACACGTTTTCCTGACTAGATCAAATTGCTTGTTTCTCACTAATAAATCCCTGTGATATATTTTACCTTAATTTTGGTCAAGTGTTCCTGATTTTTCTTTTGAATTTCAGAATGATGCTGCTCTCTTCCTTTAAGTAAGTCCTTGACAATATATGCTTACATGGTATTACTTGTCAATACCTCCAATTTTAAAACAGGAAAATAATATCAGTGCCTAAAGGAAATTATAATAATATGCCCTTAGAAAGTAAAGTTTCTCTGATGTAGGGAATTTTTATTAATATATACTTTTTGTTTTTTGAATTTCGCACAAAGCTACACGAGGATTATCTGCGCTTGCTGTCCCTAATTTAGCAGTGTAAGACTAGAGGAAAGGCAGTTAGTCATCACCACCTAGGCATTTACCGTCAACTCTTGGCCTACTCTTTTACCCATGAATGTTAGGATTAACCGTCACATTATAACACACCCACGGCCAACATGGCGAGCATGTTTGGTACGACGGGAATTCGAATCCGCGTTCCTCAGGTTACGAGTCGAACACCTTAACCCTTCTGGCCATGCCGGACCTGGTATATACTGATGCCTCAAAATTCATTAATTAAAAAAACAAAACTTCCTTCAATTTCACCATTAGACTAAATAAAAATTACATATCAACATTTAACTTACAAAATTTAAAAACTGTTAACTCAACTACACTAAATGTTATATTTATAATTATACAAACTCACACATACACTTTTATATATGAATTGAAAAATTAGTGTTAAATATATTATATACTTACTGCTTGATAACACAGATCACAGTTTTCTACCGTATTCACTGTTGTACAAATTTGTGCACTTGTTTCTGTACAATTTTGCTCTTTGCATGTGATCTATATTCTTGACTATGTACTGTGCAAGTCCTGCCTGTTCTTGATATTTGCATAGAATTCTTCAAAATTAGAATAAACAATATTTGTTTTCGAAAGCGCCCTAGAATATGTTGACAATTCTAAAAACTCGTTCGTTTAGGACATAAAAATTGACGCACAGAGATAATTATTGCAGTAAATCCTGTCTAATGCGGAATCGCATGGGACCAAGTAACATTTCCGGCTTAAGCAAATTTTTCGGTTGAGACAGTGAACATGCATTTTTTTTAATTATACGTTTATACTTTTTGAGCGGAACATTACACTTGTTTGACTTAACTCAAGGGAAGTAAGACGTTTGTGAATAAAGTTATTACATTGTTTATGTTATATTTATGAGATTATTTGAAGAAAGTGTCCAATTTCAATTGTTCCGTATTTTTAATGGGCTTTCTCATGCGGTTAAAAGAGAACGCCAATGCTACGGCCTTTTCATGAAGTTCGCTTCCCCCCTTAATTTTTTTATACAATTTGATAAAGTTAATATAACTTAACACTTGCGATGAAGTAGGAATTTCGATTTCCTCACTATCTTTTCCATTTTGTTCATCTTATCAATCTCTCACACTGTTATCATCTCGCGATTCTTTTATAGATTTTAAACCATCTTTATCAGTTTCTGTTAAAACATTCTTGTCATTGTTCACAAAACTTTCCACGTCCACAGAATCACCTGCATCAATCTTCTCAATCAGAGTTTAGATTTCACGAGAATCATAATAACCATAAAAAATGAGGGTATTTAGTAGCTTTTTTTTAAACATGAGGGTATAAAGTAAATTTGGTGAAAATTTTAAAATTAGAGAGGCTAGGAATTTATTTTTTCGTGAGAATTACTTAAAGAGTAGAATTTTGCAAATATATTTCACAAATCATGAATCTAATTTAACCGCAAAAATAATGACGGTGAGAACAGAATATATTTAACCAGTACTTACTGTAACGAAATGTTCGAGAATTTATTAATATTTAAAGAAATTATTAATTAAAAATAAATTAATATTTAATGAAAAACATCATTTTCTCCGCCTTACTTAGGTTCTAATCCTGCTTGTTGATAGATGAGGTAGGTGAAAGATAGTTTTCCGTCCGCGTCACGCAGGTTCTGCCATTAGAGGGCTTTTTTTTTTTTTGGAATTTCGCACAAAGCTACTCGAAGGCTATCTGTGCTAGCCGTCCCTAATTTAGCAGTGTAAGACTAGAGGGAAGGCAGCTAGTCATCACCACCCACCGCTAACTCTTGGGCTACTCTTTTACCAACGAAAAGTGGGATTGATCGTCACGTTATACGCCCCCTCGGCTGGGAGGGCGAGCATGTTTAGCGCGACGTGGGCGCGAACACGCGACCCTCGGATTACGGGTCGCACGCCTTATGCGCTTGGCCATGCCGGGCCATTAGAGGGCTTTTGTGAAGAAAATCTTGAGAGTAATGCAAAATTTTGATATTTTCGGCTCATACAGGTTTCCGCCCTATGCAGTTTCCGGCTGAAACAGATTTTAATGTACATTCGTCAGCTACAGTCAGTATGCTATGAGCTTGGGGCCCGGCATGGCTTAACGCGTTTAGGCGTGCGCTTCGTTATCTGAGGGTCGCGGGTTCGCGCCAAACATGCTCGCCCTCTCAGTCGTGGGGGCGTTATAATGTGACGGTCAATTCCAAAATTTGTTGGTACAAGAGTAGCCCAAGAGTTGGCGATGGGTGGTGATGACTAGCTGCCTTCCCTCTAGTCTTACACTGCTAAATTAGGGACGGCTAGCACAGATCGCCCTCGAGTAGCTTTGTGCGAAATTCCAAAACAAACAAACAAAATAGAGCTATAAGCTTAGGAAGCTATAATTGTGATTAACTCCTATTAATTGGAAAATTACAGAACTGGACCAGGAACGTTTATAGATTTCGAAAATTACAAACCGTTCAGCATCGGTGAATAACTTCGGACGCTAATTTGTATATGGGGACATTATAAATATCTTTGCCGGAAGAAGTCAGCTTGTACCCGACCACCCCGCTAGTTCAGCGGTATGTCTACGGATTTACAATGCTAAAATCAGGGGTTCGATATCCCTCAGTGGGCTCAGCAGATAGCCCGCTGTGGCTATGCTATAAGAAAACACACACTCTCGTACTCGTTGTGAGGCCTGCCAAGTAAAAGACAGCATTAGGTAAAGCAAGGCGTAACATTATCAACTCAAAATTAACTTGCTGATCGAGAACCTGGATCAACGGTAAATGTGCAGTTATAAACCGGGTATAATACTCAGTGTTGTTTGCAAAAGCCTTGCATGTAAACCATCATTTGTAGTAATAATCAGTAATAGCTGTTATTATAAATTATATTGTTTTTTGGTTGTATATCAAAATATATGTACGTTAAAAAAGAAAATTGCGCGTACGAATTTTGTTAGCGAATAACATCAGTTTAATACATATTAGCATTTAAATAACTATTAAATTAAAATTAAAATTTCCGATTATTTGAAGTCATAACACATAACGCACATAACAAAGAATCGGAGACTCGTCCGAAATAAGTTATAATACGTAACAACCTTTACTAATATATCATGAAATGGATTTATGCTAATACACATATACATGTACACATATAACCATAAAGGTTTTACAACTTCATTATAAATTAAAATTGTATTTATATTAAATAAAAAATGAATCACAATGATACTGCAAAAAACAATAGCTACATCTGTTTTACAAAGGTTAATACGACTATGTTAAACCATATATTTAGGTGACCGTCAACAAAGAGCCTCTTATACCACAAAAGCAATTATTCTTTGGAGCTTGACCAACACTTTGGTGCCATGTCAGTACTAGTATTTCATCTTCAGATGCTTTTGGTTTTGGCCAAAATGAAGCATCACTTTCTTCAGTTCTTAAATTTTATAAGTATAATTTCCGACTAACTTTTTTCCACTTGACCCAACTTTTCTTTTCCCTACCTTTGAATAACAGCTTTAGATGTCTGACTTTTAATCTAAGATTAAAATATGGAATAGAATCGGCATACAGTCCCTACTTTGTTACACTATAAGTACAACAACTGAAGTTGCTCATCGGTTCTTTATAAAATTCCTAAAACTGCATCTACAGTGGAATGTTTTTATAATTTCAGAACAATCTCAAGATGTAGCTCTAGAATGTTCCAGTAATGTCCAAAATATTATCGAAATGGAGCTCTGTAGCTTTCCTTTATTCTTGGAAATAATTGCATCACAGATCTAAAGCAAGATGGGATGCAAATACACCCCAGAAGAATAAGTAAATAGAAACATGAATCAAATCTTGCTGGTTTAGAATGACGCATCTGTAGTTACAGAGAGTTATAAAAATGGGGTAGGTACTGTGTGTCCCAGCTAACCCGGCCTTACCTGAGCTGAGTAATGGAGATTTCAATCATAGTGGTGTACGAATTACTGAAGTAAAAACTTATTTATAAAATAAAGTTATACATAAATGTTGATGTATATTAAAACAAATACCAGAGCAAGACACAAGAAAGGGTTTTATGTATATCTAAAAAGAACTTTTTGAAATGCGTACATATAAATATTATTGATAAATAAAGAGGTTGGGCCTTAATTTACAACTTGTAATACGAGCCTTTGTGAAAAACTGATGTCTATCGTGAAAGAAAAACTGGCTTAATACTCCTGTTAAAATGTTGCTTTAAAATACCACATATTATGGAACCTAATATACTCTATACTGAACTGGAAACACCTGAAGAAATCAAAATAAGAGAGCTGCCCAGATCAGGGAAAAAAATCAGGGTTAGTATTCATTAAAAAAAAATATATATTTTGCATTAACTTCTTCCAACAGCGTCAAAAGAAACAAAACTGCTGATGTTTAAATGTTTTATCCCGAAAGGTACTGTTCTATACAATTTTCTTCTGCACAAGCAGATGAGATGATTATTGCGAGTTAAATATGCGTGACAGTTTTAACTCTAAGATAATTTCACGTAAATAGCGATTTCATTTGAATGTTTTGATTGTATAGTATTATTTTTTTAGAAAGATAATACACCACTGTGTTATGTAAATATCATGTAAATGTTGTCGAGAGTGTTATGTAAATGTTATGTAAACGACAACCATGTCGAGTGTTATGTAAATGTCATGTAAATATCATGCATATGTTATATAAATATAATGTAATGTCGTATTTGAATTCCCATATTTATTATTTATAATTCTATATTTATATTATTGTTTCGAGGTTTGAATCAGTGAAATTTAAAATAACATTTTAGAATTAATTAAAATTCATTTAGAAATTTTTAAAACTTTGTTTGTTTTGGAAATTCGCACAAAGCTACTCGAGGGCTATCTGTGCTAGCCGTCCCTAATTTAGCAGTGTAAGACTAGAGGGAAGGCAGCTAGTCATCACCACCCACCGCCAACTCTTGGGCTACTCTTTTACCAACGAATAGTGGGATTGACCGTCACATAATACACCCCCACGGCTGGGAGGGCGAGCATGTTTAGCGCGACGCGGGCGCGAACCCGCGACCCTCGGATTACGAGTGCACGCCTTAACCCGCTCGGCCATGCCAGGCCATTTTTAAAACTAAATAGATTGATTACTTGTATTGGCCTGGTGTTTGTACTGTGGAATTCTGGGAAGTCACGCGATATAGTATATAGACAGATGGCGATGCGAGAGAAGAAATCATCCACTTTTACTCGGGTCAAGAAGTAAGTCATCCATTTTATTCGGATCAAGAACTTTGTCTTGTTTGAGAAAGTTTAAGCTGAATTTGTGAATAGAGCTAGATCGACTAAAGCGGTGAAATTTTTATTCCGTCAATCTTTACAATTCAGTCGGATTACGGATTATATCGAAAGTCAATAGGAATTGGACTGTGAACTTTTGTTTGAAATTACCCATTCAAACTTCGAAAATTTCTCCGTGGGACTGAATTCAACGCCTAGATTAGAACTTTGGATTTCGGATTTGGACACTTATCCTGGATCATATTATTAAGCACAGGCCAGTACTTTTTTCTATTGTAAGTTGTTTTGATGGTTGAAATTGGATATCTGTTATTGCCATTGGATAATTTATTTTGTGTCTATCACATAAGTAGAAAATTATAATAAATTATACAAGCTGCTATCTGTGTCTTTCTGTTGCGTTCAGTCCACATAAAAACGTAACAACTGAAAAAATAAAAAGCAAACAAACAAAATTTGAGAATTACCTTATCATTTACCATTTAATATTATACGTAATTTCTTATATTTTTGGCAACGACAAGGTCAACAGTTATAACTGTTTTATAATATATATAATGATAAAAACAGTAAAAAGAAACAAAAACAAATTACCCCTCCCTCGAAAAAAATTAAGATAAACACAATGGTCAACAATTATTCAAGCTCCAACGCATTTTCTAGATGAAATGAAAATCACTTTTGCATCAAAAACCATAAAATGAGAGTAAACAAAGCCATTTACAGTTGCGACAGAAAGTGTTCGTACACCTGCGTCCCGAGGGTTTTTTGCTCAAAACTTAAAGTATCACGATTAGGCCAATAGACGTATAATATATTATAAATATTATACTAACACACATATACATAAATGTTTATGTAAATTAAACGACAAATAAACTATTTATAAACAAATAACCAAAAATAGGAGGAGCAGAATGTTTTCGTACATATCAGAACGTGTGAAAAAACTGATATTCACGTAAAAATATTGTTTAGTTTGGCGAATAAACTACATTATATCATTCCAGAACTAGACACTTGGTTCATAATTATTGGAATTTAGCCAGCAGAAAATGTACTTCCGGCAATTTAGCGCCGTCTCCGTCATTATCTGCTTGGTCATCATAGCGAACAGGAAACAACTGCCCAGTGATTTAAAAACCCGAATTATTGTAAAATACAGGTCTCGTATGTATCTTTCCGGCATTGCTACACAACTTAAAGTGTCGAAATCTAATGCCAAGTTTAAGCTTACAGGATTAACTGCGAACCTCCCTCGTTCCGGACGCCCCACCAAAATTCCAGAAAAAACCAAGAGGAAGGTTTTCAGAGTAGTTAGTAGGAACCCTCGTTTCACACATAATGACATACAGAAACTGGTAAGGGAAACTGGGGTTGAAGTAAGCACCTCTACAGTTACGAACATGTTACGCTTTTCTGGGTTCAAAGCACGCCATCCTCGTAGAACTCCATATTTAAAGCCTGTTCATTTAGAGGCACGATTGAAGTTTGCAAGAAAGCATGTAGATAAACCCTTTACCTATTGGACGAGTATTCTTTAGTCAGATGAGACAAAAATTGAGCTTTTCGCCCAGAATGATGTGTATTTTCCGTGAGAAGGAGGAACGAAATCTTCCAAAGAATACCGTCACTACAGTTAAACACGGAGGTGGCTCGATCATGCTATGGGGCTCCTTCAGCTCTTCTGATGTAGGCAGCCCTCACCGCGTCAACGGAATCATGAAAAAAGAAGAGTATGCTGATATATCAGGCACTTTTATCAAGAATGATGCTCGGAACTTGCAACTTGGGTGTCGTTGGATCTTCCAACACGACAATAACCCTAAGCACACATCGAAATATGTGCAATTCTTGTTGTAGAGGAACCACATAAGCGTTCTGGAGTGGCCATCACAGTCACCCAATCTTAACCCAATTGAAAACGTTTGTCATGAGTTAAAGACCAGGGTTCATCAGCGTCATCCGAAAATCTTGCAAGAGTTGGAGGCCTTCTGTTAAGAAGAATGGAAGAAAATACCAGTCGTGTACTGTCAAACGATCATGGATGGCTATAAAGAGAGATTGCACCAAGTAATTCACCTTAAAGGCTACACAACTGACAATTAAAGTAGACGCCCCTCCTTTGTTTGGTTATTTATTTATAAACAGTTTATTTGTCGTTCAATTTACATACAAATTTATGTAGATATGCGTTTGTATAACATTGATAATACACTATACTTTCATTATCCTCATCATGATACGTTTTATGTTATGAGGAAAAAAATTACTCACGACGCAAGGGTACGAACACTTTCTGTCGTAAATGTACATGAAACCAACCCAAGATTAAAGCAAAGGCTTACTGGGCTGAAGCCCAGGGCCACACACTAATTAGGGGGTTTAAAGCCATGACTTTAAATGTATTGCACATAGAGGCTGTGTTTCGAGGGGGTCTCTATAAGTTGAAAAGCCTAAGACCAACAAAACAGTTAATTCGGCCTTCAATAAAATGCTTTAAATATTCTAATTTAATATTTATAATTCCTATAAATGTTTCTCATTATACTTACGTAGTTTGTTTTTTCAAACATGCTCGTTCTTTCAGCCATTGAGACGTTATAATGTGATGATTATTCCCACTATTCGTTCGTAAAAGAGTAGCCCAAGAGTTGGCGGTGGGTGGTGATGACTAGCTGCCTTCCCTCTTGTCTTACACTGCTAAATTAAGAACGGGTAGCGCAGATAGCCCTCGTGTAGTTTTGCGCGAAATTAAAAACGAACCAATCTTTTTTTTTATGCTCTGTATTTCCACCCTTCAACTTCATATGTATTGTTTAGATATTTCGATATGTTATGGTAAACTGTAGCAACGGTTTGGTAAACCATGCTAAAAGAAAGCTCTTCTGACAATATCTGAACATTTGCCATTGTATTTCTGTTGACTAGGTTGATCTTAAATTGATGTTTTTTTTTCTTGGTATTTCAGTGAGATTCTATTTCAGTATTAATTCTAGTACTGATGTTTGATTAGTGATTTTGTCAGGCCGTCTTAACAAATAGATCGCTTGTTTGTTTTTGGAATTTCGCAAAAAGCTTCTCAAGGGCTATCTGCACCATTCGTCCGTAATTTAGCAGTGTAAGACTAAATAGAAGGCAGCTAGTTAACACCACCCACTGCCAACTCTTCGGCTACTCGTTTACTAACGAATAGTGGGTTTGACCGCACATTATAACGCCCTTACGGCTAAAAGGGCGAGTATGTTTGGTACGATGGGGATTTGAACCCGTGACCGTTGGATTACGAGTCGAACGCCTTAACACACTTGGCCATGCCAGGCTCTTTAACAAAAAGAAAGTATAAATGTAGTTTATACGATCCTGTACCAATGAAACTTGCACGTATTCTAGACTTTTGGATAACTTTTAATGGTTTTTAACATGTTGCATGTTCGTTAAATAATGTGCAAAAATTCTGTTGTGCAGATTTCCCAACCGTCCCTAATTTTGAAGTGATAGAATAGTAGATGAAAGGCAGGTATTCACTGTCACCTAAAGTCAACATATGGGATACTCTCTTCTTATGAATAATTAGATTTCGACTCATTATAAAACCTCCAAAGCTGAAATGATAAAACTGTTTAATGATGACGAGTTTCGATCTTGCGATCACAAAATTGAGAGTCGATTGTCCTACCAGTCGAGCATTTCATCTAAAGACCTGTGCGGTTCGGCTTTACTTACAGAACAAGTTGAATCACAGTTTTTTAAGATAAAAGTCCAAAACCTTCTTTTCTTTGTACTAACTGTGTTGGGCTTGGCCCGGTAGATGGAGTGACGGTATTAGAATTTTATGATTCATATCTCACGTATCATAGCCGAAAAAACGCTTTCCGCATTTTGAGACCATGGTATAAGAGTGACAGCTAAATCAAACTATTTGGTTTAACAAAGCAGTCTAATACTAAAAGTTAACAAAAGGTACTGTTAACTAAGTGCTTTCTCTTGTCTATGAGTTTATTATTAGGACAATTATTTAGAAAACCTGTTTCAGTTGGAACAGATCACGGACTACTAGTTCTTTTGAAGCCGAAATGGCAAGACATTGACTGAAATAGAATTATCTAGAAATCAAAGTTCATTTCCTTTCCAAACTTTGTTCCCAAATTATCTTCTCAGTATGCTCTATACATTCTCAAAAACACAACATAATATTTTCTGTAACCTTGTACTGTGATGTTCTGAATTAATTTTTAGCTAGAGGTCATAACCTTTGTATCAAATGCTATAAATATCCCGTTGGGACAGCGGTAAGACTTCCGATTTACAACGCTAAAATCACAGGTTCTATTCCAGTCGGTAGATACAGCAGATAGCCCTATGTGACTTAACTAAATGAAAAACATAAACACAACTACCAGATTAAAATCCTGTAAAGAAATATAATGAGAAGAATGTTTGCAAGTTTTTAATTTCACGCAACCGTACACGAGGGGTTATCTGCGCTAGCCGTCTCTAATTTTGAATTGTTTATTTGCTTTTTGAATTTCGCGCAAAGCTGCACGAGGACTATCTGTATTAGTCGTCCCACGCACCGCCAACTCTTGGGCTACTCTTTTACCAATGAATTATGGAATTGATCGTCAATATATAACACCCTCACGGCTGAAAGGGCGAGCATGTTTGGTATGACTATGATTCAAACTCTAGCCACCTGACCATGTTGGGTCGCTCAAGTTGTGATTAACTACCTTCAATTGAGCATTTTAGTGATTTTCAAAAACTATGTACGGCTTAAGGAATTAGAAATATTTTTCTGGGTGTTATTACACCTACAATGTGATGTAAAAATAAAGTTATAAACCATTTCTGAGGTATTGGTAGAGTTTTTAAATTCTTTATTGAATCTTGAAGTGTTACACCGCAATTCTTCACTTTTTAAGTAACTATAAAACTAAATTTATTGATAAAGAGTTTGTGATTTACTTCAAACAAATAATGCTTCCAACAGGATTTCTTTAAGCTATTTTATACGCTTTGTTGACCAGGTTCAAATCCTAGCATTTTTATCTAAATCAGTGTCTGAAATTCCTATAGCTTTCAGATTTTTCTTGGTTGTAAATATAGAAATATTAGCAACTTTATTTAATATTTGTAGACTTTGTGAGAAAACAAAGTCGATTTTACTTTATGTTCTATGCGGAAATTCATTAGATGTTCAAGTAATTAACTTTCTTATACGGTATCCAAGACTTAAACAAGTTACTTTATAACCTAGAGAGATACCTTTAGAAACTAACTATGTTTTTGATAAATGTCAAATAAAGTAAACACTGTTACTTAGCTCTTACATCGAAATGTCTTTAAACCCAATGAAGCAGTATTCATAACTTTTTATTGTCCTTAAATACTCTTGAGGTAATTTCCATTTCTTTAACCTCTGACTATTATATTTTCTAGAGACAAAAAAATATGATTGGCTAAGACCTTGAAGCCTGACTTACAACTCACATACAACGCTTGCTAAGGAACTGACCAATCAGGGTATAGTTCTCGTGTTAATGTCCTTGTAGCCTGCAATTTATTTGTTCGCGGATGGTTTGTTTTCAAACATGTCAGTCGTTAGGCATTCAAATCGACAAGCATATTTTATTTGTTTTTAGTGGAGACCACTGTAATGTTGTTTAACGTTCTGTCAGCATTATCTTTCATAACAAAAAACTGGGACTATTGCTTTCTATTCTGAGAGATGTCCTATCTTTGTTCATGAAGTTTGGAATCTCAGTTTTAAGAACCAGTCACAACAAATATCTTAGATTACTTCAGTTATTGTTTATGAGAAGTTAGGTATCTGTGCCGTACAGAATTGTACAATATATGTTAATCTTCATTCCAGATGTACTTATAGGTATGTCATCACATATTTAGTATTGTCTGGGCAGTAGTTTTCATGGTGCTGCCAGGCCCGGCATGGCCAGGTGGTTAAGGCGTTCGACACGTAATCTGAGGGTCACAAGTTCGAATCCCCGTCGCACCAAACATGCTCACCCTTTTAGTCGTGGGGGTGTTATAAAGTTACGGTCAATTCCACTATGCGTTGGTAAAAAAGTAGCCCAAGATTTGGCGGTGGGTAGTGTTGACTAGCTGCCTTCTCTCTAGTCTTACACTGCTATATAAGGACGATTAGAGCAAATAGCCCTAGTGTAGCTTTGGTCAAATTAAAAAAAAAATGGTGCTGCGTAATATTTTATACTTTATTCAAATACTATTGTTTTCAAAGAGTATTAATGGTATATTAGAAATATTCACGAACTTAAAGACAGAGAAATAAAACTTTAAGAAATTATTGAAATCTTATTTGATGGTATACACTAAGTTTCTTTTGTTTTTAAACCTTTTAACTAGTAGTTACAAACAAAAATCTTCGCTGAGAAATAGCTTGTACCAAACGTCAACAAGTAGGTTTGAGGTTCTCGTTCTATCTATACCTCTAGTTGATATCACGTACAGTACTGGGCAAAGGTATTAGAACAAGAGAATGTTTTGTTATTCTTTTCATTTTATATAGCTCAATCTTCCATACTATTACATAATGTAAACTTCACCAATATGGTAATACTTCATTGATCCCTGTTGACAACTGAATGAGACAGGATGAGAATAGTTATCATTCTTTAGAATTACCATATACTTATAGTAAGGGTTCTGCTTCAGTGAACATATGCTCATTAAATTTAGCGTCCAAAATAATAATACCACATGGAGTGTCTTAGCTCTGTAGAAAGAAGCTAGCAAGAAGATAACGTTTGGTACCGGTACATGGTACCATGAAACCAATTGAATACCACTCCTCAAATGAACATAGATATAAACATAGATATTTGACACTGTATATTAAGTTTTGCCGTCATGTCACGGCCCTAAAAAACACAAAAACGTACAGAATTGTCAAAAGAGCAGAGTTCTCACGAAAGCTGGTTGTCATGCTGGTTGGACTCTTCGCAAATTGCTGCAGACTTGAAATGCTCTACAAACACTGTCAATCACATCCAGGATTGTGAGACAGAGACACATAAATCTGAAAATAGAAAATAAAGAGACAAAACACTTAAACTCAATTATACTGATGTTAAGCATCTTCGTTTATGTAGCCTTCAGGATAGAAAGTAGAGTGCCACTGATCTCAAGCTTGAGATAAACGACCATGTTCTAATTGACAAAAAAGATCTACCGTCTCAGAAGACTGGTTTGTTTTTAGTTTTGCGCAAAGCTACGCAAGGGCTATCAGCGCTGGTCGTCCCTAATTTATCAGTGTAAGGCTAGAGGGAAGGCAACTAGTCATCACCACCCACCATCAACTCTGGGGCTACTCTTTTACCAACAAATAGGGGGATTGGTCATAACATTATAACGCCCTCACTGCTGAAAGGGCGAGCATGTTTGTTGTGACTGGGACTCGAACACTTGACCGTCAACTTACGATTCGAGTGTCTTAACCACTTGGCCTTACCGGGCTATCAGAAGACTCAATGAGAATGGAATATTTGGTAATTTAAGGGTTACAAACCTTTACTTTGATATCCTAATATTGTCAAGAGACTGAACGCTACTAAAACTTGCAAAAACTGGACTATTGATGATTGGAAAATGGTGTAACGAACGGATGAGACCAAATGTGAAATATTTGGTCCATATTGTAAGTTGTACGTCCAGCAGAAGATTAGTGAAAATATATACTTTAATGCACAGCACCTACTATGAAGCAAGGGTGGTCAATGTGATGGTTTGGGGTGTTTTTTTCTGCTGAGACGACAGGAGATATTTACAAAATAGATGAAATAAAGGACTGAAGCAAGTACCATTTGATACTGATCTGTCATGGTATATCCAGTGGTTTGCGTATCATTGTTAAAGGATTCTACTGTCAAGAAGAAATTGATCCCAAACACTCTTTTAACCAATGCAGATATTGCTTAGCTAAGGAAGTAGCTGCTAAAGTCATTCGAATGGTACAACTGCCCTCGCAGAGTCCTGAGTCCTGATCTCAACCCAATTGACAGATCAAAACTTACTTCCAAAGAAACTTTACGGTATTAAGGTATTAGAGGTACTTGGATTAAAATCCTAAAGGACACTTTGATTAAATATGTTACAACAATGCTTGAAAAACTGTCTGCAGTTATTAAAGCAAAAGTTGACACACAAAGTATTAACTGCTTGCTGAACTCAAGAACTTCCACTGAGTTTCTGTTGTACGCAATATGAATATTAATCAAAGATTGATGTTTCATCTGTGATTTACCTTCCATTGTTCTTTGAAAGTAGCCTGAAATATAAATTTTGTCTTTGCCCCAACACTTTTGTACATTACTGTATATCATAAAAAATATCGGTTCGTATCGTAAAGATACACATGGTAATAGCAACACAATATTCATTATAATTTATGTAATATATTTTATTACAATAGCATACTTAGTTTTGTACTGTAAAAATGAGTTGCACATGTAAGTAGTTAATGGTTTTAGATTTATCATGCCACTTTAAGAAAGCCCTGCATGGCCAGGTGGTTTGAGCGCTCGACTTGCAATCTGAGGGTCACGGGTTTGAATCCCCGTCGCACCAAACATGCTCGTCATTTCAGTCGTGGGGGCGTTATAATGTGATGGCCAACCCACTATTTGTTGATAAAAGAGTAGCCCAAGAGTTGGCAGTAGGTGGTGATAACCAATTGTCTTCCCTCTAGTCTTACACCGCTAAATTAGGGACGGCTAGCGCAGATAGCCCTTGTATAGGTTTGCGCGAAATTTAAAACAAAACAAACAATGACTCAGGGTTCGCGTTCTGTTTTCTTAAAAATCACGATTCACTTTTGGGCTGTGGATACGAAAGTTAAATCCAACTATTTTACTAGAGTAGTCCAAGGACTGAGCTATGTCTGCATAATTTTGAACTAATAAACTAAAGTAAAGGCAGCAAGAGAGGGGGCTACTTTATTCGATGGCGGGATCTGCTTGTAATATATTTTGATCATTGTGTTTGTTTAATAATGTATGGTATGGATACAGTAAGAGATACACCATTTTAAGTCAGCTGTTTTTATTGTATCTCGTCTGTCAGAGAAAACCAGAATTCATTGTGACTTCACCAACTTAATTTCCAGTATGTAAATTAAGTTTATTAATATTTTATAGGCACGTAGATGTTAAAATTGCTACTCAAGTTGGATAATTTAATAAATATTCAAGTCTTTTATTATAACTGAACTTTTCTATTAGATTTCTTCATTAAACATGATTTAATAGTTTGTTATATATATGTGTTCATTTAGACACACCGTATTGACCTACTGATTTGGAACGCATGTGCTGTTTTTCCCCCAGTTATGTTTATTAATCTGTCAACGTTCTCAGAAATATCGTTTATTGTTAGACGAATGAGGTATATAAACCATTTTATATTTATTCCTAGAATAAAATAAAACTCTTGTCTTGAATTGACTTTTTATACAATCATAACTATACTTACGTTTTTTTTATTCTCAACAAGTAAACCTTGAAAGGTTATAATAGTAATAAGTATTCAATTATTATTTAAAGCCAACTACAGACTCAGGTGCTTTAAAAAACCTTTTTCTATGTTATCGTTATAAAATTGCCAAGGTTCAATTATTAGAGTTTATGAGAGTATACTTACTTGGCCCTGAGAAAGTGAACGACAGAAACCGGTTCTGGAAACACTCCAACACTCCAGGGAACCAGTTAAACTTCTGTCGTTTGAGCGAAAATGAAATTCAATAATTCCGTATTTAATGTGTTATATGTTGATGCAAATACAGTCAATATTTCTCCACTGGTTACAGATATATATTATTTTGTGGTATTGCGTGATAAGTCAGGTTTAGTCATGATGCACTAATTACAACAATATCCAACGAACGTATTACCTTTTAGTAATCTCTATAATATAACTTCACTTATATTTTTAGAAGTTGTCTTACTTACTCTACTATTTCCTTTTGTTTATTGTATTATTTTTTCATAAACTTTAGTGTTAACATAAGCTGGTATTCTTATTATCAGCATAATTAGGCATCTGGTGAATGTCATCTAGAAATATTCATTTTTGTTATCCACGAGTTAATTCTGATTGGTTGTGATGATAAAAAATTTTAATTAATATTTATTACTGCATTCTTAAATATGTAGAAAGGCCGATTATATTACGTTTTGATGTTGGCTGAAACACATAAAGAATGCTAAAGGACTGGCATAACAATTCCTAAATGCTATACTATTTGATTTTATTGGACATTTTTAACTGTTAAGCTTGATTTACTTTTGCACAGTTATTTGAAAGTTTTAGTACATAGAATATTTTATTTCTCATTTTGTGCCTTCCATGTTTGCGGGTAAGGAGCAGAATCTTTATACAGATGTTTGAAAATATATATGTGGATTAAATTACAGCATAATATAAATGTTTTTCGTAAAATTATGTAATTTGGAAATTATGTTCTCATTTGCTCTTCTTTCCCACCAAAGAAATGTTAGAGATGAAAATAGATCTTTGTTCGTTTACAAAACTATATAGCTTAAGGTATGAAGTTATAGTAAGGACATTGAGAGGAATACAAGTATCATTGATCGAGCCTTTCTCTCTTTTCAGGTATGTAAATTTGTTTTCAAAACTGATGCTTAAATCTATAAAATGAGCTCTTGCTTAAACAATTTGAATAGGAGAAATAAAGATGAAATACACCCACATTGATTCAAAGATTCGTTACCAGGAAGTTTGAGTTTTTAGAATCGGAATAAAAATATTGTCAGCAAATAATATGATTGCAATTTATCATATTTTTTAACTTTTAACGGTAGGAACAAACAAACGAATGAAATGTTGATTGAAATTAGCGTAATTTAAAATTACTTTTAAAAATAGTAAAAGATTCACACGAAGAAAACACTAAGATGGTGGCTGATGGAAGAATTGATACACTGATATACTGAACTGATTGAGACATAACTAGTGGTTTTTCTACAATGATACTCTCGTTTAAGTACTAAAGGGACTTTTTGGCTAACTTCATTATGTTTCATTTTATTAGAGAAGTATTTTTCATGTTATAATTTTACAAACGATGTATTAAAACATCAAACTGAAAACTAAGTTGCAGAGAATATTTATAGAATAGAAACATGTTTCAGACTGTTGACTTTCAAAGCTAGATGATTAAAATAAACTAGATGCAAAGAACTAAACACTACAGGTCTTTGTTAAATGCAGTGATTTAATGATCGACCAGGATGCTAATGCTGCCAAGCTTATGTGACAATAATCTTTACCAACGCTCTTCCAGACACGTTGAATGGCTACAGTGTTTTACATACCAGTCTCATCGTGGAAGGTTAATGTCTGGTCCGTAGAATAGGCTTAGACGTGTACTCGAATAAAAACTTTATAAAGGTCACATCGTTTCCTGACACCAGCTGGCCTTGGGCTCTTTGCAAGCTGAATCTTCAAACGACCGGTTCTTATTTTGCCTGGAAAACCAAAGAAATGCATAAATCCAGATGGTAGAGAAGTCCAAGAACTCTTGGATAGCAACATTATACTTGTATGTAGTTCTTCACTAGGTTTGCCTTTTGGTAGCACGTGACAGTTGTTAAGTCAAGTACCTTTCTGGTGGTCACCAGACCAACTTTTTATATTGGTAGCCCTAGGTCATTTAAGGAGTGAAATCGTTAATGGCACTTCACATTACTTAACCTGAAATATCAACATACAAATAAAACAGGTGGTAAGTGCTGACTCGAGAAAGTTCTAAACAACAACTGTATATCTTTTTATTTTTCTCGATTTAAAAACCAAAATCAGCATTTATCAATGTAATTGTAGTGCAAACAATATAAATTGAAAATGTTCTTGCGTAAACGCCTTTCTTTAAGTGTGTTTATAATTAATTATGTTTGTCATCAGATACTGTAGTACTAGGCTTGTTCGATCCCTTAAGGTTTTTTTCCAGGAAAAGTGTATTATTGTATTTGAACCAAACAACGGCTCGCCATGTTTGACGACGATCGCTTCATGCAACGCTTATGTTGTTGAAGTAATTTTATCCATCATTCTTCTCGAAAAAACCCCCATTAAAGAACAGAATAAAGAATGTAGTGTATTTATTCCATTCGCTTATGCAAAACATAACTGATAATAAAAATTACATTTTAAAAATTAAAGACAAAAGAAATAAACAAATGCATTATGTAATACGGACTGAATGTTTACTAAAGGATTTTGTTTGTTGTTAAATACAAGCTTAAACTATGGCTATCTGTGGGTATCGAAATCCAATTTATTTAACATCTCAATACCTCAGACGTACCGCTGATGTGGTAAATAATAGATAAAAATTAAACACGTTAAGACAACTAAAAAAGATGAGACTTATAAATTTAAGACTTCTTTTCTAAGACAAATTTATATTGCTATTTCGTACAAAAATAAAATAATTTCCATTAAAAACAACATATGATTGGTTAGAGATGGTTCTGATATTTTCAGAAAACAACAATAGGGGTAAAATAACTTGTTTACCCACCAACTGTCAATTAACAAAATAGCAATTAACTGTAAGCCTACGTATTATTTATTTAAATATTTTGAATTATCTCTTGTTCTACACCAGAAGAAACAATAAATAAACTTTCTGAAGAAAACGCTACTTGCAAACTTTTACTTCAGAGTTGAAAATGTGAGTTATAACCTAATACGTATCAACAACTATACAATGAAAATATAATCTTTTTTCTTTTTCAAAGATTTGTACACAATATTTCTTTAGATAGAACCTAATATCCAATTTTCTCTACTATTATTAACAGAACATTGCTTGAACGGCTGAAGACGACTGGTCAACCATTTCACCAAGACCCATTTCTTCGATATCTGCGCAGCTCTCGAGTAGCTTTGCGCGAAATTCAAAAACAAATAAACAATATACATGAGCAGTAAGAATGTTAAAATATTAGAAGGCAAATTCTTCCCACCTAGTGAAACTATGTCAACTCTCCAGCAAAATGACTTTACAAAACATTTTTTATCAAACTTTTAAAACACTTGCCACCTTTATGTACAAAGGTTGCGGTACATAGATGCAATGAAAGCTGTGCTTTCTCAACATATGTTAAAAAATTAATTTTTAAGTATCAGTTCAACATGACGTTTCAACTTGCAACTGATTCATGCAAAGCACTCTGCTATTCCGTATATGACCAGTAATCAACTTGTACGGGCGAACAACTCTGTCGGGATCTGTGTATGTCTTCTTATAGCAGAACCACATCGGGCTATCTGCTGAGTCCATCAAGGGGAATCGAACTTTTAATTTTAGTGTTGTAAATCCGTAGACCTACTGCTCTAAATGGACACCAGTATTGGGTAGAATCTGGATTACAACTTGCAAAATGCTTACTGTTTTTGGTTCATTATAACTTTTTCCTACTAGAAAAGACTTTATTTCTAACTAAAAATATTTTTATGTCATATCCTTTAAACTAAAAAATGCTTCTTACATGGATAATTTTCTAAATAAAAAATTCAGATTCACGCTCGTATTTAAAAAGCTAAATATACATATATTGATATTGACCTCTTTTTGTGGCATAAAGGAAGTGATCACCAGTTGATTGTTTGTTTGTTTTGAATTTTGCGCAGAGCTACACAAGGGCTATCTGCCCAACCATCCCTAATTTAGTGGTGTAAGACTAGAGAGTAGGCAGCTAGTCATCACCACCCACCGCTAACTCTTGGGCTACTCTTTTATCAACGAATAGTGGGATTGATCGTGACATTATAACACCCTCACGGATGAAAGGGCGAGCATGTTTGGTGTGACGGGGATTCAAACCTGTGACCCTCAGATTACGACTCGAGTTCCTTAGCCACCTGGCCATGCCGGGCCATCAGAAATGGTTCACCGATGCCAGCTCGAAGCCTCACTGAAGAACATTGTTTGTCGTTTTATGAATTAAGCACAAAGCTACACAATGGGCTATCTGTGCTCAGCTCATCACTTGTTTTGAAACCTAGTGTTTAGCAGTGTGAGTTTGCAGACATACCGTTGTGCCACTGAGGGGCGACTGGAAGAACAAAGCATTGCGTTTAAAAATTCAGTGTAAACCAATATGACAGGATAACTTGGTTAACTGCTTGTCTTAACTGGCAGGAGCTATTCTGCTTGCCGTGTTTATTTTTTATGGTGAATTTGGGGCATGGAACTCAAGCGTATTTGATGATTTGAGTAATATCCATAAGGCAATTAAAAACATGAAAATTTCTACATTAATATATTTTAACTCAACTCCTAGCTAAATATAAAGCAAAATAAGTGGTTATCCATTTATTTCTCTTGTCTTAGAAAAACTACTGGTGTAAGAATGATTTCTCAGATTTCTAGTGTTGTGCGGTATGTGATTAAAAATGGTGAAATTTGTGATATATTTTTGTGGTTTACAAATGTCAGTGCAGATCGAATGGTTGTAGATTTATCCAAGATAGTGTTTAATTTACTCGATGTATCAAATATTGGGGTAATATTTGTTGCGCAACTCCATTAAGGGGGAAGCAGAATGTCCAAAAGTTCTTTTCATTCATTGTATGGCATATAGCTTAAATTTAGTATTGTCACAAGCTATGACGATGATTAAGGAATCATTTTCTTTATTTATTTTATTTTTTTGTTGCGAAATCAATAAGGCGTGTGCGCCGTTTCGATATTGAACTGAATAAAAGATTTCCAAAAGTGACCTCGATGTGTTGGAATCATAATCACTGCCTTGTTGAAACTGTCTTGGAATAGAAGGAAGAACTCGTTGACTTATTTCAAAATACTGTTGATCATTTTGGCATGTAACATACTAAAATCTTTACCTATGCCCAAGCGCTTTCATCGAATCACAGATATTTTGAATTCAGTTTCTTGTTGAATATATTTTTCAGTATTATATGATATACAAATGTTATATTTGATCTTCTACAGAATAGGATACTTGGTATATCCTACTGTATGAATAATGAAAATGACATGGCGACTATTTTGCAAAATAAGAGAGACAATTTCGATGAATTTTGTGCAGAAGTCGACAAATCGTACCTCGCTACTATGCAAATAAGACACGATCCCGGAAAAGACATTGAAATAACATTAAGAAAGTTATGTTATGAAATTTTTGATGCAATTTGCGGCCTAATCGAAATTAGATTTCAAAGCTTGAAAAACATAGCATTGCTTGAGCTTCTTGACAGTATAAACCATGAAGAGAACAAAAAATATTTCCTGAATTAGCATTAAAATAATTGCACGATTGTTATGGAGAATACTTTGACATTCATCGCTTGAAAATGAACTTTAAATTTTATACGCTAACGTCGATTTGAAAGGAAAAGCAGTGAATAAATTACTTTATTGTTTGCGAAATGCCAAGTTAGATGCCGTTCTGTAACAACTTATAAAGTTTTGTGAGTTAACCTTGACTCTTCCAGCCACCATTGTCTCAGTTGATCATTTAAAAATAATGCACAATTACACCAGAAACACACAACGACAAGAAAGACTTGCAAGTTTAGTGTTAATTGCAGTTGGGTGAAATTTTCTTAAGGGAATAAAGACTCCTATTTTCCATGAAGGTGTAATAAATGAATTCAATCAAAAAGATTTTTTTTTGTTTTAGAATTTCGCACAAAGCTACTCGAGGGCTATCTGTGTTTGCCGTCCCTAATTTAGCAGTGTAAGACTAGAGGGAAGGCAGCTAGTCATCACCACCCACCGCCAACTCTTGGGCTACTCTTTTACCAACGAATAGTGGGATTGACCGTAACATTATACGCCCCCACGGCTGGGAGGGCGAGCATGTTTAACGCGACGCGGGCGCGAACCCGCGACCCTCGGATTATGAGTCACACGCCTTACGCGCTTGGCCATGCCAGGCCTTTCAATCAAAAGGAAGGGAGGATGGAATTAACATATAAATAAAGTAACCGAATATGTCTTGTTTTTATCTTTAACTAGAAATGCTTCATCTTAAATATGATTAATGAATACAAGTAATTAATTTTATATTTATTGGTCATCCAGTACATTTTTTTAAGTTTATTTTATAATTCACATTTTATGCTTTAGCTTCCCCATCAGGACAAATCATCACACGCCTCTGCTTATGTAAGCCTAATAGATGTATAATTATTGAGACAATTTTTATCAATTCACTTAAAAAAGAAAAGCAACATTAGTTTACTTCCAATCATCCGGCACCTTCCAACTATTCAAGGACTTCAAAGCCAATCATCTGACATCTGCCAACCATTCAAGGACTTTAAAGCCAATCATCTGACCCCTGCCAACCATTCATGAGCATCACAACAAAACATTTGTTATTAGTCACCTTTTATAACTTGAAAATGACTTCAAAGCATTTAGCGAAGATTAGTATAAATCAATAATTGGTAAGTCTTGGAGAATAAAGTTTAATTGTTGAATAGATGTAGGTAATTTCAATAATGAACCTACACGTATGTATATATATATATATATATTATTTATGTACTTATGTCAAATTACCAGGGATAGCTATGTCTATATAACCCCTGCATAGCAATGAACAATATTTTGAAGCAAACAAATACACACACACACACACAGAGATCAAATACAGCGTTAAAATTCTATAAATCATTTTAAATGATGACTGAATCGACAAGTGTATAAAGAGTTCTTGACATTCTCCGTAATAAATCAAAACATTTGTGCAATTTTAAAACGTGTCACTGAAAGGAATTAATTTGTATTCATCAATTCGCTTCGACTATTCTTAAGGCTATCCACGTTCCTGGTGTTATTGAAAAGAAAAAGTTGTTTTCCATTCAAGAAAAAAAAGTACTGCTAGTTTTACGCATGTATTAAGTGTAAAGACAGGACAAAAGACTTATTTAGAATTCAATCAACATTTTTGGCTGGCGCCGAATATCTTCTCTTCAGTGAGTTGCTGGTACATTAACCTATACTATCATGACCTGGGTTCTTCGGATAATTTCGTTGACCTTCCTCACCAGTGAAAGAGACAAAATATTTCACATCTATAGTTTCATTCACGAAAGTTGAGTGAGCCTAAAATGCATATGAAACATTTTTATTTACTCACGAGAGGAAGTTAAAGACCAAGCGTGAGACATCATTCCAAGCCACATAACTGATTAAATAAGTTCAACACGAGAGAGGTTTATCCAGTTCCAGCTTAAGTGAAAATAACTATAGAGAAAGGCTACCTCTTCAGAGAAATTATCCTAACAAGGAAAGATGGAAGTGTAAAAATAAGGAATTATGGGAGTACCTTCTACCGAAGAGTGAAACGGGAGGCGGAGTCTTACGGCGATCTTGAATAAATAGAGAGCGATCACACCTAGAATACTGCATTTGTGCTGAGCAAGTGGAACACTTAAACGTCTGTTGTTTGTTAAGCTTCAGGTAAGCTAAAGAGTGTTGGATCTTGAAAGGTCGAGTTGCTTTATGTCGTGTAGAGGAACGAATGCAATTTAGTTGTTTTCTTTTGAAGAAGTCGCCCTCTTGTTTTCACATGTTGTTTATAGTCCGAAATTAAAAAAATCATTAACTTAAAAACTTTTAAACTTAACCTAATTTTCAGCTAAGAAAAGACTTCACTCTATGTATATATCTGTGCTTGCCTTAATACCTTATTATTACCTCTCCATCACAGATATTATAATTCTCACGTTTCCTCATTTTCGTGCATCAGAATTATTGGATGAATTTTGTAAACACGCCATCAAAGTTATAATTTAATGATTGTATGCTTAAATGAAATTAGGCAGTATAGATAAAAAAATATTTTATTCATAATCATTAATATTTCAACAAAACAAGTTACCTACACAGATTGTAGTTGTTGTTGTTGTTTTGAATTAAGCACAAAGCTACACAATGGGCTATCTGTGCTCTGCCCACCACGGGTATCGAAACCCGGATTTTAGCGTGTAAGTCCGCAGACATACCGCTGAGCCACTGGGGGGCCACAGCTTGTAACTAAAATGAAACTAGTAGCTATTTTATTATACAGTTTTTAGACTGATTCACTGTGTAATATCATTTTCAGCGAAACTGTTGGTCATGAACCCAACACATGCGTAAGATGTAAGCTCATTATGCTAATACACAAGTATTACATATGGAATATGAGAGGTATGTGTTTGTGACAGGTCTAGGCTATTCATCTGAAATAGTTAAAGGTTGCTCAAAATTACATTCAAAGTTTTGGTGAGTCAGTTGTAGCATGGAAAATTGTACTTAATGCTCAGAAAAATGCATTTCGACTATTGTTTATCAATGGTTATCTCTTATGTATTTAACTAAATTTCTAGCATGAATAGTTTACTAGCAGTTAAGGAAACATGGATCTGATCTAGCTTGTATTCAACTTTTGAAATTTTTTCTTGTTTGTTTCTCGACAATTCAGCGTTAAGTTTGGGATTTTAAAATTCTGTCAATAGCATAACCTTGTAAACTATATGATGTTTTTGTTTCATAAAAATAAGATGAAGTTATATAAATAAATTTTAACAATGTGAAAGAATTATATCTTCTTTTTATTTTAAAAATGTCTTTATTTCAGTCTTTTAAACGTATGATTTATTAATATTTCGATTATCTTTTATCTTCTAACGAATAATTAACGCATAAAACTTGACAAAATATCTTACTGACCAACAGTTAGTTACCTAATTTGATTTTATAACCGCATTTTGAAGCTATATAATTTATACAACGAAAATTGAGACGAAGGAATATACTTTCTATAGTAGAATTAATCTCCGTTTGAAAATTAATTTATTTCAAGTTATACTATACTATATAAGTATTTCAGCAAGAAGACCTTTTTCAATCTCTCGATGACACAGCGGCATGTCTGCGGACGCACAACGCTAGGAAGCGGGTTTCGATACCTGTGTTGGGCAGAGCACAGATAACTCAATGTGTATCTTTATGTTTGAACTCAAAACAAAAATCTTCTTCGTTGAAAGTTTGCACTTCTTGAAATTTTAAAATATAGAAAATTATTTAAGTAAGGAAATTCCATCTTTTATTAAAATACTATAAAATACAAAAAATCCGGTTTGTTTTATTAATAGTGCAATGTTTTTCTTCAGTGAGAAGAAAACTAGTTATAAACTAGTTAAATATATATAGGATTTTAAACCTAATGCAAGTACTTTTATGTTGTAAAGGTGAGATTGATGTTTGATATTCGTTGTTTAAATATTACTTTTGTTGATATTATAAACTGTTTTCAGGGTTCAATGATGAACAGCTTTCTATATTTCTTCTTCCTGGGATTTTTACTAATTCTTGCGCCACCGTGTGAAAATGGTGAGTATCTACTTTTTTGTTTTTGTAAAAGAGTTCTATTCTTGCAAACAATTATTAAGTTAAATTATAGCTATGACAATTTATTATTTAGCTGAGACGAAAAGTAGCAATTTTATCTCAGAAATTATATATTTTGTATAAAAATAAATTTATGACTAAGTACTCTTTGTAGATTTTCATCCATAATTTATCCGCAGCTAGCAACCACTTAGGAACCAGTTTTATCTATTACTAGAAATGTCAATAGAAATGATTACACGTTTTAGTAACCAGATGTGAATTTGTAGCTAATGATTACACTATTTCAAAACATCTTGAAAATACATAAAGTATCGTCAAGTATTCACTGTCTGTACGTATAAACACATCAGATAATTTTATGACTTAATAGTGATTTGTAGTGTTTCCATGGCTTTAATTTCTAAAACATGTCAATCATTAGAATAAACAGAGAATATCATTAATGATTCTAACGACAGAATATGCTGAATTGGATACTTTTCTGATAAATTCTAGATTTATATTCTAAACGATATATTGTACGTTATCTTTATAGCAAACAATAAATTATCTTCATATATATTGAAATCACTCTAACTAATTGACGTGGTTATTGTTCATTGTTATTTAATCGATTCCACTCCATTTTTAGTGCCACTTAGCGATACCTCGACAACAATAAAGGTCACAACTGAAGTTGATGGGCAAGAATCTGAACCTCCAACTACTCCAGCAGGAAAAGTTCGAGAAACAACTGCAAATGATAAACTAGATCTTGTGGAAGTTAAACATGACATTCAAGATAGTCAGCCACAGGAAGAAGATGGAGAAAATGACGTGACAACGTTAGTTCCTGTTGATAAGTCGGTAGAGAAAGATATACAACCTGGTCTTTCAGAAAATATAACCTTGAATCAGAAAGAACCTGAAGTAGTTGATGAGAAACAAAACAAAAGCACACCGGCAGAGGAAGTAAAAATACCAGAAGAGGAACAAAGTGTAACAGAAGTAAAAATACCAGAAGAGGAACAAAGTGTAACAGAAGTAAAAATACCAGAAGAACAACAAAGTATAACAGAAGTAAAAATACCAGAAGAGAAACAAAGTGTAACAGAAGTAAAAATACCAGAAGAAGAACAAAGTGTAACAGAAGTAAAAATACCAGAAGAAGAACAAAGTGTAATAAAAGTAAAAATACCAGAAGAGGAACAAAGTGTAACAGAAGTAAAAATACCAGTAGAGGAACAAAGTGCAACATCTGGATCCGAAGAAGAAAAAGATGTGTCGTCAGGAGATCATGCAACACGGAAAGAAGATAAAGTTAAGCCAACTGACAAACCCCAATAGCACTGACATGAAAAAGGTTGATAAAGATACTGTTTGCATATTTTCCCACATTTCGAGATAAAATATAAAGAACTATTCGCTGTTTCTGAGCAGTATTGTAAGTAAATGTTGCAACTCTCCTCTGATGGCATACAATTACAGCATGTAAAATTAACTAATTAATATTTCTACTGCCCTATTTTTAATTCACTCAGCTGTATTCATAATTTTATTTTTTTGTATTTTATTTTTACCACCTGACAGAATTGAAACTGATGTCTTTGACAACCTTTTTGAATTTCGATTTTAATGGGTATTTAATTTAAGTTATAATTATTTGTGCTAATCTTGTAACCCTCGTTGAGAATGACAAGTTAAAAATAGAAACGGTCGCAGTATTTACCAAACTCCTTGTGTTTTTGTTTTATAAACTTGGTGTTTGGCGCCAAAAGTGCAATAAAGTGGAGATTAGGGGTGTAGTTGGCTATTTCAATAAATGATTTTGCTTGTTTGACTCATTTAATTTGTTTTATAAGTAACTTTTATTTTAAAAAATAACGCTCAGGATTGGGATGTAACATATTTTAAAACAGTTTGTGGCACGTTGAAGACAACTACTACAAGGGATTTTTATCCTACCCTTATGGGGATTAGAATGAATTTCAAGTGATTTAGGATCAATGACCTATTTATTTTGTATTTCACCCATCTTGGAACTATTCTTACCTCACAGTCAATAGTAATGAGTAATGTGTAGTTTACACTAAGAAAGTTCAATATAAAGTAAACTCTGTATCTGAAAATTGAACATTTCTGTAACATTCTGTGAAATATAAAGTGGCTTAAAATATGAAAAAAACGAGCGAACATCTAAGTCACGAATCTGCAAATAATTTGGGGCGTAAATAATTTAGAAAAATGTGCTTCAGAAGCAGATAGGGTCCACATCAATATTTTTAGGGTTAAGACGATGCTAATCACAATTTAATTATAACACATACAAGATATATTATTTTAGTACACAAAACCGTGCTTCACACTTCGAAATCGTGGGAGTGTTATAAGAATGATGATAAAATCTCACTATTCATTTAAGGTAGCCAACGAGTTGGCGGTGGATAGTGTTAACTAACTGATTTTTCTCTAGTTTATCATTGCAAAATTAAGAACAGATAACGCAGATAGCTCTCGAATAGTTTTACTCGAAATTCATAAAAAACAAATATCAGTATGTAATTTGATTACAACATTTATATATTATAATAAATGTAAACTATATAGCTCTCCATCATAAGAAATATGTTTATTTACTTATATAAAGCTACAAATCGATATAAAAATATTAAATACAAATATTTGTTTGTTTGTTTCTGAATTTCACACAAAGCTACTCGAGAGTTATCTCCACTAGTCGTCTCTAATTTAGCAGTGTAAGACTAGAGGGAAGGCAGCTAGTCATCACCACCCATCGCCAACTCTTGGGTACTCTTTTACCGACGATTTGTGGGATTGACCATCACATTATAACGCCCCCACAGCTGAAAGGGCAAGCATGTTTGGTGCGACGGGGATGCGAATCCGCAACCCTCAGATTACGATTCGCACTCCTTAACACGCTTGGCCATGTCGGGCCTTAAATACAAATAACGTAAATAACTATAATTTCCATTCCGATAATTACTTTGCCTGATTACAGAATTACAATATAATTTTACTTATTTTGTGAAGAAAACTCGGTAGAGAACAGAATTAACCAATAGTTTGTGAACACGTCATTAATACTATCATCATAAAGGATGGCCCTTATGAAACCTATTAACAATTGTTTCCAGGCTGATTTACTGTCAAGTTATTGATTTTAACTGTTAAATCGTTTAGGAAACTACGACCTGTTGATTGCTTCTTACGCTTATTGTGAAAAGCAATCGTCTTACAGTATTATCTACAATGGTCGGGATATGCCTGAACACAAGTTTACATTTTTCTGACCATACTTTAGTGACTTTAACCATTATGCAAGAACTTGTTATAGTTGGTCTCGAGAAATGTCTGAAAACAAGTCTGCATTTTCCTGACCATAGTTTATGGTGTTCAGCCATTCTGCAAGGGTCTGGTTATGTTTGACAAATTTCAAACCTACCATTTGCTCTCAGTATGATGAAAGATCCAAATTTCTTTACTGTTCCACTACAAATCTGGAACGACTGTTGTTCAACTTACTAGATGAGACCACACTGAGTTTTCTTCCCTTTTTACGTGTCATTACAATGTGCATGTTACATGACAAACTTAACCACCTGACACTTGTATATTTTTGATGTCCATACATATTTAACAGTACTATTCTGAATAAAGTGCATCTTTTGACTGTCAAAAAATGTTTAAAAGCTATCGTTTATATAATTACTAAAAATATTTTATAGTTTGATGATTTGTGTGACATTAACTCATGATAAAACTAATGATACGAGTTTCTAGTTGGTTGCACATGGAACATCGTATTCTGTACTGCACAATTCTGCCAACGAGGTTTTTCATTTAATACCCGAGCTCATCAGTCAGCTGAGCATGTAACGCACAAGTTCTTAGTTGAAACGTTATTTATATCATTCATTTCAAACCTGTAATTACTTTTGTGAAAACACAAGCTGAGGTATCTGTCCTTAGTTCTGGTTACAAATTTAAAAAATGCTATGATAACAAAAATCCTTACTTCCACATAATCTATTTATAACATAACATATTGTTACAGTATTCATTATTACCTTACCAGAGGTTTTGTACAAGGTTTAAATGGTCAATACATATAAACTTAAAATATGGTATACACTGTGTAGTGCTCAGGGTAGTATTGTTGGAAGAGGTAGCGAATAAAGTAGTGGCGGCAAGCTACTTCCGTTACCCGCTTTCAATACACAACTTTTAATGTCCTTCTACAGTTTATTAAATGATTAATTGACGGTCACTGGCCGCCGAAATATCTTACGGGTCAAAGTTAAAACGTCTCTGATCAAAGTAGGAAGTGCGTATAACTCAAGAAATGGCTCTGCATATTAGTCTTACTGTGATCATTGGAGTAGAAACTCCAAGGGAGTATATGTATTATTGTAAACAACGAAAATTTTTGTTCAATGTATTTCTTCCTAGAGAGTAACACCCCGCTAAAATTAGAGGTTCGATTCCCCTCGGTGGGCTTAGCAGATAGCCAAATGTGGCTTTGCTTTGAGAAACACACACACACTCCTAGAGAGTGCTAACGCGTGCGTTATCTGAGTATAAACAAGAAATTTTTGTGGATCACTATCCCAAATTCTGTGTTTGTTGTGTTACAGAAAGTTTATTATAATTGTGTATATAGACATGACGCCATCTATGCATGCACTTAATGTTTACTACTGTCAAAAGATAATAAATGCTTAATAACAGCAGTAATAGGGGTAGAGGGTGGTGAGGACGTTGGTCCCCAACAGTAACATGTTCCTTGTTCTAAACTATCATTCAATAGTTTATTTGAGTTTGTTTGAGATTAGTCCGGCGACCTATAGTAGATAGATTAAGGGCAAATAGACGGAGACATATTTTTTATATGTGTAATAATTGCTATACCTTTTTTATATGCAAAAAACGGCTCTTTTGGGCTCAGAAAACACTTCAAATAGAAGAGCGAACAACGTTTCGACCTTCTTCGGTCATCGTCAGGTTCACAAAGAAAGAGGTAACTGGCCGGAAGCTGACCACATGTTTGGAAGGGGTTGTATAACTGAGTGTCGCAATGTAGAGGGCGCGGTTTGATGTTTGAATATATAATTTTATCTATAACACTCAGTTATACAACCCCTTCCAAACATGTGGTCAGCTTCCGGTCAGTTACCTCTTTCTTTGTGAACCTGACGATGACCGAAGAAGGTCGAAACGTTGTTCGCTCTTCTATTTGAAGTGTTTTCTGAGCCCAAAAGAGCCGTTTTTTGCATATAAAATTCTCAACAAGTGGGTTTCTCGACATCACTAATTGCTATACCTGTGTAGTTTTCTCAACCAAAGTCCCACAGTAACACAACAGAATGTCTGCGGACTTATACTGCTACAACCCAGGTTTTGATACCCGTGGTGGGTAGTGCAGTGTCTAATACCAAAACAATAAATATAAAAAACAAAATTTCCACAAAGAAACTAAATATCGTTGAAATAAAGCAAAATGAATATGAAAATACACAATACTTGAATCTTCTCCAGAGTTTCAGTAAAACAACAGTTGTGTGACCGTTAAATACTTCTTCTGACACAAGTTAAAGACCAAGAAGATTTCTCATATTATCAGGCCAGAGTCAGATTTCTATAGAATTCTCATATTATCAGAACAGTGTAAGGTTTCTATAGCTGAACTATTGTGGAATTTAACCATTACCTTTGGCCACAAAGGTCGTAGCGAATTTTTGTGACAACTGACTGTAAACCATGCTTTCTCGAAATTACGGTCTACATAAGCTAATCAGTATTAATAGTTGAAAATATGGTTTATTTGTTTGTTTTGAATTTCGCGCAAAGCTGAAAGAGGCCTATTTACGCTAGCTGTCTCCAGTTTAACAGTGCAAGACCAGAGAGAAGACAGCGAGTCGTCACCACTCACTGCCAACTCTTGGGCTGCTCTTTTACGAATTAATAGTGGGATTGATCGTGATATTATAATACCTCCATGGCTGAAAGAGCAAGCATGTTTGGTACAACAGGGATTCGAACCCGCGACTCTCATATTACGAGTCGAGTGCTCTAAGTACCGGGTAATGCTGAGCAATTGAAAAGAAACAAAGATTTGAACATGAATTTACTAAGTGTACCGATTATCAAATATGTAATTTTATGTTTAAATAAGTAGCATTTTGATTCAAAACAAAAAAAGAATAAAGACAAAATTATCTTGAATAAAAATTTGATGCCTAGTTCAGTGCAATTTGCAAATAATTATCTTCCAGAATAGACTTATTTGACTTAACTCACATACATGATTCTGTGCTTAAAATACGTTAGTTTACAATAATACTTTGTAGTTTTTAGTGTTTTGTTTACACAAAAATATTTAAATTATTGGATTATCTTTTATATTTCAAATCGTTTGTTTTAACGCTTTTAATCACAGATCAAACTATAAACATTAATATATGTCACACCATTTTATCGGGAAAAGTTAAATAAACAATTAAGGTAGTAAATAGCACGTTTAAATTGCAATTACATAAAGAAATAAAGGTTTGCTTAGATAAATGACCGGTTTTTTTAATCAGATAAAAGATTAACATTGTACTAATATCACCGGGACAATCGGTTGAAGCCTTATACATAACATTTATTTATGTTTTTGTTTTTTTTTATCGGAGGGTGAGTTGTTTGAGCAACTTTGATATATACACTTACATATATACATATATATATATATATATTACCTTTAGGTTCTTCTGCTTTTCTTTTCTCCATTAATTTATTTTACTATTTTCGTGACTTCAATGTTCACTCTTCGGAAAGTAATTCGGCAGAGAATTTATAAAACAACAACAACATTCTTACGCTGCTTTGGAACTAAAAAAACAATATAAATGAAATACAGATTTTTTTTCAGACCGTATGAACATAAAATGTAATCCTTATAATAAATTAAGTAATTAAAATAAATTCAAAACCAAACTTTATTATTTGTATTAAGATTTTATTTTAGTTCTACTCTTTTCTGTTTTTATAGAAAAGCAGTTTATTTCCCTGATTTAACACAAAAATATATTCCTATTACTTACTTTATTGTTCTTTCTGTGATGCTTTTGGACCCGTCTTTGTAACACCAAATCTGGTTTCATTGCTTACTCTGTGATTGCTGCCCCCCAATGGCTCAGCGGTATATCTGCGGACTTACAACGCTAAAAACCGGGTTTCGATACTCGTGGTGGGCAGAGCACAGACAGCCCTTTGTGTAGCTTTGTGCTTAATTCAAAACAATAACAATAACTGTGATTGCTCTACGTTGATTGGTTATTTTTACACTTCTTCATGAAGATTATCACTCTTTCTTTTTTAAGACTTAGTTTATGCTATGACCCAATGTCAATTATTTCAATCGACTCAGTAATACAACATCCTTTCGTAAGTACTATAGTCCCTGAAATACGAAACATATAAAACGCAAAAACTAAACTATACCAATGAATCCATTTTGTATTTTTCATATTCTGAAACTATAAAAGCTAAATTGTAACGCAGTTTTTGTTTGTTTGTTTATGATCACTAGTGTAAACATTTGAGTAGATCTTTTAAGTTTGTTGTTAAAAATGTGTGAAATTATGATTACTTACATATGAGATCTTCTGTGGATAAAGATATATTTTTAGTTTATTTGTTACAATATGAAGTAAATTGTTTTAGGAATTCCAAGTAATTTAAATGGAGTGTCTTTGTAAAACAATCGTGTCATTTTGTTATTGACAAATTGTTTTAGTAGTTATTTAACACTTTTGAGTATTATTTAAAGGACTCACGAGATAAAGCGAAGAAGAAGTTATAATAATACGTCAACCAAACGTTATCTGTCATAACCAGTGCTAATGAGGCATTTCGTTCAATAACATTGACACGACAGACATAGTAGCGGTTTAGGCATCATGTATATATTATCAGAGTTAGGACTACGTGCCAGCATGACTCTACAAGTTCAAGTAGAAAAGCTTGTTCATTTGGTCCAGAAAACGGTCTAGTTCAGCCGTTCGCAAACTTTTTGGTATCAGGACTCCTTCACACTCCTAAAATGATTATCATCATTATATGCCACTTGATTCCTTAAGGAACATAGGGACGCAATCCTGCGGTTTCTGTAACAGGCTGGTTTTTAAGTGAGTAGTTTGTTAGCCTACTGCACTACCCTCAATCTGGAGGACAATTTCTCAGCCCACCAAAGGGAATCGAACCCCTGATTTTAGCGTTGTAAATCCGGAGACATACTGCTGTACTAGCGGAGTGCAAAAATGATCAAGCACCTCCAAAGGGCTTTTGTATATATGAGTTATATCTATCGATATTTACCGTATTAGAAATTAAAAGTGAGAACTTTTTAAAATGTATTCATTAATTCATTTAAAAATAACAATAATAAACCCATTAATTGTTCAACATAACATATTTTTATGAAAAGTAACTATATTTTCCAAAACAAGAAACATTTTAGTGAGAAGAGTGGGATTGTTTTACATTTTTGCAAATGTTTCTAATATCTGGCTTACTAGAAGACAGTTGGATTCTCATATTTTCTCAATTCAATCTGTTGCGATATGTTGTTTTGGTTGAAGTATGTGGAGAAATTCCGGACTCCTACAGATATGTAGTTGGAAAAAAAGAGGTTCATTTTTAACAGCTTTTTCATATAATTGTGGATATTCTTCTTCGATACGACACCAAAACTCGACAAGTCGTAGTTTCTCAAAGGTTAGTTGCATTGTGGAATTTGAAATCATATGAATGAACTTTTCGAACTCTGTTAAATTAAAATTCATTGGTTTATCCTGCACTTTAAATGGGTATTTTACCCGTGTATGATTTTGTAGCACCATGCATTGGTCATTTTGAAACTATTGGTTCATTGAGTCATGCAGATATTCCAAATATTGACAAATTTCAATATACAATTACCAAAAAATCACATCCGTTAAAAGTCTTTAAGTATTGAGAAGTTGTCAATACAAGTTGTCCAAAAATTCTAACTTTCACTTAAAGGCTCGAATTTTATCATTGGTGACAAATACTGTCAGTTGTTTTTCTTGAAATGACAGACTCACTTCATTCATTTTCGAGAAGATGTTTTCCAAATACCAAGTCCATGTCTGTCAGTAAAAATGGTGTTCTATGAAAAAGGTGGCTAGTTCAGCTCACAACTCAAACAATCACACAAGTGCTTTTCCTCGAGACAACCATCATACTTCTGTATGCAGCAGTAATAATTTATGCGAACTTCCCATTTCGTCACACAGAATATTAAAAAGTTGTGTAGTCAAGGGTCGAGATTTAATAAAATTGATAATTTTTGCCACTTCATCAAGGACATTTTTAATTGAAACTAGCATATTTTTTTTACAGCAAGTGCGTGGCAGTGAAGAATACAATGAACACTAGTACAGTTTGGTGCCACTGCCTTGTTCCTGCTAAAGCGCCAGCAGTTTTACCTATCATTGCTTTTGCACCAACAGTGCAAATGACAACACAATTGTTCTAGGATAAACCATGACATTCAAAAACATTATTTAACGCATTGAATATTTCAGCACCATTTATGTTTGTTAGCAAGAATTTAAATAAAAGAAGATCTTCTTCAATGGTTAGCTGGTGCTGATACTGGATGAATACAAGCAAAAGAGCAGGTCCAACCACATCTGTAGATTCGTCCATTTCTAAGGCAAAAGCACAATTCTGTAAATGAGATATTAATTCAGTCTTAACAATAAAATATAATTAAATTATAAAGTAATAAAAGTTTGTTTTAGATAAAATTAAAAAATAGAAAAGTTTTTAAAAATGTTTTTTTTTAAATATTATTCCAAAATAAGACAACAAAGTGTACTTACTTTTGAAACTGTTGAACAATTGTTGGCTGTCTGATTCCTCTCCGCACTTCTATCTTTCTTTCGAAATTTTTCTATCAGAATGTTAGATTTCAATTTATTCAAGCTTAAGTGTAACTTTTATATGTATTTATTTCTAGAATAGAGAAAAGCCCAAATTTATTGACCATACAGATAAAAATTCACTTAACTCCCAAATAAATTCAATGAAAGTTTGATCCAAAATAATGTATGCAAAAACATGAGAATGAAATCTCAGAACTTTTCCCCTTTATTCAATCATATCTACTGTTTTATATATTGTTCCTTCACAATATTCTTAGTGTAAGCAAAAAGAGTTTGCATTTCTAATATCAAAGGGCTGTTCAACGCAATAGTAACAAGTCAAACAGACGCAAGCCCTGTCTAGTATCGACAAACTGGTCAATAATTTATTATGTTATGTATTATAATCTAGCTCAAACGAATTTTCAGTTTATTGTGTTACGTATTATAATTTATGTCAGACAAGTCTCTGACTTATTATGTTTTGTATTACGATTCCAAATGACAAGAAATTTTAATTTAGTTTGTTTGTTTTGAATTTCGCACAAAGCTACTCGAGAGCTATCTGTGCTAGCCGTCCCTAATTTAGCAGTATAAGACTAGAGGGAAGGCAGCTAGTGATCACCACCCACCGCCAACTGTATAACACCCCCAAGGCTGGGAGGGCGAGCATGTTTGGCGCGACTCGGGCGCAAACCCGCGACCCTCAGATTACGAAGCACACGCCTTAACGCGCTTGGCCTAATGCTACGTATTACTTGAGCACAGCTTTTCATATTATCCGTCGTCATCAAATTTCAGTATTATTATCAGGGAAAAGGTGAAACGGTAAAGTGATTGTATCTTTAGATTAAAATTAAATGCTATCTTATGTGGAACGTGGTAGTATCTTCCTAAAACTAATACGAGAAATGTTTACCATACCCTTGGGTAGATTTGCACTTATAACCATTTGTTTGAGAATCGTCTGAAAGTAATTCTAATGAATAAACTTGAAAGATAATTTCTGAGTTCGTCAACGTTAGATCCATGCTGATGTGACTGATATATATTCAAAGTGGTTAAAGAATAGTGGCGGAACGTAAATTTCTTATGATAAACTTTGACATTTTATTCGTATTTTCCAATGTGTACTAGTCGGACTCCATCTTGCTGCGTAAAGAAATAAAGCTAGTATAATTATACGTAGATCTGTATTAAAGTAACAGTTTTACGTTTTAGTATGGGAATAATGACTTGTTAGTGAGCCGACAGATTTATATTGCATGGCTGTTTCTAGTTTGATATTTAACGTTGAATTAAATCAGAAAAAAATTAAGTTTAAAGTAAACATTATTAGAGTGAATAGCTTAAAATATATTTGTATTAAAAATAAAATAAAAATAATCAGTGTTGTTGGTTAACACTATAGATTTGATACATCTCTACATTTAATTAACTTCCAAATTTAAATTACAATTTTAACTCATTTCAGGCTGTTTCATGGTGCAATACGTAATTTCATGATGTAATACGTAATTTCCCTACGCTAGTACAGAGATAAGTCTACCGATTTATAACTCAAAATCAGGGGTTCGATTATGCTCGGTGGACTCAGCAGATAGCTCGACGTGGCTTTGCTGTAAGAAACACACACGTAACAATTACTCTTAAGAATTTATTAAAGCGTCGTCTCGTCAATAAATGTCATAGCTGAATGCGTACACCAACTTATTTACAATTGTGAATGATATGTGTAATTTGTAGAAAAATAATGAAATTTACAGTCAAAAATGAAACTGAAACCATGTGATATAAAATAGAAAAGAAAATCATATTTTGTGGTCGTTAAATCAGTCAGGTATGAGAAGCAATCTAAAATTATTTCTATGGCCAGGCAAATTACCATTTAACTTATTTCCATCTACAGAGACGCAACGCAACAAAAACGATGAACTTTCCAAAATGACTTCTTTGTAGAACGTTTACAGTGTTATTCAGTCTATTATGATATATGTATGACGCAGAATACGTTACCTTGATTTGTTATGATTTCAAACAGGTAGATAAAAAACTAATTCTCAACATCATATATATTTGACATATTTATATTTGGGAATACGATCAAAAGGGACATAAGTGTTTTTGCGTTTTTCTTATAGCAAAACCACATCGGGTTATCTGCTTAGCCTACTGAGGGGAATCGAACCGTTGAATTTAGCGTTGTAAATCCGGAGACATACTGCAAAACTAGCGGGGGGCAGGAACATAAGAAAAAAGAATTGCTAATTTAGATTCACTTGTATTCGGTAACGAGGTGACTAGTTGATAGTGAGAAAGAATATTTATTATTTAACTTACACTAGATAGAATCTTATGGAGTAAGCCATTGATGATTGTTAGAATATTTATCATATTTCAAATTACCTGTTTTAAACTAATGGAATCTGGATTTACTTTCTTTAGCCTTTATAAAACTTTGCTACAGGCTTGGCATGGCCAGGTGATTAGGGTACTTGACTCGCAATTCGAGGGTTACGGATTCCAATCTCGGTCACACCAAACATGCTCGCTCTTCTAATCGTGGGGGCGTTTATAATGTTATGGTCAATCCCACTATTTGTTGGTAAAAGAGTAGCCGAAGAGTTGACGGTGGGTGGTGATAACTAGCTGCCTTGCCTCCAGTCTTACACTCCTAAATTAGGGACGGCTAGCATAGATAGCCCTCGAGTAACTCTGTGCGAAATTCTAAAACAAACAAACAAACATATTTATATGACGAAGTTAACGACGAAATACGTGAGGTTAATAAATGACAAGAGACATGAAACTTTATGCGAGAAAAATTATACAAAGTATGCAGCTGAAGAAATAACTAAATGTTTCATTGAAAAAAAGTAAAGTTATTGGAAGAAAAAATAAATTTAAATGCGAGATTGCAAGAATATAGTTGTGGATTTTCAACAATATTCATATTGATCTAAGCTACAACACTTACAATTGAGAATTAAGCTTTTAAAAAAAATCATTGTTTTGTTACATTTTCAAATCCTGTTCTTATCCTTAAAATAATTAAAAGTTTACAGTTGGAGTCAGTTTCCTTAACCTCGTTAAAAGATTGATGGAAACCACTACTGTAAGAATGTATACTGAATGAATGTATTGTATAGCATAATCAGGAACAGTCAAATGTTTTATTGATATTTATGCTAAAAAAGAAACTTTCAAAAACCACTACAGTAAATGAGCTCACATTATTAAGGAATAGAATGTAATTGTACAAGCATTTAAAAATAATGTGAATGATTTTTTGTGCCCATGTAAATGATCAAGTGATTTACAAAAACTATCGTATGGATTATAAACCAGTTTCGTTATCTATGAAAATTATGCCATCTAACATCACGAGTACGTCTTATCTATGAAAGAGATATGAGTAGTATCTGTCAGCTTAAGTCAATATTAGTGGAAGTCATTCAAAAGGAATTATTAAAAAAAATAGTTTCGCAGTGTAGATAAACTATAACCGTTATCTAAGATTAACGTTTATTGGTACTAAATGTGGTACTGCAGATAATTAGATTAACGTTCATTGGTACTAAATGTGGTACTGCAAATAATTTTGTTAACTTTAAGTTAATTCTTCTTCAAATCAAAATCAGGCTTTTGCATTTCACACTCACATCAACCTTTCATTGTGCATTTTTCACTGAGAGAAACTACACTTATATTCCATTAATTTACATTGTTCTAATACAGTTTTCATGCGTACTTAAATGAGTGAGGGTGCATTTGGGATTCGGACACAGTACTCATGAATTGTTTATTTACTCAGTGATTTCATTTAATACACCCCTAGTGGCTCAGCTGTAAGCTATAACGCTAAATGTAGTATTCAATTTCTGCAATGAATATAGCAAAACTAGCTAATTGTGCAGGTTTGTTCTTGAAACAAACAAACAAAACCATTTAACACACCATTAAAATACATTCCACCAAGGAATGCTTAATAGTCGAGGTCATGTGTGTGACTTTTTCATTTGAGGAAAGAGGTGTTGTCAGTGGCGGCGCCAAGGGCAGGGCTTGGGGGCTTTAATCCCCCCAAATGAGCCAAGCTCTTCTCAGCCCCCAATATTGTTATTTTCATGTATTCATAAAATATGGAAAACACAATCGTCGTTGTTGCTTAACAATTAGCATGAAAGAGACAGATCTGTAGAGCTCAACGTCTTCATTAAGATGAAAGTATGTGTCATGCGTCCCATAGCAATGTACCGAAACTCATGTGTTGTATTGCCGCTCCCTGTGTAATGCCATTCTGTCTTGAGCTTTGACAAAGATTAGACAACCACGTTGATTTCAAGCTACAACAGATCATCTGGGGTTTTACTTGATAAACCAAAGGTTTCACAGGTATTTACTCATTAATTTCATTTATCTTTTATTAAAAAGTAAAACATAGCATGCATGTATAAGTGTATTGTATATAGGTCAAAACAATGAAGTATTTAACTGGTGTTGTGTCCTCTGTGAGATCATTTTGCATTGTGTATCAACCATCCAAAATTTGCTGTCAATTACCAGAACAGGCGCATTGTTCTGAAGTAATATTGACTACAAACACAACATGATGAAAGATAATTAGCCTGATAGTGACCTTTTCCTCAGAGTGTATTAACTTCACGTGGGATAATTCGTTTCTATTCTGTAAACTATGTCTTTATGTTATATTTCTTTTGATTTGTAGCTTTACTCTTAATGGTATATTAAATGTTCATTCTAAGCTAATCTTGATTTTCTTTATTATTATGTATTATCTTGGGTGGAATTTAGGTGAGCTTCCTCTTTTACATATACGCATATTTTCATAAACAAATTATTTCTAATTTGTAATAATGAATTATTAATCAGAGTATGAGTTTACAATGAAAACTGGATTGAAAAAGCAGTTCAAAATAGTACACCTTTCTGAAATGTACCTTCGTATTTACATTATTATAATTTACCATCTATACTTCATGTTGATGGCATTTTGAGAAGCCCCTCCACAGTTTACCTTAGCCCCCCTCCTCCCCAACGAAAATATCCTGACGTCGCCACCGGATGCTGTGAATTTTCTTGTTCGTGCCCATTAGTGTTTCTTGGTTTAAAGCAATGGTGAATTAGGAAAGGTGTGTATTCCATGAATTTAAGATCGTTTTACATCCGTATCATACTCCGGAAAGTTTTCAATATGGTGTAAGGATATGTTTTTTTAATTAAAATAACTATACGCCAAATTACACATATATAATTTATATGTTTTCATATCATGATGGTCTTTGATTAGTTTGACAAATAAGATCACTGATTTCAAAACACAGTGTCCTTGAGCCACTGCGGCTTGTGCCCTCTTAGCTGCAGACGTCCTTTGTTCATTGTATCGTGTAACCGGTCTTGGTCCTTTTGTTTTGCATTTTCTTGTTTTGGTACTGTCTCAGTCCTTCACTAAGTTTGGCGAATGACCGCGTTTACTTTGTTAAAACAAACTCAATTGCACGTGTTCAAATTTAGTTGTTTTTTTTTAACAGGTTCGTTTTGATTCAGCCAGGCGCTTTGTGTGATTTTTATATGAATATCCAATGCTATTTAGTTTATATATATTTAACACAATGAGCTCAACACAGATTTTAGGCCCCTTAGTGTGTGTGGTGCTTTCTTATAGCAAAGCCACACCTCACTATCTGCTAAATCCACCGAGGGGAATCGAACTCCTGATTTTAGTGGTGACTGTTTTAATATCTTAAAGTTAGTAACTTAATAAATTTAATTTGAGTAGGAATATTTATTTCGAAGTTTAAAAATAATTTATAAAATTATTTTCGCTTATATATATCGGTATTTAATGATACTTTTATAACTATTAAAGGGCAACGGACTGGTAAATTATCTGGTTTTCGAAGTAATTACGTCGGGCCTGATATCTCATTTATGTTTAAGAAATGATACCCCGTGCAGGTCTTAGGTTTATAAGTAAGTTGTCACACGTAAATTAAAATTGTATCTGTTATTTTTATCTCTAGCAAAAGTATCTCCCGGTGGGACAGTGGTAAGTCTGATTTGAAATGTTAAAACAAGAGGCTTGATTGACCTCGTATAACACAACAGATCACCTCTGTGGCTCTACAACAATGAAACATACACTCATGCAAAAGTGCAGAGAAACACATGATGTTTCATATTTTACAATAGCACTTCGTCACCCCATGTAAATCTCAATTTGAAAACGTTTATTTGTGAAGCAAAGCTCGCCTAAATCCTTTGCTAACGCTAAACCAAGTATGTTTTTTTTTCTGCTACTTATATATCAGAAGGTTTCCTGAAGATTTGATTTTTCCTGAACTGTAAAGTTATATTTGAACTTCTTTATGACGTCACTTATATACTGGCCTAGTGACAAATGATCCAAAAAATTGAAAAACATTCGTTTTTCAACTTTGGAAAGAAATTTAATAATCTTAAATATATGTTTTTGTAAGTTTTACTTGAACTTACTTATATATAGGTGAATTTTTAACCGAACAAATAGTTTTACAGACACAAAATTTGTGACCAATTGTACTATTGGAAAATGACCCTTGCTAGTACAGCGGTAAGTCTATGGATTTTTAAAGCTAAAATCAGGAATTCGTTTCCCCTCGGTGGGCTCAGCAAATAGTCCGTTGCGGCTTTGCTATAAGAAAACACACACACACAATAAGAAAATACCTGTTATGTACTGTCGGGGTACTATTTTTGGAAGTCAGAGATCACTTGTTACTCCACATTAAACAGTAATGGCTCAGGACCATTTTTAAAGCTTCACAAAAAATAGGATCATTACTCCAATACTAAAAAAAAAACCACCTCAATAACAACGAAGAACACAAACGTATCAACAGTTTATTTAAGTGGAAGTAGCATGCAGTAAAAATATTTTAAAATAACGTATTTATCCCTAAACTGTAGATCAGCTATCCAAATGCGACAGTCTTGTTCAATAGTATTAATCTAGTCATACGTATAAAGTGTACATGTGGGTGTGTTTTCAACGCTGTTAGTTCAATAATATTTTACTAAACGTTGTAGTTTCTGATGATATTTTCAGTAAGCATTATTTGTGACATTTTGTGTGTGTTTCAGAGAGTTTAGAACAGTGCCTTGGACACTGATATGTTGTAGATAAAAAAGAAAAATCAACAACAACACAAAAATGTATTGTTTCAAACATCCCAACAGACAAGACAAGTACACACTGAAACAGTCGTCAGTGTAACGAAATTGTTCAACATGCAAATTATGGTGTTTGTAAGCCCGGCTTGGTCAGGTAGTCAAGGCATTGGACTTGTGATCTGATAGTCGCGGGTTCGAGTCACCATCACACTAAACATGCTTACCATTTTAGCCCTGGGGGCGTTATAATATGACGGTCAATCCCATTATTTGCTGGTAAAATATTAGTTCAAGATTTGGCGCTACGTGGTGATGACTAGCTGCCTTCCCTCTAGTCTTACGCTGCTAAATTAAGGACGCCATTTCTAATGTTGTACTGTACTGTTAGTATTGTACAGAAGAGGTACACCGTTGGTTGTTGTATGTGTTAAATCGAAGAAAGGATAAGGTTCACGTTTTAATGGTTTGCTTGTTTTTGAATTTCGTATAAAACTACATTAGGACTATCTGCGCTAGCCGTCCATAATATAGCCGTATAAGACTAAAGGAAAGGCAGCTAGTCATCATCACCCAACGCCAACTCTTGAGCTACTCTTTTACCAACGAATAGTGGGATTTGCCGTACCATTATAACATCCCCACGGTTGAAGGGGGCGAGCATGTTTGGAGTGACGGGGATTCGATTCCGCGACCCTCAGATTACCAGGAGAATGTCTTAACCACCTCACCATGCCGAGCCTAGTTTTACAAGTAATCAGTATTTATCTTTAGAAATTTTCTGTAAGATATTGAAGGATATACTAACTGGATCTTATTGTAATTTTAAAAAAATGTTAAATGAAGTTTCATTTTACACATTACTGATGTTTGTAACTAAAAACTGACTCAAACGTAGTATTGTTTCAGGATTATTTTTTAGCTAATTGTTCATTAATTATACTTTTAAAATATTTTTGATAAAGTTTCAACACCATAATAATTCATATTCCGCGACATAAATATCTTACTCTTTTTGTTGAAAGCTACAGAATAGACTTATGGACTATCTGTGCTCTAACCACACGAAGGCATTGCCCCCAGATTTTAAGCTTGTAAGTTCGTAAAGTTACCGCTGCTATATCATAGTATCTATCTTCTTATATGTATAATCTTAAGACTATTTATGTCTGATCGCTATCTATTTGAATTTCTGTGTAAGTTTATAACAGTAAAAACCTCTTTATTTAGTAGTAATTTTTTTTAGATGAATTCATATATATGCTCTATTAGATTAACTTATATTTGTAAAATACTTTATCTCATATCTTATTAAGCAGGTATAAATTCTACGAATTTACAACGCTAAAATCAGTGGTTCTATTTCCCTTGGTGGACTCAGCATATAGCCAGCCTCATGTAGCTTTGCCACAAGAAAACACACAAACAAGTAACAATAAATCCCACAGTGTTTCAACGGTAAGATTAATGAAATTGAAATGATAAGTTCTGAGGTTCCGTTCTTCTCAGTGGACAGAACAGGTATAGTCCATTCGGTAGCTTTGCTCAAAAACAAACAGACCATGTGGACTTTTACCTTTCTATTCACCAGTGTTTGAGCACGATATATGTTTATATCCATTAATAAAGCACATTATTACTCAACAAAATCTGTTCGCACGAAATGTATCTTCAAAAATTGTTTTTTTCATATCTCAAAGTGTATTAAGTTATGTGTAAGGATATGTTTTGTTATTAGTTGCCGTCTAATGTCCAAATGCCATTTTGTTTTAATAAAACTGATACCTGGCCTTTTGAAATGAACAAAATGTTAACAGTGGTGTAGATTTACAAGTTTTACACCTAAATTGAAATAGAGTTTGTAGAAAACCTTTTTTGTGCTATATAAATTAATCACGTATAAACAATCTAATGTGTTAGTTTTTATTCTCTGGTAAAAATACCATGATATGCAAATTAAAAACACGAGATAGTAATAGTGTAATATTTATTTGTTTAGAATCCTTGCAAAGGCAATCTACACACAGCCATTCCTAATTTAAAACTGGCAGGTTACAGAGACGACAGCTAGTTAACAGCACCCACTGCCAACTTTTGGGTTATTCATTTATGACCAAATAATGGAATTTGACGGTAGCTATTATAACGCATACACGACTTTGAAATACAAAGTGCAACTTTTGTAATAACAAGATGGGAAAAATGATTTCTTAGGTTTCCACGCATATGTCCTCATCAGGCTCACATTGTAGAATGTAAAATGAAATGTGAAATAAGAATGTAACATTAAATGATCGTGGATCTCGGTTATTACAACTTTCATATGACCCAAAAGCTTTAATTTTGTAATTTGTTGTTTTTGTTAGAATATCATAGTAATAATGTGAAAAAGAAATTTTATTTATATTTTTTTGCAGTTCTTTTTTCAGAGCTTTTAATGTTTGATTAATGTATACTATGTGAAAAGTCAAATTGATTAAACGTTTAGCCAATAGATGGCACTAAATCCTATACTTCCAATCCTACTGTTTAAAGAAAATTTAGGCTTGACACTTGGAATATTAACATATTAAACATGCTACCAATTATAAATTTACCCTAGTGCTTTACACCTGGAATATTTTATTCCAAAGTAATTATTTTAAGCACGATTTGTATTAATAGAGTTTATTAGGTTTATGAAACTAAACGGTCACTTGCAAAATCTTTTTTTCTTAACCTAAATATGACTTAGAAAAGTCGAAACATTGTTCTCTCCTTATCAATAAAAGTGTTAAGACATGTGTCCGGCAAGAATCACTTGCAAACTTTCTTAACCTGATGATGACCAAGGAAGGCCGAAACGTTGTTATTTTCTCATCAATGAAAGTGTTAATACCCAAACTAGTCGTTCCGAGATACATGATTATTTGTTCTGCTAAACTGTTTTGCTAAATTCTAACATTTCAGTATCAGTTAAAGACACTAAAATGAACTCATTTATAAAAGAAAAACCAATGTTGCTTTGAATAGAACATTTTGGTTATATTTTAATGAAACAACGGTTATTTTTAAAAGGGATATGAATCGAATGAAGCAAAATTATAAATATTTATTAAACGTCAATATTTTCACGATACAGCAGAACAAATACAAAAGACTTCGCACATTCAACTGTTAAATATGCAGAATGCTAAATATATTGCTGTAGTTATAAGAAACGCTCCATTATTTTCAACTGTATAATTAAATTGAATAAAATAGCAATTTATTGAAGACACGATAAAACATGTATAAATATTAGTAGAAATAAATTCGAGTTAATTTAATTTGATCTTCTAATCAAAATGGTATGTCTAATATACTGTAAATCAGTTAATAATTATATTTTTACGCCTGTTACACATTCGGAAAAGTGACGAAACGTTCAATACCATCACATAGCCAAACTGTGTTCACATTTATTACTTACACCAAAAAAGTCATGCGTAATTGATTAAAATACTTCGAAATCGGTTTAAAGAAGATGGAGAGGTTTTGAGTAAATGACATGACTGAAGAGAATGAATAGAGCTGACAAATCATGTATCAGCTGGCTAAAGACGATGACCAGCAAGGGCAAACCTTGCACCAGCTGGAAAAATGATCGGTGAGGACAAACTGTGTACTAGCTGACAAAAGACAATGAGCAGTGACCCAGTTTGTTGTTGAACAATATTAAACGTTACAAAAGTCTATAATGGATTTTCCTGTTAAATCCCATCACACGAGGCCAGGCATATCTAGGTGGTTAGGGAGCTCGACTCATAATCCATGGGTCGCAGGTTCGAATCCCCGTCACATCAAACAGCCTCATTCTCTTAACCGTGGAAGGTGTTATAATGTAACGATCAATCCCACTGTTCTTTCGTAAAATAGTAGCCTAATAGCTAGTGATGGTGGTAATGACAATCTTCCTTCCCTCTTGCCTAGGCCCGGCATGGCCAAGCGTGTTAAGGTGTGCGACTGGTAATCTGAGGGTTGCGGGTTGGCATCCCCATCGCGCCAAAACTGCTCGCCCTTTCAGCCGTGGGGGTGTTATAAGGTGACGGTCAATCCCACTTTTCGATGGTAAAAGAGTAGCCCAAGAGTTGGCGGTGGGTGGTGATGACTAGCTGCCTTCCCTCTAGTCTTACACTGCTAAATTAGGGTCAACTAGCACAGATAGCCTTCGAGTAGCTTTGTGAGAAATTCAAAAAACAAAACAAACAAACCCTCTTGCCTTAAACTGCTAAATTAAAGACGGTAAGCTTAGATAGCCTTCGTGTAGCTTTGCGCAAAATTAGAAAACAAACAACAATCCACCGCGTGAGATGTATGAAACTTCGTATAAGTAAATACGTTTATCATTAGGTTTTTCTTCGAGTAAGATAAGTTAATCTACAACTCGTTGCAAAAATATTCATAGTTTGTTTGTTTTTGAATTTCTTCGTCCCTACTTAAACAGCGTAAGACTAGAGGAAAGGCGACCAGTTATCTCCACCCACCGCCAACTCTTGGCCTACTCTTTAACCAACCAACAGTTGGATTGATCATCACATTATAACGACCTCACAGCTGGAATTCGAACCCCACTACCTTCGGATTACGAATCTAGTGCCTTAACCAACTGGCCATGCTGGGCATAAATATTCGTATTATTCATATTTGTTCAATGTTGATTATAATTAACATGTACTTATGATTAAAAATAAAAACCATTCATCTAATATATACACATATATTAATTTACCTGCTATTTTTTATGAGTAAACTTTGGTGTATTGTTTTTTGTAGTAAAGCCACGTCTCCCGCTAGTACAGCGTTATGTCTTCGGATTTACAACGCTATAATTAGGGGTTCGATTCCCTTCGGTGTGCTCAACAGATAGCCCGATGTGGCTTTGCTATAAGAAAACACACAGCAAAGCCACAACAGTCTATCTGTTGTGTTCACAGAGAGGAATCGAACTCATGATTTTAGCGTTGTAAATCTGAAGACTTACCACTGTACCACCGAGAGGCTTTATGTTTAATAATGGTTTCAGTTTTAAATTTGATGCACTTATGACAAAATCATGCAATCGAATATTGTTTACGTTTGTTGTTAATTTCCGTGACTTCATTTTCTGGCAAAACTTTCTGAAAGATGACATCACAGAAACAGAGAAGCCCGCACATATCTGACAACTCGTGCGCGACCTATTCTGATACCATGCACAATTTTACATTAAGCGTGGGTTGTTTATTACGTGTTCAAGAAACCAGAACTTGAGATCAACCCAGTAACGATATACACTAGGCTTATTACATATATTTATATACGTACATGTATATATATATATATATATATATACACACAAAAACGTTTGCAATAAACTTTTGAGCAGACATTTTGATCTACGTTTCTGTTTTAAATTCTAAAAAGAAGCTAAACTCTTGCTAACAGGTAAATATAATTTGTACTTGTATATCTGTTCTTAACGGAAAGTTTTCCGATGGTGGAGCCACAAGTCTACAGATTTACAACACTTCAATCAGGGTCCGATTTCCCTCAGTGTACTCAACAGATAGCCCGATATGGTTTTACCATGAGAAAATACACACTCTTAACGGAAAAGAGGGTTTGATAAAGCAGAATATTTTGACATATATGAACTACAGGTTTCTAAACTTCACATAAAAAATGAAATGTATGAAACATATCTAATTTTTAAAGAAGTTATTTTATTAAGCCATTAGTTACTAATGATAAGTTTATATCTAAGATTTTCGCATACGACATTTTTCGTACTGATATTTATACTCTTCTATGTATTTAATAGTTGTCGTTTGTAGAAATATTAATATCTGAAAACACCGATATAGTATCTAAGTGCGTAACGTGATTATACGAATCAGAAAACTATACTTTTTTATTTGTTTCTTTTTAAAGGTGAATTTTACAGAAAAAAGAAAACTTTGCAGTCAAAAGAACTATTGATACTAATTCATTTTGCAAGTTCACATTTTTATTTAAAAAATGTGCTGATAAATGAAACATAGAACTTAGTGCAAAAAAGAGCCCTTTCCGAGCGGAAATCCAAACGTTTTAATTTTTACGTTTGCCGCTAGGAAAAGTACTGTGATGTAATAGCTGCCAAACAAACCGCCAATGCCAGCGCGTTGAATGTAAATAAACATGGCCAGTGCATAAGGAGGAAGAGAGGTGGAGTCTGTTTTAATTTTGTGTTCTGAACAATGTCGAGTAGCATCATATCAATTCAAACCTCCTTTGAACGAACCTAGAACAGTTACTTTTGACACAGATCTGACAAGTTCTAGTGATGAGGACAGTTCCACGAGCGAGAGTAGTGGAACTAATAGTGATACTGATAGCGCCCAGGCCGGTTGCGAGTCGGTCATACTGCCAGTGGAAGAATGGTAAGCCTAAGTTATGACAACAAATATGGTCTGTATTATTTCACGTGCAATTTTAAGTATCTCGAAACCTGTCTGGTGTTTATAAATTATTGGTATCACAGACTGGGTTTTATTTGTGTATACTTTGCCGACAATAGTAGCGAATACTCGGCCCTTCCACAATCAATGTACCGGATATTTATGACTGGAAATAAAATGAATTTCAATTATGCGTCATAATTCTGTCTATAAAATCAAACTAGATGTAGCAGTCTGAATAGTTAATTTATCTTAAAATGTTAAATTTGAAAAATGGAATTCTTCATTTTTTTTCCATATTTAAAAATGATACAAAAACATCTACAGAATGATCTACCAGCTTTTAAACTTGGAATATGCTCTATTTGGGATAGATTTGTCTGCTGTCTAGACAAGGAAATCAAGGTTTCACTGACTTTCAGGTGTCACAAATGCAAAACATGCTCATTAATGTGAAATCTGTATGTCTAGTTATATCCTTCAAAAACTTGTACTTTTTAAATTATTAAATTTACTAGTTATTGTTTATCGCTTTATACTGCACACATACCTTTAAGTTTGTTCTTTTCGTAATGGCAAGGGATGGCTTCAGAGGGGGTGGAATCTGTACGCTGCAGGCTAAGATCAGTCCACAGCTATACACGAGGAAAAATGGTGGGAACGATCCTGTCTTCTGCCGATGTTTTTTTCAGTCTCAACCTGCCTGGCTTGAAACTCACGGAATCCAAAACAGTGGGATCCGACACAAAACGCCCCGCAGTGGCTCAGCGGTATGTCTGCGGACTTACACGCTAAAATCTGGGTTTCGATACCCGTGGTGGGCAGAGCACAGATAGCCCATTGTGTAGCTTTGTGCTAAGCCACCTTTGTCGCCACCTTGCCGGTTCTATCTTCTTGCACGGAAACGAAAAGAAGATTTTGCCCGATGCTGAGCCGTTTTTACAACCACAAACAACGCAGTAAACCATGTTATCATAAAACAAACATAAAGTAGCAATATCAAGACAAAAGTAGTCTCACAAATTATGTAATCCGGAAAAAGCACCGATAGATTTACATAAAACACCAGCACTGAATGGAATACAAATGGTCAGCGCGCAACGAAGCGTGTTTGACAACTATTATGTCATATTTGCAAAACGTCACAAAAACAGCCAAACGACAGAGAGGAACTTGAATTCGAGGACATGCATATTTTGTTTCATTTTTTACTCAAGAACTAAAGTGTTTAAAAATATGGTAACCACACAGGAATTATACCGAACCAAAGTAGTTTCTAAGGCAATTATTAAATTTGTTGAAAATTCACCTTTAAATTTCACGCAAAGCTACACGAGAGTTATCTATGCTAGCCTTCCTAATTTGTCAGTGCAAGACTAGAGGGAAAGCAGTTAGTCATCACCACCCACCAACAACTCTTGGGCTACTTTTTTACCAATGAATAATGGGATTAATCGTTTCATTGTAATGTCTTATACCTGAAAGGGCGAGCACGTTTGGTGTAACGGGGATTCGAACTCCCGACCCTCGTATTACGAGTCAAGTGCCTTAGCCATCTGCTCATGTCGATCAAAACAGAAAAAGTAATATAAAATGTACGTCCCGCAGTTGTAAAACGAGATAAAGAAAAAACAAAATGTCAGTGGTGTGAAAACTATAATGTTTGATAATCATTAGAAGGTTTCCGAATGAAGTTTAGTCTTTGTTGTCTTTATGTCCGTGACACATTAAAATTGTCATTAAAATCCTAAACAACCACAACAAGAAACTTTTTCGTTATTTTAATTGATAATGAATTTTATTCTACGTTTATATATGCGCAATATACATTTTTCGTGATTGTGTATTCACTTACTTTTATTAATTCGCCTTTTACAAGCAGTGTGCAAATAATAGATTCGCACTACCGCAGAACTTGAACTATAGCATAATTATACCAACTGTCCAAGTTCCAATTAACGTCTCATTTAACCTAAATTGTTTTTATAATTTAGAAGGCGTCTAATGCATTATCGAGTAAATTATGAATACAGAATTGCCAATTACTTTCAGCCAATTAACTTAAAGCAGAAAAACATTGGTTTTATAAGTTTGCTTACCTTGTCATAATATTTCCATACTTATATTTATGCAAATTAGGCCTAATTTCACGGCAACTATCAAATAGGATGGACTTTGTAAGTTCATTACTTAAGAAATAAAATACTTGGTTAATGAACTAACGGACTGAAAACAGCGAAACAAACGATAATGTACTCATTCTTTATGATACAAACATTAGGTCACCTATTGTCGAATTTATGTTTCAAAAATGCACCTGGCAGACTTCAAAATGAAGGACCAATCACTGTTTTAATAACGACATTCTATAACTGCACTCTTCCTACACTCCACGATTCAGCAAAGTCAACATCTGTATCTGTACACTTCCTCAATACCAAGGTTCAGTAAAACTTACCCCTGTTTTAATGTTATTTAAAAAATAATTAACCATGTCAGACGACTTCGAAGCCAAACTGTAATATTACAGAAATATCTCTGAAGTGAATATGATCACGAGACTTTACAGATCAAAAAGAAAAGAAAGAAATTATCCTACATTCTCAACATTTCTTCTAAACTGTCAAGTCATATATTTGTACATTTCAGTACTTTCCTAGAAAGTTACAGAAAGGTTATCTCTGTGTGTAGCTGTCCCCTAGTTTGAACAGATTATAGACTAGAATAATGCAGTACAGTAAGTAAACAATATCTACCACCAACTTGGGAGCTACTTTTGTCTAACCAAAAAGTAAGATCTCTCATTACTTCTGTAGCACACTTATGCTCCCATATTGTGGAATGAAATTTGCAGTGACGGGCCGTGAACCACCGATTCTAAGATTTACAGTTCGAACTTGCTAAAAATCCAGTCACACTCAAACCCATATTTCAGATGAAGATTTTGATGTTCTTAATTATCTGAATTCTTAAATGAGTGACGACATTTGATTCACTTTCGTCGATCTTCGTCAGCTTGTGGATTTTTATTTCTAATAAAGAGCGTTTCCTTAACCTTTCTAGTTCTTTCATTGTTTTCAGTATAGATCATTATAGAGCAGTTCTAGTCTCTTTAATTTGTTTCTCATGTTCTGTTGTAGACAAAGAGGTATTTTTTGCTAACGTTTCACTATATGTCTGACGTTATGTATGATGTTTTTTTCTACATCAGGTGAGAGGTGGAATAACCTTGGTGGTTAGAGCACTCGACTTGCAAGCTGAGGGTCATGGAGCGAATCTCGCTCATTCAGCTTTGGAGCATAATATGCCAGGGTCAGTTCCACCATTCGTTGATAAAGGGCATCCACGAATTGACCGATGATGGCGTTGATTAGCAAACTGTTCTCTAGTCTATCACTTTAAAGTTATGGACGGCTTGTAGAAATAGCCCTCGAATAAGTTTTAAAGGAAATGCGAAACAAACAAATTTATTCAAAGAGTCCTCAAGATCACAAGTTTTGTAAGTTGCTCTTTGGATGTAAGACAGTGTAAAGGTTACTTCTCGTCATTCGTAAAATAATTAATAGAGAAAGTAATCAGCGAAACAGAAAGACAAAAGAAGTAAAAGACGAGCCCTCAACAGCAACTAAGGTACATAATTTAGTAGGTTATGGATTTTACTAATCCACTAACAACCATTCATAATTCAGTCTTTAATCACGATCAAAAACTCACAGTCTAATCCTTAACTTTAACTATCAGTAAAGAAAACTAACAAAAATCCTCTTAAATAACCACACCATCATTCAGTAAATTCAGCAGATACATCTGACGAAGATAAATGATCGTGAGTAAAACTGTTGTCGTAAATTCGTATTTTCAGACAGGTACTTTATTTTACTGCTACTCAACTAACTTCTTCCTGCTAACCACATATTTCAAATAAAAGGTTAAATCTTTTATCAACTAAATTATACGTGCAAACAACACCTATCAAATAAAAGATTAATTTTTTGTCAACTGAATTTTACCTGCTAATCACATCATTCAAATAAAATGTTAAACAAGCTGAATCTACCTGCTAACCACGTCTTTTAAACAAAATGTTAATTGTTTTATCAGCTGAATTGCATCTTTTAATCGTCGTTTTCAAATAAAAATAAATATCAGTTTGAAATGTGTTAACAATGGAAGGAAAGTCCTGATATTTAGATTGTTAGGCATAATTCTTACAAACTAGAAAATAAGTTTTTACCAATTGATGATGTCATATCTGACATAAAGTACATAGAATATAGCTTTGAAATACAGCGTAAAGTTTACCTTTGAATAGTATTAAGAATATTAATAATCCCTTTGTATTTTCTAAGGCAAATCATTTTTCAAAATATTTTGATATAAAGAAGCTTTTATCTGTATTCAAGAACTTTTACCAGTTTTTTTTCTGATCAAACTGTTTATGGTTTGTTTTGTTTTGAATTTCGGGCACGAGGGCTATTTGCACTACCCGTCCCTAATATAGCAGTGTAAGGCTACCACTTACCACTCACCGCCAATTCTTGGGCTACTATTTTACCAACCAGTAGTGGGATTGACTCTCACATTATGATGCCCCTAAGGCCGAAAGAGCGAGTATGTATGGTGTGACGGGGCATATTATTTATATCTATTTAATTAACATCATATTGAAATTAATCATTTCAAAAATTTCCAATTCATCGTCTTCAGATTATTGAAATATTCTCCAATTTTTGAAATGATTTTGCAGTTATTCTAGTTTTTTCATTGAAATACTTTTATGTTATACACTTTAAAACTACATACCAATATTCTTCCGAGATGCTCATGGAAGTGATGACTTTCGTAAAATTTAGGGATAAGATCATTTTTGTTTTTGCTTTCTTATGTTCTTACGTAAAGTTAACAAAACAGATATCTATATACACCCTTTACCTATCTGTTTCTTGACGTTTTAATAATTTAAAACAAATGTATAAAAGTTTTATTACAGTTTCATACCATAAGGCCTAGAATACGAGACCAAATCAAAACTAAAACTATACCATCTCGAAAGGTCATTTCAATGCTACGTTATCTTCACTATTGGTGTCATGGTGCCTGGGTTTATATTGTAGTCCAGCCTACTATTAGAGTAAAAAGTGGCTCACTCTGTTAATGAATACAGGTTATACACACGTTTTCAGATTATACGTCTTTCAGAAAGTGGAGGATAGAGGGCTCATAATTCTAATCATGATGTTAAAAAAAGGTAAGCTCAAAAAGTTAATTTAAGACAAAAACTGAAAACCTTATAATACGAATCAGTTATAATAATATGAAACTAGAAATCTGTTTCTCCCTGACACTTAAAGTTCCACTTTTCGAAAACTCACCGTTATAAGGTTTTGTACTTTTGTTTATGACCTTATGTAACTAAATACGACAAAATCCTTGACTGCCTCCATTTCCTGTGATCAATACCAAAGTGAGCTGTAAACGTTCTCTCGTTGTCAGTCAGTTAGTGATTACGTTAACTGTAAATGTACGAAATTAGTTATTGGAAAAGTTTTATCAGACATAGATGTGGTTTGTTTATGTTACGTTTTTTATGTGGACTGAACGCAACAGAAAGACACAGATAACAGCTTATATAATTTAATACAATAAACTATTATATATGTGACAGATATAAAATAAATTATATAATAACAATGACAGATGTTCAGTTCCAACCTTCAAAATTAATTACAATACAAAATGGTACTGGCCTGTGTCCAATTTTATGATCCAGAATGAAAGTCCAAAAGTCCAGATCAGAAATCCAAAATTCCCGTCTAGGGGTGAATTTGGTCCCATGAAGAAATTCCGAAGTTTGAATGGAGAAGTCCAGAAACAATTCACAGTTCAATAAATTTGACGTTCTTTTTACGATGTTTTTGATGAATGTCTCAAATTTGTCATTTTCCAACTTGCCCCGGTCTCCCCTACGTGTTCACCTTCAGTATAACCAGTAATTCGAATGAATCGTAAATATTGACGAAATAAAATCACAGCTTTTGTAGATCTAGCTCCAGTCACAAATCCAAGTTGAATAAACACACAGCAAACGTTGAAAACTTCTCAAACGACGACAACATCTCTTGAATCGAATGAAAACGAATGACTGACTGACTCTCCTCGCATTGCCGTCTGTTTACATACTAGTAGGCCTACTGTATTCTCTAACAATTGCGTAACTTCCACAGAATTCCAGAGTAATCTGGATTCGTCTCGTACAGACACCAGGCCAAAATACATTTTATTTATAGACAAATGATCGATCTCCCTAATTCTAGAAATTTCTACATGAATAACAACATATTTTATTGGTTTGAACTTCGAAACAATAATATAAACAACAACATGGCATTCCAAACGCTTTATGCATAACAGTTGAGTTCTGTAGAAACTCTCAGAGAGCCAAGATATTTCTCAGGTATCATGAATTGAATAGTATTACTATTTGGCTAAGTTGTATTTAAATTGAAACTCATTACTAAACTCAAATAAAATTTAAAAGCGTTTCCAACGTCAGAAAATATTTTCATTACAAAACACTTTTCAGCACTGCTGGATTTAAGAGTATTTTAAAGTAAAATATGCATAAAACATTAGACTTACCATAGTGTGTGTGTATGTGTGTGGTAAAAACATTAGATTTACTTGTAGTGTGTGTGTTTTCTTACAGCAAAGCCACATTAAGCTATCTGCTGAGTCCACCGAGGGAATTCGAAACTCTAATTTTATAGTGTTGTAAATTCGTAGACTTACCGCTGTACCAGCGGGTGATTATTCAAATTAAAGAACGTCTAGGTACATTAACTCAGTGCTGAGTTTAGTTTTATAAGATTTAGTTAAAAACTCTAATTAGGAACTAAATACAACAAAATTGTTAAAAACTGCTAATACTAAACATATCAATCCCAGAAACTTCAACAGAACCTAGTCTTTCTGATACAGTTTTAATAACGCTGCATAATTGATATTATTTTCTGATCAGAGAAGGTAAAGAAAATGGAAAACTGTACCTGGTTATCAGTATATCTAATTAAAAAATACTCATTGAAAGTAAGTAAACGTTGTTAATCTGTAGTATATTTTATACTTTTCGATGAGAATAAAGATAATGCCAAAAATACATTAATTGAATATCAAAAGGTACATGTTTGTCATAAACTGTAGCATTTAGCAAAATTTAATCGAATTTCGATAAGATGTTTGGCGATAGGTTGTTGGTTCACGTACGTTAGTGGGAGTCATGTTAAAGTTATCAATAACTGAATTAAGAGGTTGTATTAAAAAAATACCCTGAAAAATAAACAACAACATAACATTACACCAGTGATGTCCAACTGTATAACCGTGAAAACTTTCATCCAATAAAACATCTCTGCAGAGCAGTTCAAGTTGAGTTAAATTGAGAAAGAGAAGAGACAGAATAGAACAAAAGGGATGAAGAGAAAAAATAAGTGCTAATGACCCATGCAATATAAGACAGTGAGAGTATTTACTTGATCCATAGCTTTTGTTGATGTTGACAAGCGTCCAGTTTAATTAGATGCAAAATGATAATAACAGAGTAAAAGGAAAAACATAAACGTTGGTCAGAGTGCTGAAACCAACCTTGGATGACTGTATATTACGTAGATTTATTATTAGTTTAAATCCCCAAATTTCTTTGATGATTAGATATATTTGGTATTACAACCACCAACAGTATTGAAAACGAAGAGAACCCCACTAGGACAGGATCTCGACTGAGCGAAGAATGTGTCGGGGGCTCTGTAGTTTGAGTCCTTTCACAGGTAAGATAGAAAAAAATTGTTCTCCTTACTTCGGATTTGTGTTTTAAAAGAGATCTTCAACTCGCTCTGTTCGATGTAAGAACAGATGTGTTGACTACTTGTTTTCTATCTGGTTTACCATTTTAAAGTCAGGGGCGGTTAGATCAGTTAGTCCTCGTGTAGTTTTACGCGACATACGACAGACAATTTTAAGTTGTAAGGCTGCTAATTAGTTAATATTTTACTTACCATTTTGACTGTTATCTTACATTCAACCCTAAAGATTAGTCTTGGGATTTATATGCCATTAACAAGTGTGATTAATTACGTTAACTTATATTATTGTGTTATTTAATTTATATATCAATATAATCATCACAAATGTGATGAATTACGTTAACTTGTATTATTGTGTTGTTTAATTTCTTACTGCAACATGAAATCTGTTTGCTCTTCTTTTCATTCCGCACTACGGAGATTAAAAACTTTTAGTAACAAAAAATCAAAATTGTAGGATATTGTACACACTAAAAGATATCACAAACGATGTTATAAATTTACATTTACTATCGGCACATGATGGTCACTGGTTCGAATCCTCGTCACACCAAACATGCTCGTTCTTTGAGTCGTGGGGGCGTTAAAATGTGATAGTTAATCCCACTATTTGTTAAAATAGTATCCTAAACGCTGATGGTAGGTAATGATAAATAGCTGCCTTCCTACTAGTTCTTCATTACTAAATTAGAAACGGTTAGTCTCGTGTAGCCTTCGCGCGAAATTAACAAAACAAACAGTCAAAGCCTCAATGAAACCGTTTTCCGTGGCGTTAGTAATAAGAGATATAATATTTCTTTAAAAAATGTTAATATAAATAAGCTTAAAATATCGTTAATAACGTTTCTTATATGTTTCTGTATAGGAAAAGTTACATTTCGGGCAAAAAAACACGATTTAAAATATAGCTTATTGTAATAAATACTGCTGAAATGAAACGTTTACTCCAGTATACACTGGTATATTGGTAAACGTTATATTTAAGTCATGTTATTACACTGTACACTGTGTTTGAAGTGACGAAAATTTCGATCTGGATATATTATTACATTATTTTCTGCCTTTGATCAGGGAACGTTCTTATAGGATGACGTGTCACACGATGCATGAGTATCTCATTCAGCGTTACCATTATTTGAATATATTTTCCGTGTAAGGTGCCAAAAAGCTCTCAACCAAAGCATCTCGTATTCGTTTTTTTACGCTTACATTTTCATAATCCATCTATTATTTTGAAAATACCTAACTAAACTTCCATGACTGTCACATCACTCTTCTGCTCTACATTCAGTGAGCTATATTTCCGGTGGATATTCTCCGCTATTGTTCCGTGACATGGTGCTGTATAGGGTTTGTATATGATAATGCGGAGGCAAGGTACAGCTGCTGAAACTTACTTTGATTCATACCACATAACACCACAGTAGCGATAAGGAATGAATCTTTGAAGGACTGTAATACATTTCTAAACGAGGCTTGAGAAGGTAAGAGAAGAGAGAACGAAATTTACTATAATATATACTTTCTTCGATCATGGAAGCTGTACAAGTAACACGTGATATAAATACGTAATACTAGATTAACCTCATTTGTTTGGACTTGATCCTGTTGATAAGAAAAAGAATTAACAGTTTTAATGAAATCTACAAAAAAATTAAATATCGTGATGAAAGAGTTGTTTTATATGTGTGTGTGTGCGTGTGCATGCTCATATGACAGATAAAGGACAGATCTTCTGCACGCACACTTATTTTAATATTTTGAATTAAAGGGTAAAAAGTGGTTTGTGTTACACGCAGTTTGTATTAATGAGATATGTATAGTTTGCACTAGTCTTCCTTCGCTGTGTTACCATAATGTTGTGTTTGTACAGACGTGACCTGATGTGACCTTGTACTGACCACGTGAAGACGGACGTACGAAACTATTCAAATTCTTTAAGTCCTCTTACAGTGGACACCTACGGGTTACCCTGTTTTGTCAACACCCAAATTAGAACACGTGCTTACCGTGGGCGGTTTGACCTTCTGCACCACTTTCTCATTATATGTATTATGACACAGCAAATTGAGGAAGGGAATACGAATTGGCTCTTCACGAGTGCTCGTAATGTGAACGTAAGTATACTTGTTATCTATAACATTATAGAAGACATGCACCAGTATAGACCTATCTAAATGCCCTTTTGGAACAAGAAGCAATACGCAGAGGTGATGTCGAGAAACCCACTTGTTGAGAACTTTTATATGCAAAAACGGCTGTTCTGGGCCCAGAAAACACTTCAAATAGAAGAGCGAACAACGTTTCGACCTTCTTCGGTCATCGTCAGGTTCACAAAGAAAGGGTTACTGGTCGGAAGCTGACCACGTGTTTGGGAGGGGTTGTATAATTGAGTGTTGCAATGTAGAGGGCGCGGTTTGAATATATAATTTTGTCTATAATATTAATATAGGTATAATGGTGTTCCTTTATATTGGTTTATTTTGGGTTTGAGTTGTTGTATAAGTAAGGCTTCTTTAATTTTTCGTTTGTTTATGTTTGTTTCTTTATTTAGTATTTTAGTGTTTTCTATGGTTATGTTGTGTCCATTTGACTTGCAGTGTTCGAAAACGTGTGAAGGTGACTTTTTATGTTCTTTGAATCTGGTTTCCATTTTTCTACTTGTTTCTCCTATATAGAAGTCGTGGCAGTTATCACATTGTATTTTATAAATAATGTTGGTGTGGTGTTTGTCAGTGTAGTTCTTACATAGTATAGACCTTAGTTTTGTGCCTGGTTTTTGAATAAATTTAGTGTTAACTGGAATGTTATATTTTGTTACTAGTTTTTGCCAAATGTTGGTTATTTGTTTGCTGATGTCAGGAATATATGGTATACAGCAGTATATGGTTTCGTGATTTTTTGATTCGTGAGATATATTTACTTTTGTTGGTTGATTTTGCTTTCTGTCTAGGTGTGTGCGTATAATGTTTTCTACGGTTTGTGGAGGAAACTTATTAATGTTGATGAAGTGTTGTTTTATTTTATCTAATTCATCGTTAATTTTATCTGGTGAGCATAGTTTTATGGCTGTGTTTATCTGGTTTCTTAGTATGTTGAGTTTTTGTTTTGTTTCATGTGCTGAGTCCCAAGGAATGTATAGTCCAGTATGGGTGATTTTTCGGTGGATTTCTGTTTTGAATTGTGTGTCGGTTCTTATAATTTTGAGGTTAAGAAATGATATTTGATTGCTTTCTTCCTGTTCACATGTGAAGTTAATGTTGGGATGTATAGAGTTAATGTGAGTGAAAAAGTTAAGTATGTGTTCTGTAGATTCGAATCCCGCAATCGTGTCATCTACATATCTGTACCAGTATAGTGGTGGATGTAATGCTGTATTAATTGCTTGTGTTTCAATTTGTGTCATAAAAATATTGGCTAGAACTGGCGATACTGGGTTGCCCATGCTTAGGCCATTTGTTTGTATATAGTTTTGGTTGTTGAACATGAAGTTTGTCTTTATTGTGGTGAATTCTATGAGGGTTGCTAACTGGTTACTGGGAATGTCTATGATCGGGTTAGGGTCTCGAATATAGAGTTCTAAGGCTATCTTGCAGGCTTCTGTTGTTGGAACTTCTGTGAAGAGGGATATAACATCGAAACTGGCCATTAAGGCTTTATGATTAAGTTGATTTAGATTGGACTTGAAATTAAAAGAGTCTTTGATGAATGAGCTGGCTGATGTTGCATATTTGGAGAATGCCCATGCTATGTATTTACCAAGATTGTAGTTAAACGATTCATATGTTGACATTATTGGTCGTAATGGACAATCTGGTTTATGAGGTTTGGGGATGCCGTATATTTGCGGTGTGCGTGAGTCGGTTTTACGTAGGTAGGAATAAAGTGTTTGTGAAATTGTGTTGGCTTTTTTTATTTGTAGTAGTAATTTGTTTAGTTGCGTCTCATGTGTCTTTGTTGGATTTGTGTGTATTGGTTTAAATTTGTTCGTGTCTGATAGGATGTTATTCATTTTTTGTATGTATTCATTCGTGTTCATTATTACTATAGCGTTACCTTTATCTGCTTTTAGAATTTTTATGTTTCTGTCTTGTTTTAGGTTTCTAATGGAATTAATGTCTCTTTTTGTAAGGTTGTTTTTTAGTTTTCTGTTTTGTGAAATTATGTTGATAGTTTTGTAAGAAAATTCTTTGAAAAAATCGTTTAAGATAATGTTTTTAGGTGGTTCTGGAAAATATAAATTTGTAATTTTACCTGGGAAGTTTGGCAGTTGGATGTCAATAAAGTTATCTAAGTTGTCTTCTTTCTGTTTGTTGTTTTTGTTTTCTGTAGAAAGTATCACAAGTCTCCTGGCTAGGTCTTCTAAACATGTTTTGATTTCTATGGTTGGAATGTACCTTGGTGCTATTGCGAAGTTGAGTCCTTTGTTAAGTAGATGTATCTCGTCTGTGTTTAATTGTCGGTCAGATCTGTTAATTATGAGGTTGGTCGAGCGGTTTGAATATATAATTTTGTCTATAATATTAATATAGGTATAATGGTGTTCCTTTATATTGGTTTATTTTGGGTTTGAGTTGTTGTATAAGTAAGGCTTCTTTAATTTTTCGTTTGTTTATGTTTGTTTCTTTATTTAGTATTTTAGTGTTTTCTATGGTTATGTTGTGTCCATTTGACTTGCAGTGTTCGAAAACGTGTGAAGGTGACTTTTTATGTTCTTTGAATCTGGTTTTCTATACATTCCTTGGGACTCAGCACATGAAACAAAACAAAAACTCAACATACTAAGAAACCAGATAAACACAGCCATAAAACTATGCTCACCAGATAAAATTAACGATGAATTAGATAAAATAAAACAACACTTCATCAACATTAATAAGTTTCCTCCACAAACCGTAGAAAACATTATACGCACACACCTAGACAGAAAGCAAAATCAACCAACAAAAGTAAATATATCTCACGAATCAAAAAATCACGAAACCATATACTGCTGTATACCATATATTCCTGACATCAGCAAACAAATAACCAACATTTGGCAAAAACTAGTAACAAAATATAACATTCCAGTTAACACTAAATTTATTCAAAAACCAGGCACAAAACTAAGGTCTATACTATGTAAGAACTACACTGACAAACACCACACCAACATTATTTATAAAATACAATGTGATAACTGCCACGACTTCTATATAGGAGAAACAAGTAGAAAAATGGAAACCAGATTCAAAGAACATAAAAAGTCACCTTCACACGTTTTCGAACACTGCAAGTCAAATGGACACAACATAACCATAGAAAACACTAAAATACTAAATAAAGAAACAAACATAAACAAACGAAAAATTAAAGAAGCCTTACTTATACAACAACTCAAACCCAAAATAAACCAATATAAAGGAACACCATTATACCTATATTAATATTATAGACAAAATTATATATTCAAACCGCGCCCTCTACATTGCAACACTCAATTATACAACCCCTCCCAAACACGTGGTCAGCTTCCGACCAGTAACCCTTTCTTTGTGAACCTGACGATGACCGAAGAAGGTCGAAACGTTGTTCGCTCTTCTATTTGAAGTGTTTTCTGGGCCCAGAACAGCCGTTTTTGCATATAAAAATACGCAGAGGTAGCCAGACGAGTTGAAGATGGAAGGTTGCTTCTTCAAAGAACGAAGTTTCAGATGATTGGCTAATTACGATGATACAACTAGTTTCAAAACGGCAAGAACAGAAGCACTTGGGGACATTAATATAAATTAAGGTAGGAGTCAACTTTAGCTGAGACAGTTTTATTTTCCTAACAGGTTAATTGGTCTCTGTAATGGATTGTCTTGGGATATTGTGGAGGTAGTAAATTTAAGTGCACTTAAAAAAAAGTTTAATAAATATACGAATGATAAAGGCTGGTAAAAGTGTTGTTTATTTAATAGTTTTAGTTTAGTTTAGAGGATGGGACAGTTAAAGGGCATTAGGAAAGGGCATTAGACTTCCACTGTAAGAAGTTTACGATGTAGTCGTTTTACATACGATAAAAAACAATAAATCACATGAATGTTTTTTCTGGTCTGTTGGGAACGTTTCGTTAGTGTTAAGCAGGCGTAACTTCAATCAAATGATTATTACTATCTATCTAATATCAAAGTTTTCAGACAGATCTATGAAATAAACAAACACAGTATCATCGTATAGCTAGACGTCTAACCCGAAGTGTTGACAAATCGTTATGCTATTACAAATTAAAACTTCACTTAGCAATATTGTGCTATCATTCCAAATTTCCAGATTTGTTGTCATGCAGTATTATTATATGGTACATCAATGGCAATCATTTATTTATATTTTCTACCCTGTTCGTTACATTTCTGCCTTACTGTGTAATGCTGTCTTGATATTAGTGAAAGACATTTGGCGTTTCGTCTTTTGCCTGCTAACAAAAAATAGATTTAATAGCTAGCCGTCTCAGAAATCTATAGATGTTTGTATCAATGTTGGTGGACGCCTATGACTGTTTGATCATCCACTCAACTGAAGTCTTTTGGGACTCATCAGCTTTAAGTTCTTTCTTATGAGAACCAGTAAGTTTCTCAATATAATAAGCATTAAAATGTGGACACTATAGCTCATCCAAGTTTTTAACCATCTCTGTCTTCAATGTTTAAAAAGGAATCATACTTATGAAGTCTGTTTGATGAAACATCCATAAGAAGTTGGCAAAATGCATGTATTTGCATATTAAAGGCCACGAAAGTCAGTTGTATTTTTAGCACGTAACTGTATCTACTCCATATGTCCCTAAAATACTTTTTATTGAAATCATTGCACTTTCAAATAAAAAATAAAAAAATAACAAGTATGTTGACCAAGAGAAGCAATCTTTGCTTTCTAAATTTACAAGCAATATTAACAATGACATAACTTGATAATAATACAAGTTATTTTTAACTAAAATACATATATACATATGTTTATTTATTATGAATGTGTGTTTGTGTTGATAGCTTAAATATGATGTTTGAATAACTAACTCTTTCACATTGCCCAAACCTATAGCGTTATTATTGAAAATACGTGAATATCAATTAATTATGATAAGTTTTTTTTTCATGACATTAAATACATTGTCCTATATAGATCAGTATATTAATTATTTATATTAGTTACTGATCTGTGTAGAAACCATGGCTCGATCAAGTTGTTCATAATTACGAAAGATGTAACACTTGGTATTTATAAAAGAAATAATAATAATATTTAAAATGAAGTTAAATGATATTGGTTTAAAGCAAACTGTAAGTCTAATTTACAAGTAAGATTACACATAGGGCTTCAACTCTCGTGGAGTCGATTTTCGAGTTCACATTTGAGCAATATAATACATGAGTTATATCTGATAAATAAACAAGGTTTGCCATGTAAGAGACAATAATGAAAAGAAATATAAGATACACATGTGGGATGTGACAGCATGTTGTTGAAGAGACTTGATGTAATTTCAGTTTTTCAGCCATCTATCTGATGAAAACAGAAGTTAATTTCGTGCTGTGACCGATAGTTTGTGAGTTTTTGGCTCGTAAGCTTTCTTCAGCTTTAAATACCTAATTATTATCTTGCTACTGATATCAGAAGATTGGCTTTGTACGTAGTTTCGGAAACAGTTGTTTTCCCAAACGATCTGCTGTACCAGATTTTTCAACAAATGTACAACTTCGACGATAATTGTTTTATTGTTTTTAATTAACCACAAACCTACATGATTTAGTTGTGTGAGACCCACAGATATAATACTGTACCATTGGGGAGCGATGATAATAGAAAAACAATATTTAATGTTAACATCGGTAGGCTAACGAATACGATTACTCTCGGATCCCATATTCGCATGACTACTTATAAATCAGTTTTGCATATTTTAAATATATTATTGATCCCCCAAACATGGGAAGATTCAATAAAACATTTAATTTAAACAGGACAGACTTAATAAGGAGATTTGATAAACCTATGGCTAAAAAAAGAAATGATAAAAGTATATTTTGCAACTTGAAATACCTCAGGCCTACATGTATAGTTTTAGGCAGTATTGATTTTAAAGGACGGAAAATAAAGGTCTCGCAACTATAGTTTTGTTCAATAAAGAGAAACAGTGTCTGCATCGCATTCTAAGAATTAAAAGTTCAGTTTAGTCTGTGTGTATTCAAGCATAACTGATACACGTATTTACCAATAAAAGTTACGAATGATTTAAGAAATAAAACCTAATTTTTACCATCATGAATATTAAACATTTAAAGACAAATTAATCGAATGAATATGGATTTGCAGGGTATTTTAATCAAGTTATTTTAACCTATCATGTGCTCACTATTTCAAACATTTATTTAAAGCTACTGCCATTTCGTTAGCAGTAGCTTAAAAAACTTGCAGTGCTAAAATCCGGAATTTGATTCCGCACGGTGGTCGAAACACAAATAACCCATTTTGTAGATTTCCATTAAAACAAACAAACTTCCAAAATAACGATAAGTAACTTTAGAACTGATTTACATTCTTGCAAAAGTTGATATCTTGTAAACACGTAAAGAAAAAGTAAAATAGATGCAATCGTAATTTATATCATGCGAACCCACGACCCTCAGATTACGAGTCGCACGCCTTAACACGCTTGGCCATGCTGGGCCAATTCCCATTTTTATGATAACAAGTTTGTTTTGTTTTTTGTTTGTTGTTTAAATTTCGCGCAAAGCTACTCGAGGACTATCTGCGCTAGTCGTCCCTAATTTATCAGTGTAAGACTAGAGGGAAGGCAGCTCGTCATCACCACCCACCGCCAACTCTGGGGCTACTCTTTTACCAACGAATAGTGGGATTGACCGTTACATTATAACGCCCTCACGGCTGAAAGGGCGAGCATGTTTGGTGTAACTGGTATTCTAATCCGCGACCCTCGGATTAGGAGTCGAACCCCTTATGATTACAAAGTAATTATTTCAGGAAATACCACTTTATGACTTCAAGCAGTGAACAGTTATAGAGAGCAGAATATAACATATAATAAACACTGTTAAACTTTGCTGATTTCTTTTACAACATGCGATTAACTTACGATTGAAGGCTTATATAAAGACTCCCTCCCACCCCTGAATGGGGGCAAATATTATTTTATAAAGTTCGGTGTTTTAGTTTATTTCCATTAAAATATCTAAGTGGTTTCAAAACTTGTGCTTGAATTTAAAACATCTTTAGAATTGTTAAAAAATAAAGTAATTTTTAGCAAACTCATGACTAACGATTGAAACTATTAATCCAAATTAATGGATTTCCAGAACTTTATTTATATGCTTTGTAACTTCATATATTGTAACTACATATATTGTAACTATATATACTGTAACTACATATATTGTCACTATATATATTGTAACTACATACATTGTGACAATATATATTGTAACTATGTTTATTGACTCACAATATGATTTGTTTCACCTTTCATTCTTGATCTATTGCACCGTTTAAAACAAACACATGGTCTATGAGATACAACTATATTTTAGTATTTACAGCTGAGAGCATCTATAAAAATATGCAAACACAAACCGTACGTACATTTTTCCAAGAATTATTAGTTTTTTTTATTAAGAATAACAAGGTATGTATTAAAAAAGGACAGTCAAACACTTCTCTCTTTACAGTTGTTTTAAAATACTTCGTCTTAAATTATTATTGTATGTTTTAGTAAGTTCGTTTGTTCTTTAATTCCGCGCAAAGCTGCACAAAGGGTATCTTCGCCAGCACTTTAGAAGTGAAAGGTTAGAAGGAAGGCAGCTAATCATCACCACCCACCGCCAACTCTTGGGCTACTCTTTTACCAACGAATAATGTGATTGACCGTCACAGTATAACGCCCTCACGGCTGAAAGGGCGACCATGTTTTGGTGCGACAGGGATTCGAACCCGCGACTCTCAGATTATTATTCGAGCGCCTTAACCATGCCGGGCCTTCTAGTAAGTAACAACTGAAATACGGCTGTTGTTTTGTCTTCAAAGCTATTCCTACAGTGCAAAAAAACGTGCTTTTACTACTCTATTACCCTTTGTTATTAGAGCGTACCACTTTGTCTTTTGAGATTTTACAAAAACTCACATAAAAACATCTATACATACATATGACATTATTGGCAGGTTTCCCACAAAAAAACAACAACAAGAAACAAACCATGACAACATTGTTAAAGTAAGTAGCCTAGTACATCTGTGAACGTTTAATAAAAACGTATAGTGATGAAAATGTTATGTTTAGTGAAGTCCGCTAAAACAAGCTATTTTATCATAACCGGATAGCTGGGAGACACAGAATTTTTTTCTCCATTTTATTTCAGTATCCTTTCATTGAAAAAATATGTAGTTCTATAAACGTCAGGCAAACATTTTATTTAGTTAATTTATATATCCGATTTCAGGATTGATTCTTCCATAAAAAAATAAAATATATAATTTTAACTTTAACGGCATGCACTTTTATTAGTTTCAAAATTTGGCAAGCTGTTTAAAATGTTTTATATAATAATTAACAAATTATTTTATAAGGTATACTTTTTGTACATTTTTCCTCATTTAGTAAACAAGATATATGGAATAGTTGTTTAGGACAGCGTACGTAAAAGTTAATTCCTTTAAGCACTACAAGTATTCAGTTGCGTGTTTTTTCTATTTTAACAGTTATTAGAAGAAGAGAGACTAAACGGTTTTTTTAATGAAATCATTGACCATACTGAAAAAGAATGGTTGTTCTTGGGCAAAGCTATCCGATACCTGGAAAAGTACAGATAGACTTCAAAAACTCTCGAACTTCTCACGTAGTCGAACCAGGTTCATCGGTCAAACGGTATGTATCTGAGGAATAAAAAAGAAAACCTTTGGGCACGTATGGTCCATTCAGTTTTTTAAGGGATGTTATAGTGACAAAGAACTGAATGAACCAGGTGGAACATAAAACAAGGCTTCACACATGACATTGAGTACTTTAACTGTGTCCGCGAGTTTGGAACATTCGCTTCTATCTATGGGCATGGGGAAGCCTTTATAAACTAAATTTAAGTTCGTATGAGTTTATTCAAATTCACCAGTAATTATGTAAAATATTTTATTTTAGAGAATATTCATAAGTCATTTGAAGAACAGTCTAGTAATTTTTGTAAAGAAGTTGTATACTCTCTACTCACTTTTAGCAAATAAAGGTCACTGAAATCCACGTGATCAAATAATACAGTCTAGTTTCCTTGACTTATTTTATCTCAGCCATAATGGAAAAGGTAAGAATTATCAGAAGGGAAATCATGATATAATTATTGCTTCCTCTTGAGTAGAAGGTAAATACAAAGAAAGAAATGAAGTAAACTATAAAGTTAACCATGAACTTGGTTCTTTTCACAGTGCTAATCGGGTGAAACACGCCCTGTTGCGAAAACTATATTGTCTTTCTCATTCAGAAACGCTTTAAAGTGACGAAGATTAAAAGAAAAAACCTCTTACTTGACGACACTGGAGAACTGCTGGAAAATATTCCTAATCAAATGAATAACTTTACTGCGGTCAGTGAAAAATGCTCCTCACAGATTTATGATTTAGAAAAGGTTTCGCCACTGAATGCCCCTTTGCGTAATGTGGTAAAGGAATTGCCTGATTTTGAAATAGATGAAAATTCTACAATGAATTTTGACGTGGAAATGGGTTTTTATGAGATTCACAAAGGCTCTACTTTGACTTTCTTTACAGTTCTCCTGTCTACGTGATAAGAAAAATATCTTTTGCCAACGTATCAATGTGTAGCAGTCTTACTCAAGGAAATAACCAGAATTTTTTTTATTATGTTTCCCGAAATATTTAAAGTTTCATCACGGAGTTCAAAGGATTTCTTCATTTTAGAGCCGTTTTGTAAATATTCCTGTTGAAGAATACAAAATGCCTTGCTCACTTCATAAGGAAGAAGCAGAAGAATTTTGGGTGCCCAACGATTATCTCGAAGTTAATGTTGAGGACATATTTTCGTCTTTAAACAACTGGACAAATGATAATCGGAACAAGGAATCTTTGGAAGCAATGAGCTTCACACTTCTCTATTATCCAACAATTTTGAGCATAGAAATAAAATTTCGGATCCAGGGTACAGTAACAGTCTAATGCTTTCACACAACAATAATGTGAAACAGAATATGCATCTCAACGCCATTTAAGATTAAAAGCAATTGGCAGAAACAAAGAAAACACAATAGAGATTAAAAGAGAAAATGTTTCAGGTATATTTCAATATGAAATTAGTAAAATTTTACAAGAAATTATATGACAAAAAATTATGGATGACAAAAATCACATTGGTACTTCGAAATATGAAGCACTAGACAATGGAAATGAAGAATGCATTAAAAATTATTTGCTTACGAAGACATTTTAGCTGCTCGATGATTCTGAGGGTAATCCAAAGATGTTTTATGTAATGTAAAAGGAGTTGTAAAAGCACAGGTGAAAGAAAATATCAAAGACAAGTGATTAAGAAGTAGAAGCAGACATGCAAATATATAGTTCTGTAGAAATGGGGAGGTAGAAAAAAAGATTGATATAACTGTTGATGGATATCAATTGTATGGCAACTAGCATGAACAACTCCAGTTTATTTATATACTGTGATCTTGGGACGTCTTTGAACGAGTAGGAAAAATTATATACATAGAATAATAAAGAATTCTATAAATTGAAATATGAGGACCACGTTCAAGTTGTAGGTTATCAGGTAATTCCTTTTACAAATAAACTACACAACAAATGGAAAGCAAATTTGACGAGAGTTTGTGAAGAAACTATAAAAAACTGTAAGACCTGCTTTTTAAGTCCACAAGAAGAAGTTTTAAGAAAGGATACCGAAACTCGAAATTTTTTAAGCGAAGAAACTGTTGACATATTCAATGATAGTCCAACAACTGATACATTGTATGATGTAAGCGTTATCTTACTAACTGAGAAGAGACCATTATCGAACGAAGCAAATAAAGTTGAGCCTATAGGAGCCGAAATCATGACCAGAAAAATAACCAAGGATGCCAAAAACGAAATGACCACAAATAAAAGAGCAAATAATAAGTATCAGGAACACAGACACTTCTAACTTTAAAATATATCTTCATGGTAATGTAAAATCCAAAATGAAATAAAACAACTTCGATGCTTCAAAAGAAAATCCATGGACGAGAGACGAGTACAAAGAAAAGAGAAGAGTGTGCTGATGGGATGCAGTGACTACTAAACCTGGAGTACGTGTGAATGAAGAAAGTTCAAACCTAAGAAAAAAGAGATAAAGTGCAAAATCAACACAAATTATATGGTCACTCGAAAGATGTCTAGATCAATATCATCTGAAGCAGATCCGGACGACACACAGCACTTAGTTGGGAAATAATTCGCTAGAGATGATCATTTTACAAACGTTCCAAATAAAAGATATGTGTGGTAATTGCGTTATTAGTTTTAACTGAATATCATCACGCAACAATGTTCAATATATTTAAATACTACTTTTATAAATACATTTTATTTATTATTTTAATGTGTAAAATATTGTAAATAATACAAACTCAAAGCTAAGCCATATATAATCAATTTTTAATAATGTTTTCAATACGTCTAAATAGTGTATTTTGATTTAGGACTACTACTGTTGGACATAATAACAAAACTTCTAATAAAATGTCTAATATTGTCTATGATCAACTGCGAACATCAATATTCAACTCTGAGCAAGAGACAGAAGTGAATCAAGAAAGTAAAAGTAAACATAAGGGTGAGCTGTTCTTAAAAATCCTTCGTATTTGTAAGCTAGACATACGCAAATATTGATAAGTACTGTGGTATTATAGGCTGCTCAGGACACGCTAAATGACATTAAAATATTTATGTGAAGTTGAAATTTGTTTAGTATGTTAAAATTTTCATAATTATAAATTTTGTTGTAAACTTGGCAAATTATTTAGTTTCGTCATAAGGTAAGTAAATTGGGGAAATTTATATTATTCTGGTAACTAACTAAAACACATCTCTCGTACGTGAGAGACAAAGTCATACAATATCTTAGTCATTAGATGACAAACCCTGATTTTCTCGAATTTCTAAAACGTAACTTGATTTACATTACAATAGCGAAAAAAACCCAATTTTTTATGCTAAGTTAATACAAAAGTCAGTATCATGAAGCTTAGAAATCTTAAATTATTTCGTATTAAAGCATGGTTTAAATATTAGTTAAAAGTGTGAACATATCTAAATTAATTTTTAATCCCATATTATTTGCATTAGTGCAACCATCTAGTGTCACGTCTTCTACTTCCATTGAATTTTAATACCATTTCAAACAGTTGTATGAGAAATAAACATAGCTACATAAGGAAATAGGGTTTCTCTCAAAATTTGTCATTGCTTCGATTTTCGCAAACTGGAAGTTTCTGGCCTTCTCATGACTTAAAAAAAATTAATAACAAACTCGTAATACGACCTAAAGGAAAGCTCGTATCATTACGTAATGACAACTTCGTAACATTACAAATGACAAATATGCAATATTATCTAAAGTAAAGATAGTATCGCTACTTAATGACAAGCTTGTAACATTAAATAATGATAAGTTCGTAATATTACCTAATGACAAGCTCGTAACGCTATTTGAGAGCATGAGCACTACATGAACACTTTCTTCAATATTAGAGTTTTGGGAAAGTTAGGTAGAAATTAATTTTTTCGTGAATATCATTATTGGTTGCGAAAGAAGAGTATTAGTTGTGTTTAAGTATCGTGTGTATTTATATTTCAATACTGTAGTTTCGCTATCCAGAAAGTCTGCAGCGCCAAATAATTCAACATTAAAAACCAGCGTGAAATCATTTAGAGACGTGACGCCGCCTACTTCAGGTAACCAGTAAATATTGAACTCTTTGAATATTTTACGTATTGTACTGCAAGGTTGTTTGTTTTGTTTTTGTTTATTGAGGGTATTACATATTTCAACACCATTGAAAATGAAATTAATCTTAACAAGTATCAATTAATGTTTGTCGTTTGATCTGGGACAAACATATGTTTATATTTCTTAACAATATTGATATTGCATGACTGGAAATGTCATTCCACGTTCTCCGTATTTGAGCTTAATACACGTGACAATAAAAAATTAACAATAAGGAATCAATTATATACCATTATAATTGAAATATGCCAATAGAAACCAAAAATTTCAATCGTTAAAAAAGTTGTATAAGAAGGACTGTATCTGCTATTACACATGAATTTTAGTCTTGAAATTACAGTAATGTTTTGTGTAGATGTAGTTAAAAGTTTTTAACGGATGTCACAAAAAATATGTTTGAATACACAAATCTACAAGTCAAATGTTAATCTCAACCTATATGATCGCGGTGGGAAAATATGTAACAGAACTAAAAGTTGTCGTTTCTTAGTATTTCCTAAATATTGAGATGCTACAGAAATATGACAAATTTGAAAAATGATATGTAACAAGCCTTCTAAACTAAAAATATTTATACGATTATATCATGAAATTATTGAGATCGAGGAGTTTAAATTTCCAAAATTGTAATATTCGTTATGCTTAATGGCATTAGGAAACACGAGGATATGAATCAATTCAAGGTACTAGGACTATCCATAAAGAGACTTTAAACAAAAGTACATTCCAGCCTCGATAAGCAAAGTGAAAATGTATAGATCCAAAAGCCAGTGGCAAAATTAGTTTACATCTTGCAATAACAACGCTCAACAAGTCAAGCTGCTTCCATAGTATATCCACCCGTATATTCAGAAACTGGAAAAGGAAATATATATTTATGCTTTTCCATAGGAAGACGTACTGATGAAGCCTGTAGCTTTCTCTGCAATCGAACTGTTGAAAATGGCACTACGGAACAGTCGTCCTCGTGCAATAGATGGATTACGTAAAGCTAACAGAGAGAAGTGGTGTGTTTTGGTTATGTTAACTTTACGAGGTAACCATTTGCAGTGTAAGTTACACTGCAGGAATTCTATTAAAATGAAAGGCGGTCTTCAGATAGAGCGTAACAAATTATGGCGAAGCCCTAAAAGCTCTTTAATATGACGCACGCAGCTTTCAGTACATCTTGTTACGAAAACTTAAAAGTATTTGTAAAAATAATATATATGTGTGTGTAGATGTAGGAAAAATCAGCCCATTCTTTAGTTCCATATCACTTTTACCCTTAAAAACAAGACATAAATAGTGATTTGGTGGAGGTTTTGTAGGATTTATAGTTACATGTTTGTGGTAATTTACTTTAAAAGGTTTTTAATAAAAGTTGAACTTTTGTTGAATCCATCTTAGTTATAAACTGGATATTTTCCTTGAGATTGCTTAATTTGTCATTGGTAGCTAACGGTAAAAAGTTTTGCAGAATGTTTTTTTCATATAACATATTTAAAAATGGAAAATTTACCATAGCTAGAATAAAGTTGAAACTCTGATATTCAATCATTTTCAGGCTCTATTAAGAGAAGTAACCAATCTTCTAAACTTATCAAATCACCATCAAGGACTACAGCGTCATCACCGATTTCGTTAAATATCGTCGCACAGAACAAAGGTTAGTTGTTACTAGTAATAGTTATTAATTAGCGTACAAATATGATGTCATGCTTAACCTTATATGTATCAGTTTCACATTTTGGAAAACATGAAACAGTTTGAATACAAGCTATGCTTCATACAGATTTATTTGTGTTTGCCATTTTTGACAACAGGTAGCTGTTGGCTAATTACCTGTTCAGTTTTGTAACAATGCTAACAAACATTAGATGTACATATATAACATGACTCCTGCCACTGGATTAAAATGCTTACATTTAAGATCAAACATTGAGAACAACTGACTGCCTCAAATGTTGGTTCTCTGGTCATATTGTTGGAGTGATGATCAAATTTCTCTATTTGCTTGAAGAAGAGTATCCCAAGACTTTGTTATGATGGTGTTAATCAGGGATCACTTCAAAATTAGGGACGACTAGCTTGGATAGGTCTCATGTAGCTTTGCACGAAATTACAAAAATAAAACAAAAATTTCAAATACAGTTTTCTGTTTCATTTAAGAGTATCTAAAGTATGTATTACAGACATGTAGTATCACTTAGTTTAAAATGTATTTGATTTACTACTACCAGACAACATTACAACAAATTTCTGCAGTAACCTCATAGATCAGTCAGTTCATTTGACAGAGTTAAAGACACAGTCTATATAGATAAAACTTTTATTTATATGAAAGCTGGATTAGTCATCGTAGTGTTCAACACATCAAAGTAATCTAAATGAACAACTGAATCACCCTCACCAGTCAGGTTTTTGGGTATTCGCATATTCGTTTATATGGATCTGTGGTCATTTTATGGTTAATCCAATACAGCCTTATGGGCAGCAAAAGGTACACGAATTGGCATATCACATTTACAGTTTCCAATATAAATATTTCAATTTCATATCACACGCTTGTTTAACCTGTTCAGTGCCGTAGTAGACGAGTTAACTCTTCCAAGCCGATTGGTAACACAGTGCCACAGACGAGTCAATTCGTTATCCATAATACCTAACTTCAACGCTAGATGCCAGCAACATACATGTATTTGACCTACTTTCAAATTGTTTCATTTTCAATCCAAAACGGCGTCACGAAAAATTTCAAAATGAAGAAACATTAGAGTTGTGTTGTAGCAGCTGAAATACTTGGCAGTCAACAGGTTAATTACATTGCAAGAGCGTGTGAGAACACACACTAATAAGAAAGGCCCGGCATTTAATATGGTGTTCAGTAATAGAAAGGTTTGAATAAATATGTATTGTTCATTTTTCAGATGACATTGAGCGCATAGCTATACAAACTTTTGTTTATCGTAAATAACGTAATTAAACCACATGTTGATTAACTGGAAGCAAAATTCGCGAGTTTTAAAGACGTGTGTTTTGGAAACCACGAGTCATTTTCACGTGGTTGTATGGTTTCTTCTAAAGAGATATTAGTGTCAAAAGAGTTTACATAAAAACTGGTACAATTCCCCTTTCAAAACTGAAATTTTGAATCTAAATAAAATTCAAGAGAAATATTAAAGCTACACTATGAATTCCAGGACCTTTTTCTGATATTCCAATCCATGAATATATTTTGTAAATGTAAAAAATCTTAAAATTTTAATTTGCTGGACATACTAATCATTTACCCACGCACGTTACTTTCTGTTTTCTTTCACCCAACTTACCCCTTTGACTTCTTGTAATATTTGGTTTTGATACCTGCAGTAGTTAAGGTTCAGGTATTCCATTGTATAACTGCATGCATAACGACAAACAAAGTAACAAAAATGCACTAAAATAAAGTCAACACAAAATTACAGTTTCAGAGTAATCAGTGATGTCGAGAAAACCCATTTGTAGAGAAATATATATGACCTTGTTGTTCACTCTTCTATGTAAAATATTTTCTCAACCCAAACGAGCCGTTTTTGCATATATATGTTTACAGTTTCAGAGTGTTTTGTAAAGGTAATTAATTAATTGGATAAAATAAATAAATAAATTTATTTATTTTATCTAATCAAGCTGATCTATAATTTTGTACTGTTCATTAAAGTGATTTTGTAAATTTCAGCATGTCTGTAACATTAAAATGTTGATGTTGCTGTCTTCGGTAGATGTTGCTCAGCGATACGTCTGAGATGATTATGACACTAAAAATGGGGTGTCCACAGACCCTTATCCACGGTAAGTAAAGCACAGATCGCTTATTGCGGAGCTTTGTGCGAAACAACAGAGTGTGTGTGTTCTCTAAGAGCAAAGCCACATCGGGCTATCCGCTGAGTTTACCGAAACAATAAAGTAAAGGAGAAAAAAAAATCCCTACTGATGAACGTATTACATATTATTTTTTTAAATTTTATAGCTCTCTTTACAATTAATTGTATTTAAACTATTAAAATTAGAGTTAGATTAAACACAAACCTTAATATTTTAGATCATACATCGAATTTTTAGTTATTTACAACCATGTAATTAATTATAAATGTTTATATAATAGATTTTTCAGAAAGTTATTATTTACTTTTATATTATTTTTAACTCCGCTAAAGTAGGCTTATCATAACTTCCTAGTATTAACGATCAAATAATTCCTCTTCTCCTCAGATAAACAGAACTAATTCCTTGTTGAAGTTTTAAGACTACATAAATTACTGATTTTAAATCACAATACCAAATTACAGTTTTACAAATCCTAAAATTCGTCAAATAATACAAGTTTCAGGGGCAGATCAGACGTTTGGAACTCTGAAAAATATTAGGTTTGTCCAGAATAAACCAGATATTTCTAATCTCAGACGGAATCAGGTTCAATAGACAAACTAGTTGCTACTGAAACCTATAAGTTCGTGAGATAACCGGACGAATAGTTTGTTTTAAAACATGATTATTTTACAGGCTAACGAGATAAATGAGTTATGTCGAAGCTAGCAGGACTTGGTTTAATGAATCAAACGAGCAGTTTTCTGGTTTATAAAGCAATTACAAGCATTATGCAAATTTATTATGCTTAGCCACATAAAAATTTGTTTGTTTTTGAATTTCGCGTAAAGTTACACGACTACATTAGAGCTATAGCCGCTAGCCGTCCCTAATTTAACAGAGTTCGCAGTGGGTGGTGATGGCTAACTGCCTTCCCTCTAGTCTTACACTGATAAATTAGGAAGGGCTAGCGTAGATAGCCCTCGTGTAGCTTTGTGCGAAATTCAAAACAAACCAAACCTTTCATGTACAAAATTACATGATATAGTTAGAAAAGAAAACCATTTTAATAAAGAAACATTTGGATTGAAACTTCTAGTATGTTTTGATATCATGAACAAGGAGATTAAATTAGCTTATGATTATAAACCAAATGTTCACGTTTGTCGTCAGATCTGAACATTAACTGTTATATTGAGTATTTCAAGTCCTCCAGTGTATTTTCTATACACTTTTGTGTCTTTAGTCTGCTTAAATGCGATCTTAAACACAAAATTTGATTTACGCGTACAATGAAGGAGTTGCAGAAATTTACCAAGTTACTTAACTTAAAGTTGATCTCGCTGTAATTAGTATAAACTAGTTACAACATAAAATGTAGGTGTCTCTAGTTACAGTCACTAAAATCAAAAGAGTGACTTATTAAGACGTAATAAATGGGCCTAAAATATAATAATATTAATTATTCAAGTAAACAGTATAATAGAAACAAAAAGTAAATACTACTCTGAAATGTTCTGTACTTGTATTGGAAACGGGTTTATCTTTTTTTTTCCGTTCACGCTGTATAATAGAAACAAAAAGTAAATACTACTCTGAAATGTTCTGTACTTGTATTGGAAACAGGTTTATCTTTTTTTCTCCGTTCACACTGTATACTTGTGTGTTTTCAAACGTTTAAAAGGCTCTGACCATCATAACACCGAGGGCCACTCACCCACCCCTACACGAGCCACCAACTGCTGCGTTAACCAGTGAATGTTTAAGAGAAAGTCGTTGTTAAACCCACTAAATGAGGTATTTTTTTGTAATGTAACATCAGTAATCACTATCAGTCGGCAGTCTTTGGTAGCATTTTGTGTAATTACAGAGTTAACTCTCAAGATTCGCAGTTTTTAAAGGTATATGAAATAACTCTTGCGTTGGACAAAAAGAAAGCAAAACGTTGTTGATGTAGCGTATGATGCATTTTTGTTTTTATTGATCTTGTTGTGAGACTCGTGGAATAAACTTATTGTAATCCGAATATTCTTTAAAATTGTACATTTTTACTTTACCATGCTTTACAGTCACATTATTCTTTAATGTAAAATAATATGCTATGAAAAATGCTTCACAGATAGATCAAGGTGTCCCAAACTTCTGCATGCAGATAACCAACCCTATTAGCTGACAGTCTGAGTGGATTCAGTATTTGGGTATTTTTTCTACTGCGTGAACAGCACGATGTTTAGTCCTAGCTTTGTTATAAAATTGTCAGTATGAGTAAGGTCCATGAAACCCTGTTACCTTGGCAAAATTATTAACTACGAGACAAATTATAGAGAGGTTCTGTAGTATAGTACAAACAGAAATCTTCAAATCTGATTATAAGGCTTGGCATTATCAGGTGGTTATGCATTTAACTCGTAATCCAAGGGTCGAAGGTTCGAATCCCCGCCGCAACAAACATGCTCGTCTTTTCAGCCGTGAGGACGTTATGATGTGACGGTGAATCCCACTATTTGTTGGTAAATAGTAGCCCAAGAGTTGCGGAAGCTGGTGATGACTAGCTGTCTTCCCTTTAGTTTTATACTGATAAATTAGGGACGGCTAGCGCAGATATCCCTAGAGTCTCTTTGCGCGAAATTCAAACCGAGTCTGATTATAAACAATAGTGTTTCTACAGAGAGACCTTTAAGTTTTAAAGTAAAAGTTTACCTCTCTTCCAAAGTTATTCTATCTTAAACTGAACCAGTATTTAGTTAATTCCGACTGGAAGGTCAACTTTGAACAGCAGATAATAATAATGAGAGAGTCAAACCTAGTCCTTGAACCAAGTAGCTCTAAATAATTTTTTTAAATAATAGTTCTTACGATCAAAGGTAGGAGAAAAAATGTAGTAAATGAAAAAGTAAGAAAACTGAAAGTTAAAAAGCTTAACAACTACGATTCCATTTGATTAACATAGACCAGTTTCTCCAACACTGGATTGTGAGCAGATTTTCGGAGGGTTCATGAGCTGTTTCAGTTGAGTCAATATTTTTTTAGACCTCAGAGTACAGGTGTTACCCTCGTTGTGGACAATAATGAACTTTTTTTTTATTCTTCTATAGATACTGAATTGGTTGCAATGATCAAAGCTTGGTAGGGGCTCGTCTGGCAAATCCGGTTGCGAAACACTGACGTAGACATTACATATCCACAAATAATTAGCTCCATTAACTAATAAAGGAGACAACGATGAGCTCACGGCTTTCATTATTTAAAGCACTGGACACAGCATTGTGATTTAAAAATAAAACTTTACATGCTATTCAAGATCAAAGAAGTATAATAAAGACATGATATTATGTTTATACTAATCTCAGACAATCCAAGAAGTCGCGAACATTACAAATTAATTTCCAGGTTGGAGAGCGGTAAGTCTTTATATTTACAACGCTAAAATTAGCGGCTCGATTCAACCTCGAAATCGACACAGCAGATAGTCCGATGTGGCTTTCCAATAAGAAAAACACACACATATATGCAAAAACGGCTGGTTTGGGTAGAGAAAATATTTTAGATAGAAGAGCGAACAACATTTTGACCTTCTTTGACGATGACCAAAGAAGATCGAAACGTTGTTCGCTCTTCTATGTAAAATATTTTCTCAACCCAAACCAGCAGTTTTTGCGTATATATTTCTCTACCAGTGGGTTTTCTTGACATCACTGAAAAATACACACACTTCAGAAATGAACAAAGAATCATTTTAGTTGCGTGGAGCTGCATGTGCTCCTTTGAACGAGACTTTCAGTTTAATCGTCATATCTGAAATATTGTTTTACCCGAGCCATGAAGATACAGATATATACAAAAAAATAAATGCTCTACAACATAGGATTCAATGAATACGAAGATCGTATGTGTGAACATTTAAACAACATTGTTAACTGAAATAAAATAACAAGAGTATAAGACTATTCTAGAATCATTTGTGGCTCACCTGAAAAAAAAAAAAAATTTTGAATGTCTTTAAGATATTGGCAGATGGCCACCAAGCACGTGTGAAGAATAAAACGCTTAATTTCTATTCAAATCAGGTATTAGTGTTTGTTTGTTTTTGAATTTCGCACAAAGCTACATGAGGACTATCTGCTCTAGCCGTCCCTAATTTAGCAGTGAAAGACTAGAGGAAAAGCAGCTAGTCATCACCACCTACCGCCAACTCTTGTGCTAATGTTTTACCAATGAATATTTGTAAATGCTGTATTTGATGAATCACTTCATTACTAAGACCTGATCGGGTGGTTAGGGCACTTGATACGCCATTTGTAGGTCGCAAGTTCGAATCTCCTTTCCATCAAACATGCTTACCCTTTTAGGCGTAGGGGCGTTATAATTTGTTGATAAAGAGAATCGAACTTGCGATCCTCAGATTCTGTATCGAGTGCCATTAGCACTTGGCCAATTCTTAGTAATGAAGTGATTCGTCAAATACTGCATAGAACTAAACATAATTAAAGTATTTTAGAGAAACAGCAACATAAAGAATCAAACCATTAATTAATAAGGTGTAAATCCCTAAGCTGCGATAAAAAAAACAACAGAAACTGTGAATACTCGAGATGTGAGAACATTTACTGAGAATTATCATATTAATACCTTCTTCAGATTTACCTATATCTCAGTTTTTTGAAACAGAAGGATGTGGATAAAGCGAGAGTAATGATTGTTATCTGTTATTAAGTAAGTCAGGAAAAGAAATAGAGACTACTACACCACTAGCAAGTAGATTTAATCTCCGTAGGACTAAAAACCTATTCTAATGCCAATAGTCTTACCTTTTGATAGCTAGAAAAGTAGACACTAAAATACCTACTTTAGAGAGAAGAAAATCGTGTTATTTATTTCCATCATTAAGATGACTATAGTTTTATTGGCCACTGTTTCAAACAGAATGACAAATTTTTCTATTAGGAAAGGTTGGTGGCGTCTCCTCTCAGTGGCACAGCGGCATGTCTACGAATGTACAACGCTAGAATCGGGGTTTCGATACCTGAGGTAGGCAAAGCACAGATAGCCCATTGTGCAGGTTTGTGTTTAACTAACAAACAACAACAACAAAAGCTCAATGTGATAGTCCTTATTTCTTTAATTTAATAGTTCGTTTTACTTATCATTTTCTATTTTATATTGTTTAAATTCAACAATAAATATGCAAATAACGACGTTATTGTTTATTATAAAGTACGAAGACCGCCTGTCTGTACTCTGCTCAATTCGGGTATTGAATCCCGATTTTTCGCATTATAAGCTGTCAGACTCCCTACTGAATAAATGAGGGACGTTTTATTATTTGTATATATGAATGATACGTTTAACAGTAATTAAAAATATAAATTTATTCAAGTACAAGATAAAATCGGGTTGTCTAAATTCAGTCAACATAATTTTTATTTACAGCTAACTAAAAATGGTGGATTCAGTATTTTTATTGCTATTGAGTCTATAATTTGAATTTGTTATTAAACATGGTATTTATTTCTTATATATATGTCAAATGTTGCATTATTACAAGATTGAGCGTTTAGAAATACAGAAAAAAAGCGTTTCGTTTTGTACAATAGGTTTGATGTTTATTCATTAGATTTCACATTGTATCAAACAATTGTTTTTCATCCAACAAATACACGAAAAAACTGCCATATATTAGAATATTTGATCACACCGTGGCGTGTTAAAATATTCTGATGAGGGTCCAAACCCATACCTAGTGGAAACATGTTGCAATAGGTCATTACCTATCCAAGCCTTTTTCCCAACTATGTGGGTGTACATTGCTTCTTATGATATGTGGTTTGAATATTCGTATGATATATTTGCTTACGTAGAAACTATCCCACTAACTAGTAGGAGGTTATGTAGGAAGAGACGTTATACACATTCATGTTTACTACGATTGTGATTTTCCTTAAGAGACACTGTGTAGACTTGTATTTGCTTGAAAAAAACCTCCGTGTACTTAGCTGATACACGAAACAATACTTTTCTGAAGTTTCTAGAACGTTAAGCTTGCATCCTGAAAACAGAGTTATTTAAAGATTATATTGTGAAGTGATTTAGAACAAGCGATGTTACTTTTATGGTTCGATCATACACTATTTTTTGATTTAAGACACTAGATTGTTATTCTTATTTGAGTTTTAACCTGGAAATAACCAAATATTTCTCACGCTACCAGTTATTGAAGGGCAAAAGATGTAGTCTATTTTGTGAATTAAGTTTTCTAGTAGTGATGTGAACTATTTTGTTAGCTGCTGTATTTTTACAGACGTTTTCTATAATGTTTTGGAAAATTATAAATCGTGGTTAAAGTATGTTACGACGATATAGCAGTCTCTGACGTTATTCAGAATTTAAAATAGCTTAGAGACACTGTTTAAGGATATGAATTATTTTCTCTTAAAAATAAAGTGATGTATAATTATTTTTTGTTAAAATTAAACTTAAATTTTACTGCTTACGAACAGACGAAATATCATTTTTAGTTGATCTTCGACTTACCAAATATTTTTTACGGTTTTTACGGGACGATAAATGTTGTGAAGATACTGGTATTTCCGTAAAGCAAATTACGATGTTTGAAAGGATAAGGGAAGGCTAAAACGTTTCATTTTCGACGTAAAAAGTCCAAGTTCTATTTCGTGATGGAAAGATGGATTCAGTTCTTTAGTGCCGATTGCTTTTGTCTGTTGATAGCTGTAAATGTTTTGTTATCAGTTATCCTATTGGGTTTGTTCATCAGAAGATTATTTGATGATTCAGAGACACCTTTAATGAAAAGAAGACAGACAGAAGAACACAAGAAGAGTCAGAAAACAAAGATCCAGGAAACCCATCGACTTGGAGTCCTGTCTGAGAGACGCACTAAAGAATCGATGTTTCTGTCAATGCAACTTAAGCGCGCATGTTTAGGATTCGAGGCATTTAGTATTGTTATCAAATACTTGACAGATGAAGTAAGTTTTATGTGTTATTAATTTATGATATATAGAAGTTAGCTGTTATTTATCAGCACATATTCACACATACTTAAAAGATAAGTTTCGAGTGTCTTTATGTGTTTGTAACAGTTGTGTTTATATTCATAAGTAAATCTTACTCTCATGTGTGTGTAGTGAGTTAACAGTATTATAATAAGATATTTTGAAATATTAAGGAAATAAAATGAAATATAAAAACCCAACTCAAAACTTGTCAACACTGTAGAAGAGACTAATTACGAACGCCACTGTTGCTCGTCTGCTCAAATCCTACAATACAGTAAGATGCTATAACAAATAAAAACATTATAAACATCAGAATTGTTATAGTTTAAGCTTTTTGTTTTATAATTATTTCATCATTTCTTAAAAGAAACTTTTAAATGAACTCTTATCGTCACTTCTGTAGATTTACAAAAAACAGAAAGAAGTGACGAAACTTATATCTTGGGTGGTTGGGGCTCAAACAGGCATTGGAGTGGTGGGTTACTAAAGTTGTGCTTAAAATATCTGTGTTTAACCTAGAATACATCCGTTTTTATAATTATACCATGGCTAATAAAGTTATTTTATTTGCCCTTGCTATTTTCTCGTGAATATTTGTTCAGAGAAAATATGTTAATAGGTTTGGTATGTTTTTGTTTTGTTTAGGCCCCCTTCTTTGATTTACATCGGTTTTTTTGTCTGTAATAAATGATCCTAAACCTCAACAGATGTTCCGTTGTTTTATTTTTCACACCGAAATCTTTGTGAGTATAATTAAGTCCCATCTTGCACACAGCAGTATATTACTAAAAATAGTAAATAATTAAGTGATACTGATACTTTTTTCTGTCCATTAAAATTCTGGAAAGTATCCCATGATGAGGACAAACTTTCAAGTATCATTTACCTCACTTGACAGTATATCATATTTTTTAAACTCTGATATACTTGCTATTTTCTGTGTAACACTATTAGGGTGACACTGGCTGAGTTTAAACTAGTTTCTATGTGTCTTTAAGTTGCATAATATAATTTCTTTAATGTGTAGTTAATTTTAGTAATTCACATTTACGATATATATATATATATATTCATTTATGAAGACTGTTTCATATAGTTAACTTATTTTATGGATTTAGGACTACAAGACAGTATTAAATCTGGTCGGAATTCATAATGTATTTATATGCGGATCTATAACATACTACAATGGTTGAGTATGTTACGTTAAAACGATGTTAGAGTCTCGTCACGTTGTTATAATCCGTGTCGTCCTTGCGGTCGTATTCTTTCCAACAACTATGCATCTTTGCAAGTAGTTGTGCTATGTAGTTTCCGTTGTAAAAGATTCTGTTATAAGACTGTCATGCTCAAAGCACACTATTATTTTTCGAAATATGCTTAGTGTACAAGGACAACAGTTCACAGCACCTGTTTCTACAGTTTGATTGCACAGAAGCCCATGGAATAACGGTAGTATTTATTTCATTACTAAGTTGCTTCAGGAATGTGACGGCTGAACAAATATGTTGTGGAAGTAGTTTCTGTACAATTTAGTGTTTCAGCTTTTGTTGAAATAGGTAAAGTGATTTTACCAGTAACATTTGTGCTTTAGATTCCCATCTGTTACAAGACTCTGGAATTTACTTACCACGACTAATTACAGGTCTAATTCTGAATAGTCTTGGTTCTTCAAGTTGATCCGTATTTTTCTTTTTCAATTACACTGAATACAAGGGATACCCCTATCTCGAAAATTTTAACTATCCTATCTGAGAATATATTTATGATTTGAGAGCTTGGACATTCTGCGTTAGAAGGGACTGTTACACGCTTCCAAACGCAGATAGCCCTCGTGTAACCTTGCGCAAAATTCAAAACAAACCAAGAAATACACCCTTCCAAAAAAACGACAGCTTTTCTGTATCATCACAATAACTTAGACAAAAAAAATCAATGTAAAAATACAGTTCTGATCCCTGACATTTTCCACAATATTATATTGGCCTTGTTTCTCAAGTGACTTGCTGACTTGCGTATTAAAAATACTTTAATATAACTTGTTTTACCTTCTGTATAAGACTGTTTATTGGAAAGATGGTCAGCGACATTGGTATTAATTGTTCTATCTGTACTCTTTAAGGGCTTGTTTCTTCGCGGTGGACGAAACTGGCTTTGCTATAAGAAAACACACTGTTCTCTTCAAATAATAATTTAGTCTTAGATTTGTTAGTTTATTGGAATAACATTGTTTTTTATTCATTAACACAGAACACGTTGATGTATTGTTTAATTCAGTTTCACAATACGGACGATACCACCCCTTTTGGACATTGTTAAAATTTAGTGGGGTAGGCAGTAAACTTTGAGGGGGTAGACAGAAAAGTTTTGAGGGTTTCAAAATTATATTGGTTATTATAATTAAACTATAATAACTGACTTATTGCTTTACAATTTTCATTGTAGTAAAATACTTTAATAGTCTAAACATTTATTAGAAGAGGGCACGAGTAGTCATTGTTTGCTGAAGGAGACGTTACGGCAAAAAAAAAAGATTGAGAAACACTGTTCAATGTGTTATATTCCGTTCTAAAAGTTGGGAAGGCGCGGTATGGCCATGCGTGTTAAGACGTGCGATTCATAATCCGAGGGTCGCGGGTTCGCATCCCCGTCGCGCCAAACATGCTCGCCCTTTCAGCCGTGGGGGCGTTATAATGCTACGATCACTCCCACTATTCGTTGATAAAAGAGTAGCCCAGGAGTTGGCGGTAGGTGGTGATGACTAGTTGCCTTCCCTCTAGTCTTACACTGCTAAATTAGGAACGCCTAACACATATAGCCCTCGAGTAGTTCTGTGCGAACTTCAAAAAACAAACAAACAATCTAAAAGTTTGGAAACTTGTGTAATGCATTGCATTCCCTTCTAAAATTGTGAAACACTGGTGTGATGTTTCATATTACATTCTCAAAGCTGGGAAACACTGGTGTAATGTTTTATATCACATTCTCAAAGCTGGGAAACACTGGTTTGTTACAGTTGTTGACTTTACTTTGAAAAATAATAATCTATACTCGCTAATCAGCTAAAGAAATACCCATTATCATAAATTGTAAAATTATGTATGTACCAGTTTATATATATATATGTTGAATTTAGTTTGTTAATTGGTCAAAAATTTTAAAGCCGATCAAAGAATGAAAGGATCTCTGTCTCGTCACATCGCTTGTGTGAAATTAACAGAAGTATTAAAGTTATGATATTGACAACAAGTAAAAAAATAATAATAAAAATAAAGCTTTAATTTTATAGCAAGTCCTAAAATTGTAACAAGTTAGCTTAATTAAATAATTTAATTAAGGCTTTTACGAATTTGCAGCCAGTATTTAGACAAAACCCCAGTTTCACACTCTTCACACAAATTGCTAAATAATTACTAATATAATATCTTCATTGTGCCTTTCCTTTTCAAATCAGAGAACAGGCACCAGTCTGTTCATGGTGCTTAGTTATATATGTCGAAATATAGGAGATATTGATAGTTAGTTTAATTATTTTTCGAACACCCTCATATGATTTCGTTTGTACCCAGCATTCTCTAATAACAACAGTGTTACAAGCAAGAAATGAAACATATAACACATTCCATACGCTTGTGTCAGTTTACCATTTACAGTAAATGTAGGCTCGCCATGGCCAGGTGGTTAAGACGCTCGACTCGTTATCCGAGGGTCGCGGGTTTGAATCCCCATCACACCAACATGCTCCCCCTTTCAGCTATGGGGGCGTTATAATCTTACGATCAATCCCACTATTCGTTGTTAAAAGAGTAACCCAAGAGATGGCAGTGGGTGGTGATGACTGGCTGCTTTCCCTCTAGTCTTACAGTGCTAAATTAGAGATAGCTAGCGTAGATAGCCCTCATATAGCTTTGCTCAAAATTCAAAAACAAATACAGTAAATGCACACAGTCTCAGGAGGTTTTAACACGTGTTTGGTACTATCACATTTCTAGCTGAGACTATTTAAGTAATTCTGTTACGTTTATATTCTGTTTCAAAATACATATTAACTAAATTAACTTATTTGAACATAAAATCAGTTGTAACATACAGATCTTTGTTCTTTACGGACTTAAGCCCCGTTTAATCGAATATTAAGACGTTTAAGAATTTCGGCTGTTGAAATTTGGCTAGAATTGAGTTCCTGTTCAATCATTTGTGTAACCATTGGTGCTCTCCAGCTTCACCAGACAGTCCTACACATCTGAAACTGAATGCTTTGTGTTTTAATTTTAAAAGCTGGTTTAAGAAATAACGGTTTAACGTTCGAGAAAACTAGAACATCGTATCGTGACTTTACCATTGCAAAAGTTTGTTTGTTTGTTTTGAATTTTCGCGCGAAGCTACCCAAGGGCTATCTGTGCTTGCCGTCCCTAATTTAGCAGTGTAAGATTAAAGGAAAGGCAGCTAGTCTTTTACCAACCAACAGTAGAATTGACTGTAGCATTATAACGCCCCCACGGGTGAAAGGGCGAACATGTTTGGTGTGACGTATTTTCGTACCTGCGACTTTCGGATTACAAGTCCAGTGCCTTAACCGCCTGGCCATGCAGGCGTATTGTAAAAATAAATACGTTATTTCTGTGGGAAATCTTTATTCGTTTTATTTTATTTGTTTTGGAAAGAAATTACATTTTTTTTCTTACATAGTCATTAGAAGATATTAATAGATAGGGTGTTCGACTCCCATTCCATGGGCCGTGAATTCGAATTTCTTCATTGAATATGATCAAATTTTCAGTTGTTGGGACGTTATTCATGCAGTGGTCCATCCAACTCGTTTTTTTTTTGTTTTTTGGTAAAGAGTGCGCCAAGTGATGGCGGTGATTGGTGTTGACCAGGTATGTTCCTTCTGGTCTATCACTTCTATATTAGATAGTTTTTGCGCGAAATTAGAAAAACAACATACAAAACATACGAACATAAAGCGTATGTGATTTATTCCAGCACTAAATTATTTTGTTGTAGCTTATTTTTTAATATAGTATGCTGAGCTCTGGATTTGAGGGTAGATGGTTCGCGTCACGTTGCTCAACAAAAAAAATTCTCGCACTTTGGAAACCAGAGTATGTTATAAAAATAAGTGTAAAATCTCACTGTTCAGTTAAATTAGCCCAACAGTTGGCAGTGGATGTTGTTTTTCCTCTAGTGCATCATTTTAAAATTAGAGAATGCTACTTAGATAGTTTTTGTGTAGCACTGGACGAAATAAACCACATCAAAGCTACACAAAGAGCTATCTGCAGGGAAAGACGGGTAGTTAACAACACTCACCGTCATCTGTTGTGCTGCACTTGTCTTGTCAGATAGTGGAATTTAGCTTAACCCTTATAGAGCACCCACAGCCTTCAAGTGCGGAGCGCATTTTTGTGGAAATGACTGTGATGCAAAGAACATGGTATTAAACATACTGCAAAACAAACCATTGTTTTGCTTAAGTTAATTTAGTGCCAAACTAAATCAAATTACATACGTTGTAGACATTGTTACACCTGTGTCCCCAGACAAACGATTTTCCACGTTCATAGTGAGTAGTGGGTAATATTTTACTCATAACAATGGTCCGGTTCAATGAGTTGATAAACATACTACAAATATTCGAAGTGACCTTTTCTTTCTTTGTCGTTGATGTATAACTTTTATTTAAGTATCAAGTGATGAAATTAATTTCATATATAAGAGTATTCACCTCACAAAGTGTGATTTGAATTCTGTGTATATATGTCATAACTTGAGGTTTTCACATTAAAATATTAACTACATTTATTTCTAATTCAAACCTTTTGTTACTGTTGTTACTAAGAAGGGGGTGCTTTATTTTTAAACACAGTAACCTGCTAATCAAACGTGAAAGACAAGTTATGCTTGAATTCAAAGGTTGAAGTAAAAAGTTTAGTTACTTATTTTGACGGTTAAGCTAACTAAATTTTAATACGAGTAACGTAGTTATTCGTCACGTCTAACTCTTAAACCTTTAATTCTCTACGCCACCGCTACTGTGACAATAAAAGAAAAATCACGTTTTCATCTCTCCATTTAAAGCACTGATTTCGGTAAAGAAATAAAAAAATGTTTTTATATATAATAGAAACTTAGAAAGAAAAAAGTTTGCCTATTAATTTGATTGATCATTTCAAATACAGTTTGTTTTGAAAATATTACCTTAATTAATAATTATTAGTTTCTGCATCACATGACTAGCTTTTTTTTTAATATGCCACGCTGTTAAAAACTATCTATGATCACTATGATTTTAATTACACTCAGATGAAGTAGATAAAGCCACATAAATACATCGACAACACAAATATTTCAACATTACTTTATGTATTTGGTATTATCCCACAAATACATTGACGTAGAAGCAATGGTGGTGTTTCAAAGTGTTTATCTTACACAGTGATAGATGAGTTTCGCAAGAATACGTAATCGTAGTTGAGTAAAAATGGCATTCTGCCTATTCTTCTAATATGTTGTTTTTCGGTTTCTTAATAAGGATGGAGAATTTAACCCACCTACCATGCGCCCTGTCGTGTAACCTCTTTTTTAATGTTGTAGGTGTTCTGCGATCATTGGAAATTATAATGAGGTGGCATTGCTGTTTTAGTGTAAAGATACACACTGGGTTGCCTGCACCCTGACCATCATGACAAAATGAACCGAAGGTTTTAGCGTGTAATTTCGTGAACTAACTGTTAACCAACCGGGGTACAAATTGTGAATCATAATGAAAACATACCAGCTCATAAAACTCCTCAAATTAAACAGTTGAGAAAGCTTATTCTTTGGACATTTTATTATCTTATAGTGATTATGTTTGTTTGTTTGTTTTGTAATTTCGCACAAAGCTACTCGAGGGCTATCTGTGCTAGCCGTCCCTAATTTTGCAGTGTAAGACTAGAGGGAAGGCAGCTAGTCATCACCACCCTCAACTCTTGGCCTTCTCTTTTACCAACGAATAGTGGGATTGACCGTCACATAATACACCCCCACGGCTGAGAGGGTGAGCATGTTTAGCGCGACGCGGGCGCGAACCCGCGACCCTCGGATTACGAGTGCACGCCTTAACGCGCTCGGCCATGCCAGGCCTAGTGATTATGCTTTAAAAACTATTTAGCGTTTTAAAAATGTTTTTACGCAAGCAAATTCCTCTTTTCTGATTGGTTAATGGTATAGCCTGTGTCAATTACTTACGTTCAAATTACCTCTACAGATGAAAGTCAGTGAGTATGACAGATGAAGCTAATCTGTTTGACGAAACTTTCTTTCAGATGTATTTACTTACTGCATTAACCTGAAAATTTTTTTCTGAGAACAAAAAAGGTGCTCAAATTAAACGTAGCTGAATAAATGATTCCTTACAAATTCTTAATGCTATTTTACTTAATCTCTGAAACTTGTATGCCACTAAAGATTTCTTCTTTTACTGCTAAACTACATTCACTTTAGTCGTTTCTTCCGTCTGTCTTTGTTTTAGCGCACAGCTACACGTAAGAGCATCTACGTTTTGTCCATCAGAGGGAATCAATGTTCGATTTTAGAGTTTTAGGACGGTAAATTTACTATTTACTCTCATTTTAACATCGTGTATTTCAAAGAAGATACTATTTGGGTCCGACATGTCCAGGTGGTTAGGGCGCTTGACTCGTAATCTGAGGGTTGCGGCTTCGAATCCCCCTCACATCAAACATGCTCGCCCTTTGAACCGTAGGAGCATTATAATGTTTTGATCAATCCCACTATTCGTAAGTAAAAGAGTAGCCCAAGAGTTGGCGGTAGGTGATGATGATCTTGTTCCTTTAGTCTTACACTGCAAAATTAGAGACGGCTAGCGCAAATAGCCCTCATGTAGCTTTGCGCAAAATTCACACAAAACAAGCTATTTATTTGCACGAATATTGCCATTCTGCACAATTTGGAAACCAAATTTCCATGTGTCGCACCATTTTTACACAAATAGAGGTGAATTTAATATATCGGCAAAACAGCTCTTGGAGACCGCATGGTAACAAATGCAGGTGCAATTTTCAGTACATTGACCTCAGGAGGTTGTTTTCTGGATTAATACTTAGACAGGACTTAAATGTAATACAACATTGGGCAACCAAAGATAGCACGAGGTATCCATACCAATTATCGTGCTTCGTGACTATAAGACACCACTATAGCACTAACTTTTGGATAGAAGCTTCAAAATGACGCATATAATGTCTTGATCGTTTATTCTGATTTAGTATTCTTAGAAAAAGAGTGAAAATAAAGCCGTCTTAATCCCTTCAGTAATGCTCATGCACATACCTATTATTTTCTTAATATTAAATTCAATTTAACTCCCTCTTTGGGAAAGTGATAAGTTTATGGACTTATAATGTTAAAATCCAAGGTTCCAATCCTCGCTGTTAACAAGGTGAAAATAACCCATTGTGTAGCTTTGCACGAATAAAATGACAACTTAGTATTTTTATATTCATAGAAAAATTACTAACTATATATTTGACCGTTTCTAATTTAGAACTATTGATCAGAGGGAAATAAAATAGTCAGCTGCACCCACTAGTCATGCTAAGTGATTGATTACCACCCTTATGACGCACCCATCGTTAAATGTATCGACAATATTTGGTGACATCGCACAAATTCAAGCCTTGTTCGCAAAGAAAACTACAAGAACATTTATTTAGTTAAGTCTCTTTCTAGCTAAGAACCAATAATGGATCAGCGAAATGTTTACGGATTTACAACGCTAAAATCCGTTATTCGATTCCCCTGCGTTAGACACAGTAGATAATCCAATCTGACTTTGCACTAAAACAACAAAATAGAACTATTTAACGCCAAATCCTATCAATAGTATTATGTAGGAAATAAATTTATGAATTAAAGTAAAAACAAACACATGAGGATATTGGGAGGGGCAGTTAGTGAGTTGTGAGATGTTGAACTATCAGTGATGTCGAGAAACCCATTTGTTGAGAATTTTATATGCAAAAAACGGCTCTTTTGGGCTCAGAAAACACCTCAAATAGTCGAAACGTTGTTCGCTCTTCTATTTGAAGTGTTTTCTGAGCCCAAAAGAGCCGTTTTTTGCATATGAGATGTTGAACTGTTGTAGTTCCCCATGTCATAAAGCATTAACTTGGAAATGGTGAAATGAAAACATCAGGACTATATGTTTTAGAATGTTTTACAATACAGCTTTTGGTTTAACATTGTTGAGGCTTCCAAAAGAGTTTCAGACTAATATGATGCTAATATTGAGAGTGTTTACTAATATTGTTGGTCTGTCTACTTATGTTCTTCCAGGCTTTCGGAAAGATACTCCAAAACGTAATGATTTTTATAAGAATTCTCGTTGACCATATTATTTGAGTTTGAAATAAATAAATGATTATAGAGGAGAAAGAGTAATATATCATAAATAAATTCCTTTTTTATTTTGAGTATTCAACTTATCCGAGTTAAATTATCAAACACTGCGTTTCAGTTTCAGTCACTGCTGATTTGCAGAATTAAAGATGACGTGTCAGTTATCTATTGGCTGGATGGAACCAATTCTTATACAGTTATTTTCACAGTTAAAGAAATTACTCCAGGAAGAATTGTATAGCAAAGCCACCTCGGGCTATATGCTCAGCCCACCGGGGGGAATCAAACCCCTGATTTTAGCGCTGTAAATGCAGAGACATACCGCTGTACTAGCGGAGGCAAAGAATTGTAGCATAAAACATGGTGTCATTTCTCTCTTCAGTTGGATGACATCAAGTCATAACAGTTGTGTCGTAGATATTGTAATAAGATATATGCAAACCAGTTACAATTCATATACCTTAAACCACTGCTGAAATGTTCTGAAAGAAAGTGCAGTAATTTGTATCTCCTTTCCCATGTGTGCTTTTCGTTGAAATTAACATTTTAGTGCTCGAAGCCAAGAACGAAAGATTTAACAAATAATCATACTCTGAGTTGTCAACTTTTAAAAACAATTTATACGTTTATTTTCTTCCGATGAATGTTTGTTTTGAATTTTGCGTAAAGCTACATGAGGGTTATTTGTGCTAACCGTTCATAATTTAGCAGTGTAAGACCAGAAGGAAGGCAGCTAATCATCACCACCCACCGCCAACTCTTGGCTACTCTTTTACCAATGAATAGTTAGAATGACCGTCACATTATAACGCCCCCACGGCTGAAAGTGCGAGCATGTTTGGTGAAACCAGGATTCGAACCTGCGACCCTCGGATTATAAGTCGACCGTCTTAACACGCTTGGCCATGCCAGGCCTTTGGGTGAATGTACGTAACAAACATTCATATCGATGTTCAATTCCATTATCCTCAAACTGAAATAAAGTTCGAATTATCAAGAGAAATTTATTAAAATAAGTACATAACAATTTATACAACAATAGATAAAGTGCTGATAATGTGATAAGGTTCAATCCTTATAGTTGTAATTATGTGAATCGAAATCAAAATGATATATACTTTTTCAATAAACTCTCATGTTGTTTCAATATTTCTTTATGTTTCAAACGATATTCGTTAAATTTCATGTAGTTTTCACTGACATATAATTGGTCTTATAAAGTGACTTCTGCCGGTCGAAACAAACTTTTACTAGTTTTCACATTAATAAATCCCGATAAAGTTTTTATTTGTAGCACTTATAGAAGCAATATGTGAAAGTAAATACCGCAGCTGAAACTAATTTGTTAGCAATGAAAAGTATCATGTCACAATTGTTCTTAAGTTTGGTATGTCGTTCTTAATCTCCAATTATCCAGTAACTGTTTACTACGCTTAATTAATTATATATAAATATATAAATAAAGAGCACTGAATTTGAATGTTTCTGTGTATAAATTTTGCCATACTCTTTGACTTTAAAGTTAAGGCAATTTTTTAAACTGTTGTTATGTATTTTGCTCCATTAAATTAGCCTAAACCAAACTTATATGTATATATAAGTGCACACGCACAAAGCACAAACATCTGTGTATCTGCCTGTGTGTCCATTATCTAATTACACTTAAGTCGTCAGAACCGTCTCAATCAAACTGTGTGGGATATAGTTTGAGACAAGGAGCATGTATTTGACGTGAGCAACCGAACCACTACATTATTACTATAATTTATCATTTTTTTATTTTTGACGTAAGTTAACATCAACAAATTCGTAAATCGTGCTACGTCTTTACAGAATAAATATTAACTTTTCTATGATACATCATATACGCAGTTGAGAGAAAGACACAAAAATGTATCATATATTTCATTCAAAGAGTGCGTTAGCACTCACTTTGGAGGAATGCAATAAAGAACAATGTATTTTAATAATACAAAAGCTTAAATGAAGATTTTACAATGACAGCCACAATAAAAAAAAGTTATATCCACTTCCTACTATGATATGTGACTTTACAACTTTATCCCATAAGAAATTTTTGCGGCAAATGACCGTTAATTAATTAATTACGTAAAAAAAATTTAAAGGACATTAAAAACTGGGTGTTGAAAGGGGTTAAAGCACTTCTACCGAAACACCTTTGGCCGTTACTTCTTCCTACAAAGTCACCCTGACCATCAATATAAATATTTAGTTCTTGAACCTTATTCAAAACTTTTGGTGATAGAATAATTAATAGTGTAATAATATCTTATTTTATAAATACGCTGTTTGAAAGTTAGAGTTTTTGTGTTGTTACTTCTGTTACCAAATGTGACAGAGATTATGTTTTTGCCTCTGTATGTGTATGTATGTTTGTCAGCAGGTTTTCTCGAAAACGGTTAAATTAATTTAAATAAACTTAATATATATTTAGGCTATGAACTAACGTGGAAGTAATTAATTATTGAAGGGTCGAGGTCACAGAAAGGTCACTAGAATAGAAAAAAAACCTATCTGTTAAAATGAAAACCGATTTTTATACCGTTTTTCCATATAACGCAGTAAAAAGTGATCGGATTTTGACAAAATTTGGTGAACTTATTGTCCTTTCAAAAATGACTTGTGAATTACAAGCTGTGAATATTACAACTAAGTCAAGTTTGACCTACCAGAATATAGCCTTATCAAGCACTCTCATACACTGTCATGGAGATTTCTTGAAAACATAAAAACGCCTCTTAAAATATCGATACTCAAGCCATGAACCTGTTAATACATAGAAAATGTAATCATAAAAAACGTTACAGGAACCATTATTCAACTTCCGTTGTACATCTTTAAATAAGCCGTAAAGTGTTGATATTGGTAATTATCCCTAAATCATTTCCAGTTGTGTTTTATTCGTAATAAAAATTATGTGTATCATTTATCTCGTTATTCGTTTATTCACAGCTAGATACCCTATCCAAACCTCGTACGTTAACAGAAATAAAGAAAACTCAAGCTGATATTTACAAGGCAGAAAATCGGCTTCGCAAATTATCAATAATTTACAAGATTTCTGATGAATTAGTTTTAGAAAATGTTATTAGGTAGTTTTTTTCAACCTTTTGTGAGATGTCAAACCACTACTAAGTCTGTAGAAAATTAATTGTATCTTAGACAACAAAGTGAACATTAGATTACCTTTAAATGCATTTTAATATGTAATGTTGTTTGGAAAAAAAACAGAACAAAGATTATGTTTAAAAATAGAAACGCAAAATAAGACATCATAAAAAATCAAGTCTATTTCTTACCATGTTTCTAACCAAATCAACAGAACTTTGTTATACGTCATTAATATTTTTTGCTAATTTTATGTTTGATGATGTATAATAATAAATGTCGTGTTTTTGTAATGTCCTTGTATTTTATTAAACAACGTTTGGATGATTTACTCAATTCCTTTCTCGCTATTGTATTTCAAAGTTTTTATTGTGTGCTGACTAGCCTGGCACATACACGTCAAAAGATCCGTTCTTTGAAGAAAATTTCTAGTGCTTATATGATAGAGTTTGATATACCTTGCCTAATGTTTTGTAAATTCCTTATATGTAATGACATTTTTTGTACATTAGTGAACATGGTATATGTATATAAATTATTATTGATTGTAAATATTTCATAAAATGCTTTTGAAGCTGAATAGTTGTGGATGAATATTATTAATTAAAAAAAATGAATTCATATCTGTTTCGTTCGAGCGTTTTCTTTTCCAATAGATCTTAACGGTTGTTTCATACAACACATTTATTAGGTTTATTAATAAAACGACGAGTTTTTTGTCTGCTAAAACCATAGTTATATTACTATACTAATTAATTATTTCTAATGAATCTTTAATTGAGCTGATTGCCGGACCACTTTTCCATAGTTTTAATACATAAATAACTTATTTTTCATGACATTTTCAAGAGAACTGTTTGTCTGATCTGGTTCTGTAGTTTTACTGTGTGAATTAACCCTTTCTGTCATCTTTAAGGACTCTGTGTCTGCTCAGAACTCAGTTGTAAGGTGTGAATCAATTATTTTTAACTGTTTCAAATGCGTCTTTTTCTCCAAATTTTATTCAGGTTCAAATCTTTTAATGGGATGTTTATTTGTTTTATATAATTTGTTTCAATGTTTTATTAACTGCTAACGGATTCCTAAAATTGACTGTATGCTGATAGCATTTCAGGTACTTTAAAACTTACAGTTGCTGGCACTGCGTTTAAGTACCCTCTATTTCTGTTAGCATTTTTTAGTGTCATTATTATCGTTAATTGTATGATTGCTAGGTTTAGTGTCTTGTTCGTCAGTTCGTATCTCAGGTGTTATCTGTGTTATCAGAATTAACTCTTTTACAAATGGTGACGTTCCGATGATGACACTCGTGATGCCTGGTACCATGACAGAAAAAAAAGAAAACAAAATAATTTTCTTAGTCTCTGTCCAGTTTGCCTTGGAAGTAAAAAAAATCAGACAGTTTTTGTTTCTGGTTCTCTTAGTCAGAATAAAAGTGATCAAAATTATCTTATTTAAACTACTGATCGAGATAAAGAATAGCCTCATTCTTACTGTTGACACTCTGTTCAGAGTTGTTCTTTAGTTTTATATGCAACTCCTCTCTTCAATGACTTTTACACGATTATAAATCATGTTTTCTAACACAGCATGTTGTGTTCCATGATTTAAGATAGTGATTTAAAAAGAGTAGCACGGTGATATATGCTTTGGACTTACAACGCTAGAAACAGGGTTTTGATACTTGTGATGAGAAGAGCACAGATAGCCCATTGTGTAGCTTTGTGGTTAAGTACAAAGAATCAAGCAATGATAGTGCACACGATGGCTGTTTGTTTTATTGAATTTTGATGTTTTGTTTGGCTATGGTTACATTTAACATAATACAATTATTTTATAGTTTGGTCATGCTTGTAACTTATTTAACCTTTCTCAAAAACTACTCGAGAGTTTTTAGAACTTTACAAACTTTATGTGTTTTTGATATCCTACAAATTTTTCTGATATATACATGCAAGAAAACATAGCTGTCGAATGTTTATCCTGCTAAGATTTTATGGATAGAGAAATAATATTTGTTCTGCTTGGAAGTTGGAGCTATTTGCGATCAATTTTTAACGTAAATATATTTTCTTTAAACACTTTTAGTGTTTAACTTCAGAATGAATGAATTCAAGTTTAAGTTTTCGAGGGATCTGGTGGTTAATCAGTAACAATATCTTATTTGGTGGGCCCCCCGCTAGTACAGGGGTATGTCTACGGATTTACCACGCTCATATCAAGGGTTCAATTTCCCTCGGTGGGCTTAGCAGATAGCATGATGTAGTTTTACAATAAGAAAACATACATACACTTATTTGGTGGATGTAAAGTAGTCTTCCATCATGTTTCCATTACACGCTTTTTTTCTTAGCAGCGTTCCAGTATATTTTAGTGGAAGAGCTCGCCTTGCTCCTCTGAGTATGCTTCAATGTTCTCTTTAAATTTATCAAGATAAGCGATAAGGATATGGAGTTTCAGTGACATCCTGCAGCCAATTTTACCGTAGTTCTTTAACAGAGCCTCAACCAGTTTCTCATAATTTTCGGCCTTGTGAACGCCCAAAAAGCCCCCAATTACTGCGACAAAGCTGCCCCAAGTTTTTGTCCTTCCTACTGAGCTTCTTGGGGAATTATATTCACTCCAAAATCTTCTTTATTTGTGATTTAAAGAGGACACCACCTTCGACCATTGTTTCAGACAGCTTAGAGAAGATGTCTCGAAGGCTGCAGACTCCTTATCAAAAGCTATGACAAATTGTTTCATTAGACCCAATTTTATGTGCAATAGTGGGAACAACACCTTCTGGAGGTCCGCCAGTGGCTCACACTTGACATTGTGCCTCTACACCGAGAACTCGGTCATTTGCGATCAGTGCTTTCTGTGGTAGTGCGCTGCGGTGTCTCTGCTTTCCCAAAGGCAAAGATAACAGAGAAACTTGGTAAAGCCTACTTGGGGCCCCATCAAAAACGCTACCATTTTGAAGTCTCCGCTAATCTCCCAGCGATATTAATCATACTTAAAGACTTCTAACAACGTCTCTTTAAGGTGCACCGAATGAGTCAAGGGAAGACCTTTGAGGCTTCTGGATGAGCTATCAATAACGAGTCGCCACTCGTTCGGATTACAGGCAATTCCAATTGCTTCACACAGACCGAATACATTGTGGCAGAAGCAAAGCCCATCTTGACGAGTGAAGAAGCTTGAAAAATGTCGGTGACACTTTCTCTGAGTTGCGACTTGCAGGCTTTTATCTAACAAATCCTACTCCTTGAGCCTAGATGTCAAAAGCTCGGCATTCGACTTTGTTAGACAAAGATATCTGATCAAGTCATTGAGGTCCCTTTGGTTGGGATAGTGTGGATTTCTTTCACCAGCCACCTCTGAATTTATGATATAGATCTTCAACGTCTACCTCCTCCTCTGATTTGTTGCTTTCTTTTGAGAATGACTATTTTTTCTCCGGCGGAGTGGGACTTCAGGGCAGTGTAGCACTGAGGTAATGGATGATGAAAGGTCCGGATACATGACAGAAAATGCATTCTTGCCAGCCTGACGTCTGAAAGGGTCCACCAACAGAAGTAGCAATTGCTTGAGTGGTCAGTTGGTTGACGCCAAATTCTTAGAACAGCAAACTTACTTCATGGTTCTCTTTTTCCTTCTGTGCCATCCTGTAAAAGAACGAAATAAAATTGTTATTATGAAGAATAAATTTCTTTTATCTACAACTGATGAGTAAGATATTTTATATGTGATCTTTTTCTTTAGTACTGGAAATTAAAAAAAAGATACTTTAATTTTAAAAGATTTAAATTTGTGTAATATAAAATATTACTATTTAAGCAAGCAAAAAATGTCCGTCTTACCTTCTAAAGTTTTTTTTTTGCTGTGCTCGCAGGTAAAAAATGCCAAAAAAGCCTTGTAGGCTTCACACATTTTAGCAGATGCTACCACAGAGTACTTTATCACTCTTTTCTTGATAAATTGGCCACATACATAGCAGAATGCGTCTGGAGAATGCTTGCAGCTTTTTGATGCCATCTCTGATAAAATCAGATAGGTCTATGTGTTCACTTAGGCAGCTAGAACTAAAATGAAGTGGTGAGTGGTGAGCCCCTGTATATATATGTATATACTATGGAAAGTTCTAGAAAATTCTTAAAGGTTCTTGTAAGTTCGAGAAAATTCTCTATCAGCTACTCAGCACTGAATCTACTTGTAATTTGTGGGAAATGGGTAAATTTGAAATGTTCATTAACCAGGACACAAGAGCAAAGTTTGAACCGAAAAATAAGTCTTTAGGCATAAGCAATTAGCAAATAACACTTTCTGCCCAGGAACAAGAAAAAGTAAAAATTTTGTTTCATAGTGCTATCTTTGAATGAGGGCCTTCAGTAATATATCATCAAGTATTTCGTAAGATACAAAACATTAAAATTTATACAAATGTAAAAACATACACATATAATTCAAATCAAAGCATATTATTTATCAGTCACTATATGAGAAGTGGTATAATTCAAATAAATTGAAATATCCGAAATTCGTTTTTGTTTAATATATGAATGTACGAATAATAACCCGATGAATTTTTAAAGTGATTCATTCATAAATCTATAGTATAAAGAAAATTGAAACATAATCCTTAATTAGTTGAGACAAAATATAATATTTGATTGTTATATATATCGAAAAGAACAAAATGTATTTCTATTTTCAGCAAGGCTTTAGAAAAAGGGTTATTTTCTTTTCCAAAAAAAAAGTCCTTCCAATAAGAATCCTATATCAGTATAGGAATAAGTAAATGAACTGTGAATCAATATATTGCATTTTCCAGATCGTTACGAGACTCAGTTTGAGCAACTACAGCAATACCATTCGTTAGGCTTACAAATATTGCCTCCATGTTTACAGAACTTAACAGGAAAGAAACTGAAGAGAATATGTTTTATATAAAATTTTCAGTCGTTAAATGTTAAAAAATATACAACATTAAAACATACAATTATGATGTTTGGTTTGTTTGTTGTTAGACACAAAGCTATACAACGGGCTATGTGTGTTGTGACTAGTGTGGATATCTAAATCCGGTTTTTTAGCATTATTAGCTATCAAACTTACCACTGACCAATTGGGAACTAAACTGGTTGGAAGAAAGAATTCGATGCAAGACATAATGAAACGTTTGCTCCATGCCATAATTGACGGTCCCCGCTGGTACAGCGGTAAGTCTAAGCATTTACAACGCTAAAATTACCGGTTCGATTTTCCTTTGTGGAATCAACAGATAGACAGATATGGCTTTGTTACAAGAAAACACACACAAACTCAAACTTAGTGTCTGTTGAGAGCCTTACCAATAGAAGTAGAAGCTATAATTCATTTCTTAATACCATAGAATTACATCAGCCATTATTGTGAATATCGCTAGTTTATAAATCACATTTGAAATTATCAATTGAATGTTCAGTCTTTAGTTTGTTATCATCTTTAGGAGGAATGTTTTGTTTTGTTTTTATATGGTGGAGTTGTGATTCGGCTTTAGGTTTCTAGTTTGAAGGAATACCAGGGGACAGCACCATTGCTCTCTGATCAGAATATCTAATATCGAATTGTGGCTTCAAAATATGACAAACGATGGCTTTCAGGGCTTACCTTCAAACGGAAGTCAATATATTAATAATTAGTGAAATAATTAGCAATTTAAACAAGGTGATTTCAATGTTACTAACAACGACTATGGTTTTGATTCCGATCATTAAACATTTACTGTGAATACACTTACCAGTTTTCTAATATTGTGTTTTATCTTCACTTTATTACGTTATTATATTCATGTGACTTATGATGACTTTAATTACGTCTTATAATTTTTGAATATTCACGGATAAGTAATCTTTTGTGAAAAAAAGCTTAGATATTTCATTTCATTCTAGTGGCTCTCACTTACGAGAAGAAAATAAGAATCTTGAAAACCAATCACGAAGAAGAGGTGAGATTTTGAAAATTGTTTCAAAGCAGCTATAACAATTATTTTATTCAGCCATCAAATACAACTAATGTTTTTCAGACTAACAATATCTAAAAATGGTTTGAACTGATTCAGATTGTCAATGTCTACTTTATTTTTAATTTTTAGAGCCATAATTTTTGTTTCCTTATAGAAATTACTTTTAGCTAAATTTTCAGCATTTCTATAGAATTGTAAGCGAATAGAGCGTTTCCTTAAGTATCTATTAATTACTTAAATTGTAAATCGTACTTACCATAAAGTTCAAAGTTCAGTAAGCTGTCAGACTTTCACAAGATATTCAACCTTTTCCATAAAATCACGTTTTGTATTGTCTAACTACACTTTAATGTTTATAAATAAGATTTTCTTATATAAGTGAACTGCTTTGAATTTTTTATAGTCTTCTGCATCAGAATGTATTGTATTAATTTATCTTACAATCTTGAAGTCAACTTCTAACAGCATCTTACTTTTTAACTCATTATTTAACCAATTTTCCTTCTTATTTTCCAAAATCCCACTGTCTAGTTAATCCGCTATATCTGTCAATATGATATCCACTGATTTCCTTCAGCACTTCTTTCAGTCACATCATCCGATCTTTTCACAGATTTATATATTTTTACAAAGTATTAAAAAATTTAAAAATTCTTGAATCTTTTAGTCACTCTCTACATTTTACTGTAGGAAAAGTTGTTTAGGTAAAAACTACTACGCATTACAGTAGAAAACAGGAATTCGATTCCGCTTGGTGGATTCAGCAGAGAGCACATTGTGGCTTTGCTATAATAAAAAAAACACACACTAACAGTAAACCATATTACACGATTAACTGGTTATAATTGCTATAGAATCCAATAATATAATTTATAGAATTGTCCGATTTTTCAGCTGACTATTATTAACCAATAAACTGTCTTCTGGAGTCCTGATGCTCAGCAAACACTGTCAGACCTTCTTTATATGCACTTCTGTTTGATCAGTAATTCAGTCTTCAATAAAATCCAATTATATGACAAAAATCCCGACTTTTAACTGAATATAGTTACTCGGAAAAGTTCTATAATTTTATCAAAATCCAACTAACTAAACGAGATTTCAGATATTACAAAAAAATTGATATATCTTAGCAAAATGTTAGGTTTTTCACAAAATGTTCATTGTCCAACTAAACTTCCAGATAAGATTCAGCCAGTGGATTGTCTAGTATCACCTTAAAATACCACTTTCTAGCTAACTTGTCGACATTATCAATATGTTCAAAAATTTTAAGCAAACATTCCAGCTTTTCTTTCTTATTTCTGGGTATAAATTTGGGATATTTTTGCCCCGTGATGTTCGATAATTTAATGATCCTCCTCCGCCCCTCTAATAATATATATTACTTGTTACTCGAATAAAATGAAAATAAACTTCAGAGTGAGTCCCACTGTGTCGAGTAGAGTAGAATGAGAGACGAGTGAGGTGACTATTTGAACGTAGTTGGCAGCGGGATTAAACAGCCTTCTATCGGGTGGCGAGAATTTTTAAACCCAAGGCAAACGAATATAGTCGTGAGAGAAAATAGAAATACTCTGTGAAAATTGGTTTTCATTAGGCGAGACCAAATTAAATGTACAACTAGTGCCCAAGGTAAGAGAAATTACATGCTCACCTGAAAAAACAACAACCCAGAAACATATTATCAATTTACAACTCGCATAGTAACGTGTTTTAGCTATGCAGGAGATGATTCGAGCTGCATAGTGAAAAATACTTTTCCTATGATTCTGGTGTACTTACAACGTTGTGAAATTATTGTGACGTAAGAGAATTTCGTGTTTTCGAACTTTTGTAATATTTGGTTCTCACTTTAATTATTATGCTTTTAACTTATGAGATAACGACATGTAAGGGGTAACATGCTAGGTGAAATAAAGGTGTGGTGTGATGTTGAAGTAGTTGTGACGTTTGAAATCTGTACTGATTCATATCACATATAACCATAGAGCCATCCTTCATGGTGAGTCTGATGAAAACTCTATATATAAGTAAATAAATCCAAATACTTACTGCTGTCCCACCGGTAAACCCATTTATAATGTTCGCGACTTCTTGGATTGTGTGAGATTACTATGGTTTATTTCATTTGTTAACAAAATGTCATATCTTTAAAATATTCCTTTGGTCTTGAATAGTAAGTATGGTAAGCTTTTATTTTAAAATCACAATGCTATGTCTAGTACTAGTGTCTAGTAAACTCATCATTGTCTATATTATTAGTCAATGATTTGTTGATATGTAATGTCTATGTCAGTGTTTCTGAGCTGGATTTGTCAGATGAGCCCCTACCAGATTTTGATCATTGCAACCATACAGTGTCTATAGAAGAATGAAAAACCAATTGTCCATTATTGTCCATAACGAGGGTAATTCCTGTACTGAGAAAACTAGAAAAATATTAAATCAACTCAAACAGCTCATAAACCCTATGAAAACTTGCTTGGGGTTGGTTTTCAGCTTTATCAAGAGCATAAATATACTTTTATACGATGTTATAGTTCAGGTAGTAAGCACTACTTTTGTTGTAGCTTTCAATGGTTAAAAACTAAACTTGTTTTATAAACTCTAATGAAATTATTGAAATGATCACTTTTAATTTTAAATCAACAACTTTAAAAACAGTTTTATCTTGAAAAATGTAACATAGAAATAAGTTTACGAAAACTGCATGAATTATTAAAATATACAGAAAAATTTCGCACATTTAAATGTGTTAAGTGCAAGCAATTTTGAAAAGTAAATCCTTTGTTTAGATTTTGACTACGTTAATCATTTTACTTAAATATATGAGTGAAAATATTTAATAATGTATATCATTTTGAAGGTTCGAGACTTAAAAAACATTCATGTCAAATCTATTAGAGATATCCAGACTAGAAACAAAGCAGCACTGAATGCCTTGAGAGAACAACATAATCGAATAATTGAAGGTAACATTTATAAGAGTAAACATATACGTTTTTGTCACGAAAAATACAATTTTATTTGAACTTTATGACCGTATCTTGGTAAAAAGAACACAAAATATTTAAGCTAAAATAACGAATTTTCACGTGCAAAACATTATATATTAACATAAGTATCTGATACATTTTTTTTTAATTTTATAGTATGATGCCTAAGAGAAGACCCATTTTTCTAAAATTTTAAAATAACAATAAATTATTGAAATTTGTTAATTTTAATGAATTATGCAGTAGAAGGTAATATAATTTTATTAAGTTTCGCTTATAAAAGTAAATTTTGCTTCATACTGAGTTTATTTATAGTTATTAGGTTTCCCAATAGTAAAATATCAAACCGCAGTTTTGTTAAGAATGTGTTTAAAGTATACATTAGTGCAAATAAAATTTATAAATTGATAAGACCTACAATCTTTCTGCTAACATGAAGTACTGTGCAAGTTCATATGAATTCTTAGAGTTATTATTTAGTTTTGGACTGTTTATCTTTTACTAAATATTTTGCCCTTATCTAAGTTCTAGAATTGTATATCAGTATAAGTTTGGTACACAATTGTTTATTGTTTCAATGTCTCCAGCAATAATTATGACATTTATATTTTAACCAGCGCTAGATTTTAAGATATATAATCTAGTTACTGTCATTTAGATGTCTATAAATAGAACTTAAAATATAAGATCTTGTGCAAATAACTGAATTTCCTTCCCTAGAGAATCTAAATTGACTTCTAGAGATGAAATACCTTAGCTACGTTATTAAACATACAAAAGGAAACTCAGTTGTCATGCAGAATATAATAAAATCGTTTTTGACTTTCAGACTGCTCGAACGTAAATACACACATATTTATTATTCAAAGAACATTAATACTTTTTTATTTATGTTTCCGGATTTTTATTGTAATATCCGAAGAACTTCTTGGTTAAAGAAGCTATTTTCAATCGTCTTGAATTTTAAGCACTTTATACTGGGTATCTTCTTTTCTTAAGCTACAGTCAGGTGTTTGAATTTCACTTCATATCACAGTTTGTTTATTTATCATCGTTAATTTTCCCATTTTATAGCCTACTGAAATACAGCACTTTTACTCTTTAAATTTAGTTAGATATACTCATCTTTCTTCCTTACAGACATGGAAAAGGACTTTACCACCCAACTTCAACAGGCAGAAGAAAATCACAAGAGAACTCGAATTTCTTTACAAGATAAGGTAGCAGAATTGAAAAAACAATGTAAGGATCTCCAACACGAAACAAAATATATCGAAAGCACACTCCAACAAGACCCCAACAGCAAATTACGGATAGGCTCATTGACTAACGTCTGTCATCAATGGCACGTCGAATACTCTTAAAAGTCAATATTGATACAAACTAGATTTATTTATCTATCATTCCAAGCTTGTTACTAACAGTAAGGACAACAACTAAAAGAAAATCTTCATGCTAGAGTTGGAAATAGAAAACTCTTATTACACAGCTCCATCATCAACTCTATATGATGAGTTTAATTGCATTTTATAGCAACAGTGTTCTCATTTTTGTGCCAACTTCACAAGTACATTCTTATTTATCAATTATGTTTAATCTTCTTGTCATGATTATGCAATATTATCTAACACTGCCAGTGTCATTTAAAAAAAAACTTCTGTTTAGAACAGAAACATTAATCTCAGACCACACATCTTGATTAACCTTCCATTGTCATCCATTGTGATATGATATTTAAGCAAACCAAAAGCATAACTTAATTGGAGCTAGAGGACTTTACACGTAAGTGGTTGAATAGAACTTTGTGATTTTGGTTTCTTCGACAACATTTCTCATGAAAACAATCGTCGGCTCCAAGGTGTATTTGGAATGGTGTAAATGTTTCGCTTATAAGGTTTTGTTTACATAATTATTTTGTTTATTATATTCTGAAGACATTGGGATCATGCCCAATTTTATTACAATGTTTGTTGTTGTTTTTTTGTTGAGGGAGGTCACAAGGTACGTTTTTATAACTATAACTTTTGCTTTGCCGAACAGGACGATGATAATGATTGGCTTGTGTTGTTGAATGGTCTGCTGTGCCAATTTTTCCGCTTTTGAATATTATATAATTTCGTTTAGTGTGAATATTTCTCTTTCGAAATAGCTTTTACTTATTTCTTCTAACATAAACTTATCTGTAGAGGTATTAAATTATCAAGTGATCGAGAATTCATCGTAAACGTAGAAATTACAAATGTCTTCTGTTGCAAGTATGTGCCTAAGACACTTCACTACTCCAGCATTCAGCATATGCGATTCCTCCTGTATTAATTCACATTGCTTGCAAACAGTTATCACAGATTTGGAGCTAGCAGATGGACGCAGGGTGTCCCCATAGATGTCTTTATATACATGATATAACCCACTACCTAGGAGCTAAACATACCTGTAACTGGTAATGTCGAGAAATCAACTTGAAGTATATATATAGTACAGACAGCTGATACTGGTAATAAAAACTCTTTTTTTTTCCAATATAAAAGACAAATATCTACGTTTTGAATGTTATCCAGGAGATATTAGGTTTAGAAGAAAGTTTGCAGGGCGTCTGAACTGAAAGCTAGTATCGAATGTTATACACCCTTGTGCAAATTAATTGAAAGAAATGTCCATTTTACAATATTTTCAGCATCGCGGCCAGTGTAGGCTCGCTGGACCCGCTGATTTCCTTTGATAGTCATTTTTTCACACAGACGGCGTCATTAGCTGGATTTGGAGGTCGTAGGAATAAAAGTCAGCTCTTCAACGGTTCGTCATAGGATTCTAGAAACCGGTCGAAGGTCAAGAAGATCAGTCAAAAACAACTTCTTACTAACTCAGTGAAAAAAACGGTATCAGTGGGGTCTGAAATACAAGAACTGGATGCAAGAACAATGAAGGAAGGTGTTATTCAGTGACGAGACTCATTTCTTCGTACAGGGTCAAAGAAGTCTGTATGTTCGCAGATCTCCAGGCGAGAAACTTCGAGAATCTCACATCAATCAGTTCGTAAAACATCCCTTGAGGAAAATGTTTTGGGGCTTTTTCAGCTATTATGGCGTCGGAGGCTTACATATCGTAAAAGGTATGATGCGAGGACCACAGTACATCGAAGTTTTGCAGAGAAGAGTCGTTCCAGAATTGAAAAATAGATTTCCAGATGGATCTGGCATTTTCGAGCACGATCTGACTCCGTGCCACACATCGAAACTTATGAAGAATGTTATGACTACAACGCGAATAAAAGTGATGGATTAGCCTGGAAACTCTCCGGACTTAAATTCTATTGAAAATCTTTGGGCGATTTGAAAAGAAAGACTTCGGGCAAAAAACTGTACTACGAAAGATAAGCTAATTGAGGCTATAATTGAGGTGTGGTACCGCGATCCAAAAATTAGTAAAGATTGCAGTCAACTCGTGGACCCTATGCCAAAGCGGATTAATGATCGTCTGAAAAATAAAGGCGGTCATATAATGTATTAATTTTTGAGTAATTTTTGGATTCTCAGAAATAAAACACAAAACTTGAAAAATCGTAATTTTTTGTCTTTTTTCAATTAATTTGCACAAGGGTGTACTATTGATCCCCTCAGGATTCTAGAAGCATCATTTCTGAAACTATATTCATATCCTCACTCACGAGCTATCGGGACCAAGCGTGACCCCACAGAGAGTGATAATATTTTTTTATATGTGCAGACTACCACCCCCGATTTTTGTTTTTTTTTAATTTCGCGCAAAGTTAATGGAAGGCTATATGTGCTAGCCGTCATTAATTTTGGTCGTAGTATAGAAAGAAGAAAGCTATTGAAAACTACGCACCACTAACTCGCAGTATTCTTCAATCGAATAGCAGGATTGACTCACTTTCAAACTTGGCCCGGCATGGCTAGGTGGTTAAGGCACTCGAATCGCGGGCTTAAATCTCCGTCACTCTAAACATGCTCGCCTTTTCAGTCGTGGTGGCGTTATAATGTGATGGTCAATCTCGCTATTCGTTGACAAAAGAATAGTCCAAAAGTTGGCGGTGGGTGGTGGCCTTTCCTCTTGTTTTACACTGCTAAATTAGGGACGGCTAGTACAGATAGCTTTCGTGTAGCTTTGCATGAAATTTAAACTAAACCAAACCGTTTTTAACAATACTCACAATCTCAAGATAAAGAGCATGTTTTTGCTTCGTCAAGAATGGGACACGACCAGCAGAAGAACTGCTGTCCCTAAGTTCGATACTGTAACCACTAAGTGAAGCTCAGCCCAGCACCTTCTTGTAGTAGTTATAGAAGTAAGTGGGTATAATGAAGATTTATCGATACATTATGGTTTCTATACTTTATAAGATGCCTTTGAACCCTGCAGTGGAGTGTCGATATTTTTGCTAGATTTTATAAAGAGCGATTATTTCTTTGTAAGCCTTACTCTGTGAAATATAACACCGATGGTAAAAACAGAGAAAGTGTTTACTGCATAACACATTCATGTATTATATATGTTTCCTTACTTTCAACAGAAACTACATTTATTTTTATTCAAGACGTTTGTTTCTAATGTGTAGAATTATATTTAAACAAGTGAATGACGAAAATGACAAAACGATTCATGCTAATTGCAAATATTTTCAGTCCAGTGGGCCCAGAAAGCCACACTACAGAAAGAGGTTGACAGCTTGAGGGCCGTGCTAGAGATAAAGGCTGAAGACATTCACCAACTGCGCACAGAAAACTTGGAAATGAAGAAAGAGGTAAAATATTGTGTTTTTTTTTACATCTATCAAAAAGAAATACAGATTATCCATCTTCTCTGTTAGGTTGTGTTTGTTTGTTTTTTGAATTTCGCGTAAAGTTACACGAGGGCTATTCAGGAGTGTAAGACTAGAGAGAAGACAGTTAGTCATTTCCAACCACCGCCAAATCTTTTGCTACGCTTTTTACCAAGTAATAGTGAGATTGACTGTCATATTATAAATCCCCACAGCTGAACCCACAACCCACAGATTACAATTCGAGTGACTTAACCACTTGGCCATACTGGGGCTGTTCTTGCAGGTAAAAATATCATAGATTAAACTTAACATGATATTAGTTATAGGTTTTATATATTTATATAGCTATTTATTTCTTGAAACTGTCCCCCAGTGGTACAGCGGAGTTACAACGCTAGAAAATGGGTTTCGATACAAGTTGTGAGAAGAACACAAATTGGCTTTGTGCTTTACTATAAAAAAACTTATTGAATAAATAATCGCTCAAGTTTGCATGAAAAATATAGACAAACCTAAAATGATCATATAAAATGTAATAAATGTTGATTTCGATACATTTTTTTAAGTTAACTCAAATTCCTTTTTGAAAATTTTCGTTTATTAAGTATGTGTATTTCAAAATGAAAATATTTATGAAAACACAAAAACGACACATATTTTGGAGCCAAAAATGACGAGTAATAGCAACTAGGGGAATTTATTGCAAGTATAAAACATAATCACAGAAAAAATAAAATAAAAGTGAATAATTTGTGTAATACAAAATACTATCGTACGTTAAGACTATTATAAGACAGCCAAAGAACTTTGTTGAATAAATGACTTATTTGGTTTATATAGTCCCATACCACCTAAAATGTGTTCATATCAGGATTTTTTGCAGACCATAGACTTTTTTACCACCAAGACACTGTTTAAGTAAATTTGGGGTCATTGTCTTGAGGGAAGATGAACTTGTCCAATGAGTAGTGTTACCGAGAGAGTGACATAACTGATCATAAACTTGCTTGTACGTGTCAGCAGCCAGAGTGTCATCAGTATTCTGTAGATCACCAACATTTTAAAGTGATTGTGATACCATTATTTCCTCCAGCATTGAACAAGCTGTTGTTGTCAAACAAAATATTTTGGATTCATCTTTAGAAAAAAGAAACCACATAGCTCTAGCTTTGCTTATTTCACTTTTGTGGGTCTGATGTTATTTTGTTTTGTTAACCTCTTCTCAGTAGCATTTTCAAGTAAATACATGTCAACTGAGACATTTTGCTGTTACTCATCCCTCTATTGTTTTAGGAGAAACTGATATGTATCTTTAAAGTAAGGTCGTGGGCAAGATATGTACCCGACTGTGGTCTATAGTTTAAAAATACATGCTCTGAGATGCTTGTTTTGTGGGGTTTTAGTTTTTTACAGGAACATTTCTATAATAAACAGTGCCAGTTTCTTCTTCTTTCTTCAGAATCATTCCATTATTTCTTGCACTAAATATCCTTGACCAGACGAAAATGTGAATTTTAGTTCTTCAAGCTATTCATGAAATTTATGCCTTTTTTACTGCGTCTATTGAAAATATCTGCATGTACTTTGTACTTTAATAGTTTTTATGTTCGTGTGACTCCTTCTGATTGGTGTATAACAACCACCTAAATTATAGACTATCAACACGTGGCTATATTTTGGTGCAGTTGATTTTCACGTGACGAAGGGAAAACTGTTTTTTAGTATTTGCATTTATATACCATTTTTTATTACATTACTGTTTTCGATACAGTATAAATATATTTATTAGAAAGATGACCCAAAATATCACATGATTTTTTCTGTACATACATCTTTTCCAAAAGTTGATAATTATACCTTTGGTAAACTGAAGATGAATATCCAAATCCATGTTTTTTTTAAAAAATGCAAATATTTTGACTTCTGTTTTATTAATATTTCAACTGCATTCGTATTTGAGTTTTAAAGATCAAACTATTTTTTGGTGTCTGTATTAATTTCTGTATCCTTATTATATTCTCAATGATAAATATATGAATATAATCTCTTTGCGATTTCTCATTAAAACTCTACAACTTGAGAATGTGAACGAAAGTCTCTGATAAACATATATTATTTCGTTTGAGCTTTAAAAAAAAAAATTTCCTTACATTCATTAGTTGGAAAAACTACCAATTGCTAGGCAGCAGATCCAGAAACTGAAGGCGAGGATTGAAGACTTACAAGCTGTTGTAGATAAGAAAGTTCGAATTGAAAGGTAAAATATGTAGTAATGTGGTACATTTAATGTATTACTCCCAGCATCATTCTTGTAAGGAGATACCACTAATTTAAAGCAAATAATTTCCTTGTGAGAGAATAACATTTTTATGACGATGTGACATTCTTGTAAGAAAGTAAGAGTCTTTCAAGGGAGTAGCTTTCTTGTAAGAAACTAACACTTGTAACAAATTCCCATTCTTTTGACGAAGTAATACACTTCCCTCTGGAAGTAACATTCATATAAGATCATTACATTACAAACAAATTCAAAGTGGATGTTTTATTTTCATGTCTCTGCATACTATTGTTTTGTTTCTTAACGTTTCTGAAACTTTTTGATGCTCAGTATATTGTGTTGATATTTTGATATATTCTAGTCGTATGTTATCATATTTATTTTTGATTTATTTATTATTTATTATTATTATTTATTTCTTGCATCAATACCATTTGATGTATATTGTTGGTTACTGACATACAGCTGAATAGTTGCACTAAAATCTTACCAACTGACAAGGCTGTTGAATAAGGTATTTGAAATCTATATATCTTATCAATTTAGTGAATAACATTCCGATATTTTTGTTTTTATTTAATATTTTCATCAACATAAACTAGTACACTGTAGTTTGAAATGTTATTCAAATATGTAGGCTCTACATATTTGTTCACGGCTTTTCTCACTTTGTATTGAAAGAGTTGCCTATCCAAATATGTAACGTATTACTTTCAAAGGCAGAAACCATGTATTCGTACTTTACACGAACGTAGACCATCTGGGGTAAGCAAATGTAATTTTGCTAATACAAATGCATATGCTTGGAATTAACTGGACATACGTGTATTTATATATGTAGTGGCGAGGCTGGAAACAGGCTCTTTCGTTTCAGTTTTACTATATCTGATTTTCTTTATTACATGATTTATATTTGCAAGCATTTCTGTAAGAACATGTGGTTAATAAAGCTCATACCAATACTGTTTTCATTTCAAATATTTGAAATGACATGTATGGATTAAGATATTAAGAATAGTGTCACCCGTCATGATTTAATTGTCTGTCGTTCTTGTTGTTTTCAGACGTTTGACACCAGATAGGACAATTAATTCGACTTTATAAAACTGATCTGGATTAGTGATGAGTTTTAGTCAAGCAATGATGTTACGATAAGTCCGAAAAGTACCGTACGTGTTGCGGAAGTAAAAATGTATAATAGTTGTTTGCATGTTTCAATATTTAAAGTAATTACCCTTAATCTTTAATATAAGATTGGTCGATTTATTTTGTTAATATTTTAATAGATTAGAACAATTTAAATGGTAAATGACAAGTTAATGTTAACGCACTTATGTAAGTGTTTCTTAAAGACAATTAGCAACTGAGAGTCAGCATTTGAAGGAAGAGTTTGAAAAAGAATCAAAAACTAATTACCAGCTATCAATGGAAAAGGAAGAACTACAGTGGAAACTGAAACAAGCAATGGAAGTAAATGTTTTACATTCAACAAAGACTGATTGTATGTATAATTTTACCTGAAACTAACTCTGCTTTTACTTTCAAAACCTTTATGATAAAATTAAAATATATAACAGAATAAGGTTTTTAACTTTTATACTGATTTCAATTTCAGAAACAGAATTAATTTAAAGTCTTCCACCGCCTTCTTCAAAATAACCGTTAATTGAAAATTTAATGTTTATCGAGGTTACAATAACAGGGTGAATTTAAACAGGTTCAGTGAAACACATTCACTAAGCACACATAGGAAGTGAGAAATATAAATTCACTAAACGTTTGGATTGATTACTGAAAAGGCTATAATCAGAAAAACTGTTTAGCTTGTGTAACAGACACGTCCTGTGTGTACTGATTTAATATCCCATTTGCAAACGTTTTAAAAGTTTATAAAATGTGTTTACTCTGAATTGTACTTAAAACCGATTGAATAATTAGTGTTATAAATTGTAACTTATTCCTGTTTTTAATTTATACAGCATCTCTTAAGGTTGTGGATAAACTCTTGCAAGATGATTTGTTAAATGAACCTGATACTAGTCTATCTGATGAAGAAGATAACTTTTCCTGTTCTGGATCATTCAGCGTTGGACCAAAATCTTTATATTCTATATCGTCTACTGCCAATAACGTCTTCAGTTCCCTACCTTCGAAGTCTGAAAATTGTTAAAACTAAAAACAAAATTTCGAACTTGAATCTATTGGTTGAACAACAGAACTGTTAGACCATGACCAACGTGCTTTGGGTAACAGTGCGGAATGCAGAACTTAAAAGATATAGCTTTTATTGCATTGTTTCCTTGTGAATTATCTTTATATAACAGACCTCGACAGAATAGTCATATATTTGATACACTTGTGTTCATCCAAACAAGCATAGATATGAAGATTATCATTCATATAATTATTATTATATCATAATTATTACAGATACTCGTCTTATCTTCCTTTAATGGAGTTTCTGATTAAAATGTAACCATAAAATAAAGTAATGATGGCTCTGAAGAATTATTGTCATCTGGAATAGACAATTCTCAAACCAATGAATCTTGGATGAAATTTTATACACAGAAGTAACAACCACTGAAGAACATAATAACATTAATTGAGGAAACAACTAAAAATTTAAGTTTGAAATACAATTAAGACAATGTACTATGAAACTTGGAAAGCTTCACCTCGTTGTTGTTTTTTAGGTTTTAGTTAGTGAAAACAGATGATATACCAGATTATAGAGAAAGAGGTATTAACATCCTGTTTAGACAAATTATTGAAACTCAAAATATATTATCTAGGAACTAAATTGTCTCATTTGAAACTATTGAAAACCTTCAAAGTTTGGGTAATCTGACGTCATAACTTTATGTTAATTTTGTTTTCAAGATTTTCCTACCACCATATTCAGTTTTGCAATTCACAGAAACAACTTTTTAATTTAAAATGCTGTTACTTTCTTCCAGATTAATAAGCAACAGATTTATCATTCCATTGAATAGTTGTAAATAATTGTTGTTATCAAAACATTTAGCAAGTTGGTTCCAGTGACAAGAAGCCCTCTACTGGCTGAAAGTCACGTTGTGAAATATTATGTAGCGTAAAAAACAAATATTGAAAGGTCTGAATAAGATTACGAATCATTTACTATATTACCTGTAAAAGAATATAAATATTAATATCGTAGCGTAATGTATTCCAATCTACTCAATGCTTGATATTTTAGTATAAAACCTGGTAAAAGTAATTTAATGCAGCATAATTACATACGGCTAGGAACTTATTTGTTATACTTGGCTTTTGATTAATACAGTAAACAAAGAGAAATAAAGACTAAGCCACTATTGCTAGGAATAATCTTGTATATTAATAAACTAAACAAGACAACTGACAGAATGTGAGTATTTACATGTATGTTACATATTTATAGTATAATGATATGGGTGTGTATTGCAATGTTTTCATGAATATTCATATATTTTTCATTAAGTATTTATTTTTCCGTTTGCTCCAGTTTCCAGTGTCCAACAGTTTCTACCAAGAAATGTGAGCTTGAAATATTCGATCTATTGTGCAGACTTTCTTTGAATAAACTTTAAACTAATATATTTACTTTCACTAATAACGAAGGTTCATAGCGATATAGATACGTCGGTGTATAATTTATTTAGCCCACCCAGGAAAAAAATTGTATTTGCTTTTATATATTCGAAAACAAAATATGTATTTCCATTGAAAAGAAATTTTCTTGCTTTAATCAAATGGAATAATAGTCCGTGTTGTTCGCACCGTTTAACTTGCTTTCTTGATACGAAAATGTTGAAACATATATCTATCTTGTGAGTCTGGGACTTTTACAAAACATTTTAATTGTTTTCATATTTATAGCTTACCCACACTTCATTTTTCTGTGCGATAATATCCATATATTTACAGCGCAACCTATATATGCTATTCCTGTATAATTTTTTAATACACATTCACATATAAAAAGAGACCTAATGAAATGTACTAATTTATTTCCTGTGATAATACTATATTTATTAAGCGAAATGCTAATAAAACTCACGTAGCAAAACTTTTATTTGTCTGTCTATCGCTCAGTATTTTCACCATTTTGACTGTAATTTAATCGTTATTTGTATTTCTTTTACAATTGTATATTTCTGCCCCCCCCCAGTGGCTCAGCGGTATGTCTGCGGACTTACACGTTGAAATCCGGGTTTCGATACCCGTGGTGTAGCTTTGTGCTTAATTCAAAAAACAATGTATATTTCTACGTGACTACTAATAACTGATATTTGTCTAGAGATGTTTACGATTGTATATCTCAAAATGACTACTGATGATTGCTATTTGTGTAGATAACTTTACGCAGCAATATTCAAACATCGTATTTTCGAACGAGATACACATCCAAACAGCTGCTTCAGAATCAGTGATGTCGAGAAACCCACTTGTTGAAAATTTTATATGCAAAAACGGCTCGTTTGGGTTGAGAAAATATTTCAAATAGAAGAGCGAACAACGTTTCGAGAAACAAGTAGAAAAATGGAAACCAGATTCAAAGAACATAAAAAGTCACCTTCACACGTTTTCGAACACTGCAAGTCAAATGAACACAACATAACCATAGAAAACACTCAAATACTAAATAAAGAAACAAACATAAACAAACGCAAAATTAAAGAAGCCTTACTTATACAACAACTTAAACCCAAAATAAACCAATATAAAGAAACTCTATTATACCTATATTAATATTATAGACAAAATTATATATTCAAACATCTAACCCCGCCCCCTACATTACGACACTCAGTTACACAACCCCTTCCAAACATGTGGTCAGCTTCCGGTCAGTTACCCCTTTCTTTGTGAACCTGACGATGACCGAAGAAGGTCGTAACGTTGTTCGCTCTTCTATTTGAAATATTTTCTCAACCCAAATGAGCCGTTTTTGCATATAAAAGCTGCTTCAGAAGTTTTAATATTTTATGAATCGTAAGCGTATTGCTCATCTGATACGGGATCACATATGAATGTTTTGATGGTTTTTTCAAACTAGATCCAAAACTCAAGTGCTTTCGAACAGTTCACTATTCCTCTTCATGAGAATGAAGGTTTATTCTTCTGAAGTAGAATAGTGAACTGTTCTAGATCTCGTTTGAAAACCATCTATTTTTTGCTTAGGTACGAAAGAAGAACCAATGTTTGTCTTTAGTGGCCTTGAAAGTGATATTTCTCAATGAAATTGTTTCCTTTTAAATATAGCATTATCCCGGGTTCATTTTCTTTTGTTTCAAAAATTCGTTTTGAAAAGTGAATACAAACATCAGCTTAAGCAGGCGTGTAAGATGCAGGAAGTAAATAGAATGGTGCTAAAAGGTAAATAACACACTCATCCTATGGCGAAACCATCCCTTTAAAGAACTCTCATTTCCACCAGTAACAAAAGTTGAACGGTTTATCGTCTTTTATGTACACAACGAGTGGAGCGACCAACGTCAAAATACATGATGTTGGATTCTTTTCACCCACTTAGAAAAAATAATGAATGATATTGAACTCATTATAAAAAATTGAAATAATCAGATAAATAATATGGTTGTGCATTTATCGTGATACAGTAATGGAGGATAAGGTATTTCATACACGTTTAGCATGATATGTTCATTATATAATTACAAAAAAAATTATTGTGTGATGTTTCAGATGAAGGTAAACATCTGAGTTAAACAGGCTAAACGTTAATTACCTTTAATAAATGTGTTTGTTCTTATAGCAAAGCCACATGGGGCTATCTTCTGAGCCCACCAAGGGGAATCAAATCCCTTATTTTAGCGTTGTAAATCCGGAGACATACCGCTGTACTAATGAGGGATTAATACGTTAGTACATTTATATTTTTCAGTTGTATTTTTGGTGTATAGTTTATTTTGAGAAGTCATCTGGTAAAACAAGTACTCATGCAATACATATACGAGCTCAGTTTGAATATAAAACATACAGCGCTCGTTAAAGCCACATATTTCTTTATAATACTATGGGTAGCTCCCTATATTTAACCATTTACCACCACTTCTTTTAAAGACTGGTCAGTTTGTGGTGTTTGGTAAATTTAATTCAGTTAATTATATACACTAAATATTATGTAAATTTTTTTGTGTATGAAGCGAAAACTACCTTTATCATTTCTATAGTGACTTGAACATTTATAGTCATATAATTATTGTTTAGTTTCGGTTATTATACTACCTCGGAATTACTACCTAGTAACTGAAAAAACCTTGCAAATTCCATTCCTTCTTTTGTTTAACATCTAGGCAATGGCCCGGCATGGCCAAGTGGTCAAGGCACTCAGTTCGTAATCTTAGAGGCGGGGGCTCGAATTCCTGTTACACCAAACAAGCTCGTCTTTTTAGCCGTGGGGTGTTATAATATGACTGTCAATCCCACTATTCGTTGGTGAAAGAGTAGCCCAAGAGTTGACGGTGGGTGGTGATGACTAGCTGCCTTCCCTCTTGTTTTACACTGCTAAATTAGGGACGACTAACTCAGATAGCCCTCGTATAGCTTTGTTGGACGTGTTTAAGTTCTCGGGAAAACTATCTTATGCATATTTCTTTATGTTATTGTCAACATTCGTAATTACTGCATATTACAAGTGATTTGTTTGTTTTATGGGCAGAATTTTAAAAACTCATCTGAACAATTTTCCACTATATTGATTTCTTTGATTGTAACTTTTGTATAAAAAAATGTATTTGATGTGAATAGTTATCTAAAGATGTTAACTAAATAATTTCATATATACATGCTTTAAAACGACAGGGAAAATTATTTTAATTAAATATGTTAAATATCGAAATATTTCATACATGAAACGTGTAAAGTTTAGCAATGAAATAAATTTTCATTGTAATAAATGCAATGTCTTCGCTTTATTGTTGTTAAGCACAAAGCTAAAAAAGGGGCTATTTGTGTTATAATTATCACAAGTATGGAAACCCAATTTATAGCGATATAAATGGTATAATCTTTTTACCACGAGTTTATGTAAATAATGAAAACCAAACAATGCGCACACACTCAGTAACGACTAATGCTTACAATTTAATTGTATACACAATTTCTATGAAAATGTAACTATCGCATTTAATGAAATTGTGACAGTGTAAAAATAGATAAAAACTTTTTTCATGTGTAAGATTCTTGTCATTAAACTGTGAGTAATCATGATTTGTTGAAAGCAATATTTTTCTTTATGTTAAGAAGCATTTCTATTCGTTACTTCAAAAAATACATCGTTATTTTGTGTGACCTTTCTTTACAATACTACTGATATTTAATATCAAAATTTTTCATCATTCACTCTTTACAAGTTTCCAGTTAGAAGAAGATAATAGCTTCTCGATTGTATATTTTATGTGTTATACTCTTTGCCGTCGACGCGTTTCGCTCAACACCAGAACTCATTAGGTTGACTGAGACTGTAACATCGTATAAATAAATCACCAGAGAAAAATAGCAGAAAGTTCTAAAAATGAGTAGCTTTAATAATTCAGATGAACTATAAATAAATTGTAATTTACGATGTACAACAAATTAATTTTGTACAACAAAAACATTCAAAGAAATTAGATAAAATAATAAAAACACCTGCAATTACTGCATTTTATTTATTAATATGGTGTTGGTTCTCCATAAGCAGACAATATGACTTAACGCGATGCAAAAGTGAAGAAACGTGTTTTTCATCAAGCAAGATAATTTTTGCGATTCGTTCATCAAAGTTTCTTCTAATTGCTGAAGTCATTTTGATGGTGGAAATTTTCGAAGACTGGTTTGTAAATATCAGGCAAAGGCTCGATAATATTAAGTCTGATAACTATAAAAGATCTAGTTCGGTGCCCAAACACTTTCTCATGTTCTTTAAAATGGTACTTAATAAGTTCAGCATGATCATTATTAATCATTACATTGGCTTGCTGAAACAAACACGTTCCATTTAGCAATAAAATGTTGACCGTAGAGTGACCTTGTCTACCATAAGACTTAAGTAATCATTTTCAATTACTTCATAACACAGTGAGATCATAGTTTGGTTCGGTTTCAATTTCACGCAAAGCTACCCGTACCTAATTTAGCACCGTAAAATTAGAGGAAAGAAAGCTAGTCATCACCATTGACCATCAGTTCTTGAGCTACTCTTTTACCGACGAATAGGGGGATTAACCAAGGGCTAGCATGTTTGATGTGACGGGAATTCGAATTCGCGACCCTCAGATAACGAGTCTTAACCACATAGCCATGTTGGGCTTAAATGCAAAATTACAGAAATGGCTCTCTGTGAGTTTGCAGACATACAGATGTGCCAGTAGGGGGAATGTATTAGACCCTAAACCATGTTTATGTGTGGATAAAGCAAAGGAAGCTTGTATTGATATACGGAATAATCGTTTTTTTATGACATCATATTAATTGAGCCTTTGTGTGTGTGTGTGTGTATTTGTTACTAGGAGTTTCCTAATGGTAGGCCTACCATCATAACCTAGCCTATGCAATTTCCTAAACTTTTTTCCACAGATCTTGAAAAGTCTTTTCTTCAGTTTTAATTGTTTAGTTATATTCCTATAATATCTCAGTATTGTTAAAATTGAGATTAAATATCTATATAACCAAAAATATTACAAAAATACACAGGCTTTCATAGGGTGTCCTGACTTTTTCACATGACTGTATTTACTACTGTCGTAGTTTAATTAACCATAAATGTATGTTGTAGTTTTCAATATTTATGACAACAGCAATTTTGACTTAGAATCTAGTTAAAAATTCACCTACAGTCATGCGTCTTAAGGAATCTGCCATGCCTCAAAGTTTGATATTTTTTAACCTTTCTCTGAAGTAAACATTAATATGCTATTATTATATCCCCCCTGCTGGTACAGCGGTAAGTCTACGAATTTACGACGCTAAAATCAGGCGTTCGATTCCTCTCGGCAACTCAGCAGATAGCCCAATGTGGCTTTGCTATAAGAAATAAGTCACACACATACTATTATTATACAACGAAATTCAATGATATAACTCAGCGGATAGCTCAATTATTATATGACCATGATTTTCTGGCACCTAAACTTGTAATTTAAAGCTGAAATGTTTCTGTAATTTTGTCCAATCCTTTTATTTATTGATTTCCGACTTTCGCAGATTGACTTGGTAATTTGTTACTAAATGTTACATTTTTACAATGACTGTAAAGTAAGTTTCTTTCCAAGGTACTATATACAATGATACTTTATTTCGTTTAAAAAATTGAACAACAAACTCTGACAGTAAAATAATCAATACTAACATTTAACATTATACCGAATAAAACAGATATAAAATTTCTCAGTATATCAACATGCAAATATCCATCGCACAATTTACTTGGTATCACCTTGTATAACAAGTAGTTTAACAGAGAAGAGAAAACTAGTCATACACATGCTACCTTGTGAAAGAGATCCTAAATTATTAGCAGTTTTAGGATAATGATAGAAAATTAGCATTTGAAATTTGTAACCAAGTTATAATATTACACAGGAATTTATAACATATATACATGTAAACAAATTCTTTATATGGTCAGGAACATTACTTATGATGGTATACAAGACTTGGTGAAACGTGCACTGTATATATTGTAACGGATATACTATTATAAATCTACTGTAATACCGATATTTAAGTTAGATTTATAAATGTAAATAACTTATACTTTTCTTTTGGAAATTGCAAATTCCTTCCTATTTACTAAAGTTGAAGAAATTTCTCGAGCGTAAGAATCAACAATATATGTGTCTTCCTGAACACTAGTGTATCGTCTGTATTACTGTGCAGGCTGAAACTCTCCCAACGCCTATAATGCAACCAATGTGATGCGCCAAGAGACAACATACATTATTGTTTTGCTACAGTCAGTACACTACAAACCTTGAAACTAACAACTGTGATTAACCCTTACTAATTGGGAACTTCAAATGTATTGACTAGGAATATTTACAGATTTTAAACATTGCAAACCATTTAACTTCAGCGGATTGATATCGAATGTTAGTATTTTTACAAAAACATTATATAACCTCAGCAGTGAAAACCTCGACGTGTGATCAAGAAAGAGCTAGTTAGTTCACATTAAGTGAATTGTGCCTATATCAACTCAAAATTAATTCCCTCATCGTGAACCTTCCATTAGATATCTAGTTTCTGACCAGGCCTACGACATAATACTATTTTTAACACTTGTATGTAAATCATTATTGGCAATAACCATTTTCATAAACTGTATTATTTTTGTATAGTAAAGTGTATTTGTATCAAGAAAGAAAACCGTGTGTATCAAATTGGACACATATCGACATTTATTTAGCTTCTAAGCAAAATTAGGATATAACTCAGTTTCATGCTATATGAAATTTTAATACGTAACAGTATATATAATAATTTGTAAAAATATTTTTGGAGGTTCTAGATGGGTTTTCACAAAGAAGATGATAGTATCTCTATCGCATTTCTTTTATGCTTAAATGACTGTGATTAGATCATGTATTGATCAAACAGTATCGTAGAGCATACAAAGTATGCAGTCAAGTACAAGCACTGAAGGCCATTATGGTCTCGCATGCATTATTGTTAACGTCTGAAAATGGTGGCATTGGCTCTATTTGCAGCGTGATATTCAATGCTGGTGCCAACACCTGTGCAACCAAGAAGAAAAATCGGCCTAAGCAGGATAAATAATTGTTAGTTTTCCTCTTCAGAGAATATTCCTAGATATTACTCGTACTCCCTTCCGATATAGAGTGGTAAATTCATTGATGTGCACCGGTCATTATTGTTTGCTTTACTAAATGAGCCGAGACAATCTAGTGCAGTCCATTATTGTTACATTGTAAGAACAATGGATAGATAGTTTAGATTTAAGTTCATAATGCAACTAATTTCACAATCATGCTATTTTCTGAGTTGAGCACAATGGTAGGTAAAGGAGGGATAAAAAACATACAATTCAATCTATCATTCCAAGTCCAGTGGCTTGCCATAATGAGTGTTACAGGCTAATAAACAAAATTTTCGAATCCCACTTAAACTAAAAGAAACAAAGACATGGCATGCTGACCAATTTTCAACATATTCACTTCCTTGTGTGACATGTACTTGACTATAAACAGGTAGGACAGCTGTTTTGCAACTCTTGATTTGCAAATTGCTGAGTAATTTTCCATCACAAGATGGTGTCCAACACTGAGCCTAAATAATTCAATCTTTCTGAGCAATGAAAGGCCATCCAAATAGACTGCAGATTGTTCAATAAAAATTTTCTCATGTTCAGTTAACTGTGTATAGCATGTACGTGCAGTGTCTCAACTCGAGACAGCTTGTTGAAACCTACTAATATGTAATAATGTATAAATATTTGAAATACATATAAATAATCGTATATGTTTTTGCATATATATGTGTGTATCTGTGGATGGTGCATTGCATACGTATATAAGGCCTTATATACAGTCATTTGTGACTATTGTATCGAATAACATGAATTAATTAATAACGCAACCAGTAGGCAACATTTTTAAAAAGCACAGAAAATTTGATACAAATGGCAAGACTTCGAATTGTGAAGCTAACCGTGTTTAAAAGTTTATGAGGTATCATATGAGTAATAGTGAACCTGTTATCTCTATTGATGCGAGTAACAGAATGTTTCAGTTCAGAAATTGAAATTTGTTCTTGCCAAAATAAATATTGATTTTTGGTAATTTTTTTTATCATTGTTTATTTATTAACAGACGTTATCAGGATCCAGAAAGTAAATAAGCCCCTATTCAGTAATTGTCATATCCACAGAATCTATGGTTTAAAAAAACCAACACGTGCCCTGCGGGAAATTTATGAACAGGAATGTATCACAAAAGATAACAAAATTGGTTCGCGCTCACTAGCCCCATGGGTAAGGACAGAAACTCGTAATATAAACAATGATTATAGTAAGACTAACATTAAATCTTAGGTGTAGTTGTCAGATAACGAATAATTCATTACTGTAATCTACGACGATGGTTAAATATATATATATATATAACATATACTCATTTAAAAATTTATAAAATCATAGAAAAAATTCTGATAATCTAATTCAATTACTGCCATACATTGTGTTTCAAAATGTGGACCCACATATAATTTTCCGTTTCTGATCGAATTTATAACTGTGGTTTCTATATTACTTAGATACATTCTACACAGTAATTTTTCTCCATCAAATATCTTTCCGCTTTTGATGTAGTTTCTCTAATTGATGGATAAATAATAAACACAAATATAAATTAAGAAAAATTAACTGTAAATGTACTGTCTTGCAACCTTTAGATTGACAAAACTTAGTGCTAAACTGTAATATAGATTTTCACAAGTAGATTCTTCTTGGTTATTTGTTGATAAAATTAAATGCTGAATATATCATGCAAGACAAACATGAAAAGATAGAGATTAAATTAAGAGAATATTATATTATAAACTTCTTAGTTCAATGTGTTTTATTAGAATTTATATTAATGTAATAAAGAAATAAGGCCAAGAGTGAAAATAGGTCTTAAATAATTTGTATGTAAATATTTTAAGCCTATTTAAGCAATAATTACAGATAAAACTAAACATCTATATTGCCCATTAAAAGCGAATAACGTTAAAATATTTAATTATAAAGGCATATGCGCAACTTTTTGTTGTTGTTAAACAAGTTTAAATACACAAACCATAGTGTATGTCACTTAGACGATGCTATTATTGATGCAATCATTTACACACAGATTTGTCTGTGTATTGTAATAGATTTACTGTTGTACATTTATTTTTATGCCTACGCTTGTTTCTGTACAATTTTCTTTTTTCATGTAACGTACATTGTTAAACGTGCATTGCGCAAATCCCGCCTGTCGTCGCAATTTTGTACAACCTTCTTAAACGTTAGAATCAACAATGTACTAGGTGTGTATGTAATACTAATAATTTTACAATATCGTTGCAAGCGACCTTTGGTTAATGTTCTAGAATCTCACGTGATTGGTATTTAAAAACCGACGCGCCGAGAGACAAATAGATTGGACAGCTACAGTCAGTACGTTACAGGCCAATGATTCTATGGTTGTGATTAATGCCAATTAATTGGAAAACAACTGAAATGGACCCGGAACGTTTATAAAATTCGACCATCACAAACTGCTCAACATCAGTGAATAACTTTGGATGTTAGTATTTCTACGACGTTTGGTTTGTTTTGAATTTCACGAAAAGCTAAACGAGGGTGATCTGCGCTAGCTGTCACTAGTGAAAAACTAGAAAGAAGGCAGCTAGTCATCACCACCCACCGCCAACTCTTGGGCTACCCATTGTTATGTAAATGTCATGTAAATGTCTTGTAAACGACAACATGTCGTGTTGTGTTTAAATTTCCATATCTATTATTTACGTTTCCATATTTATATGATTGTTTCGAAGTTCAAACCAATAAAATATGTTGTTATTCATTTAAAATAACATTTAGAAATTTCTAGAATTAGGTAGTTCAATCATATGTTTATAAATTTATGTAAATGAAATATTTGGCGGCCTAGTGTCCAGACGACAAGTCTCGTGCAAAAAGACAGACATGCGCAGATTTCTCTGGAATGTTGGGAAGTTACGCGATTCTTCGAGAAGAGGCCTACTAATATATAAACAGACGGCGACTCAAAGGAAGAAAGAGTCAGTCATTCGTTTGAGAAAGTTTAAGTGTTTGCTTGAGTTTATTCAACTTGAATTTGTGACTGAAGCTAGATCTACAAAAGCCGTGATTTTATTTCGTCAATCTTTACGATTCATTCGAATTACTAGTTATACTGAAAATCAACACGTTTAAGACTGTTTATCAAGAAGCGTTGTAAGGAGAACTTCATCAAATTTATCGAACTGTGAATTGTTTCTGAACTTCTCCATTCAAACTTCGGAATTTCTTCGTGGGACCAAATTCACACCCTAGACCGGAATTTTGGATTTCTGATCTGAACTTTTGGACTTTCATTCTAGATCATATTATTAGATACAGGCCAGAAATATTTTGATCGTAATTAACTTTGAAGGTTGAAACTAATACCGTTTTGTATTGTAATTAACTTTGAAGGTTGAAACCAGTACTATTTTGTATTGTAATTAATTTTGAATGTTGAAACTGAATATCTGTCATTGTTGTTATATAATTTATGTTATATCTGTCATATATATAATAGCTTATTGTAATAAATTATACAAGCTGTTATCTGTGTCTTTCTGTTGCGTTTAGTCTACGAAAAACATAAAACATAAAAAACGTAACATCCTTTTACCAACGAATAGTGGAATTGACCGTCACATTATAACGCCCCCACGGCTGGGAGGGCGAGCATGTTTGGTGCGACGGGGATGCGAACTCGCGACCCTCAGATTACGAGTCGCACGCCTTCTGTCTAATTTGATACAATGATTAAAAAAAGCATACAAAAGACATTGAAACTGATTTTGACCACACGGCACAAATAACAACGTTAAAATATGTATATTTTCGGGAATGGAGTTTCAATGAGCCTCATTAGCCTAAGTATTTTACAATTTTCCACAGGTACTAGTATATAGTACTAAACTTCAAGCAGGTAAATTATTTTCAGGCCTAAGTAAACAACTAGTTTATCATCAGTAAAATAGTTAGTTTTTATGACTAGCGATTGATTAGGCTGGTTGTATCAATGGAAGCAGATCGGGTCTGTACTTGCAAAATTCCACTTACTTATCTTACATTCTCATTTTCTAGACACATACAAATTAAAATACAAAAAAATTAGAGGCGAATATTTACTATTAAATTTAAATTGTTTATTTTACCTTACGCTTGAAATCAAATCTAGCTTTGAATTTTTCAGTATGTATTTTATATTATTTGTTAAACGCTACGTAATTGTTTGCATATATGTTATATTTCATTGTTATATTACTTGCAAGGTTAAACTGTTAGGCCAAACGTCACAATGACGCTTTGTTTACTAACTTACTCTTACAAAGTTAACATTTGAGTAATTTAATCAATATTTTTATTAAAGAGTATTTTAACATATTATTCAAAACAGGTTAAAAGAGCTGGTATATTTAATTTTGAACAAGACTCAATATCAAAGCTCTTTCCATTCGTAAATAATCACATTGCAGATCTAACATTAACCTTATCCTAAATCTAAAATTAAGCCTGATTCATCTCTTGGCAAAAATATAGACTAGGATCTAATTTTCAAAGTTATCTTGTAAACCCAAAGAATCACTATTAAACTATCTGTTTATATAATCTTCCTTAAATAATATTATGAAATATATTGTTTTCTTTTGCGACTTTATTTAGATGACCCACAAAATTAAATCTTGCTGCATAATAAAATAATTGTTGCAGACCTAAAATGGCTAGGCCTAATATCATGCTGAGGGCGAGAATGAATCATTTTGCCTTACATGAAGAATGTTTAAGATGTACACAAGGAGAAAGGTTCATTATTTTAGACAAGTCACTAGGACTACCAAATTGGTTTTTTGTGGTGAATAAGTATGGTGATGTTGGTTATATTCCATCTTCCGTGGTTGCTTTCCTTAAAGGCCTGACCCCAGAGGTGAGTTCAACTCTTTCTAAGTTTGAATGAGAGACAAAACGTAAAAATACTGGTTTCACCAACCTATAAAGTAAAAAATTGTGCAAAATATATTTTATCATTCAGATATAAATAGCATATTGAATTAAAGCTTTAATTCGTATTTCTATTATTTTCCATAAATAAACAATATTATTTTTTCTTTCTTAAATTAATTGTTTAGATTTAAAGCATCAGTAAGTTAGCTATAGTTCAAGTTATTTTTGCTCAACGAATAAAAGGACAAAGGATGATATATAACAATAAACGCAAAAGATGATTAAATTAAACTCTTTTCCTTTTACATTTTACCTATACAATTAATTATATATTGAAAAATGTTATTTGATTTTGTGTAAAGACGCCAGCTTTACGAGTGCTTTCATTCTAAGTCTATTTTAATACATTAAAGTCATATATTAATTTATTTTAGACCAGTAACATTCCATAATCAAGGGATGATTTCTATTGTTGCTGATTATTTATGTAGTCTCTCGTCCTTGGAGGCTTTAGTGAAAAAATATAACAGTTTTTTTTCTAGCCCTTTGTGATAAAGGTAATGAGGAGATAAACTGTAACAAACCACAGTATTATTTTGTTGTATTGTTGTGAAGAAAGAAAAGTCCAAAACACTGAAGTTCATTGATGGGGTTATAGAACGACTACAAGAAGTAGAAGAAGCTAATAATTTCTTAACTGAAGGTAAATCAGCACTTTTGAGGTGAGACATGTTTTAAAATATAACATTTTTTTATTATGGGCAGAATATGGGGCTCTTAACTCAAAATCAATTCGATATTTGAAAATCAAAATGCTCTTTTAGTTTTGCGTTTTAACGATAAACAACATTTAAATCATACTTTCAAAATACAACTGTACTTAAAAACCTTTACACTATCACTACACAAAACAAACCTGGTAGGAGATTCGTGCATTTCTTTAATATTTTTGAAAGTTTCTACCCGCAGGTATGCACATACAGTTTGTAAATTATAACCGTTTTGAAATAAAAATAAATAAATGTTTTAGTAATTTCTTCATATAATTCCTGAAGTATGTATGAAATCTGCAGTAATTTAAATAAAGAAACGCCGTGCTCAACATTTAAAATAATTAAAATTGTATTATTGTCAGAAAAACGCATCCCCAATGTAAAATTTTGGTTTTTAAATTGTATTCTTTGTTGCAAAAATTTCAAGAAATTATTATTTCTGATTTTTTTTAAAAAATGGATTTAAAATTGATATAATATATTTCTTTGACTTGGTGCTTGATATTAGAAAATTAAAGAAAAATATTTCTCTGAGCTCTTTATATTGAAATAAAAGTATATCATATTTATTTACTCGGTTTTTACTATTTTACCGTGTTCAATACTCATTTATCAGTTTTTATTTGTTTTTCAGATTTCACTTACTTATTTTATTTTATGATGATTTCATATAATCCTTTCTGCATATTGAAAAATGTTTTCTTAATTATTTACGCTAAATTTGGTTTAACATATTTTACTTCAAGAATTTTGTTTGAAATAGTAAATAAAATAAAAATATCTCAGTGGACAGAAACAATCAACGAGCACAACTTTTCCTATACCTTATTAAATAAATGTTCGTAACATTTTCTTTCTTTTTTATATTTGTAAAAGTAGATTTCCCTCAATTAACTAAAATATTTATTCATTCAGTTGATTTTATTTTTCTCTCAAAACAGGACGCTATTCAAGCAAAGGCTTTTGTTAGTCGTTGATGAATACACCTTTATGATATCTAATAGTAATTGGACTAACACGAAGAAACATATTCAAAACAGACATAATCGGGCAACATACACATTAGCTGATTTCTCCCCGTCTATGACGTCATTTGATCTTAATTCCCGCTCTGGAGGAGAATATTTAATGAGAAGATTTCTTAGTGATTTAAAATATAGCGTAAGAGATGAAAACGTTAAGCTGGAATCACCAATTTATGATAATATAGCTGGTTTTATCTGTGGTCATAACGAAGTCAGTGAATTATTTGCTAAATCAGACAGTAGTGTTGAAAAAGAACATGCAACGCCCGATGTTCAGAAGAAAACAAATACTAAAATTACTAAATCCTTTTATAAAAGAGACAGCTATGCTGAGGAGAAACATATAGCGTCTGACTTCCAGAAAAACTCAAATACTGAAATTACTAAATCGTTCGATAAAAAAGACAGCTGTTTTGAGGAGAAACATACAGCGTCTAACATCCAGAAGAACTCAAATACTGAAATTAATAAATCATTTGATAAAAAAGACAGCTGTGTTGAGGTGAAACATATAGCATTTGGCATTCAGAAAAAATCAAATACATATACTTCATTTAACCATATAAACGTCATAAATGGAGAGTCGTGGCTCCAACATATTCTTTTGGAAGTTGATGATTTTACCAAAAACGATTATTGTATGTATTATGAATGGTTGAAAGGGCTAATGAAGTGGCTAAAGGGATATCCTGTTGAAGAACTAGCAGGTTTAAAGCAAGAAACAAAATATGAACTTGTTAAAAAACTTCTATTATTTTACTTGAAGGTGAGTACATTAATTTTACAAATTACTAAAAAAAATTTTAATAAGTGTACCTCCCTCCCTACACACTAATTATGTATATTTACTTGGTATTTCACTCCAGAACTAGAAAGATGAATGTACTGAAAGTGAATAGTTGAGTCCGTTATATTAAAACAACTTTGAATAAACAAGCCAACGATTGGCATGGAAATTACTTGTGGAATAGAATATATCACAACTATATTTTTGATATTATTTGACATTCTGTAGATAATGTGATGCTACAAAAAATTGGTCGCTTTTTATAGAGCACGTAACAACTTTTTTCCGTGGTGAGAAAAATGTAGCCTCTTCTAACAATAAAGAGTCCACGAACTCAAAAGACATAGGCCAAAGTTATTCACGTGACTTAGACAACAATATTGAACATAATCATGAATGATTTCCGTTTTTGATTGAAAGCCAACAGAATATTATTTCAATCTCATCAGGATCAGGTCTTCACTCATACTTGCTATTTAACCATTGTACACTTTACGCAGTTGTAATACGAAACGGAAATTCATGATATTTCTTATGAAGGTATAACGATTGTTGATGTTTGTGTGGTTACATTTTTGCGCTTTGAAGTTGTCTTATTAGTATATTATATGTCTAGTGAAAAGTTCACTTGTAAGATAGGCGAGCACTGGACATTCCATCCTCACGACAAAGCTGTTAGTGATAGAAACAATTGCCAAAATGCATGGTTGTTAAAAAGAGCACCACTGAACGTGGTGACGTTAACTGTAACGACATGGTAAAGCTCCAAAATCGTTTTAATATAGCGTACTGAACCATTTGTAAATCAATATGTTTTACGAAAATGTGATTAACTTGGGTTTATTTTGTTTCGTTTGAAACAACAAAATCTGACCAAATACATTATGTTGTTACGAAAATGCCTTATTTTAATGGTGTCCTTGTAACATGTAATTGTCAAATATATAAATGCGTTGCACCCATTAATTTTCCATTGAATGAATGAAAACACTAAATAGTGCAGGTAGATGTTTCTTAAGGTAAAGAACACTTTAATGAAGAATCTATAGTAACGATCTAAAATAATTTTCTCACTACCGGATGAAACTCGTGACTTTATCAGCAAGTATTCTTATGGGCCTTATACATTTGTTTATGAAATAATTCAGAGATATATACAGCATTTCAGTCATCTATTTAAGTCATGGTTTGTTGTTGAAGTAACTGATGGCTTTTTTCTCTCTGTAGAAGAATAACTTGGGCCCAATTATTTGTGTTAGTCATACAAATGGTTTTTGATATTTTCATTTTGTTGCATACGAAGACATTATTAACAATTAAACGAGTATGTTTGAGAATTATAGTTTTACTAAAGCAATATCCACTAATATAGCTGGTCTTCTATGAGAAGAGATAGAATATAAGATGGCATGTTAAACACTCGAAAGATCTGTATATCAGTTTTTGTCTCTCTTTATTCCCACACTGCACATAAATATATATGAACGATATAAATAAGAATCTCTGCTTGTCAGAATAGCTATTAATTAAGCATATTCATTATTTGTTTTTTTGTTTTTTTAATTTCACGCAAAGCTACTTGAGGGCCATCTGCGGCAGCCATCCCTAATTTAGCAGTGTAAGATTAGAGGGAAGGCAGCTATTCATCACCGCCAACTCTTGGGCTACTCTTTTACCAACGAATAGTGGGATTGACCGTCACATTATAACGTCCCCACGGCTGAAAAGGCGAGCATGTTTGGTGCGACGGGGATGCGAACCCGCGACCCTCAGATTACGAGTCGCACGCCTTAACCCACCTGGCCATACCGGGCCATAAGCATATTAATAACAGCTTATTTTATGTGTGTAAAGGTATTTTGTTAATAACTGGCCGCCCCCCAGTGGCTCAGCGGTATGTCTGCGGACTTACACGCTAAAATCCGGGTTTCGATACCCGTGGTGGGCAGAGCACAGATAGCCCATTGTGCTTAATCAAAAACAACAACAACAATAACTGGCCAGTCCTATTAGGCTAATGTTAGATGAAATGACGATCTGTTAGTCGTATTTGTAATAGTTTTTACTTTACGTATATTTTTCTAACTGTAGTCGAACTGTTAATAGTAATTGTTTACTTGTTTCAATTGTTTTCTATAATTATTTCAGGAAAACCGACCACGGTTTCTCTTCATTCTATTGCGCATATTTGGAGCCCTGAGTATGTTGGATTTAAATTGTGGATGTCAACTGATTACCTCCTTTTTACCATTATCTCTTATTCAAACTTTAAAACAAACAGATGTAGGTACGTTTCCTGTTACTGTTTTATCTCGTTTTTGTAAGCATTAAGAATATTTTATCAAAGTGTCTGAGGAATAATGAAGTTAACACGACTGTAAGAATATTTGTATTTATTATGAATTATGAAAACGTTTCACGTGAATTGTTACTGTTATCTTAAGGGATAAAGAATAGGCTAATTTAATTTTCCTCATACTCAAAAGAAATGTAAATAATAAGTCCTTTTGTTTTTTTTAGATCAGCAGAAATTAGTGTTCAGTTAAAGTAAAGACTGTTTTCTGAAACACTTTCAGTCGATGTTTATTGTAGATTTCCAACAAAAATAATGTATTATTGAAAGTTAGTGCAGTAAGTGAGAATCTTGTCTAGCATTTTGCAACATGGTACACTTATTCCAGATAAAAAATTATTTATATATTATGCTTTAGGATGTTTCTATCTCGCAGAAATGGAGCCCTATAAGCGACTGTTTGTGCTAGTAATTACTAATGGTAGTTAGTGTTCTTACCTGACTGTAAAAAGGCAAAAAAAGTGAACCGTCTGTGAAACAAAGTGTGTATTTCATCTATGCATCGATATTCTCAGTATGTTGATGTTTAAAGACTTTTCTCTAGTTTTTGGTAACATACATAGATGCTGACATACACGCTACGTCCATTATATTGAGACTGACAAGTTATATAAACAATACAAATAAAAAATAATGGCGTAAATTAATAAATGATTGTTTAAGAATAACAACTGATTTTTGGTTTGCCTGATACCAGTTTTTTTGTTTAACTTTTTAGATTTCACAGCATACAAATTTGCTGCCTCTGTTTTAGCTAGGATACTATCCGTGAGCACAACTTTTCCACCACTTGTACAGAAGGCGTTGGATAAAAATTTGATAACCTATCTTGTTCACGTGGTAGATAATCCTTCCTGTGGAGACAGTAAGTTAGCTGACATTACAGAAAACCTTTTAAGGGCAGCGTTTCAAGACACAAGTGTTTTGGCAATAGCCAAAACAATTCTACATGAAATCCAAGTTAGCGAAAGAGTATTTTTACTTTTTAGTCAGTTTGAAGATGCTTTCATCAACTACGACAGTTATGAAATTCCGGTAAAACGATCGAACTCATTTCGAGTACCTAAGTATCAATCTCTTTACACAGATATACCACAAATGAATAAATCGCAATTAACTTTTAATCAGACGGAAGTTCAAAGTTCCAGACAAAATTCATTTTCAAATGAAAACAATATAATGCTGTGCTTTGAAAATGCTCCGAACACATTCTCACCGAATGAGTTCCTGAACATGTACGAAAAAAAACACAGAATCGTGGACAATACTGATGATGAACATATGAGGTCATTTGGTGGAAACACAGGAGAAAGCAAAGCACGTAACGAAAGTAAAGTTATGAAACTGGAAGACCATTCTCCAGTTTCACTGAATAAACATATTTGTTGTTCTGATGCTGGAAGTTCAGAAAATGAACTTTCTCAGTTTTTTGGGAATCATTCTTTTCAATACGATGATGTCTATCGTGTAGCCAGTCCAGTTTTATGCAATAATAGTCTCACATATACACAGCATAAAAACCATGACTTTTTAGGGCAAGATAATATTCAAAATAATAACATCCCATTTTCAAAAATTGCGCGTAATTTAATTTCTCATACCAATGAAGTTCGTACTTCTGATAACAATCCTTCGGAAATATTTATTGATAGTCAACCAGAATTTAGAGCAAAAGCTATTAAATCACCCATTCTCACAAAAATCTCAAAACATAAGAATACCGTACGATACGAATCTGAAAGAGACATACCAGTCACTGACATTGCGTCTGCCATTAGTATTTATAAGCAATATAAAAAAACTTTGAATAATTCCTGCAAGAAATTAGATCTTAATATTGAGTCAGATACAGATGAGTCTAGGTCAGCAGTGAAACATGTCAATCTTACAGAAAGCTTTGATCATAATAGATCTAAACTCGGTCATTTATTTGAAGATATTTTTAGCCACAATGCTGATAGTAATAACCATTACGACCCAAATAAAAAGCAACTTGGGAAAAGTAGTCAAATTGTTGATTCGGATACTGACAGAGTCTATAAAATCAATGAAGACAAACGTGCGTGTTTTATAGAAAGTGAAAAACTTAGTAAAGATAGTCTGATTGATCCAACTAAACGTTTCAAACGTGGACAAGACAGAATACATCTAAATATTGGAGAATCATTTAATCTGGTTGATGCTTACCGAAATAATGGACAAAGAGATAACCAAGGATGCTTTTATACTTTAAAAGATAGTCAAAGCATCTCGGAAGATGTCCCACAATTTATTGAACTTTCTCCGTTGAGTAAAGAACGATTAAACCAATGTGTTGCACAAAGGGAAATACAAAACCACTTAAACAGTACAAAACACACTTTTGGACCAAATCAAATAAACTCGAAACAGATTATTCAAAACAATGAATATAAACAACGTAGTCAAAGTGACACAGAGCAGAAAATTAAAAAAAGTGCTTTGACCACTAAAGTATGGTTTAATGAAAATGATTTAAGTAGCACGCAACGATTAATTCAACATAATCTAAACAGTATGCATCAAAATAACCAAGATAATTTAAATAGTTACTTAAAATGTTTCCACGACAACCAAGAAAAAGCATGTCATCATTGGCAATGTGTCTTTAAAAGTCCTTTGGGAATTAAACCAAATGGCAAAGTTAATACACAGAAAACTAGTCAAAGTGTTTCAGACCTTACAGATTCAGCTATTCGAATCAGTTCAAATGGTTCATATGATTACAACGTGGCAAAGCAATTGAATCCATACAGTTTAAGTAGCGTACAAAATTTTAGTAATATTGGTCAAATCTATGACTACATTATCCAATACGGTCGTGAGAAATCACATAAACACATCAATTCTACCTTCGTACATGGATTCATTTCAGAGGGCTTATTTTGTACTGTAGGAATTATCCAAGAAGACATGAAACCTGCAAAGACATTTAAAAAGTATAATAAATATGGTACAAGTAGTACTATTTCAGATGATCTTGAAAATATAAAACAAGTTATTGAAGGGAGATCAGATGTTACACAAGTTTCCCAATATAACCCAGACACTGAACAGAAAGTTTTTCAACATGATTTACAGAGCCAACAGAAAACTGTTGAAAATGATCTAAACAAAATAGAACAAGTTATCCAAGATACTTCGAATAAAGCACAGTTTTCCCAAAATGGCTCACAGAACAGCAAACAAGGACTTATCCAAGATGGTTTAGACAGTGAACAAAAAGTTGCCCAAGATGATATAGACAGTGAACAAGGAGTTGCCCAAGATGATTTAGACAGTGAACAAGGAGTTGTCCAAGATGATTCAGTTGGCGCCCAAAACCTTCTCCAAGATTATTCAGAGCTTATACAAAAGCATTCAGATTGTAAACAAAATATTTCAGATGAGAAACAAGAAGTTAGCCAAGACTATTCAGATGATAAGCAAAATATTATCCAAGGCTGCTTAGTTGGCAAACAAGAAATTTTCCGAAATGATTCATTTGATAAACAAAATACTATCCAATATCGTTCAGATAGCAAGCACGAAGTTATTCAGGATGATTTGTGCGATAAACAAAAAGCTATCTTATATCATTTACACAGCAAACAAGATATCTTCCAAGGTAAATCATATGATAAACAAGAGGATATCCTATATCATTTAGATAAATTTAGAGATGAAGGTATCCAAACTGACTTACGAAGACCACAGCATACTGTTCATAATTGTTTTAAAAAATCGAAATTAACTATTCAAGATTCTTTAAAACATGTTGAAAAAGTATCACAAAATAATCTAGATGTAGCAGAAATAATTATTCAAGTTGATAAACATGCAGCAAAACCATTTGTTCAGGATGCTTTGGAAGATGAAAAACAAGTTTCTGAAAATGTTCTAAGCGATGAAAAGGTAACAGCTTCTATTTTTAAAGATATTGCTTTAAATCTCACAGAGTATACAAATGTTAAGTGAGGATAACTTGTCGAATTTAATGATTTTGAGTAATTCACTTGAAACATAAAAAGGCATTTTGTGAAATGGATTACATTCAAAATAAGTTCGTTTCGTGATACCAAATTCATTATTTTTACTGTTTTTTTTTCATGAAACATACTTAGAAATATCTTTAAATTTGTGAGTCTTCTATTTTTATTTTTTAAGTTATGTAACAGGTATTATTTGATTCCAACAGGATCTACAAAATCTGGTAGAACCCCTTCAGGAAGCTTATCACCGGGATGACACCACTATGGTAGTAAAGTATGGTAGAAAACTTTTACAACTACTTCAAGAACTGAAGACGGAGGCTGACGATGAAAAGATTAAAAGCCTCCAAACTCCTGAATTTATTTCTTTCCTACTTGACGTAATAGAATTTTCAGATACTGAAGGTGACGCACAAGTGACTGATATATATATCAAGCTATTATTGGTTCTATATCATCTTAGACGTCCAAGTTGTGTTATATTACAAAGTATTCGCTTACGTGAAACTGCCGTTACTTTTACATCACGGTTGACAACACTCTTTAAATATTATGGTAAGAAATAAAAAAACAAAACAAATTGATTCGTATTAATTATACATATTTATCAAATTGTTTCTAGTCTTTCACAAAATTTAAGTTTGTATCTCAGAACGGCTGGTATGAGTATTAACACTTTAATTGATAAGGAGAGAACAACATTTCGACCTTCCTAAGTCATTTTCAGGTCGAAACGTTGTTCTCTCCATATCAATAATAGTGTTAATACCCACACCAGCCGTTCTGATACACATTTTTATTTAAGGTGGATTTCTCGTCATCAAGAACATTTAAATTTGTTCCATTTGGCATTTCAGGTTACTTAAAAACTTCATAAGAGAGGAAGTTAATTTCGATATCCATACAACATTCTATAACTTTCTAACATTTCCCGGAAATGCTTCTTATATTTTCAAACTCCAACATCATATTTAACAGGGAACTTGTGTACATTAACAAACTGGTGTCGAGTTGTTTTTTTCTTTTGCAAATAGTAATCTCTTACACTGTCAAATTCTAGCACAATATTACTGCTGTGAAACACGTAAAAACTTGTTTACGAGACGTGTGGTGTTGTGATCTGCCTTTTAAATCAATATAATTTTTTTTCAGCTGCAGATAAAATGAAAGATTCTGGAGGACAACAGCTTTTGCTATTACTAAACGATATCTTCAGTTCGGATGTTTGTAAAATGTTTTTATATACAGAGGTTAAAACTCTGTTGGCTGAAACCAGTTGTCACCTGGACAAAGGATGTAACTGTCACACTAATATGTGTGCATTTGCTATGTTCAGAAACAAACTATTAAATTGTATCGATATGTATTGGTCTGCATAGTAAAATATATTTGGCGAGCCAAATAAACATTGTTATATGTTTCATGAAACGTTTTTTTTCACGCTTTATAAACTTGTATATATTTACGTTAATCTGTAGCCAATTGTTTACTTATTTAAGTGATTTTAACTTGATTATATGGGAGCTGGGATTTTATATTAAAATGTATTTCTTTAATAAAGTGTTATAAATAAATCAAAAACTGCTGTACAAGCAATTTATGTAAGGAAGAAGAAAATAAATGAAATATAAATAAGTGATTTTTTAAGGATATTTTATTCGTTTTTTTCAACAACTTTATAAAGGAAATAAATACATCAGCAACAACATAGTCGAAAGTGTTCAAAAGTGATAATCTTATCACCAATTTTAATGAGGTTTCAGCCAAAGATGGAAGATAAGACAAAGGCTCGGTAGTGATGACTAAGGTAGACAGAGAAAGAGAGTAGTGCCCACGAATGGACAGAGCTCCAGCTGGATGTCACGAATCTTCTACATCTGTAGAGGAAAAAAAAGGAAACTTTTAAAGTGAATGAATAATTATGTAACATAGTCACGACGGCTAGCTGTTATAATTAAAAGTATTGTAAAGGCAATAGTTTGTTTTGCATGATTCTTCATTAAACAAGACAATAATAAGTAGAAACGTTAAAATATTCAAGCACAGAAATAACTCCAGAAAAATGACTTATGACTACTGACCTAAACTCTTGCTGTAGAAAATGTTGCTCAGTATACATAGTGGCCAGTGTAGCCAGGGATGTTCAAGTAGCTTGTTCCATAGGTACCACCAGCATTGGCGTGACCAGTAGACTGTTGACCGTGAGCAGCATATCCATGGCCAGCAGTTAGGTCACTGGCACCGTAGGCACTTTGACCATAACGTCCGAAAGCGTTAAGGTTGCGAGAAGCAGAGACATCGCTCAGACCATGGGCACTTCCGTAAGCACCGTGGGTCGCTCCTACGTCACGATATCCCGCCTTCTTATCGAAATTGTAGGCCTTCTCGAAGCCACTACCTTTGTTGCGGGCATAGGCACCGTGATCGTTGTATGAGGCTCCGGAGGCACCAACAGCAGCACGTGCATTCACGTCATGGTGAGCAGCGTTGGCAGTCACATCCGCAGCTCCGTAAGCGGCCTGGCCATAACGGGAATGTGCTCCAAGTGCACCATAGCCAGCCTCACCGCTTGCTTGGTTCAGATAGCCGCTTGCACCATGGGCGGCTCCATAAGCTGCGTGTGTAGCGAGGACAGGAGCATGGGCGTAGGTAACAGGCGCGTGGGCATAAGTGGCAGGAATACTGTCGTAGGTGACCGGTCCAACGTAGCTTTCGGCAGACTCCAACTTTTCTGCACAAACGGTGGCAGCCAGTAAGACAACAATGGCAAACTTAGCGGAGAATAAATAAAAATATTATCCATAAAGACTAATAAACGTTGTACTGAAAGTGAAACATAAAATCATACTTCAAAACAATACTTATTTTATTACGTAACCATAATACTGCTTAGATTGATAAAAGACATCTATATCGACTTGCATGCATTTATATTATATATAATAATTTTTGCATAGAAAATATATATAATTATTACACAAGTTGTTTTATATGACGTTCACGGAAACTATTTCTTTAAGGTTTAGTTATCAAATGAAACGCTCAGTTTGAAAACCAACATTAGTCATTTTATCCACTACTTGAGCATTAATGTTCTTTTCCCTCCATTTTTTGTTTTACCATCACTCACCACTTTCATGATTCAGGGAGCTTTATCAACTTCTTACTCTGTGAAACAAGCAAGTAATAACTAATCGTTTCTAATGCGCTGTATTTATAGTGTTTGGGGATTCTAAAACACTCGTGACGCTCTCCTTTTTCTTAATACCATGGCCAAAGGGTGGGGGTAGACAAAAAGGGTCAGTATAAAATCACTTCATGTATCCTTGTTAACTGACATTCATTGTTTTCTTTATAATGAGGTCATTTTCGGTTTCTGTGATACGCCCTTTTATCTAAAGTCTTGACGCGAACCACAGACCTGCAAGAAAGGGGTTATGGAGTGCACGTTCTGTCTGGCGGGAAATTAAGTATCCTGATGTGAACTTTCCACTTTGTGTGTAAGGAGTTTCTCAACTCCTATCATTTGACCAATTTCTCCAAAGTTTATAGAGTGAAGTTCAATTTAAGGCTACTGAAATAACCTACAAAAACACTAGAAGAGATTTGTTTTTCACTTTTAATGAAAATGAAATTGTCATAAGAAACTCTGCTATTTCCGGGAGACGCCTTATTTTAGATTGTAGTTGAACTTTAGTGGGGGAAGAAAAAAAAGAGGAAAGTGAAAGGCAAAGTCGTGAAATTTACTAATAAATCTATTCTATAAAATGTGTTAAGCAAATTTATATTAAATATTTTAGAACTGAAACGATTTGATTGTATATTAAATTTCAAAATTAAATAATCTTATGTTTTCATTTTAATTACGACATCGCTTACGACTTTTTAAAGAAAAAACTTATTTTGCAATAATTTGTTGTTTTTTTTCAATTCTGTTTTATGATGTGATGCTCTTGAATTTGCTCCAAATTATACATTAAAATCTAGACATTCAAACAATATAAGAACGAAAATAGTTCTATATCGAAGTAACGAAAATACTAAAATAAAATTAACTTGGTAAAATGAATATTATTTGTCAATATTTTCTAGAAACTTTATTTATAATATCGTGGGTGTTCTGCTCACTCGTCTGATTAGGGAAAAATAATAAAGGAAGATAAATAGAAGAAATGTTCGAGACACGTGTGGAGAACTTGTATGTTGACGAACGCTAAAGCCGGAAAGAATAGCGAATGAATTTTAATTTACAATTCCAAATATTTATTATCTATAATACGGTATTTTTATCACCTGTGGTGCTCAAGTATATATAAACAAGTATATAAACAATTAAATATTCATGTAAAAACGGCTGGTATCGGTTAAGAAAATTATATGTTGAGGAGAGAGGGTTATTTTATAATATGCAAGCTTCAATGACTATGAATTGTAAAAAACTGAGTAAACATTTTGTGTCATCATCTTTTATTCTACATATCTTTATGCAGACTTTTACACTTTGTAAATCATTTTTTTGGAGAGTATAGAATAAGATGGAAGGCAGCTAATTAACACTACACACCGATAAATTTTGAACTAATATTTACCAATGAATAGTGAGATTAACCATCATGTTATTACGTTCATACTGCTAAAAGCGCGAGCGTGTTCGATTATATGATTTTAATCTGTAGATTGCAAGTCAAGTGTTCTAACAACCGGATGTTTTACGAAAACGTTCTTTAAATCAGGTAAATAAATACAGCCCGGCATGACTAGGTGGTTAAGACACTCGTGAGGGCGTTATAATGTTACGATTAATCCCACTATTCGTTGGTAAAAGAGTAGCCAAAGAGTTAGTCGTCGGTGGTGATGACTAGCTGCCTTCCATCTAGTTTTACATTGCTGAATTAGGGACGGCTAGCGCAGATATTTCTCGTGTAGCTTTGTGCGAAATTCAAAACAACATTATATAAATAATTTAAACTTGAGTAAATTGGATACTTATAGAAAAACTTCAAAAGTCGCATACATAATTATAAGCCTTCAGTTAATTTTCATCCAGTTTTGAAAATTTTACTTTTTACACATATACTTCATTTCTTTGTTTTTATTATTAATTATATCTTTGTAAATTTATATTTAAGTTGAAACAATAAAACAACATAACTAATTAAATTTATGCTCGATTATATTTAAAATAGGCTAATAAAAATATAAATTCAAATTAAAAGCGTATTATATATACCCCATAGTGAAAAAATGTATTCAATACTCCGTGAACAGATAATTCTCTGAAATAACTTTTTTACACAAGTTATACGATTATATTGAAAAACTTGATTCAAAATAACACAATTTTAACAGTTTAATTTCCCAGGAACGATTTAATTTACTTTAAAAATACTTTTGACACATGATCCGTTATATTTTCCAAACCGATGAATTAGTTGGTTCTAAATGCCTTATGCATAGCCGAGAAAAACAAAATGAAGAAAAAAATTCCATGAGCGAATTGATTGTTACACATGATATTTGTTGTAATCTCGTGATTCTTTTTAAGTAATGTTTGAATTACCAAATAGTAAAATATTTTTGTTTTTGTTCGTAGAAGCATAAAAATAAAATTACTGTTTATAAATTTAAAGGAAAAATTTATCATAAGATATCTAGGGCAAACCAAATACAGTAGTTAAGAAATATTTCTTTCAGTGTTCATATTAGTTTTCTTGTTTGTAAATTTTCATACCATACTCAATTTATCCACTTGAGACGGCCTGGCATGGCCAGATGGTTAAGGAGCTCGACTCGTAATCCAAGAGCCGCGGTTTCGAATCCCCCGTCAAACCACACATGCTCGTCCTTTCAGCCGTGGGGGCGTTATAATGTGACGGTCAATCCCACCATTCGTTGGTAAAAATAATAGCCCAAAAATTAGCGATGGGTGTTGATGACTAGGCTGCCTTCCCTCTTACACTGCTAAATATGGGACAGCTAGCCCTCGTGCAGCTTTGCACGAAATTCAAAACAAACAATCCACTTGGGACATCAGGATTACACGTCGTGTTTTATAATATCAAGTAATTCTATGCATCCACACGTTAAAAATTACGTTTTTAATTTATTAAAAGCATGATATGTTAATTGGTTCGTCATACTTAAATAAAAGGTATCGTATAACATTTCGTTTAGTTCAAGATGTTTAGAACTATGTACACAGAAATATCGATTGCTTTATTATATTGCTTATACAAAAGTAAAATATGTTTGTTTTGCTTTTCATGTAATTGTATGATCCTTATATTTGTAAATAATTCTTTCACTAAGTGAAACCCAGCTTATCTCTGAAATGGTAAGTCTTTACGTAAGACTAACAAAGTTACATCATACAAATGATATCTATTTCGAAGAAAATCTGTGATTACACAGTAAAATTAAACAAACTGAAATAATTTCTTTCGTGGAAAAGTGATCTCTATATAACTTAATGTGAATATAAAGTGTTTATTAAATTCCTTCTACTGAGCTTCCTACAATTTTATAACAAGAAACATGGGGTTAACAACCTCTTAATAACAACCCAGTCGAAAGAAGTGCTTCCGTTTCACGCTTTCAACAAATTTATAACATTATGTTTTAGGGATTAAATAAATGGTTTTAATACAGGAAAAGACTGACCCCAAACGATGCTTACATATAAAAAAAGTTAAATGAATGCAAGGTCATCATGCTAGCAGAATGTCTGAAGAAATCCAAACAGCGTTTTGTAAATAACAATAATATATCAACAAAACTGTAAATAATAGCAATCTATAACGACTGATAAATGCTTTATTTTTAATTATCCAGAACTGAACGTAATGTATATTGAAATATATTTTGTGTAAGAGCTTCATTGCTGTTTTCAAAGACGTTAAATATGTCGAATAACTGGTTTTGTTTTTGTTTTTTAATAGATTGTTTAGGCAGAGTATTCATGATGAAACTTTGAAGAATGGACAGCAACTACGAGTTGTGGAGACACAAGTCTAGAGGACGACGTTTCGAAAGTCTTCCGCCTTCTGTCTTCATTCTACAAAGTTTCATCAGTAGCTTCTGTTATTTGGTATTTACATTTTTACAAATTCAGAATTTTTTTCTGTGTGTGATTTCAGTATTTTTAAGACAAGTTCACACGCTGAGAGACAGAGAAATGCTTCGTGTATAACCTGTGTTATTAAAAGTAAGGATTGTTTGAAAGATTTTGCTACTTGGTAACGCCCTGTACTGGGGGATCAGGAATTGCTTGTGTTTAACCGAAACGCAAAAGACTGGAAGTGTGACACCAGTTTTCGCTCGGGCCGGTTTTGAGCAGTTGTGTTTGCTTAGAATGAAAAACGATTGTGTATAGTTCGTTTATAAAGAAAATAAAACAAGCTAACTTGCAGACATGTTGTGATGAACAATTCTGAGTTTGATCTAGTATATAGAAGAATGACGAAAGTGCTCCATACTAACACAGGACTATATCTGCTGAATTACAACGCTAGAAACCCGGTTTCGATACCTGTGATAAGCAGAACACAGATCGCCTATCATGTAGCTTTGTCCTTAACCACAAACAAAGCACAACGAGAAAAATATATATAGATTCAAAAAACTTTCTTTAAATTATTGAACAAAAACAAGATATGGTTTGAATGATAAATAAATTAAGCCTCGTGGTTTATGTTATAATATCTCTATCTTTTATAACATCAATATCTTAATGTTATTTAACTTAATCATTTGTGTTATAACGAATCCTTTGCACGGTTTGTTGATAGCGATGAGACATTATTAAACTTTGATATCTTATTCATTCCTGGTACGTGAAGAACTCAAATGTTTGTATTTTTCTAGAGCATATGACTTTTATCACAAAACAAGTAAACCCGTAAAACTATATGGTAACAATATGATATATGAATATAAAGTATGATGAGTGTATCCCAATTGTTTTGTATACAAAGCGAAATAGATAATAATGGTAGCTTCAACTAAATCTAGAGAGACTTGAGTTAGGTGTAGAATATACCACATGTTATCTACGACTGATTGTACTTTCTAGTACGATCTTCAAAAAATGTTTCACGTGTGTGGTTGAAACCGAAACCAGGACACGAGACTGGCAGATTTTGAATAACAGGATCAAAGAGAGTTTTCTTCTCAAAATATTTGTGTAAGATTGTTTACCTACTTCGTCAGGATGCGGTAAATCGTACTCGGAAATAAACTTCACATTCTAGGTGTTCACTAATCGTGCTAAATGCATATAAGTAATTTTAATATACAATGTTCTTGTGGATTGAAATCTGTAAATGAGAGATGTTGATGCGAGTGAAACATATTCAGAGAGTTAATATAAGAAAAACTGATTTAATAAAATCTGATAAATTCCAGTGTTATTTTTAAGAAAAATAAAAATTCTGAAATTACGATATTAAAAATCACGTCGTAGCACCAAAACTCTATCGTGTTGGGTGTGTGTGTGTGTTTTTTGTTTTTTTTGTAGTAAACCCACATCTGTTATATCAACCAAGGGGACCCGAACCTCCTTCGTATTGGTCTTCAGTTCTTCAAGTTCTATATATATATATATATATACAATGAGGGGCAAGATTTATTACGAATGTGCTGTCTATTATATGTGAAGTATTTACTACAATTTTCACAATAGTATAAACATTATTAACATTTTAATCATGGACGTTCAAATTTCACATCATTCAACATATATATGTGTGTGTGTGTGTTTTAGTTTCAATTACAAAACGTTTTAGAAGAAGGAAATAGAAAGTTTTTACAAATAAAATATAGTTTGTAGTGCTTGTGTAATGCATAGATAAGGTTAAGTATACGTGATATGTTTGTTTATAATTAAATAAATCATATCAACAAATACGTTACATATGGTAAAGACAGAGTACGTGAAGTTTGTAGGCCTTTACTAAGCATAACCATTTATAAATAAAGTAGTTTTCAAAAATATTATAGTTCATACTGTTTTTGAATTTCATTCGATAGTTTCTTACATCTGTGCTTGTCTAATAAACCATTTTTATCGTTATTTGGAATATTACGTAAAAAGTTTCCACAAAGATAAGCAACAGTCTTTAGAACAAACTGACAATCAAAACGCGACATATATAGTGATGATTTTGTGAAATATTCTTACAAAAGCACATTCCACTGTTTTGTTTTTAAAATACCCTTACGTTAACTTGTATGGTAAACCTGAAGAACAAATGATAAAAAACGAAATTGACCCTCAAATCAAATACTTTCCACTGACTTAAGTGTTCTCATAAATTGACTAAAAACACTGGAACTAAAGAAATTGTTCTTTAAATTTTCGGATTCATAATAATGTTTGGTAATTTAAAATAATACATTGCTGCTAATATATTTGAAATTAAACGCAGTCAGTGTTACTGTAGTTTAACATGACACTTTATTAGCAATGCTACTGTAGTTTAACATGACACTTTATTAGCAATGCTACTGTAGTTTAACATGACACTTTATTAGCAATGCTACTGTAGTTTAACATGACACTTTATTAGCAATGTTACTGTAGTTTAACATGACACTTTATTAGCAATGCTACTGTAGTTTAACATGACACTTTATTAACAATGTTACTGTAGTTTAACATGACACTTTATTAGCAATGTTACTGTAGTTTATTATGTTTGCTGAGGTTGAAAAAAAACATGAAAATTTCAAAACTTAGTGATCATTTTTGGTAATAATTTTTTTTATCATAACAACTATTTTTTTTCTTTTACGAAAGAGAAAAAAATAGGACTGTTTGTGTTTGTTTTCTTATAGCAAACCCACATAAGGCTATCATCCACCGAGGGGAACTGAACCCCCTAATTTTAGCGTTGTAAATCTGTAGACATTTCACTGTACAAGCGGGAAACAAAACAATAGGAGGAAGATATATAATAAACACTAAATGATTGTCCCGGGTCAGATTCTAACAGCACAATAAGGAAGGGACACAACATGACTATGTTTTTCTTTGTTTTTTATACACACATATATATAAGTAGCTTATTGACACAGTTCGCTCCTATCAAACGGGTTGGTCGGTGACTGCTTTTGTAACGTTATTACATCACCGAAGAAAGTCGTGACACGGTGTTTTTTCTTATTATTGCTCGGCCTTTTATCTAATTATTGTCGTTAACAATAAAAACTCGTGTTTCTTCCTAGGATCATCTCAGTAAGTTCATGTGCTTTGTGTAAAAATAGTGTGATACTTGTAGAGTGAACATATAGCAAGATTATGCAATATATTCTACGTGTTAATTACCCATGATGCCCTAGATAATTCTGTTTATCTATCTTTGTTTATTTCTATATCTTGGTACTTGGTTTCCATGAAACTATCGCCAGACATATGTACATGATTATTTATACTAGTTTTATTATGGGGTACATAAAAAAATGTGTTAACAAAGGAAACTTAAATGACATTAGAAAATGAAAATGTAAAAAATTAAGAAATTAAAAAAACGAATACAGATGTTCTATAACCAGGGATTATTTTTTTGAAATCCGATTATCTCGTTTTTTAAATTACTAAGGACATTTCTGTTCAATTTAGAGAAGGTATTTATCGTTTTCTGAAGCTGAGAGAGACGAAGAAATCCAGTAGATAAAATAACGGATTTTTTTAAATCCTTTATGTTTGGAAATAACTAAGGCTGTAACAAACATGTTTTGTTTCCAAATAAAGAAACATGTATCAATGTAGTTATAAATATGATTCTGAAACATCATAACTCTTTTGTAAAAATATTCTTCTCAATGATCCGGAGGTGGCAAAATGAGCTGTGGACTGGAAGGTTCAAGGTTCGTCCCAGCGATGAGTCATTGAACGTGTTTCACACTCAGCTTTGCTCCCCTGCGGCACAACGGTAGGTCTGCAGACCTATACCACTAGAAAGTGGGTTTCGATATCCGTAATAGTTAGAGCACAAGAGGCCCATTTTTAGTTTTATGCCTAACTTCAAGTAAACTAATTAACTAAAAGGGATATTTGCATATATATTATGACGACTTAAGAAGGTCGAAAAGCTGTTTTCTGCTTTATTTTGTTAAAAGTATTAATACTTATATCAGCTGTCGTGAGATACACTTTTACTTCAAGTAGGTATCTCGTCATCACATAAAAGTGATATAGTAACCCCCTCTGTCGGATTGAGTAGCTGTATAGATATCAGGTGCTACTGACAAATTATCTTCTTTGGTCGACAGTTGAAAAATAAGGGCAGTTGTGCTTGAACCATGGTATCACTAAAATGGCCATTTAGTCCATGTTTTATACCGAAGTACTAAATATTCATTTTTAGCATTAGAAACAAATTGTAAGAATTTTAAAAAAATTCTTATAGCAGGGCATATAAAGATGTAATAAATTAATATACCTATAATATTGAAAGCTGTAATCCTAAAAAACCAACGTATATTAAATATTTTGTTCTATTTACAGAGAAGAGTTGCGAGCATAAAAAATATTTCTTGTTATAATGTGGAAATGCTACCAATAACACTATAGTAGAGATAAACAAGTCTAAAATAAACATTCAAACATTCTATAGTTATAATATTAAATAACTTACAAAAAGTTATTTGTTTGTTTTTTTAATTTTGCGCAAAGCTATACAAGGGCTATCTGCGCTAGCCGTTCCTATTTTAGAAGCGCAAGACTAAAGGGAAGACAGGTCGTGATCACCACTCAGCGTAAATTCTTGGGCAACTCTTTTACCAACGGATAGTGGGATTAACCGTTCCCACGGCTGAAAGAGCGAGCACATTTGGTGTGGCGGGGATTCGAATCCACGACCCTCAGATTGGGAGTCAAGATTGGCCTCTCATATAAGAAATAGAATTAAACTAAATTCTAAATACTCGATCATTCTATAATAATTGCAGTATATACTTCATAAGAAAAACACATTCGGCATGCTAAAAAATGACTTCCAGAGTAACAACAAAAAGTACTTTGTTTATATGGAATAAGGTAGTTTAAAGTAATGTTAAAACATGTAGAAAACCGGGAACAGCTGTAGCACATTTATTTAAACAATTACATTACATTACTGAGGACAGCATTTACCGGTAGAGGTTTAATTTTTATTCTATTATATCTGTTGTTTCATTGCGTTTTATGACTACTCTAATTTACTGACCCGGGGGCATGTTACACCAATAGCAAGGGTAGGTTGCATTACATTTCGAAACGTAAGTTGGGATGGCTGTAATACATTGGTATTTACATTAAATATATGTTAATTACTAACAAGTAATCGTGATCTGATAATGTTAACCTAATGTCTGTCCTTTCACATCACGAATCAAAATATTTAATGGTAAACAAGGACCTTGTGGAATATTGGTTTAAACAGGACAAACCCCACAGTTACAACTCCCCTTCCATCCGAGAAAAGGCTGTAATTGCGTGAGACATAGTTTAGGCATAAAATTAAAGTTTTAAGCAAATAAATTGCTTTTCGCTATCAGATATAGACGATAACTAGTTTATAATCAGCATCTAACAGCAATCTGACTGATGTATATTTGTAGTTATTTTTTTCTTGTCCATCAGTAAATACCTGGTGATCATTTATGTATAGCACTTGAAACATTTCCCCATTTAGAAACGACATAATGTCACATGACATACATTATATCCTCATTATTACCTCATGAGGTTATTACCCTCATCCGTTAATAGCTGGAGAAATTGTTCGCCTCATGATATCCTAAGATATCATTCCTCTTTCAATTGTTCACTTTTGCTTTCTAGCCATCCTACAAAAATATGATAATATATATATGTATATATATATACTTATTTGTTATGTGAAAGATTGGGAAAATATGTGGAAATAGAGAAAGTTTTAAATGTTTAGATAGCTATAAAATAGTGAGAAAACAAAGTGAACGGACTGCGTCATTGGACAACCACGTTTCCCATTCTTTGTTCATTTATTACCATGCAACATATAATCTGAATATTTATCCTACTGTTGTAGCTAGATCTATAAGAAAGTCGTGATTTAATAACATGCAAGAGAGATATTTACCGAAAATATTATGTATGTTTTGGCTAAAAATAAATTACTACTATTGTTATGAATAGTAGAAAACGATTGTTGCAGCGTTATAACGAACCCCCCTGACAAGTGTTACCTCCTGTATGAACTATCTTGTCCATTTGGTCACCAAAATCAAGCATCTTAGTTGTACTTTTAAAATGTTGTTACGTATTTTTTTAATGTTTTAAGTTCTTCGTAGATTAAACGCAACAGAAAAACACAGATAACAGCTTGTATAATTTATTACACTAAACTATTAACAAATATAACAGATATAACACAAATTATATATAATAACAGTGACAGATATTAAGTTATAACATTCGAAATTAATTACAAAACAAAATAATATTAGTTTCAAACTTCACAATTAATCACAATACAAAACGGTACTGGCCTGTATCTAATACAATGCTCTAAAATGAAAGTCTCAAATTCCAGTCTAGGGTGTGAATTTGGTCCCACGAAGAGATTCCGAAACAGTTCACAGTTCAATAAATCGCCGTCTCTCAGCTCAAGCAGTAATTCAGATGTATCGTAGAGATTGACGAAATAAAATCACAACTTCCGTAGATCTAACTTCAATCACAAATCCAAGTTGAATATTCACAGCAAACACTTAATCTTTCTCAAATAACTAAAACTGATGCCTGAATCTCACTCTTATTTTTCGAATAAAACTAATGACTGAATCTATCTTCCTTTTTCGAATAAAAACTGATGACTGAATCTCTCTCTTTTTCTTCGAATAAAAACTGATGACTCAATCTATCTCGCGTCACCGTCTTTTATACCGATAGGCCTACTTCTCGAACAATCTTGCAATTTCCATACAACTCTAGAGCAATCCGCGCGTGTCCGTTCTTGCACGAGACTACCCGTCTAGACACGAAGTCACCAGCACTCATTTATAAGCATATGATTGGTCTACTTAATTCAAGAAAGTTCTAAATGTTACCCTAAATAAATAACAAAATATTAGTTTAAACTTCGAAACAATAATATCAATATGGAAAAATGAATAATAGAAATTGAAAATTCAAACACAACACATGTTGTCGTTTACAAAATATTTACACATATACATAACAATGTCCTATATGCTTTAATGTTTCAAATAAGCATGACATACAAGGCCTGTTTTGTAACCCAACAGATACAGAGGAAATATATGAGAATAGCTCACATTTGCACCTGATACTTTAATATCAAGTGTAAATTTTACTTACGTAACAGAAATGTGTTGTTTTTCTTGATAACTTGTTGATTTCTTTTTCACAAAGTGAAAATGGACATTCATGAGTACACCAGCCATCAAGAAATATTTCTACCATTTGTATATTTGCCTAGGGTACAACTAATCTTTTCTGTATTGCATAAAGATTTGGACGTATAATGGTATTGACAGTATTTACTAAATGTAAAACTTTATTCTTACTAAGATAAAGACAGAACGTGCATTAGTACAATGACTTATGTACACTAGAATAATTACAGAATTACACTAAAAATTTGGTTTCGGTATCGTAGTGGACACAGAACACATAGCCCGTGGTGTAGCTAAATAGGATTAATTGTCTTCTGCATTCGATTAAGCTGTTGTTGTTGTTGAAACACAGCTTGTTGAAAAAGGCTTAAGGAGATCTCTAATAGTATATTTGCTATTATGAGGGTTATATGTGATAAACTAAGGTTGTTGTTTTTTTTACAATATGTGAAGCATATATTTTTTGAGCGAATATGTGCTAATTTGATATTTAGTTTGGAGGATTTATTTATCAAAATTATCATGAAAACTTATTATATTAGAATTGACCTACATTATTAAAGACATTTCGTATTTGTAAGAGAAAACGATGTAATTATACGGATGTTTAAATAAAGTCTTAGCAACGAGTTCGTCACACTCAATGGTGTGACTACTGAACCTGAATGCAATTTATAAGAACAGTGTTCTAGATATTTGTTGTTTTTTGTTATACATTCTCGATGGAATTTGTAAAAAAATATTCTGTCAATGCAAACGAAATCATATATCTATATGTAAAGGTAGGTTTTCATGGTAAAGCTTCAGCAGACCAAAGACACAAAATTCTATCGGAGATACATACGTAGGAGGACATAACAGATATGAGGTTAAACGGATTTTCACTGTGACTTCAGTTTGTATGTTCATCTTTTTCATGGACCGAAAACATGCAAGTCTATGTCAGATTCAATTTCGTATTAACTATATTATTAAGGGTAAAAAAAAAAGATATTTTGATTGTTTTGGTTTTTGTATTTTGAGCGAAGCTACTCGAGAGCCATCTGCGCTAGCCGTCCCTAATTTTGCACTGTAAGACTAGAAGGAAAGCAGCTAGTCATCACCCACCGCCAACTCTTGGGCTACTCTTTTACCAACGAAGAGTGGGATTGTCTGTCACATTATAACGCCCCTATGGCTGAAAGGGCGAGCATGTTTGGTGCGATGGGGATGTGAACCCGTGACTCTCAGTTTACGAGTCGCACGCCTCAACCCACCTGGCTATGCTGGGCCAAGATATATTGAGCTAAACGTAATGATCCTTCGGTTCGATGGCTATTCTTTTATAACTTTCATCTTGTTGTTTAGATTTTATTAGTGAATTCTGATTTCAGAATGTCCGAAACAGCCTACAAGGTTTAGGTTTACAATACGAGTACTCAAATTCACCGCCTTCAACGTTTTCTGTATTTTGGTTCGATATTGTTAACGTTTACTCTGTATGAGTATTTTTTATCCAAGAGTTAGGGATATATTTTTCTCTTCCTATAAGTTTATCCGTGACGTCGCGGCACACGTCATTGTTTCTGACTAATACAAATCATTCAAAAAGTATTATTAAGCTTCTGTGTATTAATCCACGTTAGGCTTAGCAACACCAAGTGACTTATGTACCAAAATACTTTAAAAGAACTCTTAATATGGCCTAACGCGTTAAGGCGTGGGCTTCGTAATCTGAGGGTCGCAAGTTCGCGCCCGAGTCGCGCCAAACATGCTCGCCCTCCCAGCCGTGGGGGCGTTATAACGTGACGGTCAATCCCACTTTTCATTGGTAAAAGAGTAGCCCAAGAGTTGGCGGTGGGTGGTGATGACTAGCTGCCTTCCCTCTAGTCTTACACTGCTAAATTAGGGACGGCTAGCGCAGATGGCCCTCGAGTAGCTTTGCGCGAATTTCCAAAAACAAACAAACAAACAAGAACTCTTAATATTAGTCACGCATGCCTGTTGAGGTATGGTGTTTCAAATAAAGGTATTAACCAGCCTTTGATAAAATATATATGTATCTACAGGTTATAACTAAAGTTGTGTATTATGAACGTGGTTGTAAGAATTACACATAAACTGGTTTAACAGCTTTCCTATAAAACAGGTATTTCCCATTCGTTTAAGTATTACGGTTATTTTAAAATTTGCATACGATTATTGGGTCTTAATTTAATCTCTTAAGGTGTTTCAAAGTTTACTGTAAACACTTAAAGCAATTAGTTTATGAAACTGCTAAATTAGGGACGGCTAGCATAGATAGCCCTCGAGTAGCTTTGTGCGAAATTCCAAAACAAACAAACAAGAAAAAATGTGAAGTTTAAAGAACGATAAGTTTCGATGGGTCAAAGGTTTTGAAAAAGGTTAAAGACTGCATATGTGAGTCCTTGAATTATGTGTAGATACCAGGAGATTGAAAGTTAACTTATATAATTCCTCCTTTTCAAGGAAGGTGATTAAAATTGTCCCAATAATTATACACCCATAGACTTTTATCAGTTTTGAGAAACGTTTTGGAAAATTTATTGAAAGATTATTTGCAACGTCATTTAACAAAGTTTCGAATTTTATTGGATAGTCATTATGTTTTTAGTAAGAGAATACCTTACCTTACAAATTTTTTAATGTTCTTTGGAAAGATTGCTCTTTATGTACGTGAGGGTAAAGGCGTAGATTTGGTTTATCTGGATTTTCAAAAAACATTTGACAAGTTGCCACATAAAAGGCCTGTACAAAATTGCCTCCCTAAATGTGGGTGATAAGTTGGCAAATTCGATAAAGTAGAAAGTTGTTACGAATGAAGTTCAGTCAAAGTCAGGAATTTTAATCTTTTTTATTTATATCAATAGCATAGATGAAGGAACTGTCATTACATTACTTAAATTTGCAAGTAATATTAACGTTTTAGGAAGAGGATACTGGTGATTTACAAAATAATTTAGATAATTTTTGAGAAAGGCAAATAAATTTCAAATGGTTTTAATAATAATAAGGAATGATCTTAACAATGTTCTGAAAGAAAGGGGTCTTGACGTAATATTGAATCACTCTCTGAAGCCTTGCAAAAAGTGTGCTGTTGATAGGAGTATGGCATAGGAGTTTTGATAGTATCTACATAAATATTGAATACAAGTCTTAAAGAGCTTATAATTTCTTTGTACATGTCACTAATTAAGCTGCATTTGGAATATTTTTTCACTCTTAGGCTTCTTACCACAGGAAAGACATTGAATTGTTGGAAAGGGTTCAGAAAAGGGGTTGCTAGAATGGTTCCTGGGATGGAGGGGTTTTCATTTTAGAAGCTGAAACATCTAAAAGTATTATTTAAAAAAAGAAGAGTTAAAGGAGATCTAATTGAGGTATTTAAATTTATATTGAGGGAATTGATAGTGTTGACACATCTTTTTTTCATATTTAACAATGAGAATAGTAAGACTAGGATACAAAGGTATAGATTTTGATGTGATACGAGTCATCTTCAGGTAATACAGTTTTCTGTATTAAAGATAGTAAAGTGGTTGGCCTCTGAAATGTGTTGCGTTTGGATGTTGTAAAGGTAGTAAATTTAATTCAGTTTAAGGAAAAGCTTGATAAGTATATGAATTATAAAGGCTGGAGTTAAGTTTGTTTGTTTAATTAATTTAGTTTAGAACGAGATGGACCAATCAACCCCATGTTGTCTTAAAACGTCACATTATCTCCTCTCTTCTCAAACTGCAACCTTGTTTTATTGGCTGCCATACTGTATTTTTAATAGACAAATCAAATAGTTAAAGCTGAATGTAAAGTGTACTAATAGTCATATTGGACTGGTTAGTAACTGAGTTTTAATATATCATGTGTAATAGAATTGAGATATGAATGTTTGTGGTGGCCATCTTTCTTTTTTGATACATTCAAACATCCTTAAACACCCGTGAGCCCCTAACTGTGAGGTTAATGTATGATTCAATTCAATAAATACTAAAGTCTAAGGTATCGAAACTTCTTTTTATCCTTCCTGAGAGGATGATATGACAACAACATGTTGTGAAACATTCTTATAAAATACATTACATATATTGTATATAGAATCCTTTGTTTATCAGTTATAGTTTAATTTGATAGCAGCATGTTGTAAACAGGAGCTTTTCATTCATTACAAGTTAACTTGGGAACCACGTAATTCTTGGACATCCTCTTTAGTCATTCATTAAAGCTGATAAAATAACCTATTTTTCGTTCATAATAGATTTTGTTTATTTTTATCGCTGAGTTTCGCGTAAAGCTATTCGAGGACTATCCATGCTCGCCATCCTTAATTTTGAAGTGATAGAGTAGAAAGAAGGCAACTAGTGAACACCATCTACCATCTTGAGCTAATCTTAACTAACTAATAGTGGAATTGGTGGGTGTATTATAATGATCTCACGAGTGAAAAGGAGAACGTGTTTGACCACAAATGTGAGTTGAACATTATAACCACCAAACCCATCATAATAGTTTAAAGTAACGCATTGTGAAGTAAACTTGTTTTCAATTCACTATAAATTAAAACTTACACTAACAAGTTTAAAGATATTACTTTGTTAATTTATGACAGGTTAAATCAATAGTATTATGCAGGGACCAATAGGAAAATGTTTTAAAACAAGTTTTTTTTTAATTTTCTTTTAGGTTAAACTATTCGTAACATAATTCATGGGAACCTCCTCTTTTTCGATTCGTTTCAGGTTAAAGTTATCGCAACGTGTTGAAAAACAACCTTATTTTCAGGTTATGTTCGCTGCAACATGTTGTCAACAAAACCAGATAACATCATAGCTTTGTTTTTCGTTTCAGGAGGAATAAATGTTTCTACAAAACTTACGATTTTAAAGCCAAAATTACTCTTCTAAAAACCGTGATATATATCCTGGTTACATTTATGCCTTTCTTCAAGCCTGCCATGGCTAGATGGTTAAGGCACTTGACTCGTCATTTGAGAGTTCAGGTTCGAATCCCCATCACACCAAACATGCTTGCCCTTTCAGCCATGGGGCTGTTATAATGTGACCTGTCAATCGCACTATTCGTTGGTAAAAGAGTAGCCCAAGAGCTAGCGGTTGGTGATGATGCTTTCCCTGTAGTCTTACACTGCTAAATTAGGGACGGCTAACGCAGATAGCCCTCGTGTAGCTTTGCGCGAAATTAAAAACAAACAAACCTTTCTTCAAATAAGGCCCCCCAGTGGCTCAGTGGTATGTCTCCGGACTTACACGCTAAAATCCGGGTTTCGATACCCGTGGTGGGCAGAGCACAGATAGCCCATTGTGTAGCTTTGTGCTTAATTCAAAACAACAACAACTTCACATAAGAAAAACATTTTGACTTTAACGATTTTATTCTTTTTGTATTTGTTCCTAATACCATTGTCATTTTCAGGTTAACTACTATAATTTTTCCATGTATTGGTTTTAACTTGCATTTCTCGTCATAACTGTGAAACTAACCTTAAGATAATTCAACGCCCGATTTATTTTGCTTGTTTCTTGTTATGCCCAACAAGCTACGACAGTTTTATTTCTTTAACAGGGTGATTTACCTTTCTAACTGGTTGACTTCATATATATCTTAGAGGTAGTAAATTTAATTAATTTTAGGAAATAATTTAATAAATATATGAATGATAACGGCTGGCCTTAATTTTTTTTGTAACAATGTTACTGTGTTTTTTATGTACTGAGACCCAGTCACACGGCTGGAGTCCCATTCAATTTGGTAAAAGTCTTTTACGTTAAAATGATTCTTAATAAAATTAATTAATCTCTTAAATTTATTTATAGAACTAATTTTGACACTAATACACCTCTTTTTGAGTTAAAACTCGAACTACAAACGTAATAACTAGTCTTTAAATATGTATGATGTGTAGAGCTAAAACTGAATATTATTGTTCTAAAACATTTTTTCTAGAGTATATCATTCTGATTTTGTCTGTACATGAGATTTTCTTCCGTGAATATGAACATTTTGTTTTTTACATATGAGATTTTATCCACTGGGTAACTTTGTGTTTAAAACAACCAACTTACTTTATTTACTTATGAGTTGTTTTTTTTGAGTTTTTTTCATTCCAGAATCTGTTGTTTGCTTGTTTTGGAATTTCGCACAAAGCTACTCGAGGGCTATCTGTGCTAGCCGTCCCTAATTTAGCAGTGTAAGACTAGTGGGAAGGCAGCTAGTCATCACCACCCACCGCCAACTCTTAAGCTATTCTTTTACCAACGAATAGTGGGAGTGACCGTCACATTATAACGCTCCCACGGCTGAAAGAGCGAGCATGTTTGGCGCGACCCCCAGATAACGAGTCGCACGCCTTAACGCGCTTGGCCAATGCGGGCCATGCATTCCAGAATCACGTTCTTACCTTCTTCGTGTCATATCACCAATGTTAGCTAGACGTTGGAGAAATTGTGCAGTTCAGGGTAAATATATATATTCGAAAAAGTAGTTTAAATAGTGTGAAAGATATATTTAAAAATAAAATTTTAACCAAAAGTTTATTGTTTTATTTTGGTTGGTTTTGAATTTCGCACAAAGCAACACAAGGGCTACCCATCTATAATTTTGCAGTGTAAGACAAGAGGGAAGGCAGCTTGTCATCACTGCCAACTGCTAACTCTTGGCTACTCTTTTACCAACGAATAGTGTGACTGACTGTAATATTATAACGTCCCCACGGCTGAAAAGGCGAGTATGTTTGGTACGACGGGGCTAGCCAAAAGAAAACTTATAAAGGAATAGAAAATATTGTAAAGTATTTTTTATAAACTTAAACCATTTTTGAATACGTTTTCATGTTATTAAAAAGTTAACATCTCGGAAACTTCTGTAAATAGTTAAGATATATAAAAATACTCAAACGGTCACAATTGTTTTGTGCAGAATTGAAAATATTTATTCCAACCAACAGTCTTAAAAGGCACTCTGTACGTTTCGATGTCGATTCACTTCCTCCTCAGGTGTGAACATTTGCATGTTTTGAAAATGCAGAGTTTTCAGATATGGTTTTAACATTTTTCTTATGTTCATTTATTTTGAATTTCATTTAGCTTGACCAATGTATATTCAACCACATTCACTTTTCAAATACTCGATTTTCGACTACATTTATATAAAAGATTATATTTTATAGTTGTACATTTTGAAAAAAATATGTATGCATTTAATTAAGGTTAATTGTGTTTAGCTGGAAAGTGGTATTATAAATTATCGGGAAAATTACTTCCTGGTAAAGAGACCTTTAAAGTTAGTCACGAAATCAGGAAAAAATAGTACAAAGAGCGAAATAGCTGAATTCAAAAATTGGAAACTTGTATGTGATTTGGTTAGATCTATAATACCCGAAAAGTGAAGAGGATATTAACTTGAAGGATTAAATTATCGAAGTGCAAAAAAGTTTGAGGGTATGTATACGTATACATGCTTAAATATATTGTTATACAGAATATTCAAAAATCTTATTCTTTCTCTACAATGAACAAATTGTCGTTTTTGTCAAAATCGAATTCCAAAAATTAGCGTCGGAAATCCGTAAACTTACCACTGACCCGGTAGGAAATACAATGAACAAAAAATATTTTCCATCTAATGATTGGCTAGTTTTCAGGTACTACATGTTAATGAGTATTTTAAGAAGATTCTTTATTTTTATTTTAAAGAGCTAATTTTACATTTATCACCCTTTGAAGTTGACATTCCAAATTAATAATATGACTTTATTATGCTTCAATGTTCGGGTTAAAATAGCATGTAAGAAACAAAAATACAAGTGGGTTAACTGCTTTAGATTTGGTTCACCGGATCGCACCTTTGATGGCAGCTTTGGAGGTGGTGTTGCTTGACTACCGCATGATCTGGGTCATCTTATATAATGTATTTATATAAACATAACTGCATTTCTGTATAACAAGGTGAGGGGTGTTTATGAAGTTTCTTTAGTTTTATGTATCAGCTATTTGAATCCGTTTGATAATCATGCATATACTAAACCAGCAAAATCTTGTACAAGTTTCTCACATCTTGCTATTTTAATACATTGTTGGCCAAAATCTTAGGGGTAATGAACATAAAAAAAAAATATGCAATTTGCGTTGTTAGACTCAACCACTTATTTGAGTGGAGCTTCGAAAGATAAAAATAAGAAAAGGGAAAATAAAAATGAAAAACTTTTTTGGCATTTAATAGAGAAAATGTGAACACTATGAAATTAGCCTAAATACCAGCTTGTCAAAAGTTTAAGACCATACTCAAACAAAGCGTTAATCAGTAAACACGTAACAAAATTTAGTCATTTGTGTTCAATCATTAGCGTTGTCAACATCTCTCACTTACATCTCCTGTGTTACATTGGGTAAAAACATGGCAAAGGCTAAAAAGTTGACAGAGTTTAAACATGGCTCCAAAAGCAAGGCCTCTCTCGACGTGCCATCGCTGGTGAGATTGGGCGTAGTAAAACTGCTCTTGCAAATTTCTTAAAAGACCCTCAGGGATACGGAACAAGAATTTTAAGTAGTCGGCCCAAGACAATTTCGCCGGCGTTGAGCAGAAAGATTCAACGGGTTGTCCGGCAAGGCACCAGCCAACTGTCGAACCACATTAAGGCCCTTATGGACGCAGAATGCAGCTCAAGAACAATAAGACGGTATCTACGAGAGAAAGGCTTTAAAAACCGTAAACGTTTTCAAAGGCCACGCCTCCTTCCACACCACAAAACAGCTCGGTTAAACTTTGCTGAGAAGCACCAAACATGAAACGTAGATTTTGTTCTCTGATAAGAAAAAATTAACCTGGATGATCCAGATGGCTTCCAACGTTACTGGCACGAGGAGGATATCTCACACGAGATATTTTCTATACGACATAGTAGAGGAGGTTCCATCATGATCTGGGGTGCTTTCTCCTTCTATGGAACAATGGGGCTTCAAACAGCAGCTGGCTACACTAGCATGTTGAAGAAAGCATCCTTATTGACTGAAGGCTCTTACTTGTGTGGAAATGACTGGATCTTTCAGCAGGACAATGCTGCAATTCACAATGCCCGTAGGACAAAGGAATTGTTCATGGCGAATAACGTGATTCTTTTTGACCAATCAGCGTGTTCGTCCGAATTGAACCCCAGTTTGGGGGTGGATGGCAAGGGAAGTCGATAGAAATGGATGCCAATTCCAAACAGTGCCTTGTCTTCGTGAACCCATCTTCACCACTTGGAATAACATTCCAATCAGCCTTCTGCAAATGCTTATAGCAACCATACCAACGAATGTTTGCAATTACTCGCTATGACGGCCGTGCTACTCACTACTGAGACCTCTTGTTGAGCATTTCCTACCCTGTTTAGGACTTCTTTTTGGTATGGTGTTAAACTTTTGACCAGCTAGTATTTAGGCTAATTTTATAGTGTTTACATTTTCCCTATTAAATCCTAAAGAGTTTTTTATTTTTATTTTCATCTTTCAAAGCTCTACTCAAATAAGTGGTTGAATCTAACAACGCAAAATGCATATTTTTTTATGTTCATTGACCTTAAAATTTTGGCCAGCAGTGTATACTGTTTCTGTACGTTTAGTTATCGCTTCAGTCAAAAATAAACAATTTTACAAAATTTTGAAGCCATAAATAAGTAAATAAATGAGCACGTAGAAGGTATTGGTGAAATATTTTCATCGGACATTAATATAGTTTCTTGTAGATGTTATTCCAAAGACGTGTATGCTATTTGATTTGCTACATGTTTGCTATTTGTACGGTAACCACGTGTGAAAATAAATTTTATTTATAATTAATAGTTAGTTTACATTGTTGTAGTTTCAACCTTGTACAAATTATGTTACGAAACTTAGTATATATAATTTTACTGTTGTTAAGTTTTTTATGTACTTTAGCTCTAATATTGCTAAACTTGAATACATTCAAAGTTTATTGCTAATTATCGTTTGATGTTTCTATGGTAAGTTTACGGACTTACAACGCTATAATCCATGGTTCGATTCCTTGTAGAGGACTGAATGTAGATAGCTCGTTGTATAACGTTGTGCTAAAAAACTAACAAACACAACAACTCCATTGTTATGTGAACATATTCAAGCTTGGGTATATTGAAAATTCATTTATTTACTTTATTGTATTCAGCTTTCTGTAATGAACTTAATTGTATTAAAGCTTCGTTTCTTGACTACACTCTGTTAAGCCTTCACTTATGAACTTGGTTACATTGAAGCTTCATTTGTTGACTTCATTGTATTCAACTTTCATTAATGGACATGAACATAGTTAGTCTCTATTATCTTAATTATTGTAAAGTTCCATTTTATTTCTTCAAAAACTGTATGTGATACAGCTAGAACAATTTTAGTCTATATTTTTTCTAAAATAAAAATTGCAAAACGTTTAATTTGGAAAGTATTATGTTTATAATTTCAAAACAATACGTGAAACTGGCCATCTATACAGGTGTTTAAACCATTAAAGTATTTAAGATATTTTAAATAAATATGGATATAATCTCTATTCATACCAAAAGCAAATTAACAATAAAAAAATTATGCGTATCAACATAACTATCTCAAGAAACTGATTACAGAAATCGGATTTTTTCTAAATTATTTTTTGTAAACTTCTATGTAACATAAAATTATTGAGTGTTGAGAACCAACCGTTTTCTTTTTTTTTCATGATTTCCCACTGAGATAATGATCTGAACAAGACGTGAGTGGTGCTGCTTTATTTTACATTATTGTCCCCCGTTAGTACAGTGATATGTCTCCGGCTTTATAAGGCTAAACTCAGGGGTTCAATTCCCTTCGGTAGCCTGCTGTGGCTTTGCTCTGAGAAAACACACGCTTATTTTTCATTATTATGCCATTTCATAACGATTTTTTGCTTTGATCTATCATTCCAGTTTTTCATGTTATATATATATATATATATATTTGTGTGTACCGTATTTTCCGCCTAATAAGCCGAATTTCTGGCCTTAAATTTTGGACCTGACTTTTGGGGGTCAGCTTATTGGCCGATCACCAGCTTTGGACCAAAAAGCTGTTGGTTGCCTTAAAGTCTCTTGAATTTTCTTTATTTCGACCAGCCCACTTTAGTGCAAAATTACGGATCTGGGCACGCGTGACAGTCAGGCCACTCTGCCGGTTTTCATTCACCAATGTCGCTACATCTTGATTTTTCTGGTTACATTTACTTGTTTTCGACATTTCTTTTAGCACACATTCTGCTTTCTTCCATTCACGGACCTGTTTTTCATTCACACAGTAATGGCAAGCGGCATTCACATTTGAGGTTTTTAAGGCTAGCTCTATTACTTTCAGTTTAAAAGCAGCATCATAACGCATTCTTTTTTTGCAGGTGTAGACATCTTTGGCTTTTGACGGTACAATGATAAACTCCCACTACATACCCCTGGTATTTATACCCTGGGTTAGTGATATTAATTACAGAGTAAAAATTCTGGAATTTCATTGGTTACCTAATTACAGTGAGTGGAGCCAATAATGAATGACATATTGATTCCATCTTTGTCTCAATACGACACGTTCTGCTTTACTACAGAACGCCAATGATCACACACAACATGCATGCTGACGCTGAAACGAGACTAAGGAATCATTTTGAGAAAACTTGTCAATTCTTAAAAATGGCCTCGGCTTATTGGGCGGTGATAAGCAAAAACCCTCATTTTCAGAGCTGAAAATTGGCCTCGGCTTTTCCGGTGATTCGGCTTATTAACCGGAAAATACCGTATCCATCCACAACGCGCTGTTACTCTCAGTTGTTTCGTTATACCTGTTGCTCGTTAAGGAATAATAAATATTGGGAGTAACTCTTGTTTATTTGTTCTGCTAGTTGTTACCCATATTACCTTGTTATTTTTATCTGTTTTATCCTACTAGATTTACACTGAATAATATATGTATGTACATATTTTTCTTCCACTAATGCTTTACTTGTTCTATTTATTTAAATAGATATGCAGTTTAATAGTTCTATTATATATGTATGTTACAGGTAGCTTTTGGTATAATTTCTCGTGATGTTAGTTTTGCTTAAGGTTATTTGTTTGTTTGTAAAGTGTTGGAGTTTACAATATTTCCAGTTCATTTTGTGTGTTAAATCGCTATTCTTGAGTTGAATGAGGGAAACTCAACCCAGTTCAACAGATTCAAAGAGAAGTGGGGCACCTGAAGGGAGTAGTAACGTTCAACCTATGAGCAACAGAAAGGCGTTTCTCACTTTAATTGTAAACTTGTAAATGCTGTTCTTGTATTTATGAATAGTTTCATTGTGCTTTGTTTACAGGTCCTATTTTAATTGACAATAATGAATTACAAATTTCAGTCATTTTGATACATGTGTTTCTGTTGAAATACATCCTCGTACAAAACTTTATGCTTTCAAGTATTTATAAATATAAAAAGTCTCAATCTTTACTGATTTGGGTGCAAAATCGAGATTGGGTGTTAATACTATACTGTCAAAAAAAAAAGATGACGTGGCAACAGATGATATGGCACCAAATAAATACACTTCAAATCTATATTAGTTAGCACCGATTAAACCAGAACGATTGTGACACATACCACATTTCTCATAAAAAACAACAACATCATTACAAGTACACATGTTGTGTATTGTATTTGTAGCCAATCTTGTATTAGGTCTATGAGGTACTATTTTCTATGATATTTGTAAAAACATTATACAGTTCTATGTTCAGAACGTTCTTCAAGCAGGTTGAAGGACTACATAAGCAGTCTTGGGATTGTTTACTATGGAATGAAGTATAAACTCTACTAGTACTCGTTTTATTCCACATCTCGCCCTAAAGTTGAAAGTCGGGGTACACGTATGTCGTGTATAGTTATTATCCAAGAATTGGGAAAATGAATTACAGATCAAATGGAAAAAAAGTTACGAACCAGAAATGATGTTAACCAAGTTGAAGAATAGTCAGAACAAGGAAGTGGCGCTTCATTTGCATCAGATTGCAAGAACCTGAAGATGAAACACCGTTGTAAAGATTGCAGTGAAGACATGGTCAAGTTGCTGATGATGTGGTTTCAGTTCCACAACTGCTCTTTAAAAGTGTCGTAAAGGTAGCTGTTTGTTTGCATTACTAGTTCTATGTTGTTAATTTCTTATATATATATATATAACGAATTCAACACAGTACCATCGCTTTTAGACCGATGATGTAAGTAAGGTGAAAATCGACAAAATTTATCTTGTTTGTGTTGCTCGCTAATTAGATAAGTGTATTGATATTTATTGATTTTATAATCTGATTATTTGGAATGATGAACAAGAACAAGTTACCTTGTTTTGAAACGTTATTTACCACGTACGATAAACAGAGAAGTAAACAAGTGTAGCATAATTTAATAGTTACAAAAGAGAGGATCTGAACCATATTGATTCTTTTATACGTATTTTCCTAATCTAAATATTTAGGAAGAATGTAGCTTGTTACGAAAAAACCTTCGTCTACGTTTTCCCATTGATATTAGTGCTAATACTATTCATTTTTAGCACTTGTACAATATGACTCTTCAGTTGGCTATCAAGATGTCTTGCAGTATCAGGCTTTTTTTTTCTGACGTATGATGCACGAGTAATATTACATCATCATCTTATTTAGGCTGTATTTAAAAAGGTGACGCGATTATAAAATGAAATAAAAGCTTGGCTCAGGTTCAGGGTGTGCAAGCACATAACTGATGTGTTCTGAAACATAAAATCAAAATTTAATAAATTATATTACTTTTCCTCAACTTCATTAACTTTAATCTGTATAAACCATTTAAAATGCTCAGTGTAAAAGGTATTGATATTTTGAATATGTTTAATTCAATAAAGTTAACATATTTTTATTTATTTTCAATTTTTCTCTCATAATTCATCGTAATATATTTACCTGATTATATTGTGTAAGTATGAAATGAATAATTCCCTCGAAAAAATTATTTTTTTAAGTTATTGGTTTGACTTGTAAACAAATAGACTGACAGATGGGGCCCGGCATGGCCAGGTGGTTAAGGCACTCGACTCGTAATATGAGGATCGCGGGTTCGAATCCCCGTCGCACTAAAACATGCTCGCCCTTTCAGCCTGAGGGCGTTATAATGTGACGGTAAATCCCACTCTTCGTTGGTAAAAGAATAGCCCAAGAGTTGGCGGTAGGTTGTAATAATTAGCTGCCTTCCTTCTAATCTTACACTACTAAATTAGGGACGGCTAACACAGATAGCCGTTGTGTAGCTTTGCACGTAATTGAAAAACAAATAAGCAAACTTTACAAATATGCCTCTAAACGAAACCATTGATATTTGTATATTAGAGCTTTCACGTAATATTTAAGGCTACGTTGAACCTTACAACCAATAATTTACATTTCCTATTCAGCAGTACCATGTTTTAACAAATAGATGGCGTTGCGATCGGCTTTCCGCTGGGTCCAACATTCGCTAATGTGTTTCTTTCGACATCTTCCCTGCTAACTTTAGACTTATCCTTTACAGGAGGTGTGTGGATGACAGATACATTCTTTTTTAATGAACATCACTGCTCAAAATTGTAGTGTACCTAAACCCTAAACAGACTGCTATTAAATACACGTGGGAGGTTAAAAATAACAATAATAAACCATTTTAGGTATCGAAATTAACCGAAACACTAGGGATTCTATAAAAATACTAGACTTTGCACAATTCAATAGCTTTGTCCCTTTCATGTACAAATTAATTATTGTAATAGCTGTAATCTGCGAAACATTTACGGTAGTTTTCATGCCCTTATCTTGAATTTTGAATATTGTATCATTTTAACACACTTCTTTTAAGCTATGCTTTCTTGAAAGCGTTGTGTTTGACTGATAAATCTTGGTCTATTTGAAAAAAACCTTTTCGCAGTAAGATAAAATCACTCATGTACAAGTGACTTTATTTAATAAAACAATATGTAAAGTAAAAGTAAAATCATGATATCTATAATGGTGCACAGAGTACGGTACTGTTATCAGCGTTAATGTATTGCACGGTTTTACGAGTTGAAACAAAGATCAAAAACAGTAGTTAAAAAAGTACCTAAAAGCTTTTTATAGCAGTCTATGAAACGATCATAAGCTAAATTATTTCAAAATAAAGTATATCTAAAGTTGTAATGAAGACAAACTTAGCTGAATATGCATAAACATCTGAATGCTTGTTTACTGATTTACAAAGATGTGGTTTAGAACAAACTGCGCATGCGGATCTTAGACATAAGTAAGTCAAAAAAGCTCATAGATATTGTATTATTGTGATGTTTTTTTGGGGGGAGAGGATTACATGTACATTAAGGGTTTGTGTGAAACACTTTCCAAACAAAAAAACTAAAATTGAAATTGAAGCTAGTCTTCAAGTGATGATAATGACATTGTGCCATCGTGTACCGTACTCATTCTATTAAAACGTTTTACAAATAAAAAGACAGGTAAAGTGGTTCTGAATTGAAAAGTTACAAGCAATACGAATTCTTCGGACAAAGGTCTTTCTAAAAATGTGAAATTTTCAGCGTTTGATCGAGAAATTTACGAGAAACGTTTCAGACAGACAAACACAACCATGTTATTCATGTAAATGCTTATTAAAAATAGCTTACAACCTGTGTTCCACGTATTTGAATTATCTCTCAAAAAATTATTTTGAACATGATACTCCAAACTGTAACCGCTACCCACATTATTTAATCAAAAAAACATTACCAGTACCTACCTAGCTAAGAAATACGTAGACTGACAATCGTACCCAAACTTATTATACTCTTTAAATGAGTCTTTAATTTTTAAAAGTCAAATTGAACGCATACTTTATAGTTAATACCCCACAAAATAATCTTAAATTAGGTTTTAAATCTATATCATGTGCAGATAATGTTTTGCGTACTAGCGTCCTACTCTCAATTTCTCATTGTTCTTGGCGTGTAGATCATTTAGAAACTAGAGTCAATAAATATGATAATTTTTATGAAAATGCAAAATAAAAAGTGATGCCAATAGCCCCATGTTTTTTCTGTGCTCCAGCAAAGTGAAGAAACAAGACAAGAACTTATTTAACTTTTCAGCTTTCAATATCCTCTGCAGGACCACCACTGACTTGTAATTATTGGTTAGAGAAATAATCTATATCATACAGCATTAAACAACCCTGAATAACATGCAGCCTTCATTTAAATTGCATATTATTTAATATCCACATAATTTTTGTTGTTATTGCTCATGTCTCTATTTGTTTTAGTTTTTGGTTAAATTAGTAAATTATTTTGGATTTAGTAATTATTAATACTTTTGCCTTAGTTACGGAAGATGAAATTTGTTGAATTCCAAAACCGTTCATTTGTGTTCCTTTTGCTATGAACATAATGATTCTCTCATAAGTGTCGTATCTTTTTTTATCGACTACTTCATAACATTTTTAAGGTATGAAGTAAAATCTCAAATTCAAATAGCAGTGATATCAGATATACTTAAATAAGTTTGCCTTTTCTGTAACAAGGAACATAAAAAATCTTAACCTTCCGTTCGAAATTATGACCAGAGTGAGAGATGTGTGGACACCCATGTATCTAGTTGATAATTCATTACACACTGCACAGTTTCTTGACTATTGAGGTTTTGAACAAGTTTGGGCAAGACTTGGCAATAAACAGGTCAAATAATAAGATAAAATAAATATGTTGTATCATTTGTTTGTTTGTTTTGGAATTTCGCACAAAGCTACTCGAGGGCTATCTGTGCTAGCCGTCCCTAATTTAGCAGTGTAAGACTAGTGGGAAGGCAGCTAGTCATCACCACCCACCGCCAACTCTTGAGGTACTCTTTTACCAACGAACAGTTGGATTGACCGTAACATTATAACGCCCCCACGGCTGTGAGGGCGAGCATGTTTGACGCGACGCGAATGTGAAACCGCGACCCTCAGATTACGAATCGCACACCTTAACGCGCTTGGCCATGCCGGACCTATGTTGTATCATACGAATATTATTCCAAAAAAATATAGTGAAGAGCGCAAAAATATTTTCCAGTTCAAATAGTTACGTGCTTGCAAAACGTGTGCCCAACTTGAGAAAAAGTGTGTTACAATTATGGAAACCTTTGTACGAACTGGCTACTCCATTAACTTATGACATCTTAAAAAACAGTGCAAACAGAAACCACTTATGTTTTGTTGTTTTTCTTTCAAATTTAGTAGGCACGTTTTGAAAATATTAATAATCTTAACTCTTCTGTATAAAGCATGTCTGAAAGCAGCATATGATGGCACAATGTTTGTTATAATACCGGTAGCAAAAAAAGACTCTCTGGAATCATCCTCCATTTTGGTCATAACTCCCGATAGCTTAGTGCAACATTTTAAACTTTGCACAAAAATTGTCATGATATAACTATCATGAGAATGCAGATACGCTATATAGTTTTGGAAAACTGCATAAAACATTTGTAATATGTAGTTAAAATATTACCACTGCTAAATGGCATTGAAATAAATTTCAGAAATGTTTCAAATGTCTCAGAGACCATTCCTAAAGAAGTAAATTGGAGGAGCTATTTCTTGAAGGATATTTTTTGTACTGCAGTTCAGTATTGAAGAAAGAATTCTAAGTCTTAAATTTGGTTAACAAATTATGTCAGACGAAAAGTCAAATCATCTTCAAGATGATTCATGTCAAAGGAACCAAGAGATCCAGAAGTGTTCATTGGGACTAACATACTAGTTCCTGTATTTTTCAATAGTTTCCTAACAGCACGACATTATAAATGTTGTAAAAGACTGCATCTCCTTCCAACAAGTGAAATGCATATCCTTCATTTTTTCACTATTTTCCTTGTTAAAGATGTTCCACAATCAATAGAATACCGAAAGTAACATCAGAAGCTGCAGAAGTATCCATCCTCAGACAAGATTTAGAAATATTAAAACACTGTCATTTTGCACATGCTGTGAAACAGCTTGAATAGTTAACCGTCGTTTGTATGTCCTCATTATATTACATCATTGATCCTCTTGTTGCGTAGAGTAATTAGAATAAACCATCTTGATTTGTTCAACTACTGTATAAGTGAAATGTCCATTATCGTTTTTTATATAAACTGTCCAAACTGTGCTACGTTCTTTGAATATATCAGTCTTATCCATTTTGGTGCTATTTATGCCATACTGTTGATGTTCTGTCCTTCAAGTAAACCCTTCATTACAAATACGGGGATTTTACGGTAGAGCAAACTGTAAATGAAGATGTTACTTCATATATGATAGGTAATGCAGCTTTTACTTCATCAAAAAACATAAAGCAAAATGTAAAGTGGTACTTATCTATACTGCAAAACGTGTCATCACTAGTCGCGTACTTGACGTGGATGGATTGAACTAATAGGAGGCTTTATAAGCACTATTCAATCATTAAAAAATTCGTGGCAATCAGGTTTTGCATAACGTTATCAATTATAACCAGGGAAGGTCAGGTTTAACTGAAATTTCTTCCACTTTCTCTGGAGTAGTTATTTTGCTCGCAGCGTCACTGAATCCTAGGAAATATCCCTTGTTATGTTGTTGTTGCATTAGGTACAGAATGTTAAATTTTGTCCTTTGTAAGCAATTTAAATTAACACACAATTTTAGTGTCGTGTCCACTTTTTGGGATAATACTGATTCACATATTTTCACTAGCTTTATTTATACATTATCGTATTATTAGTCCGTGGTCACAATACAATTTCACATAGTACTTTTATCCACACAAACCTAATTCTATTTTTAGATACGAAACCATTTTGAAATAGAGCTACGTTTGTGTCTAGAATTCAATTTGCCTGAAACTGTGTGGCCTGTAAGATTTTATATGTGATGTTTAGAGGGGAGAAATACTTAAGGCTTCGTTCATCATATATTATGTAACTCTCGAGTTTGTTCATCAGTTCATTTTTATTAATATTTTCTTTGTGTCTGGAGATTTTAGTAAATAAAATTTCCATTTAACATTTCCCGTCATAAATATGTACAGATTTCAAATTGTATTATTTCGTATAATTTACTTTATACTGCCACCTATCGAGATAAATACAAAGCTTTAAACGATGTTGTTTTTTTGTTGTTGTTTTTGAATTAAGCACAAACCTACACAATGGGCTATCTGTGCTCTGCCCACCACGGGTATCGAAACCGGTTTTTAGCGTTGTAAGTCTGCAGCGATACTGCTGAGCCCCTGGGGGCTTTTAAACGTAGTACATAAGGTTAGAAAATTTGAACTGTGTTAATTAATTTCAGCCAATGGAAAAAACCAATTAAAATTTCACATAACTTCTTAATATAGTGTGTTTATTAAATATAATTAACATTTTTGGTGAAGTAGTGTTTAAATCAAAAATACAGTTTTACTCTTTACTAATTTAAAAGTAAATTATCAAATAAATTCATGCACAATATGTTCGCTTATATCAAGTACTTTAGTTTCAAGTCATCATCATCTGCCACTCGATTTCTTCAAGGAACATAGGGCCGCAATCACTTGCGGATTCTTCAACAGATTTTTTTAAGTGAGTAGGTTGTTAGCCCACTGCACCGAGCCGTCCCTAATTTAGTAGTATAAGACTAGAGGGAAGGGAGCTAGTCATCACCACCCACCGCCAACTCTTGGGCTACTCTTTTATCAACGAAGAGTGGGATTGCCCATAACATTATAACGCCCCCACGGATGGGAGGGCGAGCATGTTTGGCGCGACGCGGGTGCGAACCCTCGACCCCCGGATTACGATTCGCACGCATTAATGCGCTTGGCCATGCCGGGCTTAGTTTTAAGTGGTTCTATGTTTTTGTGTATTTCCTTTTTTAATAAAACCTGTGTATATGACGAAACAGAAACACTTATTTGTACTTATCATAAACAAATGCCTTTAAAATAACTAATTCAAATTTAATACAAAACCTGACTCGAACATTTAACTAAACACGTGTTTTTCATTCTCATTAATCCATACTGTTTTTTTACAACTTTGTTTATATACCTGAAAAAGCTACTTAAAAATTATTTGCTGGTTAATTAACCTAAGATAAAATAAAAGTGTGCTTGTACTATTAGTTACTTTCATCATTAATTTTGGCGTGTTTTCCTCATATTCACTATATATATACCAGAGTTATAAAGCACTTATGTCTTTGCAAATTCGTTTTTTATGTCTCTCGAAATATGTACGAGCCATCTGGTCAGAAGGTTAGACTCGTAATCTGAGATTCGTGGGTCCGAATACAACTAATACCAAACATGTTATCCATTTCACCCGTGAGGGTGTTATAATGTGATGGTAAATCCCATTAAGGTCTTTCTAAATTACATAAAACAATGTTTTATTGAAGAAAAAAAGTATCTTTGAAATGAAACTTTAGTAACCCTAACAATAGCCTGGACTGTTCGTTTGAAAAAAAAATCATAGTAGTTAAATGACAATGGTATTAGGAACAAAAAGGAAAAAGTCGTTAAGTTCAAAACATTTTTTTTGTTCGAAAATAGGTTTGTTTTTGTGTTTCGCGCAAAACTACACAAGAGCGATCTGCACTAGTATCTAATTTAGTACTGTAAGACTAAAGGAAAAGCAGATAGTCATCACGATGCAACGCTAACTCTTTTACCAACGAATAGTAGGATTGGCCATTACATAATAACGCCCCTACCGCTGAAAGGGCAACCACGGTTTGTGTGACGGGGAATTGATTTTGCGACCCTCAGATTACGAACCAAGCGCTTTAACCACATGGCCAAGCCTGGATCAATAGCTTTGTTCTAAATGCTAAAGCAAATAAACGGTTATTCTTATAATTAAACGTTTTAAATAACATTTGAAAACTTTATTTAATGTGAAAGAAATTTCCACTTTTTTAAAGCTCTTAGACGACTGATTTTTTGTTACTGCGATATATATGGACGAGATTTATTTGAGTTATTTGCTTATTATTTCACTCATTTAATTACTTAGTGACACACAATGTTGAATAAGAAATTCACAAATCGTATTTTCTAGACGATAGCAAAACACAATAGTCGGGTTATTCTAAGAAACCAATGAATAAAAATAAACCAAACATTTTCCAAACTTCAACAAAACAAGTAAAAATAACTTGCATTTTTGTTACCATTTCAATACAAACTTAAAGGCGGTTGAGGTGATGAGTTTGTGCAACATAACATTACTTATTTTGAAAATATTTCAAATCCCAATTTTTGCAAAGAGAAGCTCTGAAATATAGTCTGAGAATACTAAACACAACACACACATTTTATTAACAGTTTCTGTGTTTTATCTTCACTTTACACAAAAGTTCATATATCATGTCATTTTTTATTAGTATGATAAATTCAGTTATTATTTCGATTTCATGTCTTCAACTAAGAAGACAGTTTGGTTTATTATTGTAACTCCAGAGTTACTTTAAAAAAATATAATTTTGTTGATGATCTATAACAAAAACATTCAAAGCCACAATAGTAAGGAACGATTATAAAGAAATTTTGGTTTTGATTAAAAACTCATCCTGGCCCCCAGTGGCTCAGCGGTATGTCTGCGGACTTACACGCTGAAATCCGGGTTTCGATAGCCATGGTGGGCAGAACACCACGGGTAGCCCATTGTGTAGCTTTGTGCTTAATTCAAAACAACAACAACAACAACAAAAAACTCATCCAATTACAATTATAACAGCATAATATATCTTTTAGAATATGTAAGCTGAAGTGAATACTACAGGGTGACCCGTAAGTCCCTACCCATCCATAAATCTTATGTATCCCGTGTATTTGTGTGCTGTCCCCCATTCTCGCTGCATAATATTATGAGACGCCATATTACAATACGTTCTTCAAGTGTAAATGGGCTTACATCGGCCATATTTCTCTGAAAAAAGAAACAAATTTATAATACATGCGTAATTAAGTATAACATAATAACATATGGATGGGTACGGACTTACAGGCCACCCTGTATAATGGAGAAATAGATAATTTAAAATTAGGGATAAATTTGCATAAATTCTGTGTAGTTTATTGAAAAACAAAACACAATATGTCCGCAAACATTTTAATGAATCGAGTTTGAGAATGAAATGTAAGACTTAAAATATTATTTTTCAAAAAAATGTTTCATAAATTTTTGGCGCCATTTTAAATACATAGTTGTAAGAGGGCAGAAGATGATCGTACGTAAGTGAAGCGGTTGAATAATACGAGTTAATATTACCTAATGAATAAGACGGTATGAAAACGGTATGTTTGTTAGAACTGTGGTCACAATTTAACATTCTTTGTATAATATAACAAAGGAACAATGGTTATTACCTAGGATTCAGTAACAGTGCGAACAAAATAACATAAACTTCGGAGAGGTAGGAAGAGATTAAATGCTGAAACTGACCCTCCCTGATCCAAAACATGAACGGAATCCCAGTGAAGAAGGAGTAACTGGTTTATAAAGTTAGTAGGAAGTATAAAACCGTGAAAGCTGTTTCTAAGATTTGAAGAAAAGACAAAATAAAGTAAGAAGAATAAGAAATGTATTATTAATATTAATTTTTTTCAGTTTGTACGCATATGTAATTTTTTCTTTATTATTATAAATTTTTGTGTATATATCTACGTAATAATGATTATTATTATATGTATTTTTTTAATGTCATGTTCAGTGTATATATGTATTTTTTACTTCTCGCAATATACATATGTTCGGTGTAAGCATGTATAGCGTTTTTTTTCATTATCTTGTTCATTTGTATGGCCTTTTTTGTTGCTATTTAATTCAAAATTTAAAGTGAGTAAGAATAAGAAATTATAGATTAAACAAGTTACATTTCTATAATAATGAGAGAACATACAGTTAGACTAAGTTTTAATTTAAAAAGGAAAGTTTTAAGCATTTTTAAGTACTTGAGTTATATGTACTTGTTTGTACATTTGGTTTATATATGTATTTAATTTAGTTTGTTTATGTTTAGGCCTGGCATGGCCATAAGGCGTGCGACTCGTGCGTCGCGTTAAACATGCTCGCCCTCCCAGCCGTAGGGGTGTATAATGTGAGGGTCAATCCCACTATTCGTTGGTAAAAGAGTAGCCCGAGAGTTGGCGGTGGGTGGTGATGACTAGCTGCCTTCCCTCTAGTCTTACACTGCTAAATTAGGGACGACTAGCACAGATAGCCCTCGAGTAACTTTGTGTGAAATTCCAAAACAAACAATTGTTTATGTTTAGTTGAAAGTAGTATTTTGTTGTTTTTTCAGTAAAACTGTACCCTGAAGAGTGACTTTTAAAGTCACGAAATCGAATTAAGAAAGTTAATAAAGGAGATAAAAGGTGTAATTGTCTGATATTCCAATGTTTTGTTATTTGTTTACACAAGTGAATCTTGTCAGTGCTTTGGTTATACACATAGAATACCAATTTCATCAAATATAATAATGTGTCAAAAGGTTTTTCTAGCTATTGATGTTTAACACGGTTAACGTGTTAAAAATTAAAGTTATAAAAAGGGAAAAGTTGACATACTGAAAATTTAATTTTTTCAAAAAGTTTAACATTTTTGCGGTCGTATAAATAAAGCCTATTTTTCATACAATATTATCTACTTGTTAAAACTTGTTTTGATTCTAGTATTTTGAAACGTATAGCCTAGTACTACCCTGTAAACTGTAAAATATCTTTTCTAATAAAATAATTTACTCTACTTTTACAGATTAGTATACGTTTACTTTGTAGTGGAAAAACTCTTATGAAGCCTTGCATGCGTTTATTTTTAAATTGATACCCAATTCCTTAGAAATACATTATATAAACGACTCCTGTTCCCTTCAAAGCTAAAATTTAAAGTAAATTCTTAATCTTGTAAACAATCTTTAGCATTTGAAAATAAATTTATAAAATCTTTATTACAACAGTGTTTTTGTTTTGTTTATTTTAAGTGAACCGGTGATTTCCAAAACAAATTTTATCTGCTGTTTGAATTGTGCTAGCGTTTGCAAGAATATGTCTGATCCTTTAAAGCACGGTTTTGTAACTATTATAAACTAGTGTTTAACAACATGTACTGTTTTTTTAAGTAACTCCTAATATATAGGTTATATAGGAGTATGTTTTATTATAATCTCTAATCGATCTAAGTCCTGTTGCTTTTCTTTAAAATATTATGTATAAATTGAAACCATGAGTTTATTTTTTTTTTAATCCTGAATGAACTGCATACAAATCAAAGCTCATAAATAGATTTTCCAGAATGTCTCAGGATTGAAAAATTTCAGCACATTTCACGTAGTTATATTGTCATAGTGCTCGTCTACACATTACTAAAATTGTTGGTAAAAATTATTTCTATCCAGTTCACTTCAGGATAATATGATGGATCTAAAATTATGGTGTTTCATGAATTAACAGCTTAACTTATCAATTAAAATCCGTTCCATGTGAGGCTATTTATTAACATGTTTTTTATTACTGCCATACTTGTTGTTTTATTAGCATGTGTGTTGTTTGTTTGTTTTTGAATTTCGTGCAAAACTACTCGAAGGCTATCTGCGCTAGCCGTCCCTAATTTAGCAGTGTAATACTAGATGAAAGGCAGCTAGTTAACACCACCCACCGCTAACTCTTGGGCTAATCTTTTACCGACAAATAGTGGGATTGACCATAACATTATAACGCCTCCACGGCTGAAAGGGCGAGCATATTTGGTGCGACTGAGGTTCAAACCCTCGACCCTCGGATAACGAATCGAACGCCTTAACACACTTAACCATGCCGGGCCTTTTTAACAAATAACAAATTTTTCTTGCACATGAATGTTTTAAAAAATATATTTAAATATAAGGGGTAAAGAATTTACAGTTGATTTATGACACAAAATTAATGTTATTTAAAAACAGCTGCAATTGTAGATAGAATAATACGAATTTATCATTGCCACAAAAAAAGTGTACTTCTTTCACATGTAAACTTTATATCTTTTAAGTATGCCTGTTTGTCAGGACTGGAATATAAAATATGTCTTAGACGAAGGAATATTGTATAATATAAACGAATAATAAAAATAATAGGTAACTCAACAGCTTTAAATATGTTGCAAACTGTTGAACAGTATTGTTTGCACTTTGCATAAAGCACTATAGTCAGTCGTACTTCATTATGTTTCCGTGTTTATCTAATCCATTTGGTTTGTACTTATTTATATTAGGAATTGACTCACACTAATGCAAATATAATACTTGCTGTTTACAAACGTAATGAAATACACGCACATATAGAGCGTAGTTATGTTTCTTTCTGCCAGCTTATTATGTTTTTCTTTCGCCTCATCCAGTTTATTCGTTTTCTCTTGGATATTCTGGTCTTCTTCTTTTTTTGAATTCCTATTTTATACACCCTTTACTTAGAAACCACGTTGAACACTTTTATTTTCCTTCTGCTTGACTGCAACATCTCATAACTACAGGGATTCCGTAATTTTCACAGCACACAAAAAGACAGGTGGCTGCTCCTTCTAATACTTTCTTAAGACTTATTGATTGACCAATCATTGGCTGCTTTCTCAGCTCTCTTAATCGTAGCTCATGTTTTCTTATACCCAACTTCATAACAATCTGTTTAGAAGCGATAGACAAGAGGGAAGACAACCAATCAATACTATCCAGTCTCAAGTCTTGGTATACTCCTTACCATCGAAAAGTGGGACCAACTGTGATATTATAACGCTCTCCATCACTCCGAGTAAAAGTGCTGGAATATCTTTTGGTAGATCAGATGTAATTGTATGGATTTACTTTGATTCTCCGCGGTGGACACAACAGGTAATCTAATATTACTTTGCGCTAAAAACAACAAAAAAGTGTTCTAAAATAACGCGGAACATCTAGAAATTATGAATATTAAGAAAGAGTAAACTTTCCCACCTTTATTGATAAGAAGAGAACAATGTTTTGACCTTCCTAGTTCGTCTTCACGTTGTTCACTCCTTCTCAATAAAAGTTTTAGTACCCATACCAGCCGTTCTAAGATACATTTTTATTTCAAGTGGGTTTTCGTCATCAAGAATTTCCCACCTTCTCTGAAGAACTTGCATTTTAGGTGTCAGAACTAAGTTTAAGGATCTAGGTATCTTACAACAGTATTTCCTAAAAATAATTAATAAAATTCAACATGTTAAATATCAAATATTTATTTATATTATTTACTGTATTTGAATATTTTATAACTGTTTCAATTATTTGTTTTTTAAAGAAGCTTATACTTTCACAATAGAAATATTAACTGAAATATGTATACCATTCGTCTTTCTCCAAATCTCTTTCGGTTATTTTTGTCTTTATGTGTTGATAAACGTACTCTTATGAATTCTAATCTTACTTAATTCGCCCCTCCCCCAGTGCTATAGCGGATTTATAACGCTACAAGCCGGGCTTTGATACACGTAGTGGGCAGAGCACAGATAGCCCATTGTGTAGCTCTGTGCTAAACTTCAAACAAACTTACTTAATTCATTAAATGCCTAAGCTTTTAGGCTACAACAAGATTAAATGAGTTGTGGCCAATTCACTTTTCGTTTCGCTGAACATAGAGAACTACTAAATCAGACACGAGATCTGACTGTTTGTGTTCTCTTTAATATGACAGTTCACAACAAGGGACGGCTGTATACACACATCTCCCGGTAGTCTTACAACACTAAAATTGAGGGTTCGACTCCTTTCTGTTGTACGTTTTGTTATAAAATAATAATGCAAAGTCCTGTATAATATCATTTAATATTTTCTGAATTCCGAAGAAAATAAATATTGGACACCGTCGCACATTTTGTAGTAAGATAATGGTGCAAAAACCTATGTGTAAAATTGAATACATTAGACATAATTGAGATTGAGACAATATTTTCATTTAATTTTATACCAGTTTCTGTAGTTTAATATGATAATACTTATTATCACATAATCAAAATGATTCCTTATTAATTATCACCATGATACTAATAAATAACTATTTGTATCATTCTTTGACAGATAGATATATGCAAGCAAGTAAGCAGATAATAAGTAAATTTCGAGTTTAATTTTCACCATTGAGAAAATCCAGAGGGCGACTAGCTTTTTTAGAAGCATAGGTTATCCATACAAACAGTCAATCTATTCCAGTTACTTATCCATTTAAATTACATTTGAATTTCAATAACACAACGTTCTTCTACTATCACATAAAATATATTTTGTTTTGAAAAGTAAAACTAAATATTATAAATAATATAAAATTACTGTCACTCATACAATATATACAGGGTGTGCATGGAACACATGTATACGTGCTGGAAGTCAGTCGTTTGTATACTCAAATTTGTTGTGTATTAGTACTCATTTATTTATGATTTAGTGTAACATCTAGAGAAACGCTAGAGTAATGACTTTATGGCTTCCTCTTGGAGATATAAGGAAAGGAAACCTTTCATAGGCAGGAGAGTAAGGTCTTCAAATCCAGTCAGATTCCTCGAATCCTCGTCCTACCCAACATGCTCGCCCTGTTAACCGTGGGGCGTTATAAAATGACGGTCAATTTCACTATTCCCGAGAGGTGGCAATGGGTGGTGATAACTATCTGCCTTCCCTCTAGTCTTACACTGCTAAATTAGGGACGCAGATAGCCTTCGAGTAGCTTTGCACGTAATTTAAAAACAAACACTATCGGTATCGAAATTCTCTTTTTTAGCGTTGGAAGTTTGCGGATATATCGTTGTACCACTGGGGGCCGAATGAAAATGAAAGTAGATATTAATACGAATGAATTATTGTTCAAAGTGGTTGTACATATACAACTAACATCATATTACAGAGGGGAATGTTAAAATTCAAAATGATTTTTAAAAGTAGTCATTAATAATAAATTATTGAAAAACTCGCCAAACAACTGAAAGCGATTTAATATATACTGATGTGGAAATATTTCACATTGTTCGTACTACGGATTAATCACAACTCCTACACTATCCATACATAACTTATGAACAATTAATTGACATATTTGTTTGCAACTACCTTCAGATGTAACTTTGTTTCTAAACATCTGGAATTTGTTTTTTGTGATATTTGACAATATATTAAATTTATAATTAAGCTAACACTAAGTTTATGGCTGGTATTTATAAAATAAGTAATCCTGTTAAAACTTACTTTAGCTGTTTTACTTGTTACAATACAAAGTTAGTTTAATAAAACCTCTATTCTTTCATAGGTAGGTTAATTGTTTTGCATTTAAAGTTATTTATTTGAAGAATGTCATGCTTCTATTACGCGTGTTCAGCTTGTTGTACGAGTTGTTAACTTAATGTACGGAAATATAAATCATTATTTTGCAACTTTTTTACCGAGGATTCAACCATATTTTTTTAATTTTTTTTTAGATATTTAACTTAACTGACGAGAGGGTTGATTTTACGTCTGGGATTTCACGTGGTGACGATTTGTTTGTTTTAGAATTTCGCACAAAGCACACGAGGAATATCTATGCCAGCCGTTATAACTTAGCAGAGAAAGACAAGAGGGAAAGCAGTTAGTCATCGTCACCCACCGCTAACTATTATACCAACAAATAATGGGATGACGACCGGAACATTATAACGCCTCCACGATTGAAAGAGCGAACATGTTTAGTGAGATGGGGATTCAAACCCGCGATCCTCAAATTGCGAGTCGAATGCCCTAGTCACCTGGCCAGTCAAACGCCCTAGCCACCTGGTCATAACATGACAGGCCACGTGGTAACGGAGCACAAGTGATTTCTTCCCCAGCCACAATGGTAAATAGATAAAAGTCAAACAAGTAATCCACCGGTTCTACAATTCATCGGGAGTTGTGAGTCACGGAAAACCAAATAGTCAAAAACCTAGAGCGAATCATGAAAGAGATGCTGATGTTGTCACCTGGAATATATCAGAGAAACTTTGCAAGGAATATCGTGTTAAGAATGAGTTTGGCCATACAAGCTTGCCTGGGAACAACATTTCACAACATGAAACGTCAAACCACAAAAAGATAGAAGACGAATTAGCTAACAAGTTCAGTCAACGTAACATCCGAATTATGTCCATTCAGAAACACGCTGGGAAGGTGCCATAACTAGACACATTGCTTTTAAGCTCCCATACAACGGAATTATATCGGTATGATAAACTGTAAAGAGCTGGGGCGTCGTTGAGGCCAAAAGTGTGGGTGAGTTACAGGATTATGTCCATGAGACTTTTCTTGGATATGGACGGTATTACAACAGTGAGCACTTTGCGCTGCAAGTTGTATATGACGACGGGAAAAAATGCAATTAACTTCTTCAAAACAATAGAAAAAACAAAGCCAGCAGTGATTGGGGGTGATCTAAACGATTATGTTGATCACCAGAGAAAAAGAATTCAGAGAACAGGAACATGAGGTGTATAAATAATATAGAAGATGAAACGATCCTAAATACAGCCTAAGTATATGACCTTGCATTTGTAAACAGTTTTTCGTAGGAGCATAGAACATGATGTAACTTGTACACAAGTGGAAACTTTAATAGTCAAATCTACTACATGGTAGTTAACAAAAGCAGAATACAACTAGTGGAAAACTATAAGTTAATACCTGAACAGACTTTTACAACGCAAGATTCTTGTGCTGAGTATCGAATGTAAAGAAGCAAATAAATATAGAGAGGCCAAAATCACACCTACGAACATGTGATGGAAGATAAAAGACATAAAGAAAGAAAGATCAAAAAGAGGGTGTTGCTACATTTCAATGATAGAGAAATGGACCCACAATATCCTGTGGAATAAAGTATAAAAATGTACCCTTGATAGAGCCAAAGAACACCAGAAGAGTTGAAAGAAGGCGTATCTATTGATAAGGTTTAGTTTGCTTGGAATTTTGCGCAAAGCTACACTAGGGCTGTCTGCGCTAGCCAACCCTAATTTAGGAGTGTAAGACTAGATGGAAGGCAGCTAGTCATTACCACACACCTTCAACTCTTGGGCTAGCTTTTTTAGCAACGAATAGTGTGACTGACCGTCACATCATAACATTCCCACTGCTAAGAAGGCGAGCAAGTTTAGTGTGAAAAAACGTGGAAAAAGATGTTGAGACCATTATGTTCAAAGTGTCACCAAGTTTATTAAAGAAAAAGGTAAAAAAATAAAATAATGCCGAATATTTGATGGCGTATAGAGAACCATTTGAGATTTATAGAAGCAAGTCACTCAACAGAAAGTAAAAGAAGAACTATGAAAATGAGGTTAAAAACGGGAAAGTTGGTTGGTTCAAACGGAATTTTGATTGAGGTATAGAAAAGTGGAATGGCTAATATTTTTACCTGAACCTCTTAATGATAATTGAATGAATGTCGTTCACATGGAAGAAAGATGCACTTTTACCTATTTTCAAGATAAAAACCTGTGAGAATTACCGAAGAATAAAATTAATAACTCAAACAATGCAGAAACAAAAGTAATAAAAATAAGTAATAGACAAAATAATTTGACAAGAGTGCTCAATCGCACAGAATAAGTTTTGTTTATATCAGGATGTTAAACAATGGGTGCGATATTCGTCTTGATAATTTTTATTGAGAAAACCTAGGAAAGAAGAAGATAATTCATATAGCATTTTTGGACTTGGTAAATATGTACAATAGAGTACCAAAGAAGAGTTATTTAAGAAAAGTAAATCATTTATAAGTATAAAGATTATTGTGTGTATGTATTGTCACCAAGATGGCTTAAAGAGATTTCCGATAACAGTAGTAGTGCATCAGGGGTTTACTTCAAATTCCTGAGCATTAATTCTTGTGCTCGATGCACTCAGTGATGGAAGAGATCCAGGAATGAGTGCCATGGACCATGATGTATAATAATAATGCGGTTATATGTAGTTAAACTTAAAAGAATTGAAAGAAAAGAGAATCTAACGGAAGGAACAATTAGAGAGAGTATTTTCTTATAGCAGAGCCACATCAGGCTATCTGCTGAGCCCACCAATGGGAATTGGAATCTAAATTTAGTGTTGTAAATTCGTAGACTTACCGCTGTACCAGCAGGGGGCAATTAGAGAGAGAAGATCTTAACTTTAGTGTGGTAAAAACCAAAATAAAACCCTCCACGCTTATAATAGAAAAATCTCTGTCAAGGAGCATGACTCATATACACAACATCAATGTATCATTCCAATCCCTCAAATACAGTTTATCACTCTAGACAAGTAGCAAGCTTTGTGTTGATCACCGACATGAGGTTACAACCGTAATACCTAGAGCTCTGAAATATAAACTGAATTTCTCTATCTCTAAATTTTTCTTCAAAATGTCCAGAAATAGCTCGTATGTTTATGGGAACAATACCAAAAACGTTAATACCTTAATATCTTAAGTACTTATACAACTGGTAATTTATTTATACAATTCTTAAATCATGAATATTATTCTAATTTTAAAATAAAGCGACAGGGGGCAGGACACGTTAATTGTGTGAACTTGTACTGAGCGCAACATATGTTTTGACAAAATGGAATATGTGAGAATCATTAACTCAGTATTTTGCAAATTGTGTTTATAAATAGTTCTGTAACTTTTCTTTCAGACTGCAGTTATGTTTCTATAAATACTTGACATGTAAGAAATCGAGAAATATTATTCGGAAATATTAAATCCTAACCATCCTAACCAACAAATAATAAATGGATTCATTATAACTGATATAACTCAAAAATATTTCCAACAGCCATCTTTAACAACCATTAAACTAAAAATGAGAGTTACAACGGAGTCAAGGGGTTGAGTCCTCGAAGAGTATACAATTGTTATGCCACTGTTAGGCTGAAGAATGACGAAAATATTTAATAACTACTGATTCTGATTTACTAAATTTCGTGAAAAAATCAAGTGAGCCAACATAAAGAGCACTTGATTGGTAAAATTGGCTACTATAGCACTAAAGTAATTTAAAATCTGTTTCTTACCCTGCGCTAGGCTTGGCATAGCCAGGTGGTTAAGGCACTCGCCTCGTTATCTGAGGGTTGCAGGTTAACATCCTCGTCATGAGTTCGTCCTTTCAACCGTGGAAGCGTTATAACGTAACGGTCAGCCCTACTATTCTTTTGTGAAATAATATTCCAAGAGTTGGCAGTGGGTGGTGATAACTAGCTACCTTCCCTCTACTTTTAAACTGCTAACTTAGGGACGGCTAGCGCAGATAGCCTCGTGTAGCTTTACGCGAAGTTCAAAACAAACCAGTCTTCTGGTAGATATTTTTTTACCTAGAGCTCTAGGTTATGCTGTTTAAATGAATACCGTAAAAATGTGCTCACTTTTTTTATTCGTCATGCAGTTTTATACTATCACGTCTTTTCTGACATATAGTTCTCATCTATTTCAAAATTTAAGCACATTTATGTGAAGGGGGTTTTATTCCCTAGTCATTCGTCATACAGTCTTTATAATATTTTACTTTCAATGACACAATGTCTAAGTTTTCCTTTCATTTCGGTTTTTGAATTAAATTATTGTTAGTTTTTTTTCTCACACTCCACTATTTAGTTAATAACAGAACCTGATGTTAAACGATATCTTAGCACAATCATGAAATAACATAATGACGTGTTTTGTTCACGTATATGATTAATTATCAACAAACATTTATGAAGCCATTCAGTGACGAGAATATTTTAATTGTGACACACTTGTTGAGAAAATGTTAAAACTTTTGACTTGACAGTTAGGTGTGCAAGTATACTGTTTCACAAATGTCACAGATTTTCAACATCATCTTTTGCAAGTTTAGTGTTGACACTTTTAATGGGCAAAAGCAACCATTTTTGTTGGGAACGACGTAGGTATATCTATGCATTTTACCATGCTAAATAAAACTTTAAAAAATCATAAAAGAAACAAAACTATATCCGACAAAAAACGAAACCACATTTCTTTTCATTTATGCCATCTATATTTATTATTCATGTTGTGTTGGGAACTATATCACGTGGTTCATTTTGAAGAAATGTCGATGAGACTCATTAGTTAGATCAAATAGTCATCGAAAGATGTTCCAATCTTTTGCTTCCATACTTAATTTGATAGTTTGAAAGATAAGGTCTTCAATGTTATTTCAGCTTTTGATTTGCAAACCAAAGAGTGCTATAATTGAGCAGCTCCGTAGGACTCCATGTATACGTCTTACCATGAGATCCTGCCAACAGATTAAGGATGAAGTATGCTATTTTCTTTCAGCCAAACATATTCAAACGACTGGCCCTGTTATAGTCTTTTCAAATTGTCAGAAGACTGATATCAGCAACTCAGTGAACCATTACAGCAAGCAGACTGCTCAATTAGTGCCATTTACTCCTATGATATCTTGCAAACAGTCAGATGTATATCTTGCCAGATTCATTTCCTACATTAGCAGAGCCATGGCTATATGACACAACACTCTTATCATTAAATTCAACCTGATATTTTCCCTCTTTTCTGGGGTTAACTAGTTCTCAAAAGCTTCATTAGTGCTATATACATTAAATTTGACGATAAATGTGGTCTGCAAAGCACGTCACATGACCACTATAGCTCGTAATTTACCTAGATGAGCTGAACCAACTTGATGGAACCAAATTTCTTAATTTTAGTGGTTATCCCACTAAAGCCCTGTTCCAGAATAGAAGTTTGTGCTAGTTGGTTAAAGTGATAGTTTTCGTTGAAGAGTCTGACATAAAGTCATATTACTCCCAGTATTCACTAGAAAATCGATCTCGTATATATACGTGTTACTAAAAAATATATAACATGATTATACAAAACATTCATCAATATTAGGTTCAAAGTGGGTGTCGCGTCTATTTAATTTTGTATCCAAATTTGAATCACACTTCGTTGGATTAAACTAGCAATAGAAGTTGCTGTAATAAATTATTTCCATCTCTCCTGCAAGTGGTATAGCAATAGTTGGAATGGTACTCATTCATGAGACATCGGGTGATCAGATAAGCCGCTACAGAAGGAGTTTCTTTTCGTAAATAGATAAGCCATTGTAGAAGCTGTGTTCAAACTAATTGTACGAGGAAACAAAAGAATACACTAGCAACAGCAGTGGCAACTACAGTTTTAGTTTCTCTCGAAAGCAACCTCTAGAATGGACGATTACTACCGAAACTCAACTCTTGATTCGCTTCAAAAGATATGGTTCAGCTGCCATTACCTCACATAAGACAACATGGCTTTTTAGGTCCTGTTGACATGGCTTTACTGTCTCTGTAATAGAAATTGAACTCTCAAAGATGACAGTTTAAAGTACTTGTAAAGAAGCAAATGTTCCCAAAAATCTGTTATGCTGCATGGGTTTACTTGGCAGCCCGTCTTTAAAATTAGTGACAAATATATTATTGCATTTGACACATGATAAGGAAAACCTTCTTATGCAACTTCCTCAGACTATCTATTTAGCTAGGCTTATTGCAACCTTTGCCTACAGGCTTTAAATTTAGCTCTGTTAACTCCTTTGTTTGCCACAAGGTATGATCTATAGCACAAACCATTAACAAGCATGTTCTAGTAATGGAGTTTCATCCAAATGCGCTAAAGTATAGTGTCAAACCACCTATACTCAGAATCAGATGTTACAGCTTACGTCTCTGAGTCCATTGCAACCAAATATTTGCTTAAAGTACTTGAAAAAACGGTAAAAATACTTTATACTATAATCCCTTAATCATTGGTGCCTATTTCGCATAATAAAATAACTAAATGCTAGTACACATACAATATTCACCACCATGATGCAACTAAAATATTGTCAGTTGCTGTAAGACTCCCATTCTCTTCCAAAATCAAAGATATGTGCACCATGATAAATTTACCATCCTTGGATAAAGCCTGAAGTAGAAACATTGTTTAAGGATATATACTATCAAAAGGATTTACCTACTAAAATGACTACTGACTGCTCTAAAGATCTTAAGGACCTCGGTAAGTTGATGTTTTCTTCTCTTCCTGATGGTGCCACATCTATACACATCAAACTTTACCTATCGCAAGTACGTTTTTCCATTTATCTGGCCATTTATTTACCCATACCATCCATCGTCTGGATATGCCTGGGCTCAAGCCAACAGAAGTTTCATCAGAACTGCTTCAGTTAATATTATAGTGCTCATGTTTATAATAACCAACATCTCCCATCCTACTACAGCGTTTAGGTGGTAACTAGCAGTTGAGATTTCTTCTAACTCACTATCAAACTATCTCATTATTGTTTGTAAGCAGTTTCAAAATTTACACATGCCTTCTAATAAATTAGATTGAAATTCTGATATACTTATGCTAAATAAATAGCTATAAATGTCAGCAGTACAACAAGTTGCAAAATTGTTATGCAAAGAATAAAATAAGCATTGACAGAAAAACAAATATAAACATAACGAAACTAGTAGACTTTATTTATAAGTGTATACATTGTAGGGATTTTACTGGTAATGGTAGATTTCAGTATTCATTGTACGACTTCTTGCTATTAGAGCAGGAAAAGGATTCTCATACCTCTTATAAACGGAGGCAACATTTAGAATAACGGCGGAACCACACTTTTACGTCAAGCTAACATAAAATGTGACATTCCACAGTCTTAGATGACCCAAGTAAATGATAAATTTTATAATAAACTTCCAAGGAAGATAAATTTCCAGCTCATAAGAAACATGTATTGTTACTAGTCTCACTTTTTATAACCTTTTAGACGTATTCATGAGTATGTAGTTCATTATGACGTATGTAGATAATGTAGACATTTTGTTTGTAGTTAAGTACAAAGCTGCGCAATGACCACAACGGGTATTATCAAAACCAGGTTTCTAGCGCTGTAAGTCCGCAAATATACCGTTGAGCCACTCGGGTCAGGAAAGTATTAATCAAGTCAGTGATTCCAAATCACAGTGACTGGTCAATAAGACATATTTAGTTGGCCAGTTTCTGTGTCACACCCTCAATGAACAATGTAATATTCATTTCAAGAAAAGATATAAAGACTTGTAAACCATAATATTAGTTGGGGTTTAGTGAATATGTTTAATAAAAATTATCATTAATCCTGGTATCCTGTGGATTATAGGACATTGCTCTAAGATTTTGGTCTAATTCTTGTTTTTGTCGCATGCACACGTGCTTTCTCTAGCTTTAGCAACCAGGCAATACAATACTGAATACAGGAGATAGCCACTAAAGAAAAGACTCAAGCGTTCTTTTACTTATAAATAGAGATCCTGTCTATTTGTTCATTTTTCTCTGTTTGTTAATTTTACTTTCTGTGTAATGTTTCTGAAACTTCTACGTTTCTGTCAGACATCAATGTTTAATTTATTGCATTTCATTACAGTGCTACAACTAGGATATATTTAGTATTGAGATTATGCTAACTGTTCTTCTTTATTCTAGTTGACTCTGGTGTTGTAAAGTTTAGGAACCGTTAATACGAAAGGAAACTTTTAAAGATATGTAGAACTTGGAGAGAAGAGAAAGAAGTTGGTGAAAGTAGACAATCTCAGAGTATTGCAAGGACTGCAACAGTCTTCAGCCTTGATTAAGAGTTTTGCCCTTTACGGCGAGAGCTAAGGCAACATTTTCAATCCATATTGACCTTGAGAGGTGTTATTTGATGGATATAGAAACTTCTCGCTGTTTCTGAGCCACCTTTTTGGCTACCTTCCCATTCAGAAGAATAAGACAACAATAATGAGCTGTGGTGTCGAAGATCAGCATGGATATTCCAGTGCTAACTGAAATACTTTCTGGGGAACACCCATATGTTCGATGATTGATCAAAACGTTGCTAACCACTGATAAAAGCCACATGTAAACAAGGTAGGTGCTGATATTTGCATGGGAGACAATGTTTACCAGAAAGAGCTTCAACACTATCATTGAAGTAGCTCAAATCCTGGATCCTTGGAAGAGTCAAAAGTTTTTCAAGTTAAAAAAAATCAGTTGATAATACTCTTATAGTTGAAACTGATATCAAATAATAATAATAATGCTGACTTTACCTGAAAGTGCTCCATTCCTAGTTGAGTTGATTTTTGCAGTATGAAGTATGTATTTTGAATTTCGCGCAAAGCTACTCGAGAGCTATCTGCGCTTGCCGTTCCTAATTTAGCAGTTTAAGACAAGAGGGAAGGTAGCTAGTCATCATTACCCACCGCCAACTCTTTTACCAACGAATAGTGAGATTGATGGTGATATCATAGCACCCCCACGGCTGAAAGGGCAAGCATGTTCGGTGTAACCGGGATTCGAACCCGCGACTCTCAGATTACGAGTCGAACGCCTTAACCAATATGGCCATGCCGGGCCATTATAGTATGAATCCCTACTTCTTGTAGAATGCTGTATTGTCTATTGCTCTGAAGAGAGAACTAGTGTGGAGTACCGAAGATACTTGAAGACTATTCCAATACACCATAAATGCACTACTGACTTTGAATTAGCATCGTTGAAATTACAAGAAGATCAATTATCCCTCTTTAAGATGTCGACCTTATCAACTACTAGCAGCAAATTATGATCAAAAGAGCGTAGCATTGAAACAGGATGTGATTGTAGTGGGGAATCACTGAAAACAGCTATTGCATCCATAAGAGGGACATTATCACTTCAGTAACCGAAAACTACTACTACAAAATAGGCGACAGAATATATATATATATAATCTCAGTTTCTATACACGTTTTTGCATTTTAATTATTATATTTTTAATATGATTTGTGTTCTTTTTTACCTTTATTTTGTGCTGTGTTCATGTTGTCTTTTCTTATGTTCATTTTATCTATATACCAGTTTGGTTGGCTTAATTTTCTATTTCGAAACTTAGATTGTTCAGGTTTTGTCTTTTCACATACTAAAATGTTCATGCGTGTATTTTCTACAAATAACTAGTGACTTCTTCGTAAACCTTCGCTGATCTTCTAGCTTACAAAAAGATTCTCTGCAATAATTATATATCAATAAAGATTACACTTATCTGACCGTATTTCTGTGCCATATTCTTCTGCGATGAGATACTGTCCATTTCATTGGGCGATACAGAGACTTGTACAAATTACTATCATTAATAGTTGATGTGTGCAATAGGAATGATTTTTGAAATAGGCAATCTGAAGCTTGTGATATGACGTATGATTATTCTGATTTCTGTTTTCAATCTTGTGCAGGCGTGTTTAATCTAGCTCCAACAGCCAGAAAATTCAACAGTCTATATAAAAAACAACTGATATTGATAACAGTTCAACATTTCTTTACCTTTGAATAATGATTATGTTTAGTTATTCACTTACGTTTTCTTGGTTTTCTTCGCTGACAACGTTCATTTTATTCTTTGCGTAACATTTCTGGAACCTTTTTTTTATTTTGGATACTTACAACTTTCTCTTAAATATCGGTGTAATTTAATCTTACATGGATACACGTATCTCTACCATCCTTCAAAACGTTAACAATCTCATTCCAGGAGAAAGACAAAAAACTAGGTCGGGCAAATATATGTTCTATATAGTAATCAAACGTAACCTTTATGTAAACTAAAAGATTAGTACAAGTACAAGCGTCTCACATCCGGATTTCTTTGACCTCAATTAGCACCTACAGAACATGTGCACGAAAGCTTTGAAATATTTATCAAGATAAGCCTAAATAAACCTATATTCAGTCTAGCTATGAAAAGAATGAAATTAGAAACTGTTCAACCAAGGCACCAGTTTGTTTATAAGTTTTTTAAATCTGGTTTTGAGTATTTATTGTGGAAAAACAGTGAAATCCTGAGAAAGATTTGTTTGTTTATTTATTGTTAGGCACAAAGCTACACATTTACCAATTTGTGCTGTGTCTACCACGGCGATTGGAACTCGGTGTTATGAGCCTTCAGACTTATTGTTGAGTCAATTGAGAGTGGGGGGCTTCCTGAGGAAAAGTGGATGATTGGTTTTAATTAAGCACAAAGTTACACAATGGACTATTTGTGTTCTGCTTACCACTGATATCGAAACTTTTAATGATATAAGTCCACAAGCATACCGTCCTAAGGAAAAAGCAGAAAATTGAAATCTGACATTCTTAAAGTACTTTCAACGTACTTGTATGCTTCTAAATATTTTTCTGGAATTAAGTGTGATTTTTTAACTAACAATTTTCGAAAAAAAATATTATGTGTGTAATAACCAACCAGACAATTAACTTAAGTCGTTATTCAACACTTGAAATATGTATTGATGTAGTATATTATACTGTTCCTAACTAAAAGCAGCCTATTACAGGTGTCGAAGAATGTGGCACCAAAAACAAGTTTACCCTAATATCTCATCAAATAGTGATCAGAGAGGAGTAGGAAGAGCGTGAGTAGGTATTAGGTGTAGATTTGAAACAAAACGCCTACCTAGTCAAGTACATTTAAACTACAAGTTTTTGGTACTCGCTTGAATACAGTCATCCTCTGTACGTTTTACTTTCTTTCAGGAATATCTAGGGGACAGTTGTTATATTATTAATTGAAGATTACACTATATAACAAAATTTTAACTTTTTCTTGTTCCTGGGCAGAAAGTGTTATTTCCCAACTGCTTAGGCCTAAAGTAAATGGACCTATTTTTCCCTTCAAACTTTGCTTTTGTGACGAGGGAGCGTATAACGAAAACATGATGGAAGACTAAATTTGGAGACTGATATGTGAAAGTGATTTACATTACAGATGTAAATCTCGAAAAACTACTCACTTCTAAACATTTTTGTACAGCTTTAGTATAGATACATGTACATCTTGGTTCATGGGTTATTTTATTCAGACCTTATGTAAATGAAAATGTGCAAATTTGCCAGTTTTTACATATAAAATAGGTTACTTTCTAAATTTCATTATCCAGGTCACAAAAGCAAAGTTTGAAGGAAATAATGACCATTTTCAGTACTTTTACAGCATAAGCAATTAAGAAATAGCACATTCTATTCAGGAACAAAATTTGTGTTACATAGTGTTATCATCCCCTCTTCAAAGTTATTAAGGAAAAATACAAAAAAAATTAAACCAACGAGAATAGTTCATTACAAATATGTTAACTCTGTTAAAACATATAACAGATGTTATCGAAGTTTCTAGTTCATTTAACTACAAGTTTTTAAAAATATTTTTATAAAATATTTGTATCTCATTCATTGTACTTGCTAATAAACGTATTGGAATTCTTTATTATCCGGCTCGGCATGGCCAGGTGATTAAAACACTCGACTCCTAAACCAAGAATCGCAGGTTCAAATCCCCGTCACCCCCAAACATGCTCGCTCTTTCAGCAGTGGGAATGTTATAATGTGACGGTCAATCCAACTATTTGTTGATAAGAGAGTAGTCCAAGAGTTGGCGGTGGGTGATGATGACTAGCTGCCTTCCTTCTAGTTTTACACTGCTAAATTAGGGATGCCTAGCGCCGATAGCCCTTGTGTAGCTTTGCGCGAAATTCAAAAATAAACTGTATTATCCTTTGCATAACATTTCCACCTAAACAAATGTCTGCTATAAGTCTTCATTTACAGGTAATTAAGAAGTGAAAAAACGCTAAGTGACGTATCATTCGTATTAATATATTGCCTGTGTTTTCCTTTGCTAGCATATGCTTTTACTTAATACATCACTAATACTAGGCTAGAATCTGTTATGTATATTCTTTAATCAGCAACAATTTACTTAATTTTAAAGATTTGTTGATTTTGACCCTACGTCTGTGCAGAATAAGAAATCACTGCACAAAGTACGTTTATTGAATAATTATAGAAAAATAAACATTGATGCTGTTTCAGTTATTTTATGATCGTCAAAATATTATAAAAATTGTTGAACTTCCGGGATCCACCAGATTGATCTCAGTTATCATATCCATAATCTGCAAACATCTGCTTTGTTGAAAATGTTTTATATGTAAATTACCTGATTGAGCTTATTCGCTTTCCAGTGACTCGGAGGAAAGTCTGTGGGCTTATAGCACTAAAAACGGGATTTCTATATCTTTTGTGGATGTAGCATCGATAGCTAATTCTGTAACTTTGTGCTTAACAATAAATAAACCCTATTTTACACAAAACTTCAAGATTTGGTTGGCATGGGAAAGGTAACATTCAATCTTGGTAACACTTGGCAATCCTGTGGATTATCATAACTTCATTCTGGAAATGTATTTTTGGTTAATTAATGTGTGTCCAGACTCATTTCAATATTATCAAAATAGCGGCTGGAACATATTTTATAGATGTGGAGTATCTACTTTAGTTAGCCATACTTTGTCTTTTACACACTGTTTGTTTGCCATATTTTGCTATTAGCTAGCCATACTAAAGATAATAATATTAAAATATCTATTTAATATAATGATATTTTCCTTCTTTACGTAACTGAATACGTGTCTTCTCAGGCAACGCATAACCCACATAATATTATTATTGTACTACAAATAAACAAAATGATGAATTATTGGATTTTAAGACAGAACGCATATGTGGAAGCCGAATTTCATTTATTATTCAAATTCCCGTCAAAAGTAAGTTAACTTTTCAGCCCAACTTCAGTTATAACCCTTTCGTTAAGAGATATACTCTTTAATTATGTTATGCTTTAAAATGAATCACGACTATTATTGCTTGTTTCCAAAAGGATAAATGGATCCGAGACTTGGCTAAGTTTACAAGATAAGTCCAGACAAGTTGCATAGAAAGAATATGAGAAAACTTTAAATGTTCACAAGACCAAACTTCGTTTTAGTTATTCTAACTCAATACCCAAATTATGGAAAGCAAGCGCCATTCGTCTTATCCTTTTCATTTGTTAAGATTCTCTTTCTTGATCTTTTTTTCCTGGTGGACCAGTGAGAAGTCTACAAACTTGCAACGCAAAAATCAAGGGTTCGATTCCTCACGTTGGCAAAGTAAATAATGCAATAGTCCATTGTATAACTTTTTACTGAGACAATAACAATTTGTTGCTGCGAAGGTTCAAAAGATTTCTCAATGTTTGTAGAGTTCCTCATCCACAGTATTTTCTTTGATTTTACCAGCCGTAATAGCTACATTTTTTTAGAGATTTTCTATAAGCATCTTTGACATTTTCCAAAAGAAATTTCATTTATTTTTACAATTTCAACAGGATTAAACATTTTAGTCTCATCAGAATGAATTATAGTTTTGTATTTAATTGGATGCGAGAAAAATGTAACACTACAAAGTAGCTTTAGCCAATTCACATGAAGAATTTTTTTCTTAGGCTGATTTTTTACAAATTTTGGATTTGTTAAAGAAAACAAAATTAAAGTTCTAACGACAAACAAATTCCTTCTGATATATAGTGCCTATTTTTTCAGAATTAAACGAACATAGTGTGACTATTTGAATATGTTTCTTTAATTCCAACACTCTGATAGAAGATCCAGGGTTTGTTTTGTTTTATTTTAATATTTCGTGGTGGAGTTGACAAACGTAATAAGAAAAGTCGAATACAAATAGATACAACACAATATTTTAATCAAAAATATATGAATTCTTCAATAGGTTTAGCAAATGTTCATAGGAAACAAAAATATTCAACTTAGTTTCAACTCTACACGTCAAATTACAAAATGTTCGATATTTCACTGATTTGCCATTTCTATCCCTACATTAAAATCTTTTTTTTTGCCCGATTAAGACCAAATTGATGTACTCGTCATCTGAAGGCCACTCGTTGCACCCATGAAACGTTATCAGACTGTAATGGAGTGATAACAGGGTAAAATGTTGCATTTCGACTTAGTAATGTCCATATAGCACATGGTGTGGATAAGGAAGACCTAAGTTTCCATGTACGTTGTGACGGAAAGGGTAGGCTAAACCATAGCTTGTATATGGTGTAGTGCTATGAATCCTGAGATAACCATCGGAGCCAAGACTATTGCCGTACCCCTGAACTGGGTCGTACACACCAACAAATGGATGGTTGTATTCTGCCGTCAGAGGACGCACCAGGATAGTAATCAATACCAGGACAAAAAATGTAGCAAACTGAAAAATTAAATTTAATAAAATGAAAATTTTATAAAAAGTAGAATATAAACTTTAAACTATCACTAATTTAATTTTTATATAAATTTCAGTGTGAAAATTATAAATGAGAGTTTTAAAAATAATACGGAATACAACCAATTAAATAAAGTTATGTTCTTTATTCAATTTTTAATACAGTTGTGAATTGAATTGACCTCAGAAATATAATAATATAATAATAAACTTCAAACTACAAGCGTTCAACGTATTTATATACGTTAGCTTAATCGGAAACCATGATAGCTCGAAGCCCCCCAGTGGCTCAGCGGTATGTCTGCGGACTTACAACGCTAAAAACCGGGTTTTGATACCCGTGGTGGGCAGAAAACATATAGCCCATTGAGTAGCTTTGTGCTTAATTCAAAACAACAACAACAACTCGAATAAATTTTCTCATGTACTTAAAAATATGCTTGTGACACACTGTTGAGCAACAAAATATGTTATTAAAATTTTGTAATATAGAATATGTATAGATAAGTAAATAGATACACAAGCAGGCACGAAGATAGAAGAAGCTAGCCACAAAACATACAATGCTGTTAAATTAGGTGGTTAAACACCTATAGCAAATAATCAGTAGATAAATATTTATATTTTTTGTGAAGGTCTCTAGCTTACCTGCTACTTAAGGCATAGCTTCGTAGAAACAATACATATAATATAAAATATTTGTTGAGACTTATTCTTAAAACACTCTTGAATGTAGTGAAAGTCACATGCATGACAAAAAAATTTTGTCACAGTTTAATATTGTGATATAAGGTAACGTCAATAACGTCTACACTGTTGCAGTAACCAAAACGTTGTATTTGTCCGTTTCGAATATCTACTCAGAAATCTTAGAATATCAAGTCTGATAAAAAGAAAACTTTAACAATATATCTCTGAAAAGTGTTTTCTTCCTAGAAGAACTTTCATTAATAATTTTTGATTAATTTAAAATAGTTTTGAAAAGAAGCAGTGTTGCTGTGTTTTTCGTATAGCAACTCTTCTGAGTCCACCAAGGGGAATCGAACCACTGATTTGAAAAAAAAACAAGTGAGAGGTTTTCTTTAGATAAACCATATGTATGCTATAGAGATAGTAAATGAGCAAACAATGAATTATAAGCATACATATAATAAAAACTATTTTACGTAGAGAGCATATGTGTTTAAACAGAGCAATGATCTATGTTCTTCGGGCATTATATACATATATTTATTTATCAGAAAAAGAAATGTTATCGCGTGGCAGCGGTGAAATTAACAACAGGTCTCTGACTTGAAGTAATGATCTGGACTAGTCAAGAGTAGGAACAACAGCTAGGTTGATAAAGTCAACAACAAAATTTTCTGTTACCAAAGCTACTCCCACGTTTTAGAGTACAGACACCTACTATGATAATTTATAGTGTTTCTGAACAGTCGTTTTTATTTTGTACTTGGTGGTAAAGTAATTAGTCTACAAACTTGCAACGCTGAAACGTAGGGCTCGATTTGTTCCGGTGAATACAGCAGATATCCCAGTATGGCTTTACTCTAAAAATAAAACTTTTTCTTTCGGGGGTTGTAGAGAAAAATTCACCCCAAAGTATATACGAAACAATTATTATTAAACAATTAAAAGACATTATTATAAGAGGTCCACTAACTGCGCTCTCCAATGGCACAGCTATAAACAAGGTTTTGATACCTGTGGTGGGCAGAGCACAAATAACCCATGTGTGGCTTTATGTTAAACTACAAACGAACAAACCGCTAACTGCAGTGCTGGCTAAATTCTTAAATTCGTATGATAGATGTGAATTATTTTAAGGCTTCAAAAATATGTTTCTTTAGCTTCCTGGTGACGTTACCTCACCAGAGCTGATACATACACTGTATGTACTTTTAGCTTAGTAAGGCATCTTAAACGAGGACACAGTACGGTTGAGGATATATTCCCCGAAGTAGCAATAGAGGCTATTACCCTATCGTGAGTGTTTCAAACCCAGTTTTACTTTTCCTGTCGCTTTCCTTTCACTGCTATGAATGTTAATCGAATACCAGGCTTTAACTGAATCACTAATTAAATACGTAACCTGTTCCATGGGTGAGTGGTTATGTAATAACAGAAAAAAAAGCCAGTAATGAAATTCCCTTTTCTACTAGAATAATGCCATAAAATTACTACAAACCATGGTATAGACTACACGAATGTGTTAACTTTATTTAGACATTTTATTTGATCACCTGGGATTGAATATCATTGCTGAATGTATTTGTTATTATCACGATGGCAGTTCAGCATCACATAGCAGTAATTAGTAAAGTTTCAATGAAAGACATTTTTTGTAACAAGTTCATAAAAGACACAGGATCTTCACCAACGTATAAAAGACTGAATGTGTTTTATATAACTGTAGATGTGATTTAATTAGGAGCAAAAATTTGCCTCATTAAATTTTATAATATAGGTTAATATTAACTATGGGGTTAGTTAAAAGTATCTTTTTAAGTTTTACTTTTTTGCCGTTTTTTTATAAATATCATGTAATATTCCACAAGTACACATCATGATACACCTTGAAACGTTTACAGTTCAAGAGCTCGGAATAATTGTATTACTGTCCTAAGTAAATCACGTACTTGGTCGTACGTAATGTCCACATAGGTGATTTGCTTTCTTTAAGTGTTAGTACAGGAAACGAATATTGAGACCACGTAACAATTAAGTTTTGTGTGGCAGCTGAGGAGTCTTTCCTAAGTGAGTAAGAAACAACCGAATAAACAAACAGGTAGAAGTGATAGTTTTACTGAGGTTTATATAAAGCATGGTATTAATTTTGTACACTTATGTTAAGGTTTCAACGAATCGTCATTTTAAATATATATATATATATGTGGCTAAAGGGTGATTCAAACGATTCTGCGAATTTCAGTACCTTAATATAGAGTTTAACGTATCTTTCCTAAGATTGAATCAAATATGTATGTGTTTATTCAGTTTCTATATATTTTCTATACTGTAAGAAAACAGCCTAAACACTTACCTTGGCAGTCATTTTAGTAAGACCAATTTCGTCGTCCGATATCTGAGTCGATCTGTTTGGAAATCAGAGCCAGCTAATCTGTGATTAAAGCTATAGGTCTAGTGTCCTGCACCCATTCCTTGTTGCCCTAAATAACTTGTTGGTTAGTAGCTTTAAACTCCACCTATTTCTGTTATTCCGCCTTCAATACCTGAAAAATTCCAGTCGATAAAAAGCTTTTAGTTTCGATGATACACCATAGGTAACACCTTCGTAGTAACCTGGTTGCTATAGTTATCAGGCCAAAGTGGTCACACCAGGTATTACAATTAGGTTACGGTAACAGTGGTTGAACGACAGAGCTGTTTTGTGAATGTTGTTTAGTTCTTAAAGCAAGGCCTGGAAATAGAGGTGTGAAAAAAAATTAAAAGAAAGCGATACAAGAGGGATATTTAAGGTATTGATTGCTTCTAGTTAAATTTGCATGAGAAAACTTCGACCGTTTAAAAATATTTCGAATTATTTAGTGTTTCAAAACTGCAACAAACAAACTTATAATTACAAAATTAAAATTATCCGCCGAGCACTGCCTTCAATTATAATTCGTATTTCAGCAAAAATCAGGCCATATAATTATAAAACGTATTTTACATAAATAATATTATTCTATGTTTCTTTACACCTTTTCTCATTTTTCCGAAAACAAATATTGCGTTTCTCTGAAAATTTACGTTTCGGTAATAACTTAATAATCGTTCACATTTCGAATACAGATTAGTCGACCAACAACTTGATAAATGGGAACCAGGATCATTTCACATTGACAACAGACATTAATTTTCAGGGAGGCGAAATCTGAATGTGGTACAAATGTTGTGCGAAACGTTTAACATTGAAAAGGTTCGCTAGATCTTTATTAGGTTTATACATGGATGCAGTTATAAACTTTTCTTGGAAAATGAAAAGATGCACATTAAATTATTCACAGAAAAAAATCGCAAAATATTTACCTGTTACTGTTAAAATATACCTAAGCTAATATGGGACGTTTTAGCCATATATATATATATATATATTTAAAGGATAATTCAGTAACTAACAAGTAACGAGAAGTTAAAATACATTTCTTTCCAAGGAATGGTATTCATATTTTAATATTTCCGTAAGGTACACAAAAACACACGTATGTTTCACTAGAAGTTAACGAGAAAACAACCACTATGATCATAAAAACGTTATTCAATGCTTGACTTTGTACAGGTTTAAAAAAATTAAGCCTTTCGTTCAAAGGTAAACAAGAAAAACCGCAATTCAACAAAACTATGGGAAATGTGCGGGAACATTTTTCGCGAAAATTAACAAGATAATTTTCCGCAAGTTAAGACTCATGCTCACATCAGCCGATGTCATATCTTCAAGAGATACCAGAGCCCTCTAGGTATAGTTCGACAGGTAGTCGATTGAATAAAGCTATTTTAAGAAAGGATCTAACTGTTTCGTTTCAACAGAATAAGGTTTATTACTTTGTATTTAGAGGTAATTTTGTAACGTGAGTAGCGGGATGACAAAGAAAAATTATTAGAAATAATAATGATCGTGTGTTTCTGTTAAAATACCAAATTGCAGTGTCAAAAAAATAGAGGTAATCACATGAAAATAATTTTCTATTGCTGAAATGATATAGTTGAACCAGTGTGCATGTATCATATGTCAGCAATGTCACGACTATTTATATTCACTGGAAGTAAGCGTTTAGTCTCAGAGCCAAACACGTACTATTTTATTTGTGTATGTGGTTTCTTACAGCAAAACCACATGATATATTAAGTGAGCAGTTAAAATAACTTGTAGTGAAAATTGTGGGATATTCGAGTAAAGTACAATGCGGTAGCACAATCGCGCCAGTGCAGTATAGCATGTTGTGAAAAATAATTCCCATGTAAATAAAATAGTTTAAACAATAGAATATTCATGAATATATACTATTTGTACTTTTAGCTGTTTATTAAAACTTGATATTATTTATATTTGGCTGCAAAATGAAAACAATATTTGAAACAAAACATAACAGTAAAGCTAAGAACAATAACACTAAACAGTTGCACCTTTATTCACTCGAAACTTTTTTAGATAAGACAAGTAATCTGGATATAATAATGCTCACTAATATATTGTTAACACGGATTATACCAGCAATGATATTACCCACTTGATAGCAATTACACAGGACAAGTAATCCGGAAATGACAATACTTAGTAACATATTGTCAATATAAGCTCAATTAAACGAGCGTTCTTTCCATGATATCAAATAATTTTCATCGACGTTTTTATCAGAAACTTTATCTCTTTTCATTTTTGACACAAACAATACACTGAAAGTAAGTTCTCAAACACTAATTTTCTTTAGTTAACGATTATATTTTGAAAATAGAAATCTTCCTAAATGCACCTTTGAATAGAGAAAGCTAACAGAGTACACCTCAGTAAATTGTCAGGGAATCAATTTCATTATATATTTTTAGATACTGTTATTATTTTATCTTCAGGAAATAAAGAAGTCTTACCTAGTTCGTTTTGAAATTCGCTCATAGCTACACAAAGGTTATCTGCACCAACCATTTCTAATTTAGCAGTGTAAGACAAGAGGTAAGGCAGCTAGTCATCACCACTTACCGCCAACTCTTAGGCTACTCTTGTACTAATGAATAGTGGGATTGATCGTTACAATATAATGCCCCCACAGCTGAAAGAGCGAGAATATTTGGTGTGACGGAGATATGAACGCACGACCTTCAAATTACGAGTTGAGCGCTCTAACCATCTGACCAGGTCTTACAAAAAAAAATTTTATTTTTTATGTTTTTTATAATATACTACAAAATACCTACTAAAATGTAAATAAAGGAAGATTAGTTTCTCTTAAGCTAACAGCAAATTAGTTACCGTGTAATTAACAAGGATTTTTTGACAAGTTAAAAGATTATTCACTCAAGAATAATTTGCAGAAATAAATATAACCGAATTTGATATTTCGTATATTTATGTCAGGCCCGTCATAAGCTAAGAGGCCTGGCATGGCTTAGCGTTTTAAGGCGTGCGCTTCGTAATCTTAGGGTCGCAGGTTCTAGCCCGAATCGTGCCAAACGTGCTCGCCCTCCCAGCCGTGGGGGCGTTATAATGATTACGGTCAATCCCACTATTCGTTGGTAAAAGAGTAGCCTAAGAGTTAGCGGTGGTGTGGTGATGACTTAAGCTGCCTTCCCTCTAATCTTACACTGCTAAATTAGGGACGGCTAGAACGGATAGCCCTTGAGTAGCTATGTGCGAAACTTCAAAAATAAAACAAACGTAAGATAAGTAATTCATCTTTTCGATCTTTATAAACGAAAAAATCAAGAACAGGTATTAAAGTCTCTTTTTAATTCTGGAAATGTAGGATACGTTCTACTGCCATGCTCTTTAAACACGTGACTAATAAATTATTTCTGGTCACACCTTGATAATCTCGTTGTCAGAGAGATAGGTCATACGTCATTATTTATTTGTACTAGTTGCATTACTTATTTACATGTGTTTTGCTTTCAAGCACAGAATCATAAAATTTATTTATCTGTTTCGTTTTTAAATTATCCCTCTCTAAGAAGATAAGACATTTAGGGACCTAAGAATTTTGTTATTGAGCTAGTTTGATACACTGTATTTGAGTTATAAAGAAAATATAAAGAATAAAAAAACAGAAACAAAAACATTAAATCTTATTAGTCACGATAATAATTTTTATATGAAACAGGTTCATTGTTTTATACAAAAACTTTTTAAACACCCATTCACAAAACTTGCTCTATTCTAGTTTGATTGTTTAGATAAGGTACTGACAACGATCTACTATTCTAGTTTATCTTAAAAGAGAGATTGTTTAACTTTTCATACATGGCCTGAAATTATATATACTATTTAAATTTATCACAACAAGTAGTTTATAATTTTGTAACAATATTAATATTTTAATATTCAGTTTTGAGTACTTTTGGTTGAAAACAAAGCCATTCCTCGGAACATCATACAGCACGAAACATTGCCCAGCAATAAAAGACAGATGTCTATAATAAAAATCACTTACTGCTCTTATTCGCTACCTCTTAGAGACACTCTTGTTTGGTACCTCCTTGTATTGTCCCTCCTAGTGATACTGTTGTTTGATACCTCTTATTGGTACTGTTCTTTGATATCTCTTAATGGTGTTGTTGTTTGGTACCTTTTAGTTTTACTGTTGTTTGATATCTTTTAGTGGTGCTGTTGTTTGGTACTTTTTAAAGATAGTGTAGCTATGTTTTCTGGTGTTTCTGTTTGTTGTTTTTTAAGGTGTTGGTGTTGTTTAATACCTTCTAAAATTTTGTTATTTAGTACTTTCAGGCTATTTTCTTGTTCCTATTTCTTGGTGATGATGTTTTTGATAAGTCCTGGTAATGTGGTTGTTAGTTCTTTTACCAGATGTTCTCCATTCATCGTAGAACTTTAAAACTTATGAAGTTTCGAGTCAGAATTTATAAATCTGAGGTTTATAGAGTAACATATGTAACTAGTATTTGCACGCAAAAAAAATTAATAATCAACCATTAAAAAAGACAAACAAAAGCAATCGCTTTTAAGGTTGTGGTCGTTTCTTGTATGAAACGTTATGATTAACCAAACAATCACTGAGATACACAGAAAATAAATCATCTTGAGATCATAAAACCTAGTAAATAACAGCGTTGTCCTAGTCTCTAATGTACTTAGATATCGCATAATTTAATTTTCAAGACATTGTTTTATTTCCATAGTAATATTATGTTCTTCAACAAACAAATGTTCGTTACTTTTACTTCAAAGTGTCTTTAGCTGATGGATTTAATTTGATTTACTTCCACCATATGAAAGAAAGTTTTAAACTTTAAGAATAGCTTTCAGTACTTTTATAATAAACATTACTTATATATATATATATATATACGCGCATAAGGAGGTTTGACCAATCGCAAAAAGATATAATAGCTCTTTAAGTGTACCACAAGATAGCACTAATAAATGATTGTATCTCTGACTTTACTTGAAAAAGTTCCTTGACATTTTTACCACATTTAACAAATCAAAGGCATAAACGCAAAGAATCGAAACATTACTTTCTCCAGTGTTGATTATCAAATTTTTCATTATCTTTCAGCAACAAGTGTACTTCATACCAAAGATCTGACGGGTATAGAGACAGGCTTTACATCTAACAGAGATTCCCCTCTGTGGACTCAGCAGATAGCGCAATGTGGCTCTACAATAATTGGTTTAGTTTGTTTTGAATTTCTCGCTAAGCTACTCGAGGGCTATCTGCGCTAGCCGTCCCTAGTTTAGAAGTTTAAGACTAGAGGACAGGCAACTAGTCATTACCACCCACTCTTGGGCTACTCTTTTACCAATGAATAGTGGGATTGTCCATCACATTTTAACCCGCGACTCTCAGATTACGAGTCGAGTTCCTTAACCACCTAGCATATGCCGGGACATTTTTTATAAGGAAACATACAAACACACAGACCCATCTAACAGAAACGAGGAAATTAAAGAAGCTTGCTGGATAGCACTATGACACCAAAAGGCATAAATCTTGATCCCAGGATTGCTGACCTTTATATGACTCTGAAAAGATTTTCAAAACTAATTTAATAATAAAACTTAATTTACACTATTAATATTATTCTTGCTTAAATTTCTCTTTATTAGTATGATTTCCTATGTATTATTTTCTTTATTTCTCGCCTCCTTTTGTCATTATTTTTTGTTTATTTTATATTTTCATTTCATCTTTATAGAAATGAATTAATAATTCCTTTAACTACTACCTGGAGTTTGATTCCCCTCTGTGGGCTTAACAGATAGCACGATGTGACTTTGCTATAAGAAAACACACACACACACACACACATAACTATTATCTTACTTAAGTCTCTTATGTACTATACACACCTTTTTGGCACAAACCAAATCTGACACAAAAAACTGGCCTATATATTTCATTACGCACATCAAGTATAACCTTTAATTCTCCTGATGAAGAAAAGTCTACAATTAGAATGCACTCAAGTTTTGGATCTGGTATGAAAACAATATCCATCGACACTCGATTCCCTCCGAGCTAGTATTGCATATAACATTTTGGCTCAAAATGCGTTGAAAGCTGAATACAAGAACAGGAATGAAAAGAAATCATAAGTACCGCCCTCTAGTATGGAGTGCATGAATTATACAAAATTATAAGTTTTCGTCACGGGAGAGTACACCAAATATTAATATATTAATTTAGAAATGTATGTTAAGGATAATGTTACCATAATAAATTGTGATAAACAAAGTTCACAGCATCTCACCCCAATCGCAGATGTTTTTTTTCATAGAGAAAATAAACAAAAACCAGTACAGTTATTTTATCGTTTGAATATTTCAGCTCCATTTTGAAGAAGTAGACATGAAAATGTGATATTTTTCTGTGCACGCTTTCTGCCTTACTTTCTGGTAGCCATTTTAATATTTGCTGAAAACGGAGCTAATCAGATGTCAGCATTTAATAAGATTTATTAAAATATTTACATATATTTATATATAAAATGTTGTGAATTTATTTCACAAATTTAAGCCTAATATTGAACCGATGAGACACGTGTAACGGTCGCTATGTATATAAAAACGGTCGTTTCGTGTTATTATTAGTTATCACTAAGTGATTTTTTTTAAATAACAAATTGCGTGTTGGTATCGTTATGAATTGTAATTGCACGTATATATTATAAACAGTTAAAGCAATTTAGACTTTATTACAAAACTATCTAAAGAACTCTATTATACGGTTCACTTTTAAGTATGCTTTAGCTTTTATTAATTCAGATACTGTGAGTTCAAAGTTTTCCCTGTATTAAAACATGTATTTTGAGTCTCCGTGTTAAAGTATTGGTTTCTAGTTTAGTCAATTTGAATATTTCACATGGCGTTTCAATGTAGTGAGTTTTTTTTTAAGATTTTATTAACACATGTATGTTTTTCATGCATAAAAGCTCTTTGAAGGTATTCGGTTTTCTAGCATATTCAACATACGAGATTTTTTTCACCATTCTATGGTTGAAGTTGTGAAATGAAAATGTATTAGGTTACATTACACAACCAGAACCAGAACTGTAGTTCAAACAACATGAGTTCTTATCAGCTTAACTAGGTCGCCAGTAGAAGCTACTTTATATGGCTTTAACTGGAATAGTATAACGTTTAGATATATACTCACACTAGGCTCTTTAATGGTAACAGTTCACTTGACTGGTAATGTTATCGGCCGAAACTGTACCTTATGCTAAATGATCATGCCTTCTCTAATTTTGTACTACTGTTCGAAGGGAAGCTAACTATTAAGTAGCACGCGCCGTCACAAGTGCTTTGTCTGGCTTGAACCAAATAATGGAGTTGACAGATACTCGTATAACATACTCAAGGTTCAAACTAGAAAGTATGTTCAGCAGCATACCAGAGGAAACAATGTAGACGTGAAGTTACATGTATTGCTCACACAGCCAGACGACGGTGGTACTCTCACTTGAATATTATTGGTAAGCATATTAACTATAGTTGTTATTAGACAATGACTTGGCGAAAAGCATATCATTATGACGGTCAGTTGTATGTTCCAAAAGAATTCTGGTGAATTGAGACATTTATAGGTGCTTGAAAGACATCTTCTACAAGAAATATAACCATGTATATTTGTAGAAATGACACTCATTTAATAATGGCAGCAGTTTTGGCATTCGATTTCTAAAATCTGCTATTGAAGCAGTTTATAATTAGTCGAATCTACTCAAAACTGCCAATAGACTCACCCTGAAGCCTAGAAAACCAGTGTCTTCCCTTGCAGTTCTTACCTCATCTCTGGACTATCTACTTGTGTTGAACTTGCTAGGAAAAACCTCTTGTCTTTGCTACAAAACTGACTTGTTACAAAGCCAATAACGTCATAACCACCAAATGAAATCCAATCCAAATCATGTTCTTTCATGGAAGTGTAAAAGATACTATCACCTTTCTCAAAGGTTGTGGGAAAATTTACAACCTTCATAATGAAATATTGCATGCTCCCTGTTGGCCATTTCAGTTTGAAGCCTAAAATGCCCTTCTGTAATTAAAAGTGGAGGAAAAATGTATTGTACATCAATTTCTGCTGTGAATATAAAAGCTTTAATTTCTTCCAATAAGTTTTCAGCTTCTCAACAATTATTAATTTATTCAGTTGAATGACAACAATGCCCAAACCTTTTGAGATCAAAACTGGTTCATTTACGATATTTTACGCTCTTTAACACACCACAGAACTAAACAGTTGCTGCCAAACCAAGTGAATTAAGCGATTAGAGGTCTAGATCATATGTCAACAAGAGGAGAATAAGAGAAAAGCCAGATAGCAGCAGTGAGCGATCCAAAATGATCAAGTTTTTAGTTGTTTTTTTGAACCCCGTGTAAAATTTGAAGATTATTCTATCAGATGTGTCTAAGCCATATTGATGAGAAGATATTTATGTATGTAATACAGGGTGATCGATATTTATTTGTCCTATTTTAAAATTTAATAATTTTGCAACTAAAGAAACATAATTATGCAGTTTTAACATCCTGTAGCCAAACTATTTTTCACTCCAGTGAATACTAATACTCTGCAAGATAGTAAATGTGCAAGAAAACATTCAGTGCAATGAATTGGACAGGGTAGTCATGTTTCATAGCTTCTGCATTTACCAGGTAACATTCCACAAGGCTTCTTCCTATGAGTGTATGTTAAAGATGTCGTGCATCACACACCCATAGTAAATACCATGGAATTAAAGATTAAAATAACGTATATCATCGCCATTTTAATTGTGGTCATGTTGTAACGAACGTAGATAGACATCGAACTCTATGCATACTTCCTTCTTATATCAAAGGCACTCTTGCTTCTTGAAAAGTATTCACATGGTGATGGATCTAACAGCTTTCTTTGTATTATATACATTTTATGTTTAGACACTAACATTCTACATGATGACAGTCAAATACCTATTACACCTGCCTTACATGTTTTGAACAATCTAGAATAATTTTTTTATGAAAGCAACTGACTTAGCAACACGTTTTTCTAATCCTATTAATTTTGAATTCAATAATGAACGTAACATCCAATTCCATCGTACTGATTACTGTTTTATGTTTATACTTGGGATTAGAACCGAATCCTTGAGAAATGCTGCATCAAACAACGATTCTGTAACATTAGTTATATATTTTTCATTTCGACTGTCGAAATTCCAATCTTCAAAAATTTGTTCATGTGTAGATTATTTTCATCACTCAATAAAATTCACACTTGAATGTTTTCCGTTACAAATAGATTTTTTTTTGATGCCACCATATCCTTAAAAAGCGAATGACTTTTTATATTTATGTCAGTTATTTGTTGCTTAATAGCTATCGTTTCTACATCTTGACTTAGATATGTATTGTTCTCAAACTAGTTTTTTTTCAGACTCGTAATAAAATGACGGGCTGGGGCTTTGTAAAAAAAAACAAAAAACTTTGGGACGCTCGCCTTTCTTTTAATGACGTTTGTTCACCAAACTTCCCCCTTCAACATAAAAGATTAACGATCATAAAATGGGAAAATAAAAACCATTTTCAAGCATATTCTCGAAAAAATTAATGAGAATTGTGCAAATTAACTTAAAAATGACTCATAATATTAGCGATACCCAGAAACACATTGACAACTGGGTTTTATATACATTAATCCAATTATTCAGGGTGGCAATAGAAAACTCTAGATAGTAGCAGTGCAAGACCACATTGATTTCGTATTAACACTCAAATTTTGTGAAAATATAACCGATTTATATATTTCACAAAATGTTCTTATTCAAATGGCTCTGTGGTAACTAGAATATTTTACAAATTCATAATGTGATAAATAGGCATACAGTTAAGACGATTTTTGCCCTATAAATTTGCTTTTGCCCCTGTAAGCTGATGTGACCTATACAGTTAAAATAGTTCGATACTAATAAATGTGTAATTTTGCTGCTAAGTGGCACAGACAAGCGGAGCATACCAAAGACAAGTGGCTTTTATAAATATTAGATTACATTTGTCACGTTTTTCATTATTATTTCGTTTCCCATTTCTTCTATCATTAAATGCATTTTTATTTTTCAATTGATTAACATTGGTATAAACGAATTAACTGCATACGCAACTTTTCAAATATCGCTGAACATTTAAGTAGAGTTTCATAGAATCTTTCTTCAGTCACCTCCCAGCTCAACCGATGAGTTCTGGTATTGACCAAAAATCATATTGTGTAATGAAATAGTAGTTTTTACCACTGATTTTTCAGCAGCAATAGACAAATTAAAAGGACTTTAAAAATAAAAACTATTTACTTGTTTTCATAACTGTTTTTATGCTGTTAATTTTTTAATACTACGTTGGTTTTTGGCCTTCAAACCGTAATTCTTGTTTCGAATAATACTTCTTACACAAACAAAATATGTCTTATTATAAGCCGTTCTTATTTGAAAAATAATTTATTTCCCGTCGCTTACACAACACGCACATAAACAATTTCCAATACCCTCCACTATCTGGTCAACACCCTTACAGTGGTCATTTGTCATTTACCCCTAAAGAAGAAAAATCTACTTTCTGAAAGTGCTTGATTCATTTTCTGATTTTTATTTCGAACTGATAGACCAAAAAGAAGACAGTCAGCTAATAACACCCATCGCAAACTGTTGGACGTCTAATGTTAGACGGAATAATGAAATTTGAGTGTCACTCTTATAACGCACCTACGGTTTAAACTGTAACGCGTGATTTTGAAACGGAACGTGAGCTGTAGACCCAATGGTTCAAGGTTCGACATGTCAGTTATAACGCGACGCTTGGCCTCACAAATGATTACTATGTAATATACAGCATCGCAACTAGTGTTCAGTTATTTGTGGAATAATCTCGTTTGACTATCTTCTATAGACAGCTTAGTGTTCCAGCTCTCAAAGCAAGATTCTGGGTTTCGATACCCATGGTGAGTAGTGTACAGATCGCCCATTGTATTGCGTTAGGCTTAACTTCAAACAAACAAAGATAACTTAGTGTTTTAGAAAAATGAATGTTTTGAAAAATTTCACACCACATAGAATTTTAGTTGTTCTGTTATAAAACCATAACAAATATATCTTTCGTAAACTGTTGCAGGAAAACAACATTAACATATTCAACATATTTCCTGTTTGGGATAAAGTGTTATTAAAATCGACACTATGTTTCAAAATTAAATACAAGTATATAATTTTGTATATTACATTTCCCCTTTAATATAATGTACCAGTGCACCCAACACGTTTATTTAACGACCAATGATCAAGAAAAGACCTACTTTTTCAAGTTACTTTTTACTTTATCTGTTTGGTTTATGGGAAGCAATATTGAGCTATCTACAATGTCCACCGCAGGAAAACGAGCCCCTGATTTTACCGTTTTAGGATCGTAAACTTATCTCTAATCCACCGAGGGTCAATTTTTAGTAACTATGCAGAAAGAAGTTAAAAATCTGCAATATAAAGCATTGACTGGTACCTTCGATCTTCTCTAATGTTATTGGTTAATCAGAGAAGGGACCTGAAGCGTTACATGAAAAGAAATGTGTTCACAGTAGCACTAAAACTCGAGGGCTCTACATATCTTCTCATGTTTTTGAGTGATTTCTTTTGAGTTTTGTGAAAAGCTACACGCGTGCTATCTGCGCTACCCGTCCCTAATTTAGTAGTGTAAGACAAGAGGGAATGCACCTAGTCATCATCACCCATCGCCAACTCAAATCAATTAACATTGTTATTCTGAATTCAGTAATCAAGTTTAACTCTATTACTACAGCCCTTGTAAAATCTTATGTTTCCAATAATCTGGTGATTGATTGTTTGTTTGTTTTTAAATTTCGTGCTAAGACTAGAGAGAAGGCAATTAGTCATCACCACCCACCGTTAACTCTTGGGCTACTCTTTTACCAATGGATAGTGGATTGACCGTCACGTTATATCGCCCCCACCGCTGAAAGGGCAAACATGTTTGGTGTTAAGGGGACTCGAACCTAGGCCCTCAACTTTCGAGTCGAGCCTTAACCACCTGGTTATGCCGGGCCATAACCTGATGAATGTTTTTTTTTTAATAATTTTGGTATTTCAGACTTTTTATTCGTTCATATGTTTGGTTTGGTTTGTTTTGAATTTCTGGCAAAGCTACACTAGAGTTATTTGCACTAGCCGTCTCTAATTTAGCAGTATTTCTAAATATTACAACTCTGCCAGCACTAAATGACTAATATGAGAGATTACAAACAGAAAAATAATTTATCGTGATTCTTTTATATTGGAAAATCTTTTCACAAAAGAAACATTTTTTTTTCTACCATATGTTTTTCAGGCTATTTACGTTTCCATAAATATAAAATAAACAAAACAGCCACCTGTCGGTTCAGTTTTTACTTAGGTGTTATCAACTATTTTAAACAGTTCTGTTCAGAAAAATTGATAAACAAGTGGCATTTTTATTTAATTATTTTATTCATTGAATTCAAAGTGTCACATATACGCTCTTTTATGCATGCTACTTCTGAGCTATTAGAAACATAAAGCTTATGAGCCACATCACACTATGTGTATGGATTACACAAATTTCATTTCTTAACATCATAATTCTGGTCATTTTAACATAAACAATTTCTGTATTTTCCGAATATATATATATATATATGCGTATATATATATATATATACATACTGTTTCCTTCATTTACAATAACGTACACCGTGGCGATATATATACCCGTCTTCCTGTTTAATGTATGCGTACTTTTATTTCTTTCCATATAATATATATTGCTCTTTTCTGCTTAAAAACATGTACCATTACTCTGTAACATACAATTTTGTTTATGTTTATTAGAACTTTCTCTTGTTCCTTCTTATTTTCTTTAAAATTTCTTTCCTCCAGTGTTTCCAAAACTTTTCCAACTAGGGACCGGTTTATTTATCACTTTTCATGAAGTCCGGCCTCCAAGACATAACCCCTCTAAGACATGGCTAAGTTTTAATACCAAGCTGGAAGCAATAGTTTTATCAATACATCATCGATTATAAAATATACAGGTGTTCTGTAGTACTACTGTGTTATAAAATATACCTGTGTTCTATAGTGCTACTATGTTATAAGAAATAAAAGAAATTACACTTTATTCTTATTAAATCTTCACATTAACTGCATATTTATTAATTCTTTTTTAAGTAATAACTTACCAAATAAGAAGGGTGATGCTGCTTTTCATCACACATCTTCCAATCTGGTTCGATATCTCATCTATCCCTGTACTTGTTTTTTAAGAAAACCAACGTTGAGAAGGTTGATTCGCATTTATAATTCGTGACAAAGGGCATTAGGAATCTCATTGCTTTTTCTAATAAATTTGGATACTCAGTACGACAGCTCAGCCGGAAACTAACTAACGAGACTCGGCTAAAACGGTTTTTCAGTGCAGTGTTACAGAACAGTTCAATATTAGAATCACTTTTTGATTCACTGTGTTGTAATCCTCCCTCGTTTTCTGTGTCAACATTAAAAGTGTTCTTGATTCACATTTTACTGCTGTCAATTGGAAGAAAATATTCCTTCAAGCATAATTTTAGCCCCCAAAAATACTTCTTGAATGAGGAAATCTCACTTGGAATATTACATTTTTCATCTTGGTTTTCTAATTCTGTTAAAGTAGAAAAAGACTTGTAATTTTCCTTCTCAACTCAATGTATCCACAAGTTTTTTGTAGCTGCTTCTATCTTAAACTGGCATATTACATGGACATTATCTGCTATATCTGTGCTTTCATCCACTCATAATGATAAAACTGACTATAGTGAACTCGGCGTATAAGTGTTTCTTCAATATTTTTGGCCATATCCACAATTCTACCTTCACTGTATTACCAGATAAAAACAGTAAATTAAACTGGTTTTATTAATTTTTTATAAGCACGAGATGTAATTATTTTAACTGAAGGAAATATTAGCATTTGAAAAATAGTTGCGGAAAACTTGTCTCTGTTATTAGTTTTGAAATTTCATATGAAGCTATAACCGAGTCTTCATTGGAAGATCTCGTAGAAAAAAGTGTGTGAAATTGTTTATTTGGAAAAAAAACTATTTTTCTTTCTTTCGTATGGTAAAATCTATTGATGTACTAGAGTATTCTTGATGCCTTGTATCCAAGTGGCGTTTCAGTTTCGATGATTTCATGGACATTAAAGAACACGTAGTGGCAAGTTATAATTGCTACCACTTCAAATGTTCATCACAATACTGTCGAGTCCAATAGGTCTTTGTTTTCATTTCTTTGCTACCAAGCTACATATTACTTAAACATTTATAATTAGGCTTATTATTTCATTTAGTTCAGTTTCACCAGAGCTAGGTTGCATTTCGGCTGATGCCTCAAGTGATCTTGAGGTTTACTTTTATGGTGCATGATTTTTCAATCATCTATTGAGAGAGTGGTTTACCTAAAATTAACAACTTAATAAAGTTTTATTTAGTGCAAATTAAGTCACAAACAATTATCTCTATTCTTAGAACAAACTGACGCTTCTAACAACTTATCTGCTAGTCTGACGCCACCTGACACTACAAGACCTAAGAATCAGGTCTTGTATGCTTGTCAATTTCCATTAACAGAGTAAACAAATTTAAGATATTTAGAATAGCATTTCTAAAACTTTGGTGTCAAAGAACGGGTTAATTTTAATGAATAAATGGTCCTTTTATGTGACACAAAATCATTTCTTTGATCTTATCTGCAGACGGAGGAAGCTCAGCTTAGACTCAGCAAGTGCTTTGTCTACTTGATATATGGTTTGAATTTAAAGACATTTCACAAGAGTCTCTGGGTTATCAATACGTAAAACTTAATCTTAGGCTCTCTAAATTGAACTAATTGAGAACACTTTAATTCCTGATGGACTCCGGGTATGAAGGCAACTGTCAGCTTGTGAATTTTGTAGTTTCGCCCCCTTAAGAACAAACTTTCACTTTTCTTTCCTATTATATTAGCTTAGCTCGATGAAACTGAAAATTCTAAGTAAGATGAAATGAAAATTGAATTAATATTCATTTTATTATAATATGTTTATATTAACTAGTTTAATTACATTTTTCTTTAACATACAAAAGTACTTGGAGAAAGTATAAAAATAGCAGCTGTAAGCCAAAAGGTTAAAATTAACTTACTTTTTTTTCACTTTTCTACAGACCGGCACCAGGTCGCGCACCTCACTTTGAGAAATTCTGCTTTACTCGATAGTCGTTAATGTGGTGTGATATATGTATGATTGCACGAAATTAACACAAATTACTCAAACGTTCTAGTTAGGTATTTCTCATAAATAAAATTGTAATAACTAAATATAATTTATAGTAATCATAACATTAATGAAAGTGATTAGATGTTATATGCCAAAACTATAAATATGAGAATTATATTGTATAGCTCAGAAACATCCAAAGTGAAATTCTGGAATCCTAATTGTTTACACTTTATATTGTGGTATAGTCAGTGTAGCACCATTCTTATCATTCCAAATAACATTATGTGTCTTTATAACACTATACCTTCTCAACACACAACCACCTACTGTCTATCAACCCATTTTCCTTATATGTTTCTACATTTTTCTTGTATCGGGACCATCGAATCACAAAAAAGACGTCGTAATATAATATTCTAGTCAGATAAGTCCTCTGCTGGAACTCCCAAAGTCATTAAACTCTAGGCCACCTATAAATATGAACTATTTTATTTAACATTCCCAATAAGTTTGAAGTATTTAATTTAAATCGTATATTAAGTCCTAAACCTGTAACATTCTACGGACCTGTATTAACACCTAGTAGTTTTGTGTTTCGTCAAGACAGAATAAAACGTTTACGACAGTGAGTATTTACTAAAGGCAATGTATTCTGTAAACATATTAGATTTGACAGGTGTTCTAGATACGTGTATTGCATTTATGTGCTTATATGTGCATATCTTACTTGAACGTTTTACGTATATTACATATTACTAACATACTTTGTGCTCCTGTTTTGTGGTGGATCAGAGCTATGCTAAAATATGGAGTTCGATTCTTCGCAAAGGACAGAGTGCAGATAGCCCATTTAGTAGCTTTGAAGTCAGAAAACAATAATTATTTGTACTCTATCTACTATATATTAAAAATACTTGAAACCATTCATCATAACCATTTTTCCTTCCATAACTTACTAACTTGTATAAACTAAACGAAGTGTTTCATAGTGTTTCATATGTCTTGGGTTTAAGGATAAATATCTGTCTTTCTTATCTTCAAAAAATGTAATTTTGAACAAGTTTGCTTAAGTACATTGTCGACAGTTTATAAATCTTGTTCTTTTTTAAATTCACTGCTCACTAATTGCACAAAATTTTGTTCCTGGATAGTATATGTTATTTCTTAATTGCTTATGTTGTAAAAGTACAGAAAATGGTCATTATTCCCTTCAAACTTTGCTTTTGTAACCTAGATAATGAAATTTAGAAATTAACCTATTTTATATGTAGAAACGGGCAAATTTGCACATTTTCATTTACATAAGGTCTGAATAAAACAACCCATGAATCAAGATTAACTATTTTTACTAAAATTATACAAAAATGTTTAGAAGTGAATAGTTTTTCGAGATTTGCGACAGTAATGTAAATCACTTTCACATATCAGCCTACAAATATAGTCTCCTACCTAGTTTCGTTATATGCTCCCAAATCATAAAAGCAAAGCTTGAAGAAAAAAAAATAGGTCTTTTCCATTTACTTTAGGCATAAGTAATTGGAAAATAACACTTTCTGCCCAGGAACAAGAAAAAAAAAATGTTACATAGTGTAATCGGTGCATGATATTTGCGTCTTCAAGTTTCTATACTATTTCTAACAAAAACAGCTTATGTCATAAATTTGAAACATGGCTAAACATTAACGAACTAATTTTAACATGTTCAAAAGTTAATGGTAATACAAAAAGAAATTTATTCTTATTTGTAAAAAAATTGTTCTTATTAGTTAAATAATAATATATATATATTCTCAATTATTGTAACGATTATATATGTATGTGGTTTCTTATAGCAAAGCCACATCGGTTTATCTTCTGAGTCCACCGAGAGGAATCGAATCCCTGATTTTAGAGTTGTAAATCCGTGGACTTACCGCTGTACCAGCGGAGGATACAATTATCTGACAATGTCGAGAAATTAACTGATCATCTTGGAGTGCAGTGACACTTTTCTTAGTAATACTACAAACACGTAATTTCTAAGATCTCTTTTGACGTTTCCATTCTCGAAACTAATTCATTGAGCCTAACTAGATTATTGTGACAGTAAATTATGTTACGTGACATTACATAAACCATTTTGACATATCTTGTTTATCTAACCTAAATTCGGGTTAATATGGGAGTTGTTGAATTTCCCAAACAGTTAATACAAGGAAAATACTTTACAACTGTATTGAGAAGCCTACACTGTGTGAGGTACTGTTTTCAAGTTATATAAATAAACATTAGTGTCTTGTGTAGTAACTATTGAGCTGACATGCATGCGTATGTGTTACATTAATCGAAAGTTGCTCGGTCGGAGTGATTTAGTGGCCTTTCATTGGTCGCTAGGCATTGCTAGGAAGAATTACATAATGCTTCACGTATATTTGTAAAAGCGTCTTTTGAGAAAGGTATTCAATTATCGCGTTTGTACAAAAAGCAAAAACTGAATTTTGGCTTGTAAGTGAAGTTATATTCCATTGTTTCTTTAATGTTAGTTTTATTAACAATACTGACTAAAATTTAAATTCATAAGTTACAGTTATTTTTATTGTTTTCATTTATTTATCGTGTACGTTTGTAATTAAAAGAACTATATTCCATTGTTAGTTTAACGTATGGATCTAGAACTAACCCAAATCTACTAAACTCGCTTAATCTCGTAAGATATTATTTAGATTATATCGAAAAATAACCACGAGAACGAGGATACTCAACTGATGAAGCAGCATATTTTAATTGTCATACTTTTTGTATTTTATTTATGTCATTGCTTACGCCAACTTAGACCTGGTTGCTACATCACAAGCTATCCCGTAATTGTAGAGTGGAATACAATCAGAAACTATGATCAAACACTGATATTTTCTCATCAAAAAACAATAAAATAAATGTAATGATTTACAAAATTAATGAGACTTTACTGGAAAGGGCTTCAAAAACCTTTATTTTCTTCTGAAAAAAAAAAAGACCGGAACATAGAAAGTAGTAACAAGGTTATAAAAATTATTGTTGCTTTTTCTGAAAAAAATTATTTTAAAAGTAAAATGAAATAAATGAACAGAAAGCGTAATTGCTCAAAAGTATATAAACAATCCCTTGTCAACAATAAACCTGTGACGGATTTACTGATGTATACTTAGTTTAATATCGATGTTTGTTTTAGTTACATATATATTTATAAATGCATGTAACTTATACAGTTAAATGTGTATTGCGAAATTCTCGCCTATTCACTAATTTTGTAGAAGATTCTCCACGGTAAGAATCAGTATTGTTGCTTTCAGTGGAATGTTTTTAAAATTCTCCTCTGAAGCTTATAATAAAAGGTAATCAACATAACGCGGAGAGACAGTTTTGTATTGTTGGACTACTACAGTTAGTACACTATGAACCTTAAAAGCTATAACTGTGATAAACGTCTAACAATCGGGAAACTACAGATTTTTGACCAGGAACGTTTATAGATATCAAACATTATAAACTATTTAACTACAGAGAATTAACTTCGGACGTTAGTATTTCTACGAAGACATTAAGCATCTTTGTTGGTGAAAATTCAGCTTGTAAAAAGCGTGAGACCAGCCAAGAATAGAGTTAAGGGAAGTTTAGTGATACCAACTCGAAACTAATTCGCTCATTGTGAACCGTTGATAAAATATTCAGTTCCAGATCAAATAAAGAACTCAGTTCATTTGTCATTGTTTTAAATTTTGTATATAAATCATTATTTATAATAACTGTTTGTAATAGCCGTTATTATAAATTGTATTATTGATTTTTAATAAAATATATTTATGTTAAGAAAGAAAACTGGGTTTATTAATCTTGTTGACAAATATCACAAATTTGATACATACCAACATTCAATTAACTTCTTGATGCAAATTTAAATTTCAGGCTATTTTAAATTGTAATACGTAACAGATCTATGATTATTGAGGAAAATGAGTATCGTACCAATAAAAAGTTATTACGCCTCGTGATCTACAAACTATCGAGAAACCTTAGAATCAGATTAAGTTATTACTTAGAACAAAACTGGGAAATAACCTAAAAATCTTACGTTTCTACTAATAAAAATTGAAATTCATTGATTTACTATTTGGTATCTTCACTGTTAAAGATATCTTTATTCGTCAGTAATCGCAACAATATACCATAAAATTTAGCTAGTTTAGGATATCTACATCAGTTTTAACTACAGATATTAAGCTAACAATGCAAAACGATCTTAATAATAAAAATTATAAAACTAAACTAGAAATCACAATAAAAAGCAATTATATTTGACAAACTTATAAATGAATAGAATAAAAATGTATAGCTTAGAATCAGCTGTTTTTATGTTAACTTTAGGTATCTTTACTCGGAAGCTTCGGTTTGTTTTAAATTTCACGCGAAGCTACTCGAGGGCTATCTGCGTTAGTCGACCCTAATTTATCAGTGTAAGACTAGATGGAAGGTAGCTAGTTATCGCCACCTACCGACAACTAAAGTTAAGTTGACAGGACAAAAATTCATAGCTTAGTTTGCTCCTAGTGTAATATTGTATGCTAATTAATAGTTGTGAAAACTAGGTCAAGAAACTTTATGCTTCACAACATCACTGATAAGAAAACTCACAAATTAGATTATTTCACATCTGTGGCATCTTAATCAATACAAGTGTCAAGAGTGCTTTTCAAAATATCTCCTGGTAGGTCAGTATTAAATTTCCGGACATACAATGCAAAATTCTATGTTAACAAAGAAGACGAGAAACAGTATAATTGTCAATAACTGGATTGATATATGACATGAAATGGAACTAGATTAGTTGTAAATCGCTTTTAGAATGCATCCATAGCACCAAAGTGCGATTATTATCACTTTGGGACAATGGTGTGCGAACCACAAAACTTCAGACCTACAGTTCAAACGTTAACCACTGAACCGTACATATAAAAACTGCAGTCTTGAATTTAAGAGTTAGAGTTATTGGTCTTTAGAAATAGCCATGCCATTCAAGTCGTATAGAATGGAAGAGATCCTTGCTATTACCGAAGAGATTAATTGTACCAAATACAGTCAAATCAAATCCAGTGTTTTTGTAGTGGATTAGAATCGTAACCATCAACAGATAGTTATAAGTATTATTGAGTATATGCAATTCCATGCAAAAAGAAAATAAAACAAAACAAAACACATTAACCTCACATAAGAGAGTATAACGCTATTTTAATGCTCATAATATCATATCTATTTCTGACGTTCACAGAATAAGGTTTTTATTGAGCAGTTGCATTTCTTAAATGTTTTTATTTTTGGTTGAACAAAAACCTACGTGTACCTCCCGCTAAAACAGCTGCAAGTCTTCGGATTTACAACACTTAAATCAGGAGTTCGATTCCCCTCGGTGGATACAGGAGATAACCCGATGTAGCTTTGCTATAAGAAAAAATAAAACACAAACTTCAAAATGTACCTTCCCGATGGTTCAGCCGCAGAATTTATAGCGATAACGCTAAAAACAAATAAAGAGGTTTAAATACCCGTGGTGAACACAACACAGACATCCAACAGTGCAGGTTTATGTTTAACTATCAACAAACAGTCTAAATTTCACTGGAGAATTAACCACCAAAGCTTTAGTAATAAAATACGCAGTGAGTAATTTGCCAGCATTGAAAAACCTAATACAGATAAAATTTAATAATTTACATTAGTGGAGAGTAATTGTTTAAACCTGTGTTTCGCTGGTCACTGAAAGCGTTAGATTGGAATGTAGCTGTAGTTGCGCTAAAAACATTTGATCGCTTTAACATAAACAGGCCACATAGAATCCAATGAACGATTAAGCCGTGCATTAAATAATTAAGTCCTATATTAATTGTTAAAATACTTGCAACAGATTTTAAAACTTTATTATTGAACTTAACACACAGGTTTTCTACGATTAAACAAGTTGTGGTGTATACTTGTTTAAGAGGCAAAAAACTATTTATATGTAAAAATGTTCAAACTAATGGCACGTTTCTTTATAATAGCCCATTTTCAGCTTTAACTGTTTCAACTGTAATCCAGTCAATGTACTCGATGCTATTTCTTCCTTTGAAACAAAAAAAATGGCTTAAGTTAAATACATCAAAATTGTTCATCTTCACCAATTTTGAGATAAACAATGTGACAAGCCATCCAGAACTCTTAAACACCAAATATTTTCCCAGAACATGCTGAGAAATGTGAATAGTTTTTGTTCTTCCTTCGACAGTTATGGTTGAGCAACCAACTACTTGAAAACTACGAATGAACTTAATTTACATTGTAAAAGTTTTTATCCTTCAAATTTCTTACGCAACGATCATAGTTTAAATTCATGTTTTTCATATTGTTTTTTGTTCTCTTCTTTGTACATTTCAGTACATTTTCTTCGCTCTTGAGAACCAATAGATTTAACGAGTTGCTTGTTTCCCAATACAACGTACCATAAAACAGATAGTGTAATGTACTTTCTTCCTCACGAAAATTGTGGTAAGTTGTTGTTTTGAATTAAGCACAAAGCTACACAATGGGTTATCTGTGCTCTGCCCACCACGGGTATCGAAACCCGGATTTTAGCGTCTGAGTCCGCCGACATACCGCTGAGCCACTGGGAGGCAAATCGTGGTAAACTCTCAACTTATTGGAGTGTGAAATGAAAGTTAATGTTAATTCTTATTGGTGTGTTTACTGTCAGAACTAATGGCTCAAGTTTGGAACTTTTGTTAAATATTCTATTGCTTCATTAAAAGGACTGGAGTGTTTTTATTCGCCTTTAAAAATTGTGTAGACTCAGATTCTATAATTTTTCAGTTGTTTTTTAATATAATACTTTACAACAACAACAAAAAAGAAATGTAATATTGTTATCGTCGTTTTAGATATCGTAAGTAGACTGAAGTTAATAACATTACAGAAATGAAAGGAAAGCGTATTCACAGCTTATAGGCACGTGCAGATGAAAGACGGTATTGTTTCAAGTCCAGAAACTCATTATTGTTACATAAACACGTTTATGTAGTGTTGTTTTGTATCACAGTATAGAGATATTTTATTATTTCTATATTCAGTACATTTTATTTGTAAAATGTGACGTGCAAAGTTATTCCGTACTAAAAGAGTGCAAATTTATTATTAAATAAAGTATAATGTTTCATGATTTAGTTTTCATAATATGAAACTAATTGCAACTTTGTCTGAAAATTAGTGTGTCACGATCGTCACATGTCTTAGCTTCCAGTGCGAAATGCTTTTAAGGTAACTAAAACCTACACAGCCACACCAAGTAAATCAGTTGAAATTTCTAAACATGGAAAGCTATAATTCAAAATTAAAAAAAAAACATTAAGACTTTTGAAGTAATGTAAAAGCTTACAGTGTTTTGGGTTTATATTAAAAATCACGTTAAACTTTTTCTGAGAAAGGTAAATTGTGTAAAGCTCAACAGGATTATATGCAAAACAAACACAACTATGAAGTAATTAATTATAACATGAATGTCTCTATACTTTTGTGGTAATTATCAAATCAACTCCTTAAGTTCAAGTGTACTTTTTAACCACAAATTTTCATGTATAGTTAATATCTAAAACCACAACAGGATACGATAGTTTGCTACAAGAAAACTCAAATAGAGCACTTTTTAAACGTTTTAGTGTTTACTTGAAATTAACAGTTCCAATATCGAATAGAATAGTTTCATCGCAAGCGATTCAGAATATGAGCAGCTAATTCATCGTGTTACTGGTTTAGAATATTCCTGAAGACTTGCCACCAGGAGGGATCCTGACACGAACAGAGGTTTGGGCTGGGCTGACTGGATCTCCATTGCTAACGCCTGTGTTTGGTGATTCTAGTGTAGAGACAAACAATACCTCAGGTTAAACCAAAATATAATTACATCAAATTTTACATAAAATGTTGTATGAAATTTTATAATATAATAACGTAAATGCACAACATGTTGTGACAGGATCCAGAGTTCATTGTTCTGAATATTTTTCAGCTTATCTGTTTTACAATCAGATCACCCACTGTTATGATGATGCTAAACAAATAAGGATCTATTATATGCAAAAACGGCTCTTCTGGGCCCAGAAAACACTTCAAATAGAAGAGCGAACAACGTTTCGACCTTCTTCGGTCATCGTCAGGTCCACAAAGAAAGGGTTACTGGTCGGAAGCTGACCACATGTGGTTGTTCGCTCTTCTATTTGAAGTGTTTTCTGGGCCCAGAAGAGCCGTTTTTGCATATAAAAGTTCTCAACAAGTGGGTTTCTCGACATCACTGATTGAAATAAGGATCTAACATAGGATGGCAGTTGTTAACTTTTAAACTAATTTAACAAGTGAAAAGACGATTTTTGTTCTTGTAAAATGTAATATTTGTTTTTTAAAACTCAGAATCATGTTTTAACTAAAAGACTCATCAGCATCTTAAGGATCTAAATATTTACGACAGGATTTTCAAATTAGTTTTCCATATTTCTTACTTGTATAGCTTTAGTTTAAGAAGCACAATGCAGTACATTTCAAATGGAAATAAAGAAACATTTTACTAAATGAAAGGTGTTTTTTTGTTTTAACTCTAATAAAACATATTTGAATATACTTTAGACTAAATGGCATGGTTCATAATATTCAAAGGCAATAGCATAATATATGATACATTGAATGAAATTGAGCATGATTATGATTAAACATTAAATATTTGAATAAACAAACTCCGATTTCTCTTCTATAATGATTGAAATCATTTTCAAAAACCAAAGTTTGAAAAATTAATGTCAAACGATATTCATAACAGAAATGTCATGCACATCACATACTTGCACAAGATAAAAAAGCTAATAATAAATAGTACGTAATTAAACTTTGCTGAAACAGTGACGTCATCCTTTTTAAAACTGACGGTATTATATTATGAGGAGAAATTCAAATAGAAGAGAAAACATTTTCCCCTAGTTTCACCTAGTACCAAACATTGTATTGCACAACTGCAAGTTTACAATGATCGACTAATATTTCTGCATAATTACAACAAGCATACCTGTTATGATAGCATGTCCGTTTACATAGCCATTCTGTTTAGAATCATCATCATACACCTCTCCTGTGACAGGATTTCGTCGAACAGGGCCTAAAATATGAATAGACATGCATATTCTTATATTATCTACACATGCAAATTCAAATTACAGTCCATAAAGAAGGTTCAAGCAAATAAACGTCAATTTTTAGGTTTAAATACAAGTAATTGTAAAAGATCTTTTTCAGCCTTATGATTAAATACAGGTGCTAAATGGCAGGCTAATCAGAAGTTTAAATAAAGAAATAAGCAAACACTATAACATCTTTAATTTAACAAAATATATCTATGTGGAAAATAACGGAATCATTGTTATATTACTGAATATTCATTTGCTGTATAAATATGCAGAATAAAACAAAACAATATCATTACAGTTTTTGTAAAAGTCATTTTTGCCTAACTTCGAAAGATATACTAAAATACAACCCATCAAAACAGGCAACCTAAGTTAAAATTTAAAGTGCTAAGCAAATAAAATAAATAACAACTGAGTAAATAGACTTATCTATTAATTTAAATTATTAGAAGGACAGATGCACCTGAAATAGTGATAATCAGGTGTGACAATCTAAAGCAGAATAAGTGTTACTTCCGACTGTCAGAAACTTGGATTGGAATCGTATTATCTGATGTCCCTAACCAGAAAGAAGTGGAACTTTAGTAAATTATTGTGCTGGATCTAAGAGCTATTCATATAATGAGTAAGAAAATTATTCACAAAGTATTTTCTATCATGTTTTCAAGTAATTTATTAATACTAAAGTTTGAGCTCAACACATGTTCGGATAACACATTTGTTACACTAGTGTTCTAAGAAAACCCAACGGAAGCAGTGAAACATGGAATATTTAACAGTGACACGAAACATGGATGACTTTAACCAAATAGAAGTATATTTCATACAGCATTATCACCTACTATATTTTTTTGCGCTATAAGGCTTTGTGACCGGTTCGGACCCATCAAATACGTTAGACTTCATTCTATCCACAACTTTTCTGGGGGTGGTGATATCCGTTAGATAAGTTCCGAACAGATTTCTCTGTGTATCCCAAGAGGATCTGCGTTGGATTGCGTTGTTATTACTGGAATCATCTTCAGAGCCATAAAAGCTGGAATACATGTTGGGATTCTTCTTTTTCTGGGGCTTTTGTTCGTCTTGATCATTTATATTACCAAATATATCACTACTTGATCCCCCTGGAGAGTTAGTGATCCTTGGAACGAAATACCTAAGTATTAGTTATATTACATAATAATAAAACAATATGGAAAAGTGATTTATAAATATATCAGAAAAATATATGGAAGGATGTTTGGCTTTAAAGCATTTATTTTCTTTAGATAGTAAAGATTTGTTTCTAAATCAGAGGGTTTACAGTTCAATAATTAATTAGGTAAATCATAACATATCAAGTAAGTCTTTTCTACAACTTTATTACTATGTTAATTCTAAACTTTTACTGTCGACAAATCGTTAAAGTTAAATGTAATAAAAATACTTATGAGTTGTTAATGATTGTTTGTTTGTTTTGAATTTTGTTTGAAGCTACACAAGGGCTATCTACGCTAGCCGTCCTTAATTTTGCAGTGCAAGACTAGAGGGAAGACAGCTAGTCATCACCACCCACCACCAATTCTTGGGCTATTCTTTTACCAACGAATAGTGGCATTGATCGTCACATTATAAAGCCCCCACGGCTGAAAAGGCCAGCATGTTTGGTGCGACGGGGATGCGAACCCGCGACCCTTGGATTACGAGTAGAGTGCCTTAACCACCTGGTCATGCCTGGCCACCTGTTAGTGAGTTACAATATTGGTGAGTCAATCCTGAATACATTCTCCTATCGTTCAACATTTGTATGACGTTAATTTAGTCCTTATTTTTACAACTTGTTGGTAAAAACTCATATGATGAAAACGAAAAAATTCGCATCATAACACCTAAATTTGTAAAAACTAAAGCAATTCTATAACCCTGGTATATCGCTCTTTGTTCAAAGTATGTTTTGCTCCTTGAACAGAAGACATTTGACCAATCAAGTGCTAACATCAGTAACATAAAATTTCCCATTGTCTTCAACTGAATTTTTCTCAGCTCCGGAACGAGAAACTTTATTGTAGCTCTCTTCAATAAACTAGCAAGGAAACAGAGCTAACAGGTGTGTTTTTTGTTGCCATAAAACTACACAATGGGCTATATTCGATATGTTTACCGGAAACTTATCACTGACTGACGAGAGGACCAAAGTTAAGACAAAAATAATGTATGTAATAACATGAAAAGGTCAATCACTGTAAATATTAAATATAAATAGCTTGTGAAAAAAAAAATCATACATTAAATAAACATGTAGCAGAAACGTAATTTAAACTTCTTTTGTGTCAAGGTTATACGTAATTGTTTCTAAAACATTTAAATATGCAAGGTTTCAGAAGACTGTCATCCTGTTAGCTAGGTGTATTATTTCACTGTTTAGTATTTATTAACTGTTTCTTTATTTCTACTAACCCTAACCTTTTATTTTTACTTCTATACTATAGTATACAGATTTTTATACTTTTGTTTCATGCAACAGATATTCTTAGCATTTCCTATCTATTTTATGAAAGATGTGTAACAATACTGTGCGTGTTTGCAAAGCCACATCGGGCTACCTGTTGTGTCTACGAGAAAAAGCTACAACATCGAAAGTTATGCTTTTAGAATCATGGGAATTTAATGAAATCTTAAATGCAATTTGAAAATAAATTGGTTTATTTGCTTGCACATGTAATTATTTCCCTTAGCAAGGACTATAACGTGTCTGTTTAAGCTCGATAGTTTGTGATGATAAAGTAATTAATCAATGGTGAAATAGTACGCGATTCAAAAAAATAACAACGTTTCATGTTTCAATTAGTCAAAACTATTTTTAAAAAATACAATTCATATATCCCCTAAATTTGAAATATGTTGTGTTAATTCATAAAATATACGGAGAGTGTGGAAAACATTTTAAACTGACCACAATTGAACGTTTCAGTTCTATAGGAGTTTTAACACTTTTGCTATCAAAGTAGAAAACGTTTCAACCTTCCTAGGTTATCTTAAAGTTAACAAAGAGAGTTACAAACTATTCTCTGCTTTAATAGTAAAATTGTTAATACCCATACCAGCTGTTCTGAGAGACATTTTTATTTCAAGTGGGTTTCTCGTCACCAAGAATATAGTAATTTAGTTCAATTGTAGCATATCTGAAAAAATACTACAAGACAAACATAACGTTTTTGAGCAGAATTCATGTTTTTAAAGCGCACAGTGTGGATGCATGTCCTGCTATTAGCATTTTCAAGTCTCCAAATTTTACGTTAAGGCTATTCAGTTGTCTAGGATACCAAGTAATGAGAAATGGAAGAGAGAGGGAACTGAACAATGTTTAATGATTTATTTTCTGTACTTTATAGTTCAACATATTTTTAAAACGAGTTTTTAAGAATGAATTTTGATTCTTGAATAACATGCAACTTTGGCCAATGTTCCGTTACTTATATTTTCATTACTAAATAATTCTCTAAAAAAAACAACAAGAAGAGATAACAAGATAAATTGAAGTAGTACAATCTGTGTAGCTCAATTAATAAATAGAGATAAACTCAAGTTTACGTTTCTCCAAAACTTTCAGTCGTCTCAGAAGGATGTATGTGTATGTATTATCGGATGTTAAGAGATCCATTGTGTCAAAGCTACACAAGGGCTACCTACGCCAATAGTCCCTAATTTAGAAGTGACAGACTGGAGGGAAGATAGATAGTCAACATCACCTACTGCCAGTTCCTGGGCTACCCTTTTGCCAATGAATAGTGGGATTGACGGTCACATTATAATGCCTCCACAGCTAAGAGGGTGAGAATGTTTGGTGTGGTGGAGATTCGAACATGCGAGTCGAGCGCCCTAACTAATAGATCATGCCAGGCAAAAAATTATAAGAAGAAACGTGCATAACGTGAGAAAAACGCCCATCTAGTTTTGGTAACCTATATGAAAGCAGTATTAAAAAACTCACTTTTTAAACAGGTGAAACAAACACAGCTCCCCTAAACATTCAACTTCGGAAAGAAGGCATGTGGCAAGTCCGTACTATACAACAATTCAATAATCCAGCTGCTTGTCCTAAATGTCCAAAAAGCACATAAAGGTGAATAACGTTAAACGAAATTTCCTACAAGCACGTGCATGACAATTAAACAAACTGATGCCATGCTATTTGTAGTTACTGGAATTAACACACATTTCTTGGAAATACATCTGACTACCTGATGTTGAAATGCACGACTTCTGCTTATACGTATCCATAATTTCCCCATTTTTGTTTTTTAAACAATGTGATATTTAGGCAGTTCTAAGTATCTATAGTTTAACCTGTTTTATCTTTTGTTTCGTTTTTATACAGTGTGATGCTTGTTCAATTGTAGATGGCGTCCGAGTGTGAAAACTAAGCTCCATTGGATGATATTATGTGGAAAATTGTATTAAAATAAAAATAAAAGTACTTGGAGTTTAATAAAAGAAAATCAATCATTTTAACCTGCCCCATATACTAAATACAAATACTGATCAATGTGGTACACTAAAAATTAACTATTTCTATTTCTTCTTCTGTAAGTTTCAAACAAAAATAAATGTTAAAGGCGTCTATCCGAAAGTAGTTTTCCAGTTGAAAACTGATTAAAACTAAATTCACCAGTGTTTAAATTACGCCTTAATTACAATACTGATTTATAACGAAAATTAATAACATCAGCTGTTAGAAGAAATAGTGGCTCTAAGATTCAAGTATTATGTATTGTCTTTCAATATAATAAAAATACATCAGTAATGAATGTTGCATTCCTAGAATATCACAGAAGCAGCAAAAACTTAATGACTTGTACAACCAGACACCTGCTCCTTATGTAAGTATATTACTGGAAATAATTGTCGAAACGCAAAGATATGCAAGAATCACAAACAATACGAAATTAAAACTTTTTGACCAACCTGTTATTATTGATACGTCATTAAAAAAGCGCACAATAGAAAAGTAAATAAGGTGTACAATGTACTAGTATTTTTTTATTTGTTTAAAACGTAGCACTGCACCTTGCGTTGGTGCTTCCATAATTATATCGGCTATATGATCATAAAATATTTCTCTCAATATCTGATGGCCCGGCATGGCCAGGTGGTTAAGGCACTCGGCTCGTAATCCGAGAGTCGCGGGCTCGAATCTCCGTCACACCAAATATGCTCGCCCTTTCAGCCGTGGGGCGTTATAATGTGACGGTCAATCCCTCTATTCGTTGGTAAAAGAGTAGCCCAAGAGTTGGCGGTGGGTGGTGATGACTAGTCTTACACTGCTAAATTAGGGACGGCTAGCATAGCTAGCCCTCGTGTAGCTTTGTGCGAAATTCCAAAACAAACAGAGAAACGTATGTGTGAAATTCATTTGATATTTAATAGCATTAACTTGACTACACAGTTTACTCAAAATTTGTGGCTATAAAGTATTTTTGACTCTTTGAATGTCACCGGTATTAATTGCGATTTATAACAGACTAATTATAGAAACGCTTATACATACACTGGTAAATGAACGAGAGCAGTTCGTTTCTTCACAGAAACTACACCTTGGCCGAATTGGGAGAGTAACATTAGATATTGTTTGTTTTTGAATTTCGTGCAAAACTACACGAGGGTTATCTGCGCTAGCCGTCCCGAATTTAGCAGTGTAAGACTAGTCATCACCACCCACCGCCAACTCTTGGGCTACTCTTTTACCAACGAATAGAGGGATTGACCGTCACATTATAATGCCCCACGGCTGAAAGGGCGAGCATGTATAGCGCGAACCCGCGACCCTCGGATTACGAGTCGCACGCCTTACGCGCTTGGCCATGCCAGGCCATTCTCACATAAGAAAAATAAAATCTGTGACTTAAAACTGTCTTAATGAAAGTGAGTTGGAAATTGTATTCAAGACCCTTTGAATCTTACACAATAGAAAATCAATGCCTTTGTACTCATAATGCTTTTTTTCCGTTGGTGAGACGAGAGATCCACACGTTTTTTATACTAGTATCACTTTGAATTTATCACGAATTAGCATAATATTAGAATGTTGATACATTCAAAAAATATATTTAATAATTTCATAATAATTATAAAATTTATTCTTTATTGAATTTTTCAGTTTCATGATGTGAATTTATATAAACAAAATGGTAAAAAGTCGAGGGCAGGCCGAAAGATAAATATAAAACACGAATTTTCAAATTCAAGAAAGTTGCGACAGTTCATGCGCTCTCTGCGTTTTTCATAGGTGTAAGATCCTACAGAGTAGTTAGCGCATGCGTGTTGAAAACAATTATGAAAAACAAGAGGTATAACAAAGACGAGAATATCGTGAACAGAATATACAAAATATAAAAAAATTTAATTTATGATCGTTAGTTTCTCTTCGAAGTTGAGTGTTGGAATAAGAAAGAAGACATTTTAGAAATAGTTTAATTTTGAACGAGGCTTTCAACGGTAAAGAACTTAAAACTGGAAAGTGAAAATCCATATATTACAATAATGATTTGTACTTGATTAATAACACGAAACAAACACTTCTTGAATGTTAACATATACATCAAAATCACAACTATTTCGTTTTAGGAAATTTACTAAGTATGAATAAAAAAATTGAAGAAAATTACAAAAAGTTATTTTTTTTATTTTCCAATCTCATGTTGATATAAGGATAATACAACGGATAATTTAATTAACCCGTTAAAAACGTTTCATAAAATGTTAAAAAAATTAAGAGTTCCAGGTTTTTATTTGATTTGCAAAAAAAAAATAAATATGCTTTTCATCTACATATAGGCCTGGCATGGCCAGGTGGTTAAGGCACTCGAATCATATTCCAGGGAACGTTGGTTCAAATCTCCGTAACACCAAACATACCTGCCCTTTCACCTGTGAGAGCCTTATAATTTGACTATTAATCCCACTATTCGTTAGTAAAAGAGTAGCCCAAGAGTTGGCGGTGGGTGGTAATGACTGGCTGTCTTCTCTCTAGTCTTACACTGCTAAATTAGGGACGTCTAGTGCAGATAGCTCTCGTGTAGCTTTGCGCGAAATTCAAAAACAAACAAACAAACTATATACAATTTGATATAAAAATAGCTTATCAACTTCTTTAGTAACGTGCCTAATATGTAAGTTATAGCTCACTATTTTATACTATTAATATTATGAAGAGATATATTCATCATTAGATGCATCGTTAAACCTGTCTTAAGGTGCTCACAAAATTTGTTCTTTATCCTCTCATTCTGCGGATTCATGTTGCTAGAAACCGGGTTCCGATACCCATGGTGGCAGAGCACATATATCTCATTGTGTTTCTTTGTGCTTAATTCCAAACAAAACGTCATTCTGCGTTATTTTTTTATCTCCTAAAATCCTATAAAGTAAATTTGAGTTATTACGTTTGAATAACATTTGTAACCATGCAAATCTTAGACGTTTACTGATTTTCTCCTATCTATTATAAATCTTTATCAAAGTCCAACTACAGAAGTTTAAGATTCTGATACTTCCTTCCAGGTTCCAAACGCACTCTCATCAACAACACCATTCAAATACTAACATTTGAGTACATTGATCAAACATCAAAAGTATACGCTATCTGTGAGGACATTAACCTTTAAACACAAACAAATACCATCTGAAAAGCTACAACAGAATAGAATCCTTCAATACGCTCAATACCACTAACGACACAAGCTTTTTCTTAGGGGTTCATTTAAAAGCTAAATATGTGTGTTGTTGTTATTAGCCGTTCTCAAATCGAGTATAAAACATTCTATATCGTTACGGGTCTTTACAAAGTTCAGTTCCAAAGTTGTTATTTATTCCATGCTTACAAGCATTGGATAATAAAAAAAAACATCTGAGAATAAGACAAGAAAGACAGAAATTCAAAAGAAATGATGCAAAGAGGCTTACCTTTTCTTCCCGTTTCCAACTTTGTCAATTTCCACGTGGTAAAACTTCTGGATGGAAGACATAGCTGGATTTGATGAAAACCTAACTACATTAGAAAGGAATTACACTTTATATTTTTATGATGCAGTTATATGGATTTCTAAACGTTTGATAGTTTTATTGTATTCATGTGGATATAAATGAATAATTTTATTTTTTACATCTTCGATGGTTGTTTCACACAACACAGAGAGAGTAAAAACAGTCATTGCTATAAGGCATATAAAGATAGTTTTTATGAAGAAAACTAATTCCAACATTTACAGTTAAACGCAGGAACATTTCCCTAAACGAATATATAATTCGATAGTAATGTGTCAGAAATAGAAGTGTGTATTCTGTAAGATCACGTTAAAACTGTTACAGTCATGAAACACTTAAAGATAAATACAATTACTCTCACTAATTAAACAACGCAGTATAAATCAGTACTTCATTAATTATTTCACGAATACTTCTATTAAAATCTTCAAATAATTAAAACAAATATTTTATTGCTTCAACAGTTATAGCTGTAAGGTTTTTAAACATCTAAAATCAGTCGGCGTAATGAAAGTATACATACCTTGTATTATTGTTACTGTCAACAGAAGGAAAGCTTCACGTATTGCAATTGCTTTTATGAAGTATACGCTGCAACGTGTACTACTCCAGACGATGATCAGACACTTTGTTATATTAACTCTGAGTGTATATCTGAGTGCTCTTTTGATGACTTGCTTTCATGCCAAGACCTGGACTATCCGTAAAAGAAGCTAGATTACAAACTATATAGACGCACGCACACACAATTGTGTGTGTGTTCTAATGGCTTTAGCTTTCACACTGTACGGACAGCCGCTTGCCTTCCCAGCAAACAAGTCAGTTGAGATCATACCTGCTTCGTTCCTATTGGTTCGTGATAAGTAGTACAGTCTAAAATCATTTTGTTTTGTTTTTATACGTTGTTATAAAAGTTTTCATGCTGGAAATAGAAGCTGGACAAAAAAAAAGGTAAAACAATAAAGCAACACATGCACGAATTATTTTCAATATTTCAAAGCACCTATTACAGCGAGAGAATCAAGGAAAGGAAACGTTAAGAAATTCTAATATCATCAACTAAATATAAACTTATGGATTCACTGTCTTTTTTACTATTCATATACAAACACTTACGCAATGATGTGTGTAAAATACATATAATTCTAATGAATGTTACTATCCCTTTTTTGGGAGTTAGCAATTACAGTAGTTCTGCAAAAATTTTAAAGTAAAATGAGATGCCATAACACACACTATATAGAAAGTCACCAAAAGGTAATTAGCAAATCACATACGATCAATTGATATGCCATACTTTGGCAGGTCCAAGGTTCGAGATCTTATTTTGCCATAGAACATATTTCGTACTTTCAGCAATGCTCGCGCTATAAAAGTGAAAGTCAATGTTGTCATTTGCTTAAGAGAAGTCTTGTAAGCTGGCCAGTAATCCTAAATTAAAACCGATATGTCTGAACTTTGGAGACTCTGAACTGACCGAACAAATCATGTATTGCATAAAAAACAGCTACAGTTGAAAATATCAAATGTTGATCAACTAATACGCTTATTTTCATGACCTATATTAATATTAAGATAAAATTATATATTCAAACATCTAACCCCGCCCTCTACATTGCGACACTCAGTTACACAACCCCTTCCAAACATGTGGTCAGCTTCCGGTCAGTTACCTCTTTCTTTGTGAACCTGACGATGACCGAAGAAGGTCGAAACGTTGTTCGCTCTTCTATATAAAATATTTTTTCAACCCAAACGAGCCGTTTTTGCACATAAAATTATGTAATTTAATTATGTAAATTCTAAGTAATTTCAGAGGGGAACTCTGCTTGTAATATTGTTAGTAATTATATTTACATTTGATACGCTATTCATATATTATCACAAACTTTGTAACAAAGTCATCCACCCACAAGTAATGAAGTGAACAAATGCTTCAGATACATTGAGGGAGAGATGGACTTCATCAGTAATTCCAGGTTGGGTAGTTTGTATATATTAATGACAAAGTGCTAGCAGTCGAAGAATAAACCACATTCGAAAAAAAAAGTGTTTTCCTTCTGATTGTCAACCGAAAAATACATTTCAACGGTCTTACTAAAAAGTATGTTAAATCACAATGTTAATATGAATTACTCGAGTAACGAAGCAGTTTATGCTAATACAATAATAGGTAGACAAAAAACGATATATCAGCACAAGAAATAGTTTATTGATGGCAGAACATACAAGAATCGCTTAATACGATCATACTTCAAGAAGACAGACCAATTTTTTGAAGGAACATCCACCATGTTCCACCATCAATATCATTCTTCCTTATACTTATAAATGGTTGATTGCTCACATAATATTAATGTGCATGGTTTTAAAAGCAAATATGTATGTTTCTAGTTTGTTTTTTTTAATTAAATTCAGCCATCAAACATGCTTGCCCTTTCAGCTGTGAGGGCGTTATTATGAGTTGTTCAATCCCATTATTCACTGGTCAAAGAGTAGCTCAAGAGTTGCCACTGGATGATGATGACGAGATACCTTTCCTCTGATCTTGCACTGTTAAATTAGAGACGACTAGCCCAGATAGTCCTCGTGTAGCTTTGCTGGAAATCAAATACAAACAAACAAATAAACAAACCAATGCTCTGTTCATAAAGCTAAATCATAGTATGTTTTAATCAATACAATTCCAAATTGCCAAAGATTAATTATCATGGCTGTGTTAATATCGAGCTAAATACATTTGAAAGGTTTAATTCTTAAACTAGGATCCTTCGCTACACTAACTTAGTCTATTAAGTAAAAAAATACTTCATTTTTTATCCACATTAACAGAGCAAATATAAACAGGTGTGAGACTTATGTGATCTCACAAACTACGAAATATTATTTGTTCAGAATGAAGAGTTTTAGATCAGCTGAGAGCCGTAGTTTCGAACTACTTTAACCTTTCTTTGTTGATGAAAATCAAAAATTTTATACACCAAGTGCTAAGCTATCATGTTCAAAGATGAGCTTATGAGAGATAAAATAGCTCGAAACTACTGTACTCGGCTAATCGAAAAGTGATGCAACATGAATAGATATAACTCGCAATTTGCGAGACAAAAAAGCATAAGTTACATTGTTGTAAATTCAACTAAATCCAATGTTGTAGTTAGGCCAAAAAAATATTCGGAAGGGAAAATGTACTTGACTAAGTACCATTATTGCGAGACAAAAAAGCATAAGTTACATTATTGTAAATTCAACTAAATCCAATGTTGTAGTTAGGCCAAAAAAATATTCGGAAGGGGAAAATGTACTTGACTGAGTACCATTATTGTCTGGCTCGATATGGCAGGTGGGGCACTCGTAAAGTGAGGGTCGTGGATTCGAATTCCAGTCCAACTCAATATGCTCATGCTTTCAGCCATGACGGGCTTTACAATGTTTCAATCAATCCCACTATTCGTTGATAAAAGAGTATCCTAAAATTTAGAGGGTGATGATAACTATCTTCCTCCCTTATGGTCTTTAACTGCTAAATTACGGAGGGCTCGCACAAGTAGCTCTCGACATTCAAAACAAACCGAACGAACTATTTATATATATTCATAACCAAGACGTAGAACTGACTTAATTCACAGCTCACATCATTCTGAATAAGAGACATTGGTGGAAATCTGCTACTGAGGACTGCGCATGAAATGTGAAACTAACACTCTGAAAAGATTTACAAATGTTTATTGACCTTGAATTCGTGGACCTTTATTTCTGCAATGTTAAAGCTTATCTTGGAAATCTTCTTCCTTCAAATTAGGCTAAATTGGTGAAAATAAATAAACAACATGATAAATTAACATCTTAGGCCTGCTGAAAGAAAAGAAAATACGTTACTATTCAGATGACCCTTGTTAGTCTGGCAGAACACATGATGTTAAATCACACTCAGGTTATTACGGCCGAGCTATCATTTACGCGTCATTACATTTAGATGTAATTCATAGCTCTTTGTTAGCTGCTCGCTAAAAAATCACCTGAATTTACCGAGTTCAAACCATTATTCTTGACACATAATTAGCTAGCATTACGTCTGTGTTTTTTCAGGGAATTGACATAAAATATTCGCACTTCGCCAAAATGTTCAAGTCTTCTGATGATTTATTAAAGCTTCAATGTGCCGATTAAACTCCTCCATTAGTTACAATCACTTCTATAAATGCATCCTGTTACGTATTATAATTTATCTCGGACGAGTCTACAGTTTATTATGTCACGATTGTAAACATATTACGAATTCAAATGGACAGAAATTTAATTTGAATCTAGAAGTCAATTAAAATGTTAATATGTATTAAATTTATGATATTTTCCAACAAAATTGATACACACAATTTTGTTTCTTAACTTTTTGTTTCTGGCCTAGATTAAGGACTGCTATGCCTCAACGCAGAAGTTTCTCATCTGACGACTTAGTTCATGCGTTACATAAGTTGAAAATATCAAATGCAAAATATTAGAGGGCTCTTTTCTATCATGTATAGTTTGCTGATACAACAGTACTTTGTCTATTTTCATATATATATATATATACACACACACATTTATTTAGCTTCGTAAGATATATTTAAATATACTTTAACCTTTTCCAGTTATCGTGAAACGAACATCTACCTCAACTTTTGACTTCTTGATGACGAGAAACCCCCTTGAAATAAAAATTTATCTCAGATCGGCTTGTATGGGTACTAAAACTTTTATTAATAAAACACAGAACAACGTTTCGACCTTCCTCAAGATGACCTAGACACCGCTCTATCCATCGTGGCGAAACGAAACTCGTATCTTAGTATTGTCAGTCCGTAAAGTTACCACTAATCCGTAGGGAACCTTTTGAAATGTTGGGTTACAACTGAATTTGAGTTTCGTACTGATTTAACTGACACGTATATGTACGGTATAGGATTTATCGTACAAAAACACACAGTTCTCCTACATAGAATATAAAATATTAAAAGTTTATGGCATACGTGACGTTTTTAAACACCGTTTCTAACTTGTCATTTTAATTACTGATATTTTTTTGAAATTACTTTACGTCGAAAAATCCCAGTTGTCTAAGTCCAATGCATGGGGTTTTATTTAAAGTTAAGTATAAGGCTCTACAGTAGGCTATCTGTGCTCTGCCCATCAAGGGTATTGAAACCCAATTTCTAGCGTTGTAAGTCCTCAGGCATTTTGCTGTGCCACTAGGAGGAACGGTTGTTTTTTTTGTTTATATATTAACTTATTTTATGAATATGGAAGTTTAAATTTTTAGGATATTTTTTGACGAACAATATAGAACATGATACCATTATTTGTTTCCACAGGTTTTCTAAAATTAATAACAAAACGTTTACCTAAAAAATGAGAAATGAAAGTGATTTAAGTCTCAGTTTACCACTTTTAACCAGGTAATTGGCTAAAATGTTCGGAATGACATTGTTGTGACATTTCACTAGCTTATTCAAAGTAAAAATAATTAACCTTCTTGGCACAATATAATGTTAAAAGTAACTGATTGTTCGCAATAAATTAACGGAATAGTAAATTACGACAATACAAATTTTGCTTTCCACATTAAACTACATAAATATAATTCGTCAATGTTCCTCTCACGAATGGTTATCCCAAATTCACAGGTTCAGAAAGACCAGTACAGGTTCTGAAGTTAAAATAAAGAAAAACAGCATGTTTAATTCTTATGTGTGTGCATGAATCACTTCAGGAAAAGGTCTCGAATGGTTTAACGACATCTATTGTTGATAACACACTATAAACTCACTATTCTTTCTGGAAGGACACAAACAAAACATTGTAAAGGCATTACGAGTTAGTTGACCTTATATCTAGTAATTCACGAGCCATAAAAACTGAGCTAACATGTAAATCGAATTCTACGTCGCGGCTGACATCAGTAACGATGGTTACATAGTAAACTGTATACACGTAAACACGAACATAACAAAATGCTCGATCTATATTGGTATCAATAACCGCTAAAGACAGGCCCGGTCTTAAAAATGGCAGCTTTTCCTATCTGTTCTTCCACTTTTACTAATGAATGGAACACATAATTGATGTATTAATGTGCGGTATTTATGCATTTATTAGAAATAATCTGTATATATGAATTATAAATAAACAACTATCTAGTTAATAACACCAATAGTGTAAAACTTTTTAATTTCAATTATTTACGCCACTCTTACTAACACGTACACGAGTCCATGGTACAGCTTCCAAATTATTCTGTATGAATTATAAGATATTTATTTACGTATTAAACTAAGTTCAGTTTAACATACGAAGACAATGAAAACCGCCATACGCAAAGACGTGACAAAAGTGACCAAATATTTGTTTCATTTAGAACATAATTTATTGTCTGACGCCTTACTTTGAAACAAACAATAATTATCTCGTGTGTGGCCTAAAAGTAGGCATACAGTTGATAATCGACAATGTACTTAAAGTATTTAACTTTAAATCAAAGTGTACTGGTGATTATTTTTAACGTTACTTTAAACTTAACATGGAATTATGGGGATGTCCCCGCAGGTGTTCAAACTAAAACCCGTCGCTGCTCACACATCCTGCCACACTTCTACAAACTTTCTGGCACAAATTTATCTGTCCATCGAGTTTTGCAAGTGAGTCTGTTAGGTACCCTTTCATTTCGTCAACATTTCGCTATTTATTATTCTACATTTTGTACTTGAGTTCTCCACAAAGGAAAAACTCCATAGCGGAACATTCCATTATCATCTTATCACCTAAGAACAATTCAGCAGAGTCACAATATGAAATTGTATAACTACTTTTAAACCATTCTGTATATGGAAAATATTTCTTTGTTGAACCAAGTTGCGCTAATGAACCTTGAATAGGTGAAACTGCACTTCACGTCAAAAGTTACTGCTTCTCAAAGAATGGAATAAGCCTGTTCATCACAGATTCTCTCTTCAATTTCACTTTTATTGAATAGAAAAAGAAAGCTTTATACACACATATAGATACAAGCATAAATCAGATTTTCCACTTTGTAATATCGAACTCAACGAAATTTATTTCACAAGATTATTCACATATCTAAATTAAATCACGTTACTATATGTTGAAACAAAACTAACTCAAAACTCTAAAGATAATAATTAGATAATTTTTATCTTCATAATATTTTCTTTCACACCAACCGTATAAAACCAATTGTCCCAAGTATGAAGTAATTTTTGTCCCATTGCATACCAAATATAAAACACTGATGACTTCAAAGAACTCAGTGTATATATGTATACGTTTATATACGTTTTTTTTTCTTTTTCAGCTCTGGACATAGGAGGTAGAATATTTGGCGTCTGTGCTGTGAAAGTGAGTTTTCTCAGAACACTCCTTTTCTCCCCTCCCCAACAAATTCTGAGGCACTTGGATTTATGTATCTTAGCCACGGGCTCCGACCTTGTCTACTTCCTTTTTGCCGCCTATTTTCATACTGCTCCACTTCACTTCATTGCGTCAAACAAACCAAATTAAAAAATAGGAAAGCCTCACGAACAGATAAATAATCTTCCACGAGCGGGGACGAAGAGGAACTACAGCGTTCCTTGACCACCCCTGTTGAGAAGATAATTCGTCAGACTTCTCTCTCTCTAAACTAAATCCCTGCCAAGATTTTGTTCGTTTGAGAACTCAGTGTACGGATACAGTCGTGTAATAAAACTGATATCGTTTAAATAATCATTAATCACATGATTTATAATGTTTAATGGAAATGCATTTAAAAATGGGGGTTATTTATATATTTATTTTGTTTGTTTGTTTTGGAATTTCGCACAAAGATACTCGAGGGCTATTTGTGCTAGCCGTCCCTAATTTAGCAGTGTAAGACTAGAGGGAAGGCAGCTAGTCATCACCACCCACCGCCAACTCTTGGGCTACTCTTTTACCAACGAATAGTGGGATTGACCGTCACATTATAACGCCCCCACTGCTGGGAGGGTGAGCATGTTTGGCGCCACTCGGGCGCGAACCCGCGACCCTCAGATTACGAAGCGCACGCCTTAACGCGCTAGGTCATGCCAGGCCCTATTTTCATTTATATATTTACTTATTCTTTATGAAAAGCATCCGAATGACATAGCAGTATGTCTGTGAACTTACAACCCTATAAACTGATTTTTCATACCCGTGGTAGGCAAAGCACAGATAACTCATTATGTACTTAACTACAAACTTTTAGAGAAAAAGCATATATGCTGGTCAATATATATGCCAGATGAATTAATATTTGGACCAAATATTTTTTTTAAAAAAGAGGCCCAACATGGCCAGGTGGTAAGAGCGTTCGGCTGGCAATCTGAAAGTCATTGGTTCGAGTTTCTGTTCCACCAAACAAGCTCACTCTTTCTGCTGTAGAGGCATTATAAAATAATGGTCAATCCAATTATTCGTTCGTAAGAGAGTAGTCCAAGAGCTAGCGATGGGTGGTGGTGACTAACTGCCTTCCCTCTAGCTTTTCACTGCCAAATTGGAGATGGTTAGCGCATATAGCCCTCGTGTAACTTTGCGCGAAATTCAAACAAAACCAAACATATTCTTAAAAGAAACTACAATAGAGTTAAAATACTAACTAATAACCTTTTTTTCAATATTTGTATGCGCAAGATAGTTCACTTCGTTTATTACTAACCTTATGATGTTCTTTAGAACTGTGTTAAAAATAAAAGTGGATTAATACCCTTCATGTTATATATTCATATTTTTCTGTGTTCTTTTCTGAAAAAAAAAATCTGATAAAAATTGAACTTCCTGCTTGTTTAAAATAAAACTAATAGCTACCACACCACCCATACATTATTCTTAGTATAATAATCTAGTGATGGAACATAGGTATGTACTTTAGTTCGTGACCTCCTTTTGTTCTGTACTTATATCAAAATTATCACAAAAATTGGTTTTACAGTAAAATGGTACACCAAGTTGCTAACGGACTTGATCCCTAGTAGCACAGTTGTATGTCCGTGGAATTATGCTGCAAGAAACCAGGTTTCAATATCCAAGGCAAGCAGAAATCAGATAACACTTTTTGCAGCTTTATGCTTAACAACAAACAATAACAGTTGCCAGACTTAATTAATGCCTGTGTGTCAACACTGAAGAAATAAAATGTGGGTTATATTATAGTTCAAAAGTCACAACCATAACAAAAATTCCAAAGTCTGTTGTGAACTATTTCAAGACATGTAGAATTACAACATATTTAATAAATACCATTATTCTATAATCGCAATAAAATGTCAACCGCAGTCATCAACCAAACTTCTAACTTTATAATCACCGAAGTCTACTTAGTAACACAAGTTACTCTTTCATTTCTATTACTAGATACCAATTACAAACTAGTTTATATCCTTCGTTTTGGTTGCTCAGCTGCTAAAGAGAAGATCTCGTCGCATTTTTACCCTAGATTTTCTCTCATGCTGCTATTTAAAACAATGTATATTTTCCAAGTTGGCGCTGTGTTCATGGCCCGGCATGGCCAGGCGGTTAAGGCACTTGACTCGAATCCCCGTCACACCAAACATGCTCGCTCTGTCATCTGTGGGAGTATTTGAATGTTATGATCAATCTCATTATGCGTTGGTAAAAGAGTAGCCCAAGAGTTGGCGGTGGGTGGTGATGAATAGCTGCATTCTCTCTAGTCTTACACTGCTGAATTAGGGACGGCCTAGCGCAGATACCCCTCGTGTAGGCTTGCGCGAAATTCAAAACAAACCAAATCAAACTAAACCCTGTGTTCGGAACTGGCAAATCGAGTTTGTTTTTGTTCAAGTACGTGGAACATCACAAAACAGACCCCGCGCTTTTAACCATGAATGCATTATAAAAGTGACAGTCAATTCCTAGCTATTAATTCAAAATTAAGATCGCTGGCAGGTAACCTCAGTAACGTTACCATTAGTTCTAATTATTCCTCATCCACTTCTCGTTTAGGGCACAGGAGTTCTTCACGAATCCACAATACATATTAAGTTGCACCAGTAAACTACCTAATATCATGGAAAAGTTTCTGACTTTCCTAAGCTAGTGGATCAAGCCATAACAAACTTGGTATGCTAATTTATGTGTCCAAAAGCAAACTCCATTCGTGCGAACTTTCCCATGTAATGAATAAAACTTATAACGCAATAAAATCCTGCACGTTGAAGACTATAAATAAAATTGTGATGTCTTGTTTCGCATAATATCTAAAATAAAATAGCCATCTACAATACGGAGCCATTCGTCGACACCAGGATTTAGATCTTTGAAGACCTTGGATGATTAGGTTCGTCTGAACCTCTTCCTGTCTCCTTAGTCTGTTAGCTTTCAATTATGACATGTGGGTCAGAAGTTCTGCTATTGGATTTACTTTGCCCCCTTTCAAGATCATGTCCATGTATGGTACTCAAGGAAATATTTTATACGAGGAACACACTTTCACTTTGTTTTCGTTATTACTTAAGAGTCACGCACTTCACAAACAGTTCCAGTTGTGTTTCACATATATTTTCTGTTAGTTTGGTCACTCCTAAGAGTGTTCTAGGTAAAAACCATTTTCAATACTCTCTAAGTTAATTTAACTGAAAATGTTATTGTCGTAGCTTATGAGTTTTTGTTTGTTTAAAGTTAAGCACAAAGCTACACAATGGGCTATCTGTGTTCTGCCCACCACGAGTATCGAAACTCGGTTTCTAGCGCTGTAAGTCCGTAGATATACCGCTGTGCCAATGGGAGGGGTCGTATCTTGAGGTGACATTAATTTACATTTTATTTTGACTATAGAAATTCATTGGTGAGAGGTTCTTAGGCCTAATTTCGTCAAGCAAAAAACGTTCTAATCCAGAAACTAGGACATTTTTTGTGCCAATTTTCGAAAAGTAATTTAAAGAATTATGTGAAAGTCTATCAGGTAAGGTTTACATTTTTTGCATATATATGTAGAAAGGCTGACGACGTGAGTCTTGGTAGTCGATAGGCTATTGAAAGTATTGTTTACTCTATTATTTGTAGCTTATTTACGTGTGTGTGGCCCTTTTAATTCAAGCTGGACATGTGTGTTCTGTTACTTGGTGGATGCATGTTTTGTATATTCTAATCATATTGTTCGGTGATGAACTCTATGTTTAGCCTTTTACACACACCACGTAGTTCGTACCTGCCAGATTTTGTTCTCATGTTACAATGCGGATAACGAAGATATTGCTACTGTTTAAGCTTCCTGTTTTTTCCTGATTCACACCATTTAACTCCCAGTTTATACTAGGACTAGAATAAGTGCTTAAGCCTGACTTAGAAAAGTATTTTATAATATGTTTTTAGGATATTTCTTACTTCTTGATGTAGACTATAATTTTCCCTGGAAGCAAAATTAAAGATAATTATTGAATTCCATGCATTCAATGTACCAAATTCAAACAGTAGAAATCTTCACCACATCTCTTCTGTGAAATGGACTACTACAAACAAGAAGTGATACAAATTCTTTAGCATTTCTGCCAAGTTTCTCCACTGTTACACCTTCTCACTTCGATTCACTTCCCTTGTCTTACAGCTATTCTAAATTCTTTCACAGATTTTGTTCATTTTTAGCAAATTTGTTCGTGTTTTCAAGAGGAAAATGGTGGAGGAATGCAGTCTTTTTAAAATAACCTGCAAAACTTTTAAGGTAGACATTTAAAGTGCATTACAGAAAATACAGCAGCTTCAAAAATAACCTATTACGGAATTTAAATTATAGACTTTCATTGGATCATCAAAGATCCGAGCTCTTTATACAATTTGCAGATAAACAAAATTAGTTAAATTAAACATCCATATAATTTATCTCTCTTGGCAACATGCAAAGTTTACAAGAAATATAGAAGGATTCAAGTGATGTTATGTCCAAATGAAATGCTACAAGAACATCGGGCAAGAATAATAATAATTCTGTTCCAATGTATCATGTTTGAAGCTAAAGTTTCCAAATTTGAAAAGTTCAGGAAGCGTGACGTATTTTAACGGAGTGCGACCTCTAGTAAAAGCATAACGAATTGCTTTCAAATACTTCTTTTATGTAAGAAATATTCACCGAACTGTTCATGAATTTCCAGTTTTACTACATTTTTCTACATTGGCAACGACATCGAAAGATGCTTCCTCAACCGGAAAGACACCACAAACAGAAACTGCACAATGACATGGTGAAACCATGACGTGGCGATTCATAATAGTTTAGTGAGTCAGAGAAATAATAAAACTGAAGCACAGATAATATATTCCCATTCCTAATTTATATTTGAAACAGTCAATAATCGTGATCAGATGAATGAAAGTTTGTTTGATGATTTTTGCTCAAAGTATTCAATGGGTTTATCTGCGCTGTAACTACTTCGAAAATGGAAGCTTAAACTTTAGTATTATGAGCCCTCAAATCGTTATGACGAAAAACCCACTTGAAGTAAACTTGTATTTTCAAGACGGCTGGTATGGGTATTAGCGCTTTAGTTAAAATAAAGTACAGAACAACGTTTCGACCCTTCTAGATAATATTTAGGTTAACAAAAACAGAGTTTGCAATTGACCGGCCCTGCGTGGCTAGGTTAAGGCCTTCGACTCGTAATCCGAGGGTCTTGGGTCGAATCCCCGTCGCACCAAATATGCTTGCCATTTGAGCCGTGGGGGCATTATGATGTTACGGTCAGTCCCACTATTCGTTAGTAAAAGAGTAGCCCAAGAGTTGGCGGTGGGTGGTGATGACTTAGCTGCCTTCCCTCTAATATTTTACTGCTAAATTAGGGATGGTTAGCGCAGATAGCCTTCGTGTATCTTTGCGCGAAATTCGAGAAACAAAGAGACAAACAAGCAACTGACCGTTGCCGGGCACATGTCTTAGGGACGAGAGTATAACGGATACGAAATTGTAGGTGGTGTTGCAATTAGATATTAGGTTATTAATTAGTATAAGTATAAAAGTGTTTTCTATATTAGTTAAATTTTTGTCTCAGTTGTCGTACAAGTAGGGCTTCTTTGATTTTAGGTTTTAGTTTGATATTAGTTTGTTTTCCTGCTTAGTATCCGTGTGTTTTCTTGGTTATATTATGTTTATTTGATTTGCGGTGTTTAAAAATGTGTGAATGTGTTTTTATTGTGTGTTCTTTGAATCTTGTTTCTATTTTGCTGCTTGTTTCTCCAACATAGATTGTTTGTTTATTTTTAAATCTCTCGCAAAGATACAGGAGAGCTATCTACACTACAACTATCTGTACTTAATTTAGCAATGTAAGACTAGAGGGAAGGCAGCTAGTCATCACCACCCACCGCCAACTCTAGGGCTACTCTTTTAACAACGAATAGTAGAATTGACTGTAACATTATAACACCCTTACAGCTGAAATGGCGAGCATGTTTGGTGCAACGGAGATTCAAACCCGCAACCCTCAAATTTTGAGTCGAACGCCTTAACACACCTGGCCATGCCAAGCCCCCCAACATAGAAGTCGTATTAGTTGTTGCATTATATTTTAAAATAATATTGGTGTTGTGTTTGTGAGTGTAGTTATTTTACATTGTATGGACTTTAGTTTTGTACCTGGGTTTTGAATATATTTGGTGTTTAGTGAAATGTTCTGTTTCGTTATAAGTTTTTTTTTCAAATGTTGGTAGTGCAATAGTGTTAAGTTTTGTAGTTTGTTGTTTCTTTGGATTTATTATTTTTGTTTGTTGTTGATCTAGGTGTATGCGTATATACATTTTTTATTTGTTGATGTTGATGAAATGTTGTTTTTTTATCGTTAACTTATCAGGTGAGCATAGTTTTGTAGCTGTGTTTATTTGATATCTTAATAGGTTGAGCTTTTGTTTTCTTTCATGTGCTGAGTTCCATGGAATGTATAGTCCAGTATGGGTGAATTTTATCGGTTTTTTTGCTCTTGAGGTTGATAAATGCCATTTAGATAGTCGTTTTTTTCTTATCACAACTGAACTTAATTTTGGATGTACAGAGTTAACGTAATTGAAACAACTAAGTGTGTTTTCTGTAGATGTGAATCTGGCAGCTGTATCGTCAACATGCCTGTATCAGTATAGTGGTGGGTGTAAGGCTGAATTGATCGCTTGAGATTCAATCTGTGTCATGAAATGTCAGCTGGAAATGGCAATACAGGATTTCTCATACTTAGGCCATTTATTTGTAAGTAGTTTTGGTCATTTAACATAAAGTTAGTTTTGATGTTAGTGAATTCTATAAGTGTTGCTAATTGGTTTCTGAGGATGTGCATCAACAGGTTGGGGTCTCGGATATGAAAAGGAGCTGGCTGATGTTACTTATTTAGAAAATGTCCATGCTCTATATTGACCAAGATTGTAGTTAAATGATTCATGGGTCAATACCATAAGTCATAGTGGACAATCGGGTTTGTAAGTTTTGGGGGTACCGTATAATTATGGTGTGCGTAGGTAAGAATAAAGGTTTTCTGAAATTGGGTCAGTTTTACATTTGAAGTAGCATTTTGTTTAGTTGGTTTTCATATGCTTTTATTGGATTTATGTGTATTGGTTTAAATGTGTTTGTATCTGAGAAGATGTAATTCATTTTTCTGAATGTACTCATTTCTATTTATTATAACTATAGCATTGCCTTTAGAATGTTGATGTTGTTGTCTTGTTTTAGATTGTTTACAGAATTAATATCTTCTACGGGTGAGGTTGTTTTATTAATTTTCTTTTCACTGAAATTATTTAATGGTTTTGCGTGGAAATTCTTTGAAAAAGTTAAAATACTATTTTGAGGTGTTTGGGGAAATAGATGTTTTCAGTTCAACCTGGAAAATTAGATTGTCAATAGAATTGTTGTCGAAGTTGTCTTCTTTCTGGTGGTTGTTTTCACTTGTTTTGTTGGTGTTTTCTCAAGCTAGGTTTTCCAGGCAAGCTTTCATTTAGATGGATGGAATATATTTGGGTATAACTGACAAGTTGAGTCCTTTGTTCAGTAGATGTATTTCTTCATTGCTTAATTGTCGATCGGATCTGTTAATTACGAGGTTGGTTGATGGTTCATCGTGTTGGTGTCCTTTTTGTTAATGGCACCTTAGTTTATCTATTTTCTTGTTGTGTCGGACCTTCTTTTCCTTGTCGTTTTTACTATTAATTTGATTGATGTTACATTGTATGAGTCCATAAATGTCTGGTTGAATGCAGCAGGCCAGTTGTTGGTCTAGATTTTTGTTGTTGTTGTTGTTTCTGCAAGTAATTTAGTTCTATATATTTCAAGTTTAACATGGCTTTTAGTAGTTTTTCTGTAAATTATGGATGATATTTGTACACTCATTAAAATTCTTGGATAGTTTTATCCTCACAAAACTATGGATTAGTTTTTTCCCTTTTGCACTGTTGGATGAAATAAATATCATTGATAATTTTTTATTGATGTTTCTTAGTTTTGTTGGGATAGCACGAGTGTCTTCGGTGAATAATGGTGTAATGTAGGTAAGTTCAGGCATAATGGAGTTTAAACAGATAACACAGTACACAAAGAAATACCATAGAATTATACTTCTCGTTTACTTCAAGGGGGTTTCTCATCATCACGAAATACTGAGTCTTATATTAAGTCTAAAACTACCAGACAGAAATTCAAATCTGAGTAAGCATATATATGTCAACCTTTGATTCAAACGTTAAAATAAGATTATTCGGAGATTAAATCAAATAAAAATGCTCCTCTGACAAAAAGACGAATGTAAGAATTAACTTTTTTCAAAGATAGTTTCTGTTATAAAAGTCAATTGAATCCAAAAACAAATCAAGTTAAAATGAATATCTGAATGTGGGTTATTCTCTACTTTAATGTTTAGGTTATGTTGTCCTGCTTTGAGCTGGTGACCCATCTTTTAGATGGGCAAAATATGGAACATACGACGACACAGCAAGTAAAACATGAAATTAATTTCAGTATCATAAAAAGACATTTGTTTAAAACAGAAATCGGGAAATATCTCTTTCCATTACCATTAGTTAAGGGTTCGATTCCTTTTCTCGTTTTCTCTTTATTGTTTACCAGTAGCGGTGACAATCAACACTCTGTAAGTCACAAGCTATCAAAGGGTATTAGGACCTTGACTGAGTTAAACAGTAATTTTAAAGCTGGACTAAAATTGTATTTACTATATGCATATTAAATCATTATCAAAATGCATCTTAGAACATTTAAGATTTCAAACATTTACGTGGAGCATGCTCCCCTGACCCCCTTGAAGGTTAGTGCCTTTAGAATTTTCACTTCCTTAAAATATTTAGCCGCACAAAAACAAATATTGGCTAATACATGAAGTATGTGTGTATATATTCTGAAGTTAAACCTATTTCTAATTGCGAACCCTACACAACATATTACATTTCAAAACACCAGCTATTTAATATTTCCTACTATATTTTCCACAAGTTTTTTGACAGTCGAATCAAAAGCAGCAAAAAAACTAATCTTTCAGAACAATAGAACAAAAACTTTTAAACTGTAGAAAGCTTAAGTTCAAAATTACTTGCATCAACATGTAAATATAAATAAAGTATTACTGCAGCCAAGGTAAAAAGTTCTAACAAACTTAGACGCGAACCTCCATTCCTACCCAAGCTATTCATTCTTTACGACTATTTTTACCCTAACACCTCAAATAGTTGATAGTCACGGCTATCCTTACGTGACTGTGTAAGACACCGATCACCGGGGTCAAGGTGAAAAATCTTTGTGCTAATCTCTTCGCATTTCAAACTATATAATACTTACCAGTTTTTGTTTGTTGTTTTTTTCAACAACTTACGTTATCGTGTAAATGAACTGTCACCGAGGTCAAGGCGAAAATGTACAGCAAACTTTGAAAGGAAACAGTATCATAAAATACAAATATTTATCATACACCGCGTTATGTTTTCGCTCTATTGCTGGCGATCACGAGCGCTCGTTGCCATATCGACAAACACGAGTTCTTACATCCCAGGCTTTTTCCGTGACTAAGTTTGAAGTTTCGTAAGTGTTCTGACAAAGAGCCTGAAACTTCCCCAACAATAATTTAAAAACTTTTATTTTACAAACCACATACACAAGAGCATATCTATCACTGTTATGTATATGTATAAATATTTTGTAAACGACAACATGTCGTATTGTGTTTGAATTCTCATTTGTATTATTCATTTTTCCATATTGATATTATTGTTTCGAAGTTTAAACTAAAATATGTTATTTATTTAGGGTAACATTTTAGAACTTTCTCGAATTAAGTAGACCAATCACATGTTTGTAAATGAGTGCTGGTGACTTCCTGTCTAGATGTGTAGTCTCGTGCAAGAACGGATACGCGCGGATCGCTCTAGAGTTGGATGGAAATTTCAAGATTGTTCGAGAAGTAGGCCTATCGGTATAAAAGACGGTGACAAGAGATAGATTCAGTCATCAGTTTTATTCGAGGGAGAGAGATTCAGTCATTAGTTTTATTCGAAGACAAAGAGTGAGATTCAAACACCAGTTTCATTTCAAAAGAAGAAAGTTAGTTATTTGAGAAAGATTAAGTGTTTGCTGTGAATATTCAACTTGGATTTGTGTTTGAAATTAGATCTACGGAAGCTGTGATTTTATTTCGTCAATCTCTACGATACATCTGAATTACTGCTTGAGCTGAGAGACGGCGATTTCATTGAACTGTGAACTGTTTCGGAATTACTTCGTGGGACCAAATTCACACCCTAGACTGGAATTTGAGACTAATTTTAGATCATTACATTAGATACAGGCCAGTACCGTTTTGTGTTGTGATTTATTTTGAAGTTTGAAACTAATATTATTTTGTTTTGTAATTAATTTCGAATGTTGTAACTTAATATCTGTCACTGTTATCATATAATTTATGTTATATCTGTTATATTTGTTAATAGTTTAGTGTAATAAATTATACAAGCTGTTATCTGTGTTTTTCTGTTGCGTTTAGTCTACGACGATCATAAAACATCAAAAATACGTAACAATCACCTTAATATGTAATGGCGTCTTTCGTTAGCTAATATCGGTATTTTATTTCTTACCCCAGTATTTTTTCTCTGTTAACTATTCATATATTTCTAAAACTGTGTTTTTAAACTCGAAACTACAAAGATATTAATGGCATACATGAGATCAGAATACATGCTCTCTAATGTTTGCATTTGAATAATTGTTTTTCAAGTACTGTTTTTCAAGCTCTTAGGCTCAAATTTAAAACAAAATCTCTTATCTCCAAAAAATGTGTAACTAACAGTTCTAATTACTTCAGATATTTATTCTGAACGAAACTATTTCATTCATTAAACTGGCTAAGTACAGCAACACCATATAATTATTATCAATCACTGTCTGTGAGAAAAACTTTAATATCGAATTTTGTTTGAGTTAAATATGTACTTAGAATTCAATGTAACTTATATTGTTAAATGTGTATTGCAAAAGGTCCCGCCTGTTTACTAAATTTGTAGAAGATTTTCGCGCATAAGAATTAACAATGTATTATGTATGTGTGTAAAGTTTATAAAACGACACGTGAAGGCAGAGTTATGATATTTTGAGTTTGCTACAGTTAGTATATGGTAAAACTCGGAAGCTGTAATTGTGATTAACACCTGTCATTCGGGAAGACACAGATATTTTAATAGAAACGTTTATGGATTTCGAACTTTGCATACTGTTCAACTTCTGGACGTTAGTACTCCTACGAGAACATTAGATATCTTCGTTGGAGAAAAGTCAGCTCAAAAAGAGCGCCTACTATTTATAAAGATAACAACAAAGAATTAATTTGCTCATCGTAAACTGTCAATAAAGTGTTCAGTTTCAGACCAGATAGAAGACAAAGTAGTTTTGTAAGTTTGTAAAACTTTTGTATATAAATCATTACTTGTGATAAGTATTTGTAATAACTATTATTTAAATTGTATTGTTGTTTGTGTATTAAAATATATTTACATTAAGAAAGAAACTTATGCATATCAATCTCGTTGGCAAATATCATAAATATGATTCATAACGACATTCAGTTAACTTCTAAATTACAATTAAAATTTCCGGTTACTTGGAATCGTAATACTTAACATAATAAATTGGAGACTCGTTTGGGATAAATTAAAACACGTAATGCTCAGCCACCCATATTCACTTAAAGCAGTCAAGTTTTTGATTGGATCATCTATCATAAAAATACTACAATTTTGTCTATCCTAAAAACGCGCTCGCACATTACTACCTAAATGCGCATAGGCGAGTACTTCATTCCAATGATATAAACAGAAGATCGGTGTAAAATATACTTAGTAGACATTTTATACCACAATATATATAAAGCTTATCAATGCTTCTAAAAATGTCTAACATTAGACCCTAGAATAATATTATGTTTATTTATGACTAGTATTAAGTACGATAATTTTAGTCCTAACTAAGCTAAAAGGAGAAAAACGCACGCAAGTTGCAATGTTAATTTTTATCTCTATTGTTTGTTTTGTTTTTTTAATTTCTCGCAAAACTACTTGAAGGCTACCTACACTAGCTGTCCCTAATTTTTCAGTGTAAGACTAGAGGGAAGGCAGCTGGTCATCATCACCCACTGCCAACCCTCAGGCTACTCTTTTACCAACGAATAGTGGGATTGATCAAACGTTATAAGGCCCCCACGACTGAAAGGGCAAGCATATTTGGTGTGACGAGGGTTCGGACCCACAACTCTCAGATTACGAATCGAACACCTTAACCGACCTGGCTGTCCCAGGCCAAATCTTCAATTTATTGAGTGATTCAACGCAAAGATGCACAAACACTTCGTTAAGATCGTGAGCTTCATTTTCCATTTTCATATTACTTTACTTTATTTAGGTCGTACCTATTTTCATAAGGAGTTTATTCATATTGATGTAAACATAACACGCTGCTGTTTGTTGCTGTAATCAATAGCTCAGATTTAGAAATAACTTTTGTTTCTGTTGTTGTTTTGAATTAAGCATAAAGCTACACAATGGGCAATCTGTGCTCTGCCCACCACGTGTATCGAAACCCGGATTTTAATGTTGTAAGTCCGCAGACATTCCGCTGAGCCACTGGGGGACAGTTTTGTTTCTAACCTGCAGCATAGTACTTTCTTCCTTCGCCCTTTTGGTTCTTGTTTTCTCTCACATGCCCCAGGCTTTTTCTTTCGTTGAACTCCTGTCTTTGGTATTTCTTTCTCAGGCCCACACCGAATGGATCTCTTTTTTTTCTTCTGACATTTCTCGTTGTTTCACTTACATTGGATTTAACGTCTCATAATCATAAAGGTTCTTGAATTTCCATACCGACTGAGCAAGAATACTCCAATAATTTTATAATAACTTAGAGTGCTGTAATATCCTTACTTTTTAGAGAACTTCCAAACGTTTCTCACCTTTCTTTCAAGTCCAACCGATGTACCTTACACCTAACTTCATAATAATAGACTTTCTGCGCTCTGTCCAACATAGGGAACTGAACCTCGGACTGTAAGTCAATATACTTACCGCTGACTCACTGAGAGACTATTATTCTTTCACAACTGCGACAACAATAACGGGATAATTTTAGGATGTTTCAACATAGCGTATTTTCAAACCCATTAATTGCATGGAATAGAGTAGAAACTGGAACAAACTGTCTAGGAAACTATATATTACAGTAAAAGTTGTCCAGTATGAGTAGATCAAAAAGTGTCGCAAAATTATGTAGATATATGTTATAGCTTAATAAGGTGATGTCTCCACCAAAAGCCGTTCTATAAAACAACAGAAAATTGGACTAATTAAATATAATTTAGAAACTTAAAATTTTTATCTTGATTTTTTGAAAAGTACTGCTAATTTATCATTGACTCAAAGTAAAAACAGTTCTTCAAATTTTCACAATTAGCATAATGAAGAACTTTTTGTGTGACACTAATCATCATTCCACTACCAGGATGCTATAAATCAGAATACAATGCATTACACATAGAATCCTGCATTTCAAGTTTCGAGGTGTAATTATTAGACATCTATTCAAGAATTTTTTTTCTTGTCTTTAACGTCTATGAGATATCCTGTTAGGACATGACCGTGAACCACGTAACTAAAACCGGTACGGCATTGTACAAAAACAACTTACCTGGAAATTATTAGCAAGTTTTTAAAACGATTTTCGAATAAATTATTTGAAGGAATGTGAAAAAAAAACAAAAAACACACATGCAGAACACGAATATTATTGTTCATCTCCCAGCAAGTTCATTAAGACTGCTTACGACTAAAAAGTAAAAAAAAAAAAACACCTCATTATTGTTACGCACAATAAGAAGCGGTCACTTCAAAGAACATATCATTGTTGTTACAAAAGTTGATATTAGGAATAACCCCATACAGAAGCAATAGAAAAAGGGCCCTGCCATGGTTGCATACAGACCATATATATGTACCTTTATAACTTCAAGTTCCTCAAAAATGAGAAATTAATTACAAACACATGTAAATATGTTTCCATGTACAAAAGATGCGAACACGTAAAGCTTTACTTCACTGTTACCAAGCAACAAAACAAACGCTGTGTCAAACAATTTACAACAAGTGTATCTTGCAAATATTGAATATATGCGTTAACTTATGATGAATGGAATAAAATGATTTTTTTTCTAAATGGACTTTTCCTCTACGGTGTAGTTTTAAGTGACAGATAGGAAAATTCAGTTAATTATAAATCCATATTGATATTTTAAATCAGCGGTTCTCAAACTCTTTTAGTACGAACAGAAAAAGGTTGAGACACCCCAATTTATATAAATGCTTAAAAATGTAATTTATCAGTTAAGAAAAATTATTATTAATGAATGTTCATGATATCTATGAAGATACTTTCTTCTGTTAAATTGTATATTTGAAACTGAATGTAACTTTGTGCTATCAGTTTATATGTATCATAATTAAAACATTAGCAATTTATTATGTCTATGTTGTAGACTGATGGGCAATTACATACACATTTAATTTTATGTAATTATATTATATGCGTTTTAAAATATGAAACAATTCTGTAATTTGATTAATTTAACATAATATTTATCGGTTTGTTGTTTATTTAGAATCTATTTTAACTTAGCATTTTTGTTTTCAGCCCATTTCTTAACAGTCTCTACGAGTGCTACAGCATCCACTTTGAGAAACACTGCCTTAAACTAATGCAATCTGAAATCTAAAGGAACTTGTTGTTATTTACACTGTTACCTTAACAAATGTATTTCAACCACGTTTAATATAAACTCAATTAAACATCTACACGTACACTCACAAAATGATTCGTTAAAAGGAAATATAACAACATTATCACCTTTGTCACAAAACAGAATGGCTCGGATTTAAATCTTACAAATTCTAAAATAGAATAATTTAATTCTGCTTTAATGCAGTTCCATACACACAGATTAATGCTGATGCAATTAAAAGCATTTTTACTTACAAACCTACATGATACAAACATGAATAAGATTACCATTTAGTGATTTAAAACTAACTCTTATCAAACTGTAGACATAACATTAATGGTTGTTTTCTTATCTATTCCACAAATTGGTTTTTTTACAAATGAAGTATTTTTTCATCTCTCAAACTCAGTTAGCTGGTTCAATTTATTTTATCTCATAACTATATAAAAGTCGCTTAATAATACGCTGAATAAGTAATCTAAGAAGTATTTTTATTTATTAAAGTTTTGTTTCCTTAAATCAACTCAAAAAACACTTGATTAAGTAGTGACAAATTATGGGCAATCAAGTTACTAATTAAATAATTTTAGTTTGAGACGTTGATGGTAGTTTATCTTCTTAACGAAGTATACACCTCACGAAAAATTAGTTGAGTTAAAGAATTATCTGGTCGACATTCTTAAAGATCGCACTTCATATTACTTCAACCTGAATACCGATGTCTAATTGTAAAGCACCTCCTTAAAGATCACACTTCATGTTACTTCAACCTGAATACTGACATCCAATCGTAAAGCACCTCCTTAAAGATAGTAACTTCTTCATGTTACCTGAACTTGAGCGTTGGCATCCAGTTACAAGTCACCTCCTTAAAAATGGCATTTCTTCATGTCACTTAAACGTCATTAGCATCCATTTACGAAGCACATATTAATGACACACTGTCCTGTTTAATGAAGTTTAATGGCTTGTCCCGTATGCAATATAATCAAATCCACGTAGTAAACGATATTTTAGTCTTATTACACTTTATAATTTCAATTTGACCCTCCCCAAGTGATACAGCGGTATGTTTCAATGGTCGTGGTGGGCAAAACATGAACAGTCCATTTTGTATCTTTATGCTTAATTCCAAACAAACAAACATCTCATTTCGGCTAGAAATTCACATTATATCAATCCAGAATTGTGTTTGTTTGTTTTAGACATTCGTACAAAGATACACAAGGGTAGGCACGTTTTTGTCACAAAGCGTAAGGAATAGAACAACGATTCATTATGTGAGAAATAGTAAAGAAATTTTCCATATGTTTTCACTTTTGTCTTCTGTGTCATTCGGTTTGACAACAGCTGTTGTCAAACGAGCAAGAATGGAAAGCAGTGAATAAGGAAAAGGGAAAACATTCAATGCGCTGACACGATTCCTAGTTTCATTTTAATTCGTTCTATATCCTCATGAAATAAGAATCGTTAGTGATGTCGTTCGCTACACGTACACTGTGTTTAAAAATAAGATCTAGAAAATATCGAAAATGCTATTAGAAAAAGTTTAAAAACCGTAAACTTGGTGTTCATTTTTTGTTTCCTCTCTCGTTATTCAGTTAAAATTTACATTATATGAAAACCAGTCATTATTCTTTGTTTCAGTTGTAAACATTTAATCGACGAGATCTCAGTGCTTTCAGCAAAGCGTTACTTTTGATAAACTTTGTACGTGGCAGGAGTTTTCACATGCATTAAAAAATCTATCCGTATAAAACTTTATACCTACTTCTACATATAACTAAAGTTTCAGTATTTTAAATATCCTGAAAATACATGTTTGTCATTGGTTTCGAAATCGCACGTCTGGTACAAATTTTTGAAAAAAGAGAATCACAGAATGAGAAATTTCGTTCAATGAAAAAGCAAGGATCCAGAGGTCCGAGGATCGAAACCACGCTCTGCTTCGTTGTTTCCTCTCTTTTTAAACATCGCAAGGAAAGGCACGTTTAGAAAGCGATACATTCTGGACCTCATGCTAAACATAAAAAATCTTCCATTCATTACAAATCCATTGTAAATTTCTTTTAATATTACAAACGGAAAAAATGTTGAGAGAAGTTTCAATATCAATTAAGAGTTATATGTACTTCTAATAATTTTTTAAACCGTTTAGATTTCATGTGGGTACTTTTTCGCATTGTAGCTGAGTGAGAATAGAAGCTATAAAGACGTGGTTTTCACAAAACAGAAGAAAAGGAATATAAAAAATAAAATTCAGAAATACGTAATGGTGAAAATGGTCATAAAAATGTAGTGAATGCGTCAAACTCTTTCACTTTCAGTGGACTAAGCTGGGGAATATGGGAATTACGTTATTTTTCATTGCAAAATTTTCTGAGTAGTATGAAGAGAAAGGACTCACGATAAAAATATTTACACAAGTAAAATTCACTTCTAAATGTAGAATAAAATGAAAGCTGATTTTATATTACACGTTATTCCCCTGCATAATATTGCAATTTCTATAAAATTAACGAAGCTTTAGAAGTAAATAAAAGCGAAAACGTATAGAGAAAGAATCGCCACATTTTTCCAAATAATAATCATCATTTACAAAGCAATAACTTATTTGTCACAATGTTTTCGAATTTAATTAGAAGTTTAAAAGTCTCCAGTCACAAACTCACAAGTTTAAAGTAAACTTTACAAATATCGAACAATGTTGATAGAGTAATAATTGAAACCTTAATGATAATTACACTACGTACCAATTTTGTTTCCTCTTTCTTCTTCCTACAAAGTGTAATTCGCACAAACCTAATGCTTAAAGTAAACACGAAATAGTTCTTTATCTCTTGAAACTTTGTGTTTGTGACCTGGAGCTTGTAAAGAAAACATGATGGGATATTAAATTTAGGAGCTGATACGTGAAAGTGATTTGCATTAGAGTCGCAAATCTCGAGAAACTATTCTCTTCAACACATTTTAACATAACTTTAGTATAAATACATATAAATCTTGATTCACATGTTCTATTATTCATACATTATATAAATGAAAATGCCCGTTTTTACGCATAAAATAGGTTATTGTCTAAATTTCATTAACCAGTTAACGAAAGCAAGGTTTGAAAGAGTAAATGGCGATTTTTTTCACAGTACCAGCAAATGAGAAATAACACTTACCACTCAGAAACAAAATTCGTGTTACGTGGTGTTATATGCCTTTCATGTGACAAATGTCTACAAACACATTAAGTTTACTAAAACTCTTATCAAACACTATTTTGTCAGAGGCCAGTTAAAACTTACCATTTTATCCACAAGTACTTGAAACTATTCACGATCGGTTAAAATACATATTTTTAACTTTACCGAGAATCGAAAGTCTTTTGCTTTTCGATACGTTCAACGTTTCCAAATAACATTTCCTTAATGTCCTTAAAGTAAACACTTCGATTTTTTTTATTGGGGACAACAACATCGTCGAATTATTTCAAAGATAGGAACGATACGTTACAAAGCTAGTAACGTATTTGCGTATCTATTTTCATTCTCACGTTTCTCACGAAGTGACAGTTTCGTTAAACGTGAACCAATCTGAACAGAAGTAGGCACGTTTTTGTCACAAAGCGTAAGGAATAGAGCAACGATTCATTATGTGAGAAATAGTAAAGAAATTTTCCATATGTTTTCACTTTTGTCTTCTGTGTCATTCGGTTATCAGCTGTTATCAAACGAGCAAGAATGGAAAGCAGTGAATAAGGAAAAGGGAAAACATTCATTTTAATTCGTTTTATATCCTCATGAAATAAGAATCGTTAGTGATGTCGTTCGCTACACGTACACTGTGTTTAAAAATAAGATCTAGAAAATATCCAAAACGCTATTAGAAAAAGTTTAAAAACCGTAAACTTGGTGTTCATTTTTTGTTTCCTCTCTCGTTATTCAGTTAAAATTTACATTATATGAAAACCAGTCATTATTCTTTGTTTCAGTTGTAAACATTTAATCGACGAGATCTCAATGCTTTCAGCAAAGCGTTACTTTTCATAAACTTTGTACGTGGCAGGAGTTTTCACATGCATTAAAAAATCTATCCGTAGAAAACTTTATACCTACTTCTACATATAACTAAAGTTTCAGTATTTTAAATATCCTGAAAATACATGTTTGTCATTGTTTTCGAAATCGCACGTCTGGTACAAATTTTTGAAAAAAGAGAATCACAGAATGAGAAATTTCGTTCAATGAAAAAGCAAGGATCCATATGTCCGAGGATCGAAACCACGCTCTGCTTCGTTGTTTCCTCTCTTTTTAAACATCGCAAGGAAAGGCACGTTTAGAAAGCGATACATTCTGGACCTTATGCTAAACATAAAAAATCTTCCATTCATTACAAATCCATTGTAAATTTCTTTTAATATTACAAACGGAAAAAATGTTGAGAGAATTTTCAATATCAATTAAGAGTTATATGTATTTTTAATAATTTTCTAAACCGTTTAGATTTCATGTGGGTACTTTTTCGCATTGTAGCTGAGTGAGAATAGAGGCTATAAAGACATGGTTTTCACAAAACAGAAGAAAAGGAATATAAAAAATAAATTTCGGAAATACGTTATGGTGAAAATGGTCATAAAAAAGTAGTGAATGCATCAAACTCATTCACTTTCAGTGGAATAAGCTGGGGAATATGGGAATTATGTTACTTTTCATTGCAAAATTTTCTGAGTAGTATGAAGAGAAAGGACTCACGATAATAATATTTACACAAGTGAAATTCACTTCTAAATGTAGAATAAAATTCCCCTGCATAATATTGCAATTTCTATAAAATTAACGAAGCTTTAGAAGTAAATAAAAGCGAAAACGTATAGAGAAAGAATCGCCACATTTTTCCAAATAATAATCATCATTTACAAAGCAATAACTTATTTGTCACACTGTTTTCGAATTTAATTAGAAGTTTAAAAGTCTCCAGTCACACACTCACAAGTTTAAAGTAAACTTTACAAATATCGAACAATGTTGATAGAGTAATAATTGAAACCTTAATGATAATTACACTACGTACCAATTTTGTTTCCTCTTTCTTCTTCCTGGGCACAAAGTGTAATTCGCACAAACCTAATGCCTAAAGTAAACACGAAATAGTTCTTTATCTCTTGAAACTTTGTGTTTGTGACCTGGAGCTTGTAAAGAAAACATGATGGGATATTAAATTTAGGAGCTGATACGTGAAAGTGATTTGCATTAGAGTCGCAAATCTCGAGAAACTATTCTCTTCAACACATTTTAACATAACTTTAGTATAAATACATATAAATCTTGATTCACATGTTCTATTATTCATACATTATATAAATGAAAATGCCCGTTATTACGCATAAAATAGGTTATTGTCTAAATTTCATTAACCAGTTAACGAAAGCAAGGTTTGAAAGAGTAAATGGCGATTTTTTTCACAGTACCAGCAAATGAGAAATAACACTTACCACTCAGAAACAAAATTCGTGTTACGTGGTGTTATATGCCTTTCATGTGACAAATGTCTACAAACACATTAAGTTTACTAAAACTCTTATCAAACACTATTTTGTCAGAGGCCAGTTAAAACTTACCATTTTATTCACAAGTACTTGAAACTATTCACGATCGGTTAAAATACATATTTTTAACTTTACCGAGAATCGAAAGTCTTTTGCTTTTAGATACGTTCAACGTTTCCAAATAACATATGGTTAATGTCCTCAAAGTAAAGAATTCGATTTTTTATTAGGTACAATAACATCGTCGAATTGTTTCAAAGATAGGAACGACACGTTACAAAGCTCACTATGTGATTAGTGTGTCATGCCTATCTCTTTTCATTCTCACGTTCCTCACGAAGTGACAGTTTCGTTAAACGTGAACCAATCTGAACAGAAGTAGGCACGTTTTTGTCACAAAGCGTAAGGAATAGAGCAACGATTCATTATGTGAGAAATAGTAAAGAAATTTTCCATATGTTTTCACTTTTGTCTTCTGTGTCATTCGGTTATCAGCTGTTATCAAACGAGCAAGAATGGAAAGCAGTGAATAAGGAAAAGGGAAAACATTCATTTTAATTCGTTTTATATCCTCATGAAATAAGAATCGTTAGTGATGTCGTTCGCTACACGTACACTGTGTTTAAAAATAAGATCTAGAAAATATCGAAAACGCTATTAGAAAAAGTTTAAAAACCGTAAACTTGGTGTTCATTTTTTGTTTCCTCTCTCGTTATTTAGTTAAAATTTACATTATGTGAAAACCAGTCATTATTCTTTGTTTCAGTTGTAAACATTTAATCGACGAGATCTCAATGCTTTCAGCAAAGCGTTACTTTTCATAAACTTTGTACGTGGCAGGAGTTTTCACATGCATTAAAAAATCTATCCGTAGAAAACTTTATACCTACTTCTACATATAACTAAAGTTTCAGTATTTTAAATATCCTGAAAATACATGTTTGTCATTGGTTTCGAAATCGCACGTCTAGTATAAATCTTTGAAAAAAGAGAATCACAGAATCAGAAATTTCGTTCAATGACAAGTATTGGATGTTTAATCGACTTGAAAGAGAACGAACAGAAGTATAATAAGAAAGCCAAAATTTTACCGTAATGTTTTTGTGATAAGACGTTTCATCGTTTCTGAGAAATTAAAAAAGGAAGTTAGTAGAAAAGGTATGGAATATCTGGTACACGATAATTATTTGCAAAGAAATTCGAGACGATACAAGGTTTATGAATGAAACAATTTACACTTTCGTAAAACGTGGTCGTTAGAAACAACAATCATCAAATATACTGTGTTGAAGAAATTTTATAGTAAAGACGAACTAACGAAGCAGTTTTGACATGCACTAAATATCCATCCGTAGAAATCTTTATACCTACTTGTTACATATAACTAAATTTCATTATTTTAAATATCCTGAAAATACATGTTTGTCATTGGTTTCGAAATCGCAGGTCTGATACAAATCTTTGAAAACAGAGAATCACAGAATGAGAAATTTCGTTCAATGACAAAGCAAGGATCCAGATTCGTTGTTTCCTCTCCTTTTAAACATCGCAAGGAAAGGCACGTTTAGAAAGCGATAAATTCTGGACCTTATGCTAAACATAATAAATCTTACATCACAAATCCGTTGAAAATTTCTTTTAAAATTACAAACGGAAAAAAATGTTGAGAGAAGTTTCAATATCAAGTAAGAGTTATATGTATTTTTAATAATTTTCTAAACCGTTTAGATTTCATGTGGGTACTTTTTCGCATTGTAGCTGAGTGAGAATAGAGGCTATAAAGACATGGTTTTCACAAAACAGAAGAAAAGGAATATAAAAAATAAATTTCGGAAATACGTTATGGTGAAAATGATCATAAAAAAGTAGTGAATGCATCAAACTCATTCACTTTCAGTGGAATAAGCTGGGGAATATGGGAATTATGTTACTTTTCATTGCAAAATTTTCTGAGTAGTATGAAGAGAAAGGACTCACGATAAAAATATTTACATAAGTGAAATTCACTTCTAAATGTAGAATAAAATGAAAGCTGATTTTATATTACACGTTATTCCCCTGCATAATATTGCAATTTCTATAAAATTAACGAAGCTTTAGAAGTAACTAAAAGCGAAAACACAAAACGTATAGAGAAAGAATCGCCACATTTTTTCCAAATACGACATAATCATCATTTACAAAGCAATAAATTATTTGTCACAATGTTTTCGAATTCAATTAGAAATTTAAAAGTCTTATTGGTATGACAAATATCGAACAATGTTGATAGAGTAATAATTAAAACCTTAATGATAATTACACTACGTACCAATTTTGTTTCCTCTTTCTTCTTCCTACAAAGTGTAATTCGCACAAACCTTATGCCTAAAGTAAACACAAAATACTTCTTTATCTCTTGAAACTTTGTGTTTGTGACCTAGAGCTTGTAAAGAAAACATGATGGGATATTAAATTTAGGCGCTGATACGTGAAAGTGATTTGCATTAGAGTCGCAAATCTCGAGAAACTATTCTCTTCAACACATTTTAACATAACTTTAGTATAAATACATATAAATCTTGATTCACATGTTCTATTATTCATACATTATGTAAATGAAAATGCCCGTTTTTACGCATAAAATAGGTTATTGTCTAAATTTCATTAACCAGTAAGGTTTAAAAAAGAAAATAGCGATTTTCTTCACTTTTACAGTACCAGCAATTGAGAAATAACACTTACCACTCAGAAACAAAATTTGTGTTACGTGTGTGACAAATGTGTACAAACACATCAAGTTTACTAAAACGCTTATCAAACACTACTTTCTCACTAGCCAGTAAAATACTTACCATGCACAAGTACTTGAAACTATTCACGTTTGTTTAAAATACATATTTCTAACTTTACCGAGAATCGAAAGTCTTTTGCTTTTTATAAAGTAAAGAAATTTTCCATATGTTTTCACTTTTTTCTTCTGTGTCATTCTGTCTGACAATAGCTGTTGTCAAACGAGCAAGAATGGAAAACAGTGAATAACGAAAAGGGAAAACATTCAATGCTTTTTCACGATTCCTAGTTTTATTTTAATTCGTTCTATATCCTCATTTATTTATGGCCAGGTGAGTTAAGGCGTTCGACTCGTAATCGAATCCCTGTCGCACCAACATGTTTGCCCTTTCAGCTGCGGGGTCGCTATAATGTTAAGGTAAACCCCACTATTCCTTGGTAAAAGTGTAGTCCAAGATTTGGCGATGGGTGGTGATGACTCGCTGTTTCCTACACTACTAAATTGGGGCTCGCGCAGATAGATCTCATGTGGCTTTACGCAAATTTAAAAAAAATCTCATTAATTAAAGCAGTAATGGATATTTTCTCATGTATTCTGTGCCATGGTCTGGCTGTTAGGGCGCTCGACCTTTTGCGGAAATTAGTGTTTTATTGTTAACAGTGAGTACTATCTCATGTTTTTTTAGAATTGTAAAATGCGGTTTGAAGAAATGTAATAACTTTTTATAACGATTTAACTTGCCCAATATTCAACAAAATTAGCAAGCAAACTCGATCATATGCATCTAGATAAATGTAGACATAATTTTGCCACACTGAATCAATCTAAATCTTTGTTCAATATTGAGAAGATCTCTATCACCTATTGTATATGAACTATATATGCAAAAACTGAAAAAGGGTGCTTTAACCTATGCTCTATATAAACATATAAAATGGTTTTTGTATGTTGATGACGCTTTTATTTTTTTGTGGTATACAAAGATAAAACTACACTTTCAAAAAAAGTTTTTTGAAAATCTTATAACTCATAATTACCAGTTTAATTCATCTTACAAAAAAAACATGGTGGACATTATTTCCACCAAGTAGAGATGGACATCATCTTTTAAACAAAGACTTAGAGAAAACCTTTAAAGAGCATTCAGTGTATTACTATCAATATAATCAAAATTAATTGTATTTTTGCAGGTTAAGTTTCTAATTTAATCACTTATCTTATGTTGTTATTTTGGCCAGTGGGATGTTTGATTATTCAAGTTAGAGTAGAAGGTTATTAAAAATTGAGTTTGCTAACAAGGTATTCTTGGTCTACAAAATCTTTAAGTTCCTGTGTATGTTTAGTCAGTTTGTCTGTTATTATCAGACGGTTATTTCTGTGTTGTAATTTGTAATTTTACGTTTATGTTTATAACGTACAAGCTATGTGAAATCAGTACCATGAAAAAAACTCATCCACCAATAGAAACCACTCAAAGTTAGTTTCAGAAATGAGATTATTCTGCTAAAAAACAATCAACTTTAAGATAGTGATATGTGCTCAAAATGAGATGCAAAAGTTGCTGTATATAATGAAATAGTGGAAAAAACAATTAAAGAGATGGAAAACTGACAGAAGTCCAACAAGAAAGAAACAAACAGTTAAAAATGAATAAGAGTGGATAAAACATCTGAAGAATGAATTTCTAAATGCAAGGATCAAACTAGCGACACCTCTTTCAACATCACTCGAGAATTTCAACATCAAGCATCAATAAGTGTGGTGTAGGAGAACCCATATAATGTACTACAATTACTGTGTACCATCTATAACTCTAGCTACGCTACTACTTTGTTAAATTATAAAATCGGTAGACCAATACAAGAATATCATACAAACAAAGAACCATTAGATTTTGGTGAAAAGACAATATGAGAGGTTTATCAAGTAAATTTTGAAATAGTTTACGATGGAATTAAATGGAATAGTTAACACAAAGCTATTCATCTTGCTGACCATTAAAAAAATCAGCTTCAGTTACATTAAGCAATTTCCTAAAGAGAAGTGTAGTAACTAATCTACCTGATGACTGAGTGATATTGACCTTAAACCTCAGTTTGTGAACCAGAAGACACTCTTTTTAACTGAAGCTTAAGAAGACTTATCGCTGTACTAGCGGGGGAAGGAAGAAAGAAGAGGGACTGATGCGAATAACAAATATTCATAAGCTTTCATCAAGAATAAAGTTATAAGTCAATCTTACGGTGTAAAGCTTCTCTACACAGCATGATGTGTTGGACGTAGATACTGAGAAAGAACGCATTGTGGGTTATCACGTAAAATATAAAAGTGAAGTTTTGTTCACTTCAGTTAGTTTTACAGTCTATGATTAAGATAAAACATCGTTGACTGCTTGACGAATTCCTGATCAAAAGTTGGACTTTCAGTTGTAACAAGGACAAAAACACAAGATAACCAAGTTAATGTACAAACAGAGTCGCATACAGAAAAACTGGACATTTCAGGCCAAAAGTAATACACCATGATTGTCTTTCGAAGTATAATGTGTCAGAAACTTGACCAACTGGTAAATTTTTAGAGAAGGCTTCACTAGAAGTAATTTAACCTCGTTAAGAGACTGATTGAAGTTATAGTCGGATGTATTATCAAATAAGGACTGACATGGCCAGGTGGTTAAGGCACTCGATTCGTTATCCGAGGATCGCGGGTTCGATTCCCCATCACACCAAACATGCTCCCTCTTTCAGTCGTGGAGGTGTTATAATGTGACGGTCAATCCCACTATTCGTTGGTAAAAGAGTAGTCAAAGTGTTGGTGGATGGGTGGTGATGACTAGCTGCCTTCTTTCTAGTTTTACACTGGTAAATTAGGGACGGCTAGCGCAGATAGCCCTCGTGTAGCTTTACACGAAATTTAAAGAAGCAAATTGATCTAAACAAAGAGATGATAAAGAACAAGATATGATCTTATCTTTGTATCATAAGTCAACAAAAATATTTGCTGGCTAGACAGTTTAAGAACAATAAATGAATGAAACAATATTTTATTTAACTAATTATAATTTTGAATGCACTCTGTTTTACATAGTTAATTAATGATGTACGTATTTATGAAAGTTAATGATGCTAATTGTCAATAATTATTTTTTGTTAATTATGGAATATTTCGATTAATATGGCTTTGCTTTACTTGAGTAATAGGAATGTTCAGTGTATTTCACAGTTCATGAGTTTACAAGGGGATGAGTACATTACGCTTGAATGGTTTAAGCCTCACCATATCATATCATTAAATTATAATTTATCTGATGTCATGCATCTTGACAACAGTTTTATTCCGTAGTTTTCATTGCCAAAGGCTCTGCCATTTCAAAAGCTCACCACATCTTTATGCATGCTTTCCATAATCAATCTAGTATCTCAGTACAATGGTTTTCTAACACTTAATTCAGCAGAAGAAATCCATTGGCACTGTGTTCAGTGACTTGACTAGTAAATACTAGTAAATAGTATGAATACCGGTTTTATTTTCCAACTACTTGAAGTATATAACAATTCAACGGAATACGTTACTAGAAGTCTTATCGTGATGAACACGTATTCTGGTATTCTTATTTCTAGACAGAGATCCTCTTTGTTTATGTTGTATTCTATTACCTGGGCCAAGTGATTGAGCTTAAGTAGTGACTTTTGTCATTGTTGTTTTTTGTGTTCAAATCTGTTATGTGACTCCATGCTCTGCTTATTAAGCTGGGGGAGAAGCTGTTACACATACTTTGCAAAAACAAATAATTTTTGGTGGTATCACACTATCTACGAAATGTAGTCCTGATATATTACATTATGCTGCAAGTTTAACTCGGCTTTGGTTGACACATGACTTACTGATTTACATATTAAAGTTGTTTCATTATAACGCACCCGATTCTGTACACTATATTTTAAATTTAGACATTTGTATCTTTGTTTTAGAACAATTTTTCCACAGTGTATATTTTCTACTGTTTACCAGCTTGGCCGCAGCGGAATGTTTGCATACTTACAATGCTAAAATCCGGGGACCAGTTTCTATGTAGACAGAATGTACATTGTCCAATAAAAATAATAAAAATAATAAAATAAAAATCAATAAAAATCAATTCTTTTAAATGAGAATTTAAAATATTAAATTACATTTGAGGCCATTTTCTAATTACAACGTGAATTGTTAGAGTTATTGTAAACTGTTTACCCAATGAACTTATCAATGTTTCATGCCACAATTCTGTTGTATTTTGCTTCATACTCTGTCTGAGAGGAAACCCATATGCATATCACTTGAAACAGGGATAGTTCAGCTTTCCTGCACATATATTATTATTATATAATATAAAAATAGTATTGGCATTTTCGAACAAGTGCTTCTTCTCTCGGCTTAACATTGATATTACCAAATTGTTTCAGAGTAGCAATCCTTCCTAAACGAACGGAGTTGTGTAAAATGAGTTTTAACTGTGTTTTTTTTTTTTTTTTTTTGTAATTAGTTCTGCCTCTCCCTAATCCCTCTAGCTGTAAGTCGAAAACAATGATAAAACTCAGTTTTCGGAACTCGCAGTGGAGAGGGGCATAGAGTACATTGTGTACTTCTGCGCAAATATCAATAAATAGAGAATTTTAAGCCTAACTTTCCACCTCATAAAAAGAGTTTTTTGTTTGTTTGATTTAGAGCAAAGCCACATTGATAAAAAGAGTTACTGAAAAAACTTGAAAACTTGTGATCGAATTATATGCTAAAAAGTCTGTTAAATCTTTGTCAAATTAATTACTGAGAGAAGTTTTAGATCGACCTAATTGAACAGGGTAAAAATGCTAACATGGAAAGGTAATTTTAAAAAATTCATATCTTACATATTTTTGCGTCACTTTATATTTGTAAGTTTTAAATCACCGAATATATGTATGTATTTTCTATGTTTAATTTTTATTACATATCCCGTTTTTATTGTTTCTACGAGTACACGTGCTTTATTTAAACCTGTTATTCATGTTTTGTTGTTCCCAGAATATTAAATATTAAATATTTCATCATAGCTCTTGCAGGAAAACCCAAGTGAAACTGACGAATAACTTGCATCATCATAGCAACCAATAACATTTTAGTATGTTGAAGTGGTTTGCCACGTGGCACCCAAATTGAAACATAGCAGAGAGGTGCACAACGTTAGAGTAGTTTTTGAATTAAAGTATGTTTCGTTTGTATAGGCTATAAATGTGTAAGCCAATTATTTATTTATTTTTCATTTCTTCACCTATTGCTTTATCCTAAAAGTATAAAATTGAAGTAGGAGTTGAACAGTATTTCTTATATCCAAAAATGGCTGTCGTAATAAATGTTCCTAATCGAATGGGATCAACAGACAACAATTTAAAAAGCCCTTGTTTTCTTCGGTATTAACAGAAATTTCAGACTCTCTAACACCGTTTGGTTTAGTTTCTAACATCAGTACTACTTCTCGAACATCAACTATGAAGAGAAAGAAGACTTATAAAGAAGATAAAATGCTAGTAGTAGATCAAGACATCGTAGAATCTAAGTCTGTAGAAAATACCCAACCTTCTGTTATGGCTAGGAAGAGACAGAGACTTGATCATCTTAGCTTCGAAGAAAAGATCATGAGAAGGTAAGTTGGAATTGTATATTTATTTATATTTCCACCTTCTAACTCTTACTTACTAATTGTAACTAAGCAATATAGTCTATAGAAAAAAAAGAGGCTGTAACCCATCCTTGTAATTTGTATTTAATTGTAACCTCTGAGTTTTAAATTTACCGTTAATATAAAACCATTTTCCATAAAATAGTGAATATCAAAATTTAAAAAAAGGGAAAATCAAAGCCAGTAATGTATATTGTTAGTCTCTCTAACTACTTCCCTTCACTTTAGTTTTGAAAACCTAATTTGTTCAAGTTACTTATTTGTGAGTTAAGACTCTCAGTATAATTACTAGTGTTATAGTAAATGATTGCTTTTTTTTTTCTGCACTGTTTTATTTGTTTGTTGAAGTATCCTAATATTGTAATGTAACAATTACAAGCCCATCCATTGGCTGGTTAGCATAAGTACTTTCACAGTGCCAGTTGTAGGTGTACAGTGTAGAGTATATACAAGACTAGCTACTTGTTACTAACATTGTATGTGTATGTGAGGTTTTGAAGAAGTTATTTCATTTTTTGTAATTGCGATTACTTTTACAGAAAACTAAAAAACAGAATTGCAGCCCAGTCTGCCAGAGACAGGAAGAAGGCAAGATTAAGTGAGCTTGAAATTGCTCTTGAAGAATTACAGGAGGAGGTAAAATATTGGTATTCAGTTTGAAAAGTTACATGTGAACTTTATTTTCTATCAATAAGTAATATCTACCATTAATAAAATTTAATGAAATAGTATACATGGTGTTCCTAATGACCACAAGATGAATAAACAAGATACCTGAGTATTCATCAACCAGAGGATATGTGTTGTATATTTGTTTTATTTCAATTTGGAGAGCCATGTTTGTCAGTCTGCAACACGTGATAATCTGGAAGAAAAAAAAATCCTGTACATAATTACATGATCATATTTTATTACGAGAACAAAACATTTTAAATTAGAACCAGTTTCAAAGGACTGATTTAGAAGTATGATTCTGAGCTCAAAAATTAGAAAGCTAACCAATTTCTGTTCTCTTGGCTTATGAGAACATTAGTTAACTTACATTTAATCACACAAACAAGTATGATTGAAAATTATAATCTGGGAAATATATTCAGAATCTATGTGGTTGTCTGCATTGATTAGTTTGGAGGAGTATGCACCATCCTCCAATGAAAGCCAAATTCATAATAATAATGAATTCATAATCTCTTTATCTTGAGGTTGTGGACTTCATTACCTGTATCACACTACTAACTATTGAAACTAAGGATCAAAGTCAATTAAACCCACCTGATAATTCTGAGTTAATTAATAGGCTTAGGCTTACATCTTGGAACTATTCATAAGGGTCACGTGCATAACTTGCGCATTAAAACAAAATCAAGATTGATTGTAGAACATTTACATGGCAACCAAGTAAACAGAAATTGATTTTGTTCTGATGTAACTTAATCAATGATGTGTGTGACTATTACTTGGCAGTAGTATTACCAACATATAAACATAAGATAAAAGCTTTTTAGCTAAAATTATATGTATTAGTACGTTAAAGTTACCATTTCATAAGTAGAAAAGAAATCTAATAGTCATTGTGGAGATACCAGTTACTTAATAACCTAAAATCTTCAATAAATAAAGAGTACAGTTGATTACTTATACAATGAATTGTTATACAAATAAAACTTTTAGTTTTAAAAGTAAGCTGTTATTGATTCAGCAGTCTAATCAGGTGATCCATACAGTTATTGACTACATATTCTTTCTTAAATACAGAAATTATATCCAGTGTAATGAACAAGATAATGATAATATTGGTGCCTTTTACATAATTTTCATTAAAACCCCACTTTTAAAATTATATCACAAACAGATGCAACTGCATTTCATAGAAATATTATCACACAACAGTTCATTTAGATAACTATTGAAGTACAAAGAACACATCTAATAAAGTCTTTATTCATTGTAATAATGTACCACCAGAGGACAGTAAAGTACAATTGGTTAAACTGCTGTTGTAAATTATGCTCCATGAACACCTTTTGGAATAAAGGAATTTATTGTAGTAGTTTTTTTTTCTTTTTTTCGCTTATTTAATATGTAATGGTAATTTTCATATATTTTTAGTGTTAGGTTTCCATTAACATTTCTTTCATTTGTTCTATAGATGAATATATGATTTTCAGTTGTATTTAAAATGCTTTGTAAAAAATTTTAAATTTATTTTATAACTTCAAACAAGTATATGTGTACATTTCTTCTCAGAAAGTGGCCTTATTATCAGAAAATAAGGCATTAAAACAGAAAGTAATGCTTCTGGAAAATGAAAACTTGGATCTGAAATCAAGACAAGGCCTTAGAGAAGTGAAATTGAAGCAAGACAATGTGGTATTGAACTCCAGCATGCTGTCATATATGTCTGTACCATAATACAAACTAGTTGTATTAGTTCTACTTTTGTTATTTACAGTGATTTTTTTTGCATATTTAACAGAATTTTAGGCTCAATATTTATCAGTGAATGTAGATTCATCAAAGGTAATGAAGCTTTTTGTGAATCCTGTATGTGTTTTAATGAGGTGAATGTATATGACTACCATATGTTTACCTATCAAAGACCACTAGTGTAGCTGTAGTTTTATCTGGGCTATATGTTACCATGAATGTTATAGTACTTAGATACCATGATGTTGTCACATGAGCTGTGGCAGTGCTTAGTTAAATATTTCAACTTTAAAGTTTCAGGTTTTGTTAACAAAATGTAATTTTTACCATTCATGGGTTAAACTACATTTTATTTTACTGTTTTTATCTAGTTTATTGCAATAAGTCATAATATTTGAGTTATCAGATTTAATAAAACTTTGTTACTATATTGAATTTAAGAGTCATACTTATTCACTCAATCATTTCAGATGTTTTCTTTTATTAAAAAAAAAACATCAGATTTTCATTATGCTCAGATTTTGTATCTGAATAAAAACAATACCAGAAAATTTATTTTAAATCAACTAGCAGTTAGTAAAACTTCTTAGATTTTATAATATTATTTATCATATTCAGTTTTTAAGTTAAGAAAGTAGTCATTATATCTGTTTAGATAATGTTATCAGATGGATCTGAAGTTTAATTTGTAAAATAATTTGTATATATTTGCATGTTTATGTACTGTTTATAAAGAGTTTGTGTAGAGGATGTATATCTACAAAATGTGAATATCAACTGAAAAACAACAACAATTTGATTATTACTTCAGGAACAGAACTGTGTCTTTGAAGAGAAGGACTTTAGTGGATCTCTTAAGCATGCATTGCTTATTAATAGTCCTCTGCAGAAGGAACAAGATCTACTGATTCCTATTCTCTTGATGATGCAATATGTCTTCTTGCCAGTGATGATGAGGTTTGTATTTTATGTTTGATATTCCTATATTGATCCTCACATATTAAGAAACAATATTTGTTCAAAGTTTGTACAAGTAGAATGATTATAACAATTTATTATTGTTTGTTCTCTCTTTCTCAGCTTAAGTTAAAAGTGAACATTTTAGGGCATGATATATCAGATGTTTATAATTTTTTTTACTGTAGTATAATGCTGGTAATATCTTAATAAACAACCAAGAAATATTAACAAGTTGTTTTTTTTTATTTTGATTGAGGTATTTTGTTTATTGTATTTAATGTTTTTATTTCCACAATGAATCTTTAATAAACATGTTAATGACTTAAAATGCTTAACTTTAGGAATGTGAATTACACATGTGCAGTTGTTTTGCCTGTAACATCTAGTTTTTATAAACATACAAACTAGAAAGTTATTACTTAGACATGATGAAGTTTATCTTTCTAAGTTGCCTTTTTTCTTTAAATCTTCTATTTGTAATATTTTTATTTCTCTTATTGTTCTTATAGTAATGCCCCTCCCTCCAGTGGCATATCTGTAGACTTGCACTGCTAAAAACTGGGTTTCGATATGCATGATGGGCAGAGTGCAGATAGTCCATTCTGTAGCTTTGTGCATAATTCCAAACAAACTGACTTGTATGGATGATTATTTCCAATAGTACTACAAATGCAAGAGAAAATAAAACAAATGTACACTAGTCAAAGAATACATATAAGTAAGTAAGGGAATGTTAACTTGCCACATATCATATAATCCATGAGGTGTGTAAATTAACTATACATTTGCATAACAAACAGATTACACAAATCTTTAAATAAAGCAGTGTTAGAGCAAACAGTTTTGTAGTTTGTATTAGTGAGATTGTATAGGAGTACATTTGCTGTACCTTACACATTATGTGAATTAATAGATATACCCACAGTGGCACTTTCTATTTAGTAGATTTGTAGTTGGTTCATGGAGGATGAAAAGTAGGGATCAGTCACATAAAGGCTCACTATCAAATAAGGTGCACAGAGACACGACCACATCACTCATCCCTATTGTGTAATTACACAATGCTTGATCAGGTTATAAGTTACAATTTTACTACATGCTGATAACACAAACAAGCTTTTGTGTAATTTATTGATAACTGACAGTTAGTATTTTTATCATATAGATTCATAATACTGATAAAAACTGATTTCACCTGAAGAAGAGCATTTCCCATAAAGTTGTATTGACAATGATATATGTATATATCTGTAGCTATGTTTTTGGTGGTTTGGCCTACAATATTTTTCTTCTAGGTTCATTATTTATATATATATATATATATATATTGTCAACTATAGGTTTTAAAAAATTGATATTGCAGTATTTTATGGTCTTAATCATAAATTATTCCTAATCTATTAATGAAAGTTTTTAGTACAATAAGGAGTAACTAAAGTAGCATTACTGTAATGCCAAACAAAATGCTCTCACTGCTAAACATTAGCTTGTACCAACATTACATAGAAAATTATGCATGACATGTGGTACAAAAACAAATAAGACAAAATTTAGAAATAATGGTATGTGATTTAATAAGTATTATCTTATGGATATCAAATTATTTGATTAAATACATTACATTTTCTAACAAATACGTATATGTAACTGTTTAAGAAGGAATTGTAATGATTTTTATATGGCAGGCATTTAACTTGTATCATAATTTCTAACCAACTCGGATCATTTGATATCTCACCAGTGAGGTTTAACTAAAAGATGTGTCATTTTATTGCATGGATTTTCAGTTGCCATATATATGAGCTGCTCTAACAAGTCTGGTTCCTTAGATTTTCAATTTGTGATAACAATTATTATTTTTGCTGTATATATAGAAGATTATGTATTAACACCTGCTAAATTTGTCAAGGACACTCTTCATCTAATTTCAAGAACATTCTTTTTCCAAATCACACCTTTTTAAAAAACATAACTTAGGATATTCAAATCATTTTATACTTTATCCATTAAAATTTGGTTGTGTAGATTCATTTTAAGATTGAAAATCCAAACAATGTACCAAGTTTGTTTATTTCTTTAACCCTTTAGCAACAGCTCAGGGTTTAAAGGCCATATCATCACATTTGTTCATTACTATTCAAAATTTTATTGAACTACTATTTTATGAATTTATGTCAGTAAGTTTGGAATAAAATTGTAGATTATGATACTTTTATACCCTACATGAGTTAATTTCTTAATTTAAAAGTAAATATTAGAAGAACATATTTAAAATAAATTTTAGTGAGTTGTGTGGCATGTTGAATGCAGTACTATTTAAAATTAAATGCTTGTGATATAAAAATAATGATTCTATAAGTTTGTACAAATTAGGAACTTGAATTATTAATATTGACAAACTACAGGGTGGTCACTAGAAAAGCGGAAAATTTGTCAAACAGCTATTTATTTTTACAAAGAATAACTTTTACAAAGTTTTTTAAAGGCATATGTTAAATTACACTCATAGATGCTCAAAATTATTATAATCATGCATTTTATTCATGATGTAAAGAAATCAAAATAGAAATGAGTAAGCACGCATTTTATTCATGATCTCATCTGACCCTCAAATTTTCCGCTTTTCTAGCGACCACCCTGTAGAATGTAAAATAAAAACCTCATAGCTTTTAATGTTGCTGAGATATAGTTTATGTACTGAATCAAATGTGGTGGTCTTGTTCAACTCCTTCCATTTTTGAAATGGCCCCTTACATACACCTGCTTCTATCTATAACATCTGAATAACCAATCAACAGCTTGGAATATCCTCGGAGTAGTTTTCCTCACCATTTTAATCTTTGAAAATATTTCTTCATTCTTTTGATTCAAGATTTCAGTAAGATAGATTGTGTCTTTAGTTTACTCAAAGTTTCATATTTTATAAAATCTAAATAAATCTTAGTGAGCTTGATAAATTATAGTGGAATTCTGTGGTATCAGTGTAGTTATTTACATATGTATATATATTTATTTCCTAATTACTTTATGATTCTTCAAAGGTTGATTAAGTGACAGACCCATATAGTTACAATGTAGAAAATAATATAAAATATAAAGTCTTCACTGAAAACAAATGTTTGAATTGTATTTAAGAGGTTTTAAAGATTGTGCAAACAATTTGAGACTTTTTGGGTGAAGAATAGTTTTTAATCATAACATGAAATCACTCTGTACTCAGACCAGTAACAAACAAATCTTTAGCAAAACTATTTCATTAAGAAATATCTGATTTTTTTTGCATGTGAATAGCATGTAATCTTTACTGAAAATGTACCAAATTTTGTGAAGATGCACATGCAAAAACAAAAGTTGTAATATAAATACTTAATGCATGCAAGTGTGTGGACAAGCTTGTGTATATTATATGAAACCTATTGTGAAAGGGTTACTAGGCAGATTTATTATATTTAAATGTATTATTGTCCCTTTTATTCCAGTCTGATGAACTTTTTAACCTGCTTCAGCAGTACAACGAAGAGCTATTCCAGTGTAATTTTGAGTCAGAAAACTCAGTTTTGTTCAGCTCTGAATCTGTGGAGGTTTGTTTGATATTTTTGTTTATAATGGAAGATTATTTTAAGATTAAATTACAAATTTTTATGTGAAAAAATGCCAATGTTCACAGAGAAGCATGTAATTTAATGACTTGTAAGCTTTTTATATATCTACATTATAAATCCTGGCTTAACAGCTTTTGACATGTAATCTTATTAAGAATACTTGATGTTAATGAATTTAAAAGTAAGACAAAAAAAATGTACAGTATTTTGAAGAATATGATGCACCTATAACTATAATGTGTAAATGTGACATACAAATATTTAACTTTCAACAGTGTAAAAACATATTAAGAAGTTTGATATCCTAGATTAACATTATAATGCATACAATTAAAATTTAGCACTTAGTTTTTGCTAAAACAATGAAGTGCTACATTTTAGTTGAAAACATATATTTAAGTTTCATATCCTAGATTAATGTAATAATGTATTTAACTAAAATCCAGCACTTAATTGTTGCTAAAACACCCACCATGAATGAACCACAAATAAAAAATGCATACACATCAGTATTACCAAACAATAGAGCTTTACTGTGTAATAAAAATTGTTCTATGTTGTTTCATTTTAGAAAAAAAAAAAGTCTGTATTTTTCAAAATATGGTTTGTTGTAGCTCTAATTTTATATTTATGCAAAAACATTCATTTGTGTTTGGTATAACACAACTAAAACTTCTGTTATCTTTACATCCTTAACATCATGTTGCTTGAGCTAATATTGACAGTTTATTTACAATTCAAACATCAACATGACTAAGTTCATAAGTCACTATTTTTGCTGTAGGATAAAAGAAGCAAACCCAGCAATCAAGTGGTGGGGCCCACATCAGAAAAGTTGGAATCCATCAAAGAAATGATCAAATTCGATCATGTTTACTATAAGAAGTCCAGTGTTGACACTATGTCACATGTGGCTGAAGATCTTGCAAAAGATAATTGTGCTTTTAATTCCACTGATGATTCAGTTCCAATGAAAGAAGAGAGTAAAATTAATCAAGAACATACAATTTCATCTTCTGAATCTATGAACATTCCAATAGACAAACTGTCAGAGATTGTTGTTAGCCAAGATATGATAGAGATTCCCAAAGAAGATATTTTCCCTGCATCTTCAACTGTTAGTCATTTAGATATTTTGGACTCTTTGGAAATGAAGATATTGCCATCTTGGAGTGATCCAGGATATGATTCTGGTCTATCTGTTTCTTCACCTTCAAGTGATAGAAGTTCTTCAGAGTTAAATAGTCTTCTAGGTGACTCTTTTTGGGAAGATTCTTTTTCTGAGTTGTTTCCATCTTTAGTCTAATTTTTTTTTGTCATTACCCTTAATATATGTCAATATGAAAGTTTGTACATTAATTAGTTTTCTCATTTTGTAAGTAGTTGTACATATATTAAATTGGTATTGGAGTATTTTGTGGAAATAAAGGCACAGAACTTATTGCACTGATATGTTTGTAATAATATTTCTTAATGTTAAAAGGTGTTATTTTGAAATTAAAATAACTGGAATATGTTTTTAGCTTAGTATTAGTAAATATCCAGCAAAAATGATACCAACTAAATTAATTTGTCTGGTTGACAATAATTTGGCTTATGTGTTAGGAAGTTTCAGGTAACTTTTAATACCAGGCATACAGTGGCAAATGTGTTATTAACTTGCTTGTTGTATGTAGTGTAATTTTATCTTGCATTTTGTGGGATAATCTTTTTCTTGTAAATAACACCTGATAAAAGTGTGTACGTTAGGTTTGTTGAAGTGTTATTTTTAAGGTTGAATTCTTTCTTTTTGCATATTATTGTTACATAAGGAGCTTAGTGATTTGGTTTGTTTTGAATTTTGTGCCAAACTGCTAGAGGGCTATCAGCACTAGTCATTCCTTATTTAGCAGTGCAAGACTAGAGGGAAAGCAGGTAGTCGTCACCACCCATTGCTAACTCTTGGGCTACTCTTTTACCAATGAATAGTGGGATTGACTATAACACACCCATGGCTGAAAGGGTGGGCATGTTTGGTGTGATAGGGATTTAAACCTGTGGCCCTCATATTACGAGTCAAGTGTTTCAACCACCTGGCCATGCTGGGGCACTTGATAATTAACTTATTGCTTTATTTTTTTTATTAAATTACCCAATAGATAAAAATTGTTTATCACAGTTACATTACACTAATTTTTGCTGTTCATAAGACCAACTGAAACCTTCCATCAAAACTGAAGTGTAAGCTAAGTTTTGTAGTTTGCATATATATTGTAAAGGAAGCAGTAAATTAGTTGGGTCATATAAGTAATTAATTCATCCATATTATTAGGAAATATCAGTTTCCAAAGCCAAAATTTTTAAAACAAAATTATTCATTTCTTTTTCAGTAGTTTTTATATTACAAAGCTTTGCACATTACATTTTTGAGGAGTAGATGGTTTGTTGAATCCATGATATTACGGAACAGAAAGTTTTTTTGATTTTTTATACACTTCAAAATTGTTATTGGTCACATTTTACCGTGGGAACATTTTTTTTACCTTTTTGATAGATACAAATAATTGAAATTTAAATCTCCAGTCTTACACTAAATTATTCTAATTTTATCATGATTGTTATAGTGCAAACACAAGTTTTTTGATAAAATTGCTAATTATAACGTTATATTCATTATATACAAAATAGAATCAGAATGGAATTAGATTAAACTATATATATAAACATTTTAATTAAGATATAAAGTAAAGTCGTTTGTCTGTCTGGTGTTGTGAAGAGCTTGCTGAACCATTTGTATAGAGTTTAAGTGGACAAATAGTTTGGGCTTGGAGGCTATTTAAGTTTGTTACCAACTTTATGTTAGAAATGAGGATTCGACTGAATGAAATAATAAAAACTCGCATAAGGATGATGCTAAACGAAAGTGATGTATAATGCTATTCACAACAATCAAAGTTAATTCGCAAAAGTTGAATAGTTTATGATGTTCGAAATCTATAAACATTCCAGGTTAATCAAAATTATAGATTCCGAGGCCCATAGAACACTGTCTGATGATAATGTTAAATTATCTTTTGAGTAGCTACTTGTACACGACTCAAGTGAGTTTCTCGAACTTTCAACAATGTTGGAAAACGAGCTAGTGTTTCCGTAAAACAAATATTTTTTTAATTACTACTGCCATAAACTTCTACAAATTTAGAGAACAGGTGGAAACTTGCAAAATACATAGGCAAAACATATACTAAAACAATCGTAAGTATTAAAATAAAAATATAACAGTAAATCCGTTACAAATAAAACCAGTAATAGTTTAGTCTGATGCGTTTTGCTTGTTTTCGTATAACCTTGAACTGTATGTACTTGTACGCACTATTTCACTCTTCGTCGTGTCGTTGCTGAAGTAATACGAGCATGAGACGAGACGGAAACAAACAGGAAAATTTATAATACACATTTGAACAGACTGTTTTATTTCCAGTACTCCTATACAAGAAAAAAAAGGCGAGTTTCTTTATCATATTTGGTTTTATCTACATCATTCATGCAGGATAGATATTTTAATTAATTTCCATAATATTTATATAAATATAGTTTCTTTCGGTGAAATTGTCCAAAAGAAAATTTCGTAAAAAATACGTTACCAATGAAAGAAGTGTTTGCTCATTCCATCGTTTGTGCAGCATTGTTTGGCAATATCACTGTTATATAAATTTAGAATAGCTCTTCGTAGGAGAAGTAAATAGAAAAATTCCAATTTTAAGACTTAATGTGTGTTTAAAAATAAGTACACCCCATGGTGTCGCGATACTTATAGCAATTGAACATTTGCTGCAGTTAGCAGACTTTGTGCACGTTTAGAATGTGAAGATATTTAAAGTTTTTATTGAATTTTGACTTAAATGTTATAATGTAATTCTACAATGCACAAAGTCACGTTGTTAAGATTTTGCCTCTCGCCTTAAAGATCCTCTGTGATATACTGATATTAGTTAAACCGTAGCGGGGAGATAAGAAATTTACGAAAACATCCTGAAAATTACAGGAATATTGCGCATTAACGTAGAGGAGAAGCATGAAAAAATGGAAAATAAAAAATATGAGATCGTAAGTTTTTTTTGTTTTTTTTTAAACATTATTTCCTGTTTGGCAGCCGGGAAATAGTTGAGTAAAATCTCGCAGTTGTAGGCTTAACTTATTCATACATTGGGGAGTAACTTGAGTGAGTTTTTTATTGTCCTTTTTGTTCCTATGCCTTGTGAATATATTAGTCTGAGTAATTTATAGTAACTTTGGAAGTAATTGTAAGAGAAAGTCAGCTAAGCGATCATTATTTTAGATAAGAGAACTTCATTGAGTTTATTTTAGAAAATATATCGTTTATTTTTGTATAAATTTCTTTGAGACGGTTATAATCTGCTATTAGTTCAGCGAATCAAGTAAAAACAGACACCGGTAATAATAATACCAGCAATAATGTAAGTAGAAATAAAGAAATGACACTGATACATACCCAACACCGCTCCCGGAGAAATAATCAATGAAACCCTGGAGCAAAATTTTGATAAAATATTAACTCTTCATTTCTTTTTACGCCACTTTTGACTAGGTTGTAAAACGTTAGGGGTATCTTTAAAATTGTAAGCTATATGTAGTGGAGTTTCTGAACAAAAAGACAAAGGTTGAGAAACATCGCCATATAAGATGTTTACATAGTTATTTCTCGTTGTGGGGATATGTGGAATGAAATTCAGGATGGAAAGAGAAAAATAAAATATCGATGGAGACAGAAAACGAGGATAAAAATGTAAATAGATTACTGGTACCTTTACTTATTTATTTATACCAGAGATATACACGTGTTGTGGTTTCAGGGTAAAGAATATAATTCTTCCGTGTTTTCTAAAACATTTACTGTAATTTTACAGGGTGGCCAGTAAGCCCCTACCCATCTATACATCTTGTGTATCTGTGTGCTGTCCCTCATTCTCGTTGCATAATATTACGCGACGCCATGTTCTGTGAGACATTTTCCTCAACATAGCAGGGGTTATTGTTTCAAATGCCGCAGTGATAACTGCCTTCAAATCAGCATTAGTACAGGATGTTTGGAAAGTCACTGTGCAGTTTTGTCTGATAATAAATATATAAGTACACAGTGACTTTCCGAACATCCTGTATTATAACACTGTTTAGACACAATGTCCTTTATGTATCCCCAAAGAGAGTTATCACATGTATAAAGTCCGGACTTCTTGCGGGCCATTTCATAGGTTCTGGGGATGTTACAGAACCATGACGTATTCGTTTGTCTGGAAAAGTGTCATTAAGATAATCTCGCACAGTGAGAGCACAATGAGCCGAAGCTAAATCTTGTTGAAACCAAACTTCCTTTCCGATTCCAAGTTCATCGAGTTTCGGTATAAACCATTGTTGTTATATGTTTAGATATGAGGTATGGTTTACTGGCTCGTCAAAGAAGTATGGTCCAGTAACATGACGCGCATTAAGTGCTGCCCACATCATGACATGCGGAGTGTTTTATTCAATTTCTTCATAATAATGAGGAATCTCCTTTGAAGTAAACATTTCGTGCTTGACTTGAACGGTAAATTGCGCACTCGTCCGTAAACATCACCTTTGCTCGAGAAGGGATCGTATTAAAGATTCAGTAACTCATCACACGCCAGTTTCCTATTTTCTCTATCAGCATCACTTAATTCATTCACAAATGTTGGTCGCCATGCTTTAAGTCTCATTCCTTTTTCATAAAGGTTTGCATGGTTGCTCACGGGATACCAAGTTCAGCTGATCTTTTCCTTGTCGACTCTAATGGTGAGCTAATTACTGACTCTTCCATACCAGCACATGACTCTCTACGTTTAACTGCTCTTCCTGAACGAGGTGCATCCTTGATATTGCCAGTTTTAAATAATTTGCTCTCCCAATTTGATGTTGTTTTTCGTGTTGGTGGATCCTTATTGAATCATTCTCTAAATTTGCCAGTTATTTTATTCAGGGTGTCACCAGTATTCTTGCACTCATGTACCCACGTTCTTGTCACAATACGCTCTTCAAGTGTAAATGGGCTTACATCAGCCATATTTCTCTGAAAAAAAAGAAATTTATAATACATGCGTAATTGAACATAACATAATAACATATGAATGGGTAGGGACTTACGGGCCACCCTGTATATGTTTGTATAATGTGGACGGATGTAAAGCTAAAAAAATTATTTTAGATATTTATATATCTCACGTGACGGTCAGATGTTCTTTGAGTATATCAGCGCAGGTAGACCTCGTGTAGTTTTGAGCGAAATTCAAACAAACGCGTATTTCAAATATTGGTCATTTTTCTAATTGGAAAGTTTTAAGAAAACGCACAACAAGATTTGGGAAAGGAGGGTGATTGGACAAGTGATTTTGTTAGTAACTGATGAGAAAGGATACAAATTATTGGTTCAGTTCAAGAGTAAAAAAATATATAATGTATGTATATTTTTTAAAAATTATTTTCGAGAAGAAGCAATGCATTATTCCTGGTGAATTTTTAAGTAAAATTATTATCGCTACTACTTTTTCTCATGCATCTTTTAAAAATATCAAGGTGTTTGTACGCAAAACTGATATGATGAACTGAAAGAAAAATCGTCAATCAAGAAACATCTTCACTACTTCCTGAATACAGAGCGAGGTTGACGAAAATGGATTTTTCATTTTACGATTTCTCATTTTATACATTAATTTCACGTGTTTCATTAAAGCAGAGGATACAATCTCTTGAATGTATGAGTTCACATTACTTATATATATATTGCAGCGCCGATTTTTTTAAATTTCGTGCAAAGCTACGCTAGGCCTAACCTTCCCTGACATAGCAGCATATTACTAGAGGGAACTAGTCATTCGAACCAGCGACCCTCAAAATACAAGTCGAACGCCTTATCCACGTGGCCGTGACGAGACTGCAAAGGAAGATAATAGTTGTGATTGTATTGGAACTTTATTTGTCACATAGAGATAGATATAATATTTTAAGCATTTTAGTGGTCACGAAAAATACTTAAACGCGAAAGGGGGAGTCAATAGGAAAATTATTATTTCATATGGTAACAATTTTTGTCAAACGATCCCCAAGGAAACCTTGATGAAAATTTTACAAGATGTTTTTCTCTCTCATCTGCTGTTCTCCTGTGAGCCAGCGGTAAGTCTTACAGGGCTAATTTCAGAGGCCCGATTCCCTTTAGCGGATACAGCAGATAGCCTGACACGACTTTGGATAATAAAACAAATTTTCTTCTTACAGCCTTAATTTGTTTTAATCATGATTATTAACAGTTATTTGTTTATAAGACATGTTCGACTTAGATACTAAATGTATTTATTTGCATGCGCAGGACAATATCTAAATAATTGTTATGTATATGTGTAAATATTTTGTAAACGACAACATGTCGTATTGTGTTTGAATTCTCATTTGTATTATTCATTTTTTTTCCATATTGATATTATTGTTTCGAAGTTTAAACTAAAATATGTTATTTATTTAGGGTAACATTTTAGAACTTTCTCGAATTAAGTAGACCAATCACATGTTTGTAAATGAGTGCTGGTGACTTCCTGTCTAGAAGTGTAGTCTCGTGCAAGAAGGGATATGCGTGGATAGCTCTGGAGTTGTATGGAAATTGCGGGATTGTTCGAGAAATAGGCCTATCGGTATAAAAGAGATGGTGACGTGAGAGATATAGAATCATCAATCATCAGTTTTATTCGAGGGAGAGAGATCCAGTCATTAGTTTTATTCGAAGACAAAGAGTGAGATTCAAACACCAGTTTCATTTCAAAAGAAGAAAGTTAGTTATTTGAGAAAGATTAAGTGTTTGCTGTGAATATTCAACTTGGATTTGTGATTGAAATTAGATCTACGGAAGCCGTGATTTTATTTCGTCAATCTCTGCGATACATCTTAATTACTGCTTGAGCTGAGAGACGGCGATTTCATTGAACTGTGAACTGTTTCGGAATCTCTTCGTGGGACCAAATTCACATCCTAGACTGGAATTTGAGACTAATTTTAGATCATTACATTAGATACAGGCCAGTACCGTTTTGTGTTGTGATTTATTTTGAAGTTTGAAACTAATATTATTTTGTTTTGTAATTAATTTCGAATGTTGTAACTTAATATCTGTCACTGTTATCATATAATTTATGTTATATCTGTTATATTTGTTAGTAGTTTAGTGTAATAAATTATACAAGCTGTTATCTGTGTTTTTCTGTTGCGTTTAATCTACGAAGAACTTAAAACATTAAAAAAATACGTAACATAATTAAAAAGTAGGCATTGATCAACCACCTTCTCTCCCTTGTACGAAAACGAACGCAACCCTTTTAAGGATAATTAACAGGAACTCAAAACAAAGTGATCAAGCGCCTTTTTTTTTCCATGACGACAGATAATCTAAGCGAATATTAGATTTGTAAACACGATGATGGACCGGTGTGTTCTACTCGACATTAATAACAATAATATTACATTTTTCATAAAAAACGAATGTTGCTAAATACGGAGCTTTGTTTCTTAGACAAAAGAGAATAATATAGTAGTATAAGTGATAAATAGTGGCGTGAGTTATCAACCAGAAGACAGTTGAAAACGTGTTATTTAAGTGAAAGTACCAAACAGTGCAAGTAGGACAAGATGACGTAATGTTATCTAAAAACTTTGAAATTGAGCAGTAAAACCGAATTGTTAATAGCATGCGTAAAGCACATGTGCTTATATGTGCATATTTTTTGTCGTTGTTTTTCAGTGGTAAAATGTAATCAAGGGCGTAAAGCGAACTTCAATCATGTTACTGTTTAGTGAATAGTAATAAGAGCTTATGCGTTCATTCACCTACTGTGCCTAATATGAACCTATTTTTATCATTTCACTTTTTTAGAAGTTATAAACTTTATGATTATTTAACTCTAGATTTAGTATTGTTTATCGCGAGTTTGAATCCCCGTCGCACCAAACATGCTCGCCCTTTCAGCCGTGGAGGCGTTATAATGTGACGGTCAGTCCCACTATTCGTTGGTAAAAGAGTAGCCCAAGAGCTGGCGGTGGGTGGTGATGACAAGTTGCCTTTCCTCTAGTCTTACACTGCTAAATTAGGGACGGCTAGCGCAGATAGCCTTCTTGTTGCTTTGCGTGAAGTTCAAACAAGCCAAAGCAAAACATATCGTAATGTTAGAGGATGTTTTCAGAATTTCGCTGTTACATAGGATTGTTGAGTTTTCTATGTTCGACTTATCTCTGCGTATAAAACTAGTATTTTCGTATAAAATTATCCAGTTATAAACGCTTTATCAGTTCCAGATAGCTGCAAATGGCTCTAAATTCTGGCTGAAAATTTGAATCGGAACTTATCCCGTAAGCCTAAAACAGATTGGATTATTAGTTTTAATATTTTAAATATTCAACTATTAAGAAGGTAATGTGAGAAGTATTGTAACTGTAATACCATTTTAAGCAAGAAATTACTATGGGTATGTGATAAAAAAATGCAGTCATATATACATTCACACGTATGTAACGTTTCATGAATACCCAAGTTGTTTCTTTATAATGCGACGTTTGTGTTAGTGAAGTATTAAGAAAAAATTTGTTGAGATATACGTTGCATCCTACAGAATCATGTCGTAATATTTGACCGATAAAACATGGTTCCTTCGGTTTGACATTTTGTTATGTAAAACCGCTTGAGGTGACTTGTGTGTAATTTTGTAATGGGTGCGATAACGTGGGAACAACACTTCGTGTAGCGAGGTTTAATTTTAAAATAAATGAAAATTATGTAGTGATGCTATTTCAGTGTTATTTATACTTATTATTACATTTTCATATGTTTTTACTTGAATTACCGTTTCTTAAAGAAGTTAGAACTTTGGAGAAATATAAAAACAATATTTGGAGTTTTCTAACGATTCCAAATCTTCAAATTACACAGTTGCTTGTATTTAGGGAAGTCAAAAACTATTTTTGAAACGTCTAGTTTTCAAAGTAAATCACTATTTTGTTTTTCTTTGAACAAAATAAGGGTAGTTTGGGTTATGTTTCATTAAAACTAGTAAAATCTTCTGAAGTTGTATATATGTTTTCGTTTAAACTCTAGAAACATTATGAAGTGGTTTTAGTGTTTCAATTTGCAGGAATTTAAAACACTAAACGTCTTAGGCTGTGTTTTTACAAGAAACTATTCAGTTTTGTTCCACGTTATTATTTTGGTTGTAATATTATTTTTGTTCCTTTGTTTTCTATTTTCTTCTAAGTTTACTGTGAATGAATAGTGAGCACATGCCATAAAAATATATACACACATATAATATTTTATTTAAAGCAGTTAAGGCATGTTGGTAAAATGGTAACTAAGTATTTTCTTCATCAATGAAGGTTAAAAAAAGTTTCGTTTTAATGACAAACGTTTGTTATTCATACGCGGAGTTCTCAGAATTTATTTTTGTAAGTTAAATTTAACAGTAATTCCGGTTTGTGAAGTAAAATCCTAAAGAATAAAAACTGCTTTTTTGAGTTTTATTGTTTTGTTAAGTTGGTATTAAAAATTTTAAAAAGTAACAAAAATGATAATATTAAATAGAAAAGTCATTATTTGTCTCTCTCGCAACAAAAGACACACACACATCTGATAAAGAGCCATCGCGTTCGTTGATTCAAATATTTCACGAAATAAGTGCGATTGCGCTTATAATTTTGACACCATTTATTTCTACGTTATAACCCGTCCGGTACCCTTTCTATTTCCTGTTTTATAGGATTGTATCACCATGCGCTTAGCTCCAAGAGAACTCGAAGGTCTTCATCTGCATCAGGCAGGATTTCTAGCTCAGAAACGACTGGCTCGTGGACTTCGACTGAACCACCCAGAAGCTGTAGCTCTTATTGCTTCTCAGGTATATAGTCTATGTTTAGAAAATATGTAACTGAGGTGTGGGGGAGGGAAGACAACGTCAATTTTGAGGCTTCCAGATTACAAAAATAAAAATCAAAATCAAAGGTGGTTGTAATAACTCGAATAAAGTACTTTGAAGTACGTACATTAAAAATATTGAGTTATTTTTTAAATATTCGACTTCTAAAAAATCACCTAATGAGTGTCCTTGCATTCAACATTCTGTAGCCATTTGCTTGAATATACGCTACTAAACATTTATATAATTGTTTAAGGAATCGTCGATGTTGGGAGCCGAGTCGAATACTCAAGTTTAAGGATATTTTCCGTCCGACATCGATATATTAAAGTATCACAAAGGAAAAAGTAAATAAATCCTTTATGTTTAAAAAGTAGCAACTCACGATCATTCAATAAACGATTCTAAAACTTAAACAGTTTCCAGTCTCAAAAGTACAATAAAATACCAAGAACTTACTATACATAATTAAAAGTAGTAAAAAAAACCCGCAAAAAATCCTATAAGCTTGAAAACTTTCTCATACATTCTTGATGACGAGAAACCCACTTGAAGTAAAAATGTAGCTAGGTTAATGTAGAAATGACGAAAGTACATCGCAACGTTGTCTCTTCTTTTATTAGTAAAAGTATTAATACTAGTCTCATACACTACTCGTTTCGACCTATATCAATGCGTCATTCTCAGAAGCGTAATGTTTTACAAATTACAATCCTTACTTATTCAATTACCAGAAGACAATTTGCACGTTAAAGAATATCACGCCATCTACTGACATTTCCCTCAGGTCTATTATCCTTATTTAATAATTTTAAATTTACTTTTTTAATTATTTAATTATCTCATTAGATTCACACATATTCATAAATAAATTTCCAGGTTGTGCCAAAATAAGTTGTTGTTTTTTTTCGTTGAATTGCATGTTTAGTTTCGATGATGTTTTTCGCTGAAGTAAAACAGTAATCTTGTTTATTTTTACGTTTCTTTTGTGTTCCTTATTTCTGGATATTCAATTCCTGCTAGTCTGTCCTTTGTAAATTATTGTACATTCACTTGATATTTTATGTATGTACCCAGTTTTTTTCATTAAATTTATTCCTTCTTTAACTGTATTAAGAATCTGGCTTTGTTTATCGGCTTGTATATCGGAAAAAAATCACTTGTTTCATTATTTGACAGGATGAGCCTGGTATAAAGTATAGTACTAAACATTCTGCGCCAAACATGCTCGCCCTTTCAGCCGTGGGGGCGTTATAATGTGATGGTCAATCATACTATTCGTTGGTAAAGGAGTAGCCCAAGAGTTGGTGGTGGATGGTGATGACTAGCTGCCCTCCCTCTAGTCTTACACTGCTAAATTAGGAACGGCTATTGCTGATAGCCCTCGAGTAGCTTTGTGCGAAATTCGGTCTATGTCGGTCCAATTGTTATTCATAACAAAACGTGACTTCTCACTCATCTGACTTGATGAAAATTTCGTGATAACTTGTTTAAGTTTTGAATTTGGCGTAAATCTTTAAAAGGGCTATCTGCGCTAACCGTCTCTAGTTTAGCGGTGTAAGAGTACAGGGAAGACAGTCATCACCACTCATCGCGAACTCTTGGGCTACTCTTTTACCATCGAATAGTGGGATTGATCTTAACATTATAACGCCCCTACGTGAAAGTGTGAGCATGTTTGGTGTGACAGCGATTCGAACTCGCGACCCTCAGAATACAAGTCGAGTACCTTAACCACATGACGATGCCGGGCACGTGATAACTTTGCAAACCCACTTGCTCGTTTTCTCCTGTAGATATGTTGTCATTTCGACTAAGAAAATAGATACTGGAGGTAATAAGTGTCGGTGTTTTTTTATTTTTTTTCGTTTACCAGTAAAGAAAACTAGTTAAAATCACTAAGATCAGAAGTTAAAAGATAACAGTTTTAAGTTGCACAACTGCTCTAAAGTACAAATTAAAATTAGGATGGATCAGATTGCGAGTTAACAATACACTTCCGGGTTGGATTGCTAATTAACAGTATAGTTTTGGAACGGATCGCTAATCAACAATCTAGAATATAGATCGAGTGATTATATTTGAATGTCGTGACATATTACATCTGTCTAACGTTCCACGGATGTCATATTTTGAGAAAGACTGGAATATTTGAGAGTAAGATACGAGCAATATTTTAGCTTATTTAAAATGTGGAATAAATTATATATTTTTTATTTATTTAATGAACTTAAATCTTTACAAAATGATTCTTCCAATCATCAGAGATTTGAAACTTTATCGCAGAAAGGATGTGTCCCATTGCCACCAGATGAACATCCCTACTCTAAAGTGATGAATGTATCTTTATTGAATGTTAACTGTTATAAAATATTGTTTACCAATATTATTAAAAAAGTTGAGTAAGTCTATTTCAGTCGTGTATGTATACTTTCAGTTATTCCATCATGGTGTAAAAAAATTGTGTGAAAGTATACGAGTGACGTCACAAACAATATAGTGCTGAAAGACGCTGTTTTCATCCTGAAGAGCATCGGCTTTACCATAAAATAAACGTGTACTTGTCTATCTTTATGGCCATATTTTTTTTTCGAAATTTGAAAAGCTCATGTCAAATAACCAACTTTTGTTAGATTAGCATTATTATTTTAAGCCACAAGCAAAAGAAACGATTGTTGTTTTGAATTAAGCACAAAGCTACACAATGGGCTATCTGTGCTCTGCCCACCACGGGTATCGAAACCCGGATTTTAGCGTGTAAGTCCGCAGACATACCGCTGAGCCAATTATATATATATATATATAATTGTTTTCTATAGCACGTAATCCAAGGATTCGTCGTTTTAGACCTGCTCCCACAAATGCACGTTCCTCACTTTTCGAGTTATAGGTGCGATATAAGACTGACATTCAAATAATACTGTTTAATCAGAGAAGTAACGGTGGCTGTTGTTGACTAGATATCTTCCCTATGGTCAGCCACTTTAAAATTAAGAAAAGTTTTGAGCAGACATCCTTTATGCAGCTCTGCATGAAATTATGATACAAATGTATAATCAGGAGTTATTTTTTGATCAGACTTTAGCTTCACGTAATTATTCCAAACAAGACCCTGAGATTGAATTGTTATATTCCCTTTTTTATGAGGAACTAGGGTGAGTTGCACGATTATTTATTCATTTGTTAATTTCTTTCATGGAACTGTCTGAAAGGTTATTCTGCGTTCTCTCTATTTTATAAATTCATTTTCTAAGTCCTTCGTTCACTTTACTTTGTAGCTCACCAACAACACTTCATCTTCTTTGTTTTTTTATGAAACTTTCGATCAGTTTTATTTTCTTAAATATAAGTTTCCATTGATAAAATACAAATATTATTCAATCAATAAAGTAAAATTTAAAGTTTTAAGCCTATCTGAGATTAATAATAAGTTACTTCCTGTATTGAGAAGGCTAAAATTTTGTCACAGAACTATTTATAATTTGACCTAATCGTCGCGTAAATAACGTAGATACTAACTTCCTATTTCATTGCACAACAATTTTTTTTTAAAGCTTTGCTTCCTGAAAAGTTTTTGCTGATTATGACAGGTACCTGGTGAATATGCACAAATATAGTTTTGGTTTTGCGTCATCACGTAGGAACTCTGAGAAATAGGCAGTTAACTGTTTACTGGCAATAACGTATTTAATTGCGTTTATAATACGCTATTAAGTTCGACATAATTAAAAGTATTTTGCTCCTGATTTTCATTTTTATTCAATGCCCGATGCATCATGTTGCAGTGTCCAACAGTAGTCAGCAAGCATTGACGGATTCTAGTTGCCCCGATATCGTTTTTTTCCATTGTAGCAACGTCCTGGTGAAACTGAAAATTTCAATGAAAAAGTACGTGATGGGCAAATTTGGAAGTGATATTCGTGATCAGCAGCCAAAAATCTATAAGGAACACCCAACAGTGTTCAAGAAGCAAAAACTTTGTTGTTTTTGTTGTTTTGAATTAAGCATAAAGCTACACAATGGGCTATCTGTGCTCTGCCCACCACGGGTATCGAAACCCGGATTTTAGCGTGTAAGTTCGCAGATATACCGCTGAGCCACTGGGGGGGCAAAAAAACTTTGTTATGCAGTGTTTTTAGAATCCTCTATGATAGTTTTCTTATTTTCGTATCTAGAACCTTTCTATGGGTTATCTGCGATAAATTTGTTAAACAGAATATCCGTTAGGTACATATTGTGAATCTTTTTGCTGTGAGAGAGGATTTTAAAATCTGCCGTTAAAGAATTTATTGAACTAAATGTTACTCATCATTTCATACTTAAGAATTGCTTGTTTATTCTTTTAAATCTTTATTCGATGACTTAGTTTCGCAGATTATACACGGTTCATACAGTGCTCACAGTTCTCGTATGGCGATTCTAATCAGCCTCTTGGTGTGCAGTCCTGATGTTATTTCCAGCTTCAAATATTTTATTTATCACTAACGTTCTTAAGCTGTCTTTGACTGTGGCCATTCTAGGCATGGCCGTCGAAACACCCTATAAAACTTAATTCTATTTAAATATTTTCCAAACCACTATATTCACCGTTAAATTTCCACCTCGATACTCAAATAATCTTCACTTCCTACACCATCATTCTCAAACCAACACCTTATGCTCATTCATTCTCCACTGTTTAGTTGGTGAAATTATTCCATGACAACATAATCTCATATTGCGTGATAAATCTCTTACTAAGACTTGCTGAGAAGTGTAGTTTCTATCGATGTCTTATTAGACCGTTCAAGTTGAAAACTCGCCTACAACAGAAGTCACCTCAATGGTGACAAACTTTCAAACCTAACCCTTTATAAGTCTGAAATACATATCTCTTATCTTCAAAATTTATTTAATACTCACAATTTCAATTGTTTTTAACAGTTTATTTAAGTAAATAAGAGCCTCTAGATTGCGACATTTCTATTTTAAATTCCCAATCTTAGATTATTTCTGTATTGTTTTGGAGGTTGAACAACTAAATAACCACATGTGTTTCTTTCTCCTATTCCTTCCTTATGTTTATGAAATCTTAGAATATGTTCTGATCTTCAAACAATAAAGTTTAATCCAGTTTTCACTCTTTAAAACACGACCAACCTTGGTCAAGTTAAGAGAAAGTACGTTTCAAGCGTGTATTGTCTTGTCTTTTCGTTATACATTTAGTCCAGTCAAGATTAACATTGTATTGTCAGTAAATGGGGACTAGACAAAATAGAATAAAATGAAAGGCTGTGTTAATATTTGGTTTGGATGTTACTGTTGAGTTGAAAATATTTTAGGAAGTATCAAGTGCAGTACCGATGAATTTGCCTACCCACTGTTCCCAGTATTTGCAGAGTACATTTCTACGTGTTTAAAATGCATGGAGTTGGGGTCCATAGACTTTCAGGTTTCCTCGTTCATTCCTCAACTATACTAAACGTTGGACATACCTTTTTAAATCCTCAATCCAGACAGGTGAATAAGGAAAGTCATAAAAGTGTCCAGACTAGTCTTTCTATTCATTTATAGTTGCTATAATATATCTTTCAGATGACATTATATCTATGCAATCTCAAAGATTCGATTTTCTTCTTGCATCAGAGTAAATGATATCCATTTTTTTTCTTTCCAACGTTTATTCTTCTGCACATGTGTTTACAAAGTAGTAAGAATGTCCGATAACACTCTTGTTTTATATTTGTAGCTAATACTTGATAACAACCATGTATTGTTGTAAGTAATGAAAATATTACTCCCTCAGTGTTTTGTTTTTTTTTCAAATTTATTAGCAACCTGGTGGTAGCACGATTAATCCATTTTCTTACCGTTTCTACATACAGTTGCTTTCTGAAAACCTTCAGGATTCCAACAATGAATATAGTAATTTGACAGCATGCGTTAATTGCTGTTTTTCTGTATTTTGGTTTTTTGTTAGTATAGTTTTGATGCTCTTACACTTGTATCGAAGATGAATACTGCACTGAACTATAAAGGAGCGTGCTTCAAAGTATGGAAAATGAACACGTTTATTACCCCATGTGCAAGTCGTATCACGTTTTATTAACATCTAATTGGAACTGACGCTGTTATTTCTGTTGATTGTAAATCTGTTACTCAAGTTACCAAACAGTGTGATAAATAATTTCAGGTTGTTCTTAAGCACAAAGATATACAAAGGATTATTTGTGCTGAGCCTTCGAGTATCGAACTGTGACTTTTAGTGTCATAGGTTTAGAGATTTGTTGCTGAAACAGTGTGTGCGTGTGGGGGAATAGTATTATCCAGTACTTTTTTTAACTATAAGTGTGAAGACTAGTTATTTAATTAAAAACCAAGATGCAGCTTTACTGTTAAGAATAACTATTATACAATGCAAGTTTTTCATCTTATTTTTACAGGTACAAGAGCTGGTTCGGGATGGATACACTGTCGCAGATTTAATGGATAAAGGGAGACACATGCTAGGTAGGTTTTCAATCCTTAGATTATGTCCACACAAATTATATTAACAACGTAAGAATTTGAATCAAACAATTTCTTAGAATTTCAACAGAACAAAATTATAGCCTTATACAAAATGAAAGGCATCAGTATTGTAAATCAAACGTTTGACGTTCACCTGTTTAACCAGCATTTGCTTCATTGTCCTTGGCTTGATAAGAAATTTGCTTTTCTGATGCTATTTCATCTTTGCTAAGCTTTATTACTCTCGTTTGTTTCGAAGGTCGTCGCCAGGTGCTTACAGGCGTCGAGGAGATGATTTCGGAGATTCAAGTGGAAGCAACCTTTCCTGATGGAACGAAACTGGTAAGCAAAAGATTCCTTTAGTGAGTTTACTGGATGTTCTTTATAATTACCGTCAACCCGATTTTGCAAGTAATTCCAGAGAATTGATGGCTGAGAAAACATCTGTTAAAATATAAAGAAGATGAACTGGGTTTGAATTTCGCGCAAAACTACGCGGTGGCTATCTGCGCTAGTCTCCCCTAATTTAGAGGGGACTCTAAAGGCAGGGAAGGCAACTAGCCATTACCACCCACTGCCAACTGTTGAACTACTCTTTTACCAACGAATAGTTGGATTGACTAGCACTTATAACGCCCCCACGGCTGAAAGGGCGAGCTTGTTTGGTGTGATGAGTATTCGAACCTGCGACACTCAGATTACCAGTCGAGTGCCTTAACCATCTGGCTATGCCGTGGTACACAAAGAAAATGGAATGAGTAAAGACAAATGCATGTGGATTGTGGAGGAAACCATTATTTTTGTGTAGGAGAAACATTTTATTAAATATCTTTCAGACAAATTAGAATATTATCTGTATCACACCGCACAAGGGTCACTTTAGTGTATATTTATGCTAGTCCTGAAATAATAAAAAAAACATAAAGTAAAATGTATTTCTAATTCCCGTAAATAGACTACAGTGTGTCTGTCTGTCTGTTTTCCAAATAGTAAATGATATCTGCTGTGTCTACCCAGATGATCGAACCTCTGATTTTAAGCGTTGTATATCCGAAGACGTACCGCTGCCCCAGAGGGGTACAAATAGATTACAATATTTTGCTGTTTTACATCTTGAAGTTATTTTGTCTTTCAACTTTAATCTTCAGGGATAAAAAGTGTTTCTGATTCGAATGTTACATTTTCATTAAGAAGAACTGGAATTTATTCTTTCGATTCTATAAGTCAAAGCGAAATGCAGGTCTTAATTTTTTTATAGCATTTTATCGTACTTGTACTTTGACCTTTTTGCTTTTTGGCGAGTTTGTATAAGAACTGTAGAGGAGCTTAATTGAAATCATACTTTATACAGATACAATGTAATCTGAGCTCTAAATGTATCTTTAGCAGTCTGCCCTTGAGAACTAAGATCCGAGTAATAGTTGCCAGGTTTCGTCACTAGTTATCAATCACATCATCACCTGATTAGTGCAAATGATTTAATTTTGAAAAGTTCTGTGACCAACAGCCTTTCGCTCATCTTTCGGCCCTGGCATGATGTAGAAACGTTAACATCAGTAAACAAGTTAATACATGTGAGAAATTTCGTTAATAAACTTAAGCAGCAGAGAAATGCTCCCAGAAAACTGTTCTTGTTCTGAGAAATATTCTTATTTGTGGTTCGTCCCTTGTTAATACTTTATGAATAAAGTAATTATGCGCCAGCTTACTATTCGGTGAATAATATTATGCTGTATATATCACTCAAAAGAAGAGAAATAACTTTTATATTTTAACCGTTAGGTACTCCTTATACAGTTCCAATCCTGTAGGTCACTCATCTTTCACACTTCAAACCAAAGAAACTTACAGTATGTTCAATTTAACAGTTTCAATACACACGTATAGTTAATGAGGATTTTCTTATTATAGGTATCATATTATTGCTAGCTACGGATCTGGTTTTCGGCACATTTTCTAGTTATATAAGTGAAATATTGTCACTAACTTCGGGGTTAGTTTTTGTCACATTTTCCAGTTATAGGTGTCATATTATCACTAACTAGTAAACCATATTTACTATTCTAACAGAAGTTACTTGTGAAATGTACGAATTCGAAAAAGGAGATTAGAGTTTAATGTTGGCTCGGCCCTTAATACGCTTCCTAGACTCCTATTTCTAGAAATACTTTTCTAAATAGTTTTAAAGTTCAAACATGCATACAAGCAAAACTAATGTGGTAGCGTCTGATCGAGGTCATTTTCATTCTCTAATTACAGAACACGCATATGACCTTTCTAAAAAAGACAGCAACAGACATACGCAACCCACGGCTTAAACAAGCCAAGACCTCACTCACAATTACGATGCTTGGTAAACAAGTATGTAGGTTTGCAAATACCTAAATTCGTGGCGTGAAACATATTTTCACGAATACAGACGAAAATGTTGTTGGAAGTTCGTGTCTCAGTTATTCAGAAATAAAACTGTACTTTTTTACCGTTTGTGAATTTGTTGCTACGCTATCTTTTTTTTTTATTTGTATAACCTTGTCAGGTACTGTATAACCTGTATAACCTTGTCAGGCACTGTATAACCTGTATAACATTGTCAGGTACTGTATAACCTGTATAACCTTGTCAGGTACTGTATAACCTGTATAACATTGTCAGGTACTGTATAACCTGTATAAGCTTGTCAGGTACTGTGTAATATGAGACAATATCCATACTTACGCACAACCTGTTATTTAAAAATTGCTTTCATGTGTGAAATATAACTTTAATTCTTGATATATATATATATAGTTACTTTAAAAGAAGCTTATTTCGAATGTACAGTATTTATTATTTCTGTTTAGTTCCTCCCATTTTTGGTCACCTAATGTTTGTAAGAAGTGCTATATGGCACTAAACGTTAGAAGCGTAATTAGTGTAGGACGTTCGTTGTACGAAAATATCTTAACGATAGACGTCTGACCACGGATGGTGATTTTTGTGTCGTTTATTGCAGGACTGTTAACTTGAGTAGCGTCATCAGTTTCTCGTATTATCTCAGTACTAGCATTTGTGAGAAATATAATCAGTATCAAACTTTTCAGTTTTGGCTCTGTCAGTACTAATCCCTGTAAGAAATATAATCAGTGTCGGTCGTACTGTGTTGTTCATCGTGGTAAGATGAGAAACGCGATTAAAATGGGTTGTTTATCCTTGGTATCATTAAAATAAGTTGTAAAACAATAAAATCAATCACATGAATTTTAATGAAAGGAACACACAATGTACATGACGTAAGAAAATATAAAGGGCAAACTAAAGTGTTCTCGTTAATAGTGAGTAACTATAGTAAGTGTAATAAAAATATAAAAAAATATATTCAATGTGCTTTCAAATTAGACTTGTACAGGTAACAAAAATCCCAGATCGCTAAATTAATGGTACCATTAGATATATAATAATAGATCGAATTAGAAGAAAAAAACATCTTTCTGAGCCTTTGGTTTCTTGTCGGCTCAGTGGTAAGTTTCACAGGTCATAATGTTAACAAATCGAGTTTCCATACTCGCTTTTGGTAAAGCAAAGACAGTCCATTATGTAGCCATGCATTGATAAGAAATAAAGTATTTGTTAAGCGCGAAGCCACACAACGGGCTATATGCGCTGTGTTCACAGCAAGTATCAAGTCCAGTTTTTGGGTAATATGTTATAAGTTATTAAACTTTTGTTACGTATTTTTGATGTTTTATGTTCTTCGTAGACTAAACGCAACAGAAAAAACGCAGATAACAGCTTGTATAATTTATTACACTAAACTATTAACAAATATAACAGATATAACATGAATTATATAATAATAGTGATAGATATTAAGTTATAACATTCGAAATTAATTACAAAACAAAATAATATTAGTTTCAAACTTCAAAATAAATCACAACACAAAACGGTACTGGCCTGTATCTAATGTAATGATCTAAAATTAAAGTCTCAAATTCCAGTCTAGGGTGTGAATTTGGTCCCACGTAGAGATTCCGAAACAGTTCACAGTTCAATGAAATCGCCGTCTCTCAGCACAAGCGGTAATTCAGAAGTATCGTAGAGATTGACGAAATAAAATCACGGCTTCCGTAGATCTAATTTCAATCACAAATCCAAGTTGAATATTCACAGTAAACACTTAATCTTTCTCAAATAATTAACTCTCTTCTTTTGAAATGAAACTGGTGTTTGAATCTCACTCTTTGTCTTCGAATAAAACTAATGACTGAATCTCTCTTTCTCGAATAAAACTGATGACTGATCACTGAATCTATCTCTCGTCACCGTCTTTTATAACGATAGGCCTATTTCTCGAACAATCCCGCAATTTCCATACAACTCCAGAGCTATCCACGCATATCCGTTCTTGCACGAGACTATACTTCTAGACAGGAAGTCACCAGCACTCATTTATAAACATGTGATTGGTCTACTTAATTCGAGAAAGTTCTAAAACGTTACCCTAAATAAATAACATATTTTAGTTTAAACTTCGAAACAATAATGTCAATATGGAAAAATGAATAATACAAATGAAAATTCAAACACAATACGACATGTTGTCGTTTACAAAATATTTACACATATACATAACACTTTTCTCTGAGTAAATGGGGAATATATCTTTCTGAAGCCAAAGTTCATTGTTTTTCTTAAAGATTGAAGCACTTCTAATCTTGGAACAGGTATAAGCACTGTAATTGGTTTGTCAGACTAATGGTAAAAGAAATTGAGTAAACATTCCAATAAATCTAATATCCTACTTTAAAAGCATATACAAGTATCTTTTTTAAACAAAACTCGCTAATATCAGTTTTATGTTTAGGTAACTGTGCACTCTCCTATATCAAGAGAAGATGGCGATCTCTCCCTAGCACTCTATGGCAGTTTCTTACCAGAACCAGACTTGGAGGTGTTTGGGGACGAACAGGTAACATATTTGAAACTTTAAAAATATACACGGTGGTCGCTAGAAAAGCGGAAAATTTGTCAAACAGCTATTTATTTTTACAAAGAATAACTTTTACAAAGTTTTTTAAAGGCATATGTTATATTACACTCATAGATGCTCAAAATTATTAAAATCATGCATTTTATTCATGATGTAAAGAAATCAAAATAGAAATAAGCACGCATTTTATTCATGATCTCATCTGACCCTCAAATTTTCCGCTTTTCTAGCGACCACCCTGTATATGTAAATGGCTTCGTTTCTTATGTGAAATATAATTATTTCATTGTTCTAACAGAACGACTAACTTAAAAAAAATACAAAATACAAATTCATCATTATCAGTTTATATGTCTTTTGATAATCTCGTTGATTGTGTTAATTCGAATTGTATAACTAGTTTACGTTTGTGTTAATGATTTCAGAGATTCTTGTTTTTTGTTTATGTAGAAAACGAAATCTTGTATTCCTGTAACAGCTGACGAGTCTGTCATTGACCAGCCACCAGGGAAAATATTTCCTCAAAATTCTGAATCTTTAGAACTAAATGCTGGTCGCAAAACTAGATTTTTGCGTGTTACAAGTGTATGCGACAGGCCGATCCAGGTTAGTAACTGTTCGTTAAAAAGGCTAAATGTGATCTTAGACCAAAACCTTTAATGAGTAATAATTCGTAATCACTGTAATGAAAATTCGGTTTAAAAATTTAAAAAGAACAAACGATGTATATATATATGTACAGAACGGTACTACTTAATCGTGAATGTAGTGTTAACTTCAAAAGTAAGGATTATAAAAACACAAAGTCTAAGCGTGTAAAGTATGGCTTAACGTATTATTTAGCTTTGAGTACATTTTTTCACTTATAATGAAATTGACGTATGTAATACCATATACAAAATATATAACCATACTGTTCATTGACAATTTTTGTTTTCTCTTTTATTTCAAACCAATAAATAACAATGTTTATTTACATTTTTGTACTGGGTTTGGTTTGGTAGTTAGCTGTGTGTCACAAAGTCCAAGGTTTAAGCCACAATATGCCACTCAATATGCTTTGCACTTTCATCATGGCTGCTTAAACCATCTGTTGTATAATTAAATTCTATTCAAGTTGAAAATACCAAAGTTTATAGCTAAGTATAAAAGTATTTCCTTAGTATATGCCAATAGTATTTTCACACGTATGTATTTCAGAAATATTAGGTTTCACAAATAGAAACAAAAACGTTTTAATTTTGTTTTCCCCTTTTGAAATGCTTTTGATGAAACAATTAATAATATGATGAAAGTGCAGAGCATATTGAGTGGCATATTGTGGCTTAAACCTTGGACTTTGTGACACACAGCTAACTACCAAACCAAGATCAGTACAAAAATGTAAATAAACATTGTTATTTATTGGTTTGAAATAAAAGAGAAAACAAAAATTGTCAATGAACAGTATGGTTATATATTTTGTGTATGGCTTTACACACGTCAATTTCATTATAAGTGAACAAGACATACTCAAAGCTAAATAATATCTTATATTTATGTTATAATGAGACGTATGTGTAATATTTTGTGGTATTTTATTATACTGTTTCTTAACTGGACATCATTTGTTTAAGTAAGATAATTTTAGGTGTTTTTATGTGGGTTTGACACTGTCTTGAACATTAACTATATACCACCATGTTGTGCAGTGTTGATGTTTTTGGTTGTTAGTATAAGAACACAAAGTACACTTTCAAAATACTGTTAATAATAATTTTTGGGGTATTTACAGGTTGGGAGTCACTACCATTTTATAGAAACTAACAAGTCGTTGGTGTTTGACAGAAGTAAAAGTTATGGTATGAGGCTGGTGAGTTCAATAATTCATTTGTGGTTTGTTTGATGCTTCATTTTGCACAAATATTTTACTTATAATGGCACTTAAGGAGTTGCAAAAAGGGAAAATGTTTGAAATAGATTTAAAGTGTTCCTTTTGCTTGATTTGAAGCAAACTGGTTACAACCAAGAGAAGCAATACAGTCGTAAAGCATGTAAAGTGTAGTTTGAAACCAGCTAGCTAGATACAGTCAAGTGAAACGACAGTAGGGCAGTGTTATAAAGCATCAAAGTTAGTGTTATGAAAGATGGGAGGAAGTAATGCAATGAAAAATTATTTTCTGAAGTATAAGTCAGATAGATTAATGTACCAGAAAAGCAAAAGTGAACCTGTGATACTTATTATGAGATTAAAGAACTATGGGGAACCAGCTGTGTTTGTGTACTCACAAAATTTTACTTTGGAGATGGTATTGAGTAAGGTTTTTAATGATTGCTTCCTCTTCCAACAGGCTGTACTGAATGGCACAATGAAAGGAAATTAGGTGGTTTGTTTAGAATTTTGTACAAAGCTACATGATGACTATCTGCATTAGCTGTTGTTAATTAAACAGTAATAAACTAGAAGGAAGGCAGTTAGTCAACAGCATCCACTGCCATCTCCTGGATTACTCTTTTACCAACATGTAATAGGATTGGCTGTTACATTGTAATGACCCCATGATTGAAAGACAAGCATGTTTGGTGCAATAGTTGAGTGCCCTAACTGCCAGCTACAAATGAAGGGATGTGGAAAACATATAAAATGGGAGTTTGTATTTTGTTATGATTGGTTCTAAATGGTATTGTTATTATGGTTGTACTCGCCTGTGGGCTTAGTTTTATATAGCATAAATAGGAGAGAAGAACAATTTCAATTAAATCATCAACTGTAAAACCAATGAATATTATTTTACGAATATTTAGAAGAATACATTAAATTGATTTAAGTAAAGAAAAATCATAAAGGTGGTTTTAAGAAGTATAGGATACGATTTAAGTATTACACTACTTTTGAATATAAGCATTTCCTGCAACAACAAAGTTTAAAGTATATTCATCATTTTGCTTATGACTTCTATTTTGTGCACATTGATTTATTATTTTTAAGTGGTGAGTGTCTATTAATAAAACAGGTTTAGGAATAACCTAATATTTTTCTATTTTCCAGCACATTCCAGCAGGAACAGCTATTAGGTTTGAACCAGGAGAAACTAAAGACATACCACTTGTGGAAATAGCAGGAAGAAGGTAAAATTACAGTATTTAATGGTATATTGTTGTTGATAAGGTGCTACAATAATTATGTATAGTGTTCTTACTGAAAAATCTTGTTGCTTCAGTCTTCCTGGCAAGTCTTAATTTTATAAATTTTAGTTTTTCTTTTTCTTTTGAACTGAACCCAGGACTGGAAAGGCCAACTTCAGCTGACTGTCAGCAAGGGTGCACTTTTTGCTTCAGTCTTCCTGGCAGTTTCTAATTTTACATATTTTGCTTTTTACCTTAATTTCCCTATACCTATATTGTACCACATCTTGTCTGCCACAGACAGCCTTGTAGCTTTGTGCCAATAAACATTGAATACTTACCTACCTACCCTATTGAAAACTAGCTGTAGTTATTTGTCCATTTACACTACCTTACTGAGAGTGAAACAGTAGGTTAAAGAGATATTTCTTGGGAAATAGCATATTTGTTTTTAGCTGTTAGTTGAGTCTTTTTTTTTACTGTAAAACTAAAATGTTCAGTCGTAATAATTAATAAAAGATGTTTATCATAGGAAATGTGTTTCCATATAAAATTATAATTGAGAAGTTAAAGGTATGAGTGATGTAAGTGAAGTATAACCTTAAGTTCCTAGTTTTGAAAATTTTGAATAACAGTTGATAAATGTTCCATTTTAGGTCTTTACCAGGATAGTTTATTTGATAAAGAACTATTTGCTTGTATGCTTTATTTTGTGTTTATGGTAAAGTTTTGATTGAATTTGGGTAAGTACATAATAATTTATGCATCTGTTATGTCTATCACATAGTGATGTTGGTGTGTTTAAGAACATATTTATTATAGAAGCTGCCTGTCTTCTAGGCCCACTGATGTTGTTGACAAAACAGTTTTATAGCTTAATTCTGCCATTAAAAATAATGTTTTGAAACTTTTTGTATCCTCATTTGAGCTGAAACTGTATGTGTAATCTCTGATTTTTTTGTTATGTTAAACATTTATTTGCACATACTATTTTAACTGAGTGTAATTCTTCCAGAGTTGTCAGAGGAGGAAATGGTCTTTGCGATGGTCCAATGGATCCAGTAAGATTACCTGACATTCTCAAGAGAGTTAAAATGTTAGGATTTGGCTATCAAGATCAGGTATAATTAAATCAATATGTCATCTGAAAACCAATACCAAACCAAATTAGTGAATCTAATTTTAAATTCCCATGATATGATTTTTTAATTTTTCAAGTGTTCTAATGATCCAATTTAGATATTTTTGTACATTAGTTGTAAACAAATGGATGAGTTCTAATTTCTATCTTATTCTAAATTCACATGAATTAAAAAAACAACAACAACAACTCTCCACATTGGATTATTTTTAGTTATAATAACATTAAGATACACTTACTGCATCACATTATTCTTATTTGTATTTTTATGTCAATATTTATAAACATAATAAACATGAGGAAGAAGTAATTAATTTTTTCTTATGCCTTTTAAGAATTTTAACAAAAAATGCTTTCACTCTTACATTTAGATATGGAACTTTAAGAATGTCTATGACTCATTTTAATTGTAATGAAGTGTTTCTAGAAAGTAAATGATACTTGGGATTTTGTTTGACTCATTACAACAAAGTACAAAGTTTGATTTACAAAATAAAGGGTATTTTAGTTCCTTTATATTTACTGAATCCATTTGCTTAGTATTAGTATCATAAACGTTTTTGTTATTTAACTGTGGTTTATTGCAATGAACGCTTATCAGAAATTATAATTAAAATTGAAAAATTATATGTCTCATCTTTCTGGAATTCTACTATAGAAAAATGAAAATCTTAATTTAAAATAAACTAAAAAGGCAATTTCTTACTATGTGTTTTGTATTGGAAGAAACACTTCTAGCAGAAGTGGGTAGCACTCAGTATTTAACAAAGAATGAAAATCACGTGACTTATGATAACAGATTCTTTGATTGTACTTTCTCATACATTATCCCACATTTTGAATTTTTCAGAAATAAAAATTGGAGCCATTTACTTATATAATGTCTCTCAGAACTGTGTCTTTACATTAAGAAAAATAATTTCAAATAAAACCTTAAGGAAGCTCGTTTAGTGGAAATGGCTTCTGTCTTATCATTGAAAAATCATATATTTTTTTTTCAAACGTGTAGTCTTGACAAAATACAACTTCCTATGTTCCCCATATATAAGGTTTAGGGCTTGAAATGCTAAGTTTTAAGTTTCAACTCCTTTGTTGGACATATCTTTGCACTTAGTAATAAGTAAACAAACAAATAAAATGAAAATGTATAGCTATGCCTTCTTTGAAAGAGAAACTATATATTTTTACATCGACTTTAGTTTCATAGTAAGAACACTCTCGTTGCTTATGAACCATATGTTTGAAATATAGTTTTGTAATTTGAAGTTTTAACAAATAAGGAACCATATTCAAACGCAAATTAAACATTTTCATTCTGTATAGAACTAACGACGATTATTGATTGAAATGTGTCGTTGTGTTAGCACTAAGCTATACAATCACCTATCAGTGCTTTGTTGTTCACCCGAAGAAACTGAACTACAGGTTTTAGCAATGTAAGTCATTAAAATTGTTGCTTACCTCTTGGGAATAATTGTGGAATTTAAACTTATTTTGGCAGAAATATTGAACTGATGCTATATTTTTAAATAAATGTATGAAACAACATTTCTTTCAGAATGAAGACATAACTGGACCAAAGTGCATGCTACCAAGGTCTCAGTATGCTAGAATTTACGGACCTACAGTGGGAGACAAGGTGAATATTCAACTGCACAGTATGTTTGATTCAGTAGATCCTGTCTGATGCTGAAATCGTTTCACATCTCTATTTGCATGTAATGTTTTAGAAACATTTAACTTTCACTCTTTGAATGATAACTTTTATTTTAAATCAATTTCATAGATACATTTGGAAAAAAATGCTCTTTAAATAAAGTTAACAAATGATAGAACTGAGTATATAGTTTGGGTTAATGTCATTATCGACATTTCAGGTGAGGTTAGGAGACACATCACTGGTCATCGAAGTAGAGAAAGATCACACGGTTTATGGTGATGAATGCAAGTTTGGAGGAGGAAAGGTTAGCATCTCACGTATATTAACGATTTTCCAAAATAATTTGTCTTAGGTTAGATATTGACTAATTACATTAGTCCAGTTGTCTCAGACAAGAAATTAGCCAAGTTTTTCAATAGTACATCAGGCAACGTGTTCTAATAAACTTACCAATTAATATGCTGAAGCAAGTTTAGAAGAACTACATCTATAAACAATAGGACCTTAAACATAACTATATAATGGAATTTGAGAAGATCTGTGTAATGTGTGAACTCCTCATCTTAAAAATTATTTTTTAATATATCATATTTTATTTTGTGTCATTTAAGTTTGATCAAGGGCCAGGTGGGTAAGGTGTTTGGCTCTCAACCTGAGGGTTGCAGATTCAAATTCTCGTCATACCAAATATGCTCACCCTTTTAGCCATGAGGACACTATAATGTTGAGGTGAATCACACTATTTGTTGGCAGAAGTGTATCCCAAGAGTTGAAAATTGTGTTGCTTTGTAAGAATTTCAACAACAAAAGAAATAGAAGTTTGATATGAAAATATAAATGTTGTGATAGTATCCTAATAACATCTGTTAACTGTACAATGACTCATGTCATTATTATTGTTAAATGAATAAGGCAGTGATTAGGTATTAAGGTAATGGTTAATTATTTGTAGTTAAAACTTGTACTTTAATCAAAGACATTAATTTCTGTTGGCAAACATACTTAAATTAGATTTTTAAAAATTACTACAATCTTACTGCAATGGGATTTACCCGTTTGGATAAAAGATAAATTTGAAAAGTGAAATGTTTTTGAGTTTATCTTGTATATTTTGATAGATAACTACTGTTTTCTTCCATGTCATCACATGTGTTTATTGATGTTCACCAGGTCCTGAGAGAAGGAATGGGACAGGCATGTTTAGTAAGCAGTGAGACATCTTTAGACACTGTTATCACCAATGTTCTTATTGTAGATGCAGTAACTGGTATTATAAAAGCTGATGTTGGAATAAAGGTATGTGTTAACTAGCTATTTTTGTTCGTCATGAAGTGATAAACTTAAAAAACAATACGTTTAAAAATTTGTTTCTCGAAGTGCTAAGAAGTATATGCATTGTTTGTTATTGGTTCAATTATTTCGAACTTACTTTGCACAAACAAAGTTACATGAACAATTACGTAACACTATTTTTTTTGTAAGTCATGTCTTAGTTATTGAAAATCTGATTTCATTTTTAATTCTTAAGTTACATTAAATTATCTTATGATGTAGAACTAGGATGTATGTTACATCTTAAATTTTTCTAACTCAGTATAGTTGCATTGATTTCTAACTGTTCATTAATTGTAAAGAGTAATTTTATGTTACACTTACATTAAAATGATAATTCTTGAACATATGATGTGTGTAAATACTTAGTAAAAAGGTACTTGATTTAAGTTTGAAAATAATGAATTGTACTGAAGGTTTGTGTTGATTTTTGTTTCTCTAACATTGCATGAAACTTCACATAACATAAATGTTGTGAAAACTATGAGTAACAAATATTTTTGGATTTTTACTTTGGTTTGTTGAAATCATTGAACGTTTATTTTGTGTGTGGGTAACTGCATTCCTAAATTTTTAGAATTTGGGGAGAGTAACAATGAACGTAGGAATAAAAAGGACACACGAATATGTTGAAACTAGTTTTTCAACATCAATACTTCTGACACATTATTCCATTTACTGTTTTTGTTTTACTAGTAGCAACAAAACTCCAAACTTTTAAACCTCTTTGTGGAAGTCTGTTTATTACACTATGTAACAAAAATTTACTTTTTCTTTTTCCTGGGCAGAGAGTATTATTTCCCAATTTCTTATGCCTAAAGTGAATGGAAAAGACATATTTTTCTCTTCAAACTTTGCTTTTGTGACCTGGGTAATGAAATTTTCAAATTTACTCATTTTTCACAACATTCCAGGAAAACTCAGTATTGAGTAGCTGATATAGAATTGTTTCAAACTTACAAGAACTTTTTGGAATATTGTACAGCTTATGAGAATTTTCTAGAACTTTCCATAGTATTATGTATATACAAAGGCTCCCTGCTTCAGTTTAGTTCTAGCTGCTTAAATGAACACATATACAAATCTGATTTTATCAGAGATGGCATCAAGAAGCTGCAAGCATTCTCCAGTTGTATTCTGCTATGTATGTGGCCAATTTATTAAGACAAGAGTGAAAAAGTACTCTGTTGACAGCATCTGCTAAAATGTGTAAAGCCTATAAGGCATATTCAGCATGTCTGTCAGGGATCAAGACAAACCCTGGCATCTCATTTTACTTGTGAGCAGTGCAATAAATTCTAGAAGGTAAGACAGACAATTTTTGCTTGCTTGATTTGAAAGATTTTACATTGTACAAATTTTAGACCTCTTAAAATTTAAGTCTCTTTTGGTGCACCTCAAAGAAGATTACAACAGCATCAAGACCTTGCTAGAAGCCTTGAAGTATGATGAGTATGGCTGGGAGGTTATAAGAGACTTCAGAATAGTGGCATTTCTGATGGGTCTCCAAGAAAGTTTTACCAAGTTTTCTTATTGTCTTTGCCTTTGGGACAGCAGGGACAATGCAGCACACTACAACAGAAAATACTGACCACAATGGACCAAGTTTTTTGTGGGGAGACACAACATCAAGTATGAGTCACTAGTGGACCTCCAGAAAGTGTTGTTCCCACCATTGCACACAAAATTGGGTCTTATGAAATAATTTGTTACAGCTATGGATAAGGAGTCTGCAGTCTTCAAGTACCTTTAAGACTTCTTTCCTAAGCTGTTTGAAGAAAATGTCAAAGCTGGTGTCTTCGACGAACCACAAATAAAGAAGATTCTGAAGTGCACAGAATTCCCCAAGAAACTCAGTAGGAAAGAAAAAAGGCATGGGGCAGCTTTATCGCAGTGGTTCAGAGCTTCTTGGGCAATCACAAGGCCGAAAATTATATGGAACAGGTTGAGTATCTGGTAAAGAACTATGGCAAAATGGGCTGCAGGATGTCCCTGAAAGTCCATATCCTTGATTCATTTTGATAACTTCAAGAACATAGGAGCATACACAGAGGGACAAGGCATGTGCTACCACCAAGATATACTGGACTTTGAACGCCGCTACCAGGGAGCGTATAACGAAAACATGATTGGAGAACATATTTGGGGTCTGATATGCGAAAGTCGCAAGTCTCGAAAAACTACTCACTTCTAAACATTTTTGTATAACTTTAATATAAATTAATGTAAATTCTGATCCACATGTTGTTTTATTCAGACTTTATGTAAATGAAAATGTGCAACTTTGCCCGTTTTTACATAGAAAATAGGCTAATTTTTAAATTTCATTATCCAGGTTACAAAAGCAAAGTATAAAGGGAATAAGGTCCAGCATGGCCAAGTGCGTAAGGCGTGCGACTCGTAATCAGAGGGTCGCGGGTTTGCGCCCGCGTCGCGCCAAACGTGCTCGCTCTCCCAGTCGTGGGGGCATTATAATGTGACGATCAATCCCACTATTCGTTGGTAAAAGAGTAGCCCAAGAGCTGGCGGTGGGTGGTGATGACTAGCTGCCTTCCCTCTAGTCTTACACTGCTAAATTAGGGACGGCTAGCACAGATAGCCCTCGAATAGCTTTGTGCGAAATTTCAAAACAAGCATGAAGGGAATAATAGCCATTTTCTTTACTTTTACAAAATAAGCAATTAAGAAATGACACATACTTCCCAGAAACAAAATTTGTGTTACAGTGTGTTATCTTATAGTTCCTTATTCTGCCTTGAGTAATTGTTATATAAAATGTCAAATGCTAGAATCGCTCTTAAATAACTACTTCAGCAAGTTTCTACTTTCTCTAAAAGTAAAACATTGTGTATCAATGGGAAGTATAAATTCATACACTTGTGTTAAAACCCTTTGTTACCGACTTGTTTACATACCCTCACTACTAGTAAGGTCCATGTAATATATTGTATTGAGTAATTTTATATTTATGCTTGTTACAACACTCGTGAAGAGCTAACCCAAAGCTCCAAGTGAAATTGTTATTATTTTTTAAAAATACGTTGGTAACCTTAACAGTAAATAGTGGAATTAATTACAACATAGACGGTACGTTACATTGTTTAAACGTGGGTGTTATTAGGTGTTTTCTGATCAATAAAGTCATAAACTCACACGTAATTTGGTGCATAAAATATAATTTATACGAATGTTTAAAAAGCTGATGGAGTCTACGAGGTTCCCCATTGAGAACTCCAATGTTGTATTTGACATTGTGGTCTTCCATACAGGGAACAGCTAGGTTTCTGAATATGAAATGCACTGTCAAATTAATATGCTATGTAATATTCTGTCTACGTATAAGTATATAGAATTTACAAGTTTCATGTCAATTTTACTAGCTTAAATCATTTCAATTTTTATGGAATTATTGTTTACTTCCCTTCAAATATTAGGTATTGTTCAAAAAATTCTACTGAAACGAAGGTTTTTAGTGCTTATTTGTAAGAGTTCTGAATAGCTGAAAACTTTGAAAACCTTCTAATAATAATAGGGTAAACATTTTAAACAAGTTTTATAATTATTTCAACTTCTATTCATTTGTTTATTCAGTTATTACTTGATAATGAGGAAATACCGATGAATAATAGGTGCATTTCCTTTATTATTTATAAGTTTTTAATTGTGAGCACAAATCTCAAAGATTTGTGAGACATAAAATTCATAGTTATAATTTTTTTTCTCTATTTACGTTAGGAGCTTTGAATGATAGGACACAACTAAGTTGCTAGAAAGATGCTATTTCTCAAAATAAATTTCTGTTTTAATTTTACACAGATTGTTAATGCGACTCTGATCGATAATAAAAATGTGATGTCGTTAGCTGGAACGAATCAAATGGTTTATCTTTTTTAAATAATGGAAGAAATAAAATGATTATTTACTAGCTGAAACTCGGACTGTTTTACTACTGTGAAAAATTCTTATGGCTGTTTTTTTAAAGTATTTGGAAGTTTCATTGAGAATTTCGTTTTCTCGTTGTCATATGCTTTGAAGTAACTAGAAGTGGAAAAGCAGAGCCGATGCTTTTGATGGAAAGATATTAATAAATTAAAAAGCACTAAGTTTTTGTGAATGCTGAATAATTTAAGTAGATTTGTTTGCCAATGGGTACAAATGGATTTATTTCTAAATATCTATATTTAGAAGATTCTGAAGTTGATGAAAGTTTGATTCTTCTCTAATGTTTCTATATACTTTCGAAATAAACTTTGATGACTAGATCTGGAGTAGCAACAAAATGTATTCATTATGCAGTTGGTTGTAGTAAATCGATTGTTTGTTTTTATTGAAGTTTTTCATATTTTCCAAGAAATTTAGCTTTAAACGTGAAGGGAAAGTTGACTTATAGCTCTAAAAGCTTTGTAGTTGGATTTAAGTTTATTTAGAAATTAAAAAAAAAACAATTAGAAAAACCTTAAAAGTTTTTATGAAACTAAAGCTCATGGTGTTTTGGGATTTGGTAAATCAGTAGCACAAAGGCGTCAAACAAGGAAATTGATAGGTACTGCAATTCCCTTTATACACTTATATTATCAGGTGGCTCTGAAAAAAAAACGTGTCTGTCTGTTTGTTTGTTATCTACCTACTACTAGGTCATTGGGCTAATCTGAGCCAAACATTTTGTAATGATGATTTGGAAGAAGAAGAAATAAGAACAAATCCTTAAACCCCATTATTGCTGTTGCACAGCGTATACCACGTTTTAAGTGTATAAATACTTATTTGTTAAATCTTATAAAAAGTTTTGGTGAGTCAAAAATGAATACCGTTATAATATTTTATGTTATAAATATGTTTTGTAGAAGTTAGGATTTTTTACTTTGAAGTAAAAATATAATCTCAAGATGGCTGGTATGGGTATTAAAAACTTTAATTAAAATAAAGTACAAAACAACGTTTCAACATTTTTAGGTCATATACAGGTTAATAAAAAGTTTGCAACTGACCGTTGCTGGGCTGTCTCAATGACGAGAGTGTAAATGGGTATGGGATTATAGGGGGCGTTGTAGTTAGATGTTAGGTTATTAAGTATAAATGTTAAGCATAGATATAAAGATGTTCCTTTATATTGGTTTAATTTTGGTTTTAGTTGTTGTATAAGTAGGGCTTCTTTGATTTTGCATTTGGTTATATTTGTTTCCCTAATTAGTATCCAGGTGTTTTTTGTTACTATGCTGTTTTTATTTGATTTACAGTATTCATAAATGTGTGGAGGTGTATTTTGTGTTCTTTAAATCTAGTTTCCATTTCTATGCTTGTTTCTCCAATATAGAGGTCATGGCAGTTGTTGCAATGTACTTTATAAATACAGTTGGTGTTGTGTTTGTCAGTGTAGGTTTTACATAGAATGTACTTTAGTTTTGTACCTGGTTTTTGAATAAATTTGGTGTTTACTGGGATGTTGTGTTTTGTTATGAGTTTTTTTCCAGATGTTGGTATTTCTTGCTGATGTTTGGAACATTTGGTATGTAGCATTGTAAGGTTCTGTAGTTTGCTGTATTTTAGGATTTATTGTTGTTGATCTAGGTGTGTATGTATAATTTTTTCCACAGTTTTTAGAGGAAATTTGTTGATGTTGATGAAGTGTTGTTTTATTTTGTTGATTTCATCATTAATCTTATCAGGTAAGCAGAGTTTTGTGGCTGTGTTTATTTGGTTTTTTAATATGTCAAGTTTTTTTTTTTGCTTTGTTTTGTTTTGTTTAATGTGCTTAGTCCCAGAAATGTATAGACCTGTATGGTTGATACTTCTGTGGATTTCTGTATTGAATTGTATATAAGTTATTGCAATCTTCAAGTTGAGAAATGCTACTTGGTTAATTTTTCATGTTCATAGGTAAACTAAATGTTGGGGTATGTATATATTGTTTGTTATATTTTTCAGAATGGATTGATTGCAGGAATTGGTAAAGCTGGAAACCCGGATGTAATGGAGTCTGTAATGTTGAACATGGTAGTGGGGGTTGGCACTGAGGTTATAGCTGGAGAAGGACTGATCCTCACAGCAGGTGCATTAGATTCCCACGTACATTTTATCTGCCCTCAACTAGTCAGAGAAGCTATAGCAGCTGGAATTACTACCATGTTTGGAGGAGGTACAGGTCCTGCCTCAGGCACTTGTGCTACAACCTGTACTCCTGGACCCAATCATATAAGGTTTAGTTACTGAGTAAAATATCATAATAATTCTCCTATTTAATTATTCCATAAAGAATTAATTAACTAGAGAAACTTAAAACGTTTTAGTATTTTCATTTGTTTCAAGTTTTACAAAGTTCCATGTTCATTTTTTCCAGTGATACTAGTCTGACAGAGAAGAGATGTCATGATGTCCACATATCTGCCCAAACAAGTGAAATGTTAAAGTTTCAGTAACTTTAGTTTTTCTTCACTAAGTGTTCATATAATAATTTCGTTTCACTAGAAACTAGCTCACATTTTAGAGAATGATCTGATATAAGCTCTTTAGTTTTTTAGCACTCGCTTTCTCTTTGTAATCTATGTTTACATGAAATTAAATATAATACTTTTGTCATGCATAAATAGAATTTTGTGTGCCTTTTTCCAAACAGTGCGTAATTAAAATCGGTACTTTCCACATATAGGATCTTACTTACTGATAGCATTAAATAAATGTTCAGATATTACTTTTCAACGTTAGTGGAGCCATGCATGGCACGGTGGTTAGGGCACTCGACTCATAATCCGAGGGTTCTCGTCACACTAAACATGCTCGCCCTTTCAGCCGTGTGTGCGTTATAATGTACGGTCAATCCCACTATTTGTTGGTAAGAGTTGGCGGTAGGTGGTGATGACTAGCTGTCTTCTCTCTAGTCTTACACTGCTAAATCAAGGACAGCTAGTGCAGATAGCCCTCGTGTAGCTTTGCGCAAAATTCAAAAACCAAACCAATGTTAGTATCACAGCAGAATATGTTAGCAACTAGAAGTTCTATTAATCCGTCTAACTGCTTTCCCAAAACATTCACCGATTTAATTATTTCAAAAACATTTTTGTATTGTCATCCTTGCTCCTTCTATCCTGGAGATTTGCCTCTAATATATTTATGGTATATGCATTTTTTAAGATAATTTTTAATGGTTCACTAATCCAGATTTTAATAATTTTATATCATATGTAAGAAAACTATGGTATAAAAGTTTTTCTCACTTCCGATATTTGTGAACCATTATTTACTCTTATGTTCTTGTTATCCTAACATTCTATTACGTCTGCACACAGAAATATACATACAAGAATTTGGGTTTCAAAATTAGTTTTTTATATGTTATTCCATGTAGAAAATATTAAAAGTAATTCTGAGTACCATTCAAACTAAGAAAAACAAATGTTCTATCATTTTGCTAATTTTTATTGGACTTTCTTAAGCATCGTGACTCCAAATTTAGGCTAAAGAAATATTTGTTAAAATGCTGTTCATTTGATCGAAAAGTAGTTGAAATATCTGTTAGTTTGTTCATCTTTTTTACTGTTTTTGTTGCTTGATTGTTCAAGATTGCATTTTCGAAATTTCTAGAAAATTTTCAGTTCACGTACAATACAATCAATTCATCTCTTAAATACTTGTACTAAACTAACGTTTTGTATTCACTGCAGCGATCAGTTATATGTTGCTTGTGGACAAGTTTACTTGTTTCAACGTTTAAATGTTTTACCAAATTGCATGACGTACATTGATTTTGGATGAACATAATATCCACATTTAATTAAGTCACATTTTATTGCTTCTTCAAAACTACAAGTTACAAAACCCATTTATTTTTAAATATCATTTTTTCTACTAATCCGTACAAAGGATGCTTTACGTAATGAAAAACTGTTTATCTGCTGTATATCTGAACAGTAAAAATTCTCATTAAGAAGTAAAAAGAATACTCGTAATGAGAGTTTTGAGGAGAATACGATATACTGACGAGAACTTAGGTATGAAATAAATATAATTTAATGAAAGTGTTTATTTATTCAACACAGTATACACATCTGTGTAGTAACAAATGTCTGTTATCAATGGTTTCTTACCTACAGCTAATAATGAATGTCTTGTTAATTCATGACACTGATGCTCGAACGTATACAATTCAAAGAATAATAAAATAACTGTTTAAAATATGGGGTTTTCTGATTTCAATCAATGATGTCGAGAAACCCACTTGTTGAGAATTTTATATGCAACAACGGCTCGTTTGGGCTCAGAAAATATTTTAAATAGAAGAGCGAACAACGTTTCAACCTTCTATTTAAAATATTTTCTGAACCCAAACGAGCCGTTGTTGCATATAAAAAAGGTTTTCTGATTTGATACAAACGAAAAACTATTATTTACCAAGTTTTTATTGCATCTAGGAAATAGCTTACATAAAAATATTGATGTACAGAATAGTATAAAATTATCTGTTTTATTTTAAAAAGTGATAATTAACTAACAAACAAAATACAGTCGTACGGTTCTTAGTGCCTTGTAGCGAAACTCAAACAGATTTCAGTGAACGTCGATGTATGTGTTCTTAATGGCTTTCGGCACGTCTGACCAAAATTAGATTTCTTTCCACGTTCACTGCAACATGTACGAATTTGCGTTAGCAACCGTTTAGCAGTGTGATATTTGCTATGTGTGTGCGATATATACGATATCCTTAACAAACCCCTATAGTCTTACTTGTATTGATATCTGTAATTATGCTGCACCACAATTACTGACCTTGTTTCTTCAAGCCAAACGGTACGTGGAATCCTTTTTCTTCCATGATTGCCATTTTATAGTGTAACACCACTCACTGGAGTGAAAACAACAAAAGCATGACAAAGTCTGTTTTATTTTGGGCTATAAGATGTTATACTGTATGGCTTTATTTCCTTATTTATTTAATTATTAAATCTTAAAATATGAAAGATCATTTTGGGCCACCCAATATTTTGAATTCTAGTTTAGTGAAACAAATATAGTTATGGAAGCTGCATGAGTTAAAAAAAGTAAAATATCTAACGAAAACACATGATAATGTGAGGAGAAACATTTTTTATGACAAACTTAGATAACAAAAAGTTTATTTAATTAAGAACTTTGGGATAATTTAGAATATCTCGCTGTGCAGTAATTGTTCTTTGTACCTCAGAAAGATGTATCTCACTTGAAGATGACCTAGGAAGGTCGAAACGTTGTTCTCTCCTTATCAGTAAAAATCTTATTTTTTATTTCAAGTGGGTTTCTCATCATCAAGGATTATTGTTCTTTGTTTATAAGTTTGTAATAGTATCTTTTATAAATTTTGACATATAGTAGCATAAGTGAAAACTTATTACATATATAACATTGATCTCTCTCTCATATATAAAGGTGAAATATGTGTCTGTCTGTAATGTAATTCCTCCTAGCCTATTGGACTAGTCTCAACCAAAATTTGTCTGTAAACACTATGGACTATAGGGAATGTCATCTTAATGGGGTCAAACTTAACTCAATTTCTATTTTGTAAATCCTGTTGGTTAATTACTCAGTCTATTGATTCAATCTCAAACAATCTTTGCAGGTAGATTCTTTACAGAATGTTAAATGTTCAAAAAGGTTTTCGTTTCAGGGTCAAAGAATGAAAGTTGCTGGACTGTTTATCAAACAATCATGCTTTGGTCATAGTCAATGAGATGCAGGTTGTTCAAGGGTGAAATCACTGGAAAATATTTGTTGGTATAAAGAAAGTGAATTGCAAATGTTGCTTATAAAGAAGCTTTGTTATGATTTTGAGATAAAGCTTATGTTTAAGTTGTGACTTTGAAATACATGGTTGCTATTAAACTTGCGCTGTTCTTGCACTTTTTCCAAGTACATTAAAGTTTATTTCAACTTAAAAACTATACAGAATAGTCCCCAAGTGAAACACAGATAGTAAGTAGTCCTGCAGACTTGTAATGCTGGAAACTGGGTGTCAATGCTTGCAGGGTACACATCTGAGTTAGTCCATTGTGTAGCTTCGTGCTTTAATACAAACAAACGAATAAATATGCAGAACACGTGAACTGAAAAAATTATAAAAATTAGTTGTTTTACTTTGGTGTGATACATCAAATTTTGTTTATGTATTTCATTTGTTGTTAGGCATTATGTATCAAACTGTGTTTGTTATGTATCTTACAGGTTGATGATTCAGAGTACAGATGACTTTCCTTTGAACTTTGGATTTACAGGTAAAATATTATCCATTTTGCTTTTGAATATTTGTCAATATTTGATTTTATTGTCTTACTTCTGATATGTTTTAATATTATTATCTCTCATCCACTTTTTTCCTGTTAGTAAACAAAATTTGAGTATAATTACACATTTGAACATTATGGCTTCTTTTACCCAAAAAGAATAGAAGTTATTTTGAGGGTCATAATTTGAACTTCCATTTTTACCTTTTTTTTAAATATTTTCTAAGGGTAAATTTATTCTATGTAAGACTAGAAGTTTAACAGTTGAAAATAGTTCTAGTTCTCTCTGTGTGTAAAGTATATGATGTTTTTAAATTGTTTTGGGAGAAATATCTTAATCCATCCATAATCTCAACCTATGGTTGACATTCCAGATAATGTGTGCTTTCTTACTTGATGTTTTAATAACAATCTGAAATGCTTGTAATTATTTCATTTATTATACCCTACATGAGGTGTCAATGAAAATGCCCATTTTACATACTTTAAATTATAACATTGCTGAAGAGTTAGAATGCTTGATTCGTAATCTGAGGGTCACAAGTTTGAATTCCCATCGCACTAAATATGTTTGACCATCACATTATAATGCTTCCATGGCTGAAAGGGCAATCTTGCAATTCATTGGTAAAAGAATAGCCCAAGAGTTGATGGTGGGTGATGATCACTAGCTGCCTTCCCTTTAATCTTATACTACTAAATTAGGGAAAAGTTGTGCAGATAGCGAACATGTGGCTTTGCACAAAAATTATTAAAAACCAACAAACAAACATCAAGTTCACTTCACAGGGTTTACTTTAAATTGTTGAAGATATCAATACTTGTAAATTATGCTTACTTTAACACTATCAGGATGTGATAATGTTGGATTTTTTTTATTCATTTTTCATCTGTTTCTATGTTTCTTTTTCAATTTTTCATATTTTTAACAACAGAGTAAGTTGCTTCACAAGGTTCTTGTGTAAAATTGTATAGATTTTTCTTAAAGTGAATACTAAGAACTGAGAATAATAATAAAAGATTAAAGAATATTATAAAGTTAAATTTACTTTCAATTATTTTAATAAAATACTTTGAAAATTTCTACCTGACCTGAGCTCATTGTCAAAAATCAGATGTAAATATTATGGCACATATCCATTTTAATAGATGACAAAATCTTTAGACTTCAGATATTCTTATCCTAGATTCATTACAAATAATTTTGTTTTATAGGAAAAGGTAACACATCTCGCTCTGAAGGAATTTCTGTTGAACTTGTAGAGCAGATAGAAGCTGGAGCTATTGGGTGAGTTTTTTTAACAACCTGTTTTTTTTTTTGAAATTTCTAAATGCTCTTTAGGGTGCTCTTCATTTATTAAGAAAATAAGAGTGACTGTTAAAATTTTGGTAATTAAATCATATTCTACAGATTAGAATACACTAGTATATAAAGTTTCTTACAGGAGTGCCTTATAAAAGTTTTTGCCAGCATAGTATTTGTTTTAGAAACAGCATGTAGACAAGGAAACAAAATGTTTTGGCTTCAGATATTCTTATCCTAGATTTATTACAAGTTATAACCAGTAAAACTAATATGTGATGGATAAATACCAAGGATAAACTTTTCCTAATTAAAAAAAACAAAAAAACTTTTATTAAAGAGTATTAGGTATTTTTGTTTTTACTACGATTATAATTTTTCAGAGAGGTCATTCATTATGTGTCTGAAATTACAAATTTTTCCTTTAAAAGTGAACAAGTTAAGTAAGGGCTTTGTTATTGCTTGTGTGTGATTTTTATTATGTATATACAGAAATACCAGTTTCCTAAAATTAAATTTTCTTGAAATATAAATTCGTTTTTTTGCACAAACGAGTTTAAATGACTTTGTGTTTGAAACAAAGAGAAAAATTTAACTTGTAGGAAATATTTTGGTGTTTCAATGAAATTTCATTTGAAGTTACTTCCCTTTTTTTTTGGTGGTAAATGTATATTACGTTACTGAAAGGAGAACCTAAGTTACATTATTTGTATAGAGAGAAAGAGTAAAGTATATGAGAATGACAACTCTCTTAAGATGTTTCTAACAAAGTGTGAATTTAAAAGTTGTGTTAACCATGGTACTGTTTTATATTTTGTCGTGTAAACACCAAGAGATAAGTGTGGTTTAAAACTATTTATTTCTCTTCTCTCTCATACTTAACAAATTTTCAAAGTATAACTGAAGAGGATTTTTTTTTCAGATTAAAACTCCATGAAGACTGGGGTTCAACACCTTCAGCAGTTGACCACTGCCTCCGTGTTGCAGAGGAGTGTGATGTTCAGGTATAGTCGCACATTTGATAAAATCATATGTAAGAATTTGCTTAAAATAATAAGTAACATTTTGATTGGCTTAAAGCCTCTCACTAACAATGCACTATTTGGACAGCTTTTCCATTTTGTGTTTTGTTCAATGATTTTCTATAGTTCAATACTGTAACTTTGTAATTTTTATTACAGAAACGATAACTTAGCAAGTTCACTGAACATGTAGTTAGTGGAATTATATTAATTTTTTTCCCCTGTTATTCTTAATTTATGCATTTTAGATTCAATATGAGAGAGATGTAAAAACAGTGTTAGAGGTCCGTTTATTTTTATCTCTTACAATTCATCACTTAAGGGGTCTTTCATCAAAACCAGAACTCATCAGTTTTTCTGAAAGATGAGAGATTTTGAATCTAAAATGGATAAATTAAAAGAAGTGTGAAAAACAAAACATTGCCAGCTTACATTATTTCTATCACAAATTTTAGACTTGCTGACTTATAATTCCACTTGTTTTAGGTATTTAAAGCATAACTTTTAAAATATTCTACCTCGTATGTAAGTAACGTTTCAGAGATTTTGTTTCTAGTCGTTCAACCCAACAGAGGAATTCTAGTATTAAACAAAAGCCTTTATGATTAGTAATTTGTGGGAGACAACTGAGAGATAGATTTGTTCATTTGTAAAGTCTCATATATTACTATAAAAATTTCCTTTTTTCTCAATTTCAATATTTTTTATTAATTTTAAAAATATTTGTGTTACAAAAATGGCTATAATATTCTTTTGTTAACCTCATTTGTATGTAACTTATCAGTACTAATCCAGCTCAAATATGGAGTTCTTGATTGACAAATCTTACCTGGAATAATGAAAATAAAACAGTAAAATATTTTGTAAATTTCTTTTTTATTATTTGAAAACTTGTTCAGAGATTTCTTAGTGTAAGATTATCTTGTTACAGATCCAGAATGTGGCAGTTTCAATAGTTCTACTGTTTTATGACATACACTGTGGATGATTAGCTAGAAAAGAAATACTGAAATAAATTTGTTGAACATAATGGTATTCTTATAGTATTTTAAGGAATTGATAGCAAATCGGATCTGTTTTGATACACAAACGTTTTATGGTTTGTGAACCTTATCCATCTTAATGTTAAGCACAAAGAGGTTCCACATAGTTGGACATTTGGAGTGTCTCATCAATACATAAATATTTGTCTCAAACTCGATATATTGAGCATGTACTAAACCTAAACTTCCAGCTACCTTTAACGTTAGAATGATTATATTTATAATTGATCAAGTAACGGTTCTATACTTGTACGAACAGTTATCTTGCAGTAACTCAAATTGTAATTCAAACTAAATCTATAACATACTAACGCTGTATTCTATAAAGTTTATTCAAACTAAATCTATAATATAGTAACACTGTATTTTATACAATTTATTCAAACTAAATATCTAGCATAGAACGCTGTATTCTATATAATTTATTCTTCTTTAGTGTAACAAAAGTTAGGAGGAAGGAAAATAAACTTACTAGTTTCTGAGACAAAATACAGCAACGTGTAAGTTTCTCATAATGATTAACGGGGATTAATGTTTGTTGGACCTACTTTAAGCTGAAATTAGGTGTAGTTTGTTGTAGAATAAAGGCTAATCAAGGGTGGTGAATCATAGTGATGAGTTAATTGAGATAGTTAGAATACAAATTATTTGTATTATCACAAATTTCTCAAGAGAGAGAGAAAATGATATCGAAAATAAGAAATGAAAAAACGATGATGAAGGGAGAGTTTTTGTAATATTTCATAGTGGTCTACAAGGCGTTGTGAAAGTTTTTTGCTCAGCGCTATTAATTAAAAAATACTAATTTATCACAAGTATAAGTGCAAATATGCCACGCATTTAGTTCAGATAAAATGCAGACTTGCTTACTATGTAGATTTAATATATGTTGTTATTATGATTTAATTTGAAGTGTGGAGTTACTTTGTGTTTATTTTTTTATTACCTACAGTCTCACTTAGTATTCAGTTATAGCCATAAATACGATATTCTAGATAAATATAATGTTTACTTCTAATCATAATCGGAGTTACGGTTAGTTGAACTATAAGTACAATTACAAAACTATTAGATGCTTAATTATATCTGCAGGTAAGATCAGTTCTAGTGTTAAGCCACCTGAAACTTAGTTGTATGCAACATTACAGGAGTTGTGTATGTTATGTTAAAATGTTTGAAGCGTCATTACATTGCTATGATCCACGTGCCCATCATTCTTCTTGCCTCTCAGAATAGATTCCATTTCAAAAGGCTCTGTGAGATCGTTTTGTCTAAAACATACCCTTCTTACCTGATATATTTCCATAAGCAACCTTATGTACGAGGACGACGGTCTATAATACAGTCCTACCACTCAGAAATTCGTAGGAGCGATGTTCGGTGATTCGATGGGTGTGGTTTCATAAAGTACACTACAGATATATTACTCATTCTTCATCTGTTTGAAGTTAGAAGTTTTGGACACGTATAGAAGGAACCTTTGTACACGTAACTTTTGACGCTTTTCCAGATGTTGCCCTTCTTAATTGCATTGTTATCTGGAGCACATAAATGACTTTTGCCTTTGAATTTTGTTTTCATGGACCATTTCAAGAAACTTCATTTACTTACCATGACTGGGAAAGAGTTGTCTCAGGTCTCTTTATGGCTGGCCTTGATGCCTAAAGTTGATAAATATCCATTTGTTTTTCGATACCATTAGGTACCTTAAATTCTAAATCCTGGATTTGAAAATATTTCTTGTGATTTGAGTGTATGAATATTTTGTATTGAACGAGACTGTTATATATACTGGTATTCTTTCAACAGCAATCTTTTTTTATTTTTTCGGACGACGTCACTTTACTTACCTAACACTGAATAATGTCAAACACAGATCTGTAGTGTGTTTCTATATTTATTTTGAGTTTTTGTGACAATCACTATTGAATGAATGTCAGATTAACCCATTACAGTGGTTGTAGATTGTCCCTAGTGCAGATATTAATAAATGCTTAATACGAATATGCTGAAAAAATCTAAATTGTTGTTAATGCGAAATACTCTCTGTAATAAATAAGTTAATGTTATTTCAATTTTTTTATGGCTAACACATCTGTTCAACGAAATCATCATTAACTAAAATGTGCTATTTGTTTGTTACTCTTTAACTTGCTTTTGGCATTTGTGTTAGTAAAGTACACCTCAAAATCTTTATAAGAGATAATATATTTTATAAAATTATAGAAAAAGAAAAAGGTCTTGGGGAAATGTTCATTTCTTGGTTTATAGATTATGATTCATACGGACACGCTAAATGAATCGTCTTGTGTTGAGCAAACGATCGAAGCTTTCAAGGGTCGGACTATTCATACGTATCACAGCGAAGGGGCAGGAGGAGGTCATGCACCCGACATCTTAAGGGTGTGTGGAGAATCCAATGTCTTGCCATCTTCTACCAACCCAACAAGACCTTTCACAAGAAACACCATAGACGAACATATGGATATGCTGATGGTTTGTCACCATCTGGATAAGTATGTGTGATATTGCTAGGTTTAAAGATTAGCAGAGTGTAGCACATAAATAAGGGGGAGAGAAGAACTATTGTTCTACTTTATATAGATGGTAAATTTTTAATTGTTCAGTGTTGATTCAAATTACTTCTCATGTTTGTATTTCATGACGAAGCTGATTGCACGTAATAACATACATAAGGGAGAGAGAATGCAACAAATACAGCTTTTAGAAATTTTGCTGGTGTTATGGAACCTGGTGTGATGAACTTTAAAAATGTAGCCAAATTTATCTTAAGATGATAAATATTTTAACACGCTTGGAAGCTAGTAACCTAAAATGCAACTGCAGTATAATTTTGGCTCCATTTGCAAACTATTTTAAAAACCAATTCAAGAATTATTTAAGTATGAAATCTTTAGGCTTATTAATATTAACTTCTAATGAAAACAGATCAAAAGTAAGAATTCATTCAGTAGTGAATAAGATAATCTAATATAGAGTTCTTATTTTTTTAAGATTAAAATAAGTTTACTTATCAGTTAGGTGCTATTTATAATTTTGTTTCACAAGCCCACAGCAAAATCAAATGGGTATTTTACACCAAAATCTAGACAGATATACTATGGCTAGGTGGTTAAGGCACTCGACTCGTAATCCGTGGGTCGCGAGTTCGAATACCCGTCACACCAAACATGCTCGCCCTTTCAGCCGTGGGGGCGTTATAAGTGCCAGTCAATCCCACTATTCGTTGATAAAAGAGTAGCCCAAGAGTTGGAAGTGGATGGTGATGAATAACTGTCTTTCCTCTAGTCTTACACTGCTAAATTAGGGACGGCTAGCACAGATAGCCATCGAGTTGCTTTGTGCGAAATTTAAAACAAACCAAAACCAGATATACTATATGAAATGTTGAGAATGGCCATGGCTTATTTAAAAGAGTTGATTATTTTTCATTGAAAGTTTATTTGCGTGGCTATAACTACCTAATGCATATGGCGTTGTTGTGAGTTACTTACTTTGTATTCGATGCTTGTTAAACACGAGTTTACACGAACTCAACTGACTCAGAAATAACAGTTGGGTAGAATAAAGTCAATGCAACAGTTAAAATATTTAAAAACACGTAACATTTCACTGACTGCATATGTATAGACGTAGCTTGCAATTTATTATTTATAAATGGACATAAAATCTTATTAAATGAGGTAATTAAAAATTGTTTATTTAAAAAAGGAGATGGGGATCGTCAAAAATAGCAGAAATAAGTTTAGTCAAAATATAACAATTAAATCTCAAGCCTACGACTAAAAAGTAAACAAAATGGACTGGAAATATTGTATAAATTCTTTATTTCTCAAGTTACTGCATGTTTGTAGTACTTGTAATTTTAGTGGTGTCAAAATAGGGACTTGTATCTTGACAAAATAATGTAGACACCATTTCCAACCTAGTTTCAATATACTTTGAGCACCTAGTTGTAAACACGAAACTATAATATTTGTATTTGGATTCAGTTTATGTATGTACTTTTCTAGTGATCCGTGTCCCCCCCCCTTTTAAATTAACAATTTTTAATCATCTTTTAGAATCGAGTAACTGGAAGACGAAAAAATAGTCCAATAAAAACAATTGTAATGTTCATGGTGATAATAATAACTGATAATAACAAATCAAATATATAATAAAATTGCACAGTTAATAATCAAAGTATTGATTCTGATAGCAAAATAACCAACTGACTTGCTGAAAGAGAACAAATTACTGAAGTAACTGGGTTGTGTCGAACGCATTTAATTCGACTTTAACTATTCTCATTTATTTAACAACACAGATGGAGCGGGCAGCGTATGTTTGTCCCTAACATGTGTGGATGACAGCGGACAGTATATTATAGTGTCATCAGAAACATTAAGATTCGGAATTTCATGTGGACACAGTGGAAAAAGAAAGTACTGTTCCGTATTTGTTTCTTCAGTTGAGATTTAGTGCTGCAAGATAATTGACTAGTAATCAGTACCATGAATAGTATTGTGAATTAATTTCTCAGCATAAGATTTGTTTTGTTGACATTGATACTGACGTGTTTAGTTCAACTCGTTAAGAGTAATTTTTTTAAACTGAGCTATGGACTGAACTTGCTTCAGATAAATTTCCAAACGGATAAAGAAAACTAAAATCCCATTAATACGTAAGGTTCTTTAGCAAATGTTAAACTAACATATGATTAATTGTGGTACAGTTTCTGTGTTTTATGCAATCCTGTATTAATTCTTAACTTGGCAGGCTTGTTTATCAGGGTATAAAGAACTGTTAAACCTAGTTGTGCAGAGAAACTCGCGTATATTTATAAGAACCACACCGCAAACAATTGTACTCTCCGTTAAGTTGGACGTATATATTTACATATTAATAAACGTGTACACAAGAAAACTACTGTGACTAATTGTATGAATATGTACTTAAAACAATAAGAAGTGACTTGCAAGGAAAATCTGTATAATATTACAGATTATAATTGTTTAATACTGTGTTGTATGTACATGTAACTACTTTTCACGTTGTGAATGGATATTGACCAAAATTGGTATGGAGGTTCACTAGACCCGTGCTTCGGGTATATGGAAACTTGTGGTTTCATGTTTTATGCTTGGCAGGTTTTATATGCGTTTTGTTGTCACTACTTCACTTCTCTTGATTATCTTCGCCAAAATTTGGTAAAAAGGTTCACTAGTTCAATGAGTAGAGCATTTTTTGCGTTATTCATAATCATATAAGAGAAGTAACTTTTCACGTTCTAAGGTGATGTTTCATTAATCACAAAGCCACTTCCAACACACTGGTTCTCTATATCTTTACGACAGGCGAAAACATCACTGTAGAATCTTGTTTTTATTCGCTGTATGAACAATAGACTCCTGCAGTTTAAAACGTAGCTGTGTTAAACTATACAGTTTCTTCTAAAGCTGGACAAAACAACTCTTAATAACTTTATCATCTTTCATACATTCCTATAGTTGTGGAAGTGAGCTAATAACAAATTAGGGCTCATTAAACACAGTTTAAATCTTAGCTTTTTTTTCTTAATTCAAAATGTTTGAATTCAGTCATACCAAGATAACTCTAAATAATCATTCTTTGAAGACATTTATAGCATTTATATATATAGAATCATAATTTTATTAGAATAACTTACAACGACGTATTATTACGAAAATTAATGCCCCCGCGTCGCGCTAAACATGCCCACCCTCCCAGCCGTGGGGGCGTATAATGTGACGGTCAATCCCACTATTCGTTGGTAAAAGAGTAGCCCAAGAGTTGGCGGTGGGTGGTGATGACTAGCTGGCTTTCCTCTAGTCTTACACTACTATATTAGGGACGGCTAGCACAGATAGCCCTCGAGTAGCTTTGTGCAAAATTCCAAAACAAACAAACCAAAACAAACGAAAATTAATAACTACTCTTTTTCGTCAGTCGACTAAACGTAATAAATTAAAGATTTCATTTTTTTAATGAGACTTATCTAACCAGATAATCTTTATTGTTTGTATTTTAATACATGAATATATTTAAATGAACTTCAGGTACAAAAAGTTATGTAATTGTTTCAGTTTTATTTTTGTAAGTTACTTAATAATTTGGGGGCAGTGGCTGCAATAATTTTTCTTCTTTACCAAGATTCTATCCATGTTTACTAAAGTACTTTAAACTTTTAATATCAGAAATTTAAAAGAAGACGTTGCTTTTGCGGAATCTCGTATTCGAGCGGAAACTATTGCAGCCGAGGATATCTTGCACGATATTGGCGCCATTAGCATGATCAGTTCTGACTCTCAAGTAAGTATGTTTATTTGTTGATTGTCAGTGTGTTGTTAGTCTACATTGGTAGAATCTCGGTTAAATATATAGTTAGTTTATGTTGGTAGACTCTCGGTTAAATGTATAGTTAGTCTACGTTGGTAGACTCTCGGTTAAATGTATAGTTAGTCTACGTTGTAGCTTCGCGGTTAAATGTGTAGTTTACTTATGTAAGTTGACTTTCAAGCAGGTAAATGTAGAGTTAAGGTTAGACTACCTAGGACGGAAAGCGATTTTTTTTTTTACTTTGTAGTAAATGCACGTTCATCATTTTATTTACTTTTTTCGGTGACATTCTACTGAGAGAAATTCTTTTTGGATAAAGTATTTTGCCAACAAGACCTAAGTGAAACTTTAAAGGGCAGTTCGAACTGAATGTTAAATAATTCATTAGAAGTCGATAATAAAATCTGACAGAAGATAAAACTATAGCAGTTGATGTTTATCATATGGTACAACAACACGTCATTAAGTAAGGGCCTGGCATGGCCAGGTGAGTTAAGGCGTTCGACTCGTAATCTTAGGGCCACAGGTTTAAATCCCTATCACACCAAACATGCCCACCCTTTCAGCCATGGGTGTGTTATAGTCAATCCCACTATTTGTCGGTAAAAGAGTAGCCCAAGAGTTGGCGGTGGGTGGTGATGACTAGCTGTTTTCCCTTTAGTCTTACTCTGCTAAATTAGGGACAGCTAGTACAGCCCTCGAGTAGCTTTGCGCGAAATTCAAAACAAACAAACCAAACTAAAATTTGTGTTATTTCTCGTGTTGTTTTTCACATAATTGTGTTACCTACCTTCACAATGTGAAATAATTCAATAAACTATTACTTTTTAATGCTAACATAAATAACGTATTGCATCTGAAATGAATAATGATAATTTGAGTTAATTACTAAATAGTCAGTTTGGGGAACAGAAAGTGAGGTTCAATGAAATCAATACGTTTGATCACAGAAGAAGGTTTATTTTCTTCTTGTGTGGATCGTTCAAAATAGAATATAAATATAATTTGTAAAAACCTTAAAGCGGCTACCATAGGTAATTTTGAAAGCATTTAAACTCAAACTCTCTTCTAATTTAAATGTTGCCTGTTCAAATGTAAACTAAGCGAGAAGTTGTACGCTTATAGCAAACGGTATTGTGTAGCCGTTCGTATCAATCAGTATTTCTATCCATATGAATATGTAGTACAAACAGTGGAATGTTTAATAACATATGCAATTAAAATATCTTTTGATCAAAAATGTTTTAAGTAAGTTTCATTAAAACATATAATGTGATATTTTTCTTCAGAATTTAGTTAAAATGTGTGTATGAAAAATGAATGAAACCAGATCAGTTTTAGAGACTAAAAGAGTGAATTATTGGGTTTTCCTGGATGAAATAAGAGACTGAAATATAATTAAAACATAAAAGGACCAAAAATCCAAGAAGAACATTCAATTCTAAATAACCAATCTTAAAATTTCAGGCCATGGGAAGAATTGGAGAGGTCATTACCAGGACCTGGCAGACAGCAGACAAAATGAAATGTCAGCGAGGCCGTCTACTGGAAGAAAAAGGAAGTAACGACAATTTTAGAGTCCAGAGGTACATCGCGAAATACACTATTAATCCTGCTATCGCCCATGGTATGAGTGAACTGATCGGTTCGGTCCAGGTGAGTTTAGGATCAGAACATCCTTACATGTGAGTGCCAAGGTTACTTTTGAAATGCTTGAATTGTGTCCATCATTTACAAATTGTTTAGTTTAGCGGTTTTTTTGTTTATTTCAAGTTGGTGTTGGAAGAAAACACAGACTCGCTGTATGCTTTATGTTAACCTTGCTAACCCTTTAGCTAAGTCCACATCTCAAGAAACGTACTACTATTGTTTATTTAGCTATTTTACACAAGTGTTAACGAAAGGAGTATTGTATGTGGTCATTATCGTAAAGTGATTTTAGACAGTACGTGTGCTTTATACTGAATACACGGTGAAAAATCTGAAAGTGACATGTTTGTGAATTAGTCATTTTAAAATAGTGCGTGCTATTAATTTAGCATGTGTAATGTATACTATTATTTTAGAATGCAGTGAATGTTGCCAATTTAAAATATATTAAGCACTCCGGTACTGTGACCTTAGTTATTCTAGGATACAATGGATGTTGTTAATCTAAGGTATAGTACCAATACACGATGTGATGGTGATGTTTTTAGTCATTCTGAAATACATTATACGCTCTTGCTCTAAAATATACAAATAAGTGTATTAATGGGGTGTTTGAATCATACAGGAAAAGTATAAATTGTGACTGTCTCGTCGAATACACGATAATATTCTGGTCATAAGGACTTATGAAAGAAAAAACATACAAATCTTTCGCCCACACTATTTGGTATATCTAGTATGAGTGAGCCCTTTCGTCCAATCTCAATGCTCGTCAAAGATACGGCAATATTATATCATCAGCTAGTTCAACAAGTAAGTTACATAGTGCTTATAAGTTAACTCTTAAGGTTATTATTTTCTCTAGTTTTATAAAGCATATACAATCGAGTGATTAGAGACGCTTGACTTGCAATCTGAGAGTTTCAGGTTCAAATCCCAATTCCAACAAACATGCTTGTGTTTTCAGTCGTTGGGCCGTTTTAATGAAACAGTTAATTCTACTTTTCATTGGTAAAAGAGTAGCTCAAGAATTTGCAGTGGTTGGTGATGACTAGCTGCCTTCTCTCTAGTCTTTAACTGTTAAATTAGGTAGGGTTGGCGCAGATAGTCCTCGTGTAGCTTTGTGTAAAATTCAAAAGCAAACCAAAATGAAAAGGTACAGTTGTGGATAGTTATTGTAAATTAATCGAATTTTCTTTTTTGTAAAATATTTTCTTAGAAAGGAAAATTAGCTGATCTGGTTCTTTGGAAACCTGCTTTTTTTGGAGCGAAGCCTGAAATTATAATAAAGGGTGGACAAATAGCCTGGGCACAGATGGGTGAGTATATGTTGTCCGTACATTTTCAACGAGAAAATTCCGTTATTGTACTCAAATACCATATAACAAATGTATAACTTGTTTCTTTCAATTAAATTAACAATTAAAGCTGTTTAATTGAATTAATTTACAATGCAATTATTATAATATTTGAAAAGTATGCTGATATTTCTTAATTAACTGTAGTCTTGCAATGGCTGAGTAACTCCACTGGCTTGCAAAATGACGTATTAATTTATTCAGGAACTTGATATATATTTGATGAACAGGAATGCCGAATGCTTCCATTCCTACACCACAGCCAGTCAAACAAAGGAAGATGTTTGGTGCTTATGGAAATTCAGTTGCCAGCAATTCAGTGGTATTTGTATCTAAGGTGAGAAAATGATTTTCCCTGTGTACTGTTTTTACGACATATATTTTGGAAGTGGACCTTATTCCCTTTCCCCATACGAAGTCATAAGTATCGCTTTAAAATCGTCCATCTTTAACGAGAGGCCCGGCATGGCCAGGTGGGTTAGGGCATTCGACTTGTGATCTGAGGATAGAGGGTCGCGGGTTCGAAACCACGTCGCACCAAAACTTGCTCGTCCTTGTAGCCATGGGGGCATTATAATGTGATGGTCAATCCCATCCCATTATTTGCTGATAAAAGAGTAACCCAAGAGTTGGTGGTCTAGTCTTACACTGCTAAATTCTGGGTAACTAACGCAGGTAACCAATTTCGCGTAGCACAAAATTCCAAATCAAACAATCTTTAGCGAGTCATAAAAATGAATTCGAATCTCAGAACTACACTGACCACGTAGAAATACTGAAACCAAAAATATACATAATTTCGTTATTTATAATTAAATAATTTTATATCCCTAGTACTAAACGAAAATTTGGTTTTATTTTTTTCTTTGAACTTGACATTTGACCCGACGTCCTACCAAGGATGCTTAATTATTGAGGTACAAACAGTGTGTATGTGTATATTATTATTATTGTGTATATTCAATAAGTCATGGTATTTCTGTTGTAATATATGTGGTTTGGTGATTAGACTTTTCTTTGAACGTGTGACTATGTTTCTTGATGGAGAAAGCTTTCACTGGAAAATGGAATTGTTCAGAATTATGGAGTTCGAAAGAAACCAGTACCAGTAACGGGATGTCGCCACCTGACAAAGAAAGACATGGTATTGAACGACTACTTGCCACGAATAACAGGTGAGTTTTTAAATTAGCCAATAACAAATTCTTCTTAAAACATTAAAGCACATTGAGCAGTAGTAGATTTGCTTTTCATAACTTAAAAATTGAAATATTCATTTACTTATAAATAAATAAAAATACGCGTGGAATGTTTATACACAATATTTAGCAAAAATACAAATATCTCCATAAAGTCTTACAAATTTTCTTCAAACATAATAATTTGAAACGAAATGAATTTTAAATTTTGAAAATAATGTTGCAAAAATAGTTTCCGAGAAGTTGGAGAAATCGTTTGAAATTGTAAATAAACACATGACAGTCCAAAGTGTTGCTGAAATATTTTACAAGTAGTTTTATTAGTTATGGCAGAATGAAGGACTTGACATATTCTGGAATAAAATTATAAGAGTCGCTTAGATTCAAGGGATAGTAATTTTAGTATACTGCCCTTATGAGTTTAAGTAATTCTAACTTCACACTAATGTTCATAAATTAATACATTTCTGCGTTAGGTATTTCTGCGTCTACTGGTATAAAATGACTAGATATGATACTTTTCTAACGATTTCAACATTACAAAATATGTTGTTTACATAAGTGAGACAGGCTTGGCTCCTGATTCCTACCCTACCGATCCTAGCCCTCTAGTGGGAGGCTTAATTTCAAACTTGCAATACTTTGGGAAATGAGGCGTGTTTCATCACAGAAAATACGTAATAGGATATCAGCATTATGAAATATAATATTTATAGGAAGTAACTCTATATTGGTTACTGATCATACAGTAGTTAACACAAGTGAGGCTACATTGGTTACTCGTAATACAGTACATCATTTGTGTTTTGCAATATTTTTGGACGTTTTCGACACAACTTCAGCTCCTCTTGATGGATATTCACGAAATCGGACATGAAGATTTGTTGGGTTTATGTGCATGTATGTGTAAGTTTACTGCTTCACATTTTGTTTTGCATTTTTATAGACATTTTTGCGTTTTTCGTAATATTACGTATAAAAATAGCACCTTTTCATATTTTAAGATAACTTTTTATTAATAATGAATTTACGTAACTTTCGTCCAGGTGAAGGGCACTTCAGCTGGCAGTGTAATAAAATATCTTGCACAGATATTTTTTTTTATCTGATAATGCAATTTAAATCCTTTTCGTGAAAATAACTGACATATTAATTCAATATCACGCAACGTCTGGCACTTCTAATCATAAATGCTTCGACTTCTAATAAAATCTGCAATTCGTCGAATTGAAAATAAATCGTGCGATTATTGGAGTCAATGAAGTGGCATGCACACATTTGGGATTAGGGCCTTGGGTTTGGTAATATTATATAATTAAAGATTTATCTACCATCTGGTAAGTTATTCACTTCTTCTCTTTTCTTTTGATTGCGTTACGTCAGAAAGACTAAGAATAAACATTGATCTTAAGCTACGAATGATATTAGATGGTGTGAAAACTGGCTATGATTAATATAAGATGGTGTGAAACCTGTATCTTTTTCGGGTGTATATCTGCTTCCGAGTTAAGAAAGAGAAAAGAAAACATTGTAGAATTTTAAAGGTATATATGAATATATTGTTATCAGCAATCTTCGATTGTGGAGTACACTTTAGTTTCTTATGAAGTTTCTAATTATCTGATTTAGGAACATCTGGTTTATAAAAACTGCTTCATTTCAATGAATCCATAACAATTAAATGTGATTTGCTTTTTTTAGAATAACGATTACTAAATCAGATTTATACGTTATTTTTGTTTTTTTGTAGTGGATCCTTATTCGTACCAGGTTCACATTATCGAAGATCGCAATGGAAAAGAACGTGTGGAGCTATTAACCTGCAATTCAGCGGACAAACTGGCTCTTGCCCAACTTTATTATTTGTTTTAATACGACCTTCCGACTGGTTTTCATTAAACTTCATATCGGTTTCCTGAAACTAAGTTTGGAGCTTCGACAGGAGAAATTGATAATATTAAATAAGAAATTTTCATAGTCGTTTAAAACTTGTCATTCCTGAAATTTATCTGGTTTTACTTCGTGTTTTAATATCCGCAGATAACACAAAGCCGAGAGAATCAAGTGTATTAGACTACCTTTTGGGTCGTTTCGCTTGTACTGTCACTTTTTTTTTGTACTTTCCTATATTTTGGCACAAAATACGTCAGTTAGTAAGAGTTATTTCCAAATTAAATTCGAATGTTGCAAGGAGTAGTATTTTATTTTCAAAAATCAGAGCATCAAACCTGAACATACGTTGCGCCACCTTCATTGGAATAAATATTTACACTTTTCCTTAAACTAAACCGAGGAGACACTGCAACAAAATTGCTGTATTATCTAATCAGCTTATTTACATCGTTTAATTGGATACATCTCAGTTTCGCCCTAAACGATTTTTTAGCATGATCGACTCTCTATTTAATGTCTTATACTGACTTGCACAATTGTGACGTCAGTAGAATATGCTCCAACTATACGTAATTTTACGTATAATTATTCTGTACTGTTGCAAGAATGTGTCTTCCTCTATATTACTGTATTTTTATTATTTGTAATAATAAACACAATAAAAATCGACACCTGTTTAAAAAAATCAGATAAAGAAGATATACTTTGCACACATTATTTGATATCATTAACGAGAAAAAATGTGTTTTACTAAGTAAAATAAATAACTATTTTCCAAATAATCCTAGATTAAAAAAAATTTAAACTGTACTGAGTCAGTAAGGTTAAATAAACAGGGTCTCAACTCTCGAAAACCTTGCAAGAGATGGCGCTATTAACATGTATACCTATGTGATATTTAACGATAATATAATTTTGTAATAAATTGATTCAATATTTAGATTAAAAAGTAATAATTTAAGTAACGACCAAACGATACATAACTGCATCAAAAATTGGTGTCCGTTAGCGAGTAACTCTTAGAATTGCAAAACATTAATGTGTTATTTAAATTTTGAAATCTAAGAAATGTCACTGAATAGTTTCACGTTTCGCTGCTGAAATCTATTAACACGTTGATTAAAGTGCCGATTTTTTCTACACAGATTGTTATAAACTAATAATATAGAAGATAATAAAGTAAAGGCTGTAGTTTCTTTTACAATTATAAGGATTAAAAATGATTTTTTTAAGTGCAATGACACATAAGTAGTATTTTCGTTTCATATGTTTTGTTTCCAAATAAATTTCAAACCGTTAGTATCAATGTTCTTTTCTTCATTATACACAGTTTTACGACAAACATAAGTTAATGTAGGAATGGCATGACCATGAATTAAAAATATAAATTGAAAACATGCTTCTAAATTTGAATTTTGCCCAAAGCTACACGAGGGCTATCTGCGCTAGCCGTTTCTAAATTAGTAATGTAAGACTAGAGGGAAGGCACCACCCACCGTCAACTCTTGGGCTTCTCTTTTACCAACGAATAGTGAGATTGACCATAACATTATTACAACCCCACGACTGAAAAGGGCGAGCATATTTGGCGTTACGGGGATTCCAACCCAAGATTCTCCGATTACAAGTGAACGTACACGCCAGGACGTTGTTTCAGTTACTAGAGAATAGGGACTTTAACAGAATGTTCAACTGCAGCGAAAATACATGTATATTTCTTTATAAATATGGGTTAAAGTCAGAGAACCAGTTTAAATTTAGTTACCACAAACGTTTTTCATGATATTACATGTTAACTATTACAGAAATAGTAATTTAGTATAAAAATAGATATATTACCGAGGTTGAAAGATAAAATCAATATTTAGCTATTTTTGTGACGTAATCACTTTAAAAAATCCATATTTACGACTTGTCGCATTTTTTTAAATTAAAATTTTTTCTTTCATTTTATTAGAAAATGTTTTTGATTTTATGCTTACAATTGAAAAGTAGCTAATGTAGTTGTAAAGCTCGTAAAAATGTGATACGTCAACATGCAATAGTACGAATATCATGGATGTATCACTTATTTCAGGCCCGGCATGGCCAGGTGGTTAAGACACTCGACTCGTAATCTGAGGATCGTGGGATTGAATCCCTATCACATAAATAATGCTGGCCCTTCCAGCTGTTGGGGCGTTATAATTTGATGGTCAATACTACCATTCTTCAGTAAGAGTTGGTGGTATTGGTGGTGATGACTAGCTGTCTTCCCTCTAGTTTTATACTGCAAAGTTAGAGACGGTTTGTGTAGATAACTGTTGTGTATCTTTGCGCGAAATTAAAAACAAACAATTGTTTCAGCCCCAGAGATCGATTGGTATGGTACGACTATCACAAAAAGTACAGACTATCGTATAAATTGGAAAACGTGTGAGCATTTCGGTTATCAGTTGATCAGAATACGATTTGTGTGCCTATAAAATTATTTTTTAATGTTCCAGATTTTGGAGGAATCAGTTTTAAAGCACAGAATTACCTGTTCGGAGAACGTACAAATAATTTGTGTAACATATTGGGTGGATTCTTCATATAACGAGTGGATTGAAGGTGTGGTAACAGTATTTGTTTACTGTGTAAAGTAATACAAGATAAGAATACAGAAAGATTCATAAAACTGAACTCTAATCACTCGAGGACAGAACAAATAAGGGAAGTGAAATAGATAAACAAAAAGGAAGTGAGGAAAGGTTTGAAACTAAAGGTAAACTAGAAGATAAAGTAGCAGATATTTACAAAACTACTTGAGAATTTCATGCTGGTAGGAAAAAACAAAGACAAGGGGATCCTTTTTCAAGCTTCTGTTCGAAAACACAAGACTTTGCTAATAAATAAACTAGTGGATTGAATTTTACATTTCATATCTCGAGAAGTTAAGTGTGAGCTATCTATATTCAGCCTCTGAATTAGCATAAAGCTACACAATGGGCTATTTGTGTTTTGCCCGCCATGGGTATTAATCGGATTCGAACGCGGGTCGACAGATTGGAAATACCAAACTCTACGTCAGAACTAACCAGCGCCTTTATTAAAACTTCGATAAGTAATTCACTAAAGTTAATCTTTTAACAAACGCTATATAATCTCCATTATCGCAGGTGTTGAATTTTTGTCAAATTTCGCCTGTAAAACACTTGTCGTGATTTATGTATGGTATTAAAGTTTTAATAATTCCATAAGGCCCAATATGTAACAAATAAACTCGTATAAAGTAATAACTGTATTATCTTTTTAGCTTTCGGATGTTTTTCTTTAGTTATACAGGGCTATTATAAAGCAAGTTTGATAATTAAGACCACCCCAGTGACGCAACAGTAAGTCTCCAAACTTACGAAACTAAAAATCGGGCTTTGATACCTGTGGTAGGCAAAACACAGGTTGTCTACTGTTTCGCGCTTCACTCAGCTTTATGAAAACTAAGAAACCACATTAAATATAATTATACATTAAAAACTAGCTGTCCTAGAAAATCATAAGTTTTATTCAGGAAATGTTGAACACGTCTTAACACACCTTCTGTCAACACGAATAGTCAACTTCTATAAGAAGCAACTTTTCACCCCTAAGATAGAATCTTCTTCGTACGGTTAGGGTAAAAAAGCTGTCTTCTACATCATCCCATAAACCTACCATACATATTCTTATACAGATATAGTTGTTTCTTTACCTCCTCTATAATAATATTCCTTTTATCTCTTTGTTCAATGTTTTGTTTCCATGCGAGATTTTAATTTAGTGTCTGAAGTTGCTTCATCCTGTCGTGGGTTCTAACGACTTCCAATCAGTACCTTTCTTGTATCTCTTACTTCCTTATCATTGCTGGTCTACAATCACTAGAGCTAAGTATTTCCAAATAAGGTCGGTCCGGTATGGCCAGGTGGGTGGGGCGCTCAACTCATAATCTGATGGATCGTTCGAACTCCCGTCATACCAAAACATGCCCGCCCATTCAGCTGAGGGGGCGTTATAATGTGATGGACAATCCCATTATTCGTTGGTAAAGGAATAACTCCAAGCGTTGGCGGTAGGTAGTGATGACTAGCTGTCTTCCCTCTAGTCTTACAGTGCTAGCGCAGATAGCCATCGTATAGCTCTGCGCGAAATTCAAAACAAACCAACTCAAAGAAACGTTTCCAGTCTGATCTAAGACCAACGGAACGGTGTTCAAAGCAGGATATGTAAATGCTTGAGTTAATTGTGACAATAATTATATATATATATATGTGTGTGTGTGTGTGTTTATGGATATCCACACTTAAATGGCTGAACCAACATAGAGTTTATACTTTTGTGTGTTTGTCTAAAATATACATTAAAGTATTGTTCTATAGCTAAAATCCGGGTTTCGATACCCGTGGTGGGCAGAGCACAGATAGCCCATTGTGTAGCTTTGTGCTTAGTTCAAAATAACAAGTTATAGCGGTATAAGTTCACAGACATCTCTAGGTGCTGCCTGGGGCGGGGAGCAGTTCTGTATAGAAACTCGCGTCCATATATTTAACTAAATTTTTCAACATACGATTCTATAACTCAGCCTTTGTTTGATTTTTTTCTCATTGAACCAACCACTGTTGTTGTTGTTGTTTTGAATTAAGCACAAAGCGATACAGTAGGCTATTTATGCTATGAATCAGTGATGTCGAGAAACCCACTTGTTGAGAACTTTTATATGCAAAAACGGCTGTTCTGGGCCCAGAAAACACTTCAAATAGAAGAGCGAACAACGTTTCGACCTTCTTCGGTCATCGTCAGGTTCACAAAGAAAGGGTTACTGGTCGGAAGCTGACCACGTGTTTGGGAGGGGTTGTATAATTGAGTGTTGCAATGTAGAGGGCGTGGTTTGAATATATAATTTTGTCTATAATATTAATATAGGTATAATGGTGTTCCTTTATATTGGTTTATTTTGGGTTTGAGTTGTTGTATAAGTAAGGCTTCTTTAATTTTTCGTTTGTTTATGTTTGTTTCTTTATTTAGTATTTTAGTGTTTTCTATGGTTATGTTGTGTCCATTTGACTTGCAGTGTTCGAAAACGTGTGAAGGTGACTTTTTATGTTCTTTGAATCTGGTTTCCATTTTTCTACTTGTTTCTCCTATATAGAAGTCGTGGCAGTTATCACATTGTATTTTATAAATAATGTTGGTGTGGTGTTTGTCAGTGTAGTTCTTACATAGTATAGACCTTAGTTTTGTGCCTGGTTTTTGAATAAATTTAGTGTTAACTGGAATGTTATATTTTGTTACTAGTTTTTGCCAAATGTTGGTTATTTGTTTGCTGATGTCAGGAATATATGGTATACAGCAGTATATGGTTTCGTGATTTTTTGATTCGTGAGATATATTTACTTTTGTTGGTTGATTTTGCTTTCTGTCTAGGTGTGTGCGTATAATGTTTTCTACGGTTTGTGGAGGAAACTTATTAATGTTGATGAAGTGTTGTTTTATTTTATCTAATTCATCGTTAATTTTATCTGGTGAGCATAGTTTTATGGCTGTGTTTATCTGGTTTCTTAGTATGTTGAGTTTTTGTTTTGTTTCATGTGCTGAGTCCCAAGGAATGTATAGTCCAGTATGGGTGATTTTTCGGTGGATTTCTGTTTTGAATTGTGTGTCGGTTCTTATAATTTTGAGGTTAAGAAATGATATTTGATTGCTTTCTTCCTGTTCACATGTGAAGTTAATGTTGGGATGTATAGAGTTAATGTGAGTGAAAAAGTTAAGTATGTGTTCTGTAGATTCGAATCCCGCAATCGTGTCATCTACATATCTGTACCAGTATAGTGGTGGATGTAATGCTGTATTAATTGCTTGTGGCCTAAGCATGGGGAACCCAGTATCGCCAGTTCTAGCCAATATTTTTATGACACAAATTGAAACACAAGCAATTAATACAGCATTACATCCACCACTATACTGGTACAGATATGTAGATGACACGATTGCGGGATTCGAATCTACAGAACACGTACTTAACTTTTTCACTCACATTAACTCTATACATCCCAACATTAACTTCACATGTGAACAGGAAGAAAGCAATCAAATATCATTTCTTAACCTCAAAATTATAAGAACCGACACACAATTCAAAACAGAAATCCACCGAAAAATCACCCATACTGGACTATACATTCCTTGGGACTCAGCACATGAAACAAAACAAAAACTCAACATACTAAGAAACCAGATAAACACAGCCATAAAACTATGCTCACCAGATAAAATTAACGATGAATTAGATAAAATAAAACAACACTTCATCAACATTAATAAGTTTCCTCCACAAACCGTAGAAAACATTATACGCACACACCTAGACAGAAAGCAAAATCAACCAACAAAAGTAAATATATCTCACGAATCAAAAAATCACGAAACCATATACTGCTGTATACCATATATTCCTGACATCAGCAAACAAATAACCAACATTTGGCAAAAACTAGTAACAAAATATAACATTCCAGTTAACACTAAATTTATTCAAAAACCAGGCACAAAACTAAGGTCTATACTATGTAAGAACTACACTGACAAACACCACACCAACATTATTTATAAAATACAATGTGATAACTGCCACGACTTCTATATAGGAGAAACAAGTAGAAAAATGGAAACCAGATTCAAAGAACATAAAAAGTCACCTTCACACGTTTTCGAACACTGCAAGTCAAATGGACACAACATAACCATAGAAAACACTAAAATACTAAATAAAGAAACAAACATAAACAAACGAAAAATTAAAGAAGCCTTACTTATACAACAACTCAAACCCAAAATAAACCAATATAAAGGAACACCATTATACCTATATTAATATTATAGACAAAATTATATATTCAAACCACGCCCTCTACATTGCAACACTCAATTATACAACCCCTCCCAAACACGTGGTCAGCTTCCGACCAGTAACCCTTTCTTTGTGAACCTGACGATGACCGAAGAAGGTCGAAACGTTGTTCGCTCTTCTATTTGAAGTGTTTTCTGGGCCCAGAACAGCCGTTTTTGCATATAAAAGTATTTATGCTATGTCCACTACGAGTATCGAAACCCAGATTTTAACGTTCTAAGTCCACAGATATATCGTTGGGGGGCAAATGAACCACTGAAGTTTTTGGATAATACAGATAAACAGGAAAACGTAAAACAAAGAGAGATATTGAACCAAGTAAAGAATATTAAACGTTAATCCTATTATAATTAGGTGGTTGGAACAATTAAGTTTTATTCACGTATTTCGAAAGTTAATAATCCAATAAAACCATATTCTTCAGATGAATGTAATGTACGTATAGTGCTTGAAATGACATGAATATAAAGGATTATAGTGTCTTGGCAGATGCTGTCCATTGAAATAATTCGACCTAAAAATAGTAATGAAAAACATAAAATGTGCAGTCAACCCAGTCATGGGATTATAGTATATACAGGAACATTATTGCCTAGCGGGCCTTTTACAACCATCTTTTGTAATTCTATGTGTCATTTTACTAAGGACAATTTTACTGTGTTTGTGTTTAACCAAAGATACTAACTGAAATGCATCTAGAACAATAGAGCGCTTAGGTTTACTAACTGGCTTTGAGATTTTCCGGCGGATGCTATGGTTCCTTGTTATTTTACTGACCACTGCCGAAGTGAGTTTTTGTTGTTGTTATTGTTGCTCTATAGTTGTCATTTGTATGAGAAATGTCAAAGAGGAAATACTTAATTCAATTAAAATCAGTTTATTTAGTATGGTGCAATAAAATCATTATTGTGTATTACAACGATGTGAAATATGTATGTGTATGGCCTAGCATGGTCAAGTTATTAAGGAGCTCTGCTCGTAATCTAAGGGGCGCGGGTTCGAATCCCCGTGACACCAAACATGTTCACTCGTTCAGCCATGGGGCTGTTATAAAATTTCTATCAATCCCACTAGTTGGCGGTGGGTGGTTTTGACGAGGTGTTTTTACTGCTAAATTAAGGACGGCTAGCACAGATAGCTCTCGTGTAGCTTTGCACGAAATTCAAAAACAAACTATATATAAACCGAAATGCAACAAATAACTACTCAAACACGGCCCTTTATGCGTTTATTTGCATTCAGGTTTATATCTTTGATATATTTCTTTCAATTAGTCGACGAAGGAAGCTCAATTTGTTACGTAAACTTCTATCACATAAAGAAACATTTTCGTTCTAATCATTCAACACGTATGAAGACTGATGGATCGATATTGACATGAAACTTTAGAAATCACAAAAAAATAAATACCTATAGTGTACTGTTAAAAACAAAAGAAGCATTTTTTATTCATAATTGTTTTCCACGATTAATCGTTACAGGGATACAGAGTGTGACATTTATATGCTTTTGCATATAAATCGCTAAAATTCACTAACAAGAGCACGAAGATAATCAATCTAACTCATGCTAGAGGGCCAGGTTATCTTAGTGGATGTTTTCTTATAGTAAAGCACAGATTGCCCAGTAGCTTTGTGCCAATAAGCATGAAATACCTATAGCAAAGCCACATCAAGTTATGTACTGAGTCCGCCGAGGAGAATGGAACCTCTTATTTTAGCGTTGTAAATCCGTAGACTTATCGCTTTACCAGCGGAGACGTTTTTTGTCTGTTTGTTTTTGGAATCTTAATACTTGTAACTGAAATGAGCCAGAGGAAAGAAATGATGTAAGACTTCAATCTTCTCAATAAATGGTTGTTGTTTTGTATTTTGAATTTCGCTATCTGTGCTAGCCGTCCCTAATTTTGCAGTGTAAGACTAGAGGGAAAGCAGTTAGTCATCACCACCGACCGCCAACTCTTGGGTTACTCTTTTACCAACGAATAGTGGAATTATAACGCCCTCACGGCTGAAAGGGCGAGTATGTTTGGCGCGACGGGGATGCGAACTCGCGACCCTCAGATCACAAGTCGCACACCTTACGCGCTTGGCTATACGGGCCCCTCAATAAATGGAACATTTAGCTTAGAAAAAATACCAATAGAGTAACACGTAAGAGCTCAAATTTCCCTTGTAAATCTAATTTATTAGATAAATTTCGTTTATTATATATTTTCAGGGGAGTTTATTCTCACATATTGGTGTTTTCTGTTATGTCAATGAAATATAAATGTTTGAGAGTCCACCACTGTATTCAGTCAAAGTAATAAACCACTGAAAATCACGATCAAAGTTTATCAAGTTCACACTATAGACCACACGTCCACATCAGGTATCTCTAGTTCATACTGTAGTATCACATGCTTACTCCTATACTGATTTTGCCATAAAAGTATTATATTGTGATACATGGAACTTATCTTAATTCTACATGATTTCCAACTGGTACGTATTATGATTTATCTCGAACGTGTTTCCGATTTATTATACTACGTCTTACGATTTCAAAGAGCTGGCAGTTTTAATTTGAAAGTTAATTAATTGTCTTTATTTATCAAATTTATGATATTTGCCAGGAGGATTGATACAGACAATTTTCTTTTTTGACACAAATATATCTTCTATCTGGTTGGGAACTGAATATTTTAGTAATGGTTCAGAAAGAGCAACTTCTATTGTTACACTTTGCTTAATGGGTAGTCTCACGCTGTTTACAAGCTAACTTTTCTCCGACGAAGATATCTAACATCCGAAGTTAATTCAATAAACTTAAAAGGCTGGTAATGTTCGAATTCTATAAAAAATCCTGGTCAAATATTTTAGTGTTTGTCACAATTATAGCTTCCGAGGTTTATAGTATACTATAAACCAACAATATTACAAAACAAATGTTGTATTGGTTACCCTTTATAAGCATGAGAGGAGGTTTTCTAGAAATTTCGGCTGAGGTAACAGTACTGGTATTTTACTGACACACGTAGTTCATCTTCACGCTCGAGAATCTTGTACAAATCTATAGAAGAGATGAGACTTTTGTAATACACATTTAGCAATACAAATTTTGTGCATTTTTAAATATATATTAAACTGAAAGAGACATAGACAATAAAATAAATACGTAATACTAAATCCATTACATTTTACACGTATTCTTTGTGACATTATATAATTATATTAATAATGCTTCACAGTTATATGTATCATTTTCTTAGATACATTCATGTATGTTTTTTATATACAATTTACAGCTTTTACAGTAAATAAAATTTGTTTATCAAATACGTATAGCGCATGGATCACTAGTGCCATCATTCTTAACTATACTGTGAAAGCTGTAATTTATCAACAACAATAAAAAATAAACTTAATCAGTAATGAGAAATTAAAACGAATTCATGTATGCTATTCGGATAGTTGACACAAGTTATTCGCACCTGCAAAGAAATCGACTTGCAGAACCGCATTGGGACTGAAATATACAAAACTGTTATATCTACTAGTAAAACCATATAGTAAGAAATAGCTACATATGATACTGTTAGAAGGTAAAGTAAAACAAGATACTCTCCCTATTAACACACGTTTATGTAAATTCTTGGGAACTGTTTGGTGGCTTATAGAAGTAACTAATATACAAATGAAACCAGAAGTCACATTATTTTTGTGTTTTCTGTGTAGATATTTGTTTAAGTTAAATGTATGCTTAAAATGTACATAACTTACACTATTAACTCTGTATTGCGAAATTCCTGCCTATTCATTAAACTTTTAGAAGGCTCTCGAGTGTAAGAATCAACAACACTGATGATACATCAGTGTTTGTGTACAGACTGACATTTCTAGAAACTCCTCGCGCCTATAAATATAACCAACACGATGCGCCAAGATACTATGTATATTACTGGTTTGCTATAGTTGGTGCATTATATATATAAACCTCGCAAGTTTAACTGTAATTACAGCTTTTTAATCGGGAGCTTAAGATATTTGACCCATGAACGTTCATAAATTTCGAACTTTACAAACCATTTAACTTCAGCGGCTTTAAACCAGCATTAGTATTTTTACGAAAACGTTATATGACTTCAGTTGTGGAAAACTATCTAGCTCCCTATTAAGTGAATTGCGTCTGCATCGACTAAAGATTATTATGTCTGTCGTGAACTTTCGAAGAGACATCAAGGAAGTTCCTGACCAGATAGAGGACTCGATATTATTTGTAAGTTTGTAAAACTTTTGTACATAAATTATTATTCGTAATCACTGTTATTGTAAATTATAATTTGTGTATCAAAACATATTTGTATTGAAAACGGAAAGTGTATGTAGCAATCTTGTTCGCAAGTGTCATAAATTAGATACATATCGACGTTTATTTAACTTCTTAATCAAAGGCTATTTCAAATCTCTTAACTGTTCTCTTAACAGCTGATGATATGCAAGTGATCAGGTGGCTTATATAAGCAACTAATATACAAATGAAAACAAAATTCACATTTTTTTTGTGTTTTCTGTGTATAATTCTCAGCGGCAGTTATACATTTTTAGTATCAGATTTCTGACAAATCTATTATAATAGTATCCAGTGCGTTCCCCTAATTCTAAAGTTTTAGTGTTTGTGAAATATGATGTTTTCTTCTCTTCTCTAAATGTGTGTAATATATTTTTATTGCAGTTCAACATAATAAAATATTAGATAGACTTTTAGGTGTATCTTCTCTTCGATGTGTTTTATTCGCCTGCAATTTTAAATCTACCGTAAAGCAACACGTTTTTTAATTCATTTGATTTCATTTTGTTTGGTTCTATTTTAATTGAAAACCGCATTGAGTTATATGTTCATTAGCATTTTTGTTTCGTTGTTTCAGATATTCACACGAGACTACACAATGACTGTTTATGCTAGTTTGTTTGTTTTGAATTTCGTGAAAAGATACACGAGTGCTATCTGCGCTAGCTGTCTTAAATTTAGCAGTGTAAGACCAGCGGGAAGGCAGCTAGTTGTCATCACCCACCGGCAACTCTTGGGCTACTCTTTTAGCAATGAACACTTGGATTGACAGTCACATTATAACACCCCAACGGCTGAAAGAGCGAGTATGTTTGGTGTGACGGGGATTCGAACCCGCAACCTTTGGATAACGAGTCGAGTGCATTTACCACCTAACCATGCTGGGCCTTTGTCGTATATTCTCACAGTAGTAGAGCGATACGTCTGAATACTTCAAAGCTAAAACCAGGGCATAACACAGAAAGCCCATTGTGTTACTTTGTGCTAAACTCAAAAAACAAATATGTATATATTTATATATATATATACATATACACACACGCTCAAATCAAGTTCACATGAGATCTCTGCATATTTTTTATTTGTCGTCTTGTGACTGTCAAAAGTGTATTTATCCATCAAAAGCGTTGTTTTGTTTCCTGCATAATACTTTTGACTCAGTATTAATGTATAACATGTCCAATAACACTAACACGTTTTCTAAAAGTAAGATATTCATTCTTTATTAAAATTATTAAATATGCTGTAAACTAAATTATGCAGCTTTATTTATGAGGAATATTATCGATGTTAGAAATAAAGGACATTATAACACCATAATGTTGTTTTTATTTAATTAGACACTCAGCGTTTCGCTTTACAGTTTTTTCAAGAATATTCACTGAGACACAAAACAAAACTGAGAGTATAAAGCTTCAAGTAGTTGAACTAGTTATTTAAAACCATTTCCATTTTTGTACGTTCTCTCAAAAAGTGTATCGGAAGTTTGATGCTGATGTGAAAACTATTTCTCGCTCTAAATTAATTAGATATTTAATTTTTTCAGTGTTGCCCTAGAAAGTACAAAATATTCTAAATTTGTGATTCTCTAAACTTTGAACTAAGTGAAAAAAATCCAAATGATTTTTTTAGCTGCATGAAATCTCTGAGAAACCGTTTTCAACAGCAGTTTTAGATTAATTTAACACATGCTTAATTTACGAGAACAAAAATACAATTCGGGCATTCGTCGAATAAAATATTCAGCTTATTTTTTTCACTCTAAGCGGACTTCTTCACGCACGTATTTACAATAAATACAGTAACTGATTCGTAAACCATGACAACATGAATAATGAAGTTCAACTCTCGAGAGGTTTTCATTAATCTACTAGCGGTCACGCTTTCGTTCTTAAATTGCAGTTTTATTGAATGCTATTTTCCGTATTATATTGTGGTTCGGAGTGAATTAATATTTTTGCCAATCATCATTAATTAGTTGGTTTAGAGCATAGCCGAGTATTCAGTAGAGTAAGGCTTTTTTAAACTCCATTTATATAATGTTGGTGCAAGTTCTTTTTGATACTGTGGCATTATAAATAAAATAAAATGAATTTTCTTTATTTCTTGCAAACCTACTCGAGGGCTATCTGCGCTAGCCTCCCCTAATTTATTAGTTTAAGACTACAGGAAAGACAGCTTAGTCATCACCACCCATCGCACCTTTGGACTACTTTTTTATTAACGAATAGTGAAATTGACCGTCACCTTATAACGTCCCAACGACTGAAAGGGCCAGCATGTTTGGTGTGATTGGCATTCGAACCCGCGACCCTCAGATTATGAGTTGAACGCTTTAACCACCAGACTTATCAAAAGAGGAGAGTGTAAGCATTTTACAAAATAGACGAGTTGACACATCTTGCACGACTTTGACGTCTATAGGTAGTATCTTCTCCAAAGTTCAATATCTAATAAATAGAGTTTTGTTTCAGAACGTGTCTGATATATGATTCAGTATGGTAGGCTAAGGTTTCATATAATGTGATGTTCTTTTGAGACAGTTGTGATATCTGTCACAAAACAATGTAGTTCTTTCCTTTACCATTATTTCTCAGTCGCTAGTGATGGAAAACACTACCGTGAATACAATTTATTTTGTTGTATTTCCACAAGTATGAAGTTGTATAAAAATTTTTTACCTAGGCATTTTTAAAATTATTGAACAACACTCTTCGTTGCTTTTCACTTGAAATCAATATTTGTAAATAACGATTTTAGTATCGCATTTTATCAAATGTTAACGACTTTTCTTTCAGTTGTTGTATTTCGCGCAAAGCTACATAAGTGCTGTCTGCGCTAGCTGTCCTTAATTTTGCAGCTAGTCATCACCACTCATTGCCAACTCTTGGGCTGCTCTTTTACCATCGAATAGTGGGATTGATCGCGACATTATAACGTCCCACGGCTAAAAGAGCGAGCATGTTTGATGCGACGTGGATTTGGATCCGCGATTTTTAGATTACAAGTCGAATGTCTTAACCCACATAGCCATGCTGGGCAAAATAAAGAGTAAAACATGTTAATATTATTAGCAAACTATTGGAGTTCCTTAAAGATATCTTAGAATTTCAGGTTAAGATTCCCCTACTTAGATGTCTTTACTTAAAAAAAAATGATAAGGTGTAGCATTTTGTGTAGGATATAGTACGCTGAGCTGATTACTTTAGAATTAGATACTAAATATTTTTCTGTTTGAAGAGCAAACTAAACTAAAATTAAGAGTAACAAATGTTTTTATTTCTTGGTTTTGAAGTTCACATGTCATGCTTACAGAGTGCATAAATCTTCTCGTGATTCATAGCATGCTCACATTTTACGTACGTTACGGCTGTATAAAGTGCAAAGTTAAGCGTCTCTTATGCGACTTCATTTTAGTGTCTACTAAATGACTAACAGAAAACAAACTTCGGCAAAGTGGTGTGAATGGTTAAAACAGGTGAGTCATCTTCTGCCCTCTCTTTTTGGGAAATAATATCTCTAGATTCGGTGGCAAGAAAACTCTTTATTGATATAATAACTAACAAAGTTACAACAACTCCAAATTCAAAGAGCATCCTAATTTGTGCAATATTTGTCGAGTAATGCTGTTTTCCTCTGTTTGGTCAAAATTTATTGAGGATACACTGAAAAAAAATATATAAATCTAGATGCTTTTGTTGTTAATATCAATTTTATATTGTACATCTTCTGAAAGATACAACATTACTACTCTCGTATTTGATGTATTAAATGCAAGCGAAAGTCTCAGCAGGATCTTATGTTTATGTTTAAGCGATGTAGCTAAAAACAACTAACCATTGCTTGTGTCTTTGTCAATAAAATACTTTCTTAGTTCGGTTTCTGAAAAAATACCGTTCTTTTTCCCGAATAAGTTAATTATTAAGCACGGTCTAATTCATGACTTAGTTTTGTTGGAATTATTCATCACTGAAGGATGAGTTTCTCAATAACGAGTTTCTAAAGTTAGCTAAACTGCTTACATGCTGTGTATTGTTACACCTAAGGTTTTTTAAGGCATAACATTAGATTTTATCAATCCACTAAAATACTTTTTATGTACAATGTGATTCGAACTTAGACTTTCGAAGACTTGTAATAATTCTATTTATGTTATGAGCATTTAATAGATTTGAGTGTTATTTCCTAAAAACAATATGATGTTACCGAAAATTGGTCGCTTTTGGAGAAGTTATATAAGAATTTTTTTCAACACAAGAAAAGTGTGACATATTCAAACCACGAAGATATTAATCAGGAATTTAGAACTTCCAAAATGTCGATCTTCCTTGGTATTGGAAAAAAAAAGTGGATATGTATGAACTTGGGGCACTGAGACCAGTAACAAGTCTTGCTATAATTATGCTAATATATCAAAAACATTGTTGTTGTTTTGAATTAGGCACAAAGCTACACAATGGGCTATCTGTGCTCTGCCCACCACGGGTATCAAAACCCGGATTGTAGCGTGTAAATCCGCAGACATACCGCTGAGCCACTGGGGGGGCTATCAAAAACAAACGGACAAGAAGAAGTGTAGTCACATGAACAACAGAAAGAATGAGTGGAATTAGAGTTTATAGCTTCATATTTGAATTAGTAATATATTGTATTTCAGTTTCATAAGGCTTTTCACAGAGATATCTAATCATTATAGTTCATGAAGTACATGGAGTACCAGCTTTTATTTTACGCCCCCAACATTCTACTGGTTGTATTCATATTACTTTAGTTGCTTTTATGATTCATTAGTTCTCCGCCCCAAGTAGCACAATAGTATGTCTGTGGACTCTAAAATTCACGTTTCGATACCCGTAATGAACAGAGCACAGATAGCACTTTGAGCGTAATAACAAAACAAACAAATGTGCTTCATTAGGATAAATGCCTTCCTGCAGCTTTCTGCGAACAGTAAGTGGCAGTTTTTGGTATCAATGTGGAATTAACAACAGTATCTGCTCCTTAACTGGATTCGAGGTTGCGAGTTTTTACATTTGTTTAGATTTGCAAAACCGTTAAACGTTCTATCTCTACAATTATATAGTTTGTTCTTAACAGATGTATATTCTACATTCTACCGCTTCACTCCATAGTTTATACTCTATTTATTTATCTGGTCCGGCATGGCTAAGCGTGTTAAGGCGTGCGAATGAGGGTCGCGCCAAATATGCTTGCCCTTTCAGCCGTGGGGGCGTTATAATGTGAAGGTCAATCCCACTATTTGTTGGTAAAAGAGTAGCCTAAGAGTTGACGGTGGGTGGTGATGACTAGCTGCCTTCCCTCTAGTCTTACACTGCTAAATTAGGGACGGCTAGCACAGATATCCCTCGAGTAGCTTTGTGCGAAATTGAAAACCAAACAAACAATTTATATATCTGTTCTGTATATTTTATGACGTTATTATTTTGGAGTTTTTGTGGTTCGTTCTTTTTATTTTCAAGTGCCTTGAGGAGTGTTACATTCTTTAATTGAAATATTAAAATTTAAATAATCACTGCTTTACATTTATAACACAGGCCTGTGATGGTTTTATTGTCTTGAAAGTTTTACGTGTTCTTCGGTAATTTCTGTACGTTGAATCCGAAAATGATAACAACTTTTCTCCATCATGGGCAGATTTTTTGACGAAACACCATACGCACTTTTATATAAATGAATCATTTCCATTGAAATTGGGAGACATTTTGTTATATTTAAAATGTTGGCAATCATTGACTAAAAATTTATCTAGACCAGTTGCGACGTAGAGATTTTATCGATCGCTGTAGAACACAAACATAATAATAAAAAATGTTCATCGTGGTAAACGAAATAATTATTTGATCCAAATAAGAGATTATTTGCTTCCCGATTTGTAAAAAATCCTTACATGATAGAAAATAAATGAATATTATTTACAATATTCGTGTAGCTGAATGATAGAAAATCAGTTATTAAAACCAAAATAATTATTAAGTTCAAATTCGCAAGCCTGTGTAATCTAATTAGCAAAACAAAATATAACTTTATATAACACGAGGTTGTATAGCTTAATCAAGTTATATTTATTAATATTTTGGTGAATATGTATTTGCAAGATTAAGTTTGATGATAATAAACATTTAATTATAAGAAGATTTACCTCATTACTGAACAACCAAGTTATGATGTGTATTTATTATAGACTGCTTTCGTTTTATTACGTTATAATTTAAGAAACATGAAGCTAAAAGTGTATTTTTTCTAACTTTTTATATCAAATATGATTTGAACTTATCTTGTTTTATCTATAAAATTGGTTATTTTATTAATACGATTTTAATAAATCAAACTTATTAAATAAAATTGTCGTAAGGCTTAATAGCACGTTTTATTTAAATATACACTTTCTTAACATCAGCGCTGACAACGAACCAACATACATGGCAGTGTGGCTGTTGCACCTGGTTCCTTGAAAAGGGAACTCTGAGACAATTGTTCGGGTGTCAGGGCTCAGCTGTTTATAGGCTTTCTATGTTGAGCTAAGGGTCACTTATTTCCTTTCTATGTGTTTTGTCTGACGACGAGTTTCATGTAAATGAAACACTCTCTAGTCAGATATTACATTTGAGCTGATAACTGGGGTAAATCTTATTTTATCTGAATGCATCTCTTGTGGAAACTAGAAAATTGCTTTAGTGCAAATTTAGATTTGTGGAAAAAAATCGTAAAAGCTTCTCAAAGTAAAGAAAACATTTCTATCTTTTTAAGTCAAGCATGCGCTCAAAAATGCCTGATTTCATGTGCAGAATAGGATTATGAAATATTTCATATGAATACTTCATACGAGTAACGTTGACTGTAAATGTATACATTTCTGAAGAGTTAACTGTCTTCAAAGAACTGTGTTTATGAGATCAATAAATTATCCTAATGTAATTTCTTTAAACTGTTTCTTTTTCACATATCACTTACTTTCCATTCTATGCATAAATTCACATCTTTACATATATAGAGCTAAAGTGACCTCCTAGTTCTAATTTTACATATTTAAGTGTGTTAATTCTCATTACAACAACGAACGGTATTTCTGTACCTTCGATTCACAGCTCGACTCTTTAGCTGGTACATGATTCTCGACTCCCTATATTGCCGAGGATATTGGTTCTTTTGAGAAGGTTTATAAAAATATTTTCCTTTCTTAAGTTCTTCCATACTGAAAGTTCGTACTTAATCCGACGCATTTTGCTTAATTATTGTAATATATTTCAGTACTATTGGTTTAAAAACATTTCCATCGAGAACTGTATTGATATATGCACAGAAGCTCCTGATATTACATCATTACACTAACTCTCACCTTACTTCAAGATTCACGTGTAACGATTTATAACATTTCGTCTGAAGATGTAGAATTCAATATTGTGTTTGAGAATGCAATTTAATAAACTATAGCATTCGTGTAAATAGAAAAGCTTAAGAAAATCTCTCTCTTGACTTTTAAAATGAGAAACGCATAACTGTTGGGCGTCTAACAGTCTACGTTTTGAACATGTTTGAGTCTATCAGGAATGAAGGTTTGAGATTTGGAGACGTTAAGAATAAACTGTTTGAAAGGAAACTGCAACTCATAAAGAGAATTGGAGAGAATGTTTGGAAATTGTATATACGCCTGATTTTGTATATGTATTGATAAAATAGGAATTCTAAATATCTTCTAAGTTTAATCGTGGCACAGATTTAAATTTCATCACATTTATTTCTTTGACGCGAAACAAATAAATTGAATATTTCCTTATCTTTCTTTATTCTATGGTCTCACACTGGGACAGAGGTAAGTCTACGGATTTGCAACGCTAAAACCAGCGGTTCGATTCTCTTCGGTAGACACAGAAGATAACCCGACGTGACTTTGCTATTAGAAAAGACACGCACCATCTGATTCTGTGAAGTGTTTCCCGTATCAATATCCTGGTCTAAATACGCCGCAGTTACCTAAGAGTATGAAGTAAGCACTTTGTGTGTTTTCTTAGAGTAAATCTGCATCTGGCTATCTGCTGGACTCACCGAGGGGAATCGTACCCCTGATTTTAGCGTTGTAAATTCGTAGAAATACCGATGTACTAGCGGGAGGCAATTAAGCGTTCTATTTGCTGAGAAATAAATTAGGGAATTTGTTTGGAATTAAACACAAAGCTACATAATTGTCTATCTGTACTTTGCCCGCTACGAGTGTCGAAACCACTGTGGCAAATTAAGAGATAAATAGAAGTTTATAATACAGGAAGGAAATGAGGTTTAGTCTTCTTTTTTATTTCATATCTTAAGTTTCTGTTCACAATAATTTTATTCACCTAGCTCATCAACAAAAATGAAGCTTGTTATAATTTTAAGCTCTATTACAATGTTTGTGGTATAAGCAAAAGAAATACTTTAAGTAACTGAAAAACAATTAAAAATATTAATTGGAAAACAGGTAAAAGAAACTGAAAAAAAATGTTTATTTGAGATTTAATATCCAGCAATATGAAAATATCTTAGAATTATGTAACATTATATAAGCAAAAGAAATATTTTAGAAATATACACACATAAAACCATTTGAGTTTCATGCAGCTATTACAACCTCCTATACGGGAAAGAGAAAAGATTTTAAGAAAAACAAGTCATGTTTTATTAACCTGTTCAGTGTCGTAGACGAGATTACTCGTCCGGCTGATCGGTAACACAGTGCCACGGACGAGTTAATTCGTTCTTAATAATACCTAACTTCAACGCCAGATGTGAGCACCATACATGCATTTGATCTACTTACAAATTGTTTCACTTTCGTTTTAAAATGGCGTCACGAAAAAGCTACAAAATTAAGAAGCATTAGAGTTGTATTTTGAACATGGTTTGGAGTTTGAATATAGCAATGGCGATTCAGAAGATTCGGATTTTGAAGATTCTTTGAAAAATATGGAAATACAAGGCTCAAATGTTAGTGCAGATGATGATAACTGGCCATCAACTAGCACTAGTAAACTGGCGATAACACCATGAAGTAAACATAAACTTGCAAGTTGTGGTAAGAACAATTCCAAGAAAAAGTGCCTTAATGACAAAGATTGGAATGCTGAATCCTTTGCTGCTCCAGTTATAAATCCCTTCTCAGGAAATCATGATGTCCAATACGACGATTTGAGCCAAGACTCAAAGCCCTTTCATTGTTTTCAAAAGTTCTTCCTTCCCACAATTTTCAACCATACTGTAATAGAGATCAATAAATGTGCAGAAACTATGATGGCTTCGTGCTGATTTGAAAGAACATTCTAGAGTAAAGTCATGGAAGCCAACTAATGAGAAGGAAATTTATCAATTAGTGGGTCTGATAATGCTAATGGGCATAGAAAGAAAACCAATTATTTTCACATACTTCAGTACTGACCTTTTGCTTGCCACGCCAATTTACTTATAACATCCAGGAAAATATTGTCGACCAACGACAGCACAAGATACAGCCCATTATTGACCATTTACGAGAAAATTTAGAACCTCATATGCACCAAACAAACATGTTTTTATTGACGAATCTGTGCTACTATGGAAGGGTCAACTCCGATTTCGACAGTACATTCCATCTGAAAATGCTGGGTTTGGAGTCAAAAGTTATGAGCTATGTGAAAGTGTAACAGACTATGTTTGAGACTTTTTCATCTACACTGATTCTGCTACACAGTACAGCACTAAAGAGGGCGGACGTGTTGTAGGCTCATTAATGGAACCATTGTTTGGACAAAATTATAAGCTCTATTTGGATCGTTTTTTTACAAGTCCCACTTAAGCAAAGTCATTGCTTGATCATGACACCTATTTGTGTGGAACAGTAATGAAAAATCGAATTGGGATGCCGAAATGTTTCACAAATATCCAAAGGAGAGAAATGGAAGTGGCATAGAAAGACAGTATTGATGTATACACTGGAAGGATAAGAGGGACATTTTCATGTTGAGTACAATACATAACATTATCACGCAAAACACTGGAAAGATCAAGCGTGCTACTGGTGCAGCGATTGTAAAACCAAAATGTGTCATTGACTACAATAGTTATATGGAAGGAATTGACTTATGTGACAGTGTGTTGCACGCTTATCTGAATAGGCGCAAGGCTCTCAAGTGGTACAAAAAAGTATTTTTTTCATATGATGGATATAGCAGTGTGCAATGCTTTAGTTATTTACAAATCATTGAGAAACAGCTTGTCTCTCCTGGAGTTTAGACTCGCTGTCATCTGTACACTGATTGAAGATTACCACACCCAAATCCTAAAATCCACTGGAGGCCGGCCTTCCTTGGAAAACTCCGTTTGCCTCACAGAACGTCACTTCCCAACATCTATTCTCCAAACAGAAAAGAAATGTATCCCATTAGAAAGTATAAAGTGTGTTCTGACAAATCTACAAGGCAGGAAAGCCGATATGAATGTACTAATTGCAAAGTGGCTCTTTGTGTTGACCCCTGCTTCAAAATATTTGACACGAAAGTGAATTATTAAATAAGTCATGTATTTCAATACCCAAAAATGACATTTTATGCATTATTGTTTCATGTTTTGTACATATTTCGTCATTTTGTGTGCTACTATAAGTTTGGCTTAGAGGAAAAAAATAGTATTTGTTGCTTATTTCCTTGGTTTTAAAAAATACTCGGCATAGAAACTGCCGTAGCAGCTGAAATACTTGGCAGTCAACAGGTTAACATCAGTAAAGGCCTGGTATGGCCAGGTGGTCAAGGCACTCGAGTTGTAGTTCGAAGGTCGCAGGTTCAAATCCCAACGCACCAAATATGCTCGCTTTTTCAGCCGTGGGGGCATTATAAGTGCCAGTAAATCCCACTATTCGTTGGTAAAAGAGTAGCCCAGGAGTTGGAAGTGGGTGGTGATGACTGGCTTCCTTCCCTCTAGTCTTACACTGCCAAATTAGGAACGGTTGGCGCAGATAACTCTCGAGTAGCTTTGCGCGAAATTAAACACAAAATAAACATTAATATCATTAAAAGTATTAATACATATACCAGCCGTTCTGAGATACATTTTTATTTCAAGTGGGTTTCTCGTCATCTTGAAGTAGTGTTTTATTCATGGCATCTCATACAGGCAAACACAAAATATTTGAAAAGAGTGTGTTTTATAAAGTCATTACTGCAAAAAAGACTCAAGCTTTATTCATTTATTGTTTGCTGGTCTTTCAGTGTATTGGAGACATGTTAAGCTGAGAAACAGATCACAATATTGCGTTTATAAGTACTGAACACAGGTAGAAATTTATTAGACAGTGGTAGCTAGATTGTTCGTTGTCGTTAGTTCAGACTCGAGCTCAAATATTTTTTTCACTTTTTACAGCTCCCGAAGCAGATAAGAATATATTGACCAGTGTAATCGAGCGAAAATGTATCAGATAGTGTTACCTAGATTGTTCGTTATCTAATACATGACATCTAAGTTCAGACTCAAGTGTAAGTATTTATTTTGCTGTTTATAGGAAAACAGACGTAAAATTATTTAAATGAGCACCACATATCCACGTCTAGAACACCCTCTAACAATCATCATCTTTCACAATCATTATGAAAACAAATTAAAAAATCATTTCCTTGGATTTCTTAAACAGACATATATATATATATATATATCACAAAAATACATTTTAGTGAAATATATTCTAGTAAGCTAAAAATTTATAAATGGTTACGTTACCTAAAGCACTGTTTAATTGAGGAGCCAATAAAAGGAATTCCTTGGTGTATTTAGATTGTTACCTGGAAGTAAGAATATTTAACAACAACGCTGAAATATTTGTACGTGTATTAAGCAACAAAGATAGTTTTGTTACCTTTACGTTATAACCTGCTGTATAGTATTAAAGATTTTATTTAATGTATAATTACTTAATAAGGATTGACAGTGACTATCAGCTATTAATACACGAACAATATGATTACCGATTGTTTGTGTAAATTTTTTGCTGTTAAATAAAAATAACATGAGAATCACATCAAAACTATGGTGGCTTACAACTTGAAAATGTTCAAAATGCAATAAAATTAGGAATAAAGTTCCTCTGAAAATATGTAAAAATAAAAAAACGAAATGTTAATGTTAGTTCTGACTTCCTGCGACAAAAAAATTCTTATTTACATTATTTGCTCTATGCATCAGACACAAAACACTTCTCGAAATTCTCAAATATTATTTCAATATGCATAATAGTTCTTGAACATAGGCACGATTATTTCGGCATTCCAAAGCAATACTTTCCAAAATATGTAAAATCAAATTCAAAGGTATTCGATAATGCACATACTCACAAGAACCAATCACATAGAAGTACATTTAATAACAGGTAAAAGTTCATATATTTTTAAAACAGAGAAATACCAGTTAAAAGGTTTTGCCAACACTTTGGCAAAATAACTGTGTCAACTAGGAAATGTAAATATTATTGTCATAGTGATTCAGTCTCATGGTTTAGATATTAAATACATTTTATGTTTCATACAGTAACGTGATCGTTTTTTTTATTTATAAATACGTTAAACTTACATTTTGTTTTACCAATCTGACATTTGTATCATAAAGATGTGTGGACGATAAAGAAGTTGATTTCTCTTAGCTCAAAACCACACTCTTAGCTCAACCCAGCGTGGGTAAACGAACCTTGAATATAAGCTTTGTAAGTTGGAGTGAGAATACAATGGGAAAGAAAGAAGAAAATAGGAAATATATATACAAGGCGTATATTGTTTTACTACACGTACTATATCGACATACAAAGACATTTTTTTACGTCACACTAAGCTTACCAATTACGTTACAGTAGGTTTACCAACTGAACTTCAACTCGATTTGTGACCGACTTGAGAGCTTTAGTATTTACGAATGGAGAAAGAATAAGCTAAAAAATACCACGATAACATACATACATTAATATTAAAATAGTTATAAGTTATACTGCTCTTTTAAATATTAATTATTATGGATTCTCAACACTGAAATAATAAACGATTAATAACACACGTTTTGAAACTTGTTTCTCCATGAAACATTACTTTATAAGTCATACCGATGGGTAACTATCCAGCATCAAGAATAACGTTCTGTCTGACTGGATTATTCTCCTCCAATCTAGATCAAACTTGACATGCTAATATAGCAATCCAAATGCAAACCAATTTCATATCAAACTTTTCCATACACTGAAAAATAAAAAGATCTCGTAGAATAAGTGCTGTATCGTTAATGTTGTATCTATTGTAAATAGTTGAGATTGGTTTCCTTGCTTGTATTTAAGCACAAAGGTGCAAAATGAGCCATTTGTGCCCTGCTCACCACAGCTATCGACATCCGGTTTCTAGCATTGTCAGTTTACCTCTGTACCACTAAGGGCCAGTAGAGATCAGACAAAATTCACGTCACAAAAAATCTACAAGTCAAAATTTTCAAATAAAATTTTTATCATTTTGGCTTGTTTCTCATAATAACCACAATATAAGTAATTTAAAATATGTCATTTTATTGATCATTGTTTGGTCAAATGATCTGGAAAGATCAAGTACAACCTGGATCTCTACATTTTCCTTGACTGTTGATTTGAATGAAGCCCAAATTAATTCGTCGATAGAAATGGGCCGGAAGCTAGAAAAACCCATTGCTACATTATGCAGCTACTGCATGCGCGTTACAATATTTCATTCATGTGTTAGTGGTCCTTTTCAGGACAAATCCATGATTGTATGACGTAGGTCAATGAGAAGAATAAATATATTTCTGCTTTTTAAATTTCCCGCTCTTTTCTAATTCACACCATTTAACCATCGGTCGATATTAGGGTTGAAATAAACATTTAAGCCTGAATTAGAGAAGTATTTGACAATTCAAATATTTTTATATGAAGAATATAGTTTTAGGTGGAGCAATATTCAAAATTTTTATTAAATTTCATTAAAACTTCCCAAATTCAGATAGTAGAAGTCTTGACCACATCTCTTCTGTGAAATGGGTTGCTTTAAACACGAAGTAACGCAAATCCTTTAACCTGTCTGTCAAGTTTCTCAACACTACTGCTACCTGTCACACCTTCTTACTTCCGATCCGCCTCTCCTGTTTTACAACAATTTGCATATAGAATGAACACCAATAAAAATTCATTACAGAGATGTTTCTTATTTTTAGCAAATGTATGCGTGTTTTCCCCGTTTTCAAGAGAAAAATAAAGACGCATGAATACAATGTCCTCAAAATAACTTGCAAAACTTTTAAAATAAAAGTCCTAATTGCATTATAAGATCTTCAAAAAGAAAATTCATAATGGATTGAGTATTAAATTTTACTTGTAAACTTTCATTGAATCTGTCGTGATTTTACCTCAGAGTTGAGCATGTAATTTTCCGCTTAAAGAATTAGTCAAATCACACAACTAAATAATTTACTATGTTATTTTATATTTTTTAAGTTATGTATCAGGTACTTTAATTTTATACAGAATTACACAAAAATAAATCCACAATTATTTAACATGAGATCAGTAGATATATATACATGGATTTCTATGTTCCAGCTATTAATATATAAATTGTTATGTCATTTCTTCAATTTGAAGCATATATTTTTATGTTACTCTTATGGTGTGAAATACAGTATTTGTGTTGTTGTTAAGTAAGATGCACGTTTTTCTCTTTTATTTTTATGTTATAAAGTACATCATTCTATGGTGCTGTAACTGTGTAAAATATATCACTTTTGTTACTGATACGTTCACGTCCTTTTATATTGCTGTTAATGTGTGGAGCTTATCATTTCATACTGTTGTATCATGAACCACTATCACTATCGTGGTTCATAATAGTGACTGTAAAGAATTAAACAAAATCTTAACAGAGCGTTCGGACATAAAGCACCTTAAACAGTAAAGATTCAGTTAAAACAACAATTTAAAATATTTAGTATTGACTGTTAATGATGTACACATATAAATATGTACAAAAAGCTGGGTCGTTTGTAATTATTATTATTATACTGCTAGCCTACAATAAACGTGATTTGGTGTATTGCATCCAAATCGTTTGTACAATAGTAAACAAAATACTGAAAAGGTTGTAGGCGTTTGAAAATTCTAGTTGTCTATCTTGTATTTTACATAAGCTAAAATATTATAATTCTACTGTAAACAATGCCATCATAACCCTTTGAAAGTAGTTTTTTACAAATATATGGTGTTCTTTTAATACCCGTAGATACAGGGTGAAATAGGAACTACCAGCCAATGATAGATAAATATACGATGATTTTAAAACGTATGTATTCAATGTTTTGTACATTACAAAGGTTATACAGCCACGTGACCAAAGTAAAAACGGTAACAATTTGAGGCCATATTGGATATAACAGTATTGATATAAGCATGTCTTCCGCCAAACAATCACCTAGTTCTCCATTCATTATTGTCTTCTCGTGGGAAAGCGGTAAGTTTTTGGATTTACAACGCTAAAATAAGGGTTTTGATCCCATCGATGGGTATAGCAGATAGCCTGATGTGGCTTTAGTCTAACAAAACACACACACATCCATTTATTTTTCACGAATTTACAAGCAAATTAGACAATGTATGCAAGCAAAGATATGAAGAAAGGTACAGAAAAATAGGTATTAACATGATAAATCCTTGGTCCATTCCGTGAGCAACGATAATCGTGCTAAATGCCAATAAATTGGTCGATATTGCCAACGGAGGAACAGAGTTTACCTACAAACCAAAGTTAAAGTCCCACAGTTTAAAAATATAGATATTGTGAATTATTTAGTCCTGAAAACATCCTTTTACATGGAAAAAATTCAAGGCCTAAAAAAAGCTTTGATTCTTAGAAGTATTTTGTGGCCAGCTGGGTGCACGATGTTAGATTGAGGAAAGTGGACAAGATATTCAATTATACAGTTTACTATAAATCGAAGTTGTTTTAAGTGACTAGGCCTAATGTTTGCGTTCTAACAGTCATAAATTTAAAATATAGACGTGCTAAATCGTATTTTATGTATTTTATGTATCTTCTAAGACCGCTTTCTTCAGTACAGATTATCAAAGATAATTATGTTTTACACAGCAAACAAACTAATTTTTAAACTATCTATTTTGAGAAGACACATTTTCAATAAAACATTATTATCGCCTACTTGAGAATACTTTTTTATTTCAAGTGGTATATCGTCATCATAAAATTGTTTCTATGCTACGGGGCACGACACTGCCAAGTGTGTTAAGGCAATCGACTCGTAATCCGAGGGTCGCGTGTTCGAATCCCGTCGCACCCAACATGCTCGCCCTCCAAGCCGTGAGGGGGTTATAATGTGATGGTCAATCCCACTATTCGTTGGTAAAAGAGTAGCTCAAGAGTTGACTGTGGGTGGTGATGACTAGCTATCTTCCTTCTAGTCTTACACTGCTAAATTAGGAACGGCTAGCGCAGATAGCCCTCGAGTAGTTTTGCGCGACATTAAGAAACAAAACAAAAAACAAAATCTTTGCTACGTCCAAAATGGCATTGTTTACTTTTCAATTTGGTGATGATAAATGTGTAACTTCATGCATATAGATTCTATACAATCAATCCTAAATTATGTATGCAGTAAATAAGTAAAAAAACACAAAACAATATACATTCGTAGAATAAGTACCTGAATACAAGAACATTTATTTTAAGCGATATTTTAAACGTATGTATCAGGCATAAAAAGACTGCTTTTCTGCTAGTAATATTTTATTTTCGCCCTTAGTAAGGGTTTTGTCTTAGTCTGAGCATATATTTGTCTATTGCTATGCATTATATAAAAAGAATTTAGTCATACAAAGCTATAAATGCTTGTTACTTGAGATTAGATAAGATATTACTGTAAATTTGAGATGAAAACTAGAATCAAGTACAAATTAGTAAGAAGCGGAAGATTTAAAAGAAACCTTTCTTAAAATATTGTTTAATTCTGCAAATATGAATTTTTACGTTATATTAGCCTCAGTACTTCCTCATTTTTATTATATTATTTTGAGAATCAGAGGCTGAAAATCATCTTACATAATATTGTTTAATCCTGAGAATTAGAGAGTAAAAACAAACAGTGCTGTATAACTTTAAGAGCCTAAATCTGAGGGACAAACAACATTATGGATTGAAGTGTATAACTTTGGTGATCCGAGTCTGAGAGAAAAACAACAATGTTTATGATGTATAATTTTGAGAATGCATTTCTGAAGAAAACGAGAAATGTTCATAATATGACTCAATTCATAGAATCTCAATCTGAATGACAAATAATTTCTGTACTGTTGTATAATACTGAGAATTGGAGTGAGAAAGAGAAGATAACATTTAAAAATTGCATAATGTAAAAACTCAACATTATTTAGTCATTTTTTTGCGTTAGCAGTTTGCTAAATTTACTTTTAAAAATCGCGTGTTATCATTCCCTGAGAGACAACTAAATAAAAGTAAAGTGTAAGCACTGTAAATGTTTCTATAAAGTGTTTATAGTTTTATTTAGCGTGTAGCTTGTTTCCTTGGTTTATCATACCAAATGATTTCTATTGAGAAACAAAGGAAGTTTCAAGAGGTCCGGCATAGCCAGGTAGATAGAACACTCGACTCGTTAATCCAAGGGTCGTTGGTTCGAATACCCATTACACTAAACATGCCCGCCCTTTTAGTGGTGGAGACGTTATAAGTGACGGTCAATTCCACTATTAGCCGCTAAAAGAGTAGCCCAAGAGCTGGTCTGGAGGTGGAGTCAGCTAGGTACATTTCCTCTAGTCTTACACTACTAAATTAGCGCTGCTAGCGCAGATAGCCCTTATGTGGCTTTGCACTAAATTCAAAACAGACCAGCCCAAGTTCTGAGAACTGTATAAAGTGACAGGTACGAAACAAACATTGTGTAAGTTCAATAAAAGTTTCCAATATTCTGGTAAAGTAAAAAAAAAAACTGTCTTCACATTTGGAAGAGGAATTCGAGGTACTCATGTTTATTACATGAACGAACTTCTTCTATTGATGAAAAAATATTTTAAAATGCTCGTCTTCAAACAAACTAAAGATAAAATAGTTTTAATGGCTTATTTATCATCATTTGCTTAAATTATTATGAGGGTTAAAAACGTTATAAATAACAAGTCATCATTCACGCAAGTGTAGTAAAAAATGAAATATATTGAGGAGTGCACGAATAAAATGAATAATTTACTTTAACTTGAAAATAATATAAAGTTTATTCATGGTTTTTTTCCTTGAATATTAATTTACTTTGAATGTTAACAAAGCACGTGCAAAATAAGTGTCATATCTCTAAACATATTCTAATACTGAACGTGCGATACAAAGACAATTTAGAGAGAATTGATTATAGAGGATTCTGTTATATGACAACTATATAAAAGTAAGAAGATGGCCAATTGCGTAAGAACTGCAGAACATTGAATTTTTGACTGATAGAATGATAAATTATATTTGTATACTGGTAAATATGTTTATTTCACTGTATAAAGTTTTCCTTTACACTTATAAAACTATACGTTAAAACACTCTAACAAGAAATATAAACACTGTGAGCTTTCTGATGGCTACAAAAAAAGTTCAGTGTATGTATCTTAGTATATATACTAAAACACACTTCTCTTGGTGTAGTTTTTCTCTCTGTTTTACGTTTCTTTTGAATTCGTGTAGTTGAAATGGTAGCAAGTGACATTGGTCCAAACACTTGCCTCGTAAGAAATGGTTGTTTTGTTTGATGAGAATTTATGGGGTCCGAATGTCACGGTAAAATTACAGTTTGCACATTAGATAAAATCCCAGCAGAATCATGCCGTACCATGCTCACGAAATAGTTTCTAGCAGATTTTCCTAGAAGATATACCAACAGATGTCTTGAATATTGTCATTCTGTTGAGAGAACTTACATTTTTTTAGCTAATAATGAACTATTTATCAAATGAAAATTTAACAGGGTAATATAGAAGGAATGCTGTATATTTTTGCACAGAATACACTGAATTTTTGATAATAAGTGGTCAACTCACGTCATTTCACAAAAATAATGGTAAAATTCAAATTCAGATATAAACCATTTTATTTGAAGTTATAGCTTTGATGGTGAGGAACTTTATTTTTCACGCTTTTCTCTTAGCTGTTGGGCTTAGTAATTTATATAAAATGTTCTCATGCTTTAATATTTTAGAGTCAGTGCAAAGATTATTTGCTCTGTTTACTAAATAATAAACAACATATTTCTTGTAAAATTTGGATGATAAAAATAAAGTATATAAGTTATCAGTATGTGCATTTTTATGTTAAAAAGAAAAGGGATGTATTTAGACCACAGGGCAGTCTTTAGCCCCCTTTCGGGGAAATTGCAGCGTGCGCGAGGTCCTTTTGGTGAAGTTCAATATCTAGCTAATGACTAGTAAGATCAACAGGAATTACAGTCCTCAGAGAGAGACAAAACAATATGAACTGAAGTTCTCAAAAAGTTGTGATTTTCAAGGTTGATTAAGTAATGTGGGTTTTAATAAACCATGTGCTGCGGTCATCTTCCTGTTGTTATTTTGATTCTTGAGTTTATTTATTTCATACCTTATTTAGATTTATATGAAGGTATGATCATAAATATTCTCAGGTCAGGTTTATTCTTCTTTCATCTTTCACTTCATTTCTATAGCAGTTGCATCATAGATGTAGTACTAAGTATCTGATGTGACAAACTTCGAATGTATCAGTCGATTGGTAGCTCTACATAGAAAACTAGGATTAGGGTATTTGATCGATCTTTCTGTACAAAGAATCAGGAATGGATCATACGATTGGTTACGTTACAGACAGAACACTGAGCGGGTTATTTGATTGCTTACATTATAGACCGAACCAGCAGTGGGACTACGTCTGGTTGATTATTGTACACAGACAACCAGGAATAGAAGACATTTAATTCTTAATACAACTTGTAGTTACAAACACTAATCGTCACATCTATCTAATTGCAAAACCAAGAAACTTGTGGTTAGTTACTTCAAGTTTTGCCTTATTAATATGTTACGTTCGGATCCAATAGCATTAAATGAAAAACAAAGGGGGATTTTAAAATAATTAAATTAATTACTTTAGTCCGTCAGATTGATACTTCACTTCCAGATGAGTAATATAATCTGAATGTTATGAATATTTAAGTCGACAACAACAACACAAATTTTGTGACTTTCGTTTATCTTAAATGCAGTTACTGGTAAAAGCTTCTTGCGGAATTTTTATGCTTTCGAAGTTTGAAGCTGTAATTGGTTTGTTTTCAATTTCGCGCAAAGTTATTTGAGGGCTACCTGCGCCAGATGTCCCTAATTTAGCAGTGTAAGACTAGAGGAAAGGCATCACCACCTAACGCCAATTCTTGAGCTACTCTTTTACCGACGAATAGTGGGACTAACTTCACATTATAACACTCCCATGGCTGAAAAAACGAGCATTTTTGGTGTAACAAGGATTCGAACCCTCGACCCTCAGATTACAAGTTGAGTGCCTTAACCACCTGGCCATACTGGGCTATAAACTGTAATAAGATTAATTAATACTGCACTGTCTTTGTGTCGTATGTTATACTTCCACAACGTTTAAATCGGGAACTTGATAGAGTATAATTAAAGCAGTTTATTCTACTCTGCCGAACCTTATAAAATAATTTTGTCCTGTTCAATCGTCTTCTTTTTTGTATCTCACTTTATAATTTAAGCGCGTGAATAAATTATGCCACAAAATTCTAATGCAATGCAAAAATGGAATGTTTCACTCATTAAGATGTAATTTGGTAAAGAAGACATGTTCATTTTGGAAACTTATGTAGTATCAAAAGTATAAAAGTATTAAATAATACTAGACTTAAGAATAAAGATAGTTACCATATGTCAAATGTAGTATGTCCATATTTTAATTTTTAATTTAAACTTACGCTGTATATCTCAGAATAATTACTTTTTTGTTTATTTATTTAACTGTTCATTGCTATTTAGTTAAGAGAATTAAAACCTGAAATTATTACGATCTATTCTACCAGCTATTGATAAATTCTATACACTAATAATCTAATTTGTATTTCCTGTTAGTATCACACAAATTCTTTGGAACGTGATGAAAATAAATGTTATTATTGGCAAAGCTGTTTAATTCTTTGAATACTAACCAGAAAAAAGTTTTAAAATATAACATGTGTTATAAACGACAAACCACATAAATATAAGTTTAAAAGAAAGTTCATATGTTTTTTGTCATATCACTTGAATGATGATAAAAATATTACGCCAAAACTACGGGCACCATAACATCTACAAGCTTGATAGGCCTAGACCTATGCTTTTATGTTTCATAGCGCCACCAACCAGTTTAAAAAATATATTCATTCAAAATAAAATCATTATTATGATAAAATGTATATTATTTAGTCACATGTGTGACGATGATATTTGTAACTTTTTATATGTATTTAGGAATTAAATCTTAATTTAAAAATAAAATATAAAAATATATTAGAACTTAGTTTCTTTTTTATTATTTTGGTTGTTTTGGCCATATAGTTTATGCCAGGTATTTTTAAATTGGTACTTTCAAGGAGGATCTTTTGCTCAGTCAATCTAGGATCTCAATCAACTTTAATATAGCACTGCTTCGGAACATATTTCGTATTTTAATTCACAGATTAATTCTTATTCCAAGAAAACAAATTTGCGTGAATATAAGAGCAAAATACAGAGCAAGCCAACAGCTAAAATGGACATAATTACGTTTTACTACCTAGATTTCGAAACCGACGCTATTTCGCGATCCAAATGTTAATGCATTTCAACATGCAACACCATTTTGCCATTCCATGAAAAGTAAAATCTAAAAGTGGTTAGGTAAATATAAAACATAAAAGTGTGTGAGGCTTTTGATTTAACAGGCGTAAAATATAATAAAGACTGCAGATAATTTTACAGAAAATATATAATTATGTTTTCAAGGAAGTGCTGTAATACACAGTGTATGCATGGATAAAAACAGATAAACAGTTACAATATTAGAGGAAACGCAGATAAAATGATCAGCATGATCTAAGTAAGTAGAAAATCAAGTACAGATGAGTATAGCTATTGGATTAAAATATGATAGATAAACAGATAGAGTAGCAAGCGTGTATATAAAGTTACTTTAAAAACAATGTCTATAATATTTCAAGATAAGATCAGAACCTTGTAGTATAATATAGGATTTATTGTACTGTTAGCTCAAGGTAACGAGTTTTTAATGTATAAAGTGTTTCAAGTCAAGATCCATTAAGCAAAGACGTATATATACTTTGAGCAATTAACCTAATGAATTTCCCATGTTGTTACCGGATTGAACGATATCCAACAGTCGTTTCAACAGCATTATGATCCACGTATGAATGCAAATGTACATTAAGAAAATCGTGGTGTATACGTTAACATTATATGTAATAATTAGTCCTGATTTGTATTTTATAGAAAAACAAAGTTGGAATTGCCATCCCATTAACTTTAAAACATGAGAAGAAGAAACATCAATCCTAATGGATTCATCGTCTGGATAAAGTCATGAACATAGTTTAAATGACTACAATTTGCTACAGTTTGGAGCTGTTTCAGGTTTAAAGTATGTCAAGAGTATGTTTCAGTAGAGTGTAGAAAAAAAATGTGATACAAAATTTGCTAGTGCTGAGAACTTTTGGAAAGGTCTTAATAATTTACAGATACGTATTTGTTACAAAGCGTGAGAAAGGTCTGATGTTTCGTTTCAGTGCTGGTGTCAAAGATGATTCTGGAAATCATTCGATGTTGTAGTTTTAGGAGATAAAGGTGGACAGCCCGATAGGCCAGGTGATTAAGGCACTCGGCTCGTAATCCGAGGGTCGCTGGCTCGAATCTTCGTCACACCAAACATGCTCGCCCTTTCAGTCAAGGTTGCGTTATAATTTGACGCTCAATCCCACTATTCATTGGTAAAAGAGTAACCCAAGATTTGACGGTGAGTGGTGATGACTAACTGCCCTCCCTCTAGTCTTACACTACTAAATTATGGATGGCTAACGCAGAGAGCCCTCGAGTAACTTTCCGCAAGATTAACAAACAAGCAATAAAGGTGGAAAGAAATGGAAAGAAACTAATCGTTGAGCTTGAATGGGGTCGGCACTAAACAATGAAATAAACACCGAGAAAACTTGGTTAAACACTGGACAAACCTGTGTCATTAATGTTTTGTTCTGACAAACAATTTACTTATATATATATTTCTCTACTTTACTTGTAAATTGTATGCTTCATGAAACAGTAATTTTCTATCTAGATATTTTGATATTGGAAACTTATATTTATAGTTTACTTATATCTATTAGTTACACTGCAATAATATTTGTTTTTAACTTCGGAGAGCTGGCAAACCCTTTCGATCTCTTCTGAATGTAAAAGGTTTGTCAGACAACAAATACAGAATAAAATTTATCGAGGTACAGGAATGGATTGAAGTGGTAACTGCTGATCGTATTCTTCTAATTCTGATCTCTTTCTTATTAACGTGGTGATTTTTGAGATAGTCATTGGATACAGTATCCATAATAATGGAGAAAAGTCAGTGCCCACTGACACCACCTATCATGGAGCCCTACAAGAAGATGCACTGCAATGCCAAACAAGGACAGTACAGGTACATCAGGGTTTCATGGGCAATATACTGAAACACAAGAAAAAGGTGCATTGTCAACACATCCCTTGAGAAGATCCAACTCTGATTTTTAGTTGATCCTAGCCCAAAAGGGCTTTCCAACTAACCCTAGAAGAGCCACTCCAACGCCACCTGTTTACAGTAATTTGAGATCAAAGAGATGTGTCAAAGTGCCACCAATGAAAACCGACCCATTAATGACACCTCTCAACCAACCCTCTTCCACTCTCTTCACGGGATACCATAGACAGCAAACACGTGGATGACTGTTTAGATCCCAGAGGAGGTAAATTGAAGATACAGAAACTTCCCTAAGAGGTCCCCTCACCACGTACAGGAATCTGTCGTCTCCTCTTTACCTTAGTTCTGGGAGTACGAGAGAATCCTTGGTGAGCTAACCACGCCATTTAACTTGATTAGTTTACCCCATAATTTTTATCTAACTGCAGAAAAGAGAATAAAACCCCAACTGACCGAGAGTAGTAAATATTCCACGATATAGCAGCAAATAATTGTAAAACATATGAAATTTCTTTTTTTAAGACTATATGTCTTAGTAATTGAAAGAAATTGCAGCAGATAATCTCAGTGTTACCATTCGAGTTAAGAATGTAATAAGACAGTGGCAATACAATAATAACTTTCGAAATACTTAAAAAAGTGTAACCATCACCGTTGGAAGTCAAAACCATCAAAACTCTGAGAATAACAAAAAATACTATTCTAAAAGAGAATATACTAATCTAAAGTTAAAGTTAAAAACGACTTACAAAATACACTTTTAACACCACCTACTGCATTTGTTTGTTTGTTTGTTTTGGAAATTCGCACAAAGCTACTCGAGAGCTATCTGTGCAAGCCGTCCCTAATTTAGCAGTGTAAGACTAGAGGGAAGGCAGCTAGTCATCACCACCCACCGCCAACTCTTGGGCTACTCTTTTACCAACGAATAGTGGGATTGACCGTCACATTATACACCCCCACGGCTGGGAGGGCGAGCCCGCGACCCTCGGATTACAAGCGCACGCCTTAACGCGCTCGGCCATGCCAGGCCTCACATACTACATACACTCGTCTATGCTTTTAACATGTCGCCAGCTGTACACAGAGAATCACATATTTGACATAGTTTGAACAAATGTAAAACCAAAATAAATATGTAACTGTCATCAAAATAACATTTTTAAACAACTCTTTATATTAGGAAAATACACACTTTAGAATATCCGTTATATCGGTACAAACAACATTACAGCTATCATACAATTTCTTGATATATTTATTATTTTGTAAAATTAGTTATGTACAAAAACTATTGATTATTTCTCCCCTCTTTCTAAAAACTGTTTCACCTTCGCACGAACCAAAATTTCTTTAATATATAAAAACTCTGAATTTTTTATACTTGGTCTTCTGAGAAAACCAAATTTAAATCAACGTTTAGTCAAACGATGGATTTCCCGTTAAAACTTAGTTTCAGTTTATTAAATGCCTGAAGCTTAGCATATCTACGAGTTTCTCAATAAATATCGCGAGATGAAAAGCAATATTTCTCCAAAAGAAAAGGGAATTTGGTTTATAAGATAATCTTATTCATAAGAATAAACGATGTGATAGCAATATGATATTCAGTGTCATCTGAATGTTTATAAGCATTACATCCTGTACAGACCAAACTTCAATAGGTACTGATTCAAAAGTCAAGACATCTTAAATCATATTATGATCACTATTGCAGAAGTACTTTTACCTAACGTACAAAAAAAAAAAAAAATACATATACATTTCACAAGATTGCAACCAAATAACGTTTTCAACGTAAAGGTATTCTAGCAAGGAGAACCGCGTGGAAGTATATCAGCTAAATTATATGATATTGACCAACAAGATTGATACATACAATTTTTTTTCTCAACACAAATATATTTTAATATACAAACAATAATACATTTGATAATAAGGGATACTACAACTAATTACTGCAAGTAATTATTTGTATACACAAATTTTACAAACTTACAAACAATATTGAGTCGTCCATCTGGTCTGAAACTGAATATTTTATCAACGATCCAGGTTCATGAGGCGCAAATTACTTTTACTTTGATACACAAAGACACTTCAGTTGACGGGAATACTAGCAAGCTTAATTATTCACACATGAGTTTTTTTCTGCTGAGGTTTTGCAATGTTTCGTAGAAATACTAACCTCTGAAGTTGAACGGTTGGCATTATTCGATATCTATAAACGTTCCTGGTCAAATATTTACAGCCTTCCGATTAACAAACGATAATCACAATTATAGCTTCCGAAGTTTGTAGTATATTTACTGTAGCAATCAAACAATATTCTATTCTGTCTTTAGGCATGTCGGTTTGTATACTTTAAGGCGAGATCCTCAAAAATTGAACAATATTCGAAGATATGCTAGTGTTTTCGTAAGACATATATTGCTGATTCTTACTCTCGAGAATCTTTTACAAGTTTAGAGAACAGGCGGGATTTGCGCAATACACATCCAACAATATATGTCACATGCAACAAACTTGCAAAAATGCAGGTTTTAAAATGAATGTACAACGGTATCTCAGTTACACATCTAACATGACATCGTTCTAAATATAACCATGCATTTTCTACTTCCATCCTGATATGGCCACACAATATTAAGAAATGCTTCATATCATAACGATTCCTTGAAGTTCACATTGTTGTACTTGCACTAAATACACAAATAACAGAAACACACACTATAAACTATCAGCGTTAGAAAGCATAATATGAGTTCAAAAACAAATATGAAATAAACAATGCTTCCAGTCTCTCCACGTTCTTTCTTTTACAAGTAAATCATGTGACAAAAATGTTCAATGAAATCTCCCTTCCTTGTTAATATTACATAATTCATCATCACCGAACACTTCTGAAACGTCATTTGAAATACCTTCCACTTGTATACCTCTTTCATGTGTGCTGTACTCTGTACTCTGTTCACCGTAGAAAATCGAACTATGAATCTTTTATTGTAATTTCGTAAACTTGCTGCTGATCCACTGCACTACCCTCATATGTATGACGCACATTAAATTTGTGTGTCAAGTAAAAATTTTCATAAGTTACCCTTAGGTACTAAAGTTTGTTTTACCTATACGTTACAGAGAGAAATTTTATCAATTTTGAATTCTACTTACCTCTCCTCCCCAACGGACCAGCGGTGCGTTAACAGACTTAGAGCGCTAAAATGTAGCGTTCGATTTCCCACGACGGATAACGTGCAGATAATCCAGAGTGTAGCTTCACGGAAAGTAACAAGGTGAAAAAGACAACGTTCATTTCTGTTTGGTGATCTCTTACAAAATTTAATGACAAACGGCACGTCCTCTCTCAACACAAGAATATACAATGGAGCACTGTATCGTTCAAGACATTCGAAAGATTCAACGGAAACTGTGCAACTGCGCACAAGATCTCCCAAAGGTCTGCAGATTTGTCAAAGAGAATCTGCATAAAGATGATTTCTAGGTTACTGGTCACCTTCCAATGATAATCACATAGAATGTGAAGAAAAGCAGGCAACATACTAGACTGAGCAAGGACTAACAGCTGTGAAATATTTAACGCGCGCATTTCCAATTCCAATGTAAGTGCTACTAGTTCTTCCTCAAACAACAGAGCCTTTCAGTAAGTATCAAAACTAAAAACTTCTTTGATGTATTCTAGCTCTTAAAATAACAAGACAGTCATAACCTCAGCAAATACACTCTTATCGTTATTTTACTAATATTCATTCCAAAATCCAAGGCAATATCAGCGTATGAATACAACAAAAAAACAAAAACAACTTCAAACCTAATTGGCAGCGGAACTATTTATCGAGATAGGAGATCAGCTATATTTTTCATAAACTTGCCTAAAAAAATCTTCACAATAAATGCCATCAATATGTACAAAAAAAAAAGGACTCGAGTCTCAAAAGTGATGCAATTTCCTAAGGAAATGAACTATGAGTTACATAGTTCACTATGTAAAACAAACACCAAACAGAAACATAGTTTCCCAAGCAAAAGTAGCCCTTTTACTAAACAAAAGCATACCCTCTATGCTTTTCTTGTGTTACAAACAGTTATGTTACTGTTTGTAGATAGAAACGAATTATCACCCCTATCCACTTTCCGTAAAATAGAACTAAGAAAGAGTAACAGAAGCTAAAAGGTTCACGAATCCTTAAAGGACAACGCTCTAATGACAAAAAAAAAGAAACAGTGAAAAAACAGCTATAAAAACTACAAAAATCAGTTAACACACGATCGATACAGAACTAACGAAGACTCATCTGTTTCAGATACAACCATCCACTCGTTTCATATCTTTTACCTGAGATTTAGCCTAATGGTTGTAAAAAGCAGTTCATCACTAAAATGATCAAAACTGTGTTACAGTTGTAAAACCCTTGTTAAGGTTAATATATACCTATGAAATTTTTATTTCTTGACATTTTTCTGTTTGGTATTTGTTTATTCTCAACAACAACAACAAAAAATAAATTTTTTTATAACATTTGGTTGCTTATCACTCATAGGCTAAAATAGATATATAACCACCGTTTTTAACGTGATGTAAGAATGTTTAGACATGTTCCGAAACACAACAATGGTAACGTTGCAACATTTGAAACAACTGTGAGAATAAATCTTATTTGGTCAAAAGTTTGACTTTATATAGGGAGTCATAGATGGTTAAGGCGCTTCACTCATAATCTGAGTGTCACGGGTTCGAATCCCAGTCACACCAAATATGCTCGCCCTTTCAGCCGTGGGGCGTTATAAAGTCACGATCAATCCCACTATTCGTTAGTAAAAGAGTAGCCCAAGAGTTGGCGGTGGGTGCTGATGAATAGCTACTACCCCTCTAGTCTTACAATGCTAAATTAGAGATGGCTAGCGCAAATGGCCCTCGTGTAAGAAATTCAAAAACAAACAAACAAACAAACTTGGATACAGTCGCTAACATGTTTATTGGTTTATCCATGGTGTACCGCGAGATTCTTGTGAAAGTTTCGAATTTTTCCTCGTATGGAATTTAAAATTACTTTTTGAATCATATATTTAAACTGTTCTGATTGCTTGTAGAATGATGGAAAAGAGCTTAAATCTTACCTGCTATCTTAATTTTTCTGAACCATATTTATGAAAACTGTAACATATATTATTTTATAACTGATTTGGTTGTATTGAGTGCTACATTATGAACTGTACGTTAAACTTAAGATTGTCATTGCAATCAATAAAGCTTACACTGATATTGTACAGTAAAAATAATCTTAATTAATACTTAGATGTATCATTAATTTTAAAATTTCTGTATGTGACTGAACCAAAGTGAAGAGTGTTACCTAGAGTATTCTTATATTTAATTTGTTTGTTTGAACTTAAGCACAACGTTACACAATGGGCCATCTGTTCTCTGCCCACCTTAGGTATCGAAACCCAATTTCTAACATTGTAAATCTGTAGACCTTCTACTATATCACTGATGAGCTACTATACGTAAATCATGACATTATTAGCATTATTTATTTTCCAAAATACTTGTGGAATTTTGACTTAAACAAATTATATTTATTTAAGTTAATATTAACTGTATAAAGAAATGTCTTAACAATAATTTAAACATCGGTCACTAAGCTAAGAATTACAATTTGTGCTCAAGACTTAAGATTTCATAGTTTGAGTTTATTTCATTAAATATATTTATTACAGGTTCTTATCTTTTCATGATTATATAATTTTAGATAAATTATTTCCGTGCACTAAGAACGTTTGGTTTCTATGTTGAGTTACTTCTTCAACGATCTTACAGAATCGTTCCCTTTCTGTGTTGTTATTATACTTTGTCGCAAACAAGTTGGTCTAGAATGTTTAATGTGACACGAGCATAGATTTAGTTGTTAGTAAACGTATATTTGACTTCAAGGTTTTAACAATGTATTTTAAATTACGTTAGCGCTTTTGTTTGTTTATATTCTGAAAGTGAATGCTTTTCTTGCTGGGAATTATTGGGATTTAAATGCGCATGGTAAAGCATTTGTTTCTGCTTTCTTTTCTTGTATAAATTTTAAATTACTTAATGTTACGTCGTGAGTTGACCCTATGGTGGAGCTCTGGGTTTCAGGGATTGACGAGTTGAGTTCGAATCCATGTGACATCACAAAATATTCCTCTTTTCACTTTCAACAATGGGTGCGTTATAAAAGCGACAGTTAATCTCTTAGTGTGGAGGCGTGGCGTTAGGATGCTGCTGATTGAACGTCTTACCTTTGACCAGTAGTTCAAAATTAGGGACGACGGCATATATCCTTAGTAGTTTAACTTAATATATACATAGGAAATAATGTATGCTGAAAAACATTTCGATTAAGTAAAATATACCTTTTTTTTTTTTACATAAACATTGATCGGGTTCTCTATGATTAGTATACCTGGACTGTAAATTCCCGTAATTCACAGATCACGTCGCGTTATCGCGAAAGCGTGTCTCCCACTTTGGTACCATAGGTTCTCTGCATTTGATCAGACAGGAATTAAAGATGGATGTGGATGATTAATTGTTGCTCCCTCTAGTCTGTATCACCTCAAAGTGACTGGTGACTGTTCACTCTAGTCTGTATCACTTCAAAATGACTAGTTGCCGTTCATTCTATATCAGTTTAAAGTGACTAGTGGTTATTCACTCTAGTCTGTATTAGTTTAGAGTGACTAGTAGCCATTCGTTCTAGTCTATATCTGTTCAGAGTGCCTTGTGACCGTTCACTCTAGTCTGTATAAGCTTAAAATGACTAATGGCCATTCACTATAGAAATGAGTAAGCTCGCCATTCTTTAAGTAGTTTAAAAATAAAACAAACGAACAATATCAGTAAACTACTTGGCCCGGCATGCTCTAGCGCGTTAAGGCGTGCGCTTCGTAATCTGAGGGTCGCGGGTTCGCGCCCAATACGCGCCAAACATGCTCGCCCTCCCAGCCGTGGGGGCGCTATAATGTGATGGTCAATCCCACTATTCGTTGGTAAAAGAGTAGCCCAAGAGGTGGCGGTGGGTGGTGATGACTAGCTGCCTTCCCTCTAGTCTTACACTGCTAAATTAGGGACGGCTAGCACAGATAGCCTTGGAATAGCTTTGTGCGAAATTCCAAAACAAACGAGTAAACTACCATATCTTATAACATTTTTGAATATGTTCAAATATTTTATTCGATACAACATTGTTGTTACTACGTGTTATGTTCATACAACATGTAAAACGTAACAGTTTGTGGAATAGAGTTTCATACCGAACTCCAAATTATTGTTTATAAATTTTTATTTTTTAATCTAGGCATAGAATTTATCAGTCTTTCGTTACTCTTATTGCCTAAAACACTTAAATATTTGACATCTCTGAACAAAATTTTTGTTTATTTGACTTTTGCAATTATTGACTCTTGCTGTCCCTAATTTAGCAGCATAAGACTAGAGGGAAGGCGGCTAGTCATCACCACCAGGGTGAGCATGTTTGGTGCGATGGGGATTCGAACCCTCAGATTACGAGTCAAGTGCTTTAATCACCTGGCCATGTCGGGCCTTTTGAACTATTGAACAGGTAAACATCCTTTAGTCAGCAGTTACCATGACAACAAGGGGTTTTTCTGGTTATTCAAACCAAAAAGCGAGATAGAGCCCCCCGCTAGTACAGCGGTATGTCTCCGGATTTACAACGCTAAAATCAGGGGTTCGATTCCCCTTGGTGGGCTGAACAGATAGCCCTATGTGGCTTTGCTGTACAAAAAAAAAATCACAAACACACGCGAAATAGATTTCACTTTTATAACTTCCCCACTTCTAAAAGTGCGGAATTCGTTTAGCGGTGTCACATCTAAAACCTCCAATTTTTCGATAATTAACCCATTAAGCTAAATGCTAGGCTACGCCTGGCTCTTTTAGAAGTTGTAAAATTATAGTGAATTTTCATAATAAGAGGACAAAAAGTTTCGTAAATATGTCGCATGTTTTGTTAGTACATTTTATAATCTGCATGTAACTGCTTAAAACATAAACTATAAACCTTTTTAATACGTTGAACTAAATCACCTTTTCCATCTTTTGTCATTTAAAATGTATTGTAGAATGAAAACTCGTGCTTTTGTCATTTAAAATGTATTATTGAATGAAAACCCATGCTTTGCGTACGAAAGAGTTTTCGGTTGAGGTATTTCGTTACTTGAATGCACAAAGCTTATAATATGTAAAACCAATTACAATCACATAGTGAAATGCCCAGACTACTCACACAGAGGTAAGGTAAGTAAAGTTCTTAACGAACCTAATGGCCGTGCGGGGCTTCTCTTGTGAGGTTAAAAGTATTCCATAACACGTGATACACACCAAATACTTCTAGTACAAAAGATACATGGAGCCAAATGGCCTTATCAAAAATGACAAACTGATTGGCTTATCTAATAAGATATAACGATGCTTTCGAAACATTGGTATTAGGTTCAAGTTACTCAATACAGCTTCCAAATTCTTATTCAATGTGCTAAGTGTCTTTACACAACTGAACAAATTCACACATAACTCCTTAACACATAAATAATGCTGTCTGAAACGGACCTGTGAGATCTAGCAGATATATTCTCCAAACGCCTTTCCCTTTTTAATTTATAGTTCTAACTACACCAACTACACTCTTATGCACATGGCGATGTAGTCCATATTTCTCCCAGTTTCGTTTTTCTATAGTTTATCGAAGTTTTAAAAGTTTCTCACGCACACTCACTACTCGTATTTATGTACGTGTACGTGTTGTGCTTGTCGCCTTGAAAGGCAGACTAGTTAAAAGGTTGTCTCTAACGGGTTCAAAAACAATTTCTATGATATACGTAAATGCATCAGATTTATCGTACGTATGTCGTGAAGAGTGTCGACAGAAGAAAGTATACCTGTTAAATATTTTAACCTTTAAGAATGTAACTATTAACTGAGGGTTACAGATATATATATATATATATATATTTACTGTTTGGCGAAGTAAATAAAAATTTATATGCTTTGAAAGTTGATCTCGGTAACAAATTTTTTAGCACATTCGTGAATTTTGTTTTGTTGTTGTTGTTCAGAAACATTTCTTATCAATTTACTTACTGTTTTAAAAAAACATCTTAATTGTTTCATCTCGTTTTATTCAAACATTACATCTTTTCGCAAAAATCTACTTTTAACATATTGTTACCAAATTCCATGCACATATCCCAAAACGGCTGATAGCGGAGCAAATTTCTACAGAATAGACGTAACTGTAACGCCGTAAGAACTTGTATTTATACCAATGGTACTTAAATAAGATTCTTTTCGTGGTGGAAATGCGTTCAATCTTATGAATGCAACGTAATGTAATCTTAAGATGTTAGTTATAAATGTTTCCGTTATTTTTTCCATTGTATATCACTTTTCAATGGTATCAGTATTTGCCTTTATATAATCCAATGATTAATTATTTGATGAAAGCTCGATGTATCAAAATCAGTAAAAGAACAGGGCACAGGAGAGACAATTATTCTGCGACAGAATAAAATGTAGTTTAAAAGAAATATCGCAATAAAAATATTACAAGTATATTACAAAAAGAACTGTAAGTGCTTTTCATAATTCGTCAGAAGTTGAATAAAGTACAGTTGTGCTTACATTATAATTAATTTAATAGTTGTTTGTATTTGAATTTCGCGCAAAGCTAGACTAAGGTTATCTAATTTAGCAGTGTAATGCTAGAGGGAAGACAGCTAATCATCTTCATCCATCGCCATTTTTTGGGTTAATCTTTTACTGACGAATGGAGGGAATCGACCATCGCATTACAATGCTTTTATGGCTGAAAGGGCGCCCATGTTTCAAGTAACGGGGATTTGAACCTGCGACCTTCAGATTGCGAGTTGAGGCTATCTTCTGTGTCCACTGGGTTGTATCGCACCCCTGATTTGTAAATCCGAACATTTACTGCTGTCCCACCGGGAAACAGCTAGTTCTGAAAATAGAGCAATCTATTTTCATGCAGTACAACCTAAACCTGTACTTAGAGGAGTTACGGGAAACTAAACACTTCAGAATGGAACTTTATATTTTATTTTATATACACACACATACAATACAATCGTAATCAGTGGGTCGCTGGCTTGAATCCCCATCACAGCAAACATGCTCGCCCTTTCAGCCGTGGGGGCGTTATAACGTGACAGTTAATCCCTCTATTCTGGTAAAAGAGTAGCCCAAGAGTTGGCGGTAGGTGGTGATGACTAACTGCCTTCCCTATAGTCTTACACTGCTAAATTAGCAGCGGCTAGCGCAGATAGCCTTTGTGTAGTATTGCACGAAATTCAAAACAAATCAAACGAAACCACCCATACAATATCATAAAAGCTATATTTTAAAGCGCCTAACATTGAATGCTGTTTTCTTATTTCGCAGTAACTTCATGCATTATTTATTCGTTTTGTATTAAGAGCCTAGCTGCATATTAAGATATCTGTCTGGATTGAGCTTCAAATTTCAGAAGGTCTCAAGTTTACCACTTTACATCGTGTGTGTCTATATATATATATATATATATATATATATTTCTGTCTTGAGAACAGTGAACACGAAGATTCAGTTTCCTAATGTTCTCGATAAAAAAAGTACCCCTAGTGGGTGAGTAGTAAATGTACGGACTTATAACGGGGAAGAGGGGGTAGACAGTTCATGTTGGAGTTTTGTGTTAAAAGAAGAAGTTACAAAAACAATAAAACAACAAATATACTTAGGTGCACTAGCAAAATCAGAGAGGGGATGCAACATCTACCAATTACAGGCGATGATTTATAATATTATGTTTTGATGTATCATCTGGCTTCACTATATAATTGAGATTCGGTGCCCATCAAGTCCACACAGCACTCCCTATTACAAATTCCTACATCGGCTACTGCTTACTTCAGCTTGTTTTTATTGTAATTCACGTTCAATTATCATAGCTTTCAGCTAGTACAGCGGTATGACTACGGATTTACAACGCTAAAATTAGCGGTTCGATTCCCCTTGGTATGCTCAGCAGATAGCTCGATGTGGCTTTACTATTAGAAAACACAGAAACACACCCACTCAAATGTCATTAATTTTAATTAAAATATGATCGAAAAATTTGTCCTTCATCACCAAACGTAAGATATCGTGTAACTGAATTTTCAATGTGTTTACAAAAATTTATTCAAACAAATGTAATACCGAAAACTAAGTTATCATACTTATGAATAAAATCACTTACACTTAAGACGTTTTTATTTTTACACCCATCCTAAATTTTTCATTTTAGAAGTTTACAGCATAAGTGATTTATATCACATTAATTAGGCTTGCTGAATTCTTATGTTTCGTTAGCTTTAGCGGTTAATCCGGCTAAAATTCTTATATTGTGAAACACAAAATAAAAAAAGTAGCCGTGATAAACGTTTGCCTTTTATCGTGCAGCCAAGCAGAAAAGTTTTGTTATTGAAAGAAAAGCCTTTTGGGTAATGTCTATTGAATTACTAGTTTGGTTTGGTTTGCTTTGAATTTTGCGCAAAGCAACTCGAGGACTATCTGTGCTAGCCGTTTCTAATTTAGCAGTGTGAAAACAAGTGGGAAGGCAGTGAATCATCACCACCCACCGCAAACTCTTGGACTACTCTTTTATCAATGAATAGTGGGATTGACCGTCAGTTTATAACGTCCTGACGGCTAAAAGGGCGAGCATGTTTGGTGTGATGGGGATTCGAACCCATGCCGGGCCCCTGAATGAGTATTTTTACGCTTTTCTCCTTTGAAATCCGAAAAGAACAAATTAAAAACGTGGAAAAACGTCATTATGTATTTTAAGATTTTTTTTTCATACAAATATCAGATCCGTTGGATTCTCATCCTTCGCTAGCTTTAGGCTTTTAAACTGTTTGTAAGTTTCGTGAAAGAGTTAACTGTAAATATTGATACAGTGTTTTTCCTTTTTTTGAGGTATTAAAACATAAAAAAATATCTTTGAAACTATCAATTCTTTTAGTACAAGAAACAATACTTTTCCAAACACTCGGTAAGTTATTTGTATTCTGACCACCAAGAGTATCGAAAACTGGATTTTTAGCTTTTTAAGTCTGCAGACATACCGCTGTGCTACAAGGGGATATTTTTATTCGTTTTTTTTGTTTCTCCATAAATAGAGAACTTCTACTTCCTGATTTTGATTATCACATTTTACGATAGATGGCGAGACATTGTCCGAACGCTTGACGTGGGGAATTTGGTGATGACAGTAGAAGGTAAGTGATCGTTTTTTACATACTGAAAACAAAAACATATATATATGTTAACTAGCATATTATGTCGATAAACTAAGGAAAAAAAATGAATGTTTTCGTTAGCCTTTGATTCTTTTTGTTGAGTTTCGCACGTAGCTACTCGAGCTGACCCTCCCTAATTTTAAAGTTATAGACTAGATGAGAAGGCAGCTAACCAACTTAGCCCATAGCCAACTTTCGTACTGCTCTTTATGAACAAAAGTAGGATTGAACGACATATTATTCTTTCCCAATGTTGAAAGTGCGAACATGTTCGATGACGGATTAAAACTCGACACCCTTTTTTAACATACGATTTCTTGCAACCTGGAGTGTGCTAAGTTCCTTTTAATGTTTTCCTGTAGCTGAGGATGTGACGGCTTCCTTCTAATGTTTCGTTGGAGTCGAAGATGTACTAATTACTTTCTAATGTTTTGTTGGAGTTGAGGATGTATTAACTTTCTTCTGATGTTTTCTTGGAGTTGAGGATGTATTAACTTTCTTTTTATGTTTTCTTGGAGCTGAGGATGTACTCGTGGTTGATAATATTCTTTGAAGATGAATTTGATGACTTAGGGTTCGCGACTAATTGCAGCAAAAATTCACTCCCCTCATTTTAGGGTTGTTAAAGTGTTATGAGAGTGATAGTCAAGTCCAACTATTCGTTTGAACAAGAGCATAAGAACATTTTTTTTCACATAAACATCTTAATCTTTGAACAAGTAGACTAAACTAGTATGGAAAACAATTTTCAATAATTCTGACAAAATGTTCTTATGATTTTTCTGCAAGACAAATTCACGTCCACCAAAATTTTGGTAGTGCCGTTTGGATCATAATGTTGCACATCGACACTTCTGAATCCTTTTTACAACTTATTAATGCAATCAATTCCTCCATTAAGTTCGCTGTGAAGAAAAGAAGACAAGGGACGCATCAGGTGAGGTTTACAAGGAGTTTTAATATTTTACCACTTGTACTTATCAAGAGCCGACACAAAACAACCTGTACACCCTTTCGAATAATGCATTCTACATATTCTCTGTAATTTTGCAATCTGTTACATCCTCTGTAATTCTGTAATCTGCACATCCCCTGTACTTTTGCAACCTGGCACATTCCCTGTAATTCTGCTTTTTTGAATATTTTTTTTGTGTTTTAAATTTCGCTCAAAACTACATGAGTACTATCTGCGCTAGCCGTCCCTAATTTAACAGTGTAAGACTAGAGGGAAGAAGCTATTAATCACCACCCACCGCCAACTCTTGGGCAACTTATTTACCAATGAATAGTGGGATAAACCGTCACATTATAACTCCCCCACGGCTGTGAGGGCTTCTCTCGAAGAAGCAAAAAACATATCTTTAAATGTCTTCTGTTTCTTAACAACAACCACAGTTCATGCAGACCCTGTTCTTCTAAACGAAGGAAAATTCTTTTCTGAAAAATATTCTATAATTCAACAATGTCTCAAAATAACAAAAACAAAGCATAGATAATATAATAATCGACTTTTAGAATAACGCTAAACAAACAAACAAAATCAATATTAGCAGTGAAAAAAGTCCAGAAATTTTAAGCTGTAAAACCTACTCTGCGTTAAGAAAAAAACCCAGTTAAAACAGAGATGTTTATTGGATAAAAAAAACCCCACCTGGAATTCACCTTCAGACGTTCTACTTTATCATTTCCTCAACGGTTGTTAAAACAATTAACTAACATGTTCACTAAAGTACAAGGTCGTTGTTTTGTAACCGTTCTTCCTCTACCATTCAAGAATGACACTTGTCACCATTGGACTATGTTTGCACTTGACTGGATGCTTTATCCGATAATGTTGACGTTTTTTAAAGTTTATTCTTTCTTCGATTTCCTTGTACTTTTGTCGAACGATGAGATCAGGCGAACGCAGGTAATGCGTCGCGTATTATAACTTTGTTTGTTTGTTTGTTTTTTTGGAATTTCGCACAAAGCTACTCGAGGGCTATCTGTGCTAGCCGTCCCTAATTTAGCAGTGTAAGACTAGAGGGAAGGCAGCTAGTCATCACCACCCACCGCCAACTCTTGGGCTACTCTTTTACAAACGAATAGTGGGATTGACCGTCACATTATACACCCCCACGGCTGGGAGGGCGAGCATGTTTAGCGCGACTCGGGCGCGAACCCGCGACCCTCGGATTACGAGTGCACGCCTTAACGCGCTCGGCCATGCCAGGCCTGCGTATTATAACAACTTTCACTTTTTATAATTGCTTATTTTTCACTTATATTATAGTTTTCATTATTCACTTCCATTTCAAAATGTCTTATTTATTTTCTAATAAAAGAAGCATTATGTTCACACACACTCTCTCTCCCTCATCCTTGTATCTCATACGTTATTATTTATACTCAAATTTCTACCCGTTTTAAGTAGAAGAAAAAAAAGAGAAAAGAAAACATGACTGACTGCGTTTTTATGCTATGGTAATTATGTACTTCTTTTTTACGTGGGAGTTAAATAAGTTAATAACGAATTAATAAATTAATTAAGTGTTAAGTAGCTAATGAAATGCCCCCCAGTGGCTCAGCGGTATGTCTGCGGACTTACACGCTAAAATCTGGGTTTCGATACCCGTGGTGGGCAGAGCACAGATAGCCCATTGTGTAGCTTTGTGCTTAATTCAAAACAACAACAACAACAACAGCTAATGAAATAAATTACCATGATTTGGTTGAATAAAGAAAAAAAAATTAGCCACATGAAAATACTTGGAGATTACCTCAAAAAATTAATGGTGTGTTGTGTTAACTTAAAGTGTAGTAGTCGCTTAATATTAATCTTACATAAAAACAAACTGACCACTTCTCTGTAGCCACCAGCATTCCATTAAAAGTACTTGAGTTTGAGACGTAAGATGGGTAAAAATGGGTGAAATTTGAAATACTGAAGAATAAGCAAGAAAAATAATTTTAATAATAAATTGACAAACAACACCTTACAACCATCACAAAGCTGGTTGTCCTTGGAGAATATACCACATGTTTCGACAAGTATGTACAATTTTTTTTCCCTAAAATAAACCGCTTTATCATGATTATAAGTTGTTTGTTAATTTAAAACAAGTGAATTTTAGCTTTCCTCGAAAAGTAATCTGAAAACAAAGAGAACAAAAAGTAACTGTTCTTGTCGATATTAACCTCACTTATCATTCCTGGATTTTAACTAGTTGTAAACGTTAAAACATACTTTTAAAATATAAAACGTAAAGCTAATGATATTGGGTTCACACTCTGCTTAAAAATATTACATTCGTAAATATTGGTCTACTTGGATTAATACTGGTAGAATTTTAGAATCAAATTGACTAAAGCTAGCAGAGAGTACACTTAACTCATATCTTTCTAACTCTTTCATTTTTCCTATCGTAGTATGTAAATGACTATATTCAATATTTAATTTACCTCGATAGCGATAAACACATATGTCGACATTTAACTTTAATTCAGTTTGCTTTTGTCAGCGACCATCAGCGCCTCTCGACAGATGCCCAAAGGGGGCGCTGTTCAGCAAATAAATTTTCTTTTATCCCTCTATACATTCGCACACTTACGAAGGGAGCAGAAAGGCTTTGCCAGTCAATTGGAAGGAGAGTGGAAGGCAATACACTGAAGGATTTTGTGGTAATTTTGTAGGCAGGTCAACGTAAGAAAATATTAATGCCTTCCTTACGCGATCTGCTGCATTTGATATTAATCGCTTAGTTTCTCTTGGTTATCTGCTAGTTGTATACATGCTTATTCAATATGCTCAAACCCTCTTTCTCAAAATAAGACCTTTCAATGTATCTCTCGGTAAACTAAAAGCTTTCGAACTTTGAAGACATATGAAAGCACGTTCTGGTTTTAGAATAAATTAATAAGAACATAAGAAGTTTCTCTATGAACTTTTAAAAGTTCAGTCTTAGGCTATTGGTATCACTACATTTTTTCTATTATTCTTTATAAATATGGAAGCTTTGGAACTATTACGTGAAGCTGGATTTTTACTGAATACCTGAATAACACAGGACTTCTTTCCTTTCGCTAAATGCTCTGCTTGATTCAGTACTTTAGCTGAAAAATTCTTCTATGTTACGATACATAGCCATAAGCTCAATTTGATTTAACCAGATCAGCTTAGGAGACACTGAGCCGAGCCTGGCTGCCTGCAAGGGTTGGCCCGGCTCGGCCACTGGTCACTCGGTGGCAGTCGACTATGGCTCTAGAGCGAAAACGGTCCACCAAGCGCAGTGGTTCCCGCTACGCCAAGAAACGTCCTCCGGTCAACAAATGCAAGACGTGCTGCCGCAAGTTAACGGCTTTCATGTTCTCCCACGTCGGGTTGTGTGGACTAGTCGTCGGCTACAGTATCATGGGCGCTTTCGCGTTCCGGGCACTGGAGGCTCCTTACGAAGAAGTAAAAGCGGGAGAGGTGACAGATATGAGACAGAAGACAGTCAGGCGGCTGTGGGACATCACTTACGACCTGAATGTGCTCTACAAAGACAACTGGACTCTGCTTGTAGCTGCAGAAATTAAACGGTTTCAGTCAGATTTAATAGCGGCTGTTAAAGACGGATACGACGGGAAGGAGTTAGGAGCGGCCCAACAGTGGTCCTTCTCCGGTGCGTTCCTCTATTCTCTCACCGTCATCACCACAATAGGTAAGGCGTCGTTTTATTTGTGTTAATAAAGCACGAGTAGCTTGGTGCCTTTATGTGATGCCAAAGAAAATACGTGCGCACAAACCAAAACCAAATAAAAACAATAACTCACACATTCTTTAGAGTCTGTGAAAACCAAACAGCTGAGCACTAATATTGGTACAGACTGTGTGACACAAACCAACATGAAGCTATCATACTGGAATATATATATAAAGCAAATACTTGAATATTAGTTTTGATAGAAACTACCTTGAAATCACATCATACTTCTATTAAACATCTTTTTTTGTTTTGTTTTCGTAGTATGAAATTCCTTCCGTAGAGGACTTGCCATTATCACCTAGCCAGCCAATGGTTAATTATCTCTGTATTGTTTGTGTCAAATTTATCACATACGCATGCTTTTGTTATTTTAACTTTTTTATTGAATATAATAAAAGTTATGAAAAGTTAGCAGTATTATTGTAGCTCCACAATAACGGTAACTTTGAATGAATCATAAATATACATCATTAGGCTTTCTTAAAATCACAGTTATTTTATTTTTATACCGGACGTAAATTAATACTTTTAAAATGATTTTAAAATACCTTAAGTTCAAAGAGAGCATAAATATTTGAAGTGTAAAAGATATATTTGAAGCATATTTTAGAAGAGAAATCATCATTAAAAAATATAAAAATAAGCATATACGTGATGGCTCAAGGAAGTTAAGTATCTTATTTCCCAGGTAAAGATTTGCCAGGGAACACTAAACAAGTTTAAAGTTACGGTATGGAACGGAAGACAGTTAATAAAAGATAAACATAATGTCGAACAACATTACGAGCACGTCATATTTCAGTTTTAAGCTTGTTTTAAAACTTTTAAGCTTCTTTAAAAACTTTCTAGGCAGAAATATAAAATGGTATTCTTCTGAATTCTAGTCACATATTTATTTCCGGAGAATCATAACAATATTCAGAATATTGTAGATTCAGGCATTAGCACTTCAGTTAAAGTGATTCAAACGATTTAAATTAATAATAAATGCGTCTTTAATATCTTTGTGTTTATAAAAATAAACTCGTATGATATGCACGTTCTCTGTTGGCTTCCTTTTATTTCTTTCCTTGTTTCTTATCTGTATTTTCTGTTTACTCATGGACAGTTGCTTCACAGACATCAAGTAATTTATCTTCAGATATAAAATGGTTACTGGGACGAAATTTCGCTATGTGCCATGTTACTGGGGTAGATTAATGTGTAGTTAGGAAATCATGATATATTTCTAAACTTGCTTGAGAGATACAGTGAGCACTGCTTATTACATCTCACTTAACGTAATTGATATTTCACGTAGGAAGACCGGATATCGGCTTACGAACAAGTATTATATAGCTTCTTATGTGTAAGCAAGTACCAAAATTCATTCTAAATTTCACTATTGATACGGGATATTCTTTGACGCAAAAATTGTTAAAAAAATTATTAAATATAAAACTCCATGAAATATTCTATAGAATCATTTCACTAGTAAGGTTGATTGTTAAATAACGGTACATAATATTATCGTCAACCAGAAATTATCTCAATCGTGAATTGATTCTGTAGAATATTTTAAGAAATTTTACTTTCTATATTTGTGATTTTTGCTTAGTATAATTGATAACAGTTACTTACCAATATAAACAGATAGTTCTTTATTATCTAGAAAATATTTATAATCATTTAACGTACGGAATATTTGCGAGAAGTTTCTTTTATGTACACTAAATAGTAATAAAAGAAAAACGGTGGGATGTAGAGAACATATTAAAATTTCTCAAAACAAAAGATAAAACACAGGTTATGTCATTAAAAAACAAAATATAAAACCAGGGTTTTGTTACAGTTTTCATTAAAGTAGCTATGTAAAATTAAAAACTGGTCAAAAACTGATTTATTAAGCAGAATTGTTAAAAATAAAATACATGCTAAGGATTTTACAATATATTTGTACTGGCTGTGCCATATCCTAGTGTAAGTTTATGGTTCAACTGTACTATTTTCTTCATTTAAACATAAAATTATTTAAGAAGTTTGAAAGCTACACACATTTAAATCACTCTTGATTTTATAACTCATCATGAATATATATATTGTTACGTATTATAATTCATCTAGGACGAATTTCTGATTTAATATGTTATGTACGTCACGTATTACGATTTCGAATACCCGGAAATTTTGATTTAAATGTAGAAATTAACTGAATGTTGACATGAATCAAATTTCTGATATTTGCCAATAAGATTGACACACACAATTTTTTTTCTTAACACAAATATATTTTAACGTACAAACAATAATAATAATTATTATAACGATGTTTTTTTATATAAATAATAATATATGCAAAAGTTTTACAACTTACAAACAGCACTGAGTTTTTTTTATCTGGTCTGGAACTGAATATTTTATCGATGGTTCACGACGAACGAGTAATTCCAGATTAATATCGGCACAGTTCACTTAATGAGTAAGCTATCTCTCGCTGCTCACTCAAGAATTTTTTTTCCGCTGAAGTTATGCGATGTCTTCGTAGAAATACTAAAGTTGAAAGTTAATTCTCTAAAGTTAAACGGTTTGTATAAACGTTTCAAGTGAAGTATGTGCACTTTCCAGATTAATAAATGTTAATCACAATTATAGGTTCCAAGGCGTGTAGCATACCAACTATGGCTGTCTAATAATATTACTCTGTCTCCCCGCGTTGCGTTGGTTGGTAACCTTTTAGAAACTTGAGAGAAGATTTTCTAGAAATTTCAGCTAATGCAACAATACTGATATTTTACACACGCAAAGAAAAAAAATCGCTAATCTTTTCTTACTTTTATTCACTGTGTAGTCTATTGAAGATATACCTAAAATATCAGTATTATACTGTCAATATATACTGCTTTTCAAGTGTTATATTATGCTGGTTTTTCTTCTAAAAAACAACCTTAAAGTTAAGAGATAATTTGCGGATTGCACCTTGTGATAATGTAGGTAGTTTAGGAACACTGTAGGGAGATTTAAGAAAAAAAACAAATGGTTTCGTTGATGATTGTATGTTGGTTAATGATGTAACAATAATTTATAGAAAATGGTCTAGTTTCTAAATTGTAGTTTTATGATTTCTTCCTGGTTATTGCATTGGTATTTTCTAAACGAATTTGAAAGTTCGAGAAATTTGTTTCTGGGTATTGTACATTTAAACGTAGATAAAGATATTCAAATACAGCCCTGCTGTATATTCATAGAAAATCTTACTGTATATTTTGCTAGAAAATTGCCAATTTGTAGACTTTAAATAAAAGAAGATACTTACCGTGTTCGTATTGAGGAGTAATTTATCGGCAAATTTGTTTTCTAAACGTTTGCATCGAATTTGAGTACTAAGATGGAATTTGAAATTTTAGGAAAACACAACAATTTGGTTTAGAATCTAAACAACTCGTAAAGGCATAGATATATTGTAATTAGTTATTTATTTCAGCCATCTACCAATAAGGACAAGAAATGATGATTTATATGATTAAGAATCAATTAAAATACGAGAATCTATATAAAGTAAGTCCCTGGTGTCCTTTAAATGAGGAATTATAGGTTTCATTTAATCGTTAAATGACATTATTACATGACTCTTATGTATATATTTTTCACTGGTTCTTAACTCATTCCGATGTGTTTATATGTGTGTTTTTCTTATAGTAAAACCACATCGCGCTATCTGCTGTTCTGCTGTATACACCGAAGAGAATCTAGCCCCTGATTTTAGAGTTGTAATTCCATAGACTTACCGCTGTCCCAGCGTTGGACAACGCAGTCGAAATAAACGCAAATGATACATATTGGTTTCTGTTTTAAAATATTTCTATTAGCAGTTAATGTTGGTATCCTTATGATAAGTTATATGGTGTAGGCTTACATTATTAATTTAATATTATGAATTCATGAGGTCAGAAAAACGAAGATTCAAGGCAATTTGATACAAAGTGAAAAAAAAAACAATAATTCGAGCGCTTAGGAAGAATGGACTTTTCGAAAGCGCTCGGGTTGTAAGGTTTTTATTACTTAATATTATGAAAAATAGTTGATTTGATTATATTGTAATTGATTATAATTATAAAGCCTTGAACAGGCTTTAGAAAACTACTTAGGTTCAAGAAATCTATTGGACATAAAGATATAATACTTTATAGGGTTATAGGGTATCGTATCTTTGTATTACAAAGTTTGTGATATCATTAGAAGTTAAAGTTATATATTTTTCATAGAATAAAAGTACGAAACAATTTGTTTAATGTATTTAATTGTAAGTTTGCTTACCAGCTCTTCATTTTTCATAGTTATTAATTCATTGTGTTTAAGTTTCTGTATATTTATAAATCCATTTCATTATGTAAATGGTGTCAGCCAATGCTTATTATAGAACTCTTTGCATTTTTATTTACTTAAATCTTCGTAAAGAAATCAATGACAAGAAACGAAGACAAATCTGCCGAATTTGCTCATGCTTAAGCAATTTGTGAAGATAAAACTGGCTTACAGATAATCTAGAAAGATTGACCTTCAGTGATGAGCTATTCTCTAAGTGTGAACTCATGGCGACTTAGATTTGTTATATATGTATGATTCAGTTTGATGTTCCTGAGAGAAAACTTTGATTCCTGTTAATTAACATCACACACACATAAGTGTACCATAACAAAATTGAGTACTTTGTATTCAAAAGATTTTGGGGCCTTACTTCATCGCTTACAGCCCGTGCCACTACGTCCAGTCATGTTCTGTTAGATTACCGCGCATCTTGCCAATAGTCCGGCAACGTAACTTCATTGCAAAATGCTCTGCCACAAGGTAATAACATCTTTGCCCCCCAGTGGCTCAGCGGTATGTCTGCGGACTTACACGTTAAAATCCGGGTTTCGATACCCGTGGTGGGCAGACCACAGATAGCCCATTGTGTAGCTTTGTGTTTAATTCAAAACAACAAAACAACAATAACATCTTTTATCTATGTTTTTAAGTAATTTATGGTTCCATTTCAACAGTGAAATCTCCGATAGATCCATAGTCGACTTAAATGTAGGTCTTTGTATTGCATAGCATAGATATATGCTTCATTATCTAATTGCGCTTGAGCTATATAATTATGCGACAGCTCTATTGATATATTGTGATAGACGCTCGTGTATGTGACTTGTGTCACTTTTCTTGATTATTTTGCGTACTGTTGCTTGAATCTGTGTTTAGAGCTGATCTTTCTTGTTTTATCACGTTTTACGTTACGGAAACTTTTCTAACCATGATTGGCTTATGATGTAGATGGTCCATGTTGGTCCACATTCGTTTCCCAATGCTACTAAATACGAAAAATATTCCCGTCTTATAAATTTTAAATCCTCGATGTGAATCTGTCTCTTTGATCTGAGAGTATGGATATTTTACGTATTAAAAAACTGTTTGTCACATACACTTCCCATAAGTGATCTGTTTTTCTGGGTATTCATCTCCTTACGAAAAACAGAGAATTTCAAAGTGTACTTCTCACGTATACCATTTCATTTTCAAATAGGTTGCTGTCATTAAGTATATTACTAAACTGCATATTTGAAATTGCTTTAGTAAAACTTACTCAATATTTGTAAAATACGTGTATCGAAATCTCTTTCCGTTAAGAATACCTAGGTGAATGCAACTCATGAAAATAAAATAAACCTAAATGTCAGTATTTTTTACTTTTTGAATGTTATTTCTAACACAGATAACGCGTTACTTGATAAACCTTTATGCTAAAATTCCTATAAAATAAAAACAAAGTTAATGAATGGATAATCTTCTAAAAGGATGTTTACATAGCTCAACTTAGCCTAAATTATTCTAATTTTGGAGCATTTCTGATGCTTTTTCATGATAAGTTTATTTTCGAGGATATAATATTTTACGAATGGTTAATTCTGTTTGTTATTTACTCTCTGTTTGTCTTGAATTTTGCGCAAAGCTACACGAGGACTATCTGCGCTAGCCTTCCTTAATTTAACAGTGTAAGATTAAAAGGAAGGCTGCTAGTCATCATCACCCACCGCCAACTCTTGGGCTACTCTTTTACCAATGAATAGTGGGATTGACCGTTTCATTATAACGCCCCCACGACTGAAAGGCGAGAATGTATGATGTGAAGTGGACGTACTAGATTGAATCGTGGTATTAAAAAATCACTTGCATATAGCACCCATGGCACCAAAGTGCGAAGTGCAGTTGCTTTTGATTGCAACTAAGTAACAATCATAGAACCTTAGGCTCACAGACCGGCATGCTAAGAGAAAAACACACATGCGTTTAGCTACATGAATACGATACTGGTAGCAATGTTGAATGTCTAATCAAAACTATAGTCAAGTAAGAACTACATTACTTATCAACACTATGACCATGTAAAAAAACTGCACAACCAGTCAACACAGTGACCAGGAAACTATTCGCTAAACAATCAAACTATGAATAAGAAAGTACTGTAAAATAAATCAAACAATATCTACTATGAATAAGAAAGGGCTGTATAAAATTCAAATACTATCTATTATGATCAGGAAAAGGATTGTATATACAACCAAACAGTCTTTAATATGACCAGGTAAGGACTACATAACTAACTAGCACTATGTCTGTGTAAGAACTATATAACCAGTCATACACTATCCTCAGGAAGGGACTTCATAAACAGCATCCACTATAACGAGGTAAAGCCTGTATAATTTATCAATATTAACATCATTATCAACTGAACATTGTATGATTAATGACATACTGGAGCTTTAGGACAACGAAACCGATGCACATGAGAACCATTTGCGATTATATGATCGAACAACTACTTGACCAAATGACTAATATGTACAGACCAATATGAAATACATTAATCTATACTCATAAGAAAATAAACACTGTAATAGAAATGGTACTCTAAGAGGTAAATAGGTATAGATGCCCGGACACTGTATATTTACCTAATGCTCTAAGAAAATATAAACTGTAAACGACTTGCTGTAGCATCATATTTTTCAGGTCAAAGCTGCATTTTTTCTCTATCCTGCCCGAAATGAGGGTCGTTATAAGGTGACCGTCAATCACACTATTCGTTGGTAAAAGAGTAGCCCAAGAATTGGTGGTGGGTGGTGGTAACTAGCTGCCTTCTTTCTACTCTTACAGTAGTAAATTAGGGACGGCTAGTGCAGATAGCCTTCGAGTAGCTTTGCGTGAAATTAAAAAAGAAACAAATAATATACTAACAAATAAGGTGATAAAAATTTAACAATGATAACATTGGTTGACTTCATTAATCGTATACAAATAGCACTTCAAAAACCTGTGGATTATTTAGCAACATAAATGTTTTTATTTAAAAATAAGCACAAAACTACACAAAGGGTTCCAGCAGGGTGAATATGCAGAGATAACACATTGCTTCTGGAAGGATATTTAGTAATAATAGTATTTCGTAGAATGTCTTACAATATCTACAATAATCTTCACAAGTGCAATAGAAAAAACAACAACAACTTGTAAATCGTTTTGTGTTTGATTCGTACGGATTGGGGAAAAACTTTCATGAATTATTTTATAAAGGCACAAAGCTACCTCAAAATTCCGATATCTTTCGAGGAATCGATCCTTCTCTATAATATATAAATATATTTATTTGAGAAGTGGTACACCATGTTTCATCAAAACTTGATAGAATTACGAATTTATTTATAAGTATTTTTATACGTAATGTAAATTATTCTGTATTTTTAACTTCACCATATTTTTTTCTTAATGTTACTATACATCAATTTCCTCTCATAGCAAGCTATCTTCTTGGAGCGAAACTCCAAATCAACCTGGTAACGAATACAAATAAATACACATATTTATATTACCTTCTGATTTATAAAGATAAGAATGAATTATTTCATCAGATGAATACTCTCTTTGTTAGCGAAAGTTTCGGTCGTAAATCCAATAATATCTCAAGACTTTCGGCCAGTTTAAGAAATTTACTTATTTATCAATACATCTATAAGCTAATATTGTGAAAAGTTTATTATTTTAAGTATAATAATAATAAATTAAAATTACTAAAATTAGTTGTATTATACATTCTAGCTAATAATACTGTTAATGAAATCTATCTATCTATCTATATATAATAGTACAGTCTGTTGTATGTCCATGTAACTACTTCGCAAGACGTAGATGGATTTTCAGCAAAATCTGTATTAATTCTTACAACGGACATGCGAAGCTACATTTAAATTTACACTTTTGCATTTTGTGTTTTGCTGTTTTATGGGCGTCTTTTGTTATTACTTCACTTTCTATTGATTAATTTTTTCTACATTTGGTATGAAGGTTTTGTGTCCATGCGAAGGTACACGCACATTTGCGGTATCGTATTTTGTGTTTTACAATTTTTATGGACGCTTTTGCAACTTTACATATAATTACATATAAGATAAGCAACTTTCGTATCCTAAGATAACCTTTCAATAATCATGAATTTACGTAACTTGGGCCCAGAGGACAGGTACTCCAGGTTGTTACCAATGAAAAAATAAGAACAGATATGTAACTGCTGGCTGTTAAGTACTGTTGTATAGTTAAAGGTTGTTGGAAAACGTAACATCGACATCACCAAATATAAGCTGAACTTTTAACAATCCTTCCTTTACACATCTATTGCACATTGTATAAAAATTACGTTTTTATCATTATTTTTATAAAAAATGTGTCAATGAAATATGTAAATTTTAAATGGAACAGAGCTGTTGTTTCTTTGGTGGTGATATTGCGATAATTATTTAAAGTAAATTTATTTGACAGATAATTATTTTTATTAATTTTATAAATTACAAAATTATTGTTTATTTATTCCTATTTCTGTTTTTATCTATATTTAAACAATAATAAAAATGTGTAAAGGTCATAAGATATTAGGCACACTGCCTTACTAGAAACACATTACGATAATAGTATCGCTCAATAAGTGATGGCTTCCAAGAATTTCAGAATTCAATGACTCTTTTTTTTGTAAATCTTTTATTAAAATTTATTATATATGGAATACTATTTTGAATGCATTATGGCTATTCACATGATTTGGCTTTGTAAAAGTTTTACCACATAGTAATACCGTCCCTTTACATCGAATATTTATGTTTCATGATCATTACTACAGATAATAAGATTTTATAACAACTCATTGTTCTCTGCCGTTTCTTTTCTCTATCATTTGACGAGATCCAGTGTTGTGAGTTTGCGTAATGACATTGTTTTGAGTCTCTATATTTTTATGCTACAATATTTCGCCATCCTAAAATTCTCATGATGGTTTCTCTGCTTACTTGATGTATATTTTCGTTAAGCTCACAATCCTTATTCTTAAATAGATCTAAACGACAGAATTGTGCTATTTTCGTAAATTTGGATGTATTTCGTAGTTTATCTCTGCCTACAGTCTTGTTACGAGCAAATTGTTGTTGTTATATGAAAAGCTACACACTACGCTGCCCGTTCTATGTCCTCACTTACGGCGAATCAAATTCAGGATTTTATCATTATAAGTCTCACACTTAACCACTGAGCTACTGGGAGCCACCGTCAGGCACACGTTTAAAATTCTTTTGTAAAATTATACTCTTTCTTCCAATTAATTACTCCAAAAGGCATACCTTACGTGTTATTTCCATTTCATAATTTTTCATACTTGTTCCCCTCTGTAATCTTCCTGCGCACAGATGTTTACTTTAGTGAAACTTCCCGAAATAACGCTTTTTTTTCTTATTTATACGCAGAACAACAATAATTACTTCTTTAAAAGTTTCATTTTAAACTCAAGAAAACTAACTTAATATTAACATTTTTTTCTTGTTCAAGGTAACTTTGAACATTTTTACTGTTAAATAAATCATGGTGATATTTTCATCCTTTTGACACTTTTTTAAAATAAATAATTGTGTTATTATTCATGAAAGAGGTTGTCTTTTTTGCTAAGTTAATGCAACTAAGGTATTTTTAAATTTTTCATTTGCATTTTTTTTATGTTTCTTTCGATAAAACATCAAAATGGAACTTGAGCATTTCTGTCTATATTATGGTCTAGCTAAGTCACCTGGCAAATAAATTCTGTCTTGTTTCCCTTAAATGAAAATATTAATTTCCAACGTTATATTTATATATACATATTGTAATAGTCATTACTAAGTTAATATGTTAAAACATATTGTGATGCATTTTCCATAAAAAAATCTCAACTGGTCTCCTGATGGATTGATTGTTGGTTGGTTGGTTTGGTGTTTTATGGCACAAAGCAGCTAGGCTATCTGCGCCAAACATCCGGTAAAAATTTAAAATTAAAATAAATTTAGTGAAACTCATAAAAGGAAATTAAGGTAAAACAAAACAAAGTTAAAAACCATAAAACCAATGTTTACATCTAATCTACAGCGGTAAGAGAAAAACTACAATAATACAAGTTGTAAAGGACTTTCTGTAGCATAATTGTAATTATCATAACTCGCCAGGAAAACTAACAGGTAAGTTCAAAAACGACCATCAGTCACCTGAAGTTGGCCTTTCCAGTCCTGCTTCTGAATTATTTGACGTTATGTTCATTTTCAAAAAGGAAAGCAATAAAATTTCTAAAAGACTTGCAGTAAAATTTTAATTATTATCCACGAGTATAACTAACGGGTAGTTCAAACAGCAGCCTTAGTCACCTAAACTTGGCCTTTCCAGTCCTGGTTTCGAGTTATTTGACGTTATGGCCATTTTCTAATTTCAAATCGAACAAGATGAACTTTGTTTTTAAAAGAAAATCACATTAAAAACGTTTAATGTATAAATTAAGAAAACAAACAACATTAAAAAGATTTATGGCCTTTAAAAAGTTGAAAACATTTCAAAGGTGAACGGTGTCGCTGTCATCAATTACATTGTCTAATGATATGGAAAAACCTTGGGACAGAACATGTCTAAAATGGTGCCGTTGTTGACAGTCATAACGATAACAAGACAGTAACATGTGGCTTATTGTGACCTAGTGTTATATAGACAATTCATTAGTGCATCAGTCCCAAATAAAAGTAAACGATGAGTTTAAAACTAATCAATGCTTAGTCTAGTTAAAACAACTTCCTCTGTCTGATCCTTACAGGAACAAGATGGCCAAAGTACAATATAGGGTTTCATTTGAAAAAGCTTGTTTTCACGTTGCTCACTCTAAGTCGATTCCCAACTGGCACGGAGCCGAACCTTGAATACAGTACTATAGTCCATGTATGAAACAACAGTGATAGTGCCAGAACAGATAGATTTAGCTGCGGTATTGGTGAACTCGTTCCCGCGAATACCAACATGACCTGATATCCAGAAAAACTGGATAGAAGTAGATGTTAAAGAGAAATGGGCCAGTCGGTTTTAAATATCGGCGAGAACGTGGTGAAAACTAACGTTAAGCAATTCCAGGGCCAATAGAAAACTAAGAGAGTCAGTATAAATAGTGTACTTTGAGTACTGTTTAGCTTCTATGTGATCCAGGGCAAGCGAAATGGCATATAGTTCAACAGTGAACACAAAAGCTGTAGAGAGGATTTTGTGCCCAATCACCCAATCACAACAAACCATAGCAGAGCCCACACAGTCATATGATTTTGAACCATATATATCAATGAGAATGGAAGGATGGTTCAAAAGATGTTTAGAAAATAATAGACAGTATTTCCAATTGGGAGTATCTGCTTTTCTCAGATGAATTAAAGATAGGAAGCATTTGAGGGCTGTAAGTAGCCATGCTGGGATGGGCTGACCAATGGATACAGCAATTATATCTAAGGACAGATCCAATTCATCCAACTGCGCCTGGATACGAAGGCAAAAAGGAGCAATGGCAGATCGTCTGTTCTGAAAAAGTATGGCCACCGAGGAAGGAGAACATAACTCTTGGTTGGATGCTATAATAAGGAACAAAGTTTTGAAGCATATAGCAAAGACAGCTGCAAACGGTGGAGGTGCAAAGATGGTTCATGAGACTCTATGCATAAGCTCTAAACTGGGGAAGTGCAGAAAGCTCCAGTGCAGAGACGAAGTCCTTGGTGATGAATTGGTCCAACATTTTTAAGGTCGAGGTCCTGGCAGAGCCATACACTAGTGATCCATAGCTAAGTTTCGATTGAATAAGAGCACGATATATCTTTAGCATAGAACATTGATCTGCTTCCCAAGTGATGGAAGAGAGAACAAGGAGTATGTTCAGTACTCTTATACATTTGACCCATAGCTGCTTGATGTGTGGTATAAAGGCCAGCTTTGGGTCAAAGATAAGTTCCAGGAACTCTGTCTCAGAGACCACAGGTAGCACAACTTTATTAATACAGAATTGGGGTGAATGCCCCGTTGGCGGCAAAAGTGCATGCAAACGATTTTAGAGAGAAAGAAGTTAAAGCTGTGTGCGTGGTCCACTTCAGTAAACGATTGAGGGCAGTCTGTAGCTGCCGCTTTATATACCTCATGTTCAACCACTGATATGAGATGTGAAAGTCGTCGACATAGAGTACGTTTGTAACAGTAATATGATTTGTTTATTGATGGCATTAATCTTTATGCTGAAAATTGTGACACTCAAAACACAGCTCTGAGGAACTCCAAGTTCCTGTAGAAAAGAACGGGAAAGTGTCAAACCCACACCAACATGGAATCTCCTGTCTGTGAATAATTTTCAATAAAAATAGGCAAATGGCTACGCAACTCGTATATATATATAGAGGTCTCGCAAAGTGCAATACCTCCATTTTGTATTTGAAGCCTTCTCAGTGTCAAAGAATATTGATACAAGATGCTGTCGTTTGAGAAAGGCTTCTCTGATTGACGTTTCAAGTCGAATCAGGTGGGCCACGCTGAAGTGCTCTCATCGGAACTCGCATTGGGTGGGCGAGAGGAGGTTGTTTGATTCGAAAAACCAAATAAAATTACCATTAAACACCCTCTCTAAGGTCTTACAGAGACTGCTCATCAAAGCAATTGGATAGTTGTTTGAAGGAATCTTGGGATCCTTCCCAGCCTTTTAGAAAGGTAGGACAATAGCCTAATGCCAGGCATCAAGAAAAACATTTTCCTGCCAGATCCAGTTAAAAACAATCAGAAAAACAGCAAGAGAAACAGGAGATGGATGGCACAGCATTTCATAGTGTACATCATCAGGTCCAACCGACGTACTGCCAGACCGATGAAGGGCCAGTTTGAGTTCCACCAGTTAAAGGGACGATTATAGTCATTGAGAAAATCAGCTCGAAAAGAAAGAGGTGATCGCTCTGCCGGAGTCATGATGGTTAAGAAGGTGGAAGAAGAAGCAGAAGTACTAGATACCCGGCAAAAGCTTTCATTTAGAGTATCGGTGATGCTCTGTGTATCAGCAACTTCCTGGCCATCAGAAAGCAAGATCGAGAGAGGGACAGAGTTATACTGCCCAATGACCTTTTGAATCTCGTCCCGTATAACTTTGAAACTGGTGGTAGAAGATATGCTGGTTGTGAACTTAATTCTAGATTCCTTCCAAGTTTGATGTTTTACCCACCGAGCATGTGCACGGCTATGCTGGAAACCAATGCGGTGCGAGAGTGTGGGATACCTACGAAAAGTATTCTATGACCGTTTTTGAGTCATTCGTGCCATGTGGCATACAAGATTCCACCACGGACGAGGAAATCGTGAAAAACGTGTAGAGGTTTCAGGAATACATTGAGCAACTGCTTGTATAATACAGTCAGCTATTGCTGCCACATAGTCGTTTATTGATGACTTACAGATGATAACAGGATGAAGTTCTGTGAGAGCAGTGAAAGTGGGTCAGTTTGCTTGATCCAGCTTCCAACGGGACACACGTGTCGGACTTTTTATTATTTTGCTGTGTGGTTGGTTGTGGCCTAATTGTGAGCGTGCTTGTGATGAGAATTTAAGGTCTCATTGTCACGTCCTGTTTCGCATGAAATGCTCGCTGCATTTTATAACACGAGGGATACGCAATAAGAGTAACCACCAAATCCCACGATTCGTATTTGGCGATCGTGTTGTTTGTTGACTAGCTGCTTTCCCTCTAGACTGTTATTTCCAAATTAAAAAAGCTATGTGCAGATAGTATTTATGTAGCTTTGTGTTTTATTAAAAAACAATGTTTTCAATGGATAAACAAAAACACCATATCAATGGCGCTTGTCAATAATTTTTTAACATTCGCTAAATTTGTATATAGTTTTTATGACTTATTTAATGAGAAGTTTCATCTTTTGCTCATAAAATTCCAATAATTTATGCATATTTTCACGAGTTTTTTAGACTTTTCAAAATGGCTTATACGTTGTCAAAATAATTCAGTAGCATTTTATTTAACACATACAAACATACGTAGGTGTAAACAAGTCCACTTACGTCTGACATATGGAAGCTGATTGTGAAAAGCTAGAGAAAAGGCGGTAAGTCATCACCACCCATCACCAACAGTTGGGAAACTTTTTACCAATGAATAGTGGGATTGGCTGTCACGCTATATCGCAACCACAGCTAAAAGGGCAAGCATGTTTGGTGGGCCACCCAGTGGCTCAGCGGTACGTCTGCGGACTTAGAACGCTAAAAAACGGGTTTCGATACCCGTGGTGGGTAGAGCACGGATAGCCCATTGTGTAGCTTTGTGCTTAATTCAAAACAACAACAACAAAGTTTTGGTGCGAGTCGAGTGGCCCTAACTACCTGGTTTCAGGTAATGAGTGTTGTCGTCAATGAGTTCGAATTTGAAAAAAACAACAAAAAAATTGTTATTTTAATTCTGTTCACATTTCTTCCTATCGTTGATGTTGTTGTTGTTGTTTTGGATTAAGCACAAAGCTACACAATGGGCTATCTGTGCTCTGCCCACCACGGGTATCGAAACCCGGATTTTAGCGTGTAAGTCCGCAGACATACCGCTGAGCCACTGGGGGGCTCCTATCGTTGATTATTTGGTAGTTCACACGTTTCCTATATTCGATTTCCTTCAGTGATTGAACTTTAATGCAACTAGGTAGAACTTTGCAATAATTCTGTACGGCATTGTATTTTATTTCTCTGGAATTTTTCGAAGAATAAATGAATAAATAAATAGTGGTCATGTTAAAGAGATGCAACATTTAGAAGTCCATATCCTGTCGTGGGTTAACATGTATAGATGATAACTAATTAAAACTGTATGGACAAATTTTAACCTTCCTAAATGAAACACAAGAAAAACCTGAAGCAATTATTCACGCACTATTAATTATTGATTTGAATTTGGCACGCACTTAGCAGACGCACTGTTGTCTTGAGAGTAATTATATTCCTCAACAACTAGATGAGGCCAGATATGAACAGAGTTTGGTCTTTATTGCATGAATAATGGTAAAATATAGTAAAGGATGAAATAACCATCAGACATTAATAAATTAAGAAGCTGAAAAACAATAAATGTGAAAGCTGTACAAAAAACGCAAACAAAACAAATATTTTACACCTACGTTGCTATTTATATATTTATAACATTTATGTTTTATATATTATTTATTATTTATGTCCATCTCTTCTCCTCACGTATATTTATTCATAAAGGAGACATCTTGTAAGAACTGTTCAAAATAAAGGATAAATATGAGGAAATATTTAAATGTATTAGAAAATAATACAGTGCTAGTTAACTTGCGAAATTATTTAAACGTATTGCAAAATAATACAAGGTTAGTTAACAAATCAATAAATAACTGTTGTGACAATATACCCAGTTGCTAAAGGTTAAATCCATTTTAAACAAGTAAAGATGGGACCCTGAATGCTTTTTGCTGCAAAGTTTATTGCTTCTTAGCTGGAAAAGTTTTTTTTTTAATTTTTCATTGCACGTACAAAACTGTTTTATCGAACAACTGCATTATACAAATGAGTTGAGATGTTATAACTAATGGTAAGTTTTTTTTAAAATTAATGAGAGGGTAAAATGACATAAGTTTATGGACTTACAATGCTAAAATCCAGCGTTCGATTCCCAGCGGTGGATAAATCCAATAGCACAATGTAGACTTTCTATAAAGTAAACAAAATAATGGCTAAGACGCTATTTATATCACCAAGTTTTATGAACAACAACTATTTTTGTATGAAATACTTTAAGTCATTGAATCGTAATCGTTATCAATTTTCTTTAAGTAATTTACATATCAAAATTATTGTAAAGATTAACAAAGCAGTTAATTAACAAATTAATTTGTATTAAAATTACTAATTGTTTATTATTGTTGTTTTACCTGAATTAAATTTAGTATCATTCAAAGGAACTAATCTTATGCAAATAACACTGAATTTTGCGAAATAAAAGATATTTGTCGAACAAAAATGTATTACATGATTTGGAAAAAAAATATATAAAACACTTCAAAATATTTTATTAAAGCAAGAAAATGCAATACATGCTAAAAGCAGTTTTGAAGAAGCTGAAAACACTGTTTTCTAGAACTATCATGAGAAAATGACAAATTGCACGTGGTTCTGATTTACGGTTTAAGTGAATAATATCTTTCAAGGATAGAGATTCTTGATTTCTATTTTGCCCTTAATAAAAGTGTGCTTACAATGCGTGAATGGTCTGTTTGCTAAACGTGATGCATTCTGCGTTAACTTAGTTAACCCTCCAATCTCTGTAAAAGACACCATATTTCTCTTCAAAAACAACAGAGCTATATGAAATTTCTTTTGTTTCGCGGTTCCAGTTGTTCGACCTGGCAACCTGCCTACCACAGAAATAACTGTCTGTTTGTATGCTTGTCTCACAAGCAGGGACTTAACATTCTGTGTTGTTTCCATGTAAAAGTGATACGAATTTTCCGGGTGTAGACACTGTCACATAGGATTTGAGCTTGTTTTACTTTTTTTGTCACATGTCTAGAGATAAGTTTCAACTTTGCAATTATACATATAAGGGAAAAAAAAAACCAGAAAGGGTTTTTTGGTAATTTTTGTGTTTTTATCACGCCATCCACGAACCATTTATTACATTACTATAGTGATTACTGGATTATCTTTCATGTTATATGTTACCTTGAGCACTATTACTTGTTTTGATAATAGATTATGTGGTTTGAAGAACATTTTGGACTTCTCGATTCCAACATATAGAAATGAATAACCGTTAGTCAGCTATGCCAAACACTGTATTAATGTAATTACGTTGTTACTAATCGCTTTGTTTAGTTTTGATTCTTGATATTCCCACTTAAATACACGTTGGTTAGCTCCACTAAATCAAATATATATATAATAGATGTAAAACAAATTATTACAGTCTTCATTGGTCAAGGATATATGACTGTGCTATTTTCAAGTCATTTATACAACAAAAGACACTTTGTATCGATCTTTGTTCCCATATATGATTTATGAAGCAATTTGCATGTCAGATTTTTGAACTATGAGTGAAACTTGTTTGGCATTTTGTGTATATGAAATAAACTATGATACATCGTACATATTACTGAGAGATATGCGACGAATATTTCATCGAAAAATGAACAATGAAAGGTACAAATATATGTATACGTTAATATGCAAATCTAATAGTCCAATAAAAGTTAACTGAAGTTCGACAGTACTGAAAATTTATGCAGAATCCTTTAAAATATCGTTAACTGTTAAATTTTTTTCTCAAACTTTATGTTCTTGTTGGTTGTAAAAAAATTAAAACCTAATATTCTATCCAACAAACAGAGACAACAGTAAATAGATTTAATGATTTACAAACATGACGAAGTACTTGTGTTGTAACTACATGTTGGAAATCGTCCATCTGAGATGGCAAAAATAGACTGAAATGTACCTCAACCATGTTAGAGCTCCAATGCTCTAGCATCTTCCTTAAGTTTAGACTGTCTGGAAGAGACAGTGGTTTATGAGAAACCCCTTTCATCCTGGTAGTTTGAATTTTCTTGTAGAATATTTTTCTTGTTGGCCAGTGTTATTTTTTTATATTTGTTTTTGAATTTCATACAAAGCTACTCGAGGGCTACCTGCGTTAGCCGTCCCTAATATAGTAGTGTAAGATTAAAAGGAAGGCAGCTAGTTATTATCACTTAACGCCAATTCTTGGGCTACTCTTTTACCAACGAATAGTGGGATTGTCTGTGAATTATAACGACCCCACGGCTGAAAGAACGAACATGTTTGGTGTGATGAGGATTCGAAAACATGATCTTCAGCTTGCGAGCAAAGTACCTCAAACACCTGGCCCTGCCGAGCCTTTGTTGGTCGGATCACATTATTAAAGACTTGTGCATAAGGTTACACTCTTTTTTTCTCTCTGTAGTTTGCTTGTTTTTCGCCTTATTTCGCTTTAGTTTTCGAATTTCTTGGAAATTCATGAAAAACATCGATGACATACCATAATTTCTTTCTTGTAAAAATACATAGTTTAAAAACTTACAAGGCTAAAAAGATATACCACTTTTGTTTGCAAGTGGAAATTACGTTCTGTACTGCTCTAGGATTGTTAAGCCCAACAACCTGTGTTGCGTTACTGGTAAGAACCTGTATGCAAAATTTAAATAGTTTATTTGATTTTTCAATAAAGGGAAAATCGTATCTCGGGGAAAAAATAATGTGAATCTGATAGACATTTTGATGGCTTATTTACATGCAGTAATAGTTAGTTTTAATTTTCTAGTGAATGAAATGTTATGGATGTAAGCAAAACATTACCATTTTAAGAGGTTAAGACACATTAACGTGTCTCTAAAGGCTAAATTAATAAGCTGTAGAACAAACACTGTGATATTAATAGTATTAATACTTCAGCAGTTTTCCACTTTCTGTGGCTAGGATTTTGGTAATTCAGACAATTGCATATTTTCAGTGGATGTGCTTTCTTGCTTCACATACCAAATTTCAAGGCAATCTATTAAGAAATACGAGATATAAATTCCTCGCATATAAATTACGGCAATTTTATTTCATAGAAAACATATTTAAATTGTATGGGTTTTTTAAAGGATCTGATGCTTTAATGGATCTTTACATCCTACATTTATGTGTCACATATGGTTTAAGTATAAGACATACATGCGAAGCTATTCAACATCCGCCTAATCCGCCTAAATTTGACAAAAAGTTTTGTGTAAGCCCAAGCAAAAGATTAATCTATTGGTCTGAAATTTTTACTGTTACTTCATCCTAGAGTGAAATTGATGTTTTCAGTTTTTTTGTCATTTGGATTAAAGACGGATGAATTAGAGCAGTAAACATAATGGGTAGAACATGTGCACTATTGTCTAGGCCAAGCAAAGTATATTATCAGTATCTGGCTCAAGTTTTTTAAAAAAAAACAGTTAATATGGTTGGACATATTGGCAATTTTGAAGCACAGATTTGCTAAATTTCATGAAATTCTTCATATGGTTGCACGTGCAGGTGATGACAAGAAACTTTTAATGTAGATTCCATGGCATCAGTATAAAGTGTTTCAGAGAGGAAACCACCACTATATAGTTTAAAGAATCTGGTTGTTCTGTAAAGTATATGTCTGTTCAGAGTAAAAGGATTACGATCTTAAAGTAATGTTGATTACTATCGACTGCTGCTACTTGATGTGGTTTGTTGGTGTTTTGACAGAAAGTCACGTTATCTAATCTATCTGACTTAGCTTGAACAAAAACAACAAAAAAACAAACAAAGTGGCCTGGCTGAATAAATAAAATAAATATTTACTGTAAAATTATTATAAATGCTATAACTGTAGCTACCAGTTTGGCCTCCAATTTTATTTTCATTCGTTCATACTGCACGCTCAATTCTATTTTGGCTACACCTATTAGATTTCATTTCTAATAATTCTGTTTTCCTGATTTTTTGCTGGCTCTAGTTCCTCTATTGCTCACCTTTTCTACTGCAAGAATTTGGTCTTCGTTTTCAATTCACGATGTTGCTTTATCTCTTTTGTTACTGCACAAGTCATCGTATTTAAGGATATTATAACATAAAGTAATGCATTCAATTATTAAGTTTGTTCTGGAGAAGTATCTTTTTATAATTGCTTTTGTAAGCATTAATAGTAGGTCTGAATCTCACACAGGAACTCCAAATAACTGCTAATCTTTTACAACACGTTAAAGGTCCAGTAATGATATCTGATCTCTATAAAACTTCTCTACTCTGAAACCTGTTTCTAGCTTTTTCCTAAGCATATTCACTCAAAACAATCTGTGGATTCATGTTGTAAATACACCCATTGACCTCCACAATTATGTCTATGATTTCTCTTTGCTCAGTTTTCTTTAAATCCCAATCTATGTATACTTTGTGTCAAACCCATAAACTTTCAGTCGGGCATATTTAAAAGTAATATTATCATTTGATGGAAAGTATTGTAATCAAGCACTGCTCTTTGGTTAAGGGCAAAGATAACCCTGCATATCATCTTCACAATGCTGTCTTATCTGTTTGAAACCTTAGTAGAGTCTCAAATAGCCTTAGATGAACTACCTAATTGGTTTCATCATTCGCAGCTAATACCTTGATCTGATACTCTGAAAGTTGGTTTGGGTGATTTCATTCTTGTCAGAAGTATTTGAATTTTTAAATATTGTTTGTTTGAAATTAACCGCAAATCTATCTGTGCTAACCGTGGGGTCAAATCCTGGGGACATACAGCTGTGATACTGGAAAGGCTTTAGATCTTGAGTTGTTTAATGTGTTAGGAAAATAATATTATGAATGCTTATTTTTTTCAAAAGCTCTTTGTTCGATTCAGGATTCCACATAAAACTATGTAAAGACTGACAGCGCATGCGTAAGAGAAGACAACTAGCTAACAGCACCAACCGCAAACACTTGTGCTACGATCGAACATTGCACTCGCAGTTCCTAAGGTGTGTAATTACGACAACGAGATGTGAACCTTGAACTCTCAGATTCAAAATTCGGACACACTATCTACAGCGCAAAGCGCGGCCTCTTTTCGAATTAATTTAATCAGTGTGTAGTCGCAGCCAACTTAATAGGATATATCTGCACGAATATAACGAACTCTAACAACGCGAAGGTTCATTTGTTTTCGTCACCCGCTAGTACAGCGGTAAATTTATGGATTTACAATTCTACACTAACGGGTTCGCTTCTCCGCGGTAGACTCAGCACATAGCCCAAGGTGGCTTTCCTATACAAAAAACTCGCGTATCCAAACATGCTTGTTTTTCCTTATCACTTTGCATTTCTCCTGAATGATCCCTTTGACATTACAAGTTTTTTAATAATGCTACTCCTCAATAATTTATTCGCCTAACAGAGGTTCTTAGCCTCAAAGTTTTTGATGCATCGTATCTTTCGATACTAATTAACGTAGGCTGCATTACGCATATTTCTGGAATTAAATCATTAAAACGATAGGCATGCAAGTCTAATGGAGAAGAGTTATAAGTTTTTTCTTTAGTAAATTGTATACTGAAAATAATTACAGATTTGCATTTATATTATAAGTAATTCATTATATGATACCAAATTAATCTCAGCAAATCTGTTTCTTAAGGGTTATAACGCAGGTTGATTACTGATGCGTTGAAACATATTACACTGACACAAAAAATAGTATTTTTTCAGACAATTTCATCACGGTTCTGAGAAACATTATCCATTCTGTTCTAACTTTACAACAGAATATTTAATAAAGAATTAAATATATTCTTTCTTTTTGTTTCATTATATAATATAATATAATATAATTATTAATCTTTGACATAACATCAATGACGCGTAGAGAAGATGCAGTCCACAAGTTGAGATATAAGGTTATAAGAATATACAGTGGAGCTTAGATGTTTATCGAAATTTATCGCTGATGATTGTTCATTTTGAATTTCGCGCAAAGCTACACGAAGGCTATCTGTGGTAATCGTTCCTAATTTAGTAGTGTAAGATTAGAGGGAAGGAAGCTAGTAACCACCACCCACCGCCAACTCTTGGGCTATTCGTTTACCAACTAATAATGGGATTGACTCTCATATTATAACGCTCTAACGGAAGAAAGGGTGAGCATGTTTGATGTGTCGGAGATTCGAACCCGCGAATTTCAGATTAGAAAGTCGAGTGCCTTAACTTCCTAGCCATACTGGACCTATCAACAATGAAACAGGAAACAAATTATAACGCATTTGAAGTAAAAAAATTGCGTCACTAAAAATTTTAGACGCAGTGTATTTTTCTGTTTAATCAGAAACAAGTATGTAAAATAATATGGCTTGGTTACGAATAATTTGATTTAAAGAGCTTAAAAACATGTCAAGAAATTTGTTTTTTTTTAATTTTGCACAAAGCTCCACGAGGGCTATCCGCGCTAGTCGTCCCTAATTTTGCTTTGTAAGACTAGAGGGAAGGCAGATAGTCATCACCACACACCACCAGTTCTTGAGCTACTCTTTTACTAATGAACAGAGGAATTGACTGAAACATTATAACGCCCCATGACTGAAAAGACGAGCATGTTTGATCTGAAGGGGATGCGAACCCGCGACCCTCAGATCACAGGTAGCACGCCTTAATCCACCTGGCCATGACGGCCCTAAGAAGTATCCTTTTAGAATAATAAATTTAGTAATTTAGTCTCAAACACAATTTATACGATTAATTCTTCATACACCTATATGATAATGAGAATATTCCACCTGAAGAAAGACTGATAAAGTAGAAAATAGAACATTTATTGTAAAATTTGATAACGCGTTTATGGTGTTTTTATACATATTTTTATTTAAAATTAACAGAAACGAGATACACAAGTACGCAAAACTTTCAGTTTATAATATACAAACAATATAGAGTTGAAAAGTTTATGAATATAGCTTTTTATAGTTTTTGAAACATTTTAAAAATCAAAACATGGGCATGTAGTTTGCAGTAAATCTCAACTTGGATCAAATATATAAATGTCTTGATGAAATTTGTACTTTATTAGAAACATGGGTTTGTTATTGTCTTTAAATATTTAAGACATTGCCTCCTGACAAACATTTTCCAACGTTTTGAGACAGGTTGATTAAAATTCCATCAGGTATTTTAAACGTGTTTTGTCAGTCTTAAATTAGTTTATAGAGACCCGATGTTCAAGAGTTTATCCTGAGTCACTACTGTTGAATTAAGTAGAGTGTTTTTTTAAATACTAAATGTTAATTTCTGCAAAGTTATTTCTTACTACTGAGTTTGACAAGATTGTCTAATGTTTAGGGTGAGTTAGGACGCTCGATTTGTAATCTGTGGGTCGCGGATTCGAGTCTCAGTTCCACCAAGCCTGACCGCTCTTTCAGCTCTTTGATATTTTACGATCAATCCTATTATTCGTTGGTAAAATAGTAGCTAAAGAGTTGGCGGTGGGTGGTGATAACTATTTGCCTTTTCTCTTGTTTTACAATGCTAAATTAGAGACGGCGAGAGTAAATGATTCTCACATAACTTTGAGCAAAAGTGGAAAATAAACAACAGCAACAAAAAATGAACTTTAACATGCTATGCCTGATGCGACCTTTCTTGTAAGGTGCAGTTAGATAATGTTTGTTTTGTTGAATTTTGTGCAAGGCTATTGCACTAATTTTCCCTAATTAAAAGGTAATGGAGCAGTAAGCTAGTCCACTCAATACTACCCACCGCCTACGCTTAAGCTACTCTAATCGAATTGTGGATTGATTATCACGTTATTATGCTCCCACTGGCAAGCATTTGCGGTGATTGGATTCGAACCGCAGCCTGGAGATTACAAGTCCAGCGCCCTAATTACCAAGACGAAACTCCACAAATTCAAACCTCAACGTATATTTTGTGGCATTGTATCAAATATTTACAACAATATACTGTCTTCCAATCATATGTTTATCACGTCTATCTCTTGTTTTCTTTTTTCACATAGTTCTAGACGTGTTTGAAAATAAATATAAAATACGACAGTGCCGTCCAAAAATTGCCATATAACTTTAATGATGTAGCATTTGAGATGTTTGCTGAAAGTGTTTAACTTACGAGTAAGAAAGAAATCGGTAATTTTGAAACATAACATAGCTACAGTACTGCAGATGCTTATCAAGAAATAATTGGTGGTTTAACACTGGACTTGCTTAGAGAAAGGGGCGTAGATAAATTATAAGATAGTACGCGTAGCATATCTTTGTATCTGATAAGATCAGATTCTTGCTTCACGGTGTATAAGACGAGTTCGAATTAACATTTAGGTTGAGTAGTTTGCATATCTTCTCTGTGTTTTAAAATGTTTATATTAAACAAGGTAAAACAGGAAGCAATTGAAAGGTTGTGTTGAAAGCTATGTCTGAACTGGACAGAATGTGTTATCAGTAGTTTAGCAGTTATGAAATAAAGGAGTTTTATAACTATTTGTCGTATAGCTTGTTTTACTGCAAATAGATGGTGTTTGTTTGATATATACGAAACAGAACAAAGTTTATTGAAGTTGTATTTCTGAAAACGAAGAGACGATATTGATGAAAATACGATTACTCTCGAAATGAGTGCGATAGATATCGAACAAGTTTTTCAGTCTGTTGCATGAAAAGATATTTTAAAACAGACACCTTTAATAGAACGATATCAGTGGTCGTGAATTTCACGTGAGCGAGATATTACGACGCAGTGAAGAAGATAAGAGTTAATTCATACTCAACATGAGGTTTCACTACCATCATGCGTATACGGAGATGCGAAATTTTCCACAAAATATTTCTCCTTAATGTTTGGCATTGATACCTATCTAAACAAAAAAACATCATGTGATGTTTGTTTGGTGTGAAGAGGATTCGAACCCACGACCCTCGGATTAGAAGTTGGATACCTTAAACACCTGGCCATGTTGGGCCTACCTACTATTAAACAATCATACTTTAGTTCTTTACCAAACCTTAAAAATATAATGCACATTAACCAGAGATCTTTACCGTTATACATCCACACTTAAGCCGTCATCACGGCTGCTGGCGAAACTTCAATATCTATTGAGGGTTATTGTTGTTCCAAACTATGTGAAACACAAGCGAAATTTAAGCGATTCCGTATTCAGACGCACCTGCAAACCAGCTGATGCATCATCATTGGACTATTGTGTTTTGTGCTTTCCAGGAGAGTTTTGGGCGGCTTCAGCGAAGATTGTACAGTGTTTTATCTCATAGAAAGTATGGTTCCAACTCTTCACCAAGGCAGAGCAAGAGCAACATTGGAAAAAGTCACGTGGGCTAAAAGCGACAACTCAGATTCGTTTACATGAAAGCAGCTCTCTGTACATGTACAAAAAAAAACTGAATGAAGTACAGAAACAACTAACGAATCAATAACTAACAAAACAAAACAGTTTAAATATCCAACAAACTCGTCCAATGTATTTATTTGACATAGATAACATATGTTTGTTCAACAGTAGAAGCCACGAGCTAACTTACGATTGTAAGTACAGGTAAAAGCAGCTAATGCATAGGATAACAACTAAAGAATGTTTGTTTAATAATACGGATGACCGGCTTAAGTGTGGATGTATAACGGTAAAGATCTCTTGTAAATGTGCATTATATTTTTAAGGTTTGGTAAAGAACTAAAGTATGATTGTTTAATAGTAGGTAGGCCCAACATGGCCAGGTGTATAAGGTATCCAACTTCTAATCCGAGGGTCGTGGGGTCGAATCCTCGTCACACCAAACAAACTCGCACTTTCAGCCATAGGGGCGTTATAACGTGACATTCAATCCCATTATTCGTTGGTAAAAGAGTAGCACAAGAGTTGGCGATGGGTGGTGATGACTAGTTTGTTGCCTTTTCTTGAGTCTTACACTGCTAAATTAGGGACGATTGGCGCAGATAGCCCCTCGTATAACATTTTACGAAATTCAAAACAAACCTAATCCGTGATGACGAAAAAACCCGCTTGTAGAAAAATATATACACGTAAAAACGGCTGGTATGGGTTGAGAAAATTCTATGTAGAGGTAACAGTTATCTCCATCTTTCTTCGGCCTGGCATGGCCAAGCGCGTAAGGCGTGCGACTCGTAATCCGAGGGTCGCGGGTTCGTGCCCGCGTCGCGCTAAACATGCTCGCCCTCCCAGCCGTGGGGGTGTATAATGTGACGGTCAATCCCACTATTCGTTGGTAAAAGAGTAGCCCAAGAGTTGGCGGTGGGTGGTGATGATTATCTGCCTTCCCTCTAATCTTACACTGCTAAATTAGGGACGGCTAGCACAGATAGCCCTCGAGTAGCTTTGTGCGAAATTCCAAAACAAACAAACAAACCATCTTTCTTTGTGAACCTGACGATGACCGAAGGAGGTCAAAACTTTGTTCGTTCCTCTACATAGAATTTTTTCGATCCATGCCAGCCGATTTTACAAATATACAAATCAAACCTAATAGTGAATTAGTGTGTTTGTTTATGTACAGATTACCAGATGAAACGTGTTCGTTTATTGGTAAGCATATGATTAACTACACATAAGTTTGTTTAGTCGCACAAATAAGTAGTTCACGTGCCTTAAGTTTAACGTTAGGGATTGTCAGTTGTTTTTTTTTAAATATTTAAATCTTCAGCTAATATGTATATACAAAACAGATAATTAGCTAATACATTTTTTAATGGTACAGATTAGATATTCATGAATATTTCCCTAATTTTAATATAAGATAATATTGATTTGCTTGTAAATAACGGGCATGCTTCTTTCAACCTGCTGTGTAACCCTGACTTCGAACGTTGTATGGTTGATAACCCTTTGTGATATCAAACCTTCAGTTCCATCGAAAGTAACAACCACTAGCGAAAGCGTGTTCCGTTTGTGATATGTTGAATATTAAAACACCTACACCCTTGTGCAAATTAATTGACACAAATGGTCATTTTACAATATTTTTAGCATGGAGGCCGGTGTAGGCTCGCTGGACTCGCTGATTTCGTTTAATAGTCATTTTTTCACACAGACGGCGTCATTAGTTGTGTTTTGCAATACGGTCGATCTATTTTTGGGATATATGACGAAATTTTGAGGAACATTAAGTCGTTTGAAATTGCGCTAGAAGGGCAAGGAGATCGGTCAAAAAACAACTTACCAACTCAATGAAAAAAAATAGTATCAATGGGGTCTGAAATACAAGAACTGGATCCAAGAACAATGGAGGAAGGTGTTATTCATTGACGAGACTCACTTCTTCGTACAGGGTCAAAGAAGTTTGCATGTATGCAGATCTCCAGGTGAGAAACTTCGATAATCTCACATCAAGCAGTTCGTAAAACATCCCTTGAGGAAGATATTTTGTGGCGTTTTCAGCTACTTTGGCGTCAGAGGCTTACATATCATAGAAGGTATGATGCGAGGACCACAGTACATCGAAATTTTGCAAAGCAGAGTCGTTCCAGAATTGAAAAGAGATTTCCAGATGGATCTGGCTCCGTGCCACACATCGAAACTTGTGAAAAAGTTTATGACTACATCGCGAATAAAGGTGCTGGACTGGCCTGAAAACTCACCGGAATTAAATCCTACTAGAAATCTTTGGGCGATTTGTAAAGAAAGACTTTGGGGAAAAGACTGTACTACGAAAGATAAGCTAATTGATGTGATAAATGAGGTGTGGTACCGCAATCCAAAAATTAGTAAAGATTGCAGTCAACTCGTATACTCGATGCCGAAACGGATTAATGATCTTCTGAAAAATAAAGGCGGTCATATCATGTATTAATTTGTGAGTAATTTTTGGATTCTCAAAAATAAAACGCAAAAAATTGAAGAAAATCGTAATTTTCCGTCTTGTTTCAATTAATTTGCACAATGGTGTATATGTAAGTTAGTTACGGACTGGCATAGCCAGGTGGTTAAGGTGCTTGACTCGTAATCTGAAGGTCGCGGGTGCGAATTCCAGTTCCACAAAACATGTGCGCTCTTTCAGCCGTGGGGACGTTATAATGTAATGATCAATTCCATTATTCGTTGATAAAAAAGCAGGGTAGTGGTGACTAGCTGCATTCCCTCTAATTTTACACTTCTAAATTAGTGACTGCTAGTCCAGATAGCCCTCGTGTAGCTCTGTGCAAAGTTCTAAATAAACCAAACCTTACAAAATAAATCAGTTAGTTATCCTATAAATTAACAGTAGTTTGGTTTTTAAAAACCTGAGATAAAACAGCATAAAAATTCAGCAGATGCATAACAGTAAAAATAATTATGAATATACACTAGTAGGAAAACATACAGGTAAAGCATAAACAACAGGTAAAGGCAACTGTATAGTGAATTTGTTAAGGTTACAAAACATTATCATAGAAAATGATAGATAAAGCAATTAAGTTGTATAATAAAATGGTATATATTTATGTGATCGCTCTGCTCACCCGAAATTTTGCACATTATATTTATGCTGCCATTAACTGTATTAATGTGCGATTGACAAATATTGTTCCAAATGCGGTGTATTACTCCATCACTATTAACCCGAGTTGTTTGGTATTGTTTTCTTAGAGAATGACACGATGTTTTAATATCTGCAAGTACTTTTTAACAGTCAGGCTGCCATCAGTTTTGTTGTATCACAACATTGTTGATCGAAATGTAACCTTAAACTTATACTGATTTTTCAGCATGCTTCATTGTAAATACTGAACATTGAGCACACTGACACTTCCTTCTCCGTTGCCCAACAAACTGTCATTGATAGTTGTTGATCATTTCAAACCTGGAGTCAGCAATGAACATCATGGTTTTATCTTTTGCTTTGGCCGGTTTTCGAGCAGCTACACGTCCATTGAGACTACTTTGTACTAATGCGTATCTAACTCTTCCAGAATTAACAACCAAATCTCTATTTAAAAGACCTTTCGTTCATTTTATAAAGAACATATCTATAGTTAAGTTTAATATTCATGTTATACTTAATTTATCCAGTGAGATCTTCATCTTTTAATGCTCTAAGTTACGTAACAACTTTTGGAAACTTTGGTTTCCTAGCTCGATCATTTATATTATCAACAGAGTCAGGTTCACGTGTACTCTTCAGGTCTTTTAATACAACTTATATTGAAGCGTGGAGTTCTACCGCAATTTTTTGCATGAAGTGCCTTTAATCAGTTAAAACATTGATTTCTATACGCTTGTAAAATGTTATTTCAGCCCTGAGAACCATGACTAGAATCACCATAGTATTACTTTGCATAGTATGACTGCATGTACTTTTACTTAGGCTTTGTATTGGTGTGACAATTCCTGATTTATTGTATGAAATTCTGTTACAGTTTAAACTGCGAGCACGGGACTGTTAATTCAGTTAATTTTCTTAAGATCATAGGTGACGTTCCCATAGTATTTGCCTTCTGGGTTATTTTACTATAGTTTCTATAATTGCTTCCAATATTGTATACGTTAATAAAAAATGAATAACATAAATCACGAAATTTTAACAATGAAACTATAAGTTATATAGGTTTAAGGACTGGCAGATCTGTCTTCGCGGAAATCCATAAATATGTTTAATTACATAAACACATATATTTAACAGCTTCAAATTAGGCTACAAAGCAATGAACTAGGCTCTTAATGATATTAATCCAATTTTTAACCGATTAGAATCGATGTAGTTTACAATTTACAAGTCAAGTTCAGTTCTTTCAGGCTTAAATTGGAATCGATAAATAAATGAAATTTAAAAAGTGAACATGTAGATCCTAACATTATTTTGTTTGAAAACACATTGAGTAAAAGAATGTTTATGAGTAACAAGTGGCTCCAGTGTGCTAAATTTACTGTGTTTACGAGTTACTTTTAAACAATTCACTGATGGCTGTTATAAAAACAAAATTCGCACATTATAACGCTTCCACAGCTGATAAAACGAACATGTTTTGTGTGACGGGGATTCGAACCCTCGATCATAAAATTACGACTCAAGTCCCTTAAACATCTGGCCAGGCCGGGTATTTAATTTTTTGAAATTCCTTATTCATCGTGTTAAGACTTACAAATATTTGTTTCTAGTTTCAAGAAAGTGACACATTTTCTGTAGTGCTTTTAAATAATCTGCTTTGTAACAATAACCACTTTTGTATTCGTTTAAACATGGATATTTATTTCATAATATTTTTATCTAAAAAGAACAGTATGATTTACTATAGGTTTAGTAAAATAAAAGACGCCCCTGATATACAATAATTTATAATTTCACGCAGGAGTTTGTTATTTGTACTTTGAAAAGTATTACAGAATTATTGTATAGCTTTTTGATACATCAATAAAAAAGATAAACTTACTAGGATTAACATTGTTTTGTTTCATGCTGATACAGGACGTCTATATAAAGTTTCTTACAACGACAAATAGGATTTATTGGATGTTTAACATTTAAAGAGGCTTATCTTACTCTAAGAATGAAAGTAGCGTCGTTTGAGAAAAATAAATAATCGTTGAACTAATAATTCCACATTTTTTGTAACGCACAGCATATCTACAAGTTGGTAAAGCGCTGATTCAGAAGTTGCAGTGTTTTATAGATCATAATATTTTAGACACTTTCGATGTTTTTCTGCCTATCGACGTACAGTTTTACAACCGTAAAGGTATTTATGTGATAATAAAAAAGAACAAAACTTGTGTTTAAGACGACTGATAGTGGTGTGTTTTTATTGTTTCATGAACTTCAACCATACGATTATGGGGCTACATTGAACAAGAATCAACACAAATGAAATTACGGGAGAACTTAAACATGAATTAAAACATAAGTAAAACGAATAAAACTAATAATAATTCGTAAATTAAATGTAATAATGATTTATAAATTATGGCAAATATAATCTGTTTAACAGTTTTAAGTTAAAGTATTTGAACGTTCCAACTTAACCGTTTTTGTTTCTGTTATATCTAAAACTGGTTTTGTGTGAAGCAGCTGTAGGCATACATTTCTTCCCTCAAAGGACATTAATTATAACTCGATTCTGTTGGATCGGTCACTTTACTTTGACATTAGATATTCCAGCTAAAGTTCATTAAGTTTTAACCTTCGTAAGTTCATTTAAGAAAAGTGGTAAACTGGTTCCAAACAGAGAATATAATATATTTTAGAAGCTGAGCGCCCTCTCTTTGTACCGTTTTACAACCTTAAAGGTATTTATGTGATAATGAAAAAATAAAAGAAAACTGTTTAAAACGATTGATGGTGGCGTGTTCTTGTTGTTTCACGTACATCAACCGTACGATTATGGGGCTACATTAAACAAGGATCAAAACACCATGAAATTATGAACGAATGTAACCTACATCTCATATGGTATAATATGAGGTATGTAAATTCTGTAAGGTAGAAATTGATCAATTGGAAAAATGATGGGAAACTATCCAAGTGTATGGCACTTTGTTATATTCACACGAATACGTGTTAGATTTGACGACTAAATAAGAACAGTAAATAGTAATAAAAGTGCTTGAAAAAACAAGACTTCCATAGATACCATAATACAAACGTTTTGAGAGTGTAAAACTAACATCCTGAAGTAAGCTCCATGGAGTACGTTTCTCCTGCTACGTGTTTTTGTAACTTGTTTGTAACCGTCACTTGTGACAGAAAAAAATACGTAATACAAAAACTCTTAATCTTTTCTAAGGATGGGTATTTGATAAATGACACTTTCATTATTTCTATTACCATTAAGGTTAGAGTGTTATAAAAATTTTGATATTTCTTTTTAAGATAATACTGGATAAGTAAAGTAAACCAAAGACTAGCGTCAGTGAGATTTATTCGTTTTATATTAAACAGTATACGATTAAAGTATAGTCAAATGTTATAATCGAATCAATGAATCATTTTCATTTTAATTGAGTTACATTTTGTTGTGCTCAAATATTGACAACCATTAGCTATAGATTTCTCCAGACCAATCGCAACGTGAGAGTGTTATCGATCGTTCTAAAACACACGAGGAATACACCACAAATAAATGATTAACAGACCGCATGACGTGTCATTTCTAAACAATATTTTAATTATTTATCGCTATGGCAATAATAGGTTGTGTAAATGACCCACACATATTCTATACTATTTTTGATAAATACGGTCCGGCATGGCCATGTGATTAAGGCACTCTACTCGTAATTTTAGGGTTGCGGGTTCGAATCCTCGTCACACCAAACATGCTCGTACTTTCCGCCGTGGCGTCGTTATAATGCTACGATCAATCCAACTATTCGTCGATAAAAGAGTAGTCCAAGAGTTGGCGGTGGGCGGTGATGACTAGTTGCCTTCCTTCTGGTCTTACACTGCTAAATTGGAGACTGCTAGTCCAGATAGACCTCGAATAGCTTTGCGCAAAATTCAAAACAAACAACAAATTTGTTGTAAATTTTCTCTAAATAAGAGTTTTTTTTTCTTCACGATTTATGAAAAAAATTATTACATGATAAAAAAGGGAAATATTTTCGAAATTTGCGTAGCTGAATTAAGGGAAATTCGTTACTAAAACCAAAACGACTGCTACAAAGTTTAAATTCGCAAAACTGTTTAATCAATGTTCAAGTTTCTTAGGTTTTTCTACTGTAATAGCTCTTTGCATACAAATTATCATAAATTTAAATGTAACTATTTGTCAAAAAGATGCAAAAAGGTTACATTAAAGACATTTTTTATCCTTCACAGAGCTTTGTAAAACCAAAGTACATATTTTACAGCCATAAATAGAATAGATAACAATCCTAAGAGTTTGAGTCATGTCTTGTTACGAAAGTAAAATGCTACAAATCTAAATAAATCATCAAGATATAGAGAGAATAAGTTCTGTTTCTCTTCATTCTGATTTCAGTCGAGTTCAGTATAGTACTTAAGTACATAAACATTTATTTGTTTTTATGTACCGAGGTTGGTTGGTGTGCATTGCCTAAGTCTAGTTAATTATGGATTTTTCTCTTGGCTTGTATCTTTTTTTACGCTGTCCTTGTGTAGTCCTATATTCTTATTAACGCTAATTTGGATCAGATCCGCCCCACATCCGTGGACTGGAACTTTGGTAAAAGCTTGCTTAATTGGGGAGAGCGTTTGAAGCTGGGAGACGATTTTTTTGTGTGTGTGTGTCTTTCTTGTTTATCTCTGTTGAACGATTTCTTTAGTTGGTCTTACGTTCAGACTTATAGCTGCCTGGAGAAGACGGGAACAATTTTCTTAACATCAAAGTGTATAAAGGAGACTGAAAACATATAGAGACCTAATGTTACTTTTTTCTACTTGCTTATTTATCAAGTATGAGTAGCTCCGATACATTTGATAGTGCTTCTGATGATCTAGAGATATTTTTCAGTTTGGAAAAATATGTATTTGTTAAGGTCTTGAGGGTTCAGAGAAGTTCATCGGTTTGTAGACCAATGTTTGTGCTAAAGCTTTTGCGGATATAGAGATATTTGTGTGTTTCAAAAGATGAATTTGTTATATCTTGCGAGGATTTAGTGCTATGTATCTGTTTGGAGCCTTACATTTCTGATAGACAGTACAGGCACAGAAATTTTTGCTTTTCACATAACGTGCCATTTGGATTTTAAACCACGCAAGCCAAAAAAAAATACTAAAAAATGTTTCGAGGGAAATTTTTGTGTACATGACCGAAATATGACTCTAAATTATTATTTTGTCATAAGATTCTATTAAATACGTTCGCAAAAATAAAAATGTCTTTAAAGTACAATGAAATCAAAATTAATGCTCGAAAATCAGATGATATCTACACCCTGCTGCAAATTAATTGAGACAAAACGGAAAATTACGATTTTTTCAATTTTTTGCGTTTTATTTCTGAGATTCCAAAAATTTCTCACAAATTAATACTTGATATGACCGTCTTTATTTTTCAGAAGATCATTAATCCGCTTTAGTATTGTGTTTACGGGTTGACCGCAATCTTTACTAAATTTTGGATTGCGGTACCACACCTCATTTATCACATCAATTAGCTTATCTTTCGTAGTACAGTCTTTTCCCCAAAGTCTTTCTTTACAAATCGCCCAAAGATTTCTAGTAGGATTTAATTCCGGTGAGTTTTCAGGCCAGTCCAGCACCTTTATTTGCGTTGTAGTCATAAAATGTTTCACAAGTTTCGATGTGCGGCACAAAGCCAGATCTTGCTGAAAAATGCCAGATCCTTCTGGAAATCTCTTTTCAATTCTGGAACGACTTTGCTTTGCAAAATTTCGATGTACTGTGGTCCTCGCATCATACCTTCTACGATATGTAAGCCTCTGACGCCATAGTAGCTGAAAACGCTACAAAATATCTTCCTCAAGGGATGTTTTACGAACTGCTTGATGTGAGATTATCGAAGTTTCTCACCTGGAGATCTACATACATGCAAACTTCTTTGACCCTGTACGAAGAAGTGAGTCTCGTCACTGAATAACACCTTCCTCCACTGTTCTTGGGTCCAGTTCTTGTATTTCAGACCCCATTGATACTATTTTTTTTTCATTGAGTTGGTAAGTTGTTTTTTTACCGGTCTTCTTGCCCTTCTAACGCAATTTCGAACGACGTAATATTCCTCAAACTTTCGTCATATATCCCAAAAATAGATCGACCGTACTGCAAAAGACAGTTAATGACGCCGTTTGTGTGAAAAAATGACTATTAAAAGTAAATCAGCGGGTCCAACAAGCCTATACCGGCCGCCATGCTGAAAATATTGTGAAATGAGAATTTGTTTCAATTAATTTGCACAAGGGTGTACAATAATATCTGAAGATGAATTTTAATTATAATGTCCACATCAAGCTAGATAAGAGGATTAATTTCTTCTCTAGTGACTGATTGGTCCTGAAGAACGTAAGTTCTACTCAGTTTCAATTATTGCAAATTACCAACTCGTTATTAACCGTAATAAGCTACATTGTTTCTAAGTCGTATATAAATATCAGTACCAGAAATGAGCGACCTTATAACACCAAAATGTAGTTTTTTTATTTAATTAGACGCTCAACGATTTGCTTTACAATGTCTTCAGGAGCGTTCGATAAAACATAAACCGAAACTAACGCTAGAAAGCTGTGACATACTAGATCAACTAAAATTATGATTATTTTATATTATAAAAAGGATTTGACCGATGATTGATTTTCTTTATAATCCGAGAATTGTATATATTTTAAAATTTTCGATTGGGGAGTCTGTTACGTAGAAAATTATTCCATAATGGTTTACGTTATAAATTAATTGTTTTCTTAAAACGACACAACTTTTTAAAAATTTGATTGAAAAATATATTCTTCTGCACTTATATGTTTCCATTGTTATTAGGACACTAGAAACTATCTGGTCGATAAAGTTGAGTATACTAAATATCGTTGTTACCTTTAATGTTGGTGCAATTGTTATAAAATTAGACCTAAGTAAAACATAAAGTGTTGCGTGAACTGAGATTTCTAAAAACATTCTCACTTGTTTATAAGATATCCCGGAGAAAAGTTGGTACGTATACACACTTCTTCTGATTTGTTATATTTATTCTAATTGATTATTTTAGAGCGAAGTCATAGTGGGCTATCTGCTGTGTCCACCGCAGGGAATCAAATTTCGGATTTGAGAGTTCTTAGTTTGTAAACTTACCGCTGTCTCAGAGGGGGACAGAGACACAGTAGTATTAATGTTATATGCTGTTTTAAACATTCATTACATGAAACGTTTTAATCGGTTTAATGAAACTCATAAACAAAGTTATCAATCACTACAAAGTAAGATATACCGTAAAGTCCGACGTATAAGACCCCTTTTCAATAACCAAAATTTAGCCCCAAACTTGAGGGGGTCTTATACGCCGAGGAAGAAAATCATAACTCAATAAAACAATCTAAATTAAATTAAAATGTAGCATAAAATTATTTAATTTGTTTAAAAAGGGATATTGTGTAAAAGTATATATTTTTATTAGGAATTTGGCGCTATACAACAGTTCTTTACAACCGCGCTATACGTCAATTCTAAAGTCACGGGATATTATGACATGTGTGCCTTGAGCAAAGCGTGTGCATTTCATGAATGAAATTTTTAATTTTAAACTTTTTGTTGTTTTGACGAATATATTTTGTTACTAAGCTAGTCTTTTTATTACTTTTAATGTATTTTATTATATTTATACGCAAAATATTTTTCTTTGGAATAAACAACTATCAATAGATTTTTTCATCTTCAAGTACGTATATTTTAAATGAGGGGTCTTATACGGCAAGGATATGCTAAATCCTAGTTTTTACTTTATAATTTAAGGGAGGGTCTATACGCCGGACTTTACGGTAATCATTCGTGTAATGGCAGTTGAAATCAGAATTATTCTGTTCAAAATCGCACAATTATTATATTTTGATGATGTGTTAGGTTTGTAGGTTAAAATATAAACAAATTTAGAGTTATTGTTATCAATTAATTAGTAATCCAAACTGCTATAGATGTCGGAAGAGAAGTCTCACTAAGTTAAGGAATCATCAATTTCTAAAGAAATTTTTATATATTCTGACAATCAACCATCTAATTTTATAGAGGACATGATAAGCTAAAACTTCTACAGTTTGGAAGGATCTATGAACAACAGACAAAAGGAGCATCATTGGTTTAAGGTAATGCATGAGACTAGCCAACAGGACTACGGAACTTTTCAGATGTCCAACCATCTGTGACGATATTAGTTCTTTGTTATTTGAAAAGATGATAAGATATTTTTTTTACATGTTACACAAGGTGGAGTCATTTTGGCTATTATGAATCCATAATGAGAGCCTTTAAAATACACTATGTTATCATTTACGTTAACGTCAAATATTTTGAGGCAAGCATCTTTGTCACTGCAACATCCAGGAACGGGATCTACCGCTTATGTCAAGAGAAAATAAATTAGTAAAATTAGGTGATAGCCATGTTTGTGCATGATGGATAATTGGCACTAAAAGATAGTTAAACTTATGTTTCACAACCGTACTGATAAACACAAGAAAATCCTGATTACTTAAATAAATTTCTTTGCAACAAAATTCTGAAATTTGGCTTTTTTTTTAACTGAACAGGGTTCAAAGTAGATAAAATTCGAAAACTGAAATTTAAAGAACAATAATTCTGACAAAAGTTTTTTTAATATTTATTAACTAGTTTCTCTTTAATGGCACGTTAACCAAATTAACATTTGTACATCACATTTTCGTATATATTTTCACTGAGTAGGGTATCTGCGCTCACTGGGTAAGCCATATTTAATTGTAACGACGTAAAATAAGAATATCTAAATTATTATCTCTCCATTTTCTATGAACATAGGTGTTAAATGATTTTGTATTTCAGTGTCAAATAGAGTTGAATTGCTCATGCTTGCATTGTTTCGAATGATTGAATATTTTTTATTTCTAAACATGTAGATAACATGTTTGTTAAATATGCACAAAAAATGGAATTTATCAGAAAGTTTATTTGTGGTTTGTATTTTATTTTTTAAAACGGGCTATTTACTTGAAATGCGAAAATTAACGGATTAAAAATTGATTTTGGTGAGTGAAACTCATTTACTGGCAAATTCTGTTGAAAGTCTTTCAACCAAAAGTGTTTAATTAGTTTGGCTATATAGGTAATATCTGTTGTCAGCGAAGTGTTGGTTACATCATAATGGGCTTAACTCGATAAAGAGTAAAGTGACTGTATACCAAATTATTTGCAGTTTAATACATAAGACTGACAACCATTGTGTGTACTTTAAATAAAAATAAAACATATAATGTTGACACGAACGTGTCCACGCCACGTGTCGAATAATTAGAATTGTATAAGATTAAAAACGAAGGAACAAGCCATGTTATCCACCATCTTCAGCAGACCAGAAAGGATACACGAGATTCGTTTTTGTACATGAATAAGTTTTTGTTTGTTTGTTTTGAATTTCGCACAAAGCTACTCGAGGGCTATCTGTGCTAGCCGTCCCTAATTTAGTAGTGTAAGACTAGAGGAAAGACATCTAGTCATCACAACCCACAGCCGACTCTTGGGCTACTCTTTTACCAATTAATAGTGGGATTGACTGTCACATTATAATCCCCCACTGCTGAAAGAGCGAGCATGTTTGGCGCGACGGGGATGCGAACTCGCGACCCTCAGATTACGAGCCGTACGCCTTAACACGCGTGGCCTTGCCGTGTCCACATGAATAAGTAAATATACGTGTACAATTAACATATTTTACGGTAGCGCCGTCTACCAAACAGAATTTCAGAAATTCACTGCCTTGTTATATAAGCATTTTGTTTGTTTTGAATTGAACGCAAATCTATCCGTGCCTAATTTAGCAGTGTAATACTAGAGGGAAGGCAGCTAGTCAACACCACCCACCGCCAACTCTTGGGCTATATCTTTTAACAACGAATAATTTAATTGACCGTTACATTATAACGCCCACATGGCTGAAAAGGCAAGCATATTTGGTGTGATGGGGACCCAAACCCGCGATATTGAGATTACGAGTCGAGTGTCTTAACCATGCCGGGCCTATATATAGAGGAGTTGTATATATAGGGAATGATTATTCAATAACGTGCATAGTTATATATTTATAACTATGAAGTGAAATAAGCACGTTTAGCAAACGTTGAAAAAGTCTATTTAAGAGCAAGTTAAGAGCACGTTTTTGTATTTTAAGTTATATGTGACTCACAGTATAAGCTTCAAAAGTGGCTCCCATATTTCTGAACAGCGTTTCTTACCTCGTAATAACGGTAACTGTTACCGTTTGCCATTTTTTGACGTAGATTATTCTCAACTCGAATGCGCTCTAAAGAGCTTAAAAACTCTACCTTATATAATGTTTATTTAATTATTTATTTTCATGTGAAGTAATAAATGATATTGCAGTTGAAGTGGAAAAGAAAGGGTTGAAATAAAATAATGTATTACGACGTATTGAACATTAAAATTTGACCTGTTAAAACGTTAAAAAAACGTATTAATATTTATTTCGTATTGTATATTTCGGCTTAAAGTAAATCCTTATTTTGTAGTTGGTTTTTCAGATATGTAAAACGTGATATGTTGATTAGATGCCTTATCTTTGTTTTGTCTTTAATGATGATGTTGCTGGAGAACCAACACAAGGGGGTTAATGTCCTATATTATCTACTTAAGCAATTTTCATCGAATTTAATGTTGGATTAGCAAATTATCAAAATATTCAATTTCATTTCTTGCAAACCACTGGCAATTGAATCTACTACAAGCACCCTTTCCCTGAATATAAGTCGAAGAAATCCCTCTAGGAATAACTGATTCCCCATTTATAACACATACGACTAAAACCACTACGTTACTGTGTTAACGATTTTATTTATGAAATTATAAGGTTCCCGATGTTTTAACGACCAGTTTAGGAACTTAGAACGCTAAAATCCGGGAATAGATTATTCGCGGTCGACAGAGCACAGATAGTTCATTGTGTAGCTAAAATCAAGACATCGACTAATAAAACAGAGAAAAAGGTGCTTCTTTTTCTTTGTTCTTAAACACAAACATACCCAGTGAGTTATTTGCGCTGCGTGCCTCACAGGTATCGAAACCGATTTTTAGTTATAAGCCTTCAGAAAGTTTGGGGTATCCTGAAGAAGTGTCAAATTTATTTGTAACAAGAAACTGTTTTACTCTAACTAATCAAGCTTACACAAAATAAAATACTTATTAGAGCATTAAATATAGTACTTAACGTAAGGTACAGACAGCTCGTCGGCACAAGGGTACAATTACCAGCAATGAGAATCATCAGCAATGTGTCCTTTGTTTCTACTTGTCACCTTATAAACGACGAAATATCCACATAATTCAAGATAACTTTCGCATATTACAGAATGATATTAATACTAGTGCTATCTTTTATTACAAACCCATTTCATCTTAAAGGCATAAAAAACAACAACTGTGCAACTAAATTACACTTGCTTCCTCCTGTAATCTCACAAAAAACTTGTTTCCACTAGTATTTCACATTAATACCAGAACCTCGCATTAAGCAATCGATCACATGTACATTTAAAGCTTCTTAACTTAAAGTATCATTTGTTTACATTACGAACATTTTGATACGCGTGAAACAAGCGCATGCTTGCTAAGCGTGCTCGTGTATACACTTTAACCAGCAGATCCGCTCACTGGAACATTTCAAAACAGTTGTCGACTTTTAAAGTAAAAGAAGTAAGAAACATTTGAAATTTCGCTTTGGTAGTCTTAAACCACTGGGTAAGAATGGAGTATTTAAAAAATATATATTTATTTTAATTTTATATATAGTAATTATTTATGCAAGTGAGGATACGTAAATATTTATTTTTTATTCTTTTGTAAGAAGCCGCTTGCCCTTACTACGTTTCTCCATCATTATTAGTATGACGTTGTATAACAATGACAACTTACAACTGAATTATTCAAACTTCTTTTCTGACAAGACATTCTAGTTGGTTTTACGATGTTAAACGTCAAAGGTAATATGCTCAGTATCCGTCGTATTCATAACAAATATCACAAAAGACTGTAATAAGTTTTTTTACTGTGTTATGCTCATATACGTTATCACGTCATGTGAAACAGCACTTTATGTAGACTTGAGGCCACTCTACTTCACTAAGATGATAAGATTTGGTGTTGAACAACAACAAAAAAAACTACTGGATAGCTACACACTTCTAATTTGAAATTCCTAATTATCTAACGAAGAGATATTTGGAAAAAAAATACCCGCACTTTTAATTATGAATATTAGGCCTACTGGTATTATTTCATGGACAGAATCAGGGGTTTAAAAATCTCACATTTAATTTTCTGTGCGTGTATATACATAAATAAACTGTATTTTATCTGAGGTCTTAATGTAAGTATTATTTTATGACGTTTATGTGTCCAGATATACATTTTCAGGACAGTACAAATTATTATCGTTCCTGGTAATGATTGCTTAACCTCCTCACTTTAATCTAATTTTGTCTTAGGTTATGTAATATAATACACTATTTCTATCGACTGGTCGTTAACTTAGGATATAGCTCGGTCATTTTTGTGTGCTTATCCACCTTCTTGACTAAAACCTACCACTTCAACAGCTGTTCCTTTTTCACCTTAGTCATGGTAAGTCATGTTTGTCATTTTCTGTGTGTCTCCTGCTGTTACAGCGGTAAATACACGGATTTACAATGTTAATATCAGGGGTTTGGATCCCTTCGGTGGACTCAGCGGATAGCACGATGTAACTGTTACTAATATTTTGATTTTGTTTGTTTGTTTTGGAATTTCGCACAAAGCTATTCGAGAGCTATCTGTGCTAGCCGTCCCTAATTTAGCAGTGTAAGCCCACCGCCAACTCTTGGGCTACTCTTTTACCAACGAATAGTGGGATTAACCGTCACATTATACACCCCCACGGCTGGGAGGGTGAGCATGTTTAGCGCGACGCGGGCGCAAACCCGCGACCCTCGGATTACGAGCGCACGCCTTAACGCGCTCGGCCATGCCAGGCTACACTAATATTTTGAGCAAAAAACAATTGTTCCCCAGTTGTTCGGCGGAAAATTTGTGATAAATTATGGGATCTTAAGTACGATTTCTCACAGTGAATGCAGCGCAAATAGCCTATCTTGCTTTGCGATAAAAGAAACAGTTAACATATCAGTACATGTATTAGAGTTATGTGTTTAATTATCAAAACCAAAGTACGTAAGTGAATATAGATAAAACTAGGTGTACGGCTTATGAAGTCTATTTTGATTAATTGACAAGTATTTTAAGTAAACCTATCAATTACAGACAGATTGAAATAAGTTCTCTTTTTCCCAGAAAACCACAATTTCAAGTCATTTATAGGGTCATCTTTTGCATAAGGTTTGTGTGACTCCTTATGCTTGTTTGGTTTAACAAAAGGAAAATTCAAAACAATGACTTGACAACCCATCAGTATTCTCTGAAGACTATGTCATGGGTTTATAAATGAGAATATAACTTTATGGGTCTCTTACACATTAATAATTTATTTTCTAACTTTTCTGTTACCAACATATCAAATATTTACTACTCAACATTTCCTAGGGACCATTTATATTAATGTGAATACAACAAAATATAGTCGTATATGTTTGATTTATTTTACATTTTCTGAAAAATAAATTGTAATAAACTTTTATCAACGTGTCTTTAGACTACTGGCGACTAAATAGGATATTCTCTTGGAGTAGATATATGGAGACTTATTTTTAATTGATCAGAAAGTAACAAATGCCAAAAGAAATCTTACTCATATCAATTGTGTATACTAAGAGTATCGATCAATGATTGAAATAGTTCTATACAGGCTTATGATTAGATTTGAATATTCATCTTTGCCAGGTGGTTACACTTCTTTAGAAGGGCACTTCCCGCTTCTCCAGACATTCTGGATTGAGTGAGTGGTAACCATGCGAACAATAGTTTTCCTCTGGAGGAACTAGAGATATATGTATATTGTGTATGTTTTCATTTATAACGACAAAATCACAACTAATAGTGCTACATAATTGCTTAGAATATCACCTTTATACCTCACAGCCATCAAAGAGCAATTTCAGCATACATGAAAGGTTAGTAGTTTTGCCTTTGAAGCTGATATTGTTCCAGAACTTAATAGATGCTCCATGACGACATTTTAAGCATTGTATCTTTTGTAGCGTTATTTATGATAACTGATGGTTGTTCAGTGACTGTCGTCTCACGAGAACTGGTTATTATTTAGTGACTTTAGTCTATTTAGTCGTAAGAAGTGGTCTTCATTTAGTGTCTGTTATATGTTCATTTATAAGAAGTGTTACCCAGTGGATATTCTCTGTTCAGTCGTGTGGTTGTTATCTGGTGACTATTATCTGTCCAGTTGTAAGAAGTGGACTTTATCTAGTGATTGTAGCCTGATAAAAATTATGATCTGTGCTTATTCGCTTGTTATCAGTTGTTATATAGTAACTTTCTCCTATTATACTATGAGAACTACATATAATACAGTGATTGTTATGCTTCCAGTTTTGAACCTTGTGTTGTTACCCATCACTGTAACTGATTTTTACTTAATCGCAAATCAAGAACAAAAACTTTTATTTTTTTAAATTTGCGATGCATTAATATTGTCAAATAAATATTATTCGCAATTAAAGATAAAATTTATCAAAGTTATTTATTTGTGTTTCTGTGAGTGATATATCATTCGCTGAAGGTAATGTCTTTCGAACTGCATTTATTCTAATCCTCTTTCATGCCCACAGCACTTCATTTCCATAATACGTTATGGTTACCGTTAGATATTATGTTTTTGTGAGTTATTAGAGCAATACGAAATGAGACAACCGCGTCCGCTGCCTTGGCCTGTGGTAAAACGAAATGTTTTCATCAGCAAGTTGTGTAGGCAGATTCGAAACATGTACACGAATTAATCGATATGGTTTTAATGTTCTCCCTTCTAATTACCTATATGTATACCTTTCTTTCTTAACATTATTTAAACAATTACAGCATCATCGTTTCATTCTAGTTAACAAAATACTGTCATCAGCGCCACACAGACCCACGTAGTTTATTTAAGACAAGATGTTAACACACAAAAAACATGTATTTATACAGTTATGAAACTGTGGTGTATTTTTTCCTTTCACTGAAATTGAGATAACCATGTATATGAATCCTGGTGATCAAACCGACGAGGTCTAAATGTTGTCCACCGCCAGTACAGTGATAAGTCTACGAATTTACAACGCTAAAATCAGGGGTTCAATTCCCCTCGGTGCATTCAGCAGATAGCCCGATGTGACTTTGCTATAAGAAAACACACACTCCAAATGTTATGATGATATATAAAAAAGAAAAATTAAAATTATGATATATCCAAGGATGACTTGGATACTGAATGCTTCCGTATTGATAAAAAATCGGTAAACCGCATATATTTTCTGTAAAGTAAATGTAAAATACGGTACGTGTACTGTTGTTATACGAATACACTCTTCTCACTAGACACGTTAATGTACTATACTTTAAGTCGATGATACCTAATTTCTGATTGCTTTAACTTATTGTATTTAGATCTTTTCTAAATATCCATTTAATTTAGTCTACGTTTAATATGAAACATTAACTCTCACAAAAATTAACGCAAGGAAAATCAATGTTGAACAATGTGATTCACTGCTTTTACGTATGTGAATCAGTTTTCAACTTTTTTTCAACTAGACGTCTTCTTTAGTTGTTAATGATGAGAAATAAGTTTCAATGTTCCCGAAACTAGCTGTAATTTTTAGTTGGAACGACTGTAAAATAGTTTTCAATATTTCTGAAACTAGATGTATTCTTTATTTGGTACAAATGCGAATCAGTTTTTAATGATTCTGAAACTAGTCATATTTATTAGTTGTTAAGAATGTGAATTATTTTTAACGTTCATAAAACCAGATGTATGTTGTGGCGTTATACTACAGGTCTGTAGTTCATAAAGTTTTCGGATATTTTATCGTTATTTATAACATATACAAATTTAAAGACCTCAGATGTATTACCATATTCTACAATTTATGTTCATGTTTTACTCGATCTCCTTAATAGAAGTGTAAGCCGAGTAAGAAAAACATCTATTGCTAAAGGAATATTCAAAGGATTCACACTTAAATGACATAATTAATAAATCTTCAAAGAATGAGAAGCTAGAAAATTATATTGATTTGGTGCTATTTGATGAAAAGTTTATATTGCAAAAATATATTTAGATCAAAGTGAATACAACACTCTTCAGTCCACACCTACATGCGTGTCTGTCTATATAACTAGTTGAGCGAAGTGTTTTTTACAGAATATAAAAGTCATTATGGCGGTTTACAGCTTTCTTACCAACAGCTGCACCCGTCCCAGTCTATCATCTAATAACGCAAAAATGGGGTTTCAATACTCGTGGTGGGCACAGAATAGATAATTCATTGTGTGACCTTGCGCTTAGCAACAAATAAACAATTATTAACATTTAATACTCATCAATTAAAGCAAACTGTTTGAAGATGTATTAAACACACACCTACACGCAAATATATATAGATACACTAAGTGTTTATTATGGTGAAAATAACTCCAATAGCATTTACTTATGTTCAAAGATGGAAAAGTTTTGTACTGTCAACATTTTTTTTCAAAATTTATAAAGTAAAATATTGTATTCAGTTTAATAAACAATGCTTTTATGCCATTAAATGTCACAATAAGTGAAACACTATACCACAAACAATACAGTGCCTTGCCTTCAACACTGTAACAAATAAACACTCTGAGAAAACTGCTCTCTGGAATATTTGCTTAGCGTGCTGTGACAAACGGTCTGACAAAAAGTAATTCTTGTAAGCTCGAGCAATGTGGCAAACACTGTTTGCTGAAACGTTTCTTAGTGCATTATCACGAAGGACTTTCCCAAACTAAGTGTTTATCCGTTAAGTATTGGAGTACCAAATCACTAGCTATGTTATTAAGATCACCCTTATTCTTAACTACATAGGCTAAAACAAAACTGATGGTGTCAGATGATTGTTTAAGCCAAAAAAAAAGTTAGAAATTGCATTCGTATCTTGGTCAGTCTGTAATGCAATAAGGAATAGCTGGGAGATCTTTGATCTTCAAAGATGTGTGACAATGAAACCATTCTAGTAGCAGCGCCTTTACGAAAAATCGTTTTTTTCAGTGGTTTTTCAAAAATATCTGTCATTAGAGACTCTTGACAATGTCAGCCAAAAGAGAAAGTTTTGCCGTAAGAAAAATCTCAGACCTAGATTTTCTGATGAGCTTATGAAGTACATCAGACTTTAGACTGTTTCCAACGTGACTGACTCCTTCAAAGGTGGTCAACGAGTTGGTTGATTGCCTACTATCAAGAGAAAGTGAATTTATTTATTTTTTACGGATATTGAATGAGAACTCGATAAATTACCACAGAAATCACGTCTTATAGTGTAGGTCTGTACATAAATAGCTTTGAAATGTTGAATTTGCACCACTTTTGGGTTCACTTGAATTTAAATGATATTAAAATAAGTAATACGGAGTAGGCTTTCCAGAATGAGTTTGTGCTGGAAAATTATAAAAGATTAAGCAGTTTACTGTTTTGTTGATTTACGGCTTGAATATTGATGTAGATTTTCTTTAGGAAACTTTTTTGAGATTAATTTTTGTTATATTTATGTTTATACTGTCTTTGTCTTAAATATTTGTGTAGATTGTCTCTTTGTAATTGTCTTTGCATTTTTCTTCTTCAATTACTTTCAATGAGCTGGAAAGCTCACTAAAAGCTGTGAAGTGTAGTATAATGTTCTCAGTAAATAAGGTTTAAAGGCCACCAGCCTCGTTTGCTGTAAATATCCTGTATTCAAAGTCACACTGCATTAAGAAGAAGGAATATGAGAGTCCGTTCTCCGAATAGCTCTCAGCTGGTAGTTGAATACTTTCAAGCCATCTTCGGTCACAAACGCGTTCTTTCAACCAAACATCATAGCATTAGATAACTAACTGTACGTTTTTCACTTTTATTGTTTTACTGAGTTTCGTGAAGCTACCACACATGCATTACCCGCATGTACTGCAAGTTGATGGACTAGAGGGAAGTGAGCTAGCCAACAACACTCACTGCCAACGTTTGGTACACATATCATTTGACTAAATAGTGCAATTTTAGCGTAGTACTTTAAATGAGCGAACGTCCACAAAGTGCAGAGATGAGTTATACGGCCACGGGACACAAACTTTGAATGTTTGGATACTCGAGATACAAACTACTATATCTTACCTAGTTCCATTTTATTTTATTAGAATGTATATTTGTTTGGACATAAGTGTTTGATTTAATGAATATTTTATACATTGGGGTATTCTGTTGCTATGCATTTTCTTTTTCTTAAACGCTTGGTATCAAATATATCAAGCCTAATTTTCTCAGCTAGAGCATTGTATCTCACAAAGTCAATTTGTCCTTCCAATACGAGCTGGGCATAGATAGGTGTTCAAGGCACTCGCTCGCAATTCAAAGGTTGCGTGTTCGAATCGCTGTCATACCACACATGCTTGCCCTTTCAGCCGTGGGGGTGTTATAAATATAAAAATCCCACTATTCGTTGGTAAAAGAGTAACCCAAAAGTTAGCGGTGGGGGATGATGACTAGCTGCCTTTCACTCAAGTCTTGGCCCGGCATGGCCAAGCGTAAGGCGTGCGACTCGTAATCCGAGAGTCGCAAGTTTGCGCCCGCGTCGCGCTAAACATGCCCGCCCTCCCAGCCGTGGGGGCGTATAATGTTACGGTCAATCCCACTATTCGTTGGTAAAAGAGTAGCCCAAGAGTTGGCGGTGGGCAGTGATGACTAGCTGCCTTCCGTCTAGTCTTACACTGCTAAATTAGGGACGGCTAGCACAGATAGCCATCGAGTTGCTTTGTGCGAAATTCCAAAACAAACAAACAACTCTAGTCTTACACTACTAAGTTATAGACGGCTAGTGCAAATAGCCCTCGTATAGCTTTGAGCGAAATTCAGAACAAACTAAACTCTTCCGATACTGCCAGAGAAATATCCGAGTGTTAAAAATGAGGAATGTGATAATGTTTTCTGAAACATTTTGAAGCTTTTTAATGTTGCTCTGTATGCTAAATCACATTTGACATGCTTCAAAGAAAATGAAAGTATCACAAGACATATATTGAAACACGAGTGATATCAGAAACTTATGATAAGGTTGTAAGGGTTACATTTTAAATAACGTTACTGCTGCCTTACCAAATACATATATCAACATCTATATCTCTGTATGTGTTACGTTTAAAACTTCCATATTTAGTTAAGATGAATATTTCTTTATCTCAGAGTTTGTTTTATACCTAGCAACATTACGAAACAACAATACCGAAACACAAAGTGCTGCATTTCCTTTTTTGTTGTTGGAACCGACTTTTATAGCTCAGATTCATTGCTTTAACGTTTAACTCGAGACTGTGTTGTTAATAGCCTTATGTTGTCTCCTATTTCTACAATTTAATTACTGGATCGTCATGTTTAAGTGTACCGGGTGTGGTATATTAGTTCGAGCATCCTAACTGTGAATCCGAAATAATTTTCGGTCGGACAAGAGCAGCTTAAAAATTTGCAATGGGTGATGCTGACTAGCTGCCCTTTCTCCAGCCTGGCAGCTCAAAATTAAGAACGACCACTCGCAGAATACCCTTCTATAGTGTTACACGAAAATTCTAAACGAACAAGTAAACCACAAGAGGATTATATTAATCTTATTGTTTTCTGTTTGTTGTTTTAAAAATATTTACATTCATTTAGTGCTAGATAATTATACTTCCTTCCGTACGAAATGTTCTAATAAAATATATTATTACAACAAGTGCTAATCTTGTGTAAAATGGGCCCATTTTTACTAAGAACTTTTTGAGATCGTTAAACAAACTTCTAATTAAAAACTGAACAACATCACGGCTTTTTTTCTTTACGTATAATACAAACTCCCAAACAAAATTACGGACTTTTAATTAAAAACATTTAATGGTATGATATTTAATCTATGTTAAAAATAATCGTTAGAGAAAACTTGTTAAGAGAATTACAGACAAGCGTCATATAAAAATCAAATATGAGTTTTTAATATTTTGTGTAAGGAATTTATTTTTGCTTTTAAGCAAATACATGTTCTGAAAAGTCAAGTAGTGGGAATTTTAAGTATATGTAAGTGAAATATTTTTAAACAGTAAGAATAAATATTTGGAGATCGAAAATTTCAGTATATTTTATAATTAAATCAGCTGTCAAATATTTATGATCAAGTTTATCATATCTAAAATGTTAACGGTTTAATAGTTTTACCAAGGTGACGAGATGACCTTAAGAGGAATAAGCTCGTGGAGATCTAGTAAAGTCGCAACAAGTTTTTTTCTCTTTATTTATCCCACCTCGACGAGGGGGTATACACAGAAATACAACAATTAAAACACAAATTAATAAATTATCATGTATCAATAACACTACAGATTATCATGCTGAAAATTACCACAAAGCTAATAAATTAGAAACAAAAAAAATATAAAAGATGTACTTTTGAACAGCAGTTATTTAAATAATACAGTTTACGTATCAAAACAAGAAACCAATTGATCAAAATTAAAAAGACAATGCAAATAAAGAAATTGCAACTTATCTTAATAAAGTACACAAGTAATAACCTTGGGAACCTTGGTTTGCCAAGGTACCAACATAAGAATACGTATAATAAAAAACACCTAATGAGTTATGTAACAAACACCTATGGTAATGGAGATAAATAAGTTTACGTACACGCACTTTAAACATGGAAATTAAATGAATTTCGCGATGGCTTGCTAAATAAACTGAACGAATAGAACATATAACCTGTCGTGCCAAACTGGTAAGCAAACGGAATATGTTGCAGCATCTCCTAGGTAACGAAGGATGTGATCTCACTAATTGGCATCTCCTCCATACCCAGTTAGATAGAGGACAACCAAAATAAAACTCCAATAATTTATATACATAGGACCACAAAGGCTGTACCAATGAACAGTGGAAAAATAGATGGTCAATGGTTTCCCGCACCTTTGAACACAAAGTGCACAACCCCGTTGGATGTCTGTCCATATGAATTAGCTTCACATTAGTGGTTATCGCCCGCAACCACAGTAAATAATCGACATCACAAACATGAAAAACTACAAAAGAAGAATAAGTGCTTTGTCGAATAAGTTTCCAATCTCCAGGAGAAACAATATCCCCCCAGTAGAATGGAGCAGGAACATGAACAGCAAGTGAACACTGTAAATAAAATACCAACTGCTTCAGGGATAACCCCTGAAAATGGTCACGGTTATCGGATTGGTCTAGAAAGTATAGGTTAACGACACGTACGGTTGATGGTAGAGGAGCGGGCTGGGTGGACAAAAACTCCAACCAGTCCACAGGTAACGCCTGCTTGAGCATAGTAAAGTGTGAAACAATTGTGCGGACATTGGCCAAAGGGTCAGCATCCGTACACAATTCAATCACTGCCCTCACCGGGAGAAAACCAGGGAGCACCTCATACAATAAATGTCGGACCTGAACTATATCTGCGGTAATAAATTCAGGAAAATTAAATGGTCGGTTCCGAACATCAACAATAGCCGGATTGGAAAACAAAGGTTCATCAAAAATTTGTGGGAAAAGAGGAGCTGAGATTAGTCCTTTATCCCCAAGAAGAACCTTCCAAGCACGAAACATTTCCTGAATATACAAAGGCAGCAATTTCACAAAACGTGGCAAAATTCGGCACTGAAGAACCCGAAAGCCCAAATCTAGATTCCCATAACAAGAAAAAAATCAAGAAAGAAGTTGTCGCAAGGTGAATGGACAAGAATCATTCAAACAACGCTGCAACAATTTTAAACGGAATGCAAGTTTACGAGCAGAAACATTAACCAAGTTGATACCGTGCTAACATTTACGATTAGGCTTGGCATGGCCAGATGGTTAAGGCACTCGACTCGTAATACGAGAGTTAGGGGTTCGAATCCCCGTCACACCAAACTTGCCCTTTCAGCCTCTCGTTACATTGTATCCATGATTTATTTTGTTTGGGGAGGAAGGGGGTTGTATTTGATTCACGAACACAACAGTATCCTAAATCTGAGGTATCATACACTCCAAAAAATTTCGAACAGCCTCTTTCAAACTTCGGTAACCTATTTTCTGAGGAACAGAAATGACGCTCAACTTGATCACACACAAAAACGTGGTTTTGCCAGCAAATAAAGACTCTTAAAGTCTCTGTCACGGTCTTTGGACTGGTTTTTCAAAATATGAATACGGTGGATTGTTAGTTACATATACGTTTTTGAAAAGCCCTTGAATATTGAAATGAAAATGTAACATCATGCAGTATGCAATATTCAGGTATATTGTGGATGTTTTTCCTTCTATTTCTAAGATAATTAAGAAACTCATTAACTGTCATAGAAACGTTTTATACACCATTACACAATATCCAGCAGCTTCTTTGCTTTGTGTTCACGATACACTTCTGGTCATTTACCTCATGACTTTTTCTTCCGTACTTAGAAATCCAATTTATAAATCAAATCGCATCATTCGCTTCAAACCATTCACTGTTCACAGTTTGCGATCTAAGCACTACTGAAGCTGTGCTTTCGTATTTGCATCTGAGATAAATGGCTCTCAGCCTGTGTGTTCTCTGCTTAGTTGAACTGATGGCAGTCAGTTCGTGAACATTCTTGAAGAGCTCAGTCAATCGAGACACGGTTTGACGTTCTTTGCACCTTTCAATCCTGTTCGATCAGCGACTGGCAATTGAATGGCCACAGTTTTCTTAGCGGTAGGTTTATTCTCGATACAGACAAAAAAAATCTTTGTATGTTTAGAATTAAACATACTGCTGCAAAATGGGCTTTCTGTGCTCTGCCCACTACGGGTATTGAAACCTGATTTTCAGAGCTGTGAGTCCGCAGACTGTACCATTGGGAAGTGAGATTTCTAAGAACAGCCGATCAAAGAAACGGCTTTTGATAAATGCATTTTTGTTCGCTGTTACAGCCACCACTGGCTCATCATATGCCGAATTAATAATCATACACATTTGAATAAATGGAAACTTGTAGAAACATGTATATGTGTTTGTTTGAGGCAAAGAAAGTTCTGAGAAAGTGGACAACTATTTGAGATATTTCTTAACTCTTAAACAGTTAGGTCATATATATATTTCTAAAACGTTATAACATATGCTTTTGTAGGTAGTTAATCCAAATTCTAATTAGCGTAAAACGATTAGTATGCGCATAATAGCAATGAACATAACTAATATTAGAAACTGGAACACGTTAAATTTATAAAGATCCACAGAACAATCTTAAATAAATCTTTGGTAAAGAAAATACGAAATACCAAGTACTAACAAAAATGTATTACTCGTTGTCACATAAAGTGATAATTACTGAAAAATATATGCATGAAATTTTAAAAGACTATGATTTGCACTTTTTAAGCAAATACCCCAATAATTGCTCTTGTGAAAGCTATTTTATGTCCATATTACGACGTATGATTTTGATACTGTAATATTTGCACGTACGAAAGCTATCTAATATTTTTATTGCAATATATTGTTTTGATATCACAACAGTTATACTTATTAAAGTTACCTAATATCCTTACTTCAATATATATATATTTTTGGTATCACAATCTTATATCCGTACCGCAATATAGTGTTGTTGCGATGAACGAACTTTAGGTGAAATGGAGTACATAATGCATTTCTTTCTTGCCGTAGAACATTGCTGAAACATATGTTATTTTCCCTGGATGGAATATAGCATATGTCAAGTATTACACACAAGAACCATAGCTTGTCACGTAACAATTCTTTCGTGAAGCACCCACTTCATACATATTGTAGGCTTAACTTTCCTTTGTTCATTAGAAGAATAAAATAAACTTCACTTCTTTATAAATTTCAAGGGCGAAAATAGACGAGCAAGTTCTAAATTGGAGATGAAGTCTTAGGAATGCAAATGGTATTTTCATCAACACATTATAAAGCTTACTAGATCAACATTGAAAGCAGTCTGTATCATTTTCATAATATGTTAAACATCCTGGATACAAAAGAAGATCAAATGATAATAAGAATCTAAGTTATCTTCATTATGATCATTAGCCTCAAATATTTAGTTTTCAATTCCTCACTCGTATTTTGTTACAAATAGTAAAATATGTATTAGGAAACTTTCACCCTTTGATTACCATTTTAAAATAATTCTCGTCGCTCGTAATTGGACTCACTCGGGCCCTTATCAGAACCCTAAGGAAAAAACAACAAATATTTCTAAGATTTTAGAACATTTGAAATATGGCAAAGAATTTTGGATTGGAATTTCCAGAGTACCAGACAATTTCAAACACCTCATAAAAATAACCTAAGAAGCGTCTATTATTACACTTCCTAAAAGTCTTTTCACTAAAACGAGTTGTAAATCGTGAAGCCGAGTTGTGTGTATGAGCCTTAGCAAATTATGGGACAAATCGTCTTCTGAAAACAAAATTGAAGTTTCACATTTTTATCAGTTTTCTTTTAAATGTATAAGACAAGAGAAAATGATTAGATTATGGATCCCGAGAGACTTACTTGAGTGAGTACGAAACCTCTTCACGTGTCTTAGTTCCAGAGTATAGACGTGCTAGAGAATAAAAGAAAGTATGTCCACATGATATTAGAATGACTGGAAAAGCACCGTAAGCAGTGAAAGAACAAAACCGTTCGTTAGACGAAAGTCGTCGATTGATGGGATAAAGCACATCCCATAGTTTTCTGTTGAAAGAAAAATATTTCATCTCTCTATGTTTTCTTCTCATTTATTTCCACTTACATAATCTTATCTCGGTATTCGTTCATATACGCATGTGTTTTCTACCCGAATTTTATCTGTGTGTAGATTTCTTTGATTTTTTTCTTTCATACTGACTCTGTAACGTTTAAAATTCACCAAATTTTCTTTTTGATCAAGAAATGTCATTGTTTTTTCTACCACTTGTCTTGCTTAATTTTGTAACATTTCGTGCTGCTCACTCCCCTTTCCTACTTACTGTAATTTTTCCACTTCGTTTTATCTTTTTGTTGATCTTAAAACTTCAACCCCCTTTATTATCGACTCGTAAGTTTTATTATTCTCTCCTATTTTCATTTTATATTTCACTTTCATTCATTTACTTTCTTTACTTTTATTATTTTTTGTATGAGGTATTTTTTGGCAGACTTACACGTAGGGTGTCATAAAAAAGTAGTGTCACACGCGTAGCTACAGTAAAGTAACAACTCATTGAATTTTAGCTAAAAATTAGTTGATGCAAAGAAATTAAATTAGTGTAATATGTCAAAACGTATTGTATTATTTTAGTTTCATATGTTTATTGCATGAAAGTGTAATAAAATGTTTTTCCGTTTTTTTAAGAGCTACAATGTTGATTCACACAGCGTAACGTTTATTATGTTTTTTTTATAAATGGAAATGACGAAGACCTGATATCTATTATGACTTTATTTTGGGGTTGTTCTAGTGTAGCTAGTCAAAATCTTCCATGTAAAAAGAGTAGGAGCAGAAATGTGGACAGTGACGATAAAACGGAATTGAGATTCATTGAAAGTATCAAATCATACATTATGAAGACATGTGTCGAACTGAAGATTATATTACCGTAAACACATTTAGAAATACGTTGTGGTTAATATAAAATAGCCCTAGCTTCTCTGCTATCTGGTAGGACAAAGAGTAATTGTGAACAACGAAACTAAATGCACATAACACAAAGCTATTGTTGGAACATAGTGTTGTTTTCAAGACTGACTGCCTTTTTTACATATTAGAAGATTTTGATCCAACTAATTTTTATTAGTAATTATCATATGAATACACCACGAATTTATTTCGTGAATGATCATTATTTTGATTAGCTTACAAAGGAACTTACCAATGACTAAGTACCTCGATTGCACCTTTCTGCATCTTTGTTATTCAAGCTTCATTTCGCAAAATTTATTTATTTCAGTAATCTATTGTAACATATTTACTATTGTACATTTACTTTAGTGCCTACGCTTGTTTCTATATGGTTTCCGTTTTCATATGAAGTATATTCTTGACTGTATATTGTCCAAGTTTCGCATTTTCTCGAAATTTGTAAAGAATTCTTGAAAGTGATAATCAACAATATTTGTTTACGAAAACGCGCTAGAATATTGTTAAAAGTTCTAGAACCTTGCGTGATTCGTATATAAAAGTCAACACGCTGAGAAACAAAGATTATTATAGAAAAGTTACACTTAGTATGTTACAGGCCTAGGAAGCTATAATTGTGATAACGTATATTTATCGGGAAATATACACGATTGGATCAGGAACTTTATAAATTTCAAACATTATAAATAGTTAAACATCAGTGAATAACCTCGGATATTAAAACTTATACGAGGACATTAAATATCTTCATCCATAAGAAGAGAACATGTAAGTGGCGTGAGGCTGATCAAAAATTGACAGCTCGCTAACTTAAGCGAGGTGTATGACAATATTAACTCAAAACTCAGCTCGTCGTGGACCTTGATCGGTGATAAAATATTCAGTTCTAAACGGGATATAAGACTCAGTATTGTCTATATAAACTATAATTTGTAATAGCTATTATTAATTATTAATTACCGTCATTATTAATTGTATTATTATTTTTTGTTTGTATGTTAAAATAAATTTGTGTTAAAAAAGAAAACTGTCTATCAATCTTACCGGCAAACATCATGAAATTAATACATATTAACATTTAATTAACTTCTTGTGTTTGTAATTAAGCAAAAAGCTGTACGATGGACTATGGGTGCTTTGTTCACCACGGGTATTAAAACCCGGTTTTTAACCGTGTGAGTCCACCGACATACCACTGTGCCACTGGGGAACAATTAATTTCTACTTCAAAATTAAAATTTTCGGTTATTTCAAACAGTAATACGTAATGCACTTAACGTAATAAATCGGAGATTCGTTTCAACTAAATTATAATACGCAACACTGTGAAATGTGAGATTAAGATATATGATAGGGTGGGGGTGGGAGTACTTGTCCTGTATGTTATGTCCGAACTTTAGTTTGTTGTGATCTGGCTGGTTAAATTCAAATGTGTAAGCATGCAAAAGTCACTACATCCCATGTGTAAGTATGTGGAAATGTGTGAGTTGTTACGTCCCATTTGTGAGTATGTCGATATGTGTGAATAACTGTATCTAATTTTTGAATATGTGGAAATGTGAGGGCTGTTACATCCCATGTGTGATTTATGAGTAAATGTGTGAGTTCCTACGTTTCCTTTGTGAATGTGCAGGTATGTGAGCTAATGATCTTTACATTCGATAGTTTGATCAATTTTGAATCTTACTGACAATGTCCTTTGCTAAAACACGTTACTAGAAGACTAAACAAGTTGGATAATAAATGCAAGCCTTATAATATTTGAAGAAACTACAGTGTTATGTGAAACTTAAAATTCCTTTAGTTTCGGATATAAAAAGTATAATATGTATGATTACAACATTTCACTTGGTTAACCTGGCGTTACGTGGTACAAACCTTAGTTTTTTTTTATGTTATCGAGGTTTAAAGCTCCAATAATAAATACGTTTTAAAAAGTAACTTTATGTAATGCGGCATAAGTTCCTCCATCGCTAAATTTGTATTTAAAAATATAAAATGTGTAAATATTTGTAATTTCCTAAGAGTTTATAGACTTTTGGTAAGTTTGAGTTAATAAAAAGATATATTTTTTAGTTTTCGAGCGTACTGAATGTTAGTTTCTTTACTGTTTTTATGTGATAAGTTAGTCAAACAACAATTCATAATGAAAACAACAAACTGTAAGAAATACGATATTCTTCGAAGTTTGTTTCTATTATTTAAGTACACATATGTAAATCTTGGAGTTTCCTGTTTATCTTTAAATAAGTTCGTATCTCTTTAAGTTTTAGTTTAAATATTTCTTTGCGTCTTCAAATATTTAATGCAGCACCTCGCAGTGGCTTAGTGGTAAGCTGCGGGCTTATGTAGCTAACATTCTGCAATAAGCATGGCACAAACACAAAAGCAGTTTAATACAACACCTTAAATGTGGATTTCCTATATTATGTATTTTATTTTAAATTATACTTCGAAAAACTTTGTAAGTGAAGAGGGAAAACACATTCAGCTTTTTGGAAAAAAACATGTTGAGTAAATCAGAGGTAATGAGCTGTAGAATCAAATTAATGTGTTTTTAATCGAAAACAGAAGGGTAAAAGTACCCACGCTGTCGAATAAATTTCAAAAGGTTGTTGAACATGAAGAGCTAAATCAACCCCACACAAAGAATATTGTGCAAACTTTACGAATGTCCCATTTTAATCAAAACACCATACAGCAGTTTTTGAAAAAAATGGTAGTGATTTTTTATTGAAAATGTTCGTCAATTAAAAATGAAACACGTATAGTGTCAAAATTATAGATAAAACGAGCGTTTATAGAGGCTACAGTGATAAAATAAAGACAAAACCACACATTGTTATTAAATTTTATAAACATATTCTTTGACAAGAATCATTCAATCACTCAAACAATAACATTATGGCTGGAAATATTCTGTCATTAACTCCAAACTCTATAACCGAGTAATTTTATTATACAATCTAGTTTCGAATCCGGTTATATTTTCAACTTAGCTATCAGCCATAAAGCTGTATGACCTAGACTGGCTTACGTAATTTTCCAATAAAATTTGCGTTAATTAAGTTAATTTAGATTCGTTCATTCCAAAAGTTTCATGTTCATTAAAAGCTAATCATAAAAAGATTAGTTATAAAGGAAATAAAACGATTTTTCATGTAAATAATTAAATGCTTTGTTAATGCAGTCCTTCATGCGTTACAATTAATGCAATAATATTCCTTGAGAATGATCCTGGTTCCTGTTGTCTTAGCAAAGAAGTTAAGAATTGAAGCAGTATGGTAGATGCAAAGCTATCTGTTCTACGGCTGAGAATTCCAGGCTGTTTCCAACAGGAGCTGTTCTATGAGGTAAAATCGAACTCCCAACTCATGTTTGTATAATTATGATTGGCGTGTGGCAACCCTGTAATTTTAATAGGATGAACTGTAAGGTGACTTCCTATTTGTTAATTACAAAACTTATAATAACTTAAGTAATGGTTACCGCTTTTGTTTGGTTTTGCTCATTTGTTCGAAAGCATAAGATGACAAGATACATTTTATTGTGAGTAATTAAACACTATTCGAAGGAGTTGTGTGAATGAAACCACGTCTCTCCATTTCTACCAGAACAATTAAAGCTACAAGGAACAAACAACTGTCTCAATAACTTTCACTAGTTACTGATGCAGCTAATAGTGTTTGAAAATATCTTAGCATTGAGAGCCCTTGTGCTGTTCTACCCATTGGCACAGCGAATTTACAATGTTAGAAACTGGATTTTGCTACCTGTGGTGGACAGAGCACAAATAGCCTATTGTGAAGCTTTGTGCTTGCTTCCAAACAAACAAACTTTGTGCTGTTATAAATAAAATGATTTTGATCACATGACTTCATATTGCAACATATAATTTCCATTCCATATGTATGGAGTTTCACATTTTTATTGTTAACATACAAGATGGGTTTATTTACTTTTACGTGTTTTAAAATGTAGAATCATTGATTTTTTTTATTATGCCTATTTTTAACGTATTGCAAGATCAAGCAGTTGCCACTGCATAAACTTCCAATATCTGCAAAATTATTGTACTCTTTGTTTTACTTGGTTAGAAGAAATCCAAACAACACTCTCAAGATGTTCGGATAAAAGACTGGAGTCACAAAACTTTATGTTTTGTGTTAATAAACGTTTAGGTTTTGATAACGTAGAATTTTTACAGTTAAAAAGTACAACATTTTTCAAATATCAGAAACGTTAAACGCGATGTATACATTCATTTTAAAATGATGAGATGTTTAAACTATGCATTATAAACCCATTGTTTCTCGCCACTTGAAGTTGTTAAAAACAACTACATACCAAAAAAACAGAAGCAAATTTGCTTTACTAGTTCAAGAACTTGTGTATTACTTTACGTGCATTCATTTGTTTTGACTGAACTGAAAAATGTTAATATACTTTCAATAGTTTCAAAGCAACATAAACGTTTGTAATTAACAGTTCACACAGAGCGACAGATGTACGACAACATGCACCAAGTTAAAGAGATCACATCCTTTTTAATTTCATCTCATGGAATAAACGAAAAAAAAAGGAGTTTTAACATCTCTTTTTTTCTTTATATAAATATTAGAACAAAAGTGCTTATTATACACAATCTGTATTATATTAGTTTTAAAAGTTTTTTTTCACTGCTACTTTGTTATAAGAAACGGCACCATTATATTACAATCATTAGGGCAATTTTTCATGGTCCCTTGGCAATTCACACAATCTTTTACGACTATCCATCAGTAACTGACAAGAACGTTTTTTTTCTTGTTTATGAGACATCTCAGACCCGTAGATAGAATGAGATGGGTAATTTTTGGAATAACTTCTCGTAAGTTTCTTCTGTTCCGACAAAAAAGAAGAAAACAAGATAGGAGAGAGCAAAGACAGTATTCTGAAGCGTTTCGTATTTATATTGTAGGTTTATATTTATTTACATTGTATATGCATATTTTTTAGGTTTTTTTCTTTTGTAATTGGTCTTTTACATGTGAATTGTTAAAAGAAATTATAGTCCTTTTATACACGTCCTGGCATGGCCGAGCGCGTTGAGGCATGCGTTTGTAAGCTGAAAGTCGCGGGTTCGTATCCGAGTCGCGCTACACATGTTCGCCCCTCCCAGCCATGGGAACGTTTTAATGTGACGGTTAATCCCAATTTTCGTTGGTAAAAGAGTAGCCCAAGTGGTGATAACTACCTGCCTTTCCTCTAGTCTTATACTACTAAATTAGAGACGGCTAGCACAGAAAGCCCTCGAGCAGGGTTGTGAGAATTTCAAATAAATAACCTTTTATCCAAGAAGGGAAAATACCTAAAATATTAAATAAAAACCAAACGGGGTGTGTAACCTTTGTTGAGGGGATATTTTTAAGGTATATTTCAGCTCTGAGGCAACTGGATTAATATACACTGAGCTTGTGAATCTATCGCGATTGCTATACGGAACACCAAGTTGCATTGTTTGTTTTGGAATTTCGCACAAAGCTACTCGAGGGCTATCTGTGCTAGCCGTCCCTAATTTTGCAGTGTAAGACTAGAGGGAAGGCAGCTAGTCATCACCACCATCATTAATCCACCCAACTCTTGGGCTACTCTTTTACCAACGAATAGTGGGATTGACCGTAACATTATACACCCCCACGGCTGGGAGGGCGAGCATGTTTAGCGCGACGCGGGCGTGAACCCGCGACTCTCGGATTACGAGTGCACGCCTTAACGCGCTCGGCCATACCAAGTTGCAATCACATTTGTCTTGATTTATACCTTCCGATATTTTCGATGAGTCTTAACTTGTTTGTATAATGTATTTATGTTGGAGATTGTGCATTCTATCGTCATAAACTGAATATAAAAAAAAGATATCGTGTTTAAGAGTGCCTTATACCAAATCCTGTATTTGTGATTGGTTGGATCTGTGAGACATTTTAGTAAATACTTAAAGGTCTGTTAAAATGTTACAACACTTTTAATGTAGGCACTTCGCTTCAATTTATACTTTTGTAGATTACAATCCAGGGAAATAAAAGACGATTATAACTATTATAATGGTACTGTTAACTGTATGCTAATTTTTAAAGTGTACAGGAGTATGTAATTAGTATAAAAATCCCAAAGAGAATAGATAATTTATAACGTAAAAAATTATCAATGGAATAGATACTTTTTACTATAAAAAATTTTTTCAGCGGGATAGATACTTTATTATGCACTTATTAAAACATCCTTGAAAACAAGTTTTGAGATAGATCTTTTAGTACAAATATAACAACTGAGAACGAATGAAACACGAACAGCTGCAAGACTGATAAGAAATATTCGTAAGTACACTATTTTGTTTAAATATCTGTGCATAAGCGTGTTGATACTTAAAATTCAGAAAAAATATTTTTTATACGAAAAATCGATATTATTTACCACTTTAACTTTTTAGCTGTAAAAATAGTAAATAAAAACATATGAATTAGAATTATATTAAAACGAATAATTTTTACGTATATGTAATGGAGAAAAATGTTTGATTGTTTTTAATTTCACATAAAGCTATACGAGGGTTTGTTTTTTGTTTGCTTTTAAATTTCGCGCAAAGCTACACAAGGGCTATCTGCGCTAGCAGTTCCTAATTTAGCAATGTAAGACCAAAGGGAAGGCAACTAGTCATCATCACCCACAACCAATTCTTAAGTTACTCTTTTACCAACGAATAGTGGGATTGATCGTACATTATAGCGCCCCATGGCTAAAAGGGAAAGCATGTTTGGTGTAATGGGAATTCAAACCTGTAACCATTGGATCACTTGTCGCGTGCTGGGCATTGGAGAAAAATATTAAAATAAATTTTATCGAAAGAGTAATCTTTAGTAATTATAATAACAGTTAACAATAGTGCTTGGCTTATTTATGTGTACCCATATTTCATTGTAAGCACAGTGCAAATGAGTACCGTTAGGTCTAATCAACCACTACGTTGAATATTAAGCTTCTTAGTACAAGTTTATAGTTTGGCACAGTGTGGTGGCTAAAGCGCTCGACTCGTAATCTCATGATTACGAATTCGAATCCTCGTCACTAAATATGCTTGTCCATTATTGTTGCTGACTGAGCTAGCCACCTGTTGTACAAATTCTTGACTTAAAATTAAAACAAATAATATCATAGAACTAAGGTCGAAATGGAGGGATGATGTTTATTTGTTTATAATTAAGCACAAAACTATACAATGGACTATCTATGCCCTGCCCATTCACCAGTATCGAAACCTGGTTTCTAGCGTCTTAAATCCACAAATTTAATACGCTAAAATTAAATCATGCACAGTTGAATGAAGTTCAAAAACTTTAACTTGCACACACACACTCATTTCACTATTTTAATTAAATGGATCGTTTCACTTTGTTAAATGGGCTTGGCATAACTTGATGATTAGGACACTCGACCTGCAGGTAGCGGGTTCCAATGTCATCACCGAATATGCTCGCTATTTTAAATGATGAGGCCTTATAATGTGTCAGTCAACCGCGCTATCCGTTGGTAAAAGGGTAGCACAACAGTTGGCGGTGGGTGATGGTGACTACATACCATTATCATTATTATAACACACTTACAGCGGAAAAACGTTTGAAAAATGCTGCACAGTAGAATAGCAATATGTCTGCAAATTTACCACGCTAGAAATTTGCAGAGAACAGGTAGCTCATTAAGCACATTTGTGCTTAATTACAAATATGTAAAGAAACCTTCATTAAAACTGTACGTTTATTAAACTTCATGTTCTGTGGTAAAATTTTGACATGAAAGAGTCAAATTTCAATCCATGTAATACCCCAAATATTTCTGTACTTTTAAGCTTTAGATGACTTACAAGAGTGGTAGGAAAAGTGTTATCATGAATGGTAAGTTATAACTTGCAGCTGACTGACTGTTTTTCATTTACTCAATAGCTCAAAATTAGGGACGGAAGTTTTACACCTGCAATTTTAGCTTGTAGTTAGGAGCTCAGTTGGTTGAAGCTTTATATTTAGTGCAATTCTTATGTCAGATTATTGAGGCAAGAAGTAAAATAAATATATGTGCATAAATTATTTGATATATAGCATACTAAGCCTTATAAATATATAGTTATTCAGCCAGGTGGCTAAAATGAGCACTACGGACATTATTACTTTACGATATTTCAAAATATGATTGAAATTACATATATTATTCCAAGCTGAAGAAATAGAAAAACATCATTTCTTGTTTTTAGGAAAGTTAATAAATTTTAAGAAACGAAGCTCATTCTCAGTTTCAAAATTTGCAAAACTTGTTGTTGTACATTTTGAGTGGTTTCAATGAAATAGCAGACCGTATATTTTTAAGATTTTGTATTTATGATTTTTGAGTGTAAGTGATATTAAAATATTGACTGAAGTTTAAGATACGTAGAGACAGTATAAAAACAAAAGGTTATGATAATAATAAATGTAAGTTTAATTTTTGTTCCCACCGTTCTAACTGTAAATACTTTTAACACTTCTCGCTTCTTGTAACATTTACCTATGTAAGTTATAGAATATGTACATGTTAGTAGCAAATTAAAAGCAAAATCTAGGAGATGGAATAAATTGAAACTATTTTTGTCGTGTATAAAAGAAAAAAAAAGACGTTGTACTATGTAAAAAAACTACAGTTATAGATTATAAATTCATACTTTTTTAAACTTATTAAAACTTATTCGAGTACTCTTTTTTTACGTACGTGAGATTATTTTAAGTGAACAGACTGTTGAAGTTATATGATGTATTGATACAGTGCTGGAAATATATAATAAGCTCAACATAGCGTCGAACAGCCCTGAACTATATCACATTATCAAGCGAAACGTCTTATAATTTAACTTATTACATGAAAACAAGAACATACACACATATATACACTGTATAACTCATTAATCCAACATCAATTATGAGTAATTTGATTTGTTAAAATTTAGAGTTGTGTGATACTTTCAAACAGAATGTTTGAGGTATTTATTTTCCGATAAATTAAAGGGATTAAAAGGAAGTCTAGTGCGTTTAACTTCCTTTTTGGTCATTAGTGTCATAAAGTTGTGACGAAGTTACTAGATTTACTGAATATTTAGTGTTAACTGTAAATAGTGCAGCAGATTGAGAAGAGAGAAAGAAGTAAACTAGCTTTAAATACTGTAGATATGGATGGTTTGGTTGTGTATTTTTTTTAATTTCGTGCAAAACTACTCGAGAGCTATCTGCACTAGCTGTCCTTAATTTAGTAGTGTAAGACTAAAGGGAAGGTAGCCAGTCATCACTACCTGCCGCCAACTCTCGGGCTACTATTTTACTAACGAATTGTTGGATTGACTGTCACATTATAACGCCCCCACGGCTGAAAGGGCAAGCATGTTTTGTCCGACGGAGATTCGAATTCGTGACCCTCGGATTACCACTCGAGTGCTTTAATCACCTGGCCATGTTGGACCGTATATGGACGAGACTTATAATGAGAAACAAATTAACTTGTATAGTTAAGTGAAAATATTAATGTATTTAAATTCATTTGATATTATCGAATGTAACACAACAAAGGTATGTAAAACGTTATCGTACTTTATTAGATTATGCTTCAGTATTTATATAAGTATTGAATTAGCAGCAATTAAAAATACTTTTATGTATATAATTTAAAAATTACAGTAAAATGTATCAAAGTATTTTTACGTTAATATGAACATAGGTATGTTGCCTCGTGCAAATGCGCTACAGTGGTTGTTTTAACTTTTAATAATAGTTTAAAAACTTTTAACAGCCTTACTCATGTGTGCAAAATTATCTTTTCTGCTTCTGGACCTAGACTTGGTAATAAGCATGTCGTAAAGGCAGATAAGGTATCTAAGAATTATGAAATCATTTTGTGTCCAACCTTATATTGAAATCTTTTTGTAGCTTCAACTCAATGTTGTCGCTCATTTCTCAGAAGAAGTTTCTGGAGTAGACCATAAGTACAATGGTTCATTGGAGACACATATGGATTTGAACAGATGTACGCGTATATTTTGTTCTATGACTAAAGGCTTCGCCGTAATGTAAATTTATTTGTTAGACAGAATTTGCACAGAGAACTGAAATCTAACTACTAGTTAACAATCACAAAAACTGAACAAAGTTTGGTAACAACATTACCATCGTTAGGGCAAGTATCTACATTGTTAGCTTTAGAATATATTCAGAAATAACAGTTAATAAGTAACTTCATTTTAAAAACAAGGTAAGAAAAGAAGGATTAGGAGATAAATCGTCAATAAGGGATTACCTAAGCTAAATAACTATTCCATTTATATACACAAATCTCTTTATAATTATACAAATACTTTCTACCTTTATTCATGTATTCCTTAAAATCTTTACGTTGTTCCAGCCATAATTACCATCACAGTTCAGAAATGCTGAGCTGTAGTTTCTACGACACGTTGTTCTTCCAATCCCGACTTCAGTTTGTTTGTATTATTTATGTTTTACCACAACTGCAATTAATTTAGTAAATCCCATTTTTATCATCACTCTTTTTATGATCTTTGAGTATTTGTAAATTTTTGACAATTCTGTTTTGTGAAATGAACACTCTTAATATAGAAGAACGATCTGCCTGAAACGAAATTATAAAAATATCTGTGAGTCAACAAAAGAGACATCGTCTGAATTTATTCGCCCTTTTCATGATTGCCGGTTCAACTAATCCCCTCCTTGATATGCATTTTGTATACTGTATCATTTACTGAAGACGATTCTGAGGTTCTTTGATTAACGACAGTGTATTAAATAAACAGCTTGTAAATAAAACATTGTTCAAAATTTAATGCAGTCATTTATGATAATCCTTACTTTATCCAAGTAATCAACTCTATTTATCACCAGCCATTTATTTATGTGAAACGTTATACAGGGGGCCTTTCTTTCAAGCCTGGCATGGTTAGATGGTTAGAACGCTCGACTCATATGTTAGGGTCACAGGTTCAAATCCCCATCACATCAAAAATGCTCGTCCTCTAAGTCATGGGGGCGTTATAATGTTACGGTCACTCTTATTATTCGTTGGTAAAAAGTAACCCAAGAGTTGGCGGTTGGTTGTTATGCTTAGCTGCCTTCCATCTAGTCTTACACTGCTAACTTAAAGACGGCTAGCGCAGATAGCCCTCGTGTATCTTTGCGCGAAATTCGTAAATAAGCAAACCTTATTTTCAAATAGATGTATGCACAAGCGCGATTGTTGTTGTTTTTCTTCTAGTTCTAAATGTTTGTTAGTGTAATAGCTTAAGGACTTTAGAAATTATTTCATGGTATGAGTTTGTTTGATTCGATTCAGACTTTTCACTCCAAGTGACACAGGAGAAATACCTACGCATAACCGTTCCCTAATTTTTATCTGATAAACTGAAGGAAAGGCAGATAATAATTGGCAATTGTCGCCAACTTTTGTAATTCATTGGATTGATTAAATATTCGTATTTCACTGCCACAATTGTAGCTCACCCCAGCCCCAAAGAGAGTGGCTAATAACATTGTTAATGTTACATACATTTTTACATTTAGGCTAAAGGCCCGGTATGGCCAAGTGTGGTAAGGCGTTCGACTCGTAATTCGAGGGTCGCGGCTTCGGATCCCAGTCGCACCAAACATGCTCGCCATTTCAGCCGTGGGGATGTTATAATGTGACGGTTAATCGCACTATTCGTTGGTAAAAGAGTAACCCAAGAGTTGGTGGTGGGTGGTGATGACTAGCTGCCTTCCCTCTAGTCTTACACTGCTAAATTAGGGACGGTTAGCACAGATAGCCCTCGAATACCTTTGCGCAAAATTAAAATAAACATTTAAGCTAACTTTAGTATTAAATTAATTTTCATAAACATTTCTGTTGGTAAAAATTACCATTTATGCATACATATGAGAGTCGTTTACAAAACACTTGATTTATTATCTTCTCGGTTATGAATTCGTATGACATTCTATTCTGAATATATTTTAAGTTGTTTTTTTAAATGAAAGAAGTACGTTTACATTTGTTGGTCTGTAAAATTTATAAAACGCTTAGTGTTTCACAATAGCTTAAAATTAGTTACGACGTCCGAAGTAAACTGTAATTCTAATTTTTGATAATTTAGGTTTGTTTTTGAATGACAAGTTACAAAAGAGATAGACATTTTTCTTTTAAAAAATCCTGATCCATTTTGTTCGTTTGATTTCAGGCCTGGCATGGCCGAGCGCGTAAGGCGTGCGACTCGTAGTCCAAGAGTCGTGGGTTCGCGCCTGCGTCGCGCTAAACATGCTGGCCCTGCCAGCCGTGGGGGTGTATAATGATACGGTCAATCCCACTATTCGTTGGTAAAAGAGTAGCCCAAAAGTTGCCGGTGGGTGGTGATAACTAGCTGCTTTCCCTCTAGTCTTACACTTCTAAATTAGGGACGGCTAGCTTTGCGCAAAATTCAAAAATACACAATCATTATGTCACAACGTGATACGAATTTCTCACGATTGTGTGTTTAACTCTTACTGTCTTGCACAAAATAATGTTGAAACTCCTGGACAGACGAACAATGTTATGAGATGTCGAAACGAGCTGGAAGCATTAGTTTTTATGTGTGTGTGTTTATTGAAACCCAACATTTTGTTTAGCGTCACATAATTAAAGTCGTTTCTCAAGTGGCACTATATTAAGTAAGTGTACTATGTACATGTCCATAAAGCCCCCAGTAAATCCATATTAAAATTTTAATTAAATTGTATTTATAAAATATCGACTTGTTATTTAGTTTATTAAATATGAGTACTAGATCGACACTGTTAGTTTAATTCTCATTTATTGGAAAGGAGAACTTAAAAGTTGATTTGGTAAGAACAAATTTAAATATTTTAATTGGGCTAATAACATGCAGTTTTAATCGAATTGTTTATTTTCATAAGAACAGAGGCAGATGAAAAATTCCTCTATTGCTTAATGCTAAAATACATAATTGAATGTGTTTTATTTAATGTCATTTTTAACGGCAAAATAACTTTTATGAATACTTTCAGTTCTGTTCACTGCACAACTGTATTTTGCCCTAATATAGACGTTTAATATTAGACGTTTTTGGTAATCATCTGGCTGTTTACGTGTTCATAAATGAATTACTCGTTTACATATTACATCACTCAGTATAAAGAAGTATTAATGCCAGCAGTAAGACATCAATTAAAATGTCTTTATATATTTATTAAAATGACGTAATTTATTATGTCATCTTTTTAATTTTTGCATCAGTCATGTAGGTATTGAAATGAATATATTATGTATTACATTATTCGAATTCAGTTATTAAACAATCTTCATTTACGAAACCTCAGAAGGAAATTTTGTACTGCGTGAACTAAGAAAATGTAATTGTTCTCATATGGACATTGAACATTTTTGTGAATTTATAATCGGAACAATATAATACCTAGTAAACAAAACTGCACCAAGTAAGTTTTTGCCAGTAATTTTTCTTTTGTTCCTTTAAACTCTCCTAATTTACATATATTTATTAAGATAATCACATACTTTACTTTCATTATCGTGCTTAAAATACTTAATGTAAATTTGTCATCTGTTCCTCTAAAAATAAACAGGATATTATGGTTCATACGTAGTACATTTTCACTCTGAAAGTAAACACTAAGTTTGTAAAAATTCGTTTGGACCTTTGAAAACTCATTGAAGTCTGTAATAATTCTCTGAAATTCATAGAAAATCTGATCTCTGATTTCTAACTTTCAGCACATTTTATGGTGCACAACTAATACAACCCACTTTGATATTACTAAAAGAAAGTTATTTTGCTCTATAGATATTTAACATGCAGAATGTTTGCTATTTCTGCGTGGAATATCTTTTCTTTTACGATTTTTTCTCTACTTTATAGAAAACTGTGTTTTGATCTCTAGTCATAAAGTAAACCTTTCGTTAAGTGCATCATTTTCATTTTTGAGAATGAAAATTCGGTCCTTGAGTGTGTGGTTTTCTGTCTCTGCCAGGCTTTAAAAGGTTAAAAATATTGGTAATCGGCTCTGCATATCCTCTTGACAATCTTAACTCTTCAGTCATGAGCAGTGATTAATCTTGCAGAAAAACAAGCACGTCTGGAGCAGTTTTTGCGGTGCAGTGCTTGCTATAAACGATTGTCAAAGTAGAGAAACATACATCAATAACAAACTACTATTGAACACGTTGGCGTGTTCTGAATGCTCAAACGGTTCTTATGATTTATCGTCACTAGTGAGAAGTTAGCTTTAGATATATATCTTACGTGTAGAAGCACGTACGAATTTACACATTCGAATAAGCATATGTTAGTACGCGTATTCTCTCTAAACGGTACATCGGAACTGTGTATGTGAGAGCTTCGGTGTAACTTCACGATTAAAATCTCTTTATAAACTTCCTTTTACGAGTGATACTTTTATGAGTTGTATTAATTAACAAGTTTTATGTCATATTTGAACATGAGTATTTGTGTGACATTGTAATATAATAATGATATATAAGTTACTTAATACCATGTGATGCTGTCTTCCGCAGTTTTTACTTAAAAATAAACGCTTTCTGTGGCTACATTTTGAAGATGCAGTAAAGTTATAGCTGCATATGTGTGGGTTTCGTTAATACCTATATTTTGTTTGTTGTGTGCCGGAAAATTCAAAACTAAAACTGAAAAAATACAAAAGAAACACGTTTACATAATTTAATTGGGAAATGTCTAAAATGAGAAAATATCAAATATTTAAAATGTTTAAAATAGAATCTTATATGGTTTATATTTATTTTTTCTGCTTTGTCAAAAATGTTATACATGTGAAAGCCTTTCCTTATTTGGAAATATAAGCTGAGGATCTGTTTGTTTTTGAATTTCGCGCAAAGTTACTCGCTATCTGCGCTAACCATCCCTAATTTAGTGGTGTTAAACAAGAGAGAAGGCAGCTAGTCATCACCATCCACCGCCAACTCTTGCGATACTCTTTTACTAACGAACAGTGGGATTAATCCTCATATTACAACGCTCCCAGGCTGAAATGGCGAGCATGATTGGTGCGACGAGGATTTGAACCCGCGACCCTCAGATTGCGAGTCGAACGCTGGGCCATTAAGCTAAACCAAATCATACATACGAAACGTTTAGGTTATTGAGCCTTTGATTAGTGAGGGTGAAATAAAATAAAATACCAGGCACTGTTCAAATAACCGTTTTATAAGGGTGATCTAAGTCTTGAATATATTTAAAAATATTTAATAATTTAAGAGTACAAGGAGGCCGTTTGTAATTCAGTACTGATTAGATATATTATCCGTTTATCAGTTGCTTTTGTTTGTCTATAAATTTCGTGTAAAGTTACACGGAAGCAACCTGCCCATATCTGTTCCTACTTTTAAACTGATGGAATTGAAAGAAGACAGATAGTAAACGGCATCTGCCACTCATTACTGGACTACTCATAATTCTACTGAATAGTCATGATTATAGCTCACCGAACGGATTGAAATTGCATTTTTGTAAGTTTGTTTTTTTCAGACACGGACTACAAGCTGTGAACCATCGGACTTGCATTCCGAGCATTCTAACAATCAGGTCATGCCTAGTTCTTTTTCTTGTTTATCCGTTTGGTTAATCCAGGCAGTTAGTAAGAATCCGTTTGATTAATCCGTCGCAGTTAGTAAGAGCCAGTTTACTTAATCCAGATAATTGGTAAGAATATGTTTGATTACTCCAGACAGGTAGTATTGTTTGTTTGTTTTGAATTTCGCGCAAAACTACTCGAGGGCTATCTGTGCTAGCCGTCCCTAATTTAGCAGTGCAAGATTAGACGGAAGGCAGCTAGTCATCACCACTCACTGCCAACTCTTGGGCTACTCTTTTACCAACGAATAGTGGGATTGACCGTCACATTATAACGCTCCCACGACTGAAAGGGCGAGCATGTTTAGTGCGAACGTGATTTGAACCCGTGATCCTCGGATTACGAGTCGAACGCCTTAATATGCCATAGACAGACAGGTGGTAAGAATCCGTTTGATTAATCCGCGCTTTCAGTAAGAACCAGTTTGATTAATCCAAACAGTTAGTAATAATTCATTTTATTAATTTAATAAGAACCTGTTTGATCAATCCAGACAGTTAGTAAGAATCCGTTTGGATAAGCTAAGCAATTAGTAATAACCAGTTCAACGAAACGAAAGTTTAAAGATTAGTCCTCATTTGAACAACATTTTAGCATTTTAATCAAATATGGATGTATCTTGATCACAAATAATTTTGATAGTCAATGTTTGTGTCACATTTTGAATATAGAAGCATGTGCGATATATTACCAAGGGTTTTACTCATGAAATACTGAAATATTTCTTGCTATGGCAATTCTAAATTAATAATGGGGAAATATTTGAATATGATTGTGTTTATCTTTGACATAATGACCTTCTTATGAACTGTCTAGGACTGTATGTGGCCTAGTTGTGACTAGGCCCAAGATTCGTGTCCTATTTTCAATTGAGGGATCCGTTATAACTGTAACAGTCGATTTCGTCCCCTTTAAGAGTAATCGTATAGAAGGCGTGTTCTCGTGACTAGCTGTCCTCTACTAGTCACTGGAAGTAAATTGTCTTTTGGAAAACAGTTTGCACTGGTGAAATAGTTTTTTTGTTAATGTTGCTTAAATTTCAAATAATAATAGTTATTCCTTCAAACGTGTGTATTGTAAGTTGCATGTTTTAATTTGCTGTTTAAATTTAAATTTGTAATATAGGGTTTTGCGGTAAAATAAATGTTAACACATTCTGAAGAGTTACCTTTTGCAAATAATAAGCACCTTTAAAAATAATGGACACCCTTAAATTTAACGATTATATTAAATTAATGTGTAAATATACGTATAAACTCATGGATAATTGATAGTTTTCCAGAAACCCACTGTCAGTAAGAGACCTAAAAGATGATTTGAATTTGATCAATTCATAGATGATGAGATGTAAAGAAATGCCAGATACGAAACTCACGTAAGAATTACTATCATAGCAATTATGCTGCATTTCAAGTTTATATTCTGAAGAAACCCCACAAAAAAACAATGAAAACAATCGGGATCCAAAAATCACTCGGAAACAAAGTTATCCGAATACATTTGAGATGTAAGGTTTCATTTAATCTTTTCTGCAGCGAGTTTCAATATTAATATTTTCTTTACGAAACTGAATAGCTTGTCTCTAATAATATCAGCGATCATCTTACTTGAAATGATTCGCTACATTGGAATATCCTGCATCATATATCCATAAAATATTTGATTTAGCTATTTTTAGTCATACTTCAGACAATTCATTTTAACTTATTCATTGAAATGGTTGAGGAATTGAAACATTTAATCTGAACAGTATCTCATGTGCATGTAGACTGAACGGTCAGATTAAATTCATATGATTCAGATGCATCCACTGTTAATTTTGCACAACTTGTAAGAGGAACGGCAGCCACACAAAATGATTCAAGGGTTATGTGGATCTTTTTTGAACCGAATAACAGGATTGATTGTGACTTTAGCTCGTTCACGCATGAAAGTGTTGAACGTTTCAACCAGCATTATGTCATGTATTCGAACTGGATATTAAGCAGCCCGAAGAGTTAACTACCTAGCTATTACTATGTTGGTGTTCTTTCGCTGAGATAAACTGTAATATATAATTGGCTCTTATTAGTTTAACCTAAATACTATACGTCAGAGTAAGGTGTGGTTAAACGATACACTAGTGAAAATGTGGTTTTCACCATTTAAGATTGATTTCATGAAAAACGAAAAGGTTTTATAAATGTAGTGGATGCACAACTTTTATTTTAGTGCCGACGTTTGTTTCAGTGTAGTTTGTGTTTTCTAGCCTGTGACGTATATTCTTTGCTATGTATTGCGCAATTCCCGATTGTGTGCTCGAAATCTGTGTCAGATTTAAGAATATATGTTTCAAAGATGCTGGTGTGCTCGATCATTATAGAGAATTCTAAAAACTTGCGTGGTTGGTATATAAAGACCAACGCTTCGAGAGACAAAAAGTATTTTTGGTCAGCTACAGTCAGTGTGTTACAGGGCTAGAAAGCAATAATTGTAATTAACCTCTGTTAATAAGAAAACTACATAACTGGACCAGGAACGCTTATAGATTTCAAACATTGCAAACAATTCAACATCAGTAAATTAACTTTGGACATTAGAATTTATTCAAAGACATTAAATATCATCATCGGTAAAATTCAATGGTGTAAGGTCAATCAAGCTAGCTAGCTTAAGTGAGGTGTGACAATAGCAACTCAGAATTAATTTACTCGTCGTGAACTTGGATCGTCTATAAAATATTTAGTTGTAAACTGGATATAAGGATCAATATTATTTGCAAGTTCGTAGAACTCTTGTATATAAATCATTATTTCTAATAGCTATGAGTAATAACCGTTATTATAAATTGTATTTTTCATTTTTTTGTATTTTAAAATATATTTGTGTTAAAAACAATTGTATGTATCAATCTTGTTAGCAAATATCATAAAATTGATACACATTAAAATTCAATTGACGTCTAAGTGAAAATTAAAATTTTCGGTTATTTAAAATAGTAATACGTAATGCACGAAACATAATAAATCAAAGAGTCGTCCGAAATAAAGTTTAATATGTAACACGATGAACTTTGTTTTATTGTAAAGGTCATTTCTAGATTGGACATATACTTTTATATAGAACAACTGCACTTTCTGTAGTTGGGACCTGTTTTACCTGTAAGTTTGGATAGATCAAACCTTTAAGATGGAATAATATTTTTCTATATGACTCAGAAAAACTATAATTTAGAAGAATATGCTAAATTATTTAGCAAGTTTATTTAAATCATTTAAATTATCCCAACAGTAATCAGGAAGACTGTATACTATGCTCAAGTTGCATATTATTTGGGACTAAGGTGCTAAATAACGTATGGATTTAAGGATTTAAGCCTATGGTGGAAATTACGCTATTTGTATGAAGTAAAATAACCCAATGGAAAATAAGGAATTGTAAACTAATCCACAGTATGAAAAACTCTCTGAACTTACTTTGTATTTACTTCAAGTAAAATTTGTTGAAAAAAGAATCGCACATTGATCATTCACATTCGCACTCCTCCACCAGTATATTTTACATGGAATCCTTTGAGAAATAGTTACATATAATGTATGCATAATGGATGAAATATATACAAGTGGCAGTTTTACAACACGGGCGTCTTACCTCACATTTTCGTACCTTCAAAATACCTCGTTGTTACTGGATTCAGTTGCAGTGTGTGTGTGTATACATATTTATTTATTATTTATTTTTATTATGTACAGCAAAAAGCATATTATAATATATATAGCAGTGGTTCTCAACTTTTAACAATAATGTACTCCTGGTTAATTTCAACATTATTATGTATTTTTGACCAACCACACACACACCATCTTTCCTCATATAAATTGCATTCTATGATGAAGCTTTTCTTAAATAAAAATAAATGACTATCACATACAAAGCGAAGGGAATACCAATTAACTGTATGAGGTAGAAGGATATAAAACAGTAGACGTAAGATATAAACAAATCAATGCGCAGTTATGCATGAGAAGTTAGGGGTTTATTTTCCGGACAAAACTTTCTCGATACACAGCTAAAGATTTGTCACGAGTACGAGATAGTTTTCGGGGACCACGTGACCAAGGTTTCATATTTTAATTATCGTTATGGTTTAGAAATTTTGCTCGCACATGAAAATCGTTGGGAATAGTTTTAAGTTGTTACAATCGCGGCTTCAACTAATTTGTCAAACTCTGACCGAACTCTTGAAACTTAACACATAATATACGATCAGTAGATTGGATTTATGATCTAGTTATTTATGTTTTCAAAATTTTCAACATCAGGAAAGTAGTTTATGAAAGTATTACTCAGATGGCTCAAATACTCCGTGATAATTGCGAACTCACCAGAAACAAGGTCTGCTTCTTCTTTCAGCCTTGTCACTAAGAAACTGGAATGGTGATACTCTAAACATAAATAAGCCCAAACAAAAATAGAAAACGCTGTACAAACCAAAAAGATCTTTAGGGTGTAGGCTAAGATGTGGGACATAAAATGTATCCTAGATTGTAGATGTCAATACGGAAGTAGAACCTACACTGTTGTGGGGATACACCGTCTATCAGTATTAACATCCATTCATTCGCCGATCACACATGAACAAATTCATAAAAATACATTATAATAAAACAGTCAGATGAAATAGAAATTAGAAGAGCGAGATATTTTTGCTCCAGCCCACAACATCTCACATCTATATCAGACACCCTGTATATCAGACATAAATGTAGAGGATGAGGTTTACATAGCCTCCGTCTTCAAGAAACCGAAAGACTGCAGAATTTCAAAGTGTCGTCCTCTATACTTCCTTTTTCTTTCGATAGAAAGTTGCCGATCATTCCAGTTTACACATCAGTGAGATATTTTTCTTCTTTTTTTCCGACGTAAACCACCCGCTGACGTATAGCTACTTTGCTGAAACGCCATCCTGTACTCCCAAGGATACATGTACCCCTGGCTTAGAACTACTATAGCATTGTATTGTAGTCACATGGATAATTTTAAAATCTTCTTTTGTCGATGTAGTTGTGTTATACAAGAGGGGAGTTGTTATTATATTCGATCTTTTTTATTAATTTGTTCAGTATGTTCCAGCATTTTAAAAGCTTTTGTTTTGACTTGAAACTGTTTGAGTTATTGTGAAATAAACTGTGAGAGTTTGTAATGATATTAGACAATTGTACATCTTTTAGTTTTATTTATGGTTTTCAAACAAGATAGTCCAAAATAACGAAGCGAATAGTAGACAAATAAAATGATATTTTCAAGCTTAAGGTTGGTTTGTTTGTATTCAGTTAAGCGTTGCACTAAATACATTTGTTAAAAATTGTTTAATTTTTCAAATGAGTTAAAATATTGTTCAGTTTTGATCTGTATTTATTTACTTACAACTAATATCCTAAAATACTTTAAGTGTTTGAATAACAATTATTTATCCGTTATTATTGAGCGATATTCCTTGCGGACTTATAACGCTAAAATCTGGATTGCGAGAACTGATGTGTACAGAACACAAATAACTCATTATTTAGCTTTGTGCTTAATTTCAAACAATTATTCAGCGGATTAATTGGCGCAAATATGACGTATTTAACAACTAAATGAATAATTATTAGTCTATTGAATAATAGTTGGCAATCAGTTTTGACGATAAGTCACATGTTATACAAAATAAAAAATGTTTTAGGATATACATCAGAGCCCAACCGCTTATATTCTACAGATATATAAATCCTACTTTATGTATTTGGTTCCTTATTCCAAGTAACAGTGATAAGCTGTGAATTCGGTGAAACTAGTCTGCTGCAGCTGTGGTAGCGAATCAGAGAATAAACTGGGCCTCTACGTCACCTTTTTTTTTCCATTGAATTTTACGTTTTAACGAATAAGAGAAATTAACAAACTAAATAGAATTATTGTTGTTGATAGTTCTTTATTCTAGATGTTAGCTACCTTCTGTGCAAAACTGACGCTTACTTTAGTGTTTATTTTTCATATAATTTATGTTTCTAATTTATTGTTTTCAATTTTTGTTTATACTAACGTAAAGTTAGTTTTTTAAAGAGCATTAACATTTCAGAAGTTTTCAAGGCAATATAACTAGTGCTTAGTTCACGTATTTGTTTTGGGGTTGTCTACCTTATTATACGTCTTTTTGTCTTTCTGTATGTTAGGGCGCTAGACAAGTAATCTGAGTCACAAATTCAAATTCCCATCCTACCAAACTTGCCTGCCATTTCAGTTGTGGGAGTTTTATAACGTGCTGGTCAATTCCACTATTCGTGGGCAAAAGCTTCTTTAGGTTTGTTTGTCTAGCTGCATAACTCTTTGATTTTTAAATTCTTTTGTTTTTTTGTTCTTCTGTCTGTCCTTTAGCACGTTATATCAGACTCTAGGTTTGTCAGTGTGTCGTTCTGTTCATTTTTCTGTCTTTAGGTCCGTCTATCGGTTTTATTTGCTTTTATAAGTAGCAGTCTATCGCATTTCCTTTTTTTTGAAATCTCATGTTCTTAGCACTTTTCTGAATTAACTGGAGCAAAATAACACAGAGAAATGGGTGTACGTATATGTGAACTTTTAAGGCCTAGACAGAACTTACGCTCGGGAAGATAGAGAGACCACTTGGCCTAGGAATCGATTCTATTGAACGTGGGAATTCTGAATAATTTTTTTTTTGTTTTGTTTTTATACAGGAAATCACTTCTCCGCTGGTCTGATTTTTCATAGGACAATTAAGGGAGCTAACAGCTAACGCTGTTAGTTTTATAAACCCTGAATCATAATTTCAGGATATCACAAACGTTTTCAAATAATGAATAATTCCATATTGTCTAGTGAAATAAGTACGTATCTTATATATTTATATGCTGCGTTTCGTATTTAAAAAGCGTATTTGATGACACACACACATAAAACAGTGCACAGGTTCGTTTAATATGTAATAAAAACTACAAAAAAGTTGTTTTCAGTTCTGGCGTATTTCGCTAATTTAATTTTATTAGTTTTCATTTGTTCATTTGGAAAATCCAGAATATCAGGATATATCTATTTACAGCATATTATTTACATTTCGACCATGGGATAATCTTGGGTTTTAGAAACTGTATTAATGATTTTTATTTCTCATATTTATTTATTGTTGTTTATTATGTTAGATTTCAAGAAAAATGACCTTAATCTTAGATAAAAAAATAAAGATACAGCTAGACCAGACAGTTAGGGTACTCAAATCATAAGTTGAAGGTTGCGAATTCGAATCTCTGTCACACCAAACATTCTCGCCCTTTCAATTTTGGGGGAGTTGTATCGTGAAGGCCAATCCAACTATTCGTTGGTAAAGGTTGGTGTTGGCGGTTGGTGGTGAGGACTAGTTGCCTCCCCTTTAGTCCTGTACTGCTAAATTAGTAGCCGCTAGCGCAGAAATATCTCGTATAGCTTTGCGTGAAATTCAAAACAAACAAACAAGATTCAGCTAAATACACATTGTGTTACGTAATATTTTTTCTCGTACTTTTAGTAGAAAACAAACTTACTTTCATACTTAGAATCAATATTTTTTATCGATCGATGGCCTAGCATGACCAGAAGATCAGGGCTCAAGTTACGAGTCACAGGTTTAAATTTAATTACAGAACACGTTCGCCCTTTCAACTATGGGAGGTGAGTAGTGTGAGGGTCAGACCAACTATACGATTTGAGTAGCCCAATATTTGGCGGTTGGTAGCGTTGACTAGTTACCTTCTCTCCAACCCACCGCTTAAAAATTAGGAAATACTATTACATGTAACTTTCGAGTAGCTTTGCGCGAAATTCAACAAGCAAACATCGGGCGTAACATTTAGCAGTTCGGTAGCATTATTCTACGACCACAACAAATATTAACAAAATTTTGACGGAACATCACACTTTTGGGTTTTTATCTGAATAATTTTTTACATTGAACGTAAAAAAATGTTTAACACCACTTCGTTGGCCGTTTATCTATTGAACATAAGTTAAAACATCGCAAAATTCCTTTAAAAAATCAGTTGAATATATAGTACCTGGTTGATTAATTTTGTTTGTTTTGAGTTAGACACAAAGCTGCACAATGAGTTATCTGTGCTCTGTCCACCATGGGTACTAAAATTCGGTTTCTATGTTCGTAGACATAACACAGTGCCACTAGGGGAAGCTGGTTAAAAGCGCTTTGAGTATTACAGGTCTAACAAAGTTAAAGCGTGTCGTTGTTTTTACACTGCATTATAGTTTTGAACACTAAAATAAGCATTTGGTTTTGTAAAAATACTTTTGATTTTTTTTAGAAAGATAAATCTGAATAAGATATTTTTCAAATAATTTTTGTAAAACAAATAAAGCTCAACTATTTCTCAGAAAGCTTATTAGGTATCATGACCGACTGATCAACTGCAACGCGAAGAAAGCCTTCAGAACCACAATACGACACCGTTTCCAACTTTATTATATAGAATGTAGACAAAGGAGCTTCATTTTTAAATATTATGCACAACAACATATAAAGTCGCGATAGACTTGTTTTTTATAAAGTATGTTCTTTCATATAATGAAATGGCTTGAAGTAGACGAAATGGAATAAAGTGGCCTGAGAGTTTTTGTTGTACATGAAAAAACTAACACTTGCATCACGCGCTTTTTGAAACTAATTTTTTTTAATATATTATAATATATTGTTTTAATCGAGAATTTCAAAGACAGCTTTTATAACAGAATGCCCTGGAGGTGAAAATATAATAGGGTGTGCTGCACAGGAGAGTCTCGTTTTCGCCTTTAAAATTAGTTTTAATTCACATTATTACTTCACTGGATGTTTGTGTTCCATTTGTAATGTTAAACTCGTTTATCCGCCACGACACATCACTGAAAATATTGTTTACATTTCGATGAATACTTACTATTTTGTCTTACACACACGTATTAGTAATAACATTTTCTAGTTCCAAATTAGAGTAAAACACACATTCACAGTTTTAAAGCTGTTCCACGGTAAGTCGACTGTAAAAAAAAAACTTACGGACTTAAAACGCTAAAATCCGGGATTTGTTTTCCAGAGGTGGACAAAGGAGATAGTCCAATGTGGCTTCGCTCTAAAACAAACTATTTTGTATATACATATTTTAATATCTTAATATAAGTATTATAAATAAGTTATATACAATGCTGATTGTTAACAGCCATCCATTGCAAGGAAGTTTGTTGAATATCACAAGATTTTGTGGACAGATTTCAAAAACTCCCTTTTCCACGTATTTTCATCACCATGCTTATTCATTTCCGTAAGAAGAAATAAACTACTTGAAATTAAAAATTTAGAACTTTTTAAAACTCACAATGACCACTCTAATGTTTTAATTTATTTTACAATTTAATAAGGAAGTAATGCAATGGACAAGTTGAGTGTGACAGGTGGTTTAACATTTCATGAAACGATCAGTGATGTCGAGAAACCCACTTGTTGAGAATTTTATATGCAAAAACGGCTTGTTTGGGTTGAGAAAATATTTTACGTAAGAAAGCGAACAACGTTTCGACCTTCTTCGGTCATCGTCAGGTTCACAAAGAAAGAGGTAACTGACCGGAAGCTGACCACATGTTTGGCAGGGGATGTGTAACTGAGTGTTGTAATGTAGAAGGTGGGATGTTTGAATCTATGAACCGACACACAATTCAAAACAGAAATCCACCGAAAAATCACCCATACTGGACTATACATTCCTTGGGACTCAGCACATGAAACAAAACAAAAACTCATACTAAGAAACCAGATAAACACAGACATAAAACTATGCTCACCAGATAAAATTAACGATGAATTAGACAAAATAAAACAATACTTCATCAATATCAATAAGTTTCCTCCACAAATTGTAGAAAACATTATATGCACACACCTAGACAGAAAGCAAAATCAACCAACAAAAGTAAATATATCTCACGAATCAAAAAATCACGAAACCATATACTGCAGTATACCATATATTCCTGACATCAGCAAACAAATAACCAACATTTGGCAAAAACTAGTAACAAAATATGACATTCCAGTTAATACTAAATTTATTCAAAAACCAGGCACAAAACTAAGGTCTATACTATGTAAGAACTACACTGACAAACACCACACCAACATTATTTATAAAATACTATGTGATAATTGCCACGACTTCTATACTGGGGAAACAAGTAGAAAAATGGAAACCAGATTCAAAGAACATAAAAAGTCACCTTCACACGTTTTCGAACACTGCAAGTGAAATAAACACAACATAACCATAGAAAACACTCAAATACTAAATAAAGAAACAAACATAAACAAACGCAAAATTAAAGAAACCTTACTTATACAACAACTTAAACCCAAAATAAACCAATATAAAGGAACGCCTTTATACCAATATTAATTATAATAAAATAAATAATATAAAATTATATATTCAAACATCTAACACCGCCCTCTACATTACAACACTCAGTTACACAACCCCTTCCAAACATGTGGTCAGTTTCCGGTCAGTTACCTCTTTCTTTGTGAACCTGACGATGACCGAAGAAGGTCGAAACCTTGTTCGCTCTTCTCTGTAAAATATTTTCTCAACCCAAAGAGCCGTTTTTGCATATAAAATTTCATAAAACGTTTCAGCATGGCCTCATTATTTAAGTTAAGGTTGTTGTCGTTACCAATAGTTCATTAAGTCAACTTGTTAATATAATGGCTTATTTATCTAAATACACATTTCGGTAAGTTCTAAAGGTTTGGCTTTGGTGAGCTTCTTTTGACAACCCACTCCTCATCCATCTGTGATGAGTGGCTCTGACGTCAGCAATGTGTTCATATATGTGCTACTTAAGGTAAATATGTTGTTCTTCTATCATTTTTCTGCGATTTTAGATTAACTGGCTGTTAATATATATATATATATATAAAAGGCTGGTATAATATAAGTTTGGATGTAAACATTTTGGTGGTGCCAGAATATTATAAACATACGAGGAACAAATTTATAGAAACAGATGGTTCTGTAAAGTCATCTTTTACCAATAAGTGTAATTTTCGTAATACACTGGTATAAATGGTTGTCATAGCAAATCTTTAACATACACTCCAACGTTTTAAGAACAAACTCCAAACTCGAAGTAGGAAAGCATGAGCCATATGTTAAAAGAAATGCGTTATTTAAACCTGAATAATGATTTTATTAACTATTATTCAGTCCTAATAATCGATGAGTGAATGTGTGAACTCTGAAACCTGGAATTATTGGTGATGCCACGTGATGAAGAAATACGATCTCATTATACAGTATAATTATTATCTCGCTACCCCTATTTACATACACAAACGTATTTTGTGCCGGCCATGTTGTTTTTCCATGTTTTTAACAGTTTACTTTCTACACCTTTCTGCTACAGACTCTACTGGCAAACATAAATATATAATAAAAACTATTTATTATTATGACAAACTAAATAAAGCTACAAAGACGATGTCAGAAATCGGTTTCCATTGGTCATTCGTTGTTATTTATACATTAAAGCAGGTCCACGTAAAAATCAGCGACAAGACATGGGTAATACTGACAGCTTAGTGGTAAGCTTTAGAGCTTGTTATACTAAATTTCAGGTTTCGGATTGTGTTATGGACACCATACAGAAAAAAAGCATTGTTTTCATTGCTCTAAATGCAATAACCATTTTAAACTCGTAATTAATTAATTAGTTAATTGAAATGTGAAGTTTAGTTATCTTTCTACCTCCCACTAGGTGGCGATGTTTTGTTCTTTTTGTTTGTTTCTGAATTTTGCACAAAGCTACTCGAGAGCTATTTGTGCTAGCAGTCCCTAATTTAGGAGTGTAAGACTAGAAAAAAGGCAGCTAGTCATCACCACCCACTGCCAACTCTTGGGCTACTCTGTTACCAACGAATAGTGGGATTGACCGTCACATTATAACGCCCCCACGGCTGAAAAGACAAGCATGTTTGGCACGATGGGGATGTGAACCCGTGACCATCAGATTACTAGTCGCACGTCTTAACACGCTTGGCCATGCCGGGCCTATGTGGCGGTGTTGAAGGTGCACTATTGTTTGTTCGTATTACATGAAAGCTCGTGTGAAATTTAATCATGATCAAATGGTTATGGTACTCGCCTTGCAATTTGAGAATCATGGGTTCGACTATCTGCCATGCCACTATTCGTTGGTAAAAGAGTAGCCCAAGAGTTGGCGATGGGTGGTGATGATTAGATGCCTTTTCTTTTGTCTTACATTGTTAAATTAGAGACGGTTAGCGTAGATTGCACTCGTGTAGCTTTGCGCAGAATTAAAAAAAAAACAAACATACAGTTTAATCAACTTGCTAACTTTCACTTGGTGGAAATGTTGAATTGCACAACTGTTTATTTGTGAAACTTATATTGTTGTTTCATGTATTGATAAGTTGTGTGTATCTACATTTTGTATGATTGGTTTATTTATTTGTAACTAATGGTTGGTTCTGTGCTTTTTTGTACTTAATTGCTTAAAATCTTGTTGGTTAAAGCTCTAAATATTAACAATACCAATTATGCTCAACTGATTATGCAGGACATTCTGATCATACAGGGTTTAGGTTTTTAATATTTTCATTTATAGTATTAATTATTTGTAGTCGCATTTGCGTACGTAATATAGCTTTTATTAGTACATGCCTCTTAGTGACTCAGCAATAAGGTTGAGGGTTTTGAATTTTAAAATTAGGATCTTGATACCCGTGGTGAGCATAGTAAAATAGCATGTTATGAAGTTTTTGTACCTAACAGTAAACAAGCAAAATGTCACTAATGCAGTTGTTCTCTTTATATTATTTTAATTTTCATAAGCAGATGTTCTTGATAATTCACTCATTGACAGTCAGTATTGCCAATGCTATTAGAAAGGTAGACAATAAAATTCATTTACTTTGTGGTAAGTTGCTTAATATCGTATGGGACATCACATACTCGGTTATTAAAGAATTCGTCCACATTGAATATGTGTGTAAATAACATGGTTTTACTGCTACCTACGATTAATGAAAGTAGATAAGTGCCGCAGTTTAATATTATATATCATTTCATTAGAGTGGAAATCAAAGTGCCAAGAGAATGAAACTCATAGAGCCTTCAAAGATTGTTTCTCGACAAGCAGTGGCGTGTCAGCATTTAATAAAGTCTATGCCATATATTCATATCTCAATCTACCCTGAACAATGTGAACATAATGTTAAAGACCGTAAAGTGTGCTAATTCGACCTATCCATCCAATATACTAGATGTACTTTCTCAGAAAGTGTTCTGTTTCAAGAGTAAATAAAACCAAACTATGAGTAATAAACACTTGTATCTCTTGCTTTTCAAGTTGACAACTTTCAGTGGCATAGCGGTATGTCTTTGAACTCACACCGTTAGAAGCCGAGTTTCGATACCCGAAATGGGAAGAGTGCAGATAATTCATTCTGTAGTTTTGTGGTCAATTCTGAACAAATAAACAAAAATAACGTTCTCACGTCATGCTGTTTTGTAGCCTACAGAGTTCACAATTCTTCTCGCGATTCATGGCATGCGCATATTTCACTGACATTATGATAATAGAAATTCATATCCTACTGACTAACAGATAAAACACTACTGTATAATTGTTGGAGGTGGTTAAAACATCTGTCTCTTCTAGGCGGCCTCCAGTCCCCTATTGTGGAAATATCTTCTTTAATTTGAAACGTGTTATGTCACACCACTATAGGTGTCACGTAAAGTCAACCAACAACTAAATACATGTACATTTAAAACTCTGGGCGGTCTGAACAAGAAACAGCAACGTTATTTTATTGTATACTGCATTCAGTTGTACTTACAATGCTGCATCTGTAGCTATATCACGTTATTCGATTTTAGCTTAGGACCGTGGGTTAAAATCCCCGTACCACCAAACATGTTCGTCCTTTCATCCGTGGGGGCGTTATAATACGACGGTAAATCCCACTATTCTTTGACAAAAGAGTAGTCCAACAGTTGGCGGTTATAACTAGCTGCCTTCCATCTTGTCTTACACTGCTAAATCAGGTACGATTAGCGCAGATAGCGCTAATTCAAAACATTTCAAGAGGTCTAAAATATTATTTTTAATTCAGTGAAGTAACGATCACCTAAAACTTCGCTTAAAATAATTTTGTTGGCATTTAGTTGAAGAAACGGTTTATCTGCAGTGTATTTGAATATTGGTCTGTTGTAGAACATACGTGATTATACAGGTTTCTCCATATTTTTGATGTATACTTTCTTCATAATTTTAATTACATTTTGAAATATTTTAAGTTCTTTATTTTGTAGAGACTTGTAATTTGCGTTGGTTTATTTATAGTTATATATAAAATCTACACGTTGGGCTATCTGTGCTCTCCCCATTACGTTATCAAAACTCGTTTTCTGGCGTTATAAGTCCCCAAACATAAAATAGTACCACTACGAGCTACTCATGACAACCTCAAGTTCTGAGTTTGTAATTGCATATTTATTATTGTTACTATACATATATAATATCGTTATTTCTGGAGCTAAGCGAGGACACGTAATTAGTATTTAGCTGTACATCTGAGGTTCCGTGGTTAGTGTCTTGCAACAAAAAATTTCTCTCCGAATTTCGAGTCTTTGAGCACCTTACAAGAATAACGTGCACATTCTGCTATTTACTCTGTCAAGAGTTAGCGGTAGGTGACGTTGATTACTCGTCCACTCTCTGACCTATCGGTTCATAATTATGGTCAGCTAATGCAGATATATCTCGACCCATCTTTTCGAAAATAAAGTATTTTAAAATTATTTTCTTAATAAGCGCATACGACGTAACTGTACTAATAAATACTGATGACTGTGCTGAGACTGGTTAAATAACCATAAAAACAAACATACAGAGAAGTACATAAAATAAACTCAACCAGCTTTCAAGGAAATATTGAAACCCCAATTCACAGGAAAAGAAATTATCTAATCTCTGAAGAAGCACAACGTTTAAGTGAGATTAAGTATCGACAGAAGAAAAGTCTCTAAAAATACCTAACGAAAAGTTAATCAAGTCTTCAGGTAGTAGGTAACTTAGCAATAGGTGATAAAAATATAACCTTAAAGGAAACACAGAAAAATAAAAGCAATAAATTTCCAAGACGCACCAGGCTGAAACGTAACCAAGAAAATAAAAAACAATAACAATAACAAACAACCAATTCATATGATATTAGGTTTAAGCGGTGTTAAATAATAGGTGACACGAAGAAATATCAATCGACCTCCGAGCAAGCGTTTGCGCGAGTCCAAGTATCAAGTATTGAGATGGAAGTTAGTTTGAATCACCTGGAAAAACTGGATCATTTCCTGCAGAAGCACTTTACTGACGTAAGGTGGAACCTGTGAAGAGTTTCCCCAGAGAAATAAACGTGCTGTTCAACAAGCCATATATAATAATGCTGCAGCTGTTATCGTTATTGAAATATATACAGTAAAATAAACCATGTTTTTCGGAAGCTTTCAGATTAATTAGGATGAAACATTGAAAAGAAAATTCCTACAACAAAGGCTATTCGCTTACGGACTCCGGAAACAGCTCGTTTTAAGTTAGTTATAATTTTATTTCCGTGAATAAACGACATGCTATAACTAGTAATGTTTCGTTATGTTGCGAATAAACACGTTACAAATAGAAGTTTAGAATATATTGGTTGGTCAATCCCACAGTTCATTAGTAAAAGAGTAGTCCAAGAGTTGGCGGTGGATGGTGATGACTAACAGCCTTCCCTTTAATCTTACACTGCTAAATTAAGGACGGCTATTGATGTTAGCTCTCGTGTAGTTTTGAGCGAAGTTCAAACTAAAGTGATTATATTAATTTTCACAACAAAATCAAAGCAGTTCATTCGATAATCAAAATGTAGATTATATCGATATATGTATCGTAATGCATAAATATTCATACATCTGTTACCCATGAAGATAAGGGCTATAACTATTTTTAACGTTGTATTCTATCAGCATAAGGATTACATAGTTAATGGTACCACTCCTATCATAGTATTCAGCAAAATGTTCATAAAGCACTTTGTCAAAATATACTCATGAAAAAAAAGCTACCAAAATTCAGTGAAACATTTTTACTTTAAAATAAACAAACAAACACCATTTGGATGCATTATATATAATGAAACCCTTGGCATCGCAAATATTTACAGATACGGAGACTAACGATGATATTTACACTAAGGTAAAAGTCAACAACGCATTAGTGGTTTTACCAAATCCTTTTACATTTATCATAAATGTCGTATCTTTATTTTCTGATCGTCTTTTAAGCAGTCTATTTCAAACGAACACATTTACAGCACACTATTTGTATTAATAGAAACTTTAATCAGCTTCTTGTTAAAGAAGCCAAATAAAACCTGTTTTGTTACTGCAGCGTACATATTTCTATACATATAACGTTATTTTTTTAAAGTGTGTGACATAGCAGTTAGTGTTCATGGAGGGTGAAATCGACAATTCGTCTTTCACAGTCGCTGATAGGAAGCAAAAAACGTGTTTGAAACTTTATGGTGTGGGTATGCCATATGAGTGACTGTTAAATTATGTTATTTGGTCAGATAAAGGTAAAAGTAACTCAAGAACTGAATGTGGATGATGTTTTGTTGGTAGTTTCTTTCTAGACTTCTAATTCAAAATTAGCGAAGCATTACTTTGCGCAAAAATTGTGAAACAAATATAACAAAAAAACTTTATTTTAGAAAACTATGTATATAGCTCAAATACAACGTAACTAATCTGTGAAACCATACATAACACTGAAATATTATTGTAACTAGTAATACTCCTAAGGGCACACAATTGTTTACGAAAATCTAATATGATAATATTCATTTTTTGCTTATCCTGAAAATGCGCGTGCATCTTCCTATCTGAATATGCATTATAACTTAAAACTTATATCAAATTAAACTAAAGAAAAAAGAACAGACACAAGTTTGTTTTGTTTGTTTGTTTTGGAATTTCGCACAAAGCTACTCGAGGGCTATCTGTGCTAGCCGTCCCTAATTTAGCAGTGTAAAACTGCTAGTCATCACCACACACCGCCAACTCTTGGGCTACTCTTTTGCCAACGAATAGTGGGATTGACCGTAACATTATACACCCCCACGGCTGGGAGGGCGAGCATGTTTAGCGCGACGCGGGCGCGAACCCGCGACCCTCGTATTACGAGTCGCACGTCTTACGCGCTCGGCCATGACAGGCCTCCAGACACAACTTAGAGTGTTAATTTATCCTTTTATCTAATATGGATTGCACCTAATGAAAGCTTAGCTAGTGTTAGGCTTAAGACAAATACACTTGTATATTTAGAACTGCGCAATGAGAATTCATTTGTATTATTCTAGAAAACGGCATTTAAAAATGAACTACTGCAATAAAGATACTAATGTGAACTCAAATGTTTTATGTCTTTGTTAGTAAAGCAATATTTTTCATATTCTTCGCTTTACAATTTATCCTTGCACTTGAAATGAAGTTAAATTACTTTTGGCTTCCTTATGTGTTATACAAAATTTGAGAAAAACTCTTGTTAAATATAGCGCAAGAAGGAACATATCAGACAAACAAGGTCGGCTGAAACGTTTTAAGTACTTGTACAACTTTGAATACTTTGGCTTCTGTGTTATTGATGGTGAACATTACCTAGTGTTTATGCATAACCTTTTCTCTCCACGGTAACTTTATTTATCTTTGTAAGCTTGAAACACAATTGCTTACAACTTAGAAAGTTCACTAATCTCAACAGATATGCCAAAATAAATCTTACATTAAACATGGTATTCCTTATTTTCTCAACTATATTTATTTACATAGTACATTAAATTTGCTTTTTTGATAATGTATTCGAAAGTAAATAAATAAAAACATCATAGAAATAGATGTCCACGAGTGAATGGAGTTCATGGATCATTCATTTCTGATAATTTAAATATTAATCTCGATTTAAATACACATCTAATGGACCGACGTAATAAAAATTGCAACACCTTCTCCCTTAATAAATCCTACTTTCTAAATTTAAAAAAATTCTAAATAGTGAGGGAGAACCAGGCTTAACATTAAAGTTTAATTACTTGTAAGAAGGAATATTAGAACGAAATCGACCTTAAATAACTTTCCTCGGAAGGATTGTGTAACATATAAGATAATATATTTCGAATATCTGTTCTCAATAACTCTATATTTTAGAAGTTCTTCAAAATACAGCAAAAGAAACGAGAGAGAAAAAGATATGGAAACCTAGTAACATACAGTTTTGTTTTTTTTATTGCATTGCAGTATTTCCATATGAATAGAAAAATATTCATTAAGCAACTTAGTTTCTAAAATGAGGGATATTCGAATGAATATTTAAATACTTTTATGGTTCCTGGCACTGCCATTAAACAGATGCCGTGATGCATCGTTAGCCAACATAAACACAGCGATACGAAGTGGCTATTGATTTTATTATTTCTTTGCATTCTTGAAGACAGTTTAATATATTTACTTACTCAATCATCCGTAATCTCATCCAAAAAAATTTAGAGTTATCACAAAATTATCACCAGTATAAAATTTACTTGAAGTATTTATCCCACTATCTGGTTTGCTCGCAACTCTTTATTCTTCTGTTTCACGTAACCAGTTGTTTTAATCAACCACAAATAAAGAGACAGTTGGAGTACCAGTAATAAAGAAGAAAGCAAGTTGCTCAATACAACGATTTATGCAATACTCAATCCAACATTTACTACATAATTATAAATAGTACTTAAAATATAAAGTAGTTTTAAGATGAAAAGAAATCGATTCAAATCACAAATGTTGTTTCACATGATAAAAAGATAAGTTGATATTTTATAGTTATGTCCAATTGGTTGTATATATTTAAATAATTTCAGTTCAGTGATCGAATATGAACGTTGATGTTTGTTTTGTTTTTGAATTTCACACAAAGCTACACGAGGGCTATCTGCGTTAGCCGTACCTAATTTTGTAGTGTAAGACTAAATGTAAGACAGCTAGTCATCACCGCCCACCGCCAAATTTTGGGCTACTCTTTTACCAACAAGTAATGGGATTCACCGTCACATTTTCACGTCCCCAAGATCGAAAGGGCGAGCATGTTTGATTTGACGGAAATTCGAACCCGCGACCCTCCGATTACGAGTCGATTGCCTTAACCACCTGGTCATGCCGTGCCATGAACTTTAATATCCACTCTCTGAACGAATAAGTGTTGTTGGTTACTATGAAAAGATCTGGTAAGAGCTACGTAAATTGTTGGAATATCCTCTTAAGTTTTGACATATTCACAGTTTGTCTTCTATGACATCTGTCTGACATAACTCAGATGATGCACAAAACCTTTAGTTCTGTTCAATGAAATGCCATAAAACACGCAAGGCAACGTCTTCAAGTTTAGCGTAATGAGTTATTGTAAAACGTACTAACGCCTTGAAGTGTGTTTTATCTGTAAACTAAGAAATTAATGTAATATAACCATGTGAAAATGTTGACTAGAAGGCCTTGAAATTGTTACTTGATTTATAAAGAGTAAATTATGTATTGTATTACCACCTTTAGAAAAATAATTTATATTTATATATCATTTGTATGTAGATAGTAGCGTTCGCTTCCATAAAATAAACACAGTAAGTTTTGTGTATGTGAAGAGACTATAGATTTTCACTTCTATTTATGTGTAAAAGATATTCGCACTAAATTCTGCGTATGAATTGGAAACGTACGTAGCAAATTTAATATGCAAGAGGAAAATATAATGTTTTTCATGGATGAGAATAGCATTATCTGTGTGTGTACAAATTGGAAACAGTCAATTCTGTGTATGTAGAGAGACTAGACAGAGTCAGGTCTGTGTATACAGAGAAAATTGATGTAGTCAGTTGTATGTGTGTAGAGAAAGTTGATACAGTCAATTCCGTATATGCAGTTGAAATACCATTATTATTATTTTTACATAAAGGACCTTCTAATTATTGAAAATCGCTAAGGAGTAGGCATGGAATATACAGTTAAAATATAATAGACATAAAAGAATTATTAGATAACAAGTAAATTAATTATGAATATGCTCCCTCAGCTTGAAAAGGGCGTTCACACCATAGAGAAAGGATATTAACAGTTAATACTTTATGTTTGATGGGAATATATGCTATGGGTCTTTTCTCTTATATCAGGTGTCAGACTTTTGTTTCAAGTGATAGCAACAGAGTATGGGGAAATAACATATATGTATTATGTTTCCAGTTGCGTCAGTGTAAAAATTGTTGCTTGGAATTAATTTTACACACTGCGAGATAAAATGCAGTCGTTCAATGCTGTAAAAATATCACCAAGTTTGTGTGCATGCTTGATAGCGTATTTATGGTTTAATCATTAACCTCAACAATTTATAATTAACAACCAAATCCTTATAATATTAAATACAAGATATAAGCAGCACAAGTTATATGGAAACAATAACTTTTACACATAATTTATTCTAATTTTAGATTAAGTGTCTATTGTTAAGCACACTATCTTTATTTGATAAACTGTCTTAAAACACACTACTTGCTAAATCATTATTTTGAATTCATAAATCAAATACTTAGTCATACAGAATTAAATTTAGTATTTCCGAGTAACAAACTAAAATACATCACTATATTGTACAAACGTTAAGCTATGGCCTGTAGCTGTGAAGAAATAAGTTACACGCTGTGTAATTCTTTACTAGCTTCACTTATTTCTCACCTGGAGAAGAACTGACTGTTCAGATGATCATACGAAAACGAGTTACAGATGTAAGAACACTTCTCAAGACGCTTGTTGTTACGGGTTTATTTACTAAGATTATAAGTCTAGAACCGTGAAAAATTCACAGTTTGTCGTTCAAATGTGTAACTTATTCTTGTTTCCCTTACAATTCTTCAAAATATTTTTTCCAACGACATATATGACCACAGCATGGCTTCATTTTTTTCTTTAGTCATAGTAATCGCGGAGAAATTGATTACCTCACTCCATCGTAGACTCAGGAAAGCATGATTCACACTTGCTAGGATCATTCCCAGTCAACTACATGCCTTTAGCGATGATCTATAGATATGAAATATTCCACAACGAAGATAAACAATATGACAATTCTGTCTTTATATACCCCCCTTCCAGCTTCTATATAGGTACTGTCTTTATATATTCTTAGCATCTTCTATACAAGAGTTGTGTGTTATATACCATTTACGACTTTTATTTAACTGTTGTATTTATATATTTTTCTCAGCCTGTATACAAGTGTTGTGTTTATATACTATTTTGTAGTTTCTATAAAAGTATTGTGTTATAGACCATTTGTAGTTCATTTATAAATGCTGTTTATATATGCCCTGCAGCTTCTATACAAGTGCTGTATTTATATGTACTTTATTTACAATAAATCTATACAATTTCTCGTGTTTTTTGTTCATTTTTCAATAAAGTTTTCTGAACACTTTATCTTTCTCAGAACCATAGAGCTACTAAGGCGTTTTCTGTTAAAAAACATTTCGATATAATTATTTTATCATTCTTCATAAATAATTTAAGTATCAATATTTTTGAAGATATTGTAAAAAGAAACTTGTTTCGTTTTGATTTGAGGTTTTAATTAATATATTGTATGCAACAAACTGCTTCATAACAAGCATCAGTCGTTACTAAGAAACATAACTAAAGTTTATGGGTGACGTTAGATGTAAAAATATATGGGTAAAAATGTTAAGCGTTCAGAGTGTTAATGGTCACAATGAACATGGCACATATGCGAAACGTTAGAGTTCTGAGAACAGGGCAAACGCTACCATGATTCGGTGTCGAGTTGTCCACTTGACATTAGCAGAATCATTTGTTTTCCTGATAGAAGTATAGAAATGTGCACTTTATTTCAAGCATATATATGACCAATAATAAACAAAAAATGGTTGTTAGGCTATATGATTGCATGAATTATTAACTATAACAAAGATGACAAGTTTTTACATGTCAATATACATAAATACACATTAATTTTTTTTTGCCTAGCGGAAACTCTCATTAAACTCATGAGTCATGAATTTAGCGCCAGATCAGCGGTTTCACTTCAAAGCACGTTCTCAAGTTCGCGTGAACCAAGAAGATTAATTTTGCTCAGCCAAACCAATATTCTACGTTTAGCACGTTTTCCATTCCTTCAGGACATTAGTCAGAGAAAAATTGGATATGAAGAGACGAGTTGAAATGTCTTAAACACTCGCACATCTAAACTTGCATTTACTCATCATTTTTCTTTGAAGATGCGTGAGCTCTTCTCTATATGCCGATATCGACTCAACTGGATCACTGAGCACCTACTAACCTTCATGAGACCTATGTAACCGTATATGGAGGAATTCAAGTACCAATTCAGTATTAATAGCAGGAGTACACTATATTTGTTCATATATGTAATTTATTTTTCTGTTTCTCATTTATGTGTTTTTTAGTTGCGAAATGCTCAAAATAATAATTGTTCTTATTTTTGAAAAATATCGAACCTTGATAAAACGTATGATTCTAGTCGCGGCACATATCTCAATTCAATGAAATTTCTGTTTTTTATGTTTTTCTTGTTTCAAGAGCTGTTTATGGTAAACCTTTAGTTAGCTCAAATTAGATTTCATTCGAAGTTTTCAATATTATATGAAAAAGCCATTAAAACATGGACATATGTTAGGCTTGTGGAAATTCGTCTTCTCATATGATGACAGGAGTATAAGTAACGCTAGAACTTCTTTTTTTTTTACTTTGCAGTTCCTTTAATACTCTGGATCGTCAAATAAGACATGTAAATTGGTAACTAGGATTTCCTGATTGTAATTTATGTCTTATAAGTTTATATCACATATCATTTAACGTCATTGCATAATACTTTTTGATCGTATTTTTTAACAAATGCTACTTTCGCAACGAAAGAGAAGAGGAAAAGTGCAAGGGTAGAAGTTTTTATATCGTCTATAAGATTTGGAGGTTTGCCAATGGAATATAAGAATTGCATTTCAAATTTGAAAACGTGTCGTAAACTATAACAGATTTTTAGGAGAATTTAGCATCATTCCATACCCAGACTCAAGAGAGTTTTCATCTCTTACTCGCTGTTTATTACTTAAAACAGCTTTGTGATTTTTGATCTTGTCACTTGGACCTCAGGTAATATTTTAACATTGAAACATCTGGCTCAATAATATATGAGAATATCAATTTTTACTTGAGATTCCCGTGTTGGAGACTTGACGCTTTCGTGAATTTTAATTTTACCTTCACTTGAATTTTTGTATGTGGTGCAATATATTTTATTGTGTATGTAATATTGGACAGCTATGTGTTTTTCGGAAGACGCAAAACTATATTTCGTGTGAACAGGAAAATTGATTAAGCTTTTTTCTTAACTAATTTTTTACATTGATTTTGGAAAATAAATTGTTTGTTTCGTGCGTTTATCAAAATCAATTCCTTATGGAATTTGAAAAAAAATTATGTCATGAATATAATAATAAATTTAAAAATACATATATTTAAATTTATTTCTTTTGTAAACACTTATACTCTATAGCTGTCGATCATAAAAATTCGTTTAGAGCAATATATTTTTATGAAATGTAAAACTTGATAAATAAATACGAGAAAATTTGATGTTTGTTTAGTTGCTCAATAGAACAATGCACAATAGGGTATACAAAGTGTGGCGCTTTAGAAATCGAAGCTCAGAATTTAGTGTTATAATATTTCAGAATTACTGCTGACCTACTGGGAATATTTTCTAAGTGCCTGTTAATACGAAAAGCTGAAAAGTTGAGTAAGATAATACGGTACGCAAGTATGAAATATATTCTCTCGCAATATCACGATCAGAACGAGACCTGTTTTTTGTGTGCTTTAAAGCAAAGCCACATTGGGTTACATGTGTGTTCACTATGGGGAATCGAATACCCTATTTTAGCGTTGTAAGTCCATAAACTTATCGCTAATAGATGGGAAGACAGAGAACACTGCAAACCTATCAATAGAACTTGAGACATGTTGGACTAGAGAAATAAAAACAACGAAACTAGTATGTGTTGGAGTAATAAAAATGGTAATAAGTGATGGCATGGTTGACATTTTATTATCAGACATATGAAAGAGAATTTTTATTGGGTATAATATAATAATTATGTCTTATTATTGCATAATGTCCAAGCAATTGCATGAAAGTTTAGTTTTCTGACAAATCTCAAAAGCGTAATTGGTTTATGGTTAACTTTTGAAAGGTTTAACAATTGAAAGTTTCATGATAAAAGAAAGAGTAAAGGAATGTTGTAAGGTTTTAAAATGAAAGTGAAGAGAGTCTTAGTCTAAGGCAATCATTGTGAAGTAATCAATCTCACGCTATATAAAATCTATGAACTAAATCTGTGATTCTTTTTTGGCACATTTGACTGTATATAGTTGTTTATTGTTTGAAATCAACAAAGTTAAATATCGTGAAATATCATCTTTGTAGCCATTGATATGTAAGATGATTACCTTAAATCAAAGATGTTAAAAAATGTGCTTTTATCATTTACATTTGTGTCAGTTTGCCAGTGTGTTTATATAGAAAGTCACATGAATAATGGTTACATATTATTCGCTCTAGATGGGAGCACTTAATAACTGATAATATATGAAGGAGATGTTTCATAGCACGGGACTGTCTTACCAAACATTCCCCTGTAATGTAGAAACTGACAACCCAAATACTTTCTTCCTTATATTTTCTGTTTTGTTTTTATTCCACTGCAGGTTGTTGACATTACGGGTGTTTTTTCTTTAAAGTCAGTTATCACGTTTTTTTATTTAACAACTGATATTTGCAATTATTTAAAAGGATATTGATTTAAATATTTGTCTTAAATTTATTATTTAAACGTTTGAGCATTTGCTGTTTCATTTTGTAATTCTGCCTGGATTGATGACCCACATAAGTTATGATATAAACTTTAAACATTAGTGTCGTCCGCTGGGACAACGGTAAGTTTACGGATTTACAACCCTAAAATTCAAGGTTTGATTCCCCTCGATAGACACAGCAAATAGCTCGATATGGCTCTGTTATAAAAATGCATACATACATTAAACATTGGTAACACACTGCCACGTGTATTTACCTATAAAATAATGTGAAGTTATTCACCCTAGATATGTATTGTTTGTATTTCCAGATAAAAGGTACAGATTTCTGTTCAGTAAATATAGAACGAATTTATCTACACCAGGGAAGTTACTGGAAAACATATATATATATGTATATATTTCAGTTTTTAAGGATGCATATTTGTTACCATTGTATTCCCTATCAAATTAGTGTGCAAAAATGTTATAAAAATAACAGAAAACGTTAAACCTCACATAGGTGTTGAGAATAACGTCTTTAAAACGCCAATAAAAGACCTTAGCTTATTTGCAATCTGTGCTTAAACTGAATTGTTCAAACGTAGTTCTGAAGTTTTAATATCGTGTCGTGTTTTTAAACTATTTGCAATGATTAAAATGCGGAATCGAAAAAAATATGTTTATGTTAGAAGTACGTATTTGTCAAATAATTTGAGGACTCTTTTCTTTCCCACAGGTTATGGGAATATAGCACCAAGAACTAACTGGGGAAAACTGGTAACCATAGTATACGCTATTGTGGGCATTCCTTTGATGTTGCTTTATCTGACCAATATAGGGGATATCCTTGCCAAGTCTTTCAGGTATGTCTATGGGCGGATGTGCGTCTGTAAACCTAGTGATAATTACAAGAGAGGTAAAAATAACGAAAACTATCGAGTTCAACATGTTGTGACGCACAATTCCCCTTCTAGGCAAAATGCCTTAGAATCTGGTATCCAAGATAAACTTCATGTAAATCCTGAAGACGAAGCTAGAATTGAAGCAATCCCTAACGAGTTTCCTGAAGACCTGGATTATCAGAAACCTCGAGTGTCTGTACCCATTACGCTTTGTTTAGTGATTCTGGTAAGTTATATCTCTGGAGGGGCAGTCATATTTTCACTTTGGGAGGGATGGGACTTCTTAGACGGTTCCTACTTTTGTTTTGTTACCCTCAGCACCATTGGCTTTGGTGACCTGGTGCCTGGCGATTCAGTGGTCAGTGATCGGGGTTCTCAAGAGAAGTTGGTCATTTGTTCACTTTACCTGTTGATTGGTATGGCGCTGATCGCCATGTGCTTTAACTTGATGCAAGAAGAAGTCATCCACAAGGTGCGAAACTGTGGCCGGAGAGTTGGAATTATTAAAGATACCGACGACGAAGATTATATAGCGTGATATAAAGTGCGGGCAATAGGAGTTTTGACCAATAAATATTTAACACGACGGAACAGTAATCAAGAGCAATTAAATAAAGTACCTCACGGAAGATTGACGTAAAACTAAGCGATAATTTCGTACGTATAAATCCTTGCAGAAACGGTGCTACTTAATCACTGACTGCACGTCTTTCGTTAAGCTGTCATTGTGTAAGGCCTGCTGATCAGTTTACGGATCGAAAATAACTCTCACACCACTTATTCCTCTAAATTTTCAAGTGCATCAGGAAATCTCATATTTTCCAGATTTCCACCTTTTTCATTATGTTGATGTGCTAGCTGTCTTGTGCTTTGCTCTTGTTCGTTTTAATGACGTAGTTGAATGAACTGGGACTCATCTTTCATTTGTACAAGTGGTTGAATATATACACAGAAATTTCTTTAAGGTGTTAAGATATTTTTTCTCGTTTAAAATCTCCGTGTATATGGTGTAATTGTATGAGATGTTTACTCTTGGGAGTCAAGTGTTTTGAATTTCCAAGTAAAATATTGTAAGGATTTAATTACAACTTCTGAGTGGTAAATGTGTGGACCTAATCTATTTACACGATGTTCCAAAATGAACCTCGCTTAATATATCCAATACAACACAATTAATTGTACAGACACTTTGAACTGTCAGAATACTTTCCATCGCTCACCTTTCTTTTCTCCACTACAAGAGCTTTTGTCATAGATAAAGTGCAACACAGTACGCTTTCAATTAGGGCTTAGTTACGTATAAAAAGAAGAACAAAAAAACTCAACCGATATTCATGTAGAAAACATTTTAAAAGTATAGTTGTTGTTGTACGTATTTTAATTGAATTCACCATGACACAACTGGCTCATCATCAAAATATAATAAGAAAAACACTTTTTGAAAATGTATTTTCACGCTCTGTTGTGCTTTAATAATAAAATCTAATTATTGTAACATGAAAATACTATTATTTGTAAAATAACATTTCAGAATTCAATAATTTGTGATGAAAAGTAAGTTACATGTAATTCTATCGTTGCTAATATAACTGTAAGGTTAACCACCATCTTAAAATTTGTGCAATCAGAAAATGCATTTGTATTCTAAAGACGGCTAGTATGGGCATTTTAATGTACAAAAAACGTTTTGACCTTCTTAGATCATTTTTAGGTTAACAAAGACAGTCTGCAACTAAGAACATTCCTGCACTTATTCTGTATAAATTGTCTCATTCTCATTTAGAAAGATCTGTTTATGGAGCATTAGCGTAGGGGAAACAAAGAAAATAAAACAGTTACAAACTCTTCTTTGTTAACCCGAAGATGACCTAAGAAGATCCAAACATTATTCTGTAATTTATGTTAATTAAAGTTTTAATACCCATACCAGTCGTCTCGAAAATACATTTTTACTTCCAGTGAGTGTCTCATCATCATGGAGAAAATGCATTTATGTTCTAATAATTCTAGCAACAAATTCGTAGAAGAATAACATTATGCACATTTGAATGTTTTATAAAATTATTTAACATAATTATTTAACTTGTTGTTTTGAATTAAGGACAAAGCTACACAATGGGCTATCTGTGCTCTGCCCATCACCGGTATCGAAACCCGGATTTTAGCGTGTAAGTCCGCAGACATACCGCTGAGCCACTGGGGGGCTTATTTAACTTAATAGACTAAATAAGATGCTTTAAATTCAGAATTGAGCAGCCGCCATTTTCTTTTATTGTTAGCTACTACTAGTAGAAATTTATCACTAATGTTGAGTTCCTGAAAGCAGGCACAACAGTAGGCTGTTAACCTGTTAGTGGTAGTAGCATCTGAAAAAAAGGTTATGCATGAGATCAGAAACACACGAGGAATACCACGAGAATTCCTGACACATTCCTGCACTTATTCTGTGTCTATTGTTTTATCCTTATCTAGAAAACTTTCCTGATTATGGTGAGATCCATAGGTTAACAGAGCAGTAGTATAAGTGAAACAAAAAAGAGAAAATAACCAATGCTGACAAACAATAATGAATGTTTTTTTTTCTACCTTTTATCTACTTTTCTAATGAAATGTTAGCCTTGTATCTTCTTAGAGATGACAGAAATTTTCCAAATATCTCTACAATACTAATAATTCCTGGTGAACTGAAGAGAGTATACGAATCTTACAACACACGGTTACGGAGTTCGATTTTCAGTTATGGAGAAAGTGTAGTTAGCCTATTCTTAAACTTTGCGGTTGTTGTTTTTTATTACTTTTACTAGAATGTAATAAAATGGGGCACAAATCGTCCAGTTTTATCACTTACTGTAAACTGAGCTACAAAATCTCGCTATTTTCATCCATAGTTGTTACTTTTACTAACAAATACTTAAGCCAAATAGAGGTGAGCTTTTCATGTTGTTAGCAGCAGATTAAAATTATGACTAAATTTCCGTTGCTAGTCCTACAGTTCACAGTTTTAGTAGAGCAGTAACACATGCGACATGTTTTTAAGATTTATTAGGAGTGTAATTTGTTTGTTTGTTTGCTTGTTTTGAAATTTGCACAAAGCTACTCGAGGGCTATCTGTGCTAGCCGTCCCTAATTTAGCAGTGTAAGACTAGAGGGAAGGCAAGCTAGTCATCACCATCCATCGCTAACTCTTGGACTACTCTTTTACCAACGAAGAGTGGGAATGACCATCACATTATAACGCCCCCACGGTTGAAAAGGCGAGGATGTTTGGCGCGACGGGGATGCGAACCCACAATCCTCAGATTACGAGTCGCACGTCTTAAAACACTTGGCCATACTAGACCGGGAGTGAAATACATTCTCCAATGCTTTCAACTATTTACTACATTAATTAATAAGTGCTAACATTGTATTTATATTACCATGCTTCTAATTTTATTAATTCTCTGATTACTAATGGGGAAAGGCAGCAGTACTTACACATTTTCAGTTGTTATAATACATTTGACAGAATATTGATTGTATCTATAATAAAAATGGTTTATTTCTACAATTAAACTGGTTTCATATTTGATCTAAGACAATAACATGTTTTAAATATGATTATTTAAATTAAAACTATACTTTTCAAAAAAGAAATGCAAAAGGCAATATTTGAGACAAATTGTTAACAAGTTGATTCTGGGTAGTTCTGTATGACATGTGTGAAACCTTACATATTCATTGCTGAACATCCAAAGTCTGCAAAGGCGAAGTCCACGCTCACTATTTGAAGTTTAACGTCACTCAACTTCAATAACGAGTATGCCCCCCGTAAGCATCAATAACTGCTTGGCATTTCCTGCACATGGAAGCGATGAGATGATGAATCACATCCTGTGGTATGGCTGTCCACTCAGCCTGCAAAACTGCTGCAAGCTGAGGTAGAATCTGCGGTTGAGGTTGTCGCCGTTGCTGACGTCGGTCCAACTCGTCCCAAAGATGTTCGATGGGGTTAAAATCTGGTGATCTGGAGAGCCAGGGAAGAATGTTGATGTTGTGGTATCTCAAGAAGACAGTGGTGAGTCGGGCTGTGTGAGGACGGGCGTTGTCATGTTGAAAAACGTCGTTGACGTTCACCATGATGGGTTGTACATGGGACCTAAGAATCTCGTCGACGGTTGCGTACGGTCTGATCGGAAATCCTACGCAGCCCTGGTATGGATGAGGCAGTAGACGTCGCAATGGTGGTTCTATCCCGAAGGTGACGTAACCGGATGTAGCGATCTCGTGCGGGCGTGGTCACACGAGGTCTGCCAGATCGTGTACGGTCACGAGTTGATCCATGTTGTTGGTGACGATTCCATAGTTTTGTGATGGTGCTTGGGTGAACATTCACAGCTCTGGCAACATTTGATTGAAATTCGCCTGCTTCCAAGCAACCAATGGCGTTGTTGCGTTGTGCTTCGGTTAGTCTTGGCGTAACTGTATTGCGTGTCGGTGGCTTAACACTGAGCTATGGAAACCGAGAACCCGTCACTTTTATAGGGATTTTGCACAAGTTGCACTTGCAGAACATGCAGATCTCTCAATCAGTGATGTCGAGAAACCCACTTGTTGAGAATTTTATATGCAAAAACGGCTCGTTTTGGGTTCAGAAAATATTTTAAATAGAAGAGCGAACAACGTTTCGACCTTCTTTGGTCATCGTCAGGTTCACAAAGAAAGAGGTAACTGACCGGAAGCTGACCACATGTTTGGAAGGGGTTGTATAACTGAGTGTCGCAATGTAGAGGGCGCGGTTAGATGTTTGAATATATAATAATCTATAATATTAATATAGGTATAATGGCGTTCCTTTATATTGGTTTATTTTGGGTTTAAGTTGTTGTATAAGTAAGGCTTCTTTAATTTTTCGTTTGTTTATGTTTGTTTCTTTATTTAGTATTTTAGTGTTTCCTATGGTTATGTTGTGTCCATTTGACTTGCAGTGTTCGAAAACGTGTGAAGGTGACTTTTTATGTTCTTTGAATCTGGTTTCCATTTTTCTACTTGTTTCTCCTATATAGAAGTCGTGGCAGTTATCACATTGTATTTTATAAATAATGTTGGTGTGGTGTTTGTCAGTGTAGTTCTTACATAGTATAGACCTTAGTTTTGTGCCTGGTTTTTGAATAAATTTAGTATTAACTGGAATGTCATATTTTGTTACTAGTTTTTGCCAAATGTTGGTTATTTGTTTGCTGATGTCAGGAATATATGGTATACTGCAGTATATGGTTTCGTGATTTTTTGATTCGTGAGATATATTTACTTTTGTTGGTTGATTTTGCTTTCTGTCTAGGTGTGTGCATATAATGTTTTCTACGGTTTGTGGAGGAAACTTATTGATGTTGATGAAGTGTTGTTTTATTTTGTCTAATTCATCGTTAATTTTATCTGGTGAGCACAGTTTTATGGCTGTGTTTATCTGGTTTCTTAGAATGTTGAGTTTTTGTTTTGTTTCATGTGCTGAGTCCCAAGGAATGTATAGTCCAGTATGGGTGATTTTTCGGTGGATTTCTGTTTTGAGTTGTGTGTCGGTTCTTATAATTTTGAGGTTAAGAAATGATATTTGATTGCTTTCTTCCTGTTCACATGTGAAGTTAATGTTGGGATGTATAGAGTTAATGTGAGTGAAAAAATTAAGTATGTGTTCTGTAGATTTGAATCCCGCAACCGTGTCATCTACATATCTGTACCAGTATAGTGGATGTAATGCAGTATTAATTGCTTGTGTTTCAATTTGTGTCATAAAAATATTGGCTAGAACTGGTGATACTGGGTTGCCCATGCTTAGGCCATTTGTTTGTATATAGTTTTGGTTGTTGAACATGAAGTTTGTCTTTATTGTGGTGAATTCTATGAGGGTTGCTAACTGGTTACTGTGAATGTCTATAATTGGGTTAGGGTCTCGAATATAGAGTTCTAAGGCTATCTTGCAGGCTTCTGTTGTTGGAACTTCTGTGAAGAGGGATATAACATCGAAACTGGCCATTAAGGCTTTATGATTAAGTTGATTTAGATTAGACTTGAAATTAAAAGAGTCTTTGATGAATGAGCTGGCTGATGTTGCATATTTGGAGAATGCCCATGCTATGTATTTACCAAGATTGTAATTAAACGATTCATATGTTGACATTATTGGTCGTAATGGACAATCTGGTTTATGAGGTTGGCGGTGTGCGTGAGTCGGTTTTACGTAGGTAGGAATAAAGTGTTTGTGAAATTGTGTTGGCTTTTTTCATTTGTAGTAGTAATTTGTTTAGTTGCGTCTCATGTGTCTTTGTTGGATTTGTGTGTATTGGTTTAAATTTGTTCGTGTCTGATAGGATGTTATTCATTTTTTGTATGTATTCATTCGTGTTCATTATTACTATAGCGTTACCTTTATCTGCTTTTAGAATTTTTATGTTTCTGTCTTGTTCTAGGTTTTTAATGGAATTAATGTCTCAAACAAATTTATTGGACACGAATGCGTTTTGGCGAAAAATCCGATGTTTTCCTCTGTTTTCAAAGTGCACAACTTTTATTGTCATTTTGGTCTGACAATCAGTGCCTTAACACGTGTAACATCAAATACTCTGAGCTTGTAACATTATTACATATATTTCTTTTTAAAATAAAAAAATATCCCATTTGCGTTTCTTTTTTTGAAAAGTATATTTAGAAAGTAGGACATAAACCTTTCTCTGTACGTTACAGACTGATTTCAGACATGGAATACCTAAATGTTGTGCCATTAAGTATTGTAAGTGGATTTCTTTCTTCATTCAATGAATCATTCCAACATGCACATGAAATAGACGCGTATTATAGTTTAAAACAAGGTCGATACAGAAAAATCAACTTTTGAGTTATTTTATTGAGTAGATGCCTATAAGTGAACTTTGCAGATATTTGAGCACTTCTAGATGCTGATGGTTAAAAATAAAATGAATGACACGTAGTGAAGAAAATGTATGATAATTAGCTATTCCTTTTTAGAGATTTTTAATTCTTGGAACTTAAAACAGTGAAACTTTTGATTTTTTTTTGGTAAAGAGAAATTAATGAAATATTTATTTTGATATTTCACATTTTGTCAATTCTATTCCGCTATCGTGATATGGAAAACTTATAAATACACAATACCATTCTATTGTGGTTAATTACAATGACTATTATTATGTTTTAACGAGTCATATATCACCATTGCAAAGTTTGTCTTCAAAATCAAATCTCTTTGAAAAATTCGGATACACAATGCACATCAAGACACACGGTAGATGTCTTTCTACGACTGTGCTAGTTACGTTTTGCTAGTAGTGGAATGTTCAACAAACTACTAATTCCTTTAATGTTAGAATGACTTAGTATATAATATTCATTGTCAACGTTTTTATACTTGGAATCCGATACTATTGAAAAAAACAACAACAACACCAATTTCTCATTGTGGGACATTTAGATTAAAATCAACATTTTAAATATAAAGACAGGTTTATTTCGGGTTAAGCACAAAGTTACACAATGGGCTATTTGTACTCTGCTCACCACGAGTATCAAAACCCGGTTTCTAGTATTATAAGTCTGCAACCATATTGCTGTGCCATTGTGGAGTTCTAACGATAGAGAATATCAAAAAAGGAGAAAAAAAATGTTTTAAACAAATATAATTTTTTTTTTTTGCTTTCAGTGAATATCGATAATATGAGATTGAACACATATAGTATACTTAATTCTTGGCATTATAATAAAAATGTAAACATATAAATGGATTTTAACGTTTCATTGAAAATTGCTTGTTTGAATGCCGCTATTTTCTCCGAATTAAAACTGTTGATGACATTTGAAGCCACGCAAATAAGTGAGCTACTTGACAAAATATACTAGAATATTGAAAAAAACAATTTATCTTATTTACATTACCACTCATAAAAGTTGTTTTTTTTTTCAAATTATACTGTTAGCATTATTTTTGGCAAGGTTAAACTAAACCAGACTGAAATTCAACTACAAAACTTTAATTCAAATTGCATCAAAGAACTCACATTTTTTAAATCATGTGATACTTCTAGGACCCAAAAATATGTTTGATTTTCTAAAATGGTTTCTTGTTTGTAGTACTCATTTTAATATATATATATATATATATTTAGTATTTTCCACATTTTACTTTGGTATCCGTTTCGGTTACTTGCGAGTATTAAGCATGAGAGCCAAAACGTCAGGATAAAAAGAAAAAGAAATACCATAAAAATACTGCATTGGTTGAACCAACTTAAAATGAATTATTTTGTTGAATTAATGGTTTCTACAAAAACTTATCTTTACAATATATTTGCATAAATTATCTTACCCGTAGACAGTTAATTTGTCCTTTATTTGAGTCAAAGGTAATATAGTTCCATGTAAAACTTTGCATCATTCTTATGGTAACCAAATTATACATTTATGGAAACTTTGAATTATAGAAGTTTAAACGTTGGGTGTTATTAAATGTACCGTCTTCCTATAACTAACCGCTTTAATTAGACGTTATGCAGCAAATGTATAACAGAGTTACGTTGAATTTCTAGCCTAAATTATTTCAATAGATATTTGATACTGGATAGAGAAAAGAACAACACAAACAAAATCTTGTTTTGTGTTGCATAACACGAATGTTCCACACTTTACAGATAGGATGAGAAGACGAAAGATAACACCACTGCCTTGCTGTTGACAGTTCTATACCAGCAAAAGTTCTGAAAAGAGAGCGAGAGAATCGGACTAGACTGAGAAGATTAATTGTTATATACAATAGAACATGTTCATGTATCAGAGAAAGTGATTCAACTTCGTTATCACATAAGTAAAAATAGTAACGGTTCTTATACCGAGTTTTAACCGATGCTGCTGGCGTATAATATCGCATTATTTATTATACAACTGAGAAATCAATGGAAGTTTAGAAAAATCAGGTGGGGACCTTTGACAATTTTTGACTAGCTTATAAAATCACAGAGTACGAGAAATGGTTATCTGCGAGTTAATAATCTATAGTGTAAGTGTAAACAATTTTGAAAATCTTGGTGCACAAAACATGCTCACCATACACATTTCTAAAACTTTCTCCTTCGGTATAATGACCTAAACCAGTTTAATAAGCTCGTTTCAAATCAAATTTAATTTTACTTCATGTTCTCACTCAATTATTTTTTTATATTTCAAATATACTTCTTGCTATAAATTAATATAGATGACTGCAATATATGTATATATTAAGGTAATGGTTTTGAGCACTATAACGTTCTGAGAAGTATTTGAAATTATTCATACTAAAATATAATGATACTTAATAAACACACACACATATATATACATACTTTTTCAAATAATTCTTATTCAAACTGTACTGCAACAGTATTTATGTTAAGAAAAAGATTCACTTGAGCCCATAGATTAAAAATTTAATTAATTTTTGTAAAACAGGCTTAGTTAATTTATTTCCGAGATCTCTTGAGAATCATTGAAATCCTATTGAAGCAAATCAAGCCATTTCAAAAGCGTTTCTCTTGAAAATTTTAATTTTACTCCATGAAGTGGTTTCTGTAAAAAATGTTTAGAGTTTACAACTGCTGAAAGAAAAGTAATTTAAGGTAGTTGTTGTTACATGATAAAACATGTTATAAATTCTTTTATCAACACCTTAATATCCGATAAAGTTTTGTATAATATATTTATTTCTAGGTTGGTATATGTAACAATAATATTTTTTAAAAAGTGTACGAACCATTTTTTGTAACGTTTTATCTTTAAGTTCATCAGACTTTGAAGTATCTTATAATACCAGAGAATTATTTTGGATTTCATATCGCTGAAAGGGAGAACACATTTAGCATAATGGGAATTCGAACCCGCGACTTTCACTTTGAGAGTCGAGCTTTAAACTACCTGGCCCAGCTATTGATTGAGTTCCATTGCAGGATTAAGTATTTATGACACCCCAGGCTAAAAACGTAATTGGCCCCAAGCGTATTCTCACCACATTTCATTAGCATGAATTATTGGTGAATAAAATTGTTGAGCATAATTAAATAAGTGAAATGAAAACCATAAATTGATTTTAAATTTTAATACATTACAAAAACTGGTCAAGTACATTATCATGAAAACATATTTAGTTTTACTTAGTACAACTATTAAAAAAAAAGAAATTGTTCATTACATAACATAAAGTGCACAAAAAAAGGAGATATAATAATATTAGTATTTATTTCAATATTAAACTTCCGGTCCTCCAATCGCACAGCGGTATGTCTGCAGACTCCTACCCCTAAAAATTGTGTAGCTTTGTACCTAACGTCTAATAAACAAACCTTATAATAATTGTATACATTTATTTCTGCTTTAATGAGATAGTTCAATTACTTTCTTAAAAGCAAGTTTGATATCGTATTACAAATGTAATTGAGAAATTATGAGTTCCGCCACGTCTTAACACTGTTTAGATAATGCTGAAAGGGCAAAATATATAAATTCTGCTAACTGTTTTGTTGTGTGTAAACTTTTGTTATTCATAGTACTCAAAACAAAGACTAGTCATTTCCCACTTATGATTTTATTACTTATCATTCGGGCACATAAGTTTCATTGTTTCTTTTTTCATTAGATTTTGGTAAAGTAAAATGATTGGATGGTTAGACAGTTAAAAATAAATCTCCCCTTGTTTTACTCTTTTATTGCGTTTTAAGTGTCTTGTATGAGCATTTGACGTATATGGTCTGACTATTGTCTGTTACTGAACGTTCTTTGCTGAGAATTCCAGCTGGGTGTTCAGCTTAAAAGAAAAACAAATCAAGACTGATCGATGGATTTGGTGATGCGCCAAAAAAACAAAAATTAAACAGAACAAGTAGTGTTTTAATGTTTCCCTGCCTTAAAAAAGTGTTTCTTAGTTTTCTGACTAAATCAATATTTTCATGAAATTCACGAATAAATGAACAGATTATTTAAGACTAAATCAAAAAGAATTGAGATGAAAAGTGTTACCTTTTTTTCAAACCAAATAAGGCTGGTTCTCTAACTTTATTATTCAAAATATTTTAGAAGAATTTTCAAATTAAAGATTTTCAGGACGATAAAAAGATATTAAGTTTTAAAATATATCTTTTCACAAAGTTATGTCACAGAACTTTCAATACATTTTAAGTTTTGCTGTATTTTAAACGATTGGCCGGTTTATGAACACAACACTTTGCATAATATAATTTGATTTATAGATAACAGAAGGAACTTAAGTCTGAGGACAAGGCTTCAGTTCTTATCCATTATAATGACAACTGCTTTCCAATAAAATTTCAGAAATTTAAGACATTGAAAATGCATTAAAACTTTTGAGAAAATCAAAAGGAAAAGAGACAATATCCATTAGTCAGGTACGATCACAACTGACGACTCTCTTCACGCGTTTGTAAGTAAACAGATGGAAGAAAACCAGAAGCGAGGAACGATTAAATCAACCTAGCATCTTAGACACAGATCATTAATTTGAAGTTAGCGATAAAGACAGTGAAAAGATGAGAACCGTCAACAGAAACTCTATTATACATGGTAGTAAAACTCGCACGTACGACACGTGTGAGAACGTACTTTAACAATATCGCTAAGCCTAGTTACACGGAGGAAGGACTTGAGTGTATACTTAGAACACTCAATATGGTAGCTGGTAGGACCGATATAGCTTAGAAACAGGGTAATTCTGTTACTATAGCGTAGGTCCTTATAGTTTGAATGGCAGTCAGTACGTGCCGTACACGTGATTTTATGATTCAAAATTAACATGGATCAATCATGTCAACCAAATTAAAAATAAAATTTGGCGAAGAACAAATTATGTTAGGAGTCTAACTGGTAAACACAGTGGAGCATCTACAGATAACATTTTGAAAATATACAAAACTTATATTAGACCAGTAATAGACTATGCAGCTCCAGCATGGGTAACTGTATGTAATGAAACAATCAAAACCAAACTACAAACAATACAAAACACACTTCTGACAACAGCATACAGAGTTCCGAGAGCAACATCATCTAAATTCATCCACAATTACTCGAATATACCAACAATATCAGATAGACTCCTAAATATTACAATTAGGTATTTTAATAAAAATTGGATGAAAAATGATTTGTTATGCGAACTAGATAGGTACCTTATACATGATGAAGAAAATCCTAAATACCTCTCCCCAATTAACATATATATTAAACATAAAGAAAAATAAATTAAAGTGAAATATGTATGTATATGAACTTTAAATCCTGTATTTATAGTTTACATATTTATGTATTTTAAAATAATAATAAGATAAAAAAATAATAATAAATTGCCACCAGCAAGCTTGACTACTGTGAATAAGAGACTATAAATGGACATTGCCCTGAAAAGGACCTAACATAACGAACAGTTAGGGAAAATATGTTCAGGAAGGAGGAAGAGGTCAAAGTGAACCTGACCCTCCAGGGCAAAATACCCAAATACCATCGACCAAGGAACACGTGATTTGTAACCTACTTCTAATAAATTTTCAAGTAATTAAAATTCAAGAGCTGCAACAAATAGTCCGAACCTAAGAAAATAATAAAAAAAATGTTAAATAATAGTATCACAGACACTTTGAAACACTGGTCGATTATATTTAAACGTCTGTTGTATATTGTTGCATAACAGAAAATTAATATTATGCGATACTGAAAAATCCCTTAAGCCTGCTCTTTGTTTTCAGTTTAAACACTTTGTAATTAGTATATCATCAAAATCATGCCACCAGCCAAAATGTTTGATCCTCACATTATAAAGGAACACTTTATTTTTGGACTCTCCAGTTAATCTGCGATATGTTTACGGATAATGATAAAATCCGGAGTTCGATTCCCTGCAGCAGACAGAACACAGCTAGGCAAATGTGTTTGTCCTTAAACAACAATTACAATTACTCTTAAAACGCGCTCACATTCTTGTTTATTCTAACATATATAGAAGAAGCCCTCTAATAGAAACCAGTTTCCGTCTTTGATTTTTACTCTATTGTGTTTCCTCTTTTGAATTTTTCTGTTCAGTGATTTCAACCATTTTCCCTATTCTACCCGTTTTAAAAGTTTTGAAATAAAAACTTAGAACGGTTCAGGTCCTTCGTAAACATGTTAATATTCTAAGTTTAGACTACATTTATTCCTTTTTGGTTTATTATTTTCATCTTTTGCTTAGGTTGCACAGTGTTTAAAAAAATATATTACATTAAACAAAACGTCTTTTCCAATCTCTTTTCACTATTTGTATTTTTTAATTTACGTTTTACCTTTTTTATGGAAAATTCTAAAAAAAACAAATCCGTTTTTTTTTCTACATTAGATATTTCTATTTAATCGAGTCAGTATTTTATGCATAGATTTAATTTCGTGTTAATTTGTGATTCTTTATCAAGTTCTGTTTTTTCTCTATCATTTGTTTTCTTTATTTTTACTACTGAATTCTTTGTTCACTTTATTTCCTAATATTATGTTTATTGTGTGTATTTCTCTCACTTTCACATTTATACGTATCCAAACATTATACTGCTTTTATTAATTTAGCCTATACTTATGGGAAATAGTACAAAAAATCAAATATTTACGAGAATACATATGCTCATTTTTATACAACATTTTCCATAAAAAGATCATAACTTTCAGTACAACATCTACATAAACAATTCAAATAAATGCTATTCCGTGTGAGAAGTTAATGGCTACGTTAGCAGCAACTTATACTGAACCAGTAAAATAAATATTTGTTTTTTATACAAAATGTATTGTCAGGCTCTGACGTCTCTTTTTTCATTGTGAAAAGCGATATAACCTTAGAGTAACTTGACTGGTGAAACTAAATAGGGAAATGAAGCAATATATACATACTTCTATTTTTAGAGTACAGCTACCATCATTTTCTCTACTTCCATATTTTGTTTGTTTCTCTTCAGTTTTTGTTTGTTTTTGAATTTCAAACAAAGCTAACCACACGAAGGTTGTTTGCGCTAGTCGTCCCTAATTTAGCAGTGTAAGACTTAGAGGGAGGGTGGCTAGTCATCACAACCCACCGCCAACTTTTGGGCAATTCTTTTACCAACGAATAAAGTCTTAAGGGGTGAGTGCATTAGATATGACGAGGATTCGAATCCGCGAACCTCAAATTAATAGTCGAGCGTCCTGACCAACTGACCTTTTTGGGCCTCAGTTTTGTGTTACCTACAGGTGTGATAACAAAGGTTACTCACATTCACTCTTTCGTCTCACACGTTTATGTCTCCTTTTTTACGAAAATGTTTTCATTTATTAAATGTATGTCTTTTATCGTAATCAAACAATTAAAATGTAAAATAATAATGGTAGTTACTTGATTAATTAAAGCAAATAACTTCTCTAAGTAATAAATTTTCTCTCTCAGAATATTAAGTATTTGATTTTTATCATGTTTACATATTGAATATATTGTTGCATAATCTTAATCAAGCTGGATAATTTCCACGGATCTCATGTTGGAGTTTATCTTCGAAAATTTAAAAATAACTGCTTCGGTATTTCCAACTCTAATTTCTAATCCAAGACACAAAATTACTCTTTAATAACTTTTTACTATTGTTTACTGTCGACTTTATTAAACAAATCAAAATTTGTTTCATGTTAAAGTGAAACACATCACAATTTAATATTTTCAACTTGATCAGAAAATTATGTACATTGAGTTAAAAGACAAGTTTGACCTACTAATAGCACCTTCCAGTATAAGAAACTTATTAATTTACTTGAACTAAATAACGAAATTAACTGCTACTGTTATGAAACACCCAGAGCTAAAACATTACGGAGTACAATCAGGGAAATGGCGTCTTGAACTTCGGAACAGCAGCATGGCTCGCTGACCATTAGGTCAAAATTGAACCTATTTCAAGTAAAGAACCTTTAATTGACTTCTTAATAACTTAATTGGTTTTATAAAGGGGCCATTGTGCAAATTTTTTAAATTTTTGTCACTCCAGAACTTGTTCCTATCAACTTTACTTGGTTCGTAAAGCCAAAATAAATTAATCGAACAAAAGGTGACCCTGTTAAGATTTGTAGTGAAGTTCAGAAAACTCGTAACTATTTTATGTTATTATTATTCTTCTATAACTTTATCAGTGATCATCAAATTTTGAGTCCAGCGCCTTAACCATGTGGCCATGCCGGGGCAGCTTGCGTCGTGATAACGCTTAATACATTCCACAATTTCAGCTGAGGATTTGCTATAAGAATGACAATCAAACCCCTTATAACAGAGAATGCTTCTTACCTGTCGCTTTTCTTGTTGTCAGTAGTTCGAAATTACACCTGAACCCTAGGGGTCTCACATGTAAGCTATAAAGCCATGTTCAACGTATGGCTCTATTCAGTGTGGCCCGCAATGACCAAGCGTGTTAAGGCGTGCGAGTCGTAATCCGAGGGTCACGCCAAACCTTTCAGCCGTGGGAGCGTTATAATGTTACCGTCATTCCCACTCTTCGTTGGTAAAAGAGTAGCCCAAAAGTTGGCGGTGGGTAGTGATGACTAGCTGCCTTCCCTCTAATCTTACACTTCTAAATTAGGGACGGCTAGCACGGATAGCCCTCGAGTAGCTTTGTGCGAAGTTAAAAAACAAACAAACAACCTATTCAGTGTGAAAATGCAAACGCTGTAACGTTAGGAAATGAGGAGGGATGGGCGTGACAGGCGTTCAAAGATTCGTGGTTCTCGTCTTGTGGTTGTGAAAGTTCCACTATTCGGTCAGACGAAAACAGGCCAAGAGTTGGCGGTAGGCGCTGTTAACTAGCTATCTTCCTTCTGGTCTGTCAGTTCAAAAGGCGTTGATAATTCATTGGGCAACTTTGTGCTGAACTTCTAAAAAAAACGAATAACACTTACGTTAAAACATTGAATTTTATGTTCAAACAACTGCCTCGTGTTAAAACATCATAGTTGTCTGACTTTAGATTATAAAGATGTTCGGACTTAAATAAAAAGTCATGGTTACGTGAATAGAGTAGTAAAGATGAAAACCATGTTGCCTTGCCTCTCTTTTTCTGTTCAGACTTCAGAATATAATATTGAAGAAATGACTGGTGGAAAGAGCATTACATCATTTACAAATTTCGATTATTATAATACTTTATAAAAGTTTATAATTGCCGTATGATGTTGAAAGAAACGAAAACTTCGTAATATTATGAGCTTCCTATATGTTTCTCATAATACTGTGTAGTCTGGCACCAGTTTATGTTGTTAAATAATTAGCTGTATAACTTATCAAAAATAGAGCGTCACCTCAAATTAATTGGCATATTGAGTGAAAAACTAAGCCTACAGTTTTTAACATTACTGCCAAGAAAACTATCGATTTCATCTCTCTACTTTCGATATATAAACAGATAAATTTAATCAAAGGATAATGTTTGTATAAAACTAAGCCAAAAGAACTGTAATTCATTCTGAGTTGCTTCGTTTGTAACTGAATGCTCACATGCAATAATTGAAAGCTATAAAAGGAGGCTTAGAATATTGTTCTGCAAATCATTCTTGTTACTCTACGGAATATCTAAAACGTGGAGACACTGAAAAAATAGTAGTTTGATTTTCAAAAAAAATATTTAAACAGAGATGTGTTATTACAGTTTTGTTTCTAGCTTACAGACAGTAGTTATTACGATTTTAGCTTGCATTTATATGATATATTGCTTTATTCAACTTACATTTTAATTTTTTGAACATTTATCAAATACTGGAATTAAAATTTTGTAAACTTACCAATTGTCTACCACCTGTAAACTGCAACCCTATAATAAATAATTGTATTTTGAGCTAACCACGCGGTCTCTATTGAAAGTTTGTTCCCGATCAATGAGAAAGCTGGAATTATTTCCTGGAGTTAAAAGTTAAACCTCTACTTATTTCTGACAGCATCCGTTTAGAGCATCGATCGCGAATTTATCCTTCGAAACTTGGTGGTTAACGGCAGCAGTTGGCTTCTAGATAGGTAGGTTTCACTTTCTTATTTTAAATGTAATACAAAAACTAAAAGTAAACTCTGATAAATTTAAAAATATTTGCATTTTCCAAAGCACAATATAGTTAATAATGTATTAGATTCAGACTTTAAACTCTTTTTTATCACACGTCATAATAAATAAACTTTGTATCACAATGGTTTAATACGCTAAAAGATAACTTTAATAATTAACAGCAATCTAATGTTTTTATAATTAATGCTACATTACTCTTGTTGCAAAACACAACATTTTACACTAACTAAATTCAAATTATCAATACTTTAAGCTCTGTAAATTGCATTAACTTGTCACTAGGTGGAGACATAAGAAACTTCATTAGATTCTAGAAATAACCAACTATCAAATACATTAAAATATTCATACAGATAACTGACAGTTAAATACATTAAATTACAATGAATTTGTAATTAAGCTGTTTATTTTTCCATTAGGATACGCTCCTAATACAACGTTCTTAAATAAAGAAAATTCTTTATGGTTCTTGCGCTGAAATTTACCAAATGTTTGTTTGTTTGTTTAAAATTCTGCGCAAAGCTACACGAGACCTATCTTTGCTAGCCACCTCTAATTCACCAGTGTAAGACTACAAAGAAGGCACCTAGTCATTACTACCCACTGCCAACTCTTTGGTTAATTTTTATCAACGAATAATGGGATTGACCGCCACATAAAACGCATTCACAACTGAAAGGGCGAGCTTGTTTAGGGTGACGGAGATTCGAATCCATGATCGTCAGATAACCATCTGGCCAAGGATTTCTGATATGAACCTTAAGAGAATGATTATCTAAAAAAATAATTTGTTTCGTAGTTTAGGAATACAAAACATTTACGGCTAAAAGCGTCCTAAATGTGAATATTAACGACGCAGTAATTGAGAGAAAGGCTTGACCTTTGTCTAACAGTGAGAGCTTTAATACACGTTTTTGTATAACCTATCAGAACCATAATTTCCCGCATGGTAATTTCAAACGAATCTAAATATAGATATTTTCTAGGACAACTGGAATACGTAATATCTCAATCACGCTAGAATTCATTCTATTATAGAAATGTTTTTTAGCTTTAATCCACATCGCCTTAAACGCTCTTAACTACCCATCGTAAGCGTAAGTTATAATTAGATTTCAGGAAGGTGAATAATCGTTGTTTCGAAAGTTGATTTTTATATATTCCACATTTTTAATTACTGGGTATTAGCAAAATGTATTGCATAGGATACTCTCAAAAATAGGTTTATAATGAAGGCAAATTAAATATTAAAACCATACATAAACTAAAATCGAATATTTTCTATATCACAATAAATAATGGTATGTTTTAAAATGGGCATTCTTGATAATTCATTTTACGTATTTTGCGCTAATATAATTTAACTTAGCGTAAAATATTTGTTTCCAGCGGCAAAAGATGCATTGGTTTAAAATATAAAAATGCTAATTAAGTGATAATTGCATCTCAGGAAGAAGTACCTTAAAATGTTTGATTGCAGCTATTCGTCATATTAGCAAACATATTTTAATGCCACGATTCACGTCAGTCCATCGTAACCCACGTGCGCAATTTGGTAAGAATAAACAATTCTCATCTTGAAAAAACAAGTTTTTCGTTGTAAATTTTAAAAGTGATTTACTTTACATCGGTAAGTTGTAGCATATTTTTGATAATGATAGTGAATTGAAATATTCCTACATTAGGTTAACTAAAAATCATAAGGACTTCAGTAGCAGGTGAGTCAAAACTACTGATTTCACGAAGCATTGTTGGATTTTCTTGTGTATTCTATACAGTAAATTGATGAATTTACATAATGGTTTGATCAACTCTGCAGTGATTGTCGTAAATAAAGAAACGAAAACTAAATATGATGCATTACTTATGTCCTATCATATTAAACAATGAAACTGATCAGTAATGCCAGGTTGATAAAATGCGATGTGATGATGTTGAAATGCCTACTGTAAAATACATAACACATGATTCATAATAAGGTAAGCGAGAGGATAAAATGAACATACTCGATACTTAAGTTTGCAAACTTAATTGTATAAATTATTCTTAAAACTACATATAATTTAGTTGGAATTATACATGCCCAAAATGCCTTTTTTTCTAAATCAGTAGATTATTAAGGGACTATATTTAGCACTAAAGTATTTACTAAGAATGTATTTTTTTAAATTAACTAGAAAAAAGTTTAAAGAACTTATATTCACAACACTATTAGATTCATAGAAATATCCCTCTTTCGAACTGATAATTTTAAAATGGCTTCTTAATTAATAACTTTATTCTTGTAAGGTAATTTTCGACGTATGGTGTTTGGTTATGAAGGTAGTAATAATTTTAAAATATTCTCTATAGGTGTGGTGTGAAATCGCTAGAATTTGATTTTCTGTTGTTTTCAAACACAAATTTTAGCGTTATAAGCCCACAAATTTGACCACTAAGAAATCGTGAGGCGTTATCTGAAACAAGCCTCAGTGCTTCCTCGCTTAAATGCAAGGTGAATATTGCTGGACTGTTTCTTTCGAGCTTCATAAATTTGAAATAAGTTATTTCTTTCAAAATTTCTTTAAAAAACAGATGCGTGAACACAGTTAAGAGCTCAGAAAAAGAGATTGGGTTTATGTAAATTATCAAAGTGGGTCGTATTAGAGAGTAAGTAATTTATTCGTTTACATTAAACTTATCTCATGGTAAATAATGTTATGGAGTATGTCATATAGTTTACTTAATTCGTAGAGGACAGTAAGAGAAAGTAAGAGACTGGTTAAATATATCTTATATCATAGAGGTTAGTTTGATATACACTATATTGTGAACAGGACTACATAATAACAAGCGAATTTATTGCACGCTATTTTTATCTTAAAGTCAACGGTTCTGCTGAATAGTGATTTGTCCACAACAATGTTTCTACGAGTGTAGATGTTCAGCAGTAAATTGTTGCCGTAGTTCTTTATTTCTTCTTATGAAACATTTCATAAACCAACTAAAATCTTAGGTGTACAATTGTAAAACGAATATTAAGCTGGTGATAATTTTAAAGTTCTGCATAATGCATTGTAATGTAGAGTGTTTCATAACCTCTCATAAAATGTTCATGTCAGTTCCTCATAAAATGTTCAAGCAATAAATTTTGTTCTAACTTGTATTAGTTATAAAATATTTATTGAAATGCCTTTTTTATCTGTTATATTTTTATAGCTTTCACACAAAAATGAAACCAATGTTAATTAACATCTAGAAAGTATATAATCACAACGTAATGAACTATGTATTGTTGAATAAAGCTACTGAGTTAAAACAATTAGAATATTATGTGAAGCTTTCAGGGAAAAATACTGTATTAGGTTTGAAATTAGATAACTTAATATTTTTTTACCAAGGTTTTCCTTTGGGCATACAAAATATTTCAACAATCAAGGATAGTTGTGGAAGGCGTAAGGTATTAATTTGATAAACAGCTTACTTCGATTTTTTACAAATGTTATTAGGGGTTTTCTTTGCGTTAAAAACTACAAGATGTAGTCCTCTATACTACACTTTTAAAATTGCAATACTGTATACAGAGGTTTATGAATAAAGAAACAATAATGTTGGTATCTTTACTGACTGATTTTCAGTGTTCTTACTTAAAATAGCTATTTAACTATTTTTCTTTATTCGTAAGGAAAAACGTAAAGTAACAAAGATGTGTAATTTAAGGTATATCTAACAAAAAGTTCACATGTTATCCAATTGTTTTAAATAGCTTTTATAAGATTTATTTTGATAAAAACTACATATTGTAATGGATATTTTTCTACATTTACTTTACTTAGTAATTTATAGCAACGCTTTTATATCTTTGAAACAAAACTAAAACCTCTTGTTCTTGGTTTTTCACTTAATTAAAATAGTTTGAAAATAACTTAAAGAAATATTAAGAGAGTTAATTAAGTAACGCGAAGGTAACTATATCTACAGTTTTGAAGAGGGAACGGTATAAGGAAGAACGCTAAGCGTTGAAGATTTAGTTGTCTCACACTCGTTGGATATACGTTACTTTTGTAAAAAGTTTTCATTAAAGTTTCTAATGTGGTTGCAATGTTTATAATTATTCACCTTTAAGCTCAAGATTTTCTCAAAGTTCCTGTCAACCTTTAAGAAACGTACGCTAAAAAGAAGAGAAAAGATAATTATGCATTTGTTGGTTTTTTTTATGACTAAATCTAATTGCGTACCAAATAAAGTGATACCAGAAAGAAGAATTAATTTTTCCTGAAATAAAAACGAGAATAAATAGATAAATAATGTATTTGTAGTCTGCAACAAAAACAATTAGTTATTAAAGAAGTTTTAAGTAAATTAACACTTCCCTACAAAACAAGTTAAACTGCAGTGAATGTCTATATTTAGCGATGAACGTGAATCTAATTCTTATGGAATTGTGGTAAACAAATTTATGAGCTGTTCATTACAAATAAAAGTACATTGTTAGGGTATACGAATTAAGCAAAAATCCAATCCTTTTCAAATCGCCTGATCGTGTTTCCCAAATGTTACAGTGGTATGTTTGTAGAAAGCAACGCTAAAAATCGCGTTTCGGCACTAGTGGTGGGCAAAACATGAAGAGCCAATAGGTAGCTTTGTACTTAATTTGAAAAAAAAAAACAATGACGTCAGAATGAAAACAAAAATAATACAACAGCTCTTTTTCTTTTGAAATATGATTTCAAAATTGTAATTTTTTACAATAAATACAACTGAGATAGCCGCAAATCTAATACCTTACAATACAAACTCCCGAGGATCAATTCCCAGTGGTGGACACAAAAGATTGCCGAATGTAACTTTGCTCTGAAGAAATATATCAAACTAAGGAAGTAATATTGAATTACTGAACTTCACGTTAGTACAAGACGGATCATTTTCGGGCTGAGATTACAATTTTGTAAAAACAAAACAAAATCGAATTTTCTATGAATTTTGGAATTTTTATTTATATTAAAACGAATAAAGAATCCGGTGTGTATAAATATGTATTCTTGGGGTCATCTCCATGTCGGAATGTATGCCAACAAAGACAATATTTATAAGTAAATTGAACACACATATATTTGTTTGTTTATTTTCGAAATTCGCCCAAAGCTACACGAGGGTTATCTGCGCTAGCCGTCCATAATTTAGCAGTATAAGACCAGAGGGAAGGCAGCTCGTCATTATCACTCACCGCCAACTCTTAGGCTAATCTTTTACCAACGAACAGTGAGATTTACCGTTATATTATAACGTCCCCACGGCTGAAAGGGCAAGCATGAATAATGTGATGAGGATTCGAACCCACGAGCCTCAGATTACGAGTCGAATATCTTAATCCACCTAACCATGCGAAGCTGGTGTTATGGAAGAAGTAAAATAATATTTTACATGCATTATGATAATTTTTTTTTCTTTTTTGAACTACCAAATCTGTAGTCTGTGTAACTTACTTTTAAAAGCAGAAGTTTGTATAAAATGTTGAAATTTACAAAAAAACAACAACACTTGAAATCATGATAACACATAATTTGAATATTAAATTTCCATTAGAATTAAGTGATATCAATCTTCCCTCAGTAGCACAGAGGTATGTATGTCTTTGGTCATACAACTCTAGAAAACAGATTTCAATACTCGTGGTGGGCAGAGCACAGATAGCCTTTTTTGTAGTTTTGCGCTTAATGATAAATAAACTAATATCATCGGCTTAGTATTTTTCAAATTACACTTAACTCTTGTTTGTTTTATTTTCACCCGGATTCGAAAATATTTTTTCATTAGCAACTACTTAATTTTGTTAATTATTGAAAGCTTTGTAGAAATAACTCTCGAAACTTATGTAGTTTACTTTTGTTTAACACTTTACAGATCTGTTGATAGAGGCATGATGACTCTGGTACAGATTAAAATTTTGGGTTTTTTGCAGTATTGTGACTGCAGCACTTCGCATCTAGGAGAAGATGAGGTCAAAGGTCCTCCTAATTTTAAAGGCGGTTTTCAGAATTTAAGAGGAACTTCATGGAAAAGGCCCGGCATATCTAGGTTGTTAAAGCACTTGAGGCGTAATCAGAGGGTCGCGGGCTCGAATCTCCGTCACACCAAATGTGCTTGCCTTTTCAGTCGTAGGAACGTTATAATATGACGGTAAAACCCACTATTTGTTGGTAAACAAGTAGCTCGAGAGTTGGCAGTGGGTGGTGATGATTAGCTACCTTTCCTCTAGTCTTACACTGCTAAATTAAGGACGGCTAGCGCAGATAGCTCATGTGTAGCTTTGAGCGAAATTCAAAACAAACCAAACATCATATAAAAGCATCATAGAAGGTTTTAATATAAATGCTTGATATTATAAATTTCCTATAAGAGGAACCACAATGTTCCTGATCACCCTTGTTGGGGAGAGTATTTAAGATTTTCGAAACGTTGTCCTCAACAATTGTGTCTACACAACAGGCAGTTGCCGTCTGTTCTACAAAGTTTCATCATAAATGCTTTGTCTGAACAATCTATCAAAGAAGATAAGACAGACCTGCGGGTGAGTTATCGAAAGCTACTCATCGTTAAGCAATTCCATATTAGAAAAAAAAATATATCAGTTAATTTAAAATGCGTTTCGTTTACGAGACGGCCTGGCATGGCCGAGCGCGTTAAGGCGTGCACTCGTGATCCGAGGGTCGCGGGTTCGCGCCCGCGTCGCGCTAAACATGCTCGCCCTCCCAGCCGTGGGGGTGTATAATGTGACGGTCAATCCCACTATTCGTTGGTAAAAGAGTAGCCCAAGAGTTGGCGGTGGGTGGTGATGACTAGCTGCCTTCCCTCTAGTCTTACACTGCTAAATTAGGGACGGCTAGCACAGATAGCCCTCGAGTAGCTTTGTGCGAAATTCCAAAAAACAAACAAACAAACGTTTACGAGACGTTAATACGTTTGTAATTTTTCATTATTTGCAATAAGCAAAGTGAAATTTCCTGAAATGTTTACAATGTAACCATTAAGAATTGAAAGTTTTTACCAAAATCGAAGTCGCGTTTTGGTCATTCACATTTGTGTTAATCCGCCACCAGACAGAGCCACATAAACAATAGTGACGTAAATACACTCAAGGTAGCGGTTCCAGTAGCACAACGGTATGACTGCGGACTTGCAACTCTACAAATCATGTGATCAGAGCATACATAGCTCATTGTTGAGCTTCATGCTTAACAGCAAAAAGAAATACGCTAGATAGCAATATGCCATAACTGAAGATATAGATGGATGGCCATTTTAACAAAGGGTACGTCTTACCTCAATTTATCCTGCTTCATTGTGTCTATGATCATTTTATTTCATGTAAAGGAGATGAAGATTTAAAAGTTATGAAATGCTTTCCATTCAAGTCTGGATGAGCATTGTGAAACTGCTGCAGTTTCAATCCTCTTAGTGGCATATACGTAATTCTGCTTTTGCAAAAAATTCCTACAGCTATCATATAACGACATACATGTTTTCACACTTACCAATAATTTAACAGTGCACGAAGTTCTGGCATGCAAAGTAGTTCTCCCGAGATGAAGTAATATACCAATTAATGCGGTAAGAAAAGGAGCAACTGACTTATAAACGGTTCTTGGAAAACTATAATTGGAAAGGAAATGCTTACAATGGAGGAAACTCTTTACTTAGAGATGATTATTTGTAACTCACATGGAATTTCAAAAACAGGAAAACAAAACTAAACATTACCAACTCCAAGAGGAGTTGATTATTACCTGGAATAAAAATAGTGTTTATAGCTCCATCCAATTTTGAAAACCTAACACATTGGACCGAAAATATATTCGTAATTCCAGAGACTGACGCAAGTCGAGTGACAAAGTATCTTAATTCCTGATATTAATGTCAGTCCAGTAACGAAGAGTCTCAATTCCAGAGACTGTTGTCAATTGGTGACAAATTATTTGCCCGAAAAAGAAAGTTAAACAAGAAGGCTCCTAAAAATTAGGAACTTACAAGCGCGCCAACAAGCATCTAGAAACTCAACAATGTACACAGTGCCCTCTACCCTTTGCCGCTAAAAAGCGAATCATTTTCCTTAGTTAATACACGATGTTTGTTATCTCAAGGCACAGAAAATAGTCGGATCAAGTTATCTGTGGCAAAACAAGTGCAGAGCTATATGAAATGTTTCACCTGCACCAGAGGGTAAGTTAATCCGATTACACGTGCATTATTTATCTCTAACATCCACTCTTGCTGCTAATATATTTCCTTATCACTTCCATCAGTGTACCTAAAGAAAAACATAGCAAAAATGTTTTTGAGACAACTTTAAATTTATTAACTTGCCAAATTTTGAATGAACATCAGAAATCATTAATCAAAGCTGCTACGTTGCTATTTCTCTGAGTTAGACCTTTCATAAAGAATATTTTGAGAAAAAAGAAGTACATACGAAATCATGAGCCCCAAACTGTAAAACGATTCTAGTTTGATTCTTTGTGTATTTTCCACATATAATGTTTCAGTTTAACTCAGATGGATGATAATTTAAATGGATAACTTTTAGTACTGATCCTACCAAGTACTTACTGCTCATTAGCTTTGGAGAAGACAAATCGTTTGCACTGTTTTTATTTTATAACACTTTTCTCTTTGTTATTAATCAGATAAATAACATGGGATGTTATCCGTCTCTTCTTTTAAAAGTATCTAACTACACACGTATATGCTAATCCTAGATAACAGTATCTAACTAAACGTATCCACCGTAAAGTAAGAATTCGTTCTATATGAAAGCGAGTGATGATATCCAAGTGAGTAAAGTGTTATGATAACATTAGCTGAATGGAATGTTTGTGTATACCTTAAAGACAACTGCATGGTATTCATGAACTTTTATCTTATACCCAAGATCTAGAAGTTAAAAACACGAAAATAAGCAAGTAAAATAAATGACAAAAACATAAACAAATACAAATTAGAACGAAAAATATGAGAGTTAAACCTGTATGTAATAATACAATTGAAACAGCAAGATAAAATTAAAACAGGGGAAATGTTAAGGTTAAGGACACTATTCCTCTGAACTAATTTCACTTAAAAGCTACACTACATGGCCAAAAGTATTTGGACACCCGACCATCACACCCATACGTGCTTGTTGAACAACTCATTCCAAAACCATGATTATTAGCATGGAGTTGGTCCCACCTTTGGTGTTTTAAGTCTCCACTCTTCTGGGAAGGCTTTTCACTAGATTTTGGAACATGGCTGCAGGGATTCGCTCCTATTCAGCCACAAGAGCATTAGTGAGGTCGCGCACTGATGTTGGGCGAGTAGGCCTGGCTCGCAGTCGGCGTTCCAATTCATCCCAAAGGTGTTCGAAGGGGTTGAGGTCATGGTTTTGTGCAGGCCAGTCAAGTTCTTCTACACCAAGCTCGGAAAACTATGTCTTTGTGGACCTCGCTGTATGCACGGGGGCATTGTAATGCTGAAAGAGAAAAGGGCCAAATCCATATTCGTCCGTCAGACTACCAGATAGTGAAGCGTGATTTATCACTCCAAGAAACGCACTTCTACTGCTCCAGAGTCCAATGACGGTGTGCTTTACACTACTCCAGCCGACGCTTGGCATTGCTCATGGTGATCTTAGACTTGTATGCGGCTGCTCGGCCATGGAAATCCATTTCATGAAGCTCCTGACGAACAGTTCTTGTGCTGAAGTTGCTTCAAGAGACAGTTTAGAACTCGGTAGTGAGTGTTGCAAGAGCGGTCCCGTTCTGTGAGCTTGTATGGCTTACCGCTTCGTGGCTAAGCAGTTGTTGCTCTTAGACGTTTCCACTTCACAATAACAGCACTTACAGTTGATCGGGGCAGCTCTAGCAGAGCTGAAATTTGACGGACTGATTTTTGGATAGGTGGCGTCCTATGATAGTGCCACGTTGAAAGTCACTGAGCCCTTCAGTACAACCCATTCTACTGCCAATGTTTGTGTATAGAAATTACATGGCTGTATGCTTGATTTTATGCACCTGTTAGCAATGGGTGTGGCTAAAATAGCCGAACCCACTAAATAGAATGGGTGTGCGCATAGTTTGGGGCATGTAGTGTATATTAAATATATAAATTTGTTTGTCATATTATCACATCTTTAAACACTACAATCTAACACAGAGTATAACGTGCAAGATAACAGTAAGTAAATTATCATGAAACTATTTTTAAAAGTGAGAAAATATTGTATATGTTACATGTTTCCGTATTTTCTTGGCAAGACCTAGGCTGTTTCCATGTTGGAGGAAAATTAACAGAACTTCTTGCAGGTGTTTACTGACGTTAGTGAAGAGAAGAAGCCAATTGCAATGATATTCCACTCATCTTAAAAATCAATTTCTCACTTGGCCATGAGTTTTTGAACTAGCATAAAGAGTTAACGTGGGTGTTCTAGCACTACCGCATACCTCTCGTTAAGGTTCTTCATAAAGTATTTACAATCTATGTATGACTATGGTTATGACAGTAAGAATAAAGTATTCTTATAAATCCAGACATGTCAGTGATAGTCTTTATCGCCTTTCTGGTAGAATCGCAGAAATCCAGATATCATATTACTTCAGTGACAAACTTGTTTGCTTTCTGGTATAGCTGTAAAAATCTAGACAATATAATATGTAAGTGACAAACTTGTTTGTGTCGTGATGGCATCGTAAAAATCCAGACGATATAGTATGTCAGTGGCAGTCTTGTCTGCTTTCAGGAAGAATCGTAGAAATTACGACAACATAACATGACAGTGAAAGTCGTGCCTGTAAAAGTCATATAATATAATATGTCACTGATACTATGTCTGTTTCCAATAGAACCAGAAGAACTCCTGACCATGAAACAAGTTGTGATAGTTAATACGTTTTTTCTTTATATATTCGTCATTTATGGAATATTGTCATATATAATATGTATTATTGGCCTCAACATGTAGTGTTCAAAAATGTATACTGAAAAATTGAATTTGTAATTTTTACCGTAAATCCAGTATCTCAAAGAACTTGAATATTAATCAATAATTTTAACTTAATTCGTGGTATGATACAGCACAGGGTGTATGAAAATGAATGTACCAAAATAAACTTAAATAACTCTATTATTATTTGAGATAAGAAGAAAAATTGAATATAAAGACAAGAATTATGTTTGTAAGTTTTAATTTTAATAATTAATAGACTTCCACGTGTATTTCATAATTTGTTGTAATTATTATAATTCTGTGTTTAAATTCTGAGAAAACATTTTCCAACAAAGCCATAGGTATGGATAAGATAGCTTCACAAATCCAATGTTTCAGTCTTCAACATATTTTGGTTTCTCATGGTAGGATTTTATTTTCAAAAAATACCAGAGATAAAAATCTAAAGGTCCTCCTCTACCAATCCAGAGCTCTGTAAAAGTTTTATTTAAAACTCTTTATAACAATTCTAGTTAGAAGATAACTTTTTGTAAGAAGTTAGTAGTTTCTCGGAGTTATGGAGCAAAGAACTTTTATAATATGTGTAGATATGAATTTACAGTAACAGTTTGTTTGCCAAAGAAACAAAAACAAAACAAAAATTAATATAATCCAAAAATGTTTACAAGTCTACTACTTGTCTTTATATTTAATTTTTGATGCTATCTCAAGTAATAATAGAGTTATTTGTCTTTATTGTTTGTTATATTTACTTTAGGACATCCTGTATATTCGTGTATATGGCTATTTTTGGGAGTGCAATTCAAGTATTAAGTAGGATATGATCGTTTTATGATAACCTATGATAAAGCTGTTGTAGTTAAGTTTTTAAATCTAGAAGAAGTGCAAATCAAGTATTAAGTTCGTTATGATAATTTTATGATAAGTTATAAAAGAGCTGCTGTAGTTTACATCTGGAAGGATGTTCATTTCAAGTACTAAGTAAATTACGGCATCTTTATAATAATATCCAACAAGTCTCGAAACGTATCACTCTTATTTATCAATATTATTAATTTCCGGGGCACGGCATGGCCAAGCGTGTTAAGGCGTTCGACTCATAATACGTGAGTTATGGGTTCGAATCCCAGTCGCACCAAATATGCCTGCCCTTTCAGCCGTGGGAGCGTTATGATGTGACGGTCAATCCCACTATTCGTAGGTAAAAGAGTAGCCCAAGAGTTAGCGGTGGGTAGTGATGACCAGCTTCCTTCCCTCTAGTCTTACACTGCTCAATTAGGGACGGCTAACGCAGATAGCCTTCGTATAGCTTTTGCGCGAAATTCAAAACAAACAACTAAAATTAATTTCCAAATAAAAGGTATCAATGCGCCAGGTTTGGAAAATTGATATGTATGTCTTAATTTGTATGCATGTTTTTAATGTAATTTCTATAAAATATTTCCACAACCTTTTAAATTTTGAAGGTAATAAATATCATAAAAACAAACTCTTATTAAACATAATGTTTCTCAGGAAAAGTGTCATATACAGATTTGTATCACACAAATATTTGAAGAGTTTTATCACATTGTAATAATATAAAAAAATTCTATCTGAAACACATAGCCAACACTTATACTATTAGCTGTATAATATTTTCTCACATTCATATTTTCCGGTAAAAAAAAACAATAACAAAAAACACATCACTGTGTCTTAGCGTTAAGTCTACAGACGTGCGGTTCTTACAATTGGGTTTCGGTACCTGTGACACGCAGATCACAGAAAACATATTACGCACGTTTACATTTAAGAAAATTGTTAGTAGACGCCTAACTCTTAAACAATAGGCTGTAAAATGCCAGCTATGGGTCTATATAACTACATGTCCCTCTATAAAATTTCTTAGTCATTTTGATGTCCTTCAGAATATCTTGTGACGTACAAGTTCCTTTCGTAGTCTACTATAACTATGTACTCAGTGATGTGTAAAGCACAAGAAAAACTCGTCTTTTACCATTGGAATTGCCACAAGTGCTGCACAGATGGTGGAAACGTGTTCGGAGATCTTTATCATGGACAGTCTTAATTCACCATCATGTATATACTATTATTTGATTGATGTGAATAGAGTTATCCATACGTGTGCGAACTTCAGGCACTCTCTCTCTCAAATGCTTTCACTTGAAGATCAGATGGCTGGTGCCAGTCAGACCCTTTAAAGAATTGCGTTTATAGCCTCCTGGACGAGTAAACTTCATTTTACTATAACTTTTACTCTCAGCTAAGTTGTTCATCATATCTGTAGAGTTTGATGTAACACGTTTATCAGAGTTGTTCCTATATAGAAATTATTTTTACAAGTTATTTCAAAGTGTCGTGACGTTTTTAGTTAGAAAATACTTGCTTTCAAATAGTTCCGTTCAGTATAAGATTACATGCAGACCACAAAATTTTTAATTTACTTTGACTTTTTTTTTGGTGATTGAAGTGACTGGAAACTCAAATAATTCCTTAAAATCTGTGTGTGTTAGACATATCCAAAAAGCAACACTTGCATCAAAATACACAGTTAGGACTCTTGACGTCAATCCAACTTCAGTTGTACCATTATTAAGAAAATATCTTTAAGAATAGAATAGTTTTTACCTGGATTTGTTTTGTTGGTTTGTAAAAGACCTAGACTTACCCCCTCTAATCTTACATTATATTTGTTCGATGTTCAGTAAACTACCAAACAGTCAAAACATTTACACAATTAAGAACACTTATAAAAAAACTATAAACACATTCGTGATCAGGTTTTGTGATATCTTAAAGAAAAAATCGAGATTTATGAATTTCAGATTATTCTTTTCAAACTCCTATTCCTCATATGTGGTAAGCCATTTTATCAGATACAAAGCAATCCTAGCGATTAAGTCCATTGCCTTTCTTTCTGCTTGTCGTCTTCTCTGGAATTAAAAAAATATTTTTCACAAGCTTGTTTTAATCTCTGAGAAAGCTAAATATTTTTCAGCGAATTGAAACTTGTCGTGTGTTGTTCCATGTCAAGAATGTTTGAACGTGTCTGATATTACTTGAAAAGTCTTTATTATACAGTTCACTATTTTCTGGTATTGATCTAAGCCTGTGTGTTCCACATCTCATGACAAATATTTAATAGTATTATTTAAAAGTAAAACATTTCTGTAAAAATTAAAATATTAATATAAACATATCATTTGTTGTTGTAAAATAAAGTGAGCACCCGAAACATTTGAAAACCACTGCCACCACCACCACCAGAAGTTAATAAATTCCAATGATTCACACCTTTCTGGAAAAAATGTTTGTTTGGTTTCCTTTTGAATATCGCGCAAAGCTACACGAGGGCTATCTGAGTTAGCCGTCCCTAATTTATCATTGTAAGGTTAGAGGGAAAACCGCTAGTCATTACCATCCACCGCCAACTCTTGGGCTACTCTTTCATCAAAGAATAGTAAGATTGACCGACACAAAATGACGTCCTCACGGTTGAAAAGGCAAGCATGTTTAGTGTAATGGGATTCGAACCAGCGACCCTCTGATTACGAGTCGAATGTCTTAACATCTGGCCATGCCGGACCTACTAGAGAAAAGGCAGCTAGTCATCACCATTCACCACCAACTCTTGCAGAGCCCGCAGTAATAAGATTAAACCTGGAGTCCAGTCATCTCGTCTAATCTGTTTTGCCCATAAGCTGAAGAGATTATAATTTCCAGAAGATTCTATAGCAGGATCTGTGAGCATTATTAATGTTGTTAATTCCTTACTGATTCCCACATTGCGAAATAGAACAAAAATTTCCTAAAGACTTCATTATTCCCCGAGTTGTCTTGATATACGAGTTATTTTACACTGTTCAGCCATGCTTATAATGCCTACTGAACCAGAACTCTTTCGTGTTATATAGTATTATAGGGTAATTATGATATCGAGCAATTGATAAAACATATTATAAATAAAATGTATCAGAAGACATACGCTATTAGATATTGTGCAATTAAACAGCATATAAACAAGGTTTTAATCGAATATTTACCAAGAAAGAGTTTCTTTCATAATTCATTTTTGTCCTCAAGCTATATAGAAGCCCCTCTATTCCCATTGGCGCATCAGAAAGCTTAAGAGTTTATAATGTTAAAATTCATGAACCATCTGCAGCAATGCTCATAAACCAGATATCTCAATTTACAGTTTTGCAGTGATCCAACTAATATTTTGCTGTATTATAGATCTTTGACGGATCTATTATTGATACATGAAATTCTGGTTTTCAAACCTAGAAAATATCAGAAGGTCATTAATATTTTATTACCTCCCAACAATCTCGGACACTTAGTTTTATTTTCTTAATCTATGCTTTTTTCAAAGTTTAAATAATACTTAATTAAAAATTGTTATCCCATTTTTGTCACAATCCAAAACTAATAAATAATCCTTAAGCCTTACAGATCACAAATGTACTTTCTGTTATTAATATAACGCTTACCTAATACAAAATCTTCATTAGGGTTTAGGGTGACAAAAAGCATAAAATCTTCAGAAAACACTACTATGATTCTTTTATATACTCGACGCAACACCACAGTTAAATGAGTTTAAAACAAAATATAATCATAAGGACGACTCGGCCATCTCTAGTCATTATAGCTAAAAACATATGCAAACCTGAGAAAGTTACCTTTTCCAGTAAACTGTCTTGATGTCATATACTCTATAATAAATGTTAGAAAACCTGGAAGTGATTTCAATCAAGACTAGAGTCATCGGGGAGGCTAACTTTTGACAGCTTAGGACAAGTGAAGCTTTTCCAAAGATCCAAGTCACGTTTTGATTCTCGAATCTCTATAGACTTTGGGGAAAATGAACTCACCGTGATCCATAATTCACAACGTTGTCAGCTTTACAAAATCAGTGTTTTCTAAGTTGTCTGTTTATCTGCTAAATCTGTACTTCATAATTGCTTCCTGCGTTGTTCTGTAATATTTTATTATGCTTGTACGGTTTATCAGAAATGTAGGTGTTCCTTTAATTAGTGATAAATAGTTGTTTCATCCTTAGCCAGCATTTCTTAGAGCTTACAATGAACTTACATAATTATAGACGGTTATTTGAAAATGCTTTTCTTCATTTCAGTAGAAATAGCCTACCATTTAAGTATTAACGTTCCTAATTAATGTATTTTCCTAAAGAGAGTTATAAAGTAGTAAAACTACATTTTATTACATGATTTATATAAGGATTTGAATGATAATAAAATAATTAGCTATAATGCGATTATAATCCTAAATGAATAGTATTTAAAATGCAATAAATTATATGCTTTGTAAAACAGAATATGTTTTTCATGAACCCAAGCTTAATAAAATACGGGAGTTTAACGGTTAATTGGACAAAATAAAATTATCAAGAAATTTGATCTGTAATAAAAAAAAGATATTTCTTTCAAAAACGAAAATAAATTTAAATATTTAGAGTGTTATGAGAAAAAAACTCGTTCATTGAAAACAAAAACGGCCAAAATTCGTATGAAATAATTAATTTATTAACGTTTAGATAATTAATATAAAATATAATTAATACAAAATCCATATTTCGCTAATATTTTAAATAAGATCAGTTTTTCCATTAATCTGGAGTCCTCCGCTGCTACAGCCGTAAGTTTATAAATTTTCAACATTAAAATAAGTGGTTCAAATCTCCTAGGTGGATTTAGCAGATAGTCCGATGTGGCTTTGCTATACGAAAAACACACAATAAACTGAAAGTTAAATTTGTTTTTTATTTCATCAACATGTTAATGATCATAATCTCTAATTAGATCTGAATGACGTTGCATTCTCTCCAGCGGGAAATTCAAAATTACATAGCAAATACCCACAAGCTTTCAAATAAATGAAACGCTGAATTTTTCAAAAATGTCTTTCCAAAAACAGATTTTAAACTAACGTTTCAATCTAAAATTCTTGGGGACTAAGTCGAATCAATTGCGCATGACACATAAAACGGCTTTGTACTGATCTGCTATACGTATCTAGCATGGTGGTAATATTTTGTTATGCGTTTCTTTTTTGCGATACATCGGCTAAATGGTCAGGCTTAGAGTTTGTTTTGCTTGTTTGAATTCCGCAAAAAACTACACGAGGCTTATCTGTCCTAGCCGTCCTTAATTTAGTAGTGTAAGAATAAATGGAAAGTAGCTAGTCAGCATCACCCACAGCAAACTTTTGGGCTAAACTTTTACCAATGTATAGTATATGACCGTAACATTATATTGACCACACGGGTGAAAGTGCAAGCATGTTTGGTATGACGGGGATTTGAACCTGCGACCCTCATATTACTAGTCTAACGCCCTAATCACCGAGCCATGTCGGGCCCCAGGTTCAGAGACCTCAAGATTCAGACACAGTCATCGCTAATTTGGAACTGCTGATCAAAATGAAGACAAGATCTCAGCAGTTGTCCACGTTTAAGTAGTTGTTATTATCTAAACAGTAAGATTGACTGTCACCGATATACAGTGCTTAGATGAAAATAGTAAAGGAGTGTGGCAGCATACTGCGGTTCGAACCTTAGACTTTCTGATCCATAGCTCGACTTATATATCATTAAGGCAAGCCCAGCCAGACTTGAATCTAACTGATAGTTATATTTCCGCCGCTTTAAAATAAAATTCAATATATATTATTATTAAATAAATTATTGTTGTTTTGAATTAAGCACAAAGCTACACAATGGGCTATCTGTGCTCTGCCCACCACGGGTATCGAAACCCGGATTTAAGCGTGTAAGTCCGCAGACATACCGCCGAGCCACTGGGGGGCAAATAAATTATTACTACGAGAATTGTTAGTTTGAATTATGCACAAAGCTATACTATGGGCTATCTGTGTTCTGCCCACCACAGGTATCGAAACTCGATTTTTAGCATTGTAAGTCCAAAGACATACCGCTAAGCCACTTGGGGCTACTACAAGCAACACAGTCAAACTTTACTAAACCCGTATCGCGTATCATATACGTTGAAGGTTTATAGGTTCCGCAAAATCCTTTCAAAAATCAGTTTTATCAAAACGTTTGTAAATTTCCATAGCGAAATGATATTCACTTGGCTGGAATAAATATTTGATATTTTATTTAACTGAAAATTAGACAGAAAAAATTTATTTTAGAAAGCAATAAAGTATTAGAATACTTAATTTAAAGAAGGTTTTTACATGGACATCACTATACTTTTATCATTTTAGTACGTTAGACTTCCCCACAAAAAGACTACCAAATTTTTAAGGACAATTAACTCAAACAAAGCAGTGTAGGCCAACTTATCAAAATATAAAATTCTGGATAGTTTATTATTTCCCTTCTCAAATAAATTATTGTTTTGAAACAAGAAGGCATTTGTAAATCAGTTCATGTATAATCTTAACAAACATCAACTCCTATGCTTTCCGGTAACTTGACAGCAACTCTGTTGGCTTAAAAAAATAAAAATTGGATTTCGATATCCACGGTGAGGACGTTAAATGTAGTAAATTGCCTAGCTTTATATTGAACAACAAGCAAACAAACAATAACTATTTTAACGTATAACTCTCATATGCTAATACAAGCATTTCGAACATACAACTTTTAAAGGCAAAGATAATGTATTGTTTCTTGGTTTAATTTTAATTTCGCGCAAAACTACACGAGGGCTATCTGCGCTAGCCGTCCCTAATTTAACAGAGTGAGACTAGAGGGAAGGCAACTAATCACCACCACCCATAGCCAACTCTCGTACCAACAAATAGTAGGATTGAATGTCACATTATAACACCTCCACAGCTGAAAGGACGAGCATGTTTGGTGTCACATGGATTCGAAACTGCAAACCTCTGATTAGAAGTTGAGCACCCTAACCAGCTGGCCATGTCGGGCCTAAAGACAATGTAATGAAAATGTGTCGTTATTAAAAACTACCATAATTTCAAAGTATTTACCGATCCATTTAATTATGTTCAATTAATTGAAAAATTTAAAAGTCACGAATTGCACTAAATGTAATGATAAACACAGGAACTAAATTTTTCTATACTCTGCTTTTTTCTGGTTCAATCATATGCTAGCCAAGTGGAAGAGGTGTATTAATTTCTCAAGTGATAGGTTTATCAAGCCGTTCCTCAAAGCTATCTTCATATTTAAATCCTAATTTTTGGAGATAAATTGATCTCAAATAGATTAAGTGCAAAACAAATCGACTTTCTAATGATTTTGTAAGAAACAAGGCAGTCCTTTGTTTTTGCTATAAAATTTATTTACTTCAGTATTTGTTTCCTTGCAATCAGAAATATAAAAATTATGTGTCTAAATCATCTCTGAAATACGTAGCAAATGTCCATTCTTTAACGTCTCTTTGGTGATCGTATAACTTGCTAATTTAATTTTCTTTAAAACAATGTAAGCCAATTTATTCTAAAGTGAATTTTTAACATTTCGACAAATTAATATTTAAATAATGTAGGTTCGAAGCACGATATGCTGATAAACTCCTTCATTACTTTCCCATGTAAGTTACTTAGAAATCAACAACTAGCGAGACATCACTTGATCCTCTCAGGATCAAGTCTCATTAAGCACGAACTCATCTTCCGAAAAAACTATCTATGAAAGTTGGATGTGCAAACATGTAGAAAAAACCCATAAATGAACGAGAAAATTCAATAACAATCATAAATCATTCAGTTGTAGCATACAAATAATTTAAAACTAAACTAAATGAAATAACGTGAATTGGATGAATCAAGTGTACTTTTAAACATGAACAAAATAAACCACAAAAGTATAACTCCTGTAGAAATATATAAAATCTTGCTACTACACCCATTAGTCACATCGCGGCTTCCGGAACCAAACTGTTGCACGATAAGCATCTAGAAATCAAAGATTTAGTGGATCAGATGTACTTCATCAAAAAATTTCTGCAAGATTTCGCGTTTTAGTTAAAGCCACAATCCCTGACGATAGTTTGAGAAAATGAAGCCATTAATAACAGAAGAACACATCGTAGAAAACCCAAAACTTTCAAAATGTCGAGTTTAGTATTTGAGGATATGCTGTTTATGCGACATTCAACAGTGAAGTCAAGATTTTTGCCAATGAGCTTGTTCTTAATATATCTGTGAACCCTGCTTCGATAAAAATAAGACAATCATTGATAACAGTCTCGATGGACATGACACTGTTCAAAAATTGCTGCTTAAAATAAATAACCAAACTAAAAATATTAAATGGAAAATTCCCCTTTCTCTACACATACACATTGGAATTGCATTACAATTATATTTTGACGCAAAGCAGCCGATGGAACAGCATAAAATCCCGTTATTATCATTTTCAAGTCTGTGTTGGCTTACGTTGAAACTAAGAAGTTCAAAGGTCAACCAAACACCAATATATGTTTTACAAAAACACTAACATATCTTCAAATATTATTGAACTTTCGAGAATCTCGACGAATGAGTATAAAAACAAGCCATCGGAAGACGCCAAAAGACAGAAATAGAATATTGTTTAGTTGTTAGAGTCAGTGACTAAAAGCCTTGGAAGCCATTATTGTAAATAACGCTTATTAGTCAGAAAACTACAGAATTTGACTAGGAACGTTTAAAAATTTAAAACATTACTAATCGTTCAACTTCAGTGAATTAACATTGGACGTTAGTATCTCTATGAGGACATTAAATATCTTCGTTGGTAAAAAAGTCAGCTTGTAAGCGGTATAAGGTCAACCAAGAATAGATAGCTTGAGTAAGATGTAACGATATTAACTCAAAATTAATGCTCTCGTCATGGCCTGGACCGTCGATAAAATATTCAACTTTAAAACAGATAGATACAGAATTGTTTGTAAAACTGTTATATATATAAACCACTGTTTATAATAACTGTTATTATAAATTACTTTATCGTTTCTACATTAAAATATATCTGTGTTAAGAAAAAAAAGTGTGTGTATTAATCTTGTTGGCAAGTACTATAGATTTAATACAAATCGACTTTTAATTATCTGATAAATTCAAATATCTGGTTAATTTAAATTCTAATATGTAACATACATAAAATAATAAATTGGGGATTCGGAGAGATAATTATAATACGCAGTGCTCCACACTCACAAAATATACAACACTTCCTATTTTGTATCTGTACTTTCACTCTGTCTTTTCTTTACCTCTGGTAAAGGTTTTTAAACTGGAGTGGAAATTCTTTCTTGTGGAAACTTTAATTAGACCCACAAGAAGGATGAGATAAGCTGTTATGGTGATGTACGTCGGAAAATACATTTGTTTGTTTGTTTTGAATTTTGTGCAAAGCTACATGAGGACTATCTGCATTAGCCGTCCCTAATTTTGCAGTGTAAGACAGTCATCACCACTCACCAACAACTCTTGGGCTCCTTCTTTTAGCAACGAATAATTGGATTGACTGTAACTTATAACGCCCCCACGGCTGAAAGGGTGAGCATGTTTGATGTGACAGGGCTTTGAACCCGCGACCCTTGGGTGCCTTTACCACCTAGCCATGCCGGGCTCAGATACGACATATATAGTAGGAGTAAAGAAACATATATACGATTTAAGACTAATAAACACAAGTAAATGTATCTACAATGTCCATTAATACAATCAGAGACACATGAGAATTTTATTTAATCGCAAATATTATTTTGTAGTATGTCGATTGTAGTCTTGTCAACTTGTAAATATGTAGCCTCTATAATCATATGTTAATACAGTATTTACTGAAAATAAAATTGTGCATGAAGATAGCACTTTATGACATAGCATTCATAAATGAATCTCTCGACTACCCAAACACCAGTTTAAAGCTTTCAACCGTCCCTCTGTTTCAATTAGAAAGCGAACTATGCAAAATTTTACTTTTAAGATGGCAATTATAGATTCCAGCACCTGTGGTTTCCTGTTGTCTCATATATACATCTGAGCGTAACTTTTAGAACCCACAAAACATACAAGATCCAGCTTAAATTCTATGCCTTCAGTTGCTGACAAAACCCTATTCTTTACTTGTATTCTTTACGAGCTGGATACTGATTACAGATTACCTTGTTAGAGTATCGATCATGAACAAACAGTTGAAATGGGGAAAACTACTGTGCAATTCTAGAAAAAATATTGGAAACCTAATCTACAAAGGTCACTCTTGTAGAAAGTATTACTTTTCGAAAGCATAATATCTTACGGCTTTGGGTCAGCTTATATTGATTTAACAAGGGTATACGTGGTTATCTCATAAGATTGCGGTGGATGTGACGTGATTGATTAATGGTTCCTGTAATGTAGGTGTTAGAACGAATAATGATTTGACCAGATGTACCTGGAAACTACTGATTTACAGACATAAGTATCTACTTATGATTTAAATGTTTTGACATACAGAAATCGTTTGATTTTTCAGAAGGCAAATATCTGTAATTGTTTCAGTCTATTTTACGTTCCGTCACCATCGAATGCTCTACCAAAACGAAATTTCGTGTTTTTATCATTTGTGCGCACTTTTATGTTATTCTATTATTGACTCAACGTGTCTTTCATTTTCTCCAATGTTTTCTTATTTACAGGACCATGGCATTTCATAAATGATGTTTTTGTATTTGTTATTTAGCCTTGACAAGGATAGATCTGAGTGTTCTGTGAGGTTTCCACTAAATATTATTGTTGAACCTTTTGGCAAAATGTTTGTTTCTTTCATTTATGTTTTGAACATGAGGACAGTAAGTAGTATCGGGCTTGTGTTCATGGTGTGTTGTATCTGTCAATTTATAATTTTATATTCTTCAAGCTATTGATAATGAAACATAAGGGAAACCCGTTCTATTTAAAACACTCTATGATGTGTTAGTATTAGGTTTTGATGGAGATTTCTTTCCAGGTGTTTTCAGCTCTTTTGTACACAACCTTAATGATCCAAGGTAGATGGAAAGGTAGAAAATGTAGGAAACTGTCAATAAAAGCAGTTGCTATCCACTCCACCTTTATTTGTTCAATAACATTTTTCTTCACAAAATTTTGAAAATTATTTGGTTAATTATGAACAAAATACCCATTGGTGCAAACACTTATTTTAAATAAATCATTTTAACTCACCGTTATGCTTTAAATTCAAAATAATTTAAGCTAATTTCGATTGCAGGAATTATAAGTTAAAAGGTTTTTTCCTTCATGAGAAAATGTTTAATGTTATTGTTTAAACGAATTAAACTTATAAGCCTAGGAAAACAAATAATGCAAGTCGTATATTTGTGAGTACTTAAGCATAAAGGCAATGGTTAAGTTACATTATACATGAATGTTTCCGGTTTCTGTCATTTTGTGTTGCTGGCGAAAAGGCTTTAATCTCAAACTAGGACCCGTTGGCAACTGAAACGTTTAATGTGTGTTTTTTTCGTATAGCAAAGCCACAAAGGGCTATTTGCTCAGCCCACCGAGGGGAATCGAAACGTTAAATATCTTCAACAAAAGAATACACATTTTAAGCGTTTTAATTGCTAAAGTTAATAAAACATGCTAAAAAAATTATATAAAGTATTAATGACTGATAAACTGCTATCATAATACCTCTCTATGACTCAGCGGTGAATATTATAACACTAAAAACAAAGTATTGATATTTGGGTGAGCACGTCATTAATAACCTACTGTAAAGCTTTACGTTTAATAACAAAAAATAACTTATTTTGACAATAAAAATCATAGTTACGTGTTTAATTCAAAAATAACAATTTTGGAAATAACTTAAATCAATCATAATGAATCCTAATACAGTTATACAGAATCAGCTTCAGCTAACTACACCCTCAATGATAGTTTACCATTTCCTTGTATTTCTATAAGGCAATGGAAAAATAAAAGTCGATGGCACACGTGGTTTACGAAACAATTATATGAAATAGGTGTTTTTGTTTACTTTTGAATTTCGTGCAAATCTACACGAGGTCTATTTCCGCAAGCTGTACCTAATTTAGCAGTGTAAGACTAGGGAAGGCAGCTAGTCATCACCACCCACCGCAAACTCTTGGAATAATCTATTGCCAATAAATAGTGGGACTAAATGTAACATTACAACTCCTCCATAGTTGAAAGGGAGAGCATATTTGGTGTGACGGGGATTCAAACCCGCGATCCTCAGATTACGAGTCGAGCACCTTAACTATTTGGACGTTGTTGTTGTTGTTTTGAATTAAGCACAAAGCTACACAATGGGCTATCTGTGCTCTGCTCACCACGGGTATCGAAACCCGGATTTTAGCGTGTAAGTCCACAGACATACCGCTGAGCCACTGGGGGGCAACTATTTGGACATGCCAACCCTATGAAATATATTTTTGTGATCTAAAAAAAATGTACACGTACAAAAAGTAATTGGTGAAATAATCTACTTTAAACGAATTATTTAGATTCGCTATTACGTGAAACCTTCATATAGATGTATTGAGTTCATACCCTGAATTAATATTCAATTTTTGCTTTATTTCGTTATTACACAATGGGTTACCCGTGCTGTGTCCACCGCAACTAACATATTACAAGCCCTCAGGTTTACCACTGAATCAAGGGACGAGTGTGGCTAAGGTAATAGTTCAAGATAAAATTATCTATAATTATTGGTATTCTGTTTTCAATAGTTACAGCAGAGGTTGTGTTTCTAGTATTATATTGTAGCGTTGTTAGGGCTGTTATTAATTCAGAAATATACAAAGAGCAAAAATTAAAGACTCAAACAAAGTTAACTCGATTTGAAAAAAAGAACGAAATGAAGTACTCAAATCATTAACGTAATCAACATTTTAAGTTTTTATAAAGATCGAAACTTATGTTGTTGACAAATATCACCAACCGATGGTTATGAAAACGCCATTTTAGATGTCGGGTCTGGTGAGATAGTGAGAGATGAACGCTTTTACTGTTCTATGATACGGATTCTTATGGTTCCGTATGTTACAACGTTTTAGATCAGTCATTTTGAATCAACACAATTGGGAAATAAAATGCATGTATTTTAAGCTTTACACACACACACATAAATATATATAAAACTTTAAATCATTCTAATGTTTAACTTGTTTTTCTTTATATCCCTTCATATTTTTGGTTAAATAGAATAAAAGAAAATATTAACACAAAATTGACTAGCTGCTCTAAACGCTTGAGGATAGTTGCCTTAAGCGTTTAATTTATTCCACACATGAAATCTTGAAATCCACTGTGCTATATTTCTAAAATTAATTGCCCTATTATATAATGGCACGTTCATGATCAATGAGATGGTATGTAGAAAGATAAGTTCATATTTCAAACTTTCAGGTTGAAACTTTTTTTCATTGGAGATTGAATTGAAAATAGATGTTCTTTTGTAAGAGACTCTAACCTCTAAGTGTAATATTTATTTACAAGTAAACGTATACAGAGACTTTAATTTATGTCCTTATTTACAATATGTCCATAAGTTTACTTGTGAGTAGTAATGTAACAAAGCAATGCAGAGTACAGATTAAGTAATATTATATATTAATGGTTTCTGACGTTTTATTTACTGACGTAGACTTCTCATACTTATGCTAAACGACTTTTATTACACTTTGCTGATCTCTTCAAGTTTTTAAAAGTAAAAATATAAAAGCAATTTTATGAGCACAAAATGAATAACATTGTAAGAAAATAAAAATAACTTTTAAAAGAATTTAAGAGAAAAAATTCTCTTAAAATGTAATTTATAATTCTCATTTCATTTGTCGTAATCACTACATTCATACTGTGTTAATATTAGCTTATCGGTAACAAGACGTTAACTACATCTTTCCTCATGAGTCAGAGGAAAATATCTATGAATAATAATTAAAATTATTTACATATTGCACAATAATTTGTTTTTTTGTTATTAAGCACAAAGTTACACAATCGGCTATCTGTGCATTGTCAACAGCGAGTATGAAAACCACAGCTTTAGCATTATAAGTCCTTAGACTTTGTGTTAAGCTACATAATAATAAAATCACATCAATGTAAAAGTAATAGGCTTTTGTTATATATCATATAATATTCTAACCAGATTTAGGAACATAATGTTATTTTCTTATAGTTAATTAATAGTAAGTTCAGCATAATCGGAATCAATAACTGATTTAAGTTATGTTTTGGTTTCAAATGACGTATCGTATATAATTTCACTCTTTTTTTTATAAGAGCGTCTTCATTTCAGGTACTGTTTACAATTATGAAGTCAGTTTAAACAGAAACACAAAATAGTCACGTCCTAAACAACGATAGACACAGTACTAATTGAATTTATTCTGCTGCAGATGTATTATATATAATGTATAAACCGCTGGCGTACCGTAAAAAAGTATAAAGAAGCACAACTACATACAACCAATGATCTCTCACGCTCATAAGCCCGTTCTATGAATTAAGAAATTGGGTAGAGGGTATAAACAAGTACATCTGCGCACAACCAAAGATCTCTCAGGCCTATAAGTCTGTTTTTTGAATTAACAAATTGCTCAAATAAACTTGAGATTTAAACGCAATGTGCAAACCACTTCAAAACAAGCAAACAATCGTGTTGTCTTCTACTAAATATCATCTTTCTGTCTTGAAAAACAAAGTAACAAAGATTTTACAACCAAATCTGATTCTGAAATGTATTTAAACCTCAAGTTTAAGCATTTATTACTATTCTTTGGAAATATATTTGTTTACCTATTCTTGTTGTTACAGGGAAAAGTGTTTCTTTTTCTTGCAAATTTGTATAAAGGAAAAAAAACAAACAGTTAGAGCATAATACATTATTTAAGATGTGAGTGTGATTTAAAAATTTAAAGCTACACCAGTGATGAACGAACCCTAAAAATCATACAAGCGTTCATCGTAAACTGGTACTTAATTTTAATCATTTGTCGTTTTCACAAACACTAAAAGCTTAAGTGAAGCCTTCTTTTTTACGACATCTCAGTTTATCTAATAAACTATACTATTACATTCAATAAACAATGCTTCTCAATGGTAAGACGATTTTACACACTCGAAGAGATTTTTGAAATGAGGAATGAATTATCAAAACCACTAGTTAATTAAAACATGAAGCTCATCGTTTTGTATTTTGACAGACGAACAATTACCTAATTCTCTCATAAATCTCCACCTCTTTTCCAAATCAATGATTTACTGACGTTGCTTTGGTACAAAATGAAAACCAACGCAAGCTTCAGAAATAAAGCAGTAAAAAACAGCACGAAAGACAACTAATTTAATCGAATCTTTTTGTGCTCAAACCTACACTTACATGGAGAAAATGGATTTTCTGATAGTTGATGAGTTTGGTCTAACAACAATTTGTCCTGCACTTTAAAGAGGAAGTAAGTAAACCAATGTTCTCTCATCTGTTCGATCATTAACAGAGTGATCGTGTCATTCAGCTATCTGTCTGATGGAAATGCAAAGATAAAATTAAGTTTCTACATTTTATTTTTCTTATTGTTTTAAGAAAATTGTGAATGCAGAGTCAATGGTTTTACAAAGAAAAGGTGTGTCCTGAGGATCCATATCGATTTTAGAGCAAACATTACTCTATTTAACTCTCTCTTGTTAAAAAGAAAAATCAACCACGGTAACGATATGTGGGAAAGACAACCAAAATTTGATTACAGCTGTTACGTATTTTTTAATGTTTTATGTTCTTCGTAGACTAAACGCAACAGAAAAACACAGATAACAGCTTGTATAATTTATTACACTAACCTATTAACAAATATAACAGATATAACATAAATTATATAATAACAGTGACAGATATTAAGTTACAACATTCGAAATTAATTACTAAACAAAATAATATTAGTTTCAAACTTCAAAATAAATCACAATACAAAACGGTACTGTCCTGTATCTAATGTAATGATCTAAAATTAAAGTCTCAAATTCCAGTCTAGGGTGTGAATTTGGTCCCACGAAGAAATTCCGAAACAGTTCACAGTTCAAAAAATTCGCCGTCTCTCAGCACAAGCAGTAATTCAGATGTATCGTAGAGATTGACGAAATAAAATCACAGCTTCCGTAGATCTAACTTCAATCACATATCCAAGTTGAATATTCACAGCGAACACTTAATTTTTCTCAAATAACTAAAACTGATGCCTGAATCTCACTCTTATTCTTCGAATAAAACTAATGACTGAATCTATCTTTCGAATAAAAACTGATGACTGAATATCTCTCACGTCACCGTCTTTTATACCGATAGGCCTACTTCTCGAACAATCTTGAAATTTCCATACAACTCCAGAGCTATCCACGCATATCCGTTCTTGCACGAGACTACACGTCTAGACAGGAAGTCACCAGCACTCATTTACAAACATATGATTGGTTTACTTAATTCAAGAAAGTTCTAAAATGTTACCCTAAATGAATAACAAAATATTAGTTTAAACTTCAAAACAATAATATCAATATGGAAAAATGAATAATAGAAATGAAAATTTAAACACAACACGACATGTTGTCGTTAACAAAATATTTACACATATACATAACACTCTCTCCCTTAAAAGTAAAAAAAAAAAAAGTTTGAGCTTGTGAAAACTTCTTTTTTAGCTTATTTGTTTTTTTAAACCAACTTAAAAGGGTTAAATCCAGTTGATTCTGAAATAACCTCATGAACTTCAAACAATAACAAGGGAACACCCTCAACTCAGTTCTTTGAGTGTTTGTGACAGTAATTTGGTGGAAACGATCAAGAACACCTTGTGACTCAGGATGGTAGGCACTGGATGAAACTTGATGGAGGTTTAGATCATGCATGGCTTGTTCAAATATCTTGGACATAAAATTTAAGCCTTGATCTGATTGCACAACTTTTGGAATCCCGAACATGGTAAAGAATTTAATAAGAGCCTTGACAACGTTTGGAGCAATGATTTTCCTCAAAGGGATTGCCTCAGGGAAACGTGTAGAAGCACACATGATCGACAAGAGGTATTCATTTCCTGCTTTGCTTTTTGGCATCTGGCCAACACAGTCGATAATGACTCTTGAGAACGATTCTTCAAAGGCAGGAATAGGCTGCAGTGGTGCTTTTGGAATCCCCTGATTTGGTTTTCCTGTCATTTGGCAAGAATGGCATGTCTTACAAAAGTCAACAACATCTTGGCGCATCCTAGGCCAATAGAAATGCCGTCGGATACGATCTAGGGTCTTTCTTACACCTAAGTGTCCTGACAATTCATGGTCATGAGCAAGACTAAGAATATCATTCCGATAGCATTTTGGAATGACGATTTGGTGAATAACATTCCACTCTTCATCAGCAGCAACGTCAGGAGGTCTGTATTTTCTCATCAGCACACCTGACTTCTGGTAGTAACAAATAGGGACAGTTCCTATTTCATTTTCATCAACAGCCAGCTGTAGAAAAGAACGAGTTTCAGGATCATTGTCCTGTTCCTCAATAAGTTTGTTTCGATGAAGAGAGTCGAAAAATGTCTTCGAGTCATCAGTAGAACTTAAAGTCGAGTCAGAAATCTCATCGATGTGAGACATGAATGTATCAGATAAAGAGCAATCCTCTTTGAATTCCTGAGAACGTGTCTGAGAACGAGTAACAGCACAGGCGGGAAAAACATCAGGAAACTCTTCAACGAGTTGCTCTGTACTGGGACTAATAACAGATGCTTCGACAACACGAACCTCTGGTACCACCTTACAACCAGCCAAATCATTCCCCAAAAGCATAGACACACCTTTGACAGGCAATGAAGCTTTAATACCCACAGTCACTGGGCCCGAGACTAAGTCCGAATGTAAATCTAATCTATGAAGAGGAATAGAAACGACGCCACCTTCTACACCAGAAATGAGCACACTGGCCCCAACGGATGACTTTTCAGAAAACGGAAGTACACTTTCCAAAATCAAACTCTGAAAAGCTCCAGTATCCCGCAGGATTTTAATTGGTTGTAGACGTGAATCGCCAACAAAAGAAACAAAACCTTCAGTCATGAAAGGCTCAAATTTGTCCTCAACAATATCTTCAGGTACATCAATAATATTGGACTTGGAATCCACAGTGGACTGAACAGGGTCAAAATCATTGGGAACCAATGATGTATCAAACAAGGGCGAAATGAAACTATTGGGTGATCGCTTGTTTTTGAGCTTATAGCACTCAGAAATCAAATGGCCAGGTTTCCTACAATAAGCACATGTTTTGGATGAGAATGACACGTTTTTGGTAGATGATGAGCTTTGAGAATAAGATGGAGTCTTCCTTTGAGAATTAGAAGTTTGCTCTTTTTTGTCTCTGTCGACATTTGCATAATATTTGAATGAGTCATTGGGTTTCTTTGCTGTGTGATTTGTTTTGCTTTTGTATGAGAAATCTTTGTGAGTCAAAGCATACTCGTCTGCCAAGACAGCAGTATCATGAATTTTGGAAGCTTTTTGTTCATCAATATAAGTTTTTAGCTCTACGGGAATACATCTTTTAAACTCTTCAACTAACATGAGTTCTCTGAGTTTTGTATAATCATCTTTAATTTCTCTGGAATCACACCACCTGTCGAACAGAGTTTCTTTTTCACGAGCAAATTCGACATAAGTTTGGCTGTCAAACTTTTTGTAACCACGAAATTTTTGTCTATATGCCTCCAGCACCAATTCATAAGCATTCAAAACGCATTTTTTGACGTGCTCGTAATCATAACTTTGCTCGGCCGTGAGTTTGGAAAATACTTCCTGGGCTTTACCCTTGAGAACACTCTGAAGTAATACTGTCCAATATTCGGTTGGCCATTTTAGCCTAAGGGCCAATTTTTCAAATTGCTGAAAATATGTATCTACAGCTTTTTCATTGAATGGAGGTACTAAACGAATCTGTTTGGAAGCATCAAAATTATCCAACTGCATTCGGACAACCTTTTCTTCTGTCTGTGCCTTTCTCATACTGATTTCTTTATTAGCTTTAATGCGTTCTATTTGTATTTCGGCATCAAGAACAAGGCGTTTGTTTTCTTGTTCTGCTTCAATACGTTTTTGTTCTGCCTCAATACGTTTATTCTCTTGTTCTGCCTCAATACGTTTATTTTCTTGTTCTGCCTCGAAACGTTTATTTTCTTGTTCTGCCTCAATACGTTTATTTTCTTGTTCTGCCTCAATTCGTTTGCTTTCAATTTCTAAACGAAATTTCATTTCCATTTCTATTTTTTTTAATTCGAAATCTGGGTCAAAATGAGCGACAGGCAATTGTTGTGCAACTTTTTGAGGTAAAACGTTTTGGCTGACCAAATGTTCAACAATAATTTGTTTAATATCTGCTTTCTTCATTGATTGCTTCACTTCTAAATTAAAATGTTTACCAACATCAACCAATTCAGATTTTTTTAATTCACTGATTAATTCGAAAGAGGGATTCCGATTAAATTCGTTTATAAAATCTTCAAGTTCGAATGCCATTTTAAATATACAAGCTGTCTATCTGTATATAATATAAATCTTATTTTATAATAAAATTAAATTGTTTGTTCGATATCCCGGACGAGCCCCCAATTTTCTGTTACGTATTTTTTAATGTTTTATGTTCTTCGTAGACTAAACGCAACAGAAAAACACAGATAACAGCTTGTATAATTTATTACACTAACCTATTAACAAATATAACAGATATAACATAAATTATATAATAACAGTGACAGATATTAAGTTACAACATTCGAAATTAATTACTAAACAAAATAATATTAGTTTCAAACTTCAAAATAAATCACAATACAAAACGGTACTGTCCTGTATCTAATGTAATGATCTAAAATTAAAGTCTCAAATTCCAGTCTAGGGTGTGAATTTGGTCCCACGAAGAAATTCCGAAACAGTTCACAGTTCAAAAAATTCGCCGTCTCTCAGCACAAGCATTAATTCAGATGTATCGTAGAGATTGACGAAATAAAATCACAGCTTCCGTAGATCTAACTTCAATCACAAATCCAAGTTGAATATTCACAGCAAATACTTAATCTTTCTCAAATAACTAAAACTGATGCCTGAATCTCACTCTTATTCTTCGAATAAAACTAATGACTGAATCTATCTTTCGAATAAAAACTGATGACTGAATATCTCTCACGTCACCGTCTTTTATACCGATAGGCCTACTTCTCGAACAATCTTGAAATTTCCATACAACTCCAGAGCTATCCACGCATATCCGTTCTTGCACGAGACTACACGTCTAGACAGGAAGTCACCAGCACTCATTTACAAACATATGATTGGTTTACTTAATTCAAGAAAGTTCTAAAATGTTACCCTAAATGAATAACAAAATATTAGTTTAAACTTCGAAACAATAATATCAATATGGAAAAATGAATAATAGAAATGAAAATTTAAACACAACACGACATGTTGTCGTTAACAAAATATTTACACATATACATAACAACAGCTTTCTGTTTTAATGAGAATACATGAGCATAAGCGATTTAGAGCTTTTCGTTTTTACGAGAAAAATCAACAAAACGAGGTTTACAGCTTTTGGTTTTGAGAGTAAACCCAGTAAAATGCGGTTTATATATATTTTTTAAGACAAGTGAAAGGAACTTTACATCAAGAAAAATATCAGCAAAATTGATTTATGGCTCTTGGCTTTTACTGGAAATATTTTATTATTATGAAAGTTAATCTAGACGTGGTTTCATTTTTGATGTAGAAACATGTCAAAGTAGGTACTGTATACATATATATGTGTGTGTGTTTAGTTATACATATGTAATCATATATAATTAAAACAAGTATTTTAAATACTATTTTAGAATGCTAATGCTTCACGAAAAACCATGTAAACAGTTGGAAAACACCTATCCATTCTCCTAACAACATTTTAAAATGTTTTTAACCGTAGGAACTTACTATGTCTTCTACTAGACCAGACCAGATGATATTAAAAGCTAAGTTGTATTCTTAAAGGTATGTAATATAATAAATTACAAGGAAATTGTCTCGGAGGTTGGAGTACATAATCCACTGATTCATGTAAGAAGAATTTGTAGAAGTACCGTTGATAGCTAATCAAGAAACGCCCACCAGTATTCTTTTGAACGGAAGTCACGGACTGGGCGTAAGTTACGTTATGTTACAACAGCAGTATGGGATTAGAAAAAAGATTCTTAGCCGTTGCTTAACCAAATATAGTAAGAAGTGGTTGAATCACTAACAGAGAAAAATGTTTTATTTCTTATGCCATTTGTATATATTTATTAAATTTGCTTAACTGTAATGAAGTCTAATTTGTCTGTAGTATTACGCATTTATTGAAATTGTACAGTTTTCAAATGTTCGGGAAATGAGCTTCAACTTTGCGAGGAATTAATTGTCTCTGTCTCCTTCCCTGATACTTATTACCTACTTGGGAAATATTATCATGTGACGTTGCACTCTAGACTCTAAGACTGTTGGTAGTCACAAAGTTACATTATAAGCTATCTTTTCTCTGCTCACCGCGGATATCGGTACCCGAATTCTAGCTTCATAAGCCTTTGGACTCGCGGCTGAACCACTGGAAGTGGGAGAGTTGGCAGACTAAAACTGAAATTGAATTGAGTTTATAGTTCTAAATACAAAAATTTAAAATTCTGTAATACCATAGTATATCATTGTACATCGGCTTGAATGAAACAGATATTTCTAAACGTTAGATTTTTTTTAACGTATATAATAGATAAAGTCATAAAAAGAGCATAAGCTTAACGTATATATAAAAAAACACTAAAGTACTATATGGACATATTATATTCAAATATCTTATAGAAGGCCGGGAGTAGCTTGTAGTGTATTTTGATTCAGGGTTTAGAAAAACTGAAAGAGAAACGTACTATGTTGAGGTTGTGATATAGGAATGAAAGTCAAATCCCAGTATTGAATCAGATAGGAGTAGCACAAAAGTTAGCGGTGGATAATTAGAACTGGTTTCTTTTCTTACAGCGACTTTAGTCTATCAGTTCCAAATAAGTTATGACTATGCTCTCATAGCCCTTTGCGAAATTCCGAAATGATGTCTATATGATAGACTTCAACGCGATGGTGAACCTTAAAGAACTAGGAGTGACAAACCATCTCCAAAATAAATAGATAAGTTAGATAAATGCCAGAGGAAATTCGTGCTGTAAGAATTTTCTATTTTGTTTAGTTTATCACTTACACGAAAGAGGACAATTTCTATCAGACTTTTCTTTCCAATTCACAACCATTACTAAATTATGTTCTACACAGTGCACGAGCAGGACAATTCGAGATTCTGCTTTATCATGTTCAAATATTTTGCTGCTGCGCCGTGTTCAGTAATTTAATTTGTGGAATGTGTTTCAGCTCACTGATTTTAAAAGTTCACATCGAAAATTCAAAGGCGTAGCTATACTGATGAAATGAACTACACACTTGATTTATCTTGTATTAAACTATTTCTTCTTCAAATCTATAGAATCACTGGATATATAGTATTGAATCACAATAATTAAGTCGATTTTCGTGGTTCTGAGGTAGTAGTTTTATCTAATCGGTAAACAAATTTTGAACTTTTGCAAACCACATGAGATAACTCAACGAAATTATAAATTATATCTTTAATAACCATGGAAGTAAAATCTAAGAGTAATAATGCTTTGGAAGTTCCAGTTTTGCTGGCTGAAAGATAGGCCCCATTTCAAAATTTCTAGAAGATAAACTTGCTCTTATAGCACATAAATAATGAGCTAGTTAAATATTGAAGTTAGACACATCTAAAACGAATTCTAACCAAATATAAATACCGTTTTTCTACAGCGTTAATAAGTTCAACACAACTCTGTAAAGTTGGTTGCAGACTGAATCATCTTCGTAAACATAAGTTTATTGGTAGATTTGACTCTTCTTTTGTGTATTGCTTGCACTTTGTTGTAATTTAATTCTTCATGTCCTCATATTATTATATCTTATATCAATGCATTTTAATGGAGTTTTCCTAAACTAATTATTGCATATTAATATTAGTTTGATAAATCATTAAACGATCTTAGAGTGGCCAGTTAATTAATAATAATAGTAAAACAAATGACCCCCAGGAACAATAGCATAGCAATCTAGGATGGAGTTACATTTATTACTGAAAACAAGAAATAATACAACTATTTTTCTCGTTTACCGCGGTGTCACTCGTATTTTCAAACTTATTTTATCCCTGATACCTGTACACCTTATTATTAATCGATAAAAACTGTGCTACTTTTTATTTCTATTTTATGTTTGTCCACCGGCGAGTCAGCGTTAGGTTTACGAACTTACAATGCTAAAATATGTGGATCAATTCCCCACAGTGAAGTGTACCGTTTATTTTTGTACTTAAGAAAAAACATCTGTCGCATTTCAGCTGTCCTCAATAGCAATGAATTTAATTAATATTACAAACGTAAGGTCCTACTTGCTAAAACGATTGTTATTGTAACTATAAAACTATCATTCATCGGTGTATGACTCTTTGTAAGATGATCTTTATTGTTAATTAATAGGCTTTCTTTTATTATTTTCTTCCCAAGATGTTGTATTAACTTCAGTTCCTCGACAGACACAGTTTTGATATTTTACAACTACATTTAATATTGCTGTATGTCTTTTCCGTAGCTGTAATTCAACTTAATATACTACAGTACAGTATTTCATGAAAGTAAGTTACGATAAAAGTCATCTTTTTTGACATTAAGCACAAAGCTGTAGAATTGGCTATCTGCGCAAACACGGTTTTTAGCGTTATAAACTTTCAGATTTACCATGGTGGAGCTTAAAGATAAGACAACAGAGCCTTTTAATCCTGATAAATTTTTAGTGTGCGCAAAATGTTAACACCCCTACTGTTTAAATACATACAAGATGTATGCAGTGAGAACAAAAAAATGGCATGTTCCGACACAAATAAACAGAGATAAGATCAAAGTGTAGTTGTTTTAGTTAACCGAATTGCTTCTGGCTGTGTTCAAACGAGGAATCTTTGCTCTTCAAAATTACTATAGAGTACTTACAGTTCCACAAGCCAATTAATTTAAAAGGCTTCAACCGCAATTTGTATTGTGTGGTAGCTAAAGCCATAAAAAGAAATAGGAATTCTGAAAGTAAAGTTGTTGTTTTTTCTTAAGGAGAATTATCTTCAGCCGTCCCTGATGAAACCATACCATCAGAAATGACAAAGAGTAGTATCTTCAAAGCATCGTCAATGAAAAGCTTTCTTCGACTTTAAACAGAACATTCGACGAATTTTCATAACATTTCAGTGCAAAGAGATATTTTGACTACAAGCTTCTAACTAATCACATTTCAAATACAAGATCACGAAAGAGATAGTGTAAAAAAAAGTAATGGGCAGAAGTTTACATTTAAACTGAAGTGAAAATCTATATAAATGGACGCAACAAAGGCCTAAACAATATTTAAGGCCCAGCATGGTTGGTTACGGCGTGCGACTTATAATCTGAGGGTTACGGGTTCGAATCCTGGTCGCACCAAACATGCTCGCCCTTTCAGCCATGCGGGCGTTATAATTTGAAGGTCAAAATCCCACTATTCGCTGGTAAAAGAGTAGCCCAAGAGATGGCAGTGGGTGTTGATGACTAGTTGTTTTCCCTCTGGTCTTAAACTGCTAAATTAAGAACGGCTAACGCAGATAGCCCTCGAGTAGCTTTACGCGAAATTCAAAACAAACAAACAAACACAAACACTGATCACTTCTATAAAATTCACATCTAAGAAAGCATTTAGTATACCACTATTGTACTATTATTGTTGTTTCACCAAAGCATGTCTTAAGGAAAGGTAAAAGTTGGCCATGTTCATTGTACAATCCTCACAGAGACATCCCTGACAAATCATTGTGTAAGAATAGAACTCTCATATTAATGCAGAAAAGGTAAAGATTGTTCTTAAAGAAAACGGTCCTGTATAAAAACATTCTTCAGTTATGGTTTCCGTGGTCCACAGCTAAATGTCCAATCATTCGTTGAGATCTGTTTACACAGTTGTTCTGATAAATGGGCACTGCTGTCAATTTCAGTGACTGTTTTTAGCAGCTTGGCATTTTCAGAAAGAAAATAATAAGAAGAGAGAAAATGTGACATCTTGCTTTTATATCTAGGAAATACAAATATGGTGTGCCTTTAACGGTTTCGATGTTATCATTAAATGACATTAGTTTCTGAAAGAATAATTGTTTCTTCGTTATTTACGTTTTAGTTGTTCCGATATGTCTTTCTTTTTCAGGATTCGAGGTACAAAATTATTGTAAACCTATTTACATATGTGATATTAAAAATTCATAAAAGAAAGATTCTCAAACTGTTTAGAAAAAATTAAACACATAAACAAACGTAATGATAAAAAATCAGCTTAACAAGAGTTACTCAAATCAGTGCTTGGAGAAGATTGACAACCAAAGGAGTTTTAGTTTACGAAGAGACCTAGAACTAAACGATAATGAATTCTTTAAAAACGTGCTTTGATCAAAATGGCTAACTTGTTGGTACGTTTTCGGCTAAAAAGTCGAAAAACACACAAATACAGCACTACATCTGCCTTGTATTTCTATGTTTAGGACAGATTAAAGTGAAGTGGAGTCTAACAACTCATCATCCATCAGAAAATCTATTTTCTCAATGGAAGAGCAGGTTCGATCACAAACAAACTTAAATTGAACCGGTTTTTCCATCCATTCCGAGGGGAACTTTATAATACTGATCGTGTAAAGTGGATTTTATGTAAAAACAATATAAATAATATATATTTTTTTAAAAGAAGTTAAAATGTTTGGAAAAAAAAAAACTTATTGACTACCTCTCAAATTACGTATTAACAGAATTTCGGTAATATTATTAATATTATTTTCAAATTTTAATAATGTAATTTCTGAACAACTTGATACGAGTAAAAGATATCCTTGATTGAACGATAAGAAAAGCAATTCTCAAAAGTGCTCGACCCCATGAGTCAAGGTTAACTCTGAGGTCTTATACTAAAAACGTGGTATGATAGGAAAGACAGACAGAGTAAATAGTCCAATGCATAGTTGTTATTATTAACAACCACATAAAACTGGTACAGATAATTACGGCAATTTTAAACAATTTATATTATCAATCGATCTATCTATATGACTGAGATACATATAATTTTACCGTTTATTCACTTAAAACATTCAATTGCGTTTAGTCACTACACAAAAACAATGCTCACAACATAACATCACATTGAGAATTTAAGAAACATTATTTTTTAGGATTTTTAAACAGGAAGTTATTTAATCTACCATAGGATAACAACATGGATAGAGAGGAGTATCGACAAAACTTTACAAGATATAGCTTCTCCAGTTTCCTTTTTTAGGGGATAGGGATCAAAACAGGATGAGTTTTTTCTGGATATCATCTTTCTTGTTTTGTGACCTACGAACCTACGCTTTAATGCAGCACATTTTTTTTAGTATCACGGGCATAAAGTTACTATTACCAGAATACTATATGATAAAATCAACAAAGAAAAAATATCTATTTGACATCAACTATTTCTTTTATCTATATCACATCAAACAAGTAACAGTTGACAAGTCGCTGATAAAAATGTGTTGATAAAACACTACGTTTTACCACATTTGGAAGATAAGATACATCTTTAGGGAAGCTAACCCAAGAAATAAAGAAGAGTCCATCAGAGTGAAAATAATTCTTCGTGTTTGTATGTTCACTACTTGATAAAGAAGGTCCAGTAATTTCAGGTTTGAACTAAATATCTCTAAAGGTATGTTTATATGATTAAATATTTTAGTGCAGCTTTCTTAATGTTTAGAAATTGATTCGATTCGACAAGTTAAATTCACAAATGCAATGTAAGTTTTTTTTTCTTCTACAGAAGCTTACATGACCAATAAGAAATAAAATTATTTTAAATACTTCATCATTCGAGTAATTTCGTCAATTAGATTTTAGTTAATATGAAACATTCGTTCTTCTCCAGGTCAGTTATAATAAAGCAGAAGCGTAGAAAATAAACATCGCAATAGTTTTGTCTCCTAGAATTTTTAATTAGAAAACTAGGAAAGTTCTAGACAACATGTTTTATAAATTTCTAAGTAAAGTGTATTTGGCTCTTCGGAATAGAGACGGAATTTTCGGTGTTATATTTGTCTGTGTGTGTTTTCTTATAGCAAAGCCATATTGGGTTATCTGCTGAGTCACAGCGGTGTTATGAGAAGTAGTAGTAAATTAAATGAGTGTTTTTGAAATTTTTCTTAATTTTGCGTAAAACTACAAGAGAGCTATCTGTACTAACCATTCCTAATTTTGCAGTGTAAGATTAGAGGGAGGGCAGCCAGTCATCACCACCCACCGCTAACTCTTGGACTACTCTTTTATCAACGAATAGTGGAATTAAATGCCACATTATAAAAAACCCACGGCTTAAAGGACGATCATGTTTAGTGTGACGGGGATTCGGACCCGTGACCCTTGGATTACGAGTTGAGCGCCGTAACCACCTGTCATGCCAGGTTTCTTAGAGGAATGTAAAAAGACGTGAAGACTTGCTTTATAAAGTTGGTTCAAATATGTCCAGCCAATCCAATAAATATGTTTACCACGATATATAATACAATGGATCTATATGAGTCCATTTAATCCAATACTTTACTTATTATGATATAAGTTAGGTCCAAAGAGCCCAAATAATTTAATACGTGTGTTCCTCTACTGCTTTTTAAAATTTTTCTATCCCTTTCAAAGTATATAGTATTACAATCCCACAATACTATACTGTATAATACGTAAAAGCACGAAAATGACAACTGTGGAATTCTGTAGATTCATAGATATTGTAAAGTATTATAGTTTATCTCGACGAGTTTCCGATTTACTGTGTTAAATACGTTACGTATTACGGTTTTAAGTAGCTGGAAATTTTAATTTAAAGTTAGAAGTGAATTAATTGTTAATATATATCAAATTTACATTTGTCAGCAAGACTTATACACACAATATTCATTCTTAACACAAATGTACCTTAATAAACAAATAATAATAATGCAATTGATATTAGCGGTTATTGCTAATAGTTATTACAATATGTTGGTTTATATACAAGTTTTAGAAAATGTTAAACTATATTGAGTCTTATGTCTGCTCTACAACTGAGTATTTTACCAATGGTCCAGGTCCACAACAAACAAATTAATTCTAAGTTGATATTGTTACATCTCGTCTCAGCTAACCCTGTCTTTTCTTGGCTAGCTTCACACCCTTACAAGCTGACTTTTCCGGCTTAGATATTTAATGTCCTCATAGAAATCATAGCGTTGATGTTGAAAGGTTTGTAATCTTTGAAATCTGGAAACATTCCTGGTCAAATTCTGTAGATCTATTAATTAATTAGCATTTATCACAATTATACCTTCCGAGGCTTATAGTATACTGAGTGATAATAATAACTGTTCTCTCGGATCGTCGATTTAATATACCAATCACACGAGATTCTTAAACTTTCAGCACTGTTCGAAGACACACTAGCATCTTCGTAAAACAAATGTTTGATTCTTACTCTCAAGAATCTTCTATAAATTTAGAGAACTACATATCTAACAATATACGTCACATTCATAAAACTCAACCACACTCAAGTATTAAAATAATACTTAATACGGTTAACCCGTTTGTGTTTTTGTGTGAAACGCCACATTGAGCTATCTTCTGAGTTGGCCGAGGGGAATCAAATCCACGATTTTATTGTTGTAAATTCATAGACTTATTGTTGTCCAACCAGTATAACTATGTGTTATAAAATAAAAAACAACAAATTTTGTGCAATAATTAACAAAAGTGTACAATACAAAAACAAATAACTCTTTCTTGGTCTACGTTGGAACTGTGTCTTCAATTCAATGTAATCACTTTAAATGAACTATGTCGATATTCGGTTTCAAGGCGTAAATTCAGAATCGAAATTTACGTTAGATTGGACGCTTACAAAAGTTCACTGTTCCGTTATCAATTGCGAGTAAACTTGCCGATATTTTCAGAAACGCTTTTACACAGTTCTCTAAAGCACAAGGCTTACAGAAGTTAAGACTAAACCTGAAAATTACTAGCTCTTTAAAGTCGTAAACAAAAAACTAATAAAAAGTGACAAAAGTTTACGTTTAATATCTAGGTTCAGAAACTCTTTTTAGTTCGATACAGAGAATTTCTGTCTAAAACGGCCACTTAAACTAAACTAAACCAGTTATTCTAAAAAAAAAAACTTCTCTCTTTGTCTGTCACAATCACACAAACTTGTAACATTTTACAGAGAACCCCAAAAAACCGTTACTGAGAGCGCACGTGATAAAACCGTTAGTCATACGTCAATGATCAGCAGCGCCTCTCAAATAAGTTTTCACAAAAATACGACATCATAACAATAGGTACATGATTTCTGGCCTGGCATGGCCGAGCGCGTAAGGCGTGCGAATCGTAATCCGAGGGTCGCGGGTTCGCGCCCGCGTGGCGCTAAACTGCTCACCCTCCCACCAATGTGACGATCAATCCCACTTTTCGTTGGTAAAAGAGTAGCCCAAGAGTTGGCGGTGGGTGGTGATGATTAGTTGCCTTTCCTCTAGTCTTACACTGCTAAATACAAAGATGCGAATTATTTCTCTCTTTGTTTTAATTCCTTCTTAGTGGCATGATTACCACACTGTTTCGTTACCACTCTTTTAATGTCATAGCTCAGATTTGGAAATATTCAATAAAATGTTTTATAATCTACCTACGTCGATACAGAAACTACAAGAAGTTATGTAATGTTATGATATATTAGTTACCCAAAAGTCATGTATAAATAAAAAAAATGAATCCACTGAACTTTTCATCATGTATAAAGTTTCTTGTTGAGTTATAACTGTTTGAAACCTTTTTTCTATGACAAGACATCAGATAAGTTTGGTTAGTTTAACAAATACAATAAGCGACGATAAATTATTCCGATGACTCAAAGATTTACTACTGAATACCATTCTAAAGTTGAATGCGTTAAAACAACAAAGACAAATAGAAGAACGTGTCATTTGTTGGAAATAAGCTACTACTATTAAAATATTTCGACAAAGTATTTTATTAGTAAAGGTTACGATAATTAGTTTGATAACAGTAATGGTGACGTCATGTGATTTTTTTCATTTTACGATTTGCAACCGGAAGTATTAACTACTGCAATCGGCAAATAAAGTATTGGAGGTAAAATGATTTGTTGTATATTGTTACATTTTCCAATTTACTTCGGACGAAACTCCGAGCTATTATATTACGCACACCCCCGCTAGTACAGCTGTATGTCTCCGGATTTACAACGCTAAAATCAGGGGTTCGATTCCCCTCGGTGGGCTTCGCAGATAGCCCGATGTGGCTTTGCTATAAGAAAAAAAACACTCACATTACGCGTGTTAACGTATTGCTATTTCTAATAACCGAAATTTGAATTTAGAAGATAATTAAATGTTAAAATGTGTCAAATTTATGATATTTGACAACAACATTGATGCACACAAGTTTCCTTTTTAACATAAATATATTTTAATATCGAAACAAAACGATAACACAATTTATAATAACGGTTATTACTATTAGTTATTACAAATGATGAGTTATATACAACAAACTTTACAAACTTAGAGTACTGAGTCTTATATCAGGTCTAGAACTAGATATTTTATCGATGATCCAAGTCCACAACAAGCACATTGATTCTTAGTTGATATTATTGCACCTCGCTTAAGCTAGCTATCTTGATTGGCCTCACATTGCTTACAAGTTCACTTCTTACTGATAAAGATATTTAATATTCTCGTTGGTATAAAAATGTCTAAAGTAGTTCACTGAAGTTGCACGGTTTGTAATTTTCTAAATGTATAATCGTTCCTTGTTCAGTTCTGTCCTTTTACAATTAATGGGCGTTAAACCAAGTATAGATTCCTAGGCCTACAGCACACTATCTATAGCTGACTAATTGTTATGTAAATATTTTGTAAACGACAACATGTCGTGTTGTGTTTAAGTTTTCATTTCTATTTATTATATTATCATATTTGTATTATTGTTTCAAAGTTTAAACTAATAAAATATGTTGTTATTCATTTAGGGTAACATTTAGAATTTTCTAGAATTAAGTAGACCAATCAAATGTATGTAAATGAAGTGTTGGCGGCCCAGTGTCTAGACGTTTAGTCTCGTGCAAGAACGGACATGCGCAGATTGCTCTGGAGATCTGTAGAAGTTTCGCGGTTTTTCGAGGAGTCTAGGCCTACAATATATAAACAGACGAAGATGCGAGGAAGGAAGGAGAGTCAGACATTAGTTTTATTTCAAAAGAAGAGGGTCAGTCATTTCGTTTGAGAAAGTTCAAATGTTTGCTGTGATTTGTGACTGAAGTTAGATCTTCAGAAGCTGTGATTTTATTTCGTCAATCTCTACGATTCATCTGAATTATTGGTTGTGCTGAGAGTCGGCAAGTTTGAGACGTTCATCGGAGGCATCGTGAAAAGAACTTCGTCGAATTTATTGAACTGTGAACTGTTTCTGAATTTCTTCATTTAAACTTAAGAATTTCTTCGTGGGACCAAATTCACACCCTAGACTGGAATTTGAGACTTTCATTTTAGATCATTATATTAGATACAGGCCAGTACCATTTTGTATTGTGATTAATTTTGAAGGTTGAAACTAATTCCATTTTGTTTTGTAATTAACTTTAAAGCTTTAAACTTAATATCTGTCATTGTTATTATATAATTTATGTTATATCTGTTACATATATAATAGTTTAGTGTAATAAATTATACAAGCTGTTATCTGTGTTTTTCTGGTGCGTTTAGTCTACGAAAAACATAAAACATAAAAAAACGTAACACCAATAACATTCCTATTTTTCTCTCGACTTGTATTTTTATGTAAGAATAATTGGAGTTTCTCGAGGTTTCAACAATGTTTATAACGAAAATATTGTTGATTCTCACTTTTAAGAATATAGGCACTAAAATAAATTTACAACAGTAAATCTGCTACAATATAAAATGCATTTCTCTAACAAACAGTCAAAAATCAAAGCAAATCGTAGTTGTAAATATAATGGAAGTATTTCAATGTGGCTTTCTTCTAGAAAAGGTGTTTCAGAACAAAATGTACGAATTTCACAATGTCAATTCATATTAGAAATATTTATAATTTTTTTTAATATCATGAAAAGCTACACTAGAGCTGTCTGAGCTAGTCGTCCCTAATTTTACAGTGTAAGACTAGAAAGAAGGAAGCTAGTCATCGTCACCCAACGCCGACTCTTGGCTACTGTATAATCAACGAATAGTGGGATTGACTGTCACACTATAACGCCGCCACGGCGAGCATGTTTAGTGAGATGGGAATTCAAACCCCGCGACCCTCGAATTACGAGTCGAACGCCTTAACTTACCTGGCCATGCCGGAACAAAAAGTTAATAAATATGTGATTTGTTAAACACAGTAGTATTTATAAAGCTTCTACTGCATTTGTTGCAATTTGGGATCAGAAGAGTAAGAGTTTAAATGTAGCTACACAGAAAGATGACAGATGGCAAAATTAGAAATTAATTTCATACCTTTTTTATTATTTTTCTTCTAAGTTTTTCCGACAAAATATTATTTTTGTGGTTCAAAACTTGTATGCTTAGTTTCTGAACAAGAACTTTTTTGATTTGACATTTACATTGTATTCTACATATATGAAACAAAACAGGTTTGAATTGCTTCATAATGATATTAACTGGAACAGTTTTTATTTAGTTTTCTCATGTGCGCTTTATACGTAACAAAGGATGTTTAAAAGATCTTTACTCTTTGGTATCGTTAATTTCATTATTCAGTGACATAACCTATGTGTGTCTCTCAGGAATCAAAAAGTAATGGAAGAAGAAAGTTAATTATTATTATGTTAATATGTAAATGGAAACGCCGGGTTTCTCAAATTGAAACAAACCACTTTTACATTAGAACAAGCAGCTTTTGTTTATTATTCTATGATTTTCCTCTTTCTGTAATATAAAACCTTACATGACAAATAAAGCTGAACTTAAAATAACCCATTCTTGAACAAGCGATAGGAAGGGTAATAATTAAGATAGGAAGAGCAACATATGAATAGAAAGGACAATAATTAAGGTAGGAAGGGCGATTATCGAGGTTGGTAAAGCAATAATTCAGGTAGGAGTAACAATATCTTAGTAAGAGTGATAACTAAGATAAGAAAAATAATATATAAGAGTAAAAAGCAGAAATAAAGGTAGTAGTAACAATATCTAGGATATGGAGTGATAACTAAGATAAGAAAAGCAATACATATCGATAAAAGAGCAATAATAAAGATAGGAATAACAATATTTAATGAAGGAAGCGGTAGATAGATTGAAATTGGCTCTGTTATAAACCTCTCTTAAACATCTTTTGCCAAATAAAAAGTGTGGTTTTAAATACTGAATCAAAATAGTTCTCGTTGAAATAATTATGCATTTATTAATAATAACTCTAATGAACCCTCCGCTGGCTTAGCGGTAACTCTTGGGCATTTAACGTTATAAATCGGTTTCAATACCAGCTGAGCGCATAGCACAGATGGCTCTCTATCTATCTTTGAACTTAAGACGTTATGCTAACGTGAGGACAATTTCGTGATTATGTTCCAGGGTTATAATTTTAATATGTTTGTCTAACCCGAATGCTTCTTACATATATGTACCTCACATGTCTCTTTCATGTTTTCTTCTTCTACACTTGGATTTTATCTTGACTCCTCCATGTTGTCCTTCTTTTACGATTCTAAAATATTATCCTCATACACATTTTAATAACTTTTCTTCTCTCCCTCAGATTTATTTTACATCTGCTCTCTAGTCAGTTTCGGTACTTTTAACTTATTCCTATGCTAATCCATACCCATAATTTCGTGATTATGTTCCAGGGTTATAATTTTAATATGTTTGTCTAACCCGAATGCTTCTTACATATATGTACCTCACATGTCTCTTTCATGTTTTCTTCTTCTACACTTGGATTTTATCTTGACTCCTCCATGTTGTCCTTCTTTTACGATTCTCAAATATTATCCTCATACACATTTTAATAACTTTTCTTCTCTCCCTCAGATTTATTTTACATCTGCTCTCTAGTCAGTTTCGGTACTTTTAACTTATTCCTATGCTAATCCATACCCATTTTTCTTAGTGTTTCCATAACAACTCAGAACCACATTGTCTTTTTTTTGTTGTTGTTGTACAATTAGTTCCAATGCATCTGCTGGAAATTAGCGACTCACTGATGTTAAAGTAAATGCTTACTGTCAGTTGAGACAGTGATCCCCCTTCCACATCTTATTCACTACAATAGTTTGGGGTATAGTTTTGATCAACTTGACAGTTGTATAACGACAGGTTCTGGCATAAAATATAGTTAATATTTATAGTAAATACAATTAAAAAGAATATTTACAGATAGGATTAAACCGGAACATCCTGGAACCAAAAACGAATTCCTACGGGTCTGTTTTACAAGGAAAAAAAGGAAGTTAGGATTAATACAGGTAACCAGAAAATATAATTGGTGGAATACTATGAGATAACTTGTTATAAGGTTTATTGTACAAGGTCATGCACTAGTTAAAGCATACCTGTATTTGTTAGAACATCTGTTCTTCTATAAAATGCTCTAAATTACCAGTGCTAGTGGCCCAACTTTACAATGTTTAGGAAGTTGAGTAGTTGATTATATTATATAGAAATATAAAGAGATATCGTGATAGGGAACGACCTTGAGTGAAAGGCACAGTTTGGATAATCAACTCGCGTTTTATGAAAAAAAAATTACAGTATTTAGAAAATACGTTAGTTCATTTTTATTGAAGTCGACATGTAAGAGACATTATTGTGCTTATAACTATGTTATCAGTATCAACAACAATGTACTGACGAATTACCATGTCCTTGCCAATACTCGTAGCAATGTAAGATCACATGTAGAATGCACATCTAGGAGCAACTTAGAAGGGTGGAGTAACACTGTCGTGACCAAACTTTGGACTATATTTAACTCAAATGTTCGAAATGCTGGAAGGGCACTATTGTCGTGATTCTGAACCTGAACATCCTTACATCACATTAAACAATACCTTTATATCTCTTTTAATATGAATTATTGCTATTTGTTTTAAAGCAAAGCCGTGTTGGACTACATAACCTTGTCCACCACGAGAAATCTAATCTCTGATTTTAGTGTTGTAAATCCGTAAAAGTACTGTTGACCCACTTATGGACTTTTACATTTGAAGAAATAAGCAGTTACAATGAGCTAAAGTTCTTCTTCATCTATATTCTGAAGATGCAAAAAATGATTTAATAAACATAGGAGAACTACCACGAAACATTTCTCTTGTATATTTAATTTTAACTAATGGTTATAAATGGTAGCACATATATTCATGTTCTTTTGTGGATGTATATTAATACTTTTTACTTTAGAAGTGAATTGTTCTCCACAGCCAATGACTTACATCGTATGAGTTAAAGGTCTAAATGATATGAAATAATTTCATATTAAGGAAAGCTGTAATGTGTTAATACCTTTCTCTTATCGCTGATGTATGAGCCACACTACTGGTGAAGCCTTATTTTTCATGCCTCCTAGTGGCACAGCGGTATGTCTGCGGACTTACACGCCAGACATTAGGGGGAAATAGCAGAACTACTTCATCGTGTAGCTTTATGCTTAACTACAAACAAGCAAATTTTATTTTAATTCAGTTTCGAAATGATAATCAGAGCTAAAAGTGGTGATATCTTATCGAACTATTTTACATGCTTAAAAACAGACAAGAAAGAATAAAAAGGCCAGTCGTATAGATATTTGATATCAAAGAAAATCCAAGTTGTATAAAAGAGCAAACAAACCTCACAAAATATGAAATGGAAAAGTGGTAACTTAAACAAAAAATTGAAGAAACGTATTACTTTTTGTTGGAAGGCTTGTGATGTTTTCTTCACGACAATTTTGTTCTTTAGGCGTCCATTAGGGACTGTAAATAAAGTTAGAATACAAAACGTTTCGCAACTGACTGCTAGAGATATGGAAATTATTAGCTATGAATCCACTGATGCATTAGGTCATGATTAATGCATATTTGAGGATACCGTATAGGTCAGGGTAACAAAAACATATGCACAAAAAGAGTACTTTCTTTATAACTGGTGACTATTACTTCTCTTTAATCTAAGTACAGGAGGTAAGAACAAAAGCAAGGAATTTATGTTACGTGATCCAATGTGATGGCCAAAAGAATCATATGTTTCCTAAAACACTCAGATTTTATAACTATTTTTTCCCAAAAAGTATGTATTATAAACTGTAATTGAATCAGCCATTTAAAACTGTGATAATACTTCGCTTTAAAACGATTGAATCATAACTACATTTGTATCACAGTCTTCTTAAGTCATCTTCAGGTTGACATTTGTAAAGCCCACATTTGTATCCAAAACAGTATGCTTATTTCTATCACAGATACATTATAGGCATTTTAGAAATGTAGTTTTTGTGAAAAGTAGCTTTTATGATCATATGTGTTTATTTATTGATTAGCTAGTAACTGATAATCAATGTATATTCTAAGTTCTGGCTGCTAATCTTTTGTGGATGTTAGGAAGGGTTAAAAAAAACACTATATTATATATTGTTAGTGGTTTGGATTAAATTCAGGAACTTCTTCTCAGAAAGGCCCTCCATTGCCGGGATCTATCCCAGAATAATTGGAATCAACTATTCGAAATGTTTCAAGTTGTTTTTTTATTTCTATTAAAACTTAACTGATGTGTTATGGTTATTTGTCTAGTAACTTTCTTCGGAAAGAATAAACGGGGAAGAAAGTCAAAGACACACAGCCATATTTCTATAGGTTAAATGTCCCTTTGAAAAAAGTAGAGTGAATATGTAAACAGAACAATGCCAGAATATCTTACAAAAAATAGAACAAAACACTTTCGTAATTAATACAAATTAAATACCCAAGAGAGAACAAAGAAAAACATTTATAAGCTTCGGAACCTCAAGTAAGTAGACTACAATACGTTTAAGAAAAAAATAGCAAAATAAAACTCTCAGAGCGTAAAAAAGCAAACCCTAAAACAGATAAGCTGAAAGTACAGGATCTTCTCAGGGAGGTTCCATCACCACGTAATGGAGTTCATCTCGAAGTGTCTAACGAGAAAAGAAGTCCATGAAACAAATAATTTTAAAATAATGAAATAGGTAACATACAAATTTTAACAATTCTAAAATAAGTCTTCTATAGCCACTACGTAGTCAAGCCAGCTAGTTGATTCAAATCCTAATGGAAAAAACTAAACATATGGATAGCACATCACGTTTACTAACAAGAAGACTAGGGATGGAATCCCAGCTAATTCAACATCATCTCTCTCTGAGGGCTTCAGCGGAGACGCGGGATATAAACAGAATAGTAATTAATATCTAGTACCAAAAGCAAAACAAAACTGATCACTGATTAACAGTTAGGCTTAGACCATTCTATAAGTTACTAACCAATGTTGTAGCCTAACATGATTTCAGAATTGTACTTCAACCTAGCACGATAATTTTTTGTGTTCAACGTCAGCATAATGTATTTTCTGCAAATTGAAATAAAAAATTCAGATAACAACAAAAAGATTTACTACATAAGATATGAAGCCTTCTTTTTTCTCGTTTGGTCATTATTGTTGTTCGCTTAATATACAGCCACATAATAACTATTTGCACTCTGCCCAACGTGGGGAGTATAATCGAAGAATTTATTATTTTAAGTCCATAAACTTCTCGCTGACCCACTAGAGGACTAAAAAAAGGCATAAAAGAAATTAAGATAGCAACGTGTGAGTGCTGATTTTACCTTTCTTAAAAAAGCAGTTTATTTTACACAACTGTCTTCAGGCAGTGAAGGATGGTGTAGATGTGGGACGTGGTCTGCTTGAACACCCACATCTTGTTGTTCTAACTTCTTTTTATTTTTCTTTCCTGAACTTGTGAGACTAGCGAATGTAGGTTATGACTGCTAGATGATGTACCCCCACCACAATGCAAGTCCCATTTCTGTTGTCACCTCTTAAAATCACGACCTCTTACTGTGTCGTGCTATTGCTATAAATGGAAGAATCCAAGGTTCGATGCTTCTGGGGCCCAGCATGGCTCGGTGGTAAAGGCACACGACTCGTAATCTGAAGGTCATGGGTTTGAATCCTCGTCACACCAAACATCATCGCCCTTTCAGCCGTGAGGACATTAAAATGTGATGGCCAATCCCACTGTTAGTTGGTAAAAGAGTAGCTTAAGAGTTGGCGGTGGATAGTGATGACTAACTTCCTTCCCTCTAGTCTTGCACTGCTAAATTAATGATGGCTAGCGCAGATAGCCCTTGTGTAGTTTTGCGCGAAAACCAAAACCAAACAAACAAACCGTCCCATTTTTCGTTGGTAAAGGTGTAGTCCAAGAGTTGGCGGTGAGTGGTTTGTGTTGACTAGCTCCTTTCCCTCTACTTTATTACTTTAAATCTAACCTTGGCTAGAACTATTTTAAACCTTTTGTTTGCTATTCATAAGAAATTATTCATTTTCAATTAGTTATTCGCATGAGTTTTTGATAGAACGTAAGCTTCGAGGCAAATATCTCACTAATAGATAATTCAGCTACTTGGCCACTATTCTGTAGTTCCAAGTGTTTTAGAGGACTTTTATTAAATTACTTCACTTTCCATCTTTATTACTTACTAGGTAGTGTGAGCAGTTCTTAACGTGACCACTAGTATAAAATTTCTATAAAACAGCTGTTATGGTTAGATTTAAACAGTATACTTCGCGTGAAGTTACATAAAGGCTATTCCTATTTCAGAGTAATAATCTAGAGGGAAAGCACCTTGTCATTTTCATCCGCCGCTAACTCTTGGGTTACAAAGAGTGTGATTAACCGTACATTACAACGACCCTACGTCTGAAAGGATGAGCATGTTTGGTGTGACGAGTATTCGAACACCTGACCCTCAGAATGGGAATCAAGCATATTACCCGCATGGCCATGCCGGAACATATGAAAAGATACAGGCATTTTGTGATCTTCCTCGAATAAGTTTGGCGAATTGTTGTTTAATTAATCTAAATATTTGACTGTTATTAAATATGCGTATATTCGACAAGATACGTTCAACATGGCGTAAAAAAATAACAAAAATACGAGAAAATCAAACATGAAAATCTACCCTGTATATATATAAGATTAAATCTAATAATGCAGATGATTTTACTGCGAATTTCCGAATAAATATTTATTATTAAGCACTAAATGTATACAAACACAAAAACAGGATATTTATGTACTGAAATGTTTATATGTTCATGAACTTGTTGGTTGCAAGGTACTTCTTGACAGATAATAAAAACTGTAAACAAATATGCATTCGTATTGCAATTAATACCATAAGTACTGTTTGGGTTTTCTAAGTATTTTATATAGAAATACGTGTTAATCAGTTACTTAACTGAGCATTGTAACGGGCAAAACTATAATATTTCGCCACAGGATTCGCTATTCGAGGCCCCTGTGAGTACAGCAGTAATTCTACGGATTTACAACGTTTAAATCGGGGGCTCGATTCCCCTTGGTGGGTTAAACAGATAGCCCGATGTGGCTTTCCTATAAGAAAAAAACACACACACTATGTGGACCCCACCAGTAGTAAATACTGTAAACAGATGTAGGTAATTTGAGAATTAAAATTAAACGATATAATGTATCAAATTACTTCTTACAACTCTGTGATATTCTGCTGATGTAGAAGACAGTCTATTAATTTATCTACCTTTATGTAGCTACTTATCAATTACCGTTTATTTATGCATAACTTTAATTCTAAGCAAATCAATCCAAGTTTCTCACTTGAGAATTTTCTCTGCTCTTAATATTAGGTATAATGTAATTATTTTGATCTACAGACCTGAATCATTTCCTCATTCAGGTAATATTGTTATAGTTTGAAGGTTTTTAGTGAAATAATTCCATCAGTTACAAGATTCTTTCATAATTAATTAAAATCGATTATGTAATCTTTATGTCACAAGCTCATTACAATATGTTCTTTATCATATATAATGGATACGGAGTTTTATTTTTATGGACCATAAACTTTGACTGCAATTAAAGGGATATTACAGGCTTCTTACGTACCCCTCCTCTAAAGTTATCAAGTTTGTATGACAACACATTACCTATTTATTGTCAAGCAACGTCAAAATGTGATTCTGATACATGTCAACCAATCATTATTTCATATCAGCATATTGATCCCCATATTCAAAAATAGGTTTAATATAAACAAAATACAAAAAACTGAACCATTATAAAAGCGATTAAGCTCCGGCTGATATTAGATTGCGTGCAAAATCTTTTAAAAATCTGTAGCTTGCAATGCAATTTGTTTTATAGGAACAGATCAGAAGAAAATCGGCCCAGCATGGCCAGGTTTGTTAAGGCGTGCGACTTGTTATCTGAGGGTTGCGGATTTGAGTCCGGGTCACACTAAACATGCTCACCTTTTAAGCGTTATAATGTAACGGTGAATCCCACTATTCGTTGGTAGTAGAGTAGCTCAAGAGTTGATGACTAGCTGTCTTCCCTCTAGTTTTACACTGCTAAATGAGGAACGTTTAGCGCAAATAGCCCTCGTGTAGCTTTGCGCGAAATTCAAACCAAACCAAACCCTGTACGTATAGAAATACAAAATAAAAGTAACTTTAGTAATTTGAATAACGTTGTAAAAATTAAAGCAATTTATCCAGCAAGTAAAATAATTATTTGTTGAATATATATTTTATTCTAGTTTTAAATGAATCATGCTTTCTAACTTATTAGTTATAATCAAAATTTAAGTATAAATTAAAGTTCTGATAGAAGTAAAATAAGCCTGACGAATATTTAACCGTATTTTGCTGCTACATTTTATCGATGAAAAAGATAAGTTTTAACTTTTTTGCAAACTGAAGTTGGTAAGTTCTAGAAAAAAGATATTGATGAGCTGTATCTAACTGGTTACAAGAGCCATCTGTAAGCAAGCGTAGTGGGACTATTGTGTCGTAACTGCATTGGTTTATTATTGAATATTTAGGCCTTCAGAATTTTATGTTTACCATTTTCATATCTTCCCGGGTTACACATATTTAACATATACTACAACTGTGTAGTTAAATTTAAGATATTTTATTGTTTTCAAACAATACTTATCAAACTTAATTGATTTTTCAGGCTTGTGGCCAGTTTAACATCAGCGTTTGGATATTGTCTGGATATTCCCAACGCATTTGGGATTTATGACTACAGATAATATATTTTGTGACTTTAAGGTGAGAACTGCAGTTGACAGTGCCCTTTTGTAAAAGCTTCTTAATATTTATTTTATATTAAATCTATTACTGTAATCGCCTATTGATAGTTAATGTAGTTAAAAATATTGAAACTCACATTTCTTGATATATATATATATATATATATATATATATACATAATTTAATTTTGAATATTTTCAGCAATGTTGAAAAGTTATGTGTAGTACAATAGTGTATATCACAAAATATTACATTTTTAGTGTGAAAATCAGACTTAGCAGTTAATGACTACACTTTTACACGAGTTTAGCTTGAAATACATTTAGTTTATAGCCCGATTTTAATGTAATTTCTCAGCTATAAAATACAAAGACTGCTTGTTTATCGTTGGTAGGATGTAAATCGTGAATATGAACAAAAAATCGGAAGTGAATAAAACTTTCATTAACTTAATAATTTTTTTACCAATCAAGTTTACTATAGAAAATAAAAAAATATTTAAAAAACAGATAACGGTAACAAAATTCTTGTGAAGGATAAAAATCACGTTTAATTTTTTTCTACCTTAACGTTCAATGCAGTCAACAACTTTCTTACTATCATAAACTGATACACCATAACTGTGAATTAGATATGTAACGAGAACAAAGTTTAAAAATAGTGCGATGAAGGCCCCTGAGCAATATGTTTGGAAAAATAATAAATCGTCAGTTATTATAGCATCAATGAGTAATACACAGAATTACGACAGCTGGAAAATAATAACGAAATATTTTTTCTTGTGATTATATTGTTTCTTTGTACAATGAGTAACATGTCCTCACTGTGGAATCGAACCTTCGATTTCAGTGTTGAAAGTCCATAAAATTTACTATTGATTCGGTAAAGGCTCTGTTGTAGACTTATTTTTGTATATTTGTTTGAACTTTGCTCTAGGCCACAAACGGATAGCGCATATAGTCCTCGTGTAGCTTTGCGCGAACTTCCAAATAAACCAAACCAAAGTAATGGTAAATTCTGCATCATTCTGTGAATTTTGTAGTGCAAGTATAATTAAAATAGTTTTCATGGTTGGTTTTCAGAATTGCAACCAGAAATCAAATATAGTATTCATCCGCAAAATAAAATATACAGATATTGCAGGGTTTTATACTTTTTTTTTACGATTCATTTTAAAACCTTTCTGTGCTCAGTGGTAAGTGTGAAGGTTTCTAATGCTAAAAATCTGGGTTTGATTCCCATAGTGGGCTCAGCACACATAAGCTAATTGTGTAGCTTTGTACAAACGTAACATATAGTAATTTCTTTAGCACAAAGATCTTCTGCTAGTTCTTAGTACCTTTAGTGTTAACTAAATATTAATATTCTTTATTTTAATAAAAAATTATATTGTTACTTAATACCCCCAAAAAATGAATTTAGAGCATTCACCTTCTTAAAAAACTTTCATGCATTAATCGTCATTAAATAAATGTGAACATTCTTTTAAAAAACAACAACATTGTCATGATAACTTTGCAACACAATTACAACTAATTTCAGATTACTGTCTCGCTAACAAAACGCTTCGTGTGAAGGATAGAGGTGGGTGTTTGTTTTTGAAATTCGCGCAAAACTACACGAGGGCTATCTGTGCTAGCCGTGCCTAATTTAGCAGTGTAAGACTAGAGGGAAAGCAGTTAGTCACACCACCCACCGCCAACTTTTGGGCTACTATTTTACCAACGAATAGTGGTGTGACAGGGATTCCAACACGCGACCCTTGGATTAGAAATCGAATTCTTTAATCACTGGGCCATGTTGGGCTTAGTGGGTATGTGTAATGGAGATGAACAGGAAGGAGAGATTCATGTGTTACAATCTACTGGGAATGCGCAGAAGGTAAAAGACACGTGACGATTAGTGTCAATATACTGAATAGTGGTAATTATAATAAAAAATACTATCATGGTTGCAAGGTGTCTCTAAAACACCGAAACGTAGGCTACTGTATGACGTTTGTACAACTTTACCTTCATTGCAGTTTTATAATAAAACTCTTTCGACGGGTAAACCTACCTTAAATGCAAAACCCTCTTGAGTTTTGTTGTTTTTTACTGCGCTTTACGGCCCCCTCTAGTACAGTAATTAGCCTACAGATTTACAACGCTAAAATCAGGTGTTCGATATTCCTCGGTGGGCTCAGCAGATAGCTTGATATCTGGCTTTGCTATAAGAAAACGCACACATACACACATTGCGCTATACAAAGTTCATTATGATGTGGTTGCTTTCGTCAGTACCACAGATATTTCTTCAGTTTTTGTTTTTTTAGATGTGGATTATCGATTAACATTATAGCCACAACGTTAATAATGTAATTCCAGAGATTGAGATGCTGTTACTTATATTGTACAGATGTAGATTTTGTATTGATATCATTATGTTAAGTAAACAGATGTGGATTATGTAATTATATTGTTATGTTAAGCGTGCAGATGTGTATTTTCTATTGACACTGTAACGGTAAGCCCACAAATGTGTATTTTCTATTAATATTGTTATGTTAAACGCACAGATGTTGATTTTGTAATTGTTATTACAAGGTGAACATTGTTTTCCCAGGAGCATGATACCAAAACATTCACATCCCAGAAGTACTCTTATGAAATAGCATCTCCATTTCGTTTTTCTCACGTGTAAAACCAGGTTATCAATTCTTACTTTATTGGATAACCACTCAAAGCATAACAATACGGTTTTTGTATCAGAGGAAACATGTAATTCATTATAACTTTTGGTTTAATAAACATGACAGTACGGATTTTTGTGTCACAGGAAACATGTAATTCATTATAACTTTTGGTTTAATAGACATGGCAGTATAGATCTTTATGTCATAGGAAACATGTAATTCATTATAACATTTCTTTTAATTAATATCACTGTCGAGGTCTTCGTGTCTTAGAACATTACTCAACACCGTGTGCTGTGTCAAATTAATTAACCACTAATGTCTATTATCGCACTTACTGTATTTCACACAAAACTTCGTTTCTAGTATTATAGAGAGTAAGTAGACAGCCACCTTGATACTAAGATGTTAGATCTCAAAGCTTGGATCGACCAGGTGTGAAGCAACTGTTGTAGAAGCACAGTTGATTGCCAATCAAGAAATTTCACAAATTTTTTTTGACCGGAAGCCACAGAAATTCTGTAGAGCCCATGAATTGGCAAAGGCAACAGGAAAGGCCATCTCTGAAGATTAATGATTATCAAACTATATCCACTGCTGCCACTAAGATAAATACAAGCCACTTAAAGTACCTGTCTTATAAAAACCTTATTAAATTACGAAAGATATTCCTTATGAAATGAATATTAATTATACTTTGTTCTTAGTATGAGGTTTATTTTCATTCAAATCTTACACGTAAAACATTTTCATGGGAGCAACTTTGGAAAATTGTAAGTTTGTGTAAAACAATAATAAAAGAATCTCAAACGGTACAAAGATAGTCAAGAAGAATGAATTTTAAACTGCTTGGGTTTGCTTAATGTATGGTAGTATATTTCTGGAAAACTGCTTTATTACTGTCTAACCTTCTTCTGTTTTTGATTAAGAAGTAGTAAAGGCTTAGCTGCATTTTCTGAAGTAGGCTTAGTCGAAACGAATTTGTCGTTATTAAATTTTAATATAAACACATAAATCTTTGTTAACTTTCTACATTTGAGGTGTGGGATGGAAAAACGTAAGACTGTGTAGCTCTCCTACGATGTCTATATATGAAATACCGAGGAAAAAAGTTTCGTAAATGTGTAAAAGCTATCATGACATCTCACATACTTATGATGCAGTTTCCAAGCTTTAGTGACCTTTAAGTCTTCATTTATATTTAGTTCACACATTTTAAATAATTATTATATAATTATAAGACCACTGAATATTTGGACATTTGACAACACTTCGTTGATATTAAAAGAGACAATTAAACAAACTTGAGCGATGACCAAATAGAACATGGAAGTGTTATACATGTTACGGTCAATTTCACTGCTCGTTGGTAAAAGAGTGTATCAAAAGAAAGTGGTGTGTGGTTATGACTAGTCTTACATTACTAAATTAGGGACAGCTAGCGCAGATAGCCTTCGTGTAGCTTTGTGCGAAATTAAAAACAAGCTTACAAACAAAACTTACGTAGTTGTGATGAATAGCCTGCATATCTTGTCAACATTTATTTCCAATGTTTGTAAGGCATAAAATTGTATTTATATCACGCTTGAACTTAAATACATTACTTAATTTAACATGTATCTAGCACCATAATTTTCATTATTTTTATTCATACTGTTTGCTATAATGTTTAAAAATTGAAATTATTGATATAGCTTATTATTACTTTTTAATTTTGCCACATTTTTGTTATATCCAATTTGTTTTGTAGTTTTATTATTATTATTTATTATAATACTTTAAAATATTGATAATAGTATTATTGTTATACATATAAACTATGTTGTAATGTTAAACTAGAATACTGACTATCTTAAACATCCTAAGTTAGCTAAACCTCATGAGATATTATTGAGACCATGGTGACAAACTGTATTAACTACGACAATATTCGACTGATAATTATATAGTATAATTTAATGAATTCTAATCACTACCGCTATGCTTTACCTGCATGTTGATTTGTGATACATATCATTATCTTAATTTTAATAAAAATATTAATAATTAGAATAAATTATATTTACATCAAGGTGCTAATATTATCTCTTGCTGTCTTTAATTTTGAGCTACTAACCTGAGTAAGTTCAGTCAGTTAGCACTATCTTACCACTCAAAATCCATGTAAATAGTTTGACTGTCACTCTTATAATGCAGCCACAATGTAAAGTGAAAAGATTTTTTTGTGAAGTATCTCACAGTTTCGAAGCCGCTTTACCTTCTCTGAAATCCAGAACTCCAACCCTGGCCACTATATCAATGACAGTTTGTTTTAATTTTCTGATACTAAGACACAAATTGAACCAATATCGAATTCAGAGCTCTACCAAAGGGACAACTCCCATCCATATATATATATTGATAACCGTTTTTTTAATTTATTTTTTATTATTGAGAAGACAAAATGATACTCAAAATATCAACCAAGAACTTCAAGACCATTTCTTTAGCGTTAAAGTATCAATGATTGTGAAATTCTCGTTAGGTTAAAATGTGTTTTCTTACAGTTTTCTTACACGTTGAGCTATCTGCTGAGTTCACCGAGGGGAATCGAACGGCTAATTTTAGCGTTGTAACTCGCGTAGACCTACCACTGTACCATTATGTGAACATATTCTATACGTAGCCTTTAGTAATGGCTACTTAGTGAGTGTTTGAATGGTTATGCAGACGAAACATTTGTCGTCCAAATAGTTTTCTTTTTTTTTATATTTGTGCAAAGTAAAACCTTCGGTACACCATTATTTTACCCAAATAACTTTGTATATCTAAGGACTTGTGCAAGTGTTTTAAAATTCTAAATTCCCATATTTTAATATTTTTATTTCTTTAGAGTTGTTTGTTTTTGAATTTCGCACACAGCTACTCGAGGACTACCTGCACTAGCCGTTCGTAATTTTGCAGTATAAGACCAGTGGGAAGGCAGCTAGTTATTACCACCCATCGCCAACTCTTGAGCTACTGTTTTACTAACGAATAGTAAGATTGACCGTCACATTATGACGGCCCCAAGGCTGAAAGGGTAAGCATGTTTGGTGCGACGGGGATCCAAATCCGCAACCTCTCAGATTACGCGTAGAGTGTCTTAACCACCTGGCCATGCCGGGCCCATTTCTTCAGGAAGAGTAGTTCCCGTTAAAGATGGATCTTAAAGTGTAAATTATAAAACAAGTGCTATATACATTTCAATAAAAGAAATACTAGATACAGTCAAAATAGGAATTCTCTACGATAAAAAAGCTTGCTTTATTAAAACAATCTTTCATACAGCTTTGTTACTCCAATCACCTGAATAGGCGCATTTATAAATGGAAAACGTTGCGTTAGCTGTAATTCATAACTTCGCAATGGGTTTAATATCTTTGGAATAAGTGCGATGAACTGAATTGCCAACTGCTACATCATGTTTCACGACATTACCAACTATTCATTAATTAACCCATTACTCTGACACAACTGTGGACTATGCTACAAATGCTAATTAATCAATTTATTACCAACTGTGAAGTAACTATGGCATCATATACTTCACGACATTACCACTACACATTTGTGCATTATCAAATATAATTAATGTATCAGCAATGTAAAATAATTGTTCCGTCATTTTTCTCGATATTAATAACTACTAGTTAGTATACTACTCGTTGGCGTTGCAGTGTAGTGGATATAATACTACACGTTTTCCTTTACGTTCACGCCAAACATCATTATTAATCGTTTGAAGTGTGTTTTTGTTTTTTCGTTTAGCAAAGCCACAAAGAACCATCTGCTCAGCCCACCGAGGGAAATCGAACCCCTGATTTTAGCATTGTAAATCCGGAGACATACTGCTGTACTAGCGGGGAGCGATCGTTTTAAGAACTTGAAATAAAACACTTTGCACGCTGGAAAAATAAATTAGTGAAAATAAACTGAGTTAGATGATTTGCTTCGTAAGACTGCATTGCAATAAAGTAGAATTATTGAAGTGTTTTGAGTTAAAACAATAATTTTGTTTTCTTTAACTCAGTTCAGTAAGTTGTTTAAATAGATGATACTTTATTGGAACGTAATAAATATATTAAGTTAAAATCAGTGTATTATAAATCAGAGAAAACTCTCAAGTCAAGTTATAACAATACTGTCATTCACGTTATTTGTAAAAATATTATCTGGTACATATATATCTATCAAGCATTTCTTTACGCCTGCATTCCAATAGCTCAGCCGTAAGCCTTTGTGTGTAGAACGGTAAAAATCAAATCGATACCTTGGAGTGCAGAGCATAAATAGGCCATTGTGTAACTTGTGCTCCACTACCACCTAAACACTATGCCATATCAGTTTATAAGTAATAACCAAATATATTATTTTAGAAATTATAGCATATTGAACATCAGTATGAAAGAGTGTTCTTCATTGAGAAAAGGACTGGTAGTATATGTAATGTAGCCTGTCTACTCCTACTGAACAACTTACGAAATATTTTATATGTGTATCTTCACACGTAAACATATGTGGACAACAATCTTACTCCTACGTTGTACTTTATTTTGTTCCCTTGCGTTCTGTTGTCTCAGAAATATTGTTAAATACAATAAGTGAAAAATGAAAACTTGAAGACTTTGAGTGTCAGTGAAATAATTAATGCCTTAATTCCATAAAAAAATGAACTTTGCAAATAAGAAACGAATTTCGTTTCCCTTAAAAGTGTGCTTCTCTTTACGGTCTCTGAAAATTCAACAACGTAAATATACTAACAACACAATTAGAAAACATAAGAAGTTTTATGCATAATTACCAAGTTGACACAAGACACATAACACAAGTGTTTCATAAGGTGATCAGTAGTCAATATTAACACAAAAATATATCATTAAAACTGTCGTGAAATGGTGGTTTCTTCAGTCTCTGCAGAAAAGCGATCCTGGCTTCATCGCTGAATTTACATATAAAACACATCTATTAACAATACATCTACTAACAACACATCTATTAACAATACACCTATTAACAATACATGAGCAACCATTGAATTGACAAGAAACAGAAAATATAGAGCAATTTTTGAAGAGATCAAACTCCTAATGCAGGCGTAAACTGTTGTTGCTAGGAATAGATGTGCCTATCGAGTTACACTCATAATTCAGGGTTATAGGGCTAAGTTCTGTTGTCATTTTATTTATATAAAGTATTTCCTGCAATATGATTTAGGAGACAAGACTTATTGCTATCAGGTGCCTACAGAATATATTAATGTCTGAAGCCAGCAGCGGCCATCAGGTCTTACTCGATGGGTTGTATAAGAACACGTATCATTTAGATTAATCAAGTTTTTAGCCTCTCATGTGTAAGTTATTTTTGGGACGAAATGCACCTAAATTTTCAACTTTAAGCATCTCATCAACAAATATGTTAATTCCTTAATATACACATTCACTAGCGAAGTGAGTCTTTGTGGGAGATCATAGAGAAGTATTCTGTCCAACTATGAGCTAAAATAATTATTTAACTAATATTGTACTAAAGAAAATGCACTCAACCAGGCTCTAACAAGTTTCTAGATCATTTTTCTCATTCTTGCTTCAAGAATTCTGACTCTATCCTAACTTGTAATATTAACAACTCCAGACGTTTCACGAAGTATTTTACATTGTTGGATATGAATAGATAGGCCTTTCAAATACCTCCTATTCATGCTCTGTTATCAGGCTTACGTAGCATGTATTTTGTGTTACAGTGCATGACTATGATTATCAAACAGTATTAATACTCACAAATTGATTTTGTATGATTCCAGTAGCACCAAAATCTCTTCTCTTTCAAATAGACGTAATCTGCAAGGACTTGGAACCATGCTACAAGTCGATCTAGCTAACGTAAATCTGTACCTCAGTTGACGTGAATAGCATATTAGAGATGCGTCCTGGTACTTCCAACAGTAGAAGATCAACACACACTTATAGTGGTGTAATGATTGTGGAATTATCTGTTTCAAAAGTACTTTGTTAAAATCTATGATACTATCTTATGATACAATCTTTCAATAAAATATATATTATTTTAAGATACGTAATTATTAAACTCAACTCTGCAATTAAAACACACAAACACTAAAAAGAAAAAAAAGAAAGGCCATTATCAAGCTGGTTTTAATGCATATCTCAACTAAATAATGTTGATTGTTAATTATTATTTAGCTGATATATCTGTATTAATGGTGGTTTAGTTTCTATATCTGTATTAATAATGGTTTAGTTTATATACTTTTTTTAAATGATTTAGTTTATATATCTGTATTAATGATTGTTTAATCGATATATTTGTATTAATAATGATTTAGTTCATATATTTGTATAAACAATTGTTTAAATGATATACATGTGTTAATAATGATTTAGTTTATATACCTGTATTAATGATGATTTAATTGATATAACTGTGTTAATAATTGTTTATTTTATATATCCATATTAATAATAGTTAAGTTTATGTAAATTTATTAAAAATATTTAGTTTATATATCTTTTTTAATGATGGTTTAATTGATATATCTGTATTAATAGTGATTTAGTTTATATATCTGTATTAATAATGATTCAATTTATATATCTGTATTAATAGTGGTTTAATTGATATATCTGTATTAATAATGGTTTAGTTTTTATTTGTGTATTAATAATGGTTTAATTAATATATCCGTATTAATGATGGTTTAGTTTATATATCTTTTTAATGATGCTTTAACTGATATATCTGTATTAATAGTGATTTAGTTTATATATCTCTATTAATACTGGCTTAGTTTATATATCTGTATTAATAAGTATTTAGTTTATATATCTCTATTAATGATGGTTTAATTGATATCATTGCATTAATAAACGCGATTTTTATTTATTTGTGTAACTGATTTTTCACTATCCTGAAATAACCCTCATTACGACTTCGCTGTATTGTAATTAACTACGTTCCATATTGTGTAGACTTAAACATAAAAATGGCATTGTGTTTCAAGTAATATATCTGCTACTTGGTTCAATTTATAAAATAATGCTATATTTTTTTCCATGTATTAGGATGTTATGAAATATGGTATTGGAAGATAGTACTGATAATTAAATTCAAGTTTAAACTAGCTATTTTCATCTTTACAAGAGAGTGTTCACAGAATAATTAATTCCTTCTCACGATCGGATAAAAACTGCTCTCCGCTGTATTTAAGTCATTGTAATCAACAACACGTCTTCGGTTAATAATTTAATGCTATAATGTTATAAAGAAAGTTTAAATGAAAATTAAAGAAAATAAAAAACAGAAGAAAGGGCTTGTTGCATCACTTAGGGTTTTCTTAATAAAACAAATCAGTTTTGTCACTCAGTTTTGGCGAATCAAATATAGTGCGTGTATCCGTATTTTGAAATACTAGGTATGTGTTCTTCAGCCGTGTAACGTCTCTTGCTTTGTATTTTCTGGCTCGACATGGCGAGGTGATTAAGGCACTTGAAGCGCAATCTCAGAGTCGCGAGTTCGAAACCCTCCTCCCACCAAGCATGCTCATTCTTTCGGCCGTTGAAGCGTTAAAAAGGAACGATCAATCTCACTATTCGTTGTTAAAAAAGTAGTCTAACAGTTAGCGGTGGGTGATAGTGTCTAGTCTTACATTTCTAAATTAAGGACGGTTAGCGCAGATAGTTCTCGTGCAACTTTGCGCGAAACTCAAAAACAAACAACCATCTTGGTACACAATTCGGGTGACTCATCTCTAAGTGATGGGCAGAGCACAGATGACTCTTTGTGCTTAATAACAAACACACAGTTCTGTTTTAGTCGAGGCTTTGAAATGTAATGAAATAAAATATATTTTACAAAACGCTATTACTGTAATCGTAAGCATTTTACTTCATACGGTTCCCTTCTTCTAAAAAACCCCAACAGCAATAACCCAAAAAAGTGGTAGAAAATCGCTCTTAAAAACATATTCAAATTATAAATCACAGTATATGATGTTCCTTTGTTTTCATTATGATAAAGTCATTCCAACAAACAGCTTCATGCTTAAATTACGTCATAAGCGAGACATTTGATGCAAATTATTTAACAATAATGTGTACTTCATTACACAAACCATGACAAACCAACAATGGCTAAAACTGAACATAAGCTAACGCTAGATTTACGTAACTAATTTGCATGCTTCTCCTGAAATGAAAAGAGAAACTGAGACATAATAATTTCAGTTCTATACGTTACGCTACCAAAGTTTTCTTTGTTCAAATAATATCTTTGCCGTAGATCACATTCAGAATGTATGAATTATTAGACCTCGTAATGCCATTCAATGCTTTTCCATAGTCGTTTAAACTCAGGGAAACGACGACGACACTGACAACGACTTCTGATCAGAAAGCGGAATTGACAAGAGAATTAGAATGCGCAAATACTTCTTACGCCCGAGAATTTTTAATATATTGCAGCATGTAGGATATCCTAGAATTAGAACATTCTAGAGATTTAATGGAATACTGGATGTTTTTGTTTCACATCAGTTTGAAGAGTGGGATTTATATCCCAGTGGCACTATTTATTTGTGTGTTTTTGTGTTTTGTTTTTCTGCGACAACAGGACGTGTGTATAAGACTCCCATATCCACAGTTAAACAGACTAACACTGGGTTATGCCAAGCCCATTAGTTGCAACGAAACTTACTAGTAAGGAGAGACAAACGCAATTTAAAAGGAAAAGGTTCAACGCCCCATAAATTTCTACCAGTGTTCATATCATAGTTTCTTTATGATCGACTCCATACAGAAGAATTGTTTCACAAGTTTGATAAGTTTGGATATCCTACACATACGACCGTTCGCGATTTTTACTCATATATAGATGTATTAATGTATGCCATCGTAATTTTACTGTGAAGCATGCTCAATCTGTGTTGTTAGCACATGTTTTGGGGTCTGTTTAAATTATGTTGTCGAGCATGTTTAAGATGATCTGTGTTTTGGTACATTTCGTGATGTGAGTTCAGCCTTACTTGACAAGTAATTACGTCCAGGCGTTTTGGTCTTGAACAACAAAGAAATGCTAGGAATTTAAAATTGTTAAACTAATACAGTTTATTGTACGTTATCCATTATGTTTAGTGCAGGAAGTTTTTAAAGCAAAATAAGAATTTTACATGTATTTAAAGAAAGTTCTAACAGTGTGAAGTATTTAGACCAAGTCAAAATCAAATTCGTAGCAGTAATTTAAGTTTAATAACCTCCCAAACCTCAAACAGCATCAATAACAAAAACACTTTGGAAATTGAAAGACAACCCGAGATTGTCAGATACTTTTCTTTCTTTTAACCTTTAACCAAGAAAACATGTCCTACATTTACAAAGAAATAAAAGTTTAACAGTCAAAGAAGTCATGTCATTACTGAATGGCATACCATATTTTATCTAAGTCACCTAAAAATAAATACTTCCCAAATTTAGTCATCTCTTCAACAGTATTTGTAGACCGTAATGAACTGGACATGGTATGAATGGTATGAATACCAAATAATCTTTAACACATTTTATAAATATCATGAGAAATTTTTAAAATATATCTGAAACATGTTATCTTTTGTTTGGGTTTTTGTAGCACCTATATTGGAATTACCACACACATCATTCTTTACGACTTTCAATATATGCATTAACTTTGTGTATGAAATATTAAACAAAATAGTTTTTCACATTAAAAGTATTCTCTGTTTGCTATGCTTATTTTGAAACCGATATATCCAGTTACAATAATAAAGGAAAAGTTTAAATTAGTTTGTGAGGAAAGATAGATACTTTTCTGTCGCTATGACCTTGAATTTTTTAATTAAAATTGACATTTTATTCTTTTTAACTGTCTCCACATATTTCAATTATGGTCTTTAGAGAGTTCTAATTTTAGTATGTGTTTTCCTATTGTAAAGCCATCAAGAAAATAAATCCGACGGCTTATTGCTGTCCCACTGGAAGTACTCTAATTTTAATGTAATTTAAATTAGTTGATTCTAATAATATTTTCTATTGAATGAGAAGAAATAATCAATATGTTGAAGACCTAGGAAGTGCTTTTTATTAATTAATTCCTTGTAAGTTAGTTATACAAGAAGTAAGTTCAAATTTAGATAGTGTGTGAACTAAAATTAGAAAAAATACAAAGCTCGAAATAAACGAGATTTCTTAAACAGTGGGAAAGTAAAAATAAGGCAGTAAGTATCTATGATTTTCTAAAAATATTTGTATGGCTTGTTCTACATGCTAATATATAAGTGTTGCTAATATGTAAGTGTAAAAACTAAATGTATAACACGCTTTTTTATTTTTTCACAAACCTACACGAAAGTTACCTGCACTAGCCGTCCTTAATTTAGCAGTATAAGACCAGAGGGAAGGCGGCTAGTCATCATCACCCACCGCCAACTCTTGGACTACTCTTTTACCAACGAATAGTATGCTTGACCATTACATTACGACGCACCACGGCTAAAAGGGCGAGCATGTTTGGTGCGACGAACATTCGAAACCGCGACCCTCGAATTACGAGTTGAACACCTTAACCCACTTGGCCATGACGGGCTTTGCATGTAAAACAAATGATTATGTTACGGGTGGAGAAAGAAGTAAAATATTTTATTACAACATCATAGATAGACGAATGCTACTTATCCAGGAATTAGCCACTTAATTCAATGTTTTATGAACATGTGTTTATGTTTAAACACAAAGCAGTTGGAGGCATAATTTTCACGGGTATAAAAATACTATTTTAAGCGTTGTAACTCCTCATGGTTACTATAGACTCACCTCAAGCCACCAATAGGTAAAATAATATTGTTATTTGTAATATGATACCTGATTTAGAGTAATTACAATCATTAACGTATTGACATTTATCTGGTGTTAAAAGTGTTTCATTCCTCTCACCATATAGAAGTAGTGGATGAAATATTAGTTTCGTTTTTACATATTTTTCATGTACTTCGGATTCAGCTTTGTACAGCATGGAGTTACTAACAAGTAAAAGTTTATTCAATCAAACTGCACTACTTAGAATTACAGAAATCTAAAAAATGTCTAATAGAACGTACTGTCATCATAAAAAGATATAACTAAAAATTTTCTTAAGATTCATTCTAAGACAAATTATTTTCGTTAAAGTTCCAAATAAATAAAAAACTCATATTGATTTTATATTACAAAAATCTAACTTAGATGGCACAGTACTTGCAACTACGTAGTTGCTTTAAAAATATTATATTTCCTACCATTTATCTTTCAAGCCTTTTCAGAGGCTATTTTGTCAGTTGTATTTTGCATATTCACCATGATAATAAAATAAATAAAATATTTCAGTGTTATATTCTAAATTTGCTTTGCCTGAAAAAAACTGTAGTGATAAGAAGCTTGCTAACTATTGAAAAGAAATGTGAACTTCATGGTGTTGGGAAACAGTAAAATAATTTTGAGTTAATAACTGCTTCACGTATTTATTACTCTACTTATTGAGCAATTGTTTCATATTTTTATCTTTTACTCTCGGTAACAAGTTCCTTTTTTCAGTTAAAGAGTAACAGTTTAACAGCAGTTCTACCTAGATGAAATGTTTGAAGTGTTTTATTTGACTCAGTGATTACTAATAGCTATCTATCTCAACAGGTTTCGAAGGTGTACCTTTATAACGTTCACAGTTTGTACTAAACTGAACATTATTTTTAGATCACTGTCATAGATTTGTAATCATATTTAAGGTTGTATGTGTTTGCTTGTTGTTTGGCGCAAAATTACACAATGGGGCATCTGTTCTGTTCCCAACTACGGTTATCAAAGCCCTGTTTTCAGCATTATTAGCATTCAGAATTACAAATGAGCCATCAAGGAGCTTGATATATATACGTGCGTTTACTTAGTTTTAAACTGAATGCTCTTCCTAATTAATCTATAAATTACAGATTAAAGAAAAAATAGTCGGTTTATAATACAGTATAAACATCCAAGTATTTTGAAGTAAAATATATGTAGTATATAATATTGAATAACTAGTTTCAAATAGTGGTTAAGACTATTGTTATTGCTATTTTTACTAGTTTTCTTTAGCAAGTTTCTTTAATAATGGTGTTTTATTAGTGTTTAATTATCGTATTTTATTTGTTTTCAAACATAACCTTTAACTTAGAGAGACGGCGCTAATAATAATTTTGGTGTGAGTCAAACAGATATAAAAGAATTTCATATATTCTATGTGCATAACTGTCTGATGTGAACGTGGTTGTAATTATTGAAAACCTTTAGAACTGGTAGCTATAAAAGAGAAACAGAATTTTCTGTTTAACTACATGCTCAGATACTTGGAAGTCTGGTAGACAGCAGCTGTTTAACTGCATGCTCAGATACAGGGAAGGCTGGTAGACAACAGCTCTTTTAAAATATTGGGATGCAGTTCGAATGAGAAACACTTTAAACGAAGAAATTTTTATGTATCAGATTCCTTCAACCAAGGCTAAACCTGCATCACTATTTTCCCCCATTAAGTTTGAAAGTGTAAGTCGTTATCGCCAAATTTTTACTTTTTATTTTTAATAAAAACGTAGATAGAGTTTCATATAAACTAAAGAATATGTTTCGTGAAACATTTTGTCAAGATGAAATATTTTATATATGTATTTTTAGTTAATCAGTTCCACGAAATTAACAAGGTTATCATCCACTTTTTAAATTTAACATCATGTGATGCTGCTATATTGTGTTAAAGATGCTGTATCATTTGATGGAGACTAGAAATTAGTTTGTTGTTGTTTTTTCTGTCGAGGAGGGTTAGTTGAGACTCCAGCATAAGTGTTTTGGAAATAAACTGAAGACCTGAAAGATCGTTAAATATGTATGTGTGTGTATGTTTCAAAACTACACAGAAAACTGATAAATAACGATGTTTATAAACTCTAGCTTCAAAAAGTGTACAATACGGCTCGTTGCTATAGATTTGACTTCTTTTATTTTACTTTTGAAACAGTGAATTTCAGCGCTATGAAACGACTTTTTATTGCAAAAGTTCGGCATTTGTTCCTTCCGGATTGATACCTTCAATATCTATAATACGCACTTGGTATCAGCTCAGTGTTGATACAGCTCAGAGTGGAAGAAACAAGAAAAACTGGAACGACATTCTCCAACAGATCACTTATCCTTACATTCCTTTAGTTCAGCTGAACCACTGAAACAGCAGTGACAGAGATTAAAGAAAACTAAATTTTCGTCCTTGATTCCATGTTCAAAACGGGCATAAATGATCGAAAATGCATTTTTTTTCGTTTTCTTGTTTGCTTTTGCTTTGACCTGATACAACTGTACCTTCACTGCATATAATATTACTTCTGCCTTCATGGTGGTACACTGTACCTGTTCGCACAAATAAACTGTGAACGTACTATTATTGGTGTATGTGCTGCAAATAGATTGAAACAGACCAAGAGAACACGTTAGCTAATAATAGCTTTTATCTTTTTTAATGAAATATAATTCTAGCCATAAATAAAACTTTATTTTAATGTTTAATAATATTGTTATGTATATGTGTAAATATTTTGTTAACGACAACATGTCGTGTTGTGTTTAAATTTTCATTTCTATTATTCATTTTTCCATATTGATATTATTGTTTCAAAGTTTAAACTAATATTTTGTTATTCATTTAGGGTAACATTTAGAATTTTCTTGAATTAAGTAAACCAATCATATTTTTGTAAATGAGTGCTGGTGACTTCGTGTCTAGACGTGTAGTCTCGTGCAAGAACGGACACGCGCGGATTGCTCTGGAGTTGTATGGAAATTGCAAGAAGTAGGCCTAACGGTATAAAAGACGGTGACGCGAGATAGATTCAGTCATCAGTTTTTATTCAGAAAAAGAAGATAGATTCAGTCATTAGTTTTATTCGAAGAATAAGAGTGAGATTCAGGCATCAGTTTTAGTTATTTGAGAAAGATTAAGTGTTTGCTGTGAATATTCAACTTGGATTTGTGATTGAAGTTAGATCTACGGAAGCTGTGATTTTATTTCGTCAATCTCTACGATACATCTGAATTACTGCTTGTGCTGAGAGACGGCGAATTTATTGAACTGTGAACTGTTTCGGAATTTCTTCGTGGGACCAAATTCACACCCTAGACTGGAATTTGAGACTTTCATTTCAGATCATTATATTAGGCCAGTACCGTTTTGTATTGTGATTAATTTTGAAGTTTGAAACTAGTATTATTTTGTTTTGTAATTAATTTCGAATGTTGTAACTTAATATCTGTCACTGTTATCATATAATTTATGTTATATCTGTTATATTTGTTAATAGTTTAGTGTAATAAATTATACAAGCTGTTATCTGTGTTTTTCTGTTGCGTTTAATCTACGAAGAACACATAACATTAAAAAATACGTAACAACATCATTATATACCATTTGCACGATGTATACGTTTTTTTTATATTTCTAAGAGAAGCCTTATGAGTATCAATGTTCCTTTAAATGATTTCGTTTTTAAAATGGTATTTATCGTAATGGTAGATAGCTCTGGTTAGTCTCACGTGGCTTGCTTTTATGCATACATTTTCGCTGTTAGTTCGGCATTCAACAGCTTAGAAATTAATTAGGTCTACTAGTGTGACTCCGATGATTGTAATATAAGTCAATTTCTTTGGTGAAATATTAGGTACGTAAACACCATATTTGTGGTTCTAATTAAATACAGCGTTTAACTTTATGTTCGTAATAAATCATTCTCGTGACTGTTTTTGTTCAAATCCTTTAAAGAAACTGAAACGACGATTGCACTGTGTGATTTTATCATCATAAAATAATTATACGTTCTTGTTTCTACAGAGAGAAAGCGACTTTTACTACTTTGTTATGAATACAATTTTCTTTCGTTTATCTATATTCAAGCCAACTCAGCTTATATATTTTTTATTTTAACATATTGTTGCGATAAAAGATTTATTTCGTTTATTTTTGTTTGGCTTACCTCGTGCCTCACGTTATTCATATATTCGTCTCTCTTTTGTTTGTTATTTCTACACTGGTTGATGATCTCTCAGTTCTACATTATTATTCTCTTCATGTCTTCAGAAGTCGAGGTATTTTCTCCAAGTTCATTTTACAACATTAATCTTATCCATCCATTCAAATTGTCATCCATGCCTGTTTCTTTGGGTCCCTTAACTAAACGTCTCTTTCCTTAGCTCCATTTATCCTTATATATTTCTTTTTACTTCCCTCATGTTCTGTTTCTTATTTCTCACTGTATTTTTATATCAGCATTCTTACTGGAATGTTTGTGTTACTCAGTCTTTTTCTGTTTTAAATGCCTCTCAGTTATCCTTGGTGGGCAGAGAACAAATAGCTCAATGTGTAGTTTTGTGCTTAACTACAAACAAACAAACTATGCGCCAGTATGGCCAAATACCCTTCTCACCAAACATGCTCGTTCTTTCAGCCGTGGGGACGTTATTATACTACGGTCCATCCCACTATTCGTTGGTAAAAGAGTAGCTCAAGAGTTAGCAATGGGTGGTGTTGAGTAGCTGTCTTCTCTTTAGTCTTACACTGCTTAATTAGGAACGGCTAGCGCAGATAGCCCTTATGTAGCTTTTCGCGAAATCCAAAAAAAAAACAGAAACAAACAAAATTAGGGAAGATTAATACAGATAGCTCTTGTACCATTTTACTTCTGTATTATTTTAGTATTTTACTTCTGTTTTTTACATTATAGTTGTAAAAACATTTGGTTATCACATATTTTTGTAGTGTAAGACGAGAGGGAAAACAGGTATTCATCACCACCCACCGTCACATTATAACGCCCTCACGGCTGAAAGGGCGTGCATGTTTAGCGCAACGGGGATTAGAACACGCGACTATTAGATTATGAGTCGAACATTTTAACCCATCTGGCCATGCTGGGGTGCCTTTGTAGTAAGTTGTTGAAGTGAATATACAAACTGGAGAATATTTCAGTTAATAATGTGTAAAGATGCATAATTCAGTTAGCTTACAAAAAGTTATTTGACTGATGACTGGATCTTGATATCTGATTTAATCATCTGCATGCTGAATTTTATTTTTACTTTTTGAGAGAAAAAAATATAATTAAGTACGATGAAAATTTGCTGCTAATTTCATGGATAAAATTTTGCCTTAAATTATATCAAATCGTTTGTTTATTACTAAATAAATAAATAAATAATAACGCTCAAGGAAATATCTAGTACAAGATGGTTGATCATTACAAGGCCTAGCAATTTCCATAGATATAGCTGTCTTTCTCTGATCTTCCTATTAAAAAGTGCAACAACATTAATGGTTGAATATTGTTTGGTTGTTGTTTGATCATATCCTTAAAGTCTCAGCGACATACACGTTTCAAGCGCTTCTCTGGTTATACGTACTGTAAAAGGAAAAGGTTTGACTTGTGTAGATCTGTATGTTGATAAAAGGTTTATTCATGTAGAGGATATCTTTAAAACAAGTCCTTAACTTAATTTCAAAGTATTTACTAATTATAGTGCTGTAGGTTATACTATAAAGCTATTAATTACTGATTATGCGATTCTAATTTAAATGACAAAAACACTTCCTTGAAAATTTACTCCAACACTAATTTTATAAGTCTCTCTTCTTTTTTTAACTTAATAGAATATTCCTCTTCCCATTAAGAAAGTAACATTGTATTTTAGATTACCATCAATTCTCTTTCTCTGGTAATGCTGGCAACTCAGTTATCTTTATAAGAAAAAAATAAATGACTATACTAAACCAATAAAAGGATTAGTTCTTCAGAGCAATATATTGTTATGAGTACAATAGGAGCAAATAATCTGAACTTCTGTCTGGATTATGACTAGCTCGAAATTATTTGTCTTGAGGTGCAAATGGAAACAAAAATGAAGATCGTAACATTATGTTACCTTATAGAAAAGCCACATAGAGCTCTGTGCTGTGTCCGCCGAAGGGAATCGAACCTCTGATTTTAGCGTTGTAAACTCGAAGAGTTATCGCTGTTCCACCGGTGGACATAACGTTATAGAGATTTACTTGTGTAATTTCACCTCTTCTGTAAAGAAAGCCCCCCCCCAGTGAAACAAGGGCACGCCTACAGACTAACAACATTAAAAACAGTTTCAATACCAGTGAGAAAAGTAGAACTCATTGCGTAGTTTGTGTTTTAGTACAAATAAACATACTTTAAAGGGAAAAACAGCCAGCTTAGAAATTAAATCGAATAGTGTTTTATATAGATGGGAAAGCTAGATCAGGTTTCTTTTCAATGAGCTATCTTTTAAACGGATGAAGATATCACAAGCTCAAAATTAATTCTCACGATATTCGGTCAGCTGGAGATATTTAGTTTGGTCTGAAATCTATATAATAATCTAATACAAAACCATCATCATGAATATATATATATATGTGTGCGTGCGTGCGTATGTGCATAAAATAATTGATAAATATATTCGTTTGCTTCATAACTTTTGCACAAACCTAAACAGAAGGAAGTTTACATACATCCGTCCTAATTACCAACTGTTTATCATGGATAATGCAGCCGATCGATACCACCTTTTGCCAACTTTTTGACTACTTTTTTTTTAACTAAGTAGTGAAGTTTACCATCGCTTTTATACTGCACCCCACGGCTCCAAAGTGCGGAGCGCGTGTTTTCGGGAAGGAGCCAGCTACGTCTATGAAGCATCTAATACTCTAGCTTACCATCAGATCACATCTAAACGTACATTATATATAAATAAAACATTTTAACTAGCACTGTTAGTAAAACTAATTTTAAATAAAGAATAGAACATAATTTTCAAAACTCATAAGTATTGGTTATTTGTTTCATAATCATTTCCCTGTATTTCTCACCCTTTTGACAAAATATTGTACTGGGTGATGAAAATATACAGTTAACCACTCTCCCGGGTAACAAAGTACATTGAATAAAGGGCTGTGTTTGACTATCTCTCTTCATGGAAAATAAGATATATTAGGTGACGGAAGATGAACAATGACTCACCTTCTAAGAAAATAGAGTACACTGGGTAGCCAAACCCTACACTAGCCGAGTCTCTTGAATAATAACGCACAAGGTTAAGAAAGATATGTTTACCTATTTGAATGTCTTAATTTAGGTTTTTCTCAATACAATAAAATTGGGTTTATACATATATTTAATTAATTTATTTATTCAATAGAGGATTTCACTAACTTACGTAGGTATATTAAAAACAAGTTTGAGAACTGTATCAGAAAAGAAGAAAATGTAAAACATGTTTTTTAACATATCTAACCAAGTGAAACCCTCTGACTAAATTTCATAGAATTGTCCCTGTAAAGCATTGAATTTACAGTTGATATTGCTATTTTAAAACGACTGGGAATATCCAGCCAGATAGTCTATTAGCATCTTATTGGTGAACCATTTTCTGAAAATTCAAGATTAGATTATATGCCATTAGGCATGTAAAGCCTATGGAAGTGTATTTCTTTTTTTTTTCACCATTTTTATTAGAGTTTAGGAAGCAGTGTTTTTCTTTAAAACGTCAAAATAATTTGCAATTTTTTATGATAATAAGTTAAAAACAAATATTGTAATGGAATAAATGGGATATATTTATATGGATATAATATATAATCGACATTTATTGTGAATAATTTAGTTATCCTTGATAAGTATCTAAGATGTTGAGACAAAATATAAATCGTTTCTTGCTTCAGTATGTTTTAAAAGGGCCTAGCCTGGCCTGGTGGTTAAGGCACTCTACTCGTAACCCAAGGATAGAGGGCTCGAATCCCCGTCACACCAAATATGCTCGCCCTTTCAGCCCTGAGGGTGTTATAATGTGAAGATTAATCCCACTATTCTTCGGTAAAAGAGTAGCCCAAGAGTTGGCGATGGGTGATAATGACTAGTTACCTTCCTTCTAGTCGACTAGCGCAGATAGCTCTCGTGTAGCTTTGCGTGAAATTCAACACAAACAAATAAAAAATGCTTAAAAGAGATGTAATAATCGTGATATTAATATCGAAACGAACATTATTATCGACAGTTTTTCTTCTCCAATAGATTTTTTGTTAATGATATGTTAATTAAGAACAATGATGTTTAAAACTTTATAACACTGTTATGTGAATATTATAGTATACAAATTGCACATGACATAGAAAAGCTTTAAAAATTAATTATATACTAAAAACAATAAAGCACTGATTTTTCATGGATTGTCAAAGAATATTGTTGAACAATGAATCCTGCGGAGAATGTATATCAGAACATTCTCACAACATATAAATAATTGTGGTGTCGATATATATAGATCAAAACATTGTCAGATCATATGAATGGTAATACTCTGGAGGCATATAGATCACTACAGTAATAGGCTACATATGTTGGTGTCAAGATACATGGGTCAGATTAGTATCAAGGTACACTGCTGGCCAAAATCTTAAGGTCAATGAACATGAAGAAAAATTATGCATTTTGCGTTGTTAGACTCAACCACTTATTTGAGTAGAATTTCGAAAGATGACAGTAAGAAAAGGGAAAATAAAAATAAAAACTTTTTTTAGCATTTAATAGGGAAAATGTGAACACTATAAAATTACCCTAAATACTAGCTGGTCAAAGGTTTAAGACCATACTGAAATGAAGCGTTAATCGGTAAACACGTAACAAAATTTAGTCATTTGTGTTAAAGCATTAGCGTTGTCAACATCTCCGAATGACATTTCCTGTGTTACATTGCGTAAAAACACGGCAAAGACTAAAAAGTTGACAGAGTTTGAACGCGGTAAAATCGTCGAGCTGCAAAAGCAAGATTTCTCTCAACGTGCCATTGCTGGTGAGATTGGGCGTAGTAAAACTGATGTTGTAAATTTCTTAAAAGACCTTGAAGGATATGAAAAGAGAACTTCAAGCGGTCGGCCCAAGAAAATTTCTCCGGCGTTGAGCAGAAAGATTCGACGGGTTGTCCGGCAAGACATTAGCTGATCGTCAAACCAGATTAAGGCCCTTACGGACGCAGAATGCAGCTCAAGTTTGCTCTTGTTGACGGCATCTATGAGAGAAAGGCTTTAAAAACCGTAAACGTCTTCATCGGACCATGCCTCCTTTCACATCACGAAACAGCTCGGTTAAACATTGCTGAAAAGCACCAAACAGGACGTAGAAAAGTGGAAGAAGGTTTTGTTCTCTGATGAGAAAATATTTAACCTGGATGGTCCAGATGGCTTCCAACGTTACTGGCACGATAAAGATATCCCACCGGAGACATTTTTTACACGACACAGTGGAGGAGGCTCCACCATGATCTGGGGTGCTTTCTCCTTCCATGGAACAATGGAGCTTCAGGTTATACAGGGGCGTCAAAAAACAGCTGGCTACATTAGCATGTTGAAGAAAGCATTGTTATTAACTGAAGGCTCTCACTTGTGCAGAAATAACTGGATCTTTCAGTAGGACAATGCTGCAATCCACAATGCCCGCAGGACAAAGGACTTTTTCATGGCGAATAACGTGATTCTTTTGGACCATCCATTCGCCCGAACTGAAATCCAAAGAAAATTGTCGGGGTGGATGGCAAAAGAAGACCATAGAAATGGACGTCAATTCCAAACACTGCATTATATTCGTGTAGCCACCTTCACCACTTGGAATAATATTCCAGCCAGCCTTCTGCAAACGCTTATATCGACTATGCCAAAGCGAATGTTTGCAGTTATTCACAATGACGGCCGTGCAACTTACTACTGAGACCTCTTGTTGGGCATTTCCTACCCTGTTTAGGACTTCTTTTTGGTATGGTCTTAAACTTTTGACCAACTAGTATTTAGGCTCATTCCATAGTGTTCACATTTTCCCTATTAACCGCTAAAAAGTTTTTTTTATTTTTATTTTCCTTTTTCTTATTTTCATCTTTCGAAACTCTACTCAAATAAGTGGTTAAGTCTAACAACGCAAAATGCATATTTTTTCTTTATATTCATTGGCCCTAAAATTTTTGCCAGAAGTATGTATAGAAAGCCTATTTAAGAATGGTGTACAAAATGACCCAAAAGGGAAGCGAAGAACGTTGTAGTAGTGACAAGAAACAATGGAATTAGAAAAAAAAGATGGTTTGACAACACGGAAACATTTGAAGGTAAGAAGAAGATAGAAATAGATAACAACTAAGTAAATGGAAATGGCAAAGACAGACATTGCATGATGAAAGTAAGTAAGGACAGAGAAAAACTCCTAACGAATGAAAGGGTAGCAAAACAGAGATAGAAACACTATTACCATGGACTTTTAACATCAAAAGCAAGGCAGAAGAATTGAAGGAGACATCAAGCTCAACACTGGACGTCAGTAGAATAAAGGTTAGGGAAGGAACGAGAAAAATGAAGATAGGAGAAGGAGGATGTCATTCAAATATTGTCATTGAGATGTTCAAGGTACTAGGAAATGATGAAGTTGAATATGTGTGGACTCTGTTGAAAAAGTGGATACTTACAAAATGGGAAGAGATACTCATATACAAGCAGAAAGGAGATGCTCTTTTGCGTGAAAATTATAGAGGAATAAAACCTAGTGCAAAATATGTTGAAACTAAAAGAAATGTTGTTAAAAAATAAGGGAAGTGGTAGACATCAATGAAATTCAGTTTAAGTTTCACCCTGTGTGAGCAAGAATGAATGCAATATCATACACTTGGTATAACTTCTTATTTTCTTCAAAGTTCTTTTCCTGCAACTGTTGTATAATGAATGAAAACCCAAAAAGCTGAATCAGACCAGAGTGAACCTCTTATGAAGGAACTACAGTAGTTGTGAAGACAGTATGGAGAGAAGTAGACAAGTCTGAAGTAATCATTGGACTTTACCAAGAGTTAACCATTAGTAGTCTACTGTTGGTCATTGTCTTGAGTAAAGAGTACCATAAGGGATTCCTGATAGAACTGTTGTTCGCTAACAACCTTCTCCAAACAACTAAAAATGAGTAACAGTTACAACAATTTAAAGTGTGGCAGATGAGAATAAAATGAAAAGTCTTGAAAGAGAATGCCAGAAAAATTGAAGTTTGGGTGAGCAGAAGTGAAAAACAAATGTTTAAGATCACGAATTTAAACGGGAAGACTCTGAAACTAGTAAAAGGCTTAAGATATTTTGAGAGTAGAATCCAAAATGAAGGACCAAATAAGATGTCTGTGAGAGATAGAATTTAAGGGAGGGACAAAAGAAACGAGAGGAAGTCGCTACAGTCATCTGTGACAAAAGATTACCACGGATATTTACAATCAAAATGTATAAAACCATGACTAGTTCGGTGCTTCCATACAAAGAAAATTATAACAGCGGTTTATTTTGAACGTTGTTCCTCTTCTGCCTATATGTAATTCTATAGCATTGCATTGTTTTTATAAATATTGATTTCTAGCTAAAGTAATTCCTATAAATAATTGTTATCATAATTATTTACAAGAGGATATTCAAATGATGCTAGACAAAAACACGAACATAAGTATATTATGTTAATAGAAAAGAATAAAGAACATACATAAATTATGTTAATATGGTATTAAAGCATTTAGTCTTGTGGTTCAGGGTTTAGTTTACAGACTTACAACAAGGTGGACAAAACGAATATCTCATTATGTAACTTTGAACTGAAAAAATAAAACTAATAAGGATCTCACCTCACTTTCTTACAATATAACTTTTTACTGAATGCATGAATATGTCATTCTAAATATTCGATCAAATTATTATTTTTTAATTTCAAAATATTATGCTTCAATGAAAAGTAAAAAAATAAATATTCTCTGTTTGTAATTAAGCACAAATAAACAAGATGGGCTGTCTGTGCTCTGCCTACTACAAGTATCAAAACTTAGTTCCTATAGTTCTAAATCCGCAGATATAGCGCTATACTACTAGGAAGTTCTTTGTTTATTAACTGTGATTTTTATCTGTAAACACAAATAATGTTTGTCCAAACAGCTCTGAAGTATTTGATCTATACGTTTATATGGAAATTCGTTTAATTTATGTGCTCTATGGGCTAAATTTTTGATTAGAATAATCTTATATAACTCAGGAATAAGGCTATAAAGCTATCATAGCTAAATTACAAAACGATATATGATATCACCCTTCTCCGTATAGCAATTCATTTGTAAAATGATTATTTTTATGTATTTCACGATTAAAAATCTCATTTTTATTTTCAACCAATACGTCTAGACATGGCAGTTTTTATACTTTTTAGTGTTCCACTGCAAATTGTATGTTTTTGTGCCTACTATTTATACAGTCCAAAAATGTTTCTTTATGTTCTTTTGTTTCAAAACAATAAAGGTGTCATCTACATATCTTTTGCAATAAGTTTGTTTTAAATTGTTTAGAACAATCACTTATGTTTTTAGTCCCGGTATGGAAGCTCATAGAATGGCTTGGAGTTTGTTCCCCTCTTCCCTAAGTACACATTTTTAGTTCATAACACCGTCATCTCTTGACTGATTAGAAATCTAATTACAGTTTAGGACTCCGTAGGTTAAACTTTTTCAACTTATGTATTTGACCACGTCTAAAGTCTAATAGGTTAATTTCCTCTAATTTTACCTGACACATACAGTAAGAACAGATTATGAAATACCAGTGCTAATCTAGATGCCATTGCAGTGCCGTCTTTCTAATCATACAGCTTTTGATTAGGTGCAATTTGCGCTTTTTTGAAGCTAAATCCAATAAGCTTATAAACATTCCTTTAAAACGCTGATCCAGGTCACACGAAATATAACTGTTTGCTAGTATCTATCAGTTGGTAAGTATATTTGTCGTGATTTAATAACTGCTGCAAGCCTCACAACATATAAAAATTTTCCATAAGTTAACATACGCTACAGGTCTTACAAGATACAATGTTCCACATAACCTAATAACTTTAACTTGTTGTAGAACATTTCTCTTTATTTGCGTCGTAGCAAGAGCATCAAATTTATACGGATGCATACAGTCGAAGTCCTGGTTATAACCAGTGATATGTTAATATAAAAAGTGAATGAAAGAATGGGAAGATATCACTGTTGTATTTATTCACATTTTATGCTTATATATTAAATATGTATTATACATCTTTAAGATATTGCGAAGATGATATGGAAGCTTGACCATACAAATTAACAAGGTAACTGCGCCACTGTTTATTTAACAACCGTTACAAGTCTCACAAGGCATAAAAATTGATCATGAATTTATGTCGCTCTCGAAATACTAATGTAATGATTTAGAATGGTCTGGTAGGTTTGATTTGCTTTCAATTTCGCGCAAAGCTACTCGAAAGCTATCTGCGCTAGCCTTCCCTAATTTAGCAGTGTAAGACTAGAGGAAAGGCAGCTAGTCATCACCACCCACCGCCAACTTTTGGGCTACTCTTTTACCCAATGAATAGTGAGATTGACCGTCAGATTATAACGCCCCCACGACTGAAAGGACAAGCATGTTTAGTGTGAGTCGAACCCGCAACCCTCAGATTACGAGTCGAGTGCCTTAATCCACCTGGCCATGCCGGATCGGTGTAGTAGAAGTTATGCATTTTTTAATATCATGGGAAATGGCTTGATCGTATTTTTCTTTATGAAGAAAGATGATGGTTTCTAGGTGCATGAATATGTTGTACATGTTGTAACTGCTGGGATTAATAAAATAACACTGGTTTCTTGTTATATGTTATATGTATCTGATATATATAATTTAACAGCTTAAAAGGCCCTGCCATCGTATATGCATTTCAAATAGCCTTAAATGTTTATCTTATTTTAATATAACAAAATTAATTCAGATTTATAGTTTTTGCTCATGTTAATATGGTAATTTTTTATTATCAATATGCTCTGAAATATTTTAACAAGTGTGTAACATACTGAGCGTATTAACTGTTGCCTGCTTCTATCTTGTTTATTCATGTTAGATTTTAATAAACGTGCAGTAAGTACAGAATTACATATTGTCATGTTATGATAAAACTAAGTGTGTTTGTGTTTGCTTTAGACTTAGAGCAGAGCCACAATCTAACCCCGGATTCTAGCGTTCTAGGTCTGTAAACTTACTGCTATCCCACTGGGTGACAACCATCTTTTAGTATTTACTATATTACAAAACGTTGTATGATATTACCCTTCTCCGTAGAGCAATTAACTTGTCCCTTACTGAATTTTTATAATATTGTTAAAGATTGTGCTAAATGAACTGGTTTTGTCCGATTAATGTATCTTGTACACCTTCAACGGGAAACGGTTGATGAAGTCAGTATTGGTGGCCCCACATATATCAACCAGCACATAACCAAATCCACTTCTACTACATGTGACATACTTATGATATCGACGGCTAATTGTAGATTATTGGATCGGTCACCTAATATTGATCAGTCTTCGAAATACAAACGTTATGCAGCTCGTTGTTTACGTCGGTTCGGAGTTTTGGGACTTTGTATTGGTGGGATATTTTAGAAAAACAATCATAGTTTTTTTTACAATAATAATACACCATTCCTTACTCCGTGTTTAGAACTTATCTGAGAAAATTTCCTTCCAAATTTACTTCGATTAACTCATGGCACTGATAAAAATCAAATTGAGTCTTTGTATGAATATAACATTTAGCAAACTATAAAAGGAATTTTAAAACTTATTAAAATTAACCGAGTTTAAGTAATCAACAAAAACGCTACGATTGAGTGTTGCCCGGCATAGCCAAGTGGTTTAGGCACGCAACTCGTAATTTGAGGGTTGCGGGTTCGAATCCCCATCACAATAAAACGTGCACGCTCTTTTAGCCGTGAAAGCGTTATAATGTGACGGTCAATCGTACTATTCGTTGGTAAGAGAGTAGCCTAAGAGTTGGCGGTGAGTGGTGACGACTAGCTACCTTTCTTCTAGTCCTTCATTGCTAAATTAGGGACGGCTAGTGCAGATAGCCCCCATGCAGCTTTGCGCGAAATTCAAAAACAAATGATTAAGTGCTTAAGAGATTTTGTAATACATAAAAAGTAATTGCTTTCATATTTCGTATGAAATATTATTTATTATGATTGTTTCTCATTAAACAACACCATGATATGTATCCAGAGGAAATTCCATAGGGAAGGGAAAGGTTATACTTTGTTTCAAAGTTTAATATAGCTTTTAAAAGTTTTCTATTTTCGTGAATAACTATAGATTAACGTTCGTCATTTATTAAACAGCGATATTATTAATATTATTTCTTCTTTAACGATCCCCGGTAGGACAGCAGAAAATTATGCGCTTTACAATACTAAAATACAAGATTCATCTGTCATGATTCACAGAGCAGATAACGTTATGTAGATTTGTTATAGAAACAAAACAAACCCTTCTGTGGCTTTTTTAATACTAAAAAATTTAATAGCCGTAAACGGTACGATGTCTGCTAAGAAATGCTTCTTTTGAGGTAAGGCATAATAATAATTAGAAGACCCCAAATTTCAAATTACTTATAAGTTTAATTATATTATAACTCACACATGATTATTGAAGTTCTATTGAGCTTCTACTCATAGAAGGTTAATAACGAATTATTAAATTGAGTTTGTATCCCTAAAAGTGTAATTTTTCAAAATTTTATACAGCAAATAATAGTAATAATGTGAAATATTAAAGTAGTATACAGTTCTGTTCATGTCAACAAAAACAGCTTTAAGACCAAATATTGAGCTTGTTATTTTTGCATTACTTAAACTAAGTTCTACATATTATATTCTAAATCATTATCTTGCGGTGGTTCTGTGAAAAATGTATGAAAGAGTAACCCAAAAATCTTGGGTTCGATTTTTGTGGTGAACAGAATGTGCGCTAAAAACAACATCTTAATCCTCGTATATTTGTTATAGATATCTTAGAATACTAAGTTAGTTCTAGAAAATAGTTTCCAGTGTTGTTATGTTAGTTCTAATTGTTTCTTATTACTGTATATTTTTTCTTCTCAAGATCATGCGATGTTGGCTTCGAATCGCCCAATCTAAGCTTTGAGCACGATTATGCCAATAATAATGCGTTACTATGGAGGACTTATTGCTAAAGTAATAATTTTTGCTACTTTGTTAGAAATGTGTGCGTAAACGGCTGATACTATTGACCATTTGCATTCCAATCGACAGTTCTGAATTATGGATGTTTTTTCCTTCGACTTTAGAAGTCACTGACTTAACCGTTTAGCCACACAAGGTGTCGTTTTCGTTGAAAATACCAATATTTTTCATAATCGCAAAATAAAGTTAACACTTCCATTCGTGCATTTACAACATATTCGTTTCGCACACTTAAAACACGTTGTTTGGAACACTCTTAATTCAAACTTATAACACATTTACCTTTTAAAGTTAAAAATACAGCTTGTCAACAATAGTTATTTCTCTATTAAACATAAACGAATAACATTAATTAAGCAAAACTTGGTTGAAATAAAATAAACTCGCTGTTTTTTATTGATCAGCCTAATCTCTGTTCGATATCATAAAATTATTTACCTAAGATAGAATATCTGGAAGAAATCAACATATAATTAGATTACAGAGCTATTCATTTTTGAGAAAGAAACTTGATTCCACAAAGAACAATAGTCTTCATAAGGCTATGACCTTCAAGACACGGCGGGTGTCTCCGACATTGATGATTTGCACTAATAATACAATATTGATTTAACAGAGAAATCCACTTTGCCTGGTCAAACGGCAGCGTCGATTATCCCAACATGACAACTGAAAGACTAATCGACAGAATCGAGTGGATGCAGACAGTCATCTACGTCATTCCTCATCTTGAAGTCTTTCCAAGAAATCAAATACATGCACTAGAACCAACATGTCGGCTCTTCTCTCTAATCAGAACACAAAGGGTATTTTGTAACAAGATAGTCAAGGCACATTATAGAGAATGAAGTCAGAGCTTCTGCAGAATTAGCTGTTACTAAAGTAATATGGAACTGCATCGACACTATTATAAGGTGTACACCTAAATGTTATGCAGATCGAAACTAATTAAGTAACTTATTTCGAATTACTTCAGAACGAAAATGTGATTAGGTTATTAGATCAACTAATATTTAAATAATTGCTGGGACGTTTGATCAAATGGTGAGATAACTTGAACGCATTCACAATTAAAAATGCTCATCAAATGTTTTATGCAACTGAAATCTGCCAAGAAGGGGAATGATACTTATTGTCAGAAAGTCCAAAACCAAGTTTAATGAATGATATGAACTTAGCCAACTGACATGGGATCAAGAAACGTAAGACTAAATCTAAGTTACTTTGTGTGAGCTCATAACCCATAAGAGACAAATAGGAAAACAAAAACTAGGAAGAAGAAAGATTCATGAAAGAGATTAAATGTTATTTTCCGTATTATTATTCGATTACTAGAATATTTTTGTCTCCAATGAATAGTTTATAATATCAATGTATAATGGGTATTTATGAAAAATTCCTTAGTATTATGATGTTCAATTTGTAGAAACGTTACGCTTCGAATATTTTGTATTATTTTGGGAATTTATCATGATATCACGCCTAGTCATGTTCTATTTGACAAACACGTATCTTGACAATAACACTTCAACGTTTTTTTAATGTAAAAGGCCCCTTGCTAGGGCTTGTCATTATTAAAACATATCTTTGTTTGGCAATTTTAAATCCCCGATCTAAAACGCCAAACAATGTCGAAATGTATTACTGATACATGCCTTTGCACTGTGACTTTATATGGGTTGTGGTTGTGAAACGACTTACTGATTTGCATATTAACATTTCCTTTAACATAGCGTACTCAACTGGTCCTTTAATTTTTTAGATATTTTTTTCCATAACATTTTGTACGAGTTTGTATTTCTCTTAGTATTTCAACTTTCACAATAAGAATCTAATGGTTAAACGAAACAGATGGAAAGTAGCTCACCAAAACCAATTTAAGTCAACGTATTTGTACGAGATATTATTACAGGAGAATTTGACGAAGTACTTCTTTCAGAGCTTTACGTGAAATGTGAGAGTTCTAACTATACTGTATCGTAAACATTTACTCCCCCCACAGTAAAAAATAACTGAAGCCGTGTCTAAATTTTAACTGTTGTCCTAAAGGAAAATGTTCATTCAATAGTACGTGTTGCAACAAATGCAACATAACTGTTGACCAACTCTTTTAACCGAATAATTCAATTAACTGCCACAATTAATAAAAAAGGAGTATATCCGAACCTCGGACTTTTTTTCTGCAGCCGGACACGAAAACTACAGTTCTACTATTATGAAAGAGACATTTACCTGTTTGTTTGCTTCAGAGTTTTTGCCCAAAGCTGCACAAAAGTCCTTAATTTTAGCAGTCTCTAATTTTGAGCTGACAGACTAGAGGGAAGACAGGCGGTCAACATAATCTGCAGCTCATTCTTGGACTACACTTGTAAGAGGAAAAGGTGAGATCTGACAATGACTGTTAAAATGCACCTAATCCTTTTAGAAAAGAACGCGTTTTTATAACAGTGGCCTGTAGATTATCAACCTTCATCCACAATCTGAACATGTTAACCATTAGACCGCGCCCAAACAATATTGTAAAGATTTTAAGAAATGTCGTGATATATGGTATAGAAATTACTACTACCAATGATGTTGAAAAACATGATATTATTTTCGTAATTAGCGCTAGCTTCTTGCTTTGATTTTGTAAATTATAAATATTTAAATAAGGTGTGGTTAGAAAAAAATGGCACTCGAAAATAAAGCATTTATCTATAAGGTTAATAAATTAATTTAAAAAGAGTTTGCAAGATATTGATAATAAATACAAATGTTTAAACTTAAAAAGCTTTATATATTGTCTCCATAAATCTTAAATATTAAATACTTATCTCTTTGTTATTCTGTCTACAACTTCAAATTCACAACACTAACATCAAGGACCGTTCAATTGAGAAAATTGGAGCTACTCGTAATGACGAGAAATCCACTTGAAGTAAAAATGTATTATCATATCTTTGTTAACCTGAAACTGATCTAAGAAGTCTAAACATTGTTCTATACTTTGTTTTGATTTAAGTGCTAATACCTATATCAACTGTCTTGAGAATATATTTCGACTTCAAAATTATTTTGCTGTTTCTAATATTCTAAGAAAATTTACACTGACGAAGAAAGAGGAAATATTCTGTGGATTTCACTCTTCGAGGACGTATAAGGCTAAGGTTTTATAAGTAAACAGGTGGACACTAATAAAATGAGTGGAGACTACTGTATCACCCTGAAAGATTTACAAAAATTCTTATGGCACTCTCTATAGAAAATGTAAAATAGCTTTAAAATGCATCGTCTAATCTTAAAGCCCATTTGGTTTTCCAGTCGTTCGACCATTTTAACTCGTATTTTGAAGAAAGGCTGAATTCGCCAGAAACTAAAAGCGAGGAAAAACCTTATTTGTTGTAAAGACTTAATGCCTTTCATCAGACTCCATTAAAATTGTTTATTATCAGACTTTCCTTATAGAAGTGTTCATCCTTCATCCTACACTTCCTCAAGTGAGGCACTTCCATTAGAAGGTCATAAAAATAAAACCAATACCGGTATTATATTTGCTTATCTAAATTTTATCGTGTCCTACTGTGTTGTTATCACTGCTGACGGAATCTTTGTGGAAAAAAAAACAGCAAAATAAATAGCAATTCGACTGCCTGGAATTCCATTCTCGTTCTATGTAAGCTTATCGAAAATGCTTTTATAACTTTTCGTTCGTATCGCCAGTTTTCTACACGTTTTAATTCAAGCTTTATATAAATATATATATCTTTTTTCGTCCTACTACAGAAAATCACAATCAAATCCTGTCGCACCTGTTTTCTTATCTTATGTTACTAGTTTTATTTGTATGTTTTACCTCTAATTTCTTGTTACTAGTTGTTCTGTGCAATATATTCATGTTGTTTTTTTTGTTTAAAATTTAGCTTGTCTTTGTGTATCCAAGTTTTCAAGAGGACTGATATAGTTTAATGATGATGACACTTGGCTTGCAGTCTGAATGTCTCGGGTTCGAATCTCGTCCCCTAACATATTTGTACTTCCAGTCATGTGGTTATTATCTATGACAGTCAATCCCACTATTCGTTGGGAAAGAGTGGCCCAAGAGTTGGCGGTTGATGTTGTTGATTTGCTGCTTTTCCTCTGATCTATCACCTAAAGCATAGTCATGCTGTTAGGATCCTCGACTCGTAATCTGAGGGTCACGGGCTCAAATCTCCGTCACACCATATATACTCGTCCTTTCAGCCTTGGGGCGTTATAACGTCACAGTTAATCCCATCATTTGTTGGTAAAAGAGTAGCCTCAGAGTTGGCGATGGGTGGTGATAACTAGCTGCCCTAACCGTTGTCTTACACTGCTAAATTACGGACGACTAGCACAAATAGCCCTCGTGTAGCTTTGTGGGAAATTCGCAATAAACAAATAAGGTTCTCAAGATCTATTCAAATAGACTACAAGATTTTTGCAGTTCTTGGACCTTAAAATGAATTCGACCATTCTGTATCCGCTCTAGTTTCTTACAGAGAGCAAAACAGTTTAATGATGATTTCTTCATATCATAATATTTAGTTTTTGACAATGTTTTATCCTGCTGAGCTTCAGTTATTTTTTTTTCTATTCAGTAATTTAAATTTTATAGGGGAGAAGAGGTAAGCAATATACCTACTTTTTCATAATGTTTTACAGTTGTCAATAATATACCGTGTATATGTAATACATCAAGCGAGAATTTTACGGGCATAAATATCAAGTAACAATTGTACTGGCATGCACAACATGTATTAATTGTAGTAGTGTACACATCAGATAAGAATTGTACTGAAATAGACATCAAATAAGTATTGTACTAGTATATACTTAAATAAGAATAGTACTGGTATTTCTAAATCATATGTGATTAATCTTGTCTTAGTAACGATAAAGAACTGTATTTGTCCTTCCATTGCACTAATTGTTTGTTTACAGTTCATATGGCAGTGTCAATTGAATGAAGCTATACTTCAAAATTCTGTTTACGAAGATGAATATTCGCTAATGTTGAGGTGGGTGCATTTGTGAGAAATTGATCATTTAGTAACAGCTCTTCAGTTTTCTTGGCAAAGAACAGGTGAAACTAACCAGGTAGTCCATATTTTAATACTTTCGTTTCACTTCATACGGTAAATTAGCATAAGAACATACATGGAATTAATATGAATCTCATATGGAATGACTGTTTGCTATTGGATTATGAGTGTTTCCTGTTTTATGACATCATTCTGCATCTAGAAGCTGCCACAGGACTGGTGTGAAGAAATGAAAGTTGGGACTGATAGCTACTTATCAGGTACATTGACCAAGTAATGAAATAATTGACGTACATGCATTTAGTAATACTGTGGTTTTATTTATGATCTGAACATAGAAAATCTCAAAAGGTTAGCCCAGCCTGAAGACAACATGGTATTGAATTATTGTTCTAAAGACAGCTTAGTCATCAATAAAATTAAGATACACGATTTTTAACAAAGAGTATCTGAAATTGTAGCCTTTAAGAAAATTTATAACTTTTCAATTTCTGTTCAGTTATTTTCGTGTTTGATGTCCTCTAACTAATTTAAAAACTGCCTGTTTGAAGTATATTTTAAAGCTGCTTTTCATATCTGGTTCTATAGAAATAACGTGGTTTGTAATTAGCATGTACAACGATTGGTTCAGGGTTCGAGGCATGACAATGCTGAACAGACTTTTCAATTTCAGTATGGATGCGTTATGACACTGACAATCATTCCTGCTAAACGATCCAAATAATCTCAGTTACAGATGACCGGTTGCTCTGCCCCTGGTCAGTGGCAAAAATTAGGCAAAAGTGTGTTTGGTCCATGGGAATTGCTAGTCCAACCGCAAAGTTCTCTTGAGCATAAAATTCGTTTTTGAAATTATAATTCCTGTTGTTATTTCGTGTAAATTCAGTTTTCAGCGTTATAAGCCAGCAGTCTTATCCCTGAATCTCTGGAAGACGTAAACGCCCATAACTGTTAAATAATTCAGTAACTTTCTGAAAAGGAAATACTTAGCTGGGAAAACGCCACCGTGTAGAAAACGCTAGGACAATAGGATACGTGTTCGAATGTTGTCAGTATCACAGAAATATTACGTGATAGCTGTTATTTTTAAGTGGTGCTACTAAGTAAAGATTCCCTGTATAATACACTTTAATAATTATTATTTTTTACTATATTGGTACAGATATGTACTCATTAACATTCTAATATTTAAAACAACAACAACATCTAAACATTGCGAGAGATCACATAAAAACACCAAGTTGCTATTATAATACTGAATTGTCTAATTTTCCAGTTGAGTTCCAGCAAAATGGGAATGAATTCGATAAGGTAATTTTAAGTAAACAAGAACTTTACATCTGAAATAATCAATCAATAGAGGCGCTGTTTCCTTGTGATTAAACAGCCAAATTCTCGCTGCCGATAAACACCAAAATGCAGTCTAGTAGTATCTTGTAACTGTATTTGAGAATCGTGGTATCTCTCTAAACGTTCTTTTGTCTCACTTTTGAAAAGCTGTGGATGAAGGCGAAGCTCAACATTCACTTTTTAAATTACAGGAGAACAAGTGTAATTAATGTTGATGCCGAACTTTATTTCGCAAGTAAAATATTCTTTACTAAACTGCTAGAAATTAGCTTCGTTATTCTTTACATTTCAAGATTTGATGTAATTTAAAGACTAAAAATATAAATTTACCATATGGTTCTGTTGAGTGGCTTTCAGCATGATTAAAATGTTCAACAATTACTTTTTCAAGGTTGGTGGTACAAGTTTGGTTTGAATTTCGTGCAAAGCTACCCGAGGGCTATCTGCGTTAACCGTCCCTCATTTATTAGTGTAAAACTAAAGGAAAGGTAGCTAGACATCATCACTCAACGCCAGCTCTTGGGCTACTCTTTTACCAATGAATAGTGAAATTGACCGTTATATTATAACTCTCCCGCGGCTAAAAGAGTGAGCATGTTTGGTGTGACGGGGTTCGAACCCACGGCCCAACTAATACGAGTCCAGTGCCATAACCAGCTGGTCATACCTGGCCAAGTGGGGGCTATAAGTAGTTTATAGCTTTGACTTTGAATGAAATCAGAAGTGGAGCACCATTAACCTTTTTAAAGTCTACGACATAATTTGAATTTATAGATTAACTTCAGCTTTTCTTGTCTGTCGGGACAGATGCTTTTTCTTGTTTTTATAAAGAAAGGCTCTAATTCTTATTTCATTGAAATATTTAGTACCAGAAGTCAGAATCTTCAAAAGTGTGTTAACTTTAAAGAGTAATCCCAGGATTTTTAAAGAAACTAGAAAAAAGTATTATAAAAAATGTATCAACTTTCGAGGATTACAACCTGTGCAATTTCAGTGAGTAATCTAAGATTTCAAAACTTTTACAAATAAGTCTGATGTAAGTACAAAACATTTAAAACAAATTTATATTAAAAATAAACATGAAATATGATTTATCCCTGAATTCATCATTCGCCACTTTGGTTTTTTAATTCGAAATTAACCAATATACGTTTACCCACTGAATTGTAATACATGTCTTGAATAAAAGAATATTGTCGTTTTCTTAGAATTACGTTAATAAAGGTTTAGAAATCATTTATACATCAAGCATTAAGCGCTTAAGATACATCTCAGCGTGTTGTCGCTTCAAATAGCATATCTTTTATATATATGTATATATATTATCTCTGTCAGTATAACGTTTAACTGTGAATGCCAAGATTTTTAAATTATAAAAATAACTAAGCCACCGCCATCTCTTGGGTATCTCAAAAGTTATTTTTATTTTTATTCACCCTCTCGAGCACACACGAATAATTCAAAATCTGTCAATAATGAACTAATATAATAGCTAGGTTTCCGTTTAATTATTTATTTTTCGGTTTGAAGCAAGAAAGTACTGATCTGTGAATAATACAGAATTTTAGTTGAGATGTTTAATCACTTAACTTTAACAGTAACTTTTCCAAAATATCAGTACATGTAGTTTTGCAAAATATTCATTCTATGGTGTCTTAAACTCAACAAATTTCTTTGACAATAGTTTAAAATATCTGTCATTGCTAATAATTTATTCAGTATTGTTCTTACCAAAAATTCAACGAATGTTTTATGTATTTTTTAAATGTAGAATATTATTTTTATAAAGATACGTGAAATCTGAATTCATAATACTTTAGTTCTCATTTTAGTTTTTGTCTCAACTCTCATCACAGAAAGAGTGCTGTTTAAAAATCTATAAAACCGCTAACAAATTCATGAAAGAAGTCAGCATACAATTATGTTTAATCTTTCATTAAAGCCTTTGGATTTTGCTGGTTGAACCAATTTTAGAAAGAATAGAACCTGTCACCAAACAGTCGTACTACAAAATCCGAGCAATTAGACCTTGTTTAATATCCCATGTAGTAGCATTTACTTTTTGTAAAACTCTGTTATTATATTTATCTGCTAAAACCAATTAAACTTTATGTGGAGTTGTTATTTATTTCAAAAAATAACTTATCATGGATAAAAACTAAGCCGAAAGTATAAAGTAAATTAAACTGGAGTTATCGAAAATATACTAAAGAACTAGAGCACTTTTATCTCTAAAACCTGTTATAACAGAGACCTGGTTTCAGTCATATAAGGAATGATAGAGCTTTAAACCATCCGGATGTTTTTTTAATAATTTTGTTTGTCAGGCAACATGTGTCTCACACATGATGTAAACTTTAAAAATCTTTACTTATAAATTGCTCCGAAACATTTTCAGTATTATTAGAGAGAATCTGATTTAAGTGTTTAAGATTATAAAAATAATTTACAATATTAATGCATAACTATTTTTCATACTTAAAAGCGAGAAGTATAGAAGCAGGGGACATAAATATAGATTTAGGCAAAGTAGAAGCTGTCTTCAGCTAAGACAGTTTTATTTATTAAGTAAGGTGGTTGGCTCATAGAATGGATTGCCTTCAAATTTGAGTGAGTTTAGAAGAAAGCTTGATTGATACATGAATGAGGGTTGGCTTCAATTGTTTTATTTAATAATTTTAGTTTTGCTTAGAGGGTGGAACAACCGAGATGGACCAATGGTTCTCTCGTTGTCTATAAACATTAGGTTATGATGAGTTTAAAGCCACACATACAATAGATTATATGTAATTTGTTCACTACTGGTGTGGAAAGCTGAGTTCAGCGTCTTAAACCTGCAGAATTACTCGTGAACCACTGGGGGTGGGGCAACTGTTAAGATTTTGATGTCTTAAGTGCCTTGTCTTTGTTGATGTAAGTGAGATCAGTAATTCAGTTAGAACGAAAACATTCATATTTTACATCACAAAATAATAAATGCTTATGATTATTGGTGACAAATACTTTTGTTGCCTATTTTAGCAACTGAAGGAGCTTTATGCTACGTCACGTTGCCTTAACATTTCACGCTGTTTGAAATCACACATTCTGTCGGTCGAGTGATTTATTATTCGTATACGATGGCATTATGTGTGTTTTGTTTGTTTGTTTGTTTTTTGAATTTTGCACAAAGCTATTCGAGGGCTGTCTTTGCTAGCGGTCCCTAATTTAGCAGTGTAAGACAAGAGGGAAGGCAGCTAGTCATCACCACCCACCGCCAACTCTTGGGCTACTCTTTTACCAACGAATAGTGGGATTAACTGTAACATTATAACGCTCCCACGGCTGAAAAGGCGAGCATGTTTGGCATAAATGGGATGCGAACCCGTGACCCTCACATTACGACTCGCACGCCTTAACACGCTTGGCCATGCCGGACCGGTATCATATGTGTGCTCTTAAGATTGTTTCATTTACTTTTTTGTGCTACATCAGAGAAAGTGGACGTTCATTCCATACTACTTAATAATTTTCAATTCTTTCTGTAACGCAATATGAAGGAAACAATATTAAAACAAATTGTTAAAACAGTGTTAAAATTACGACCCTCAGAAGTCGATACCTAAAATGCTGCTTTTACTCAGATAACAATAATTAATTATATGTTTACTTTTCATTAATTATTTTGGATGATTTGCTAGACATGTAATTAATACCGACGGATGTAATTTATTGATATTAAAAAAATAATATATAAATACTGTACGTTGTCTGTTGTTTGTCCATGCATCTACTTTGTTTTAAAACAAAGATATACTGAGCTATCTGCTGTGTCTACTGCATGGAATCGAACCCAAATTTTAGCAGCGTAAGTCCAAAAATTTACCGCTGTCCCACCGTGAGACAATCGTAACATCAGACTTACGTATGCATGAAAAAAAACTTTAAGTAAAAGTTACGATTTAAAAGGCTGAGTAACAACTTAAGTTCGTGACAGCCCTAACCATCGTGCATAAACATTTTGTAAAAGACATTAAATTCTAGAAGTCAACGTGAAAAAAAACAAAAGTTGTATTAAGAAAATATGTTATTGATGTGTCAGATATGGTCATCTAGTTATCATGTCATGAATATGATATTAAGGGTTCGATGTTTGCGTCTCTTTGCTGGTAAAACTACTTCGCTGTAAGATTTGATGACTAGCGATGAAATTCACAATTCAGCTAAATACTAGTAGTTCAAGAGTTGGTGGCATTTTATATTGACTAGTTACTTTCATGTCAGCTGACCAAATCCTGAAAATAAATTATTGTGGACACGCTTACTCAAAATAATGGAAATTAATTTGATTCAATTCAAAATTAAGAATGGCTATGCGCAAAAAGCTTTTAGCGAGAAAATTCTAAACACTACAGCTATTCAAGTTCTTAAAATAGCCAAAATGCACACTATAAGGCAGATTTATAAAGTTATTTAGCAAATAATTTTTCACACATGTTTTCGTACTGATATAAATTGATAAAAATACAGAGCGCATTCAATACTTTATCTCTTCTCATCCTGTAGCTCAGGAATAGTCTTGAGGTAAAATCCGGTGTTCAGGATCTGCACCTCTCCCTATTGTGCAGTTTTACACTTGAATAATAAACGAGGTAGCTCAAATAAATGTTAAAGTAAACTCATCAGTGTTAAAATTCTCAACTTCAACATACTTAAAACGTTCGGGAACTTTGAAATGAGATAATTATTCTACTTCAATCCACGAGTCTTCAATATATGATATGTGAATAACCAGTCAACAACTCATAATGTCCTCAAAATGGTCTTCTCAACGCGCCCACAATTTTTAAAACGGTCCCATATATACAAATGGAAATAGGTGAACGGAACCACTGTGTTTGATATAGTACATAAGCCATATCTTAGAAAAATAAAATATATGAAAGTCTAGTATTATATTCTAGCGTGTTAATATTGGTAGTTTTAGCTCCTAATTTGTACGAAACTACAGACTTAACATTTTGACATTACAAACAATACTGCATCCAACATACTATAAGACTAATTAAAATCTATATCTAGATGAGTTCTTGCAATATTTACTTTTAAATTAAGAAATTAACTCATATATAACATTAAAAAATGAATTGTAACCTAGAATTTCATTCCAAAATTACCCAAGTAAATTGATTAAATAGTAGTTCAATAAAATTTTAAATTCAAGTCAAGAAACGCGATGATATGGCCTTTGACCCGTGACCCGTTACAGAAAAAGGTAAATCAAAAGAAATAGTTAAAGGGTTGATTATCAATACGCGAACACTGGGATTTAGTTAGTGGAATGCTTGAGCTAGATGCATGGAAAACAGTTGCTGAAGAAAAGTAAACAAATCCAACGGTTGAAATGAGCATTGGACAACAGACAATGGGATGGACAAACATGGCGACGTGTGGTCATTACAGATGACCCTAAGTTTGGTGGCTCGGCAGCAATCAACAACTGTTTATATAGCACCTTCTGTGATACTTGATGATCAGCAGAAGTTTGTGGCTGCATATCATCCAAGATTTTGGTTATTCAAACAGAATTGACAGCATCCTGACTACAGGCAATTATTGGCACATTCTCATCTTTCATGCCATTCCCTCAGGAACACTAGTTAATGAGCATATATTTGACTTCACGCAAGATAACAGTTCCAAACAAACGATATCTTCGCGAAAAATAAAGTGGTGAAACACTTACAACCTTAAGTTAGCTAGCATAAAGTATCGATATGAATATTTATGAGAGTGTATGTACTTATGTAAAAACTAAGGTCAAAATATATCAAAACAATTTGGTTCACTCTTAAGGACTAATACAGGACAGTTATAATGAATTTCGCAATCTTATATAAATAAGTTATATGGGATCAAACGCCAGATTAAACACTCCCTGCAGAAATAAAACGCTCACATACGAATTGCTTTTGTAACGTTCAATTTATAGGCTTTTATTCTACATCTTCAGCAATAACATATTCGTTGTTCTTTATTTGCTTCCGTAATTATTTTCATTTTTATGTTAAGAGTGATCTCAGAGCCAATGGTTGAATTGAATGGTTTTCTATTCTTTTCTAGTTTTAGTTTCTCCTCTCAAAAGTAGTTAAATAAGACTAATCTTTAATATTATTTATCTATTTTTCCTTTGCTCTCTTCTTCAGCTCATTCTTTAACTCCTTCATTCAGCAATATTAAGAAACATCTCCCTTTTAAATTCCCTCAGTATATTCCCAACCAACAAAATCTTCGTCACGATTTATTTATTAAGAAACATCTCCCTTTTAAGTTCTTCCCTCAGTATATTCCCAACCAACAAAATCTTTGTCATGATTTATTTATTTAGTAACATTTCCCTGTTAGATTTCCTCAATATATTTCCAACCAACAAAATCTTCGTCACGATTTATTTTAATCAGTTGTTCCTTCATTTGTTGTTTTATCGTCCAACTTGCAACTTAAACATCACTTCTATTTACATGATTTCGTAGTTTAAGTTCTTGTATCAATAACATATCTACATTTATTGTGAGAGTTTGAATCCCGGTTTAGTTCATAAATTAAACTCAAGATGCTTTCTTCCCTCTGTGACTTCTACTCGTTTATTATGCTGGCTTTCAAAGCAAATTGCAAATGTTTATACGTTTTGTTTTTACTTTTAAGGCAGTCTTTAATAATGATCTATATAATTTCTCTCTCAACGCTGTGAAAAAATAATTTTCTTTGTATTTTGGCTCATTATCCAATCCAAGTTTAATATGGTGTTAGACCAGCACGAAGCACATTTTATACAAATGGTTATCAGTATGCCTGTAAATTACATTAGTTTATAATTAAATAAGTATAAATTTGCACATCATATCTATTTGTTTATTAATCTGACAGATGGAGAATCTCTTACGAGACGCTCATCAGTTCTCTACAAGACGACAGTTTTTTTCCATGAGTTTAAAAGAACAATTATAGGATAACAGGAACGGTGGCGTACTACACATTAATCACAATTTAGTCTGCTCACAGAAGCCGTAAGGAGACATAATTAAATTTTTCATGATTAATGAATGAACCTAAACCTCGTGAAATTCTGTAAATTGTTTTTATTTTTCAACGAGTTGAAAAAACTCTTTTAAAAAGTTTTTATGTAACATACCACCCAAGGTGGTAATTAAGACGGTAGTTTGATACTCTAAAATAGAGAATTACTATCTTGTTCCTATTTGTTCTTATTACCGTTATTTTATAAGTACTTAAACTTTCCCAAGTGGTTCAGCCTGGAATAATTATAAATTTCTTAAACTGCAATGTAATGACTTGTCTACACCTTTCAAACGACATCCGTTTGCTATTCATTTACTTACACAATACTTTGAAGTTTTTCAGTGCAAGTTGTTCTTTAAGCTGAAGAGCTAAACACAAATTATAAATCAATTATATTTTTAAAAGTTCAATAAGTAAAGAGAATGTTTTTTATTTCCTCTCTTTTCTTTTCAAGTAACCGTTAATTTAAACAGGGACTTTTTATCATCTATAGCATTCACTTCATTGTTTTTTTATTTTTCAATTTTATAATAAAACCGGCATGGCCAGATGGTTAAGGCACTCGACTCCTAATCTGAGGATCATAGGTTCGAATCCGTATCACACCAAACATGCTAGCCTTTTCAGGAGTAGGGGCGTTATGATGTTACAGTCAATCCTACTATTCGTTGAAAAATTAGTCCAAGAGTTTGCAGGGAGTGATGACTAGCTACCTTTCCTCTAGTCTTACACTGTTAAATTAGGGATGCCTAGTATAAATACACTTCGTCTAACTATTTACTATATTTTGATGATAGCGCACGGTTTATCAAAGGGTCTTGTTTCTGGGAATTAATCGTACAAAATGACTTGTTTTACAAACAACTTGTTTGAAAATAGGCTAATTAACTGATTATTAACGGATGCTTTCCTCACTCGATTATTTACCTGAAATCCCAGTTTGCATCAAAGTTTTTCTTTCTTTTTAAGCTGGCATAAAAATTGCTTAAGTAATGAGAGAATAAAATTCCAAATAAAGTAAGGATAAAGTGAAAAACTAGAAGTAGTACAACTAATACGGACCAAAAGATCTGAAAATAAATTCGTTTTTTCAATGGCCCAAGAAAATAAAATAGCTGTTATTAAGTAATAACAGTGAGTTTTGACACTTCATTTGAAAAACTCTAAACATTTCAGTTATTTAGAATCTTATATATTTAAAATGAAAAATTTGAGGCATTATCGTTGTAAACAGAATCGCTCTTCTATGTTTGTTTGTTTTTTTGGAATTTCGCACAAAGCTACTCAAGGGCTATCTGTGCTAGTCGTCCCTAATTTAGTAGTGTAAGACTAGAGGAAAGGCAGCTAGTCATCACCACCCACCGCCAACTCTTGGGCTACTCTTTTACCAACGAAAAGTGGGATTGACCGTCACATTATACGCCCCCACGGATGGGAGGGCGAGCATATTTAGCACGACGCGGGCGCGAACCCGCGACCCTCGGATTACGAGTCACACACCTTACGCGCTTGGCCATGCCAGGCCCGATCTTCTATGAAAATGAATTGTTTGATTTGTTTATTTAGAAATTAATGTTTAGATTGCATGAACAGAGAAATTTAACGCTTACTGAGAAATTTAAATCTCAATCGAATTCAAAGCACTTGTTTAAGATCAAGGATCAATATACTGTAAACGGTGACACTTTTACAAGTGAGTAGAATGTTTTCAGTATCTTTGTAAGTCATTATTTAATTGTAAAATATAAACCATATAATTTGGTGTTAGTATGTGTAATTAAAATATTCACGTGTCTTTATTATTATTATTAAAAACAGTATTATTCATAGAAGAAGCTGTAAACGCAAAAAGCGATTCTTTGTGACTTTTGAGATTAATATTTGCACACGTAGAATAAAAATGTAAAATGTATTTGTATAACATGACATATCTCTACGGAAACAAACTGTATACAAGCATAAAATTGCTTACATATGGATTTTATGAAAACAGAAAATGGCACCATGTCTGAAACTTTGTTTTTTAACTTTTGTTCTTATATCTTGAAAAAAAAAACAATAATTGGAGATTTTATGTTCACGAAAATATATCTTACGTTCATTAAACAGTTTATTTTTGAAAATCGATTGTAACAATGAAAATGAATTTGTTGACTTCCTTATTCCCCAAGTTTTCACTCCCATGTTTAGAGTATTGCTTTCTCATTTTAGTTTTACGTTTTAGAGAAATTCTGTTTTAAAACAAAAACTTATATATTAACTTGTACTTCCTAATTACTTTTTACAGTCCTTTGAACTAAGCTTTAAGATTGAGAAAGAAAAATCAAACTGCAGATGAGACTATTACTTGACTTCCATGTTGTAGGTTTTAAATACATATATATTTTACTTATCTACCGTCACATTAACTTAAAGTCCTTAACAAACGGAGAGAAGTTTTCTTTCTCAGTTCTGTTGCAAACAGATACGTGGCATATGACACCATTTCGTACAAAATCGATCAAAATACACGGAGACAAAAATAAATTCCGCTAAGTTAAACTCGAATCTCAATCCAACACCTTGGGAATCCCTAACTTATTGAGAGCGTAGTTATTTTACAATTATGCTTTTTGGTAACAGTGAATGCACGTACCTGTTTCTAAAGTATTTGGTAACTTTAGTGACAAGTTAAATGTAAGATTTTAATTAGAAAATCAAAAGTCATTAAGTTAAAAATTAAAAGTTTGATGTATCAAGGAACGACTTGGTATAAGTGCTCCAATTTTCTGATTTTAATTGCTGTGTATTCAGTTCATGAATCAAGTATTTTATCAAATCATGGAAGGACAGTATATCAAGTTTCTGATGTCAAAAGGAAAGAAAATTTACTTTTGAGCAGGGCCGTATATACATATGTTCGCATTCCCTATATATATATATATATATATACATATTTTCGCATCACTTATATATATACATGTATTTATTTATTTTATTATTTTAGTTAATCCTGACTACACTCTATACTTTTCAGCATTTCATCACTTGAACATTTTATATTCGGTACCTTAAAGATTCTTTCGAGTTTCTCTGTTATTTCCTATTTTTTATCAATTTCTGAAAAGAAGGACCGATTCAATGTTATTTCATGTGTATACCTTTCTCCAGGAAAAGGGGAACCGATTCAGTGTTATTTCATGTGTATACCTTTCTCCAGGAAAAGGAGGAACGATTCAGTGTCATTTTATGTTTATACCTTTCTCCAGGAAAAGGAGGACAGATTGAGTGTTACTTCATGTGTATACCTTTCTCCAGGAAAAGGAGGACAGATTCAGTGTTATTTCATGTGTATGCCTTTCTCCAGAAAAAGGGAGACCGATTCAGTGTTATTTTATTTGTATGTCTTTCTCCAGGAAAAGTCACTCTCACCACCATTCCTTCATACTATCCCCCACATATCCACCCCTTTCCTTTTTCCTGGACTCAAAATTAAAGCTAGAAACATTATCGTCATTATTTAAACGATACTTGAAGCTAGAAATATTATCTTTACATAAAAGAGTCTAAAATAATAAATTTATCCATTACACAAACAGTTTTCAAACCTCGTTTTCTTTAGTAGAGCTGAATATAATTCGAGGCATCAGTTCTCAGTTAATAATGGTATAAGTTTTTCTGTATACTGTTAGCGAATGAACTTCATTTTAGAAAGCCATAATAAGTAAGTTCTATCAACAGTCCCAACTAAATGCATCAGACTATAAACAATCTTTGAACTACTGAGTAATACCTTCAGTACATTTAAATTTAAAAGCAGTGGGAAAGAATGGAATACTTTTTTATATTTATATCCTTTACTTAACATGTTTGTAAAGCTATTTTGTATTATTGTTCACAGGGAACTATTATAATTTTAGTACTAAGTCCTCGTAACACCTTTAATTGTACTACCTGTAGAATGATATTCGTAAAATTCAACACCAATACTTGGCAGATAAGTGAAATAGTCTTAGATATAATGACACCCAGTTGAGGCTATAAAAAAGTGTGTGTGTGTGTTTTCTAATAGCAAAGCAATATTGGGCTATCTGCTAGGTCCACCGAGGGAAATAGAACCCCTGATTTTAGCGTTGTAAATGCGAAGACTTAACACTGTACCAGCAGAGAACTATAAAAAGTAAACAGCATGTAATAAGCCAAATAAAATAATAAGTTTGTACCACACATATGTTCCTAATACACTGCTAGACAGTTGAGTTAAGATTGTAGATAAACCCAAAACTTTTTTTTCCGTATGTAGAACCGGGTTTGGCTTAGCGATTAGCGTGCATTGACTGTGAATCCGAGGGTTTTGTGTTTCGCGTGATTTTGCAAAAAAATGTGCTTCGAATTTTGGAGCCGTGGATGCATTATAAGAATGACAAAACACTCGTTTTTTAGCTTTATAAGAGTCACTTTGATGGTCAGAAAACAGGCATTCTGGAATAAACATATATATTTGGTCACACACACATATATAATATAGTTGGAGATCACATTTTGAAGGTACTATGTCTTTAATTAATAATAAGTTTATAAAGTAAAGATTTATATCTTTAATGAAGTGAATCTATTTCGGGTTGTTTGGTGTTATAATTTACCTCGGACGAGTCTGATTTATTATGTTAGTAACGTTACTTATTACGATTTCAAATAGCCGGAAATTTTAACTAAACTTTAGAAATTAATTAAATGTTAATATGCATCAAATTTATTATATTTGCCAACAACATTGATGCGCACAATTTTCTTTTTAACACATATATATTTTAATATACAAATAAAAAACAATAATATTTATAATAATGGTTATTGCTAATAGTTATTACAAATGATGCTTTATATACCAGAGTTTTACAAACTTACAGAAAATACTGAGTCTTATAAACGATTTTTTTCAACAATCCAGGTCCACGTCTAGTAAATTAATGCTGAGTTCATACTGTCACACCACGCGTAAGCTAGCTAGCTTGGTTGGTTTCAGTCCGCTGAATTTTTCCGGTGAAAATATTTAATGTCCTTGTAAAAATTCTAATGTCCAAAGTTAATTCACTGAAGATGAACGGTTTGTAATGACAGAATTCTATAAATGTTCCTGGTCCAATTCTGTAGTTTCCAATTTATAATCACAATGATAGCTTTTGAGGTTTATTGTATACTGACTGTTGCTGACTAATAAGATAACTCTCGTGGCGCGTTAGTTCTATATATCAATCAGGCTAGATTCTGAGACTTACAACAATGTTCGAAAACACGCTAGCATTTTTGTAAAACAAATATTTTTTTATTCTTTCTCTCGGGAATCTTCTAGAAGTTCGGATAACAGGCGGGACTTGTAATATACACCTAAGAGTATACGTCACATGCATCAAACAGAAACACTCGTAGATATTTAAATAAACATATAACGGTAAATCATTTACCGTTACAAAGGGAACATACTACATGTTTCAACAAAACATTATTTTGAATTCTTCTTGTAACTGCTTGCCAACTTATTATTATATTAGCATAACGTGTTTCAATACTCAAGTCTCCAATTAGTACCTATGCACAATCGTCACAGAATACAGAGTCCTCCGCTAGTACAATGGTAGGTCTTCGGATTTACAACGCTAAGATCAAGGGTTTTATTCCCCTCGGTGGGCTGAGCAGACAGCCCTATGACACAAATTGAAACACAAGCAATTAATACAGCATTACATCCACCACTATACTGGTACAGATATGTAGATGACACGGTTGCGGGATTCGAATCTACAGAACACATACTTAACTTTTTCACTCACATTAACTCTATACATCCCAACATTAACTTCACATGTGAACAGGAAGAAAGCAATCAAATATCATTTCTTAACCTCAAAATTATAAGAACCGACACACAATTCAAAACAGAAATCCACCGAAAAATCACCCATACTGGACTATACATTCCTTGGGACTCAGCACATGAAACAAAACAAAAACTCAACATTCTAAGAAACCAGATAAACACAGCCATAAAACTATGCTCACCAGATAAAATTAACGATGAATTAGATAAAATAAAACAACACTTCATCAACATCAATAAGTTTCCTCCACAAACCGTAGAAAACATTATACGCACACACCTAGACAGAAAGCAAAATCAACCAACAAAAGTAAATATATCTCACGAATCAAAAAATCACGAAACCATTGTTATGTATATATGTAAATATTTTGTAAACGACAACATGTCGTATTGTGTTTGAATTTTCATTTGTATTATTCATTTTTCCATATTGATATTATTGTTTCGAAGTTTAAACTAAAATATGTTATTTATTTAGGGTAACGTTTTAGAACTTTCTCGAATTAAGTAGACCAATCACATGTTTGTAAATGAGTGCTGGTGACTTCCTGTCTAGAAGTGTAGTCTCGTGCAAGAACGGATATGCGTGGATAGCTCTGGAGTTGTATGGAAATTGCAAGATTGTTCGAGAAATAGGCCTATCGGTATAAAACACGGTGAAAAGAGACAGATTCAGTCATCAGTCATCAGTTTTATTCGAGGGAGAGAGATTCAGTCATTAGTTTTATTCGAAGACAAAGAGTGAGATTCAAACACCAGTTTCATTTCAAAAGAAGAAAGTTAGTTATTTGAGAAAGATTAAGTGTTTGCTGTGAATATTCAACTTGGATTTGTGATTGAAATTAGATCTACGGAAGCCGTGATTTTATTTCGTCAATCTCTACGATACTTCTGAATTACCGCTTGTGCTGAGAGACGGCGATTTCATTGAACTGTGAACTGTTTCGGAATCTCTTCGTGGGACCAAATTCACACCCTAGACTGGAATTTGAGACTTTAATTTTAGATCATTATATTAGATACAGGCCAGTACCGTTTTGTGTTGTGATTTATTTTGAAGTTTGAAACTAATATTATTTTGATTTGTAATTAATTTCGAATGTTATAACTTAATATCTGTCACTATTATTATATAGTTTATGTTATATCTGTTATATTTGTTAATAGGTTAGTGTAATAAATTATACAAGCTGTTATCTGCGTTTTTCTGTTGCGTTTAATCTACGAAGAATTCAAAACATTAAAAAAATACGTAACAGAAAATTGGGGGCTCGTCCGGGATATCGAACAAACAATTTAATTTTATTATAAAATAAGATTTATATTCTGTACAGATAGACAGCTTGTATATTTAAAATGGCATTCGAACTTGAAGATTTTATTATCGAATTTAATCGGAATCCCTCTTTCGAATTAATCAGTGAATTAAAAAAATCTGAATTGGCTGATGTTGGTAAACATTTTAATTTAGAAGTGAAGCAATCAATGAAGAAAGCAGATATTAAACAAATTATTATTGAACATTTGGTCAGCCAAAAAGTATTACCTCAAACAGTTGCACAACAATTGCCTGTCGTTCATTTTGACCCAGATTTCGAATTAAAAAAAATGGAAATGGAAATGAAATTTCGTTTAGAAATTGAAAGCAAACGACTTGAAGCAGAACAAGAAAATAAACGTATTGAGGCAGAACAAGAAAACAAAGGCCTTGTTCTTGATGCCGAAATACAAATAGAACGCATTAAAGCTGATAAAGAAATCAGTATGAGAAAGGCACAGACAGAAGAAAAGGTTGTCCGAATGCAGTTGGATAATTTTGATGCTTCCAAACAGATTCGTTTAGTACCTCCATTCAATGAAAAAGCTGTAGATACATATTTTCAGCAATTTGAAAAATTGGCCCTTAGGCTAAAATGGCCTACCGAATATTGGACAGTACTACTTCAGAGTGTTCTCAAGGGTAAAGCTCAGGAAGTATTTTCCAAGCTCACAGCCGAGCAAAGTTATGATTACGAGCACGTCAAAAAATGCATTTTGAATGCATATGAATTGGTGCCAGAGGCATACAGACAAAAATTTCGTGGTTACAAAAAGTTTGACAGCCAAACTTATGTCGAATTTGCTCGTGAAAAAGAAACTCTGTTCGACAGGTGGTGTGATTCCAGAGAAATTAAAGATGATTATACAAAACTCAGAGAACTCATGTTAGTCGAAGAGTTTAAAAGATGTATTCCCGTAGAGCTAAAAACTTATATTGATGAACAAAAAGCTTCCAAAATTCATGATGCTGCTATCTTGGCAGACGAGTATGCTTTAACTCACAAAGATTTCTCATACAAAAGCAAAACATCTCACACAACAAAGAAACCCAATGACTCATTCAAATATTATGCAAATGTCGACAGAGACAAAAAAGAGCAAACTTCCAATTCTCAAACGAAGACTCCATCTTACTCTCAAAGCTCGTCATCTACCCAAAACGTGTCATTCTCATCCAAAACATGTGCTTATTGTAAGAAACCTGGCCATCTGATTTCTGAGTGCTATAAGGTAAAAAACAAGCCATCACCCCATAGTTTCATTTCGCCCTCGTTGGATACATCATTGGTTCCCAATGATTTTGACCCTGTTCAGTCCACTGTGGATTCTAAGCCCAATATTATTGATGTACCTGAAGATATTGTTGAGGACAAATTTAAGCCTTTCATGACTGAAGGTTTTGTTTCTTTTGTTGGCGATTCACATCTACAACCAATTAAAATCCTGCGGGATACTGGAGCTTTTCAGAGTTTGATTTTGGAAAGTGTACTTCCGTTTTCTGAAAAGTCATCCGTTGGGGCCAATGTGCTCATTTCTGGTGTAGAAGGTGGCGTCGTTTTTATTCCTCTTCATAGATTAGATTTACATTCGGACTTAGTCTCAGGCCCAGTGACTGTGGGTATTAAAGCCTCATTGCCTGTTGAAGGTGTTTCTATGCTTTTGGGGAATGATTTGGCTGGTAGTAAGGTGGTACCAGAGGTTCGTGTTGTTGAAGCACCTGTTGTTAGTCCCAGTACAGAGCAACTCGTTGAAGAGTTTCCTGATGTTTTTCCCGCCTGTGCTGTTACTCGTTCTCAGACACGTTCTCAGGAGTCCAAAGAGGATTTCTCTTTGTCTGATACGTTCATGTCTCACATCGATGAGATTTCTGATTCAACTTTAAGTTCTACTGATGACTCTAAGACATTTTTCGACTCTCTTCATCGAAACAAACTTATTGAGGAACAGGACAATGATCCTGAAACTCGTTCTCTTCTACAACTGGCTGTTAATGAAAATGAAATAGGAACTGTCCCTATTTGTTACTACCAGAAGTCAGGTGTGCTAATGAGAAAATACAGACCTCCTGACGTTGCTGCTGATGAAGAGTGGAATGTTATTCACCAAATCGTCATTCCAAAATGCTATCGGAATGACATTCTTAGTCTTGCTCATGACCATGTATTGTCGGGACACTTAGGTGTAAGAAAGACCCTAGATCGTATCCGACGGCATTTCTATTGGCCTAGGATGCGCCAAGATGTTGTTGACTTTTGTAAGACATGCCATTCTTGCCAAATGACAGGAAAACCAAATCAGGGGATTCCAAAAGCACCACTGCAGCCTATTCCTGCCTTTGAAGAACCATTCTCAAGGGTCATTATCGACTGTGTTGGCCCAATGCCAAAAAGCAAAGCAGGAAATGAATACCTCTTGACGATCATGTGTGCTTCTACACGTTTCCCTGAGGCAATCCCTTTGAGAAAAATCACTGCTCCCAACATTGTTAAAGCTCTTGTTAAATTCTTTACCATGTTCGGGATTCCAAAAGTTGTGCAATCAGATCAAGGCTCAAATTTTATGTCCAAGCTATTTCAACAAGCCATGCATGAATTAAACATCCATCAAGTTTCATCCAGTGCATACCATCCTGAGTCACAAGGTGTCCTTGAACGTTTCCACCAAACTCTAAAAGCCATGCTTAGAAATTACTGCCACGAGCATTCAAAGGACTGTGATGAGGGTGTTCCCTTGTTGTTGTTTGCAGTTCGTGAGGTTGTTCAAGAGTCTACTGGATTTAGCCCTTTTGAGTTGGTGTATGGTCACTCAGTTCGCGGCCCATTGAAGTTGGTTAAGGAGAAATGGTTGGAGGATAATAACTCACAAATTAGCTTGTTGAATTATGTCTCTGATTTCAAAACCAGATTGCACAATGCTTTTAATGTTGCCAGGGAAAACCTGAAGTCTTCTCAGGAAGAGATGAAAACCTGGTATGACAAAAGAGCCAGGAAGCGATCTTTTAATGTTGGTGACCAAGTACTTGTCTTGTTGCCTACATCAAGCTCTTCACTTCAAGCTAAATATTTTGGACCTTATTCAATTGAAAAGAAAATTAATGATCTAAACTATGTGATCACTACCCCTGATCGGAGGAAAAGCAAACAGCTTTGTCATATCAATATGTTGAAACCCTATTATGTGCGAAAGAAAACAAATGTGTCGAATGCTGTTCCTGTGAACGTGACAAGTGGTGTGAATGAAGATCATGATCCTCCACCTTCTCCTCCTGAAATTATAGAAAATAGCTTTCCAGACACTCATGTTAAACTCAAAAATTCGCATGTATTAGCGAACTTAGATGAAAAACTCAATCATTTAACCCAACAACAAAATCAAGAGTTGAAAGGTTTGATTTTAGAGTTTGCTCATTTGTTCCCTGATGTTCCTGGTAGAACCAATGTCATAGAACATGATGTTGTTATTGAGAACACTCGACCAATAAAACAACATCCATATCGGGCCAATCCTATAAAATTGTCAAAAATCAGGTCAGAGGTACAATACATGCTTGAAAATGATTTTATTGAGTTATCAAATAGTAATTGGAGTTCACCTTGTATCTTGGTACCAAAGTCTGATGGTTCATTTAGGTTCTGTACAGATTTCAGAAGGGTTAATGATGTGACCAAGACTGATTCATATCCTATTCCTCGGATGGATGATTGTATTGACCGTGTAGGTAACTCAAAGTACCTTACCAAATTTGACCTACTCAAAGGTTATTGGCAAGTACCTTTAACTCCTCAAGCAAGAGAAATTTCAGCTTTTATAACACCCGATGGTTTGTACCAATACAAAGTTATGCCATTTGGCATGAAAAACTCCGGTGCAACATTTCAAAGGTTGATGAATCATGTCATCGCAGGATTAGAAAATGTGTATGCTTACATTGATGATGTACTGGTAGTAAGCAGTGACTGGTCTGAGCATTTAAGCCACATTCGTGCATTCTTTGAGAGGTGTTCCGAGGCTCAGTTGACTATCAACCTGTTAAAAAGCGAATTCGGTAAAGCAACAGTTGTGTACTTAGGCCATGAAATTGGTCGGAGTAAAGTGAAGCCTATCCAAGCTAAAGTACAGGCAATAGCGGAGTATCCAGAGCCGACGAATAAAAGAGGTATTATGAGATTCTTGGGCATGGCAGGATATTATAGGAAATTTTGTCCAAATTTTTCTGATGTGGCTGCACCTTTAACAGCCTTACTAAAAAAGAATGTAAAATTTTCCTGGAATCAAAATTGCCAGACTGCCTTTGAAAGGATAAAGATCATGCTCATGAATGCTCCAATCCTCAAAGCTCCCGATTTTGACAAACCATTTAAGCTTGCTGTAGATGCGAGTGACGTTGGTGTTGGTGCTGTGTTGTTGCAAGAGCAAAATGGTGTTGACCACCCTGTGTGTTATTTTTCAAGAAAACTTGATAAGCACCAAAGAAATTATTCAACAATTGAGAAAGAAGCACTTGCATTGTTGTTAGCCTTACAACATTTTGATGTTTATTTGTGTTCTTCACCATGGATTGTTAATGTTTACACCGACCATAATCCACTCGTGTTCGTGAACAAAATGAAAAACAAAAATCAAAGGTTACTCAGGTGGAGTATTATTTTGCAGCAATACAATGTGTCCATTAATCATATCAGTGGTTCGGACAATGTCATTGCGGATACATTGTCACGGTAATTAAGTGGTTCAGTATTTCGTTATAATTAACGGTTGACTGAAATTTGTTTTTTTTAGTTCAATGATATGTAAAATAAGTTAAACAAAAAAAAAAGGTTTTCACAAGTTCAAACTTTTTTTTTTACTTTTAAGGGGGAGAGTGTTATGTATATGTGTAAATATTTTGTAAACGACAACATGTCGTATTGTGTTTGAATTTTCATTTGTATTATTCATTTTTCCATATTGATATTATTGTTTCGAAGTTTAAACTAAAATATGTTATTTATTTAGGGTAACGTTTTAGAACTTTCTCGAATTAAGTAGACCAATCACATGTTTGTAAATGAGTGCTGGTGACTTCCTGTCTAGAAGTGTAGTCTCGTGCAAGAACGGATATGCGTGGATAGCTCTGGAGTTGTATGGAAATTGCTTTTGTTTTTTTGTTTTTGTTTTGTTTTGGAAATTTGCACAAAGCTACTCGAGGGCTATCTGTGCTAGCCGTCCCTAATTTTGCAGTGTAAGACTAGAGGGAAGGCAGCTAGTCATCACCACCCACCGCCAACTCTTGGTCTACTCTTTTACCAACGAATAGTGGGATTGACCGTCACATTATACACCCCCACGGCTGGGAGGGCGAGCATGTTTAGCGCGAAGCGGGCGCGAACCCGCGACCCTCGGATTACGAGTGCACGCCTTAACCCGCTCGGCCATGCCAGGCCATGGAAATTGCAAGATTGTTCGAGAAATAGGCCTATCGGTATAAAACACGGTGAAAAGAGACAGATTCAGTCATCAGTCATCAGTTTTATTCGAGGGAGAGAGATTCAGTCATTAGTTTTATTCAAAGACAAAGAGTGAGATTCAAACACCAGTTTCATTTCAAAAGAAGAAAGTTAGTTATTTGAGAAAGATTAAGTGTTTGCTGTGAATATTCAACTTGGATTTGTGATTGAAATTAGATCTACGGAAGCCGTGATTTTATTTCGTCAATCTCTACGATACTTCTGAATTACCGCTTGTGCTGAGAGACGGCGATTTCATTGAACTGTGAACTGTTTCGGAATCTCTTAGATACAGGCCAGTACCGTTTTGTGTTGTGATTTATTTTGAAGTTTGAAACTAATATTATTTTGATTTGTAATTAATTTCGAATGTTATAACTTAATATCTGTCACTATTATTATATAGTTTATGTTATATCTGTTATATTTGTTAATAGGTTAGTGTAATAAATTATACAAGCTGTTATCTGCGTTTTTCTGTTGCGTTTAATCTACGAAGAATTCAAAACATTAAAAAAATACGTAACAACCATATACTGCTGTATACCATATATTCCTGACATCAGCAAACAAATAACCAACATTTGGCAAAAACTAGTAACAAAATATAACATTCCAGTTAACACTAAATTTATTCAAAAACCAGGCACAAAACTAAGGTCTATACTATGTAAGAACTACACTGACAAACACCACACCAACATTATTTATAAAATACAATGTGATAACTGCCACGACTTCTATATAGGAGAAACAAGTAGAAAAATGGAAACCAGATTCAAAGAACATAAAAAGTCACCTTCACACGTTTTCGAACACTGCAAGTCAAATGGACACAACATAACCATAGAAAACACTCAAATACTAAATAAAGAAACAAACATAAACAAACGAAAAATTAAAGAAGCCTTACTTATACAACAACTTAAACCCAAAATAAACCAATATAAAGGAACACCATTATACCTATATTAATATTATAGATAAAATTATATATTCAAACATCAAACCGCGCCCTTTACATTGCGACACTCAGTTATACAACCCCTTCCAAACATGTGGTCAGCTTCCGGCCAGTTACCTCTTTCTTTGTGAACCTGACGATGACCGAAGAAGGTCGAAACGTTGTTCGCTCTTCTATTTGAAGTGTTTTCTGAGCCCAAAAGAGCCGTTTTTTGCATATAAAATTCCTATGTGGCTTTGCTATAAGTAAACACACAAACACAGAATACAATATTTCAGCCTCGTACACAAAGATTTCACTTTATTCCATCTACATTGCTCATTGAAGATATTTTACTTCAACATAACATTACACTGCGTTTCATATTTATCATAAATTATCTTTAGTAGCTCTTGCAGTTTGGTTTAATAAACATGAATTCAAGGTATTATAATGTTTGCCATATCATGAATGTTACGTTTTTTTTATGTGGACTGAACGCAACAGAAAGACACAGATAACAGCTTATATAATTTATTACAATAAACTATTATATATGTGACAGATATAAAATAAATTATATAATAACAATGACAGATATTCAGTTCCAACCTTCAAAATTCATTACAATATAAAATGGTACTGGCCTGTGTCCAATATAATGATACAGGATGAAAGTTCAAAAGTCGAGATCAGAAATCCAAAATTCCAGTCTAGGGGGTGAATTTGGTCCCACGAAGAAATTCCAAAGTTTAAATGCAGAAGTCCAGAAACAATTCACAGTCCAATTAATTTGACGAAGCTCTTTTTACGATGTTTTTGATGAATGTCTCAAATTTGTCGTTTTCCAACTTGCCCCGGTCTCCCTTGAACAGTCTTGTACGTGTTGACCTTCAGTATAACCAGTAATTTGAATGAATCGTAAAGATTGACGAAATAAAATCACAGCTTTTGTAGATCTAGCTCCAGTCACAAATCCAAGTTGAATCACAGCAAACGTTGAAAATTTCTCAAACGAAGATAATATCTCTTGAATCAAATAAAACGAATGACTGACTCACTGACTTCTTTCACATTGCCGTCTGTTTATATATTAGTAGGCCTACTGTGTTCTCGAACAATCGCGTAACTTCCACAGAATTCCAGAGTAATCTGCGCATGTCTGTTTTTGCACGAGACTCGTCTAGACACCAGGCCGACATACATTCTATTTATAAACATATGATTGATCTACCTAATTCTAGAAATTTCTAAATGATTAATTCTAAATGAATTCTAATTAATTCTAAATGTTATTTTAAATGAATAACAACATATTTTATTGATTTGAACTTCGAAACCATAATATAAACAACAACATGGCATTCCAAACGCTTTATACATAACAATGAAGTTAGCAAGCGTTTATTGGACAAACGCTGCATATATTTAACATGGGGCTTCGTTCAAACAAAATAGTACTTCGACATTGCTACAAAGTTTATTTGTAATTCATTTGGTGGCTTGTTGCGCATATGTAATTTGTCAAGCATGTAGGTGCCAATATTTTAATAAGTTTTCAAGACGAAATGTAATTATACGTGAGTCAGTTTGGAAAAACTAAATGCTTTTCAAGATATACAGCTCCTAGATCCTCGAATATTTTTTTTCATAAAAGTGTACGTTAACTCATCGTCTAGTCTAGCTAACATTCTAACACGCAAACTAGTTCATTTCATTTAGCACGACCCAGGCATATATGGTTAATGCCTTTTATTACGTATTTAAATGTCCACGCTGAAAAAAAAAATCGACGTAAGTTATTTGCTTACTAGGAGCATTTAGTTTGTAGGATATTTTAACACAAACGAGAATAATTAAACTAGAAAACTTCACACCGAAACTAAGAAAATAATTAAATTAAATGTTTAATTATTTAACAGTTTCTTGGTTATGGTTTTATCTCATATAAGTGTTATGTTCTATTTTTGCATTAGATACATCCAAATCCATCTAACAGAAAAATCGTTAGCTGAAACATCCGTTGGTTAAATCACGGAGAGAAAGATTCGCAGGTAGATTAAAATCGAAAAATAGGATTCCAAAAGTCGTTATTAAAAACACATTGTGGAAGAAAGTAGAAAACTACATACATTATTACTGCAATATTCATCCATTAACATATCTTCAGTCGTGTTACGAACTCTCAGGTCTCTGATTTATATTCATACTAAAATCATACGTTATTGGACATATCATATTTATTTCAGCTATAATTTTCTCAAACAAAACAACACTTTGATTACTAAAAATTATCTTTGTTATATAGTTGTCTAGCGGAACTGACTTGATAAGCGTATAACATTCCATATTTTAATACAGGATCAGATCTACGAACTTTCCCAACACTACAACCGCTCGTTTTCTAAACATATTTGTAATAAACTAAAACTTAATAATTACTGTGAAAACTAAAATACCTAAGTTTCACTTTGAGAGGTAAAGGTTTATTTACTACGAACTTTCAAGTTTCTTAATCAGTAAAAGGACTATGAAACTTAAATTTCTTTCACTCAAATTTTATTTTAATATGTTTTTGAAACATATTCTTAATTTCTCATTTTATTTGAATATTCGAATACATGTGAGGCTTTAAGACTTCTACTAGTGTATGTATCTCAGTATCTAATGCTTTAGAGATGAATTATTAGAAGTTTCTGAACAGTGAACGATAATGATTAACAAAGAGCGTAATATTTTTCTTCACTCAGTACGGTTTCCCTGTTAATCTACATCAAAATATTCATGTTATTTCTGTGGTAGAAGTAGAGAAACGTACATGTTGTTATATACCAATAAAACAAGAACATAGCACTGTTGGAGCGCCAACACTAGATTATGTTCTTTTCTGTACTGCAGTACTGCCACGCTCTATAAAGTTTTGATAAGTTGAATATTACGCTATGTTATTACAAGCAATGGGCCGTTCCGTGTAGTTCTTAGAGTCTGTCAATAACCACACTAACAGTATTGTAAAAGTTAATTTCACCGTGGTCTGGGTGGAACCATCAATCACACGGGAATAACAAACGAACCTTTCCAAAATGATGAATCCACGAGAAAGAGAAGGAAGAGTGTTTCGCACGTGAACTGTTTTCTATTTGACTAACGGATTAAGAAGTGTCGTGCATGTTAATAAGCTATACTTTACGAATACCAATTGTGATTTGAAGGACCTGTAAGAAGTAAACTGAATAATTATTCACTGGTTTTTAGATCATTTCAGCTTAGCCTAGTCATTTAGGTTGAGATAAGAGCTTAGTTCTATTTATTGGCACCTTAAAATTACGTTGTTTTTTGTCAGTAAGGATTATAAAGTAAAACAAATATTGATAATGTGCTACGTGTGTAATGTTTCACGGCTATAAAATACTTCAGAGTAATATTTGTTTGTAAGTTTCTAAACAGTTTGTTGTATTTGAGGAACATTTAACTTGGAACTAACATATTAAACAAAACGAAGGTTGAGGACATAGTGCCGAATATTTTAAAATACGTTAACTTGTATATGTATGTCTCGAATGAAAGGTAAAAACTAGATTAGGAACTCGTGACCTTCACCATACTTACTCTTCGTTCAGAGGGGTGATTTGTTTGTTTGCTTGCTTGCTTTTTAATTTGGCGCAAAGCTACACGAGAGCTTTCTGCGCTGCTGTCCATAATTTAACAGTTTAAAACTAGAGGGATGGCAGTTAGTCACCACTACCAACTGCCAACTCTTGAGCTACTCTTTTACCAACGAATAGTTGAATTGATCGTCCCATTTTCATACCCCCACGACTAAAAGGGAGAACATATTTGGTAGGACAGGTATTCGAACCCGCGAACCTCAGAGTATTAGTTCAAGCGTCGGCCTTAGAGGAATAATTTAACTCATTTATGTTATCTGTATCATATTTTCCAATTAGTTAAAATCTGTTACCTTAATTTAGGTATTTTATTTTTTTTTCGTCTCTTTTCTTTGTTTACAAAAAATTGTTAAACGAACATTTTATGTCAGCATACATAAACTACTAATCAGATATTTAGGTCATCTCTATAATAGAAACTCAAATAGTTTCCTATTTTGAAACAATGGTGTATCTAATTATTTATGTATTTCTAGATGAAAGATGGTTAAATAAAGACTATATATTTTTGCTTTGTACGCAAGAGCCAGTGTATATAAACATATATGTTTATTCTAATATATTAATATCTTCCACTTAGAGTAACCCTTAGTACATGGAGCGAAAGTAAAAGAATCACCCTATCAGTACTTATAAAGATTAGAATGCATTTTTCCGTTATTTGGATATTCTCGCTATGAACGACAATGTTTCATGAAGTTAAGCCACCTCAGAAGGTTTAGTTTAGCCCTAAACACTTCATGATTTTTTCAGCTACAACTAACTCCATTTAAACACAGCTCACATAAAGTTATGTTTACCAGAAGGGTTGTCTTCTCCTCACTTGATAAACTTCATAAAGGTTTACGTAACACTGATTGTTTGTTTCAAAACAAATTCACATAGGGCGATTATTTCTATCCACTGCTGGAATCGAATCCCTGATTGTTTGTGTTGTAGGCCCCTTAAACTTAACACTGTCCCATCGTGGGTTGTTTTGTTTTTTTTTAATTAAGCATAAAGCTACAGAATGGACTATTAGTTCTCTGCCCACCACGGGTATCGAAACCCAGGTTTTTGCGGTGTGAGTCCGAAGACATAGTGCTTTGCCACCGTGCGCCTGAAATGTAGAAAATGAAAAGAATTGCGTCTGAGTATATAAAATTATTTAAAATAACACTTGTTTAAGCCTATTTATTAATTCCATGACAATTATTTTTAGTGTGAGAATACAATTTACGGTTTTCTTTTATGGTAGCCCCCCAGTGGCTCAGTGGTATGTCTGCAGACTTACACGCTAAAATCCGGGTTTCAATACCCGTGGTGGGCAGAGCACAGATAGCCCATTGTGTAGCTTTGTGCTTAATTTAAAACAACAACAACAACAACCTTTATGGTATTTTGAGAATACAGAATCAAAACATACCTGAAACAAATCTAATCTTGAAAGCTTTCAATACTAAGATTTGCAAATATCCCTTTCTCATTGCTGTGTTGAAAAAGAAAGTAAATCAATCCTCGTGGCAGACACAACGTAGGTAGTCCAGTGTGTAGCTAAGTAAAAACTAGAAATGCTTTAATTATGGTGTAAATGTTTTTCATACGCCGTAAAATATGAATGAAGACTTAAGTGAATATTGTGTTAAAAGCCATGAATACGTGGCTTATTTTACTTTTATTTTATCTGGAAAAAAAAGAGAGAAACAAAGAGGAAATCAAACAGTGACATTTCAAAGAATTGTTCAAGTATTTATAACAAGTGACGTCATAACCAATTGCATCTTGAAGCTTGAACAAACAGCAAGAAGTGTTTTCCTACCCTGCAAGTACAAAATGTTCGTGTTCGTTTATGTTTATCTGTAGAGGTAGTTTGTTATTTTGCAGCAGTTAGTAATATTCACATGTTTCTTAAGTCATCTTCAGGTTAGCAGAGATGACCTAAATAGGTCGAAACATTGTTCTGTACTTTATTTTACTTAGAGTTTTAACACCCATACAAGCTGGTTTTTTTAGAATACACTTACATGTTTCTCTTGAATTTTCGTTCTCCTACTCTACAAACACAAGATGTTCTCGTTCATTTATGTTTCTCTGTAGAGGTAACTTGTTTGTTTCGTTGTTAAGTGCTGAACTATACGGTGATTTTTGCTGCGTGTAAATTTTAACCTATATAAACCCTCAAGCGTATCGTTGAGTCAATCGGAGCAAGCGGAGGATATGTGTACACATAAATGTAAACTCCTAGAAAGATCCAGATGGACTAATCTTTGTAAATCACTATTCACTATTCCGATAACAGACCACAGACTGTCTAGATTTAGTTTACGAAAATACATTTCAGAAGATAAGTAGGTCTTAGAAAGTTAGTTTCAGTTGTTTCTTGATATTGTTCAAGGTAAGGCACGCTTGAATTAAGCTGCTCGTGCGTACCTATGCCAACAAAATTAAATGTCAAGAGTAGTTAATGTGCTAGGACATAAATATCTATAGAATAATTTTCCTTTAGATTAAGTGGCTTATTTCTCAATGCAATAAGTTTATAGAACTCGTTCGTTTCGTCTGTGTTAGAATTACAGTATTGACGTGTGAAATTTATACAGATTAATTAACGAAGTTATATTTGCACACGGTTTGTATATACATGATTGAGCTGCCATGATTACGCTAGCCTTTAAAAGTACATTGTAAAGCAGCTTCGTTACACGGTGCAACGTTTGAAATGTGTATTTTTATTATTAGACCCAATTACACACATTTACACGGTACTCTTCTTCCTACCAGCTTAATAATTTACCTTCTAGCCAAGAAGCAATTTTATTTATTTTAAAATTGTACCTACTTTCCTTGGTTAAACACAGAGAAATTCCGAAAAATTCCAGATGTACGTATATCCAGTGGTTAGGAAAGACGAGTCAATACGGCTTATGCCGTAAATAATTGAAAAATTAATCAGTTGACTTTAAATCTAAGTAAAATAATCGATGAAGCAATAGTTTAACTTACTATAAACAGTGTTTCCGAATAATGCTTAATAATTAGTAGTTATTAAGTTCTCTCTAATAAGTATCAAAGACATCTGAAGATTTCTCAGGTTGATGAGTAAATATAGTTAAATAAAATAAATAATATTAATAATAAATAATTCGGTGTGAAAGTAAATAAACAATTTAATGTTAATAAAAAATTTTGACCTAATTTTGTTGAGTAATGGCTTAAAATATATTGATAATAATTTCACATCATCAACTTAATCTAGTTCACACCGAAGCTGTTGTTGATCAAGTGATGTTATAAATAATATCTCGAAACTAATTAATTGTTTTTTGTATCAAATTTTGCTGAATAATCCTTGGTATTAGGGGAAGGTTTCGTTGGCAGTTCATATAACAGAAATATTGTTGACATGTTATTACATTGCCATTTTATTTAAGTTATGAATCCATATAATACTAGTAGCTGAGAAATACAAATAAATACGTATAGTATGTATTGCTGAAAACTTTCGTTAATGCATATGTCCCTTGAAACTACAAACGTTTGATTACAACGTGCTGTATCTTGTATATGTGTTAATCCAGTCTAGTGTTTGTCATATATGTATATATATATTGACTTAGTTTCACTTTTGTTATTATTATTTAGTTCTAGTCACTAGGTGTTCGCGCACATAGCCTAGCTGCTTTGCGCCATAAGACGCCAGACCTAATAAGTATCCACTGGAACCTTGGCCATTTAAATGTTGTATTCTTTAATTTATGAAGATGTTGAGGATTAATCGTATTTCAAACAAAAGAAAAGAAAGCGAGAATGTCTCTTTTACCTTTGAAAGCCTTCTTCCATCGTCTGGTGACCATGGTTACCCATATTACAAGGTAACACAGTTTGTATTTTAACAAGCTTCCGGGCAATACGACAGTGTCAGTTTTAAAACAAACGTTGAGAGACTTTTCACTATACAAGAAGCAATTTTATTTATTTTAAAATTGTACCTACTTTCCTTGGTTATAACCATAATATTCTGGTTTAGAAAGACCAGAAGCTATTGAACGACATAATTTGTAATTTACAGTTATATTAAAAGTCCTTACGTTATCAAATACTAATATCAGACATAGTTTATTGAGAAGTGAATATAATTACAAAAGTCTAATACACAAAAAATACGTAAGACTTGATAAGTTGCTTCATAACTTCACGTAGAACGATTTCGACAAAACTATGTCCTAATAGAGAGAAAGCACGAACTGTAACTCCAAGAGAGTCTTTAAAAATCAACTTGGATACTTACTTAAGATAACAAAATACATCTTGTTTAATTTAGTGGTGTCAATAGAGCTACAAACTGCAATAATATTTTAAAGAGGTTTTGAAACCTTTCCTTCAGGTAAATATTTCTAAATTTAACGTAATATAAACAAAAGTAATATGGAATAAATAAATGCTTATGATAAGGATTATTTCAAGAAATTAAAAATATATTATCCACCACTCATTCTTTCCACTTGGCAAGTTTCTGTAACATGATTGTATTTCTCATCTTTTTACAACTGAAGTATAAAAACAACACTTTTTATCTATTTATTAGTAAGTTCTCATAACAACCAACTATATGTAGTTATTTTATGTATCTTCTTTCTTACAATAATTAAAATGTTTCGATTCATTATGTAGTTGCCTTCTCTGTTAACGATATTTTCTGCCGTAATCCCAATAAATCCTACAACGGCTGATCACCGTAGGAAATATAGATTAGTCCTTAACCCATATAAAGAATTAACAATACAAAATATTCCTTGATTAATGAAAAACTCTCTTAAGAGTCATTGTATTATTGTAATTATTAATACATAACTGTTGCCAACGAGAAATGTATTTTGCTAAGAAGATTCCACGACATTACGCTTACATACTGTAATGTCTTTTTTCCAGCCTAAACATCATTCTGATGTCCGGTATGATCCCTTCTTTTTATCTTCCCACGAACTCTTGATCTGAAAGATTGTTTGTTTGTTTGTTTTGAATTTCGCACAAAGCTACTCGAGAGCTATCTGTGTTAGCCGTCCCTAATTTAGCAGTGTAAAACTAGAGGGAAGGCAGCTAGTCATCATCACCCACCGCCAACTCTTGGGCTACTCTTTTACCAACGAATAGTGGGATTGACCGTCACATTATACACCCCCACGGCTGGGAGGGTGAGCATGTTTGATTCGAACCCGCGACCCTCGGATTACGAACCGCTTAACACACTTGGCCATGCCGAGCCCTTTGTCTCTGATCAACATGATATGTGGAAGTGAGGTATATAGCTGGCTGGTGTTTCGTAATATAAGTTAGCGTGATATAGAAGGTAAAATAATGTTCTGTTGTATGTAATACAAAGAAATATGGCCTTCTTTGCCTTGGCTTTTCATGTTTTCCCTTCATCTTTATTGTCTTTACAAATTCTGTTTGTGTTTCATTTACGCAACATAAATTTGATTTCTGCCGCAAATACATTTTTATTAATCGAATCTGAACAATATAAAATACACAAACCGTATTGCTGTGGGTGCACCATGAGAGAAAAGAAATAGCCCTTCCTTCCTACCTTCGCAAAAAAAAAGAAGAAAAAAAATTCCTCTGTTTTGCCTTTATATCTTACATCCAATTTACTATGTTTTATAAATTTGCCTTTTTTTTTTACACATTTTACGAATTATTTTCTTACAAGAGATTAATATTTATAAGTTTGATGTGGTGTCTTGTCACACATATACACACAAAGTTCACACAGAAGCTGCGACAAATTACCATTACATGCTACACTGGGAATAGCATCATACTTAATCTTTTTGTTACATTACTATTTAATTTTAGGTTTCAACTGAATTATGTCTCAAAAAATATCACAAATCAAATGAAAACTAGTTTGCTGCATTACATAAATATGTATTTTTAAGTGTGTGTATGAGAAGCAGAGAACATGATTAGGATCCTTGTCTCAGATCCCAAAATTTAGGTATTTTATTTACGAGAACATAAGGAAAAAAATAACTCTTCAACCAGATGTCAATATATTTTTCGCATTTTGTTAATTAGTCAAAAATAATACGTTAATGCAATACAGCACTAATGTGTTTCTATCTAAATCGTGCTAGTTCAATGGACAGTTATATTTCGTTTCTCCATTTCACCATTAGATTGCCTTTTTGATGTAAGAAAAATCTAGTTCTTTTCAGTTCATTACGCGATATATAAATGGATCTTAAAGTTTCGAAGAAGGGATTACACAAGAAAGAGAAGTAGCTCACGGATCAAAAAGAGATGACAGCATTTGTGATTCATAAAACCAAGTAATGTGAATAACGTGTAAAATGTGGTCTCTCTCATTTCCTTCTGTACAGCTCCATTTTTTACCAAATGAGCCACATATTTAAAACAAGGAGAATGTTAACGACTCTAAAACAAAAACTATTTGAACATATGACCAAATAGGAAAAAAAAATCAATAATAACTGAAAGCGACATTTCGAAAATGATCTTTGTCAAGCTAGACAGTGACATAACATTTTTGGCAGGGGAAGAAGTGTTCAACATTAAATTTTGGCAGGTGACTTATGAAAATGTAAAAAATTACTGTTAATGCTCGAATGAAGTAAGATATTCTTAAAGAACGGTAGTTAAAGCTAAATAATTGTGATAGGGGAAATAAAATTATTTGAGGACAACAACAGTAATGTTAGGAATAGTCTCTGAGTAAATGTGTTTTGAACATTTTTGTTATATCTTACATTATGTTTTTTTCGTTATTAACACCTGGTTGTAAATAATGAAGTAGTTACCTAACGTGAAATAATGGTAGTGTAAATTACTTTAAGTACTTATAATTTATATGAATTGAGATTCGTTCATCTCTTCATTTTACGTTTCATTAAAATTTCAAATCAACTTAAAGAACTTTTTGCTTTTCTCACTGTAATTCATATTTCATTTTATTTCACACTTGGTATAATCAATGCGTTTAAATCATACACCCATTCACTTTTGATATAACCAGTACATTTTTATCATACAACTCTTCACTTACGTACTGATTAGTACATTTAGATTATACATCCATGTGATCATTTCAAGTCATAAACTTATGGATTCTAGCATACACTAAATAGTTCTTAAAACTTAAATATTGTTTTCTCGTGTTGTGTTATTTTTATCGTTTATAAATATATATATATATATTCTCTCATAACCCCACCAGCAGCACTGTCAGAATGTATAAGATGGTTTAACTGTTAGAACATCCCAACCCATGTCTTATCGTATAGCCAGTTACGTAACTCTTTCTTCACTGGCTCGGATTTGTCGTGTCAGTCCACATGATTGATTATGGTTGGTCGTTCTTCACGTCACAATATCCAAACAAGCTGACAAACAAACTATTCTTGATGTCCAGCAGGGTGCTTCTTTCATAAGCAGTCTTTATCTATCTATCTAACTTTATCTCGTTTAGTACCAGAATTTTCCATTTTATGTTGTTGTTTTTTGCTCTTTCACGTCTAACTTGTTTCAATACAATGCAGTGTAGACAACACTTTCAGCAATCAAATTCCTTAGAGCAGGTTTATGGATTGGATTCTTAACACCACATTTGCAATTTGCTGAACTGGAACAATCAAGCTTACAGCACAGAGACAGAGATATACAAACAGGGATTGTGGTGAGAAATGATTCCTGCAATCTCATTAACGTGTGTATATTAGTTGTAATCGGATATGACTTGTCATGAGTAACTAAAACCCTGTTTCCTCCTGAACACTTCTAGTAGCTCTTGTCTTGTTTCTTTGCTCTTTTTCTTTCAGCTATTTCTTCGTGTCAGTATTGTCACTTCCTTACTGTGTTGTCAGATGTGATATATTTATGCGTAACCTACTCCTGCCATGTATAGTTTCAGGAAGGTTTTTATTCACATCAAAACTTTGTTGGACAAACATATAGTTAAAGAATGTTTCCTACCATGAAAAAATGTTGTACAAAGAACATTTTGTGCTAAGATAAAGTGATGTAAGTACAACTTTTCTTCAAACCTTTACATAAACATGGCCAAGTGGTTAGAGCATAAAACTCCAAATCTTAGGGTCGCGGATTTGGAACCCCCTCTTTAGAAACATTTTCACACTTTTAATAGTGGAGGCATTATAATGTTACAGCTAATCTCACTATTATTTTGTAAAAGAGTAGCCCAAAAGATGATGGTGGGTCGTAATGACTGTTTGCCTTCCCTCTAACCCGTCACAGCTAAATTAGGGACGCCTAGCGTACTCCACCCTCTTGTAGCTTTTCGTGAAATTCTAACCAAAAACATATATATATACTTACAGATCAAAATGAATAATAAAACCAAATACATTATTTTTAACAAAAACAACAGCTGCTCATTGCAAAGACTGATTATAAAGAAAACGTTACATTTAATTCTAGGATTTAATAATTTGGAATTCGATCTTTCTGTGAATATATCGTAAATAACCCATTCTACAACTTTTCGATTAGGAAAAATAAATAGATTAAAATCATATCTTTTTTTGTTTTGTTTTTCGCCGATTACATTGCGCGAAACAGGGTATTTTTAACACTTTCAATTCTAAAATTTACGAAAAGATGGCTTATTAGTTTCATTAAAACAAATCGTATGTAAAGTGTGTTTTTTTTGCTTGTTTCAAAACTGGATTTTTTCGCAACGTTTTATTTGGTTCCTAATTGAATAACTAAAAAATCAACTACTAGAATCTACTACTACTTATGCAGTCCCTAATTTAGCAATGAAAGACTAGAAGAAAGGTAACTAGTCATCGTCACCCGCCGGCAACTCTTGGGCTATTCTTTTACCAACAAAATGTGAGATTGACCGCCATAGACAACGCTCCCATGGCTGAATGTGCAAACTTATTTGATGATGAGGTTCGACATGGCGACCAAATTACGAGTAATGTTCTTTAACGACCAGGCTATGCCAGGCTAGCAAAAATTTATACAAAGTTCGTCAACAGTATCCACCTCAAAGTGTTACAGTTACAGTGTTTTGACTGTAACTCCTTTAAAACATATTCGGTTCCAAAGTGTGAAGCGCATTTTTGCGACAACAGACTGCAATTCGTGAATTCTCAGATTCATATTCAGAGCACGCTAACAGGTAAACTAGATTTGATCAAATAGGTAAATACTATGCACAATACACTAACAGTTTTATTGTGCATAACTAACATTTGTTTAATTTATTTTCTTAACTTGAGCCTCAGAAGACCCTTTGTAACTTTGAATTCAGATCAAGTGAACTAAATTTAATACTCTTTCCACTTTGTCTTATTCCAGTTAAATGTGATTTCTTAATTAAAACTCTTAGTGTTTATTGCATAGTAAATTTACCCAGTCGTTGGAGACTAGTTTGGGAAACCTTTCAGAAAAATTGAGAGAATTTAGGGTGATCGTATATTATTATGTAATCAAGCTTTACATTAGGCTTAGATATTTAATAGTATTCACGTAATAGTGGATGAAATAGGTTATTGTTTTCAATTAAGCACAAAATAGCACAATGGACTATCTGTGTTCTGCCTACAACGGGTATCAAAACCATCTTTTAGCATTGTAAATCCGTAGACATTACGCTGTACCACTGGGGGACTGGATAAAATAAGTGAATGATGAAAGATTCGCGCGATGCTGCTGCTAAGTACACTTCACAGTTTAAACTAAGAACTGAGTTTAAAAACTGAAATTGAATCCCATCATTTGATTCAAAGCCGTAAAAGTCATTGTTGTAAAGAGTTCTGCTCACTGGACGCCTTCCATTTCGTCAGTAATCCAAGATAAGGTCTTTGGCTTTGCTGTTTAGCTCACACGTTTATAAGATGTTTGTTAGGTTGAAATTACCAACACTTAGTAATAACAAAAGTTTTAAAAGTAAAACTTTGCGTACTTTACAGACGGCTAGATTTGTGTGTGGTGTTCAACTAATGCTATAGCTTTATTTTGTACAATGACTTTTTTTATCGTTCCAACCATAAAAATGTTTCTGAGTTATTTTAGAATACAATTTTACCATTAATTTATGAAATTAACATACAACTCTATTACCAGAGGCATTTATCGCCAACACCAACAGACATGTTAAATAAGTTTTAAAAATAATTTATCTGATGTAACGTAAGAGCTGTGATTAGTTGCAAAATATTAGATGAAAGAAAGGATCCTAATGGATTTTACACTTCATGTATCTTTTTCATAATTTGTTATGAGAGAAAAATATTAGATACAGGAACTTCTAAGGAAGAGGGCCTGGCATGGCCTAGCGCGTTAAGGCGTGCGCTTCATAATCTGAGGGTCGCAGGTTCGCGCCAGAGGCGCGCCAAACATGCTCGCCCTCTCAGTCGTGGGGGCGTTATAATGTGACGGCCAATCCCACTATTCGTTGGTAAAAGAGTAGCCCAAGAGTTGGCGGTGGGTGGTGATGACTAGCGGCCTTCCGTCTAGTCCTACACTGCTAAATTAGGGACGGCTAGCACAGATAGCCCTCGAGTAGCTTTGTGCAAAATTCCAAAACAAACAAACAAAAAATCTAAGAAAGAGATTGAAACACACATAATTTCGAGCAAAGCTACACGAGAGCTCTCGGTGTTAGCCATCTCTAATTCAGCAGTATAAGACTAGAGGGAAGGAACTAGTCATCACCACCTACCGCCAACTCTTGGACTACTTTTTTACCAACAAAGTGTGGAATTAACTGAACATTATAACGCCCCAATGGCTAAGAGGACGAGAATGTTTGGTGTGACGAAGATTCGGTACCGCGGCGCTTAGATTACGATAGAGTGCCTTAACCTCCTGGCCATGCCGTGCCCTACATGTCGGAATCATTTTTATAAAATATTCTTCTTGTGTGTGAGAAAATATATAAATATTCACTGTTTTGAAGAATTAACTATTTTCTTATAACTTTCTTTAACCGTTTTTTGATCTTACTTAATTTCGACTTTAATAATTCTTATTTTAAATCACATACTTACTTTGTTCTAGAATATGAATGAAACAATTCGTGTTTGCATAAAATGAAAAGTTACGTAATTTGTTTTATCCACTTCTTTATAACTGAAATACAAAAACAAAATAAGAAGGCGCACGACGAATACTTTTCTAAGAACAGTACGGTGTGGTTTCTGTTTGTGATTCGCAAAGAAGCGAAAAGAAAGTTGTGTCAATAGATTTCCATACAATCGGCTTGAATACCAAGCAGAATGCTCAAATAATTCTTTGACAATTTTTATATAAACTATTGGTGATATAGAAAAGTGAATTAGATACAAGAAAAATCTTTCAACTCAGAAGCTAGATCTAAAATAATATGTTACGAAAATAAGTGGAGAGACTGAGGGCAAAATATGTTAGATGGAATTTGACTTAATGTCCTTGATTCAGAGCTATCAGATATACCAGTCTACCTCATAGCTGCCTACAAACAAAATTTCTTCTAAGATCGCATAACACTTGTGAATTTGTTTTCGATAAGAATCAATGTTACGTAGGAGCAGCTTTACCGGCTTTTCTTTCCGACAATGTGTTCGTTGAGACCTTTATAACCCAAAATGTAGGCTCCTCTAGCCTAAGCTTCCGGACCTTATAGCCCGCACAACCTCAATCAGAAATTAACCGAGGCGGGTTCTGTGTCCGATTCACCATGGATGTCCTGTTCAAGTTGCTCACTTATTACTGGAATATGTAGCAGCAATGCAAAATGGGTCATTGAACAAGGTATCCCCTCTTCAACAAACAAAAATAGTAAAATCTCTATTAAATTGCCAGGAATACAGTATTACATATGGAGGATATTGCATTAGGTTCTAGAGCTGTGTCAATACGAGACTGGGAGGCTGTTTGCTGACAGTACAAAAATATTTGAATTTTATTTTTCCTTGATATTCATTGCACGTGTACAAGTAACAGGCTTGACAAGTGAAGTCCTACAGTTGTGGGCCTTATTTTTCAAAAAGCTCACAAACCATGACTTTATGAACTATTACGATCATTAGTATATGTTACTAACATTTTAATTAAGAGACATTCAGCAGCGTGATCCTGTTTGACTGATAGGTTTGACAAACTACAAACGATGTAGAAGTCAACCTACCTCTTTTTAAAAACTTAATGTGCTTTTTCTTTGTCTTAACTATATATATGTGTGTGTGTATATGTATATGTATATATGCGTCTCTTTTATTTTCCGATAAAATAATAACTAAAATACTGAAAGAGAAGGCACCTTTGAATTCTCAGAAGCAGGAAACAGCTAAATTATAACTTCGTAAACATGCTTCAGGTGTGGCAGTGATTGATGTTATACGACCCCCCTTCTCTTAGTCATTGGGCGTTATTATGTGACGGTCAATCCCATTATTTGACTGTAGCCCAAGAGTTGGCTTTGGTTTCTGCTGACTCGCTGCCATCCCTCCAGTCTTACACTGCTAAATTGAGGACGGCTAGCTTTGCGCAAAATTCAAATCAAACAAGGAAACAAATTTACACCAATCATAATAATATGCCTCACTTTAATGCAAAGAGTTTTTCTTTTTCACATGGTAATGCGTGTCTCCTCTAATAAAATAAAGTTTTTATGGTTATAACGAATACCTTTGAGATTTCTTTCTTCCTGACCAACAAACATGGCTTAAGCATTTAAGATATACAGCACAAGTCCAAGGTTAGGATGTTCAAAATTCATTATATAGTAGGATGGCATTTTGGAAGCAGCAAAGCTTTGCTTCGAACGTAACATTCATTCGAATGTTTTTGTAGTCTGTAGCACAAGAAAAATCATCCGTCCTGGCCTGAACGTTATTAATCATGGCTAAATACAAAAAATATATGTTTGTGATCGAAGAAATATTAATCTATGTTAAATCTGAATAGAAAATCTATTTCTGAAATGGACGCTATTATTACAGAAAAATCAACTGTCTGTGATGTTAATATTAATAAAAAAAAATCCCTCCAAATCTAGTTTTTAATAAACACTGTTTCTTGTGAAATGTGAATTGTAGTAGTTAAGTGAATCAGTTTGGAGTAACTTAAACAGTACAGTCACACTGATTATTGGCTGGTTGTTTTGGCGTTTTATGGTGTAATGCAACTAAACTATCTGCGCCCCCACTGATTATAGATTTTAAAATATCCAGAGGAACTTCTTAAGAATATACATATCTTTGTTGACATAATCGAGTCAAACCAGATCTTCCTAAGCATAAGAATGTCTTGTCTATACATTAAATACATAAGAAAATATTCCATTAAAACAAAAACGTATCTTATTGATCATGGAAAACGAAAGTACCTCGCGTGAAATGAAAGACTTTGTTTAGAAATAAATCTGGAACTAGTGGATACGGTTATTCCGTAAGTTTGTGTCACAGTTCTTAAAATCGAATGACACTGTGTATAAGTCTAACCTCGTATTGTGAAGCAATGAAACTAAACACGATACAGTCTAGAGTAACTGAAGTAGAACGCGTTGCGAGAAATACCTCTTTTCCGACGTTCCACACACACAATGACTGCACGTTGTGGGTTAACTGTTTTCATGCTTGACAGTATCAGCTTGTGTGTGTGATAAGATCTCATGTTAGAATGTGGCTCTGGCTTTTCAAGCTCTGCACCACTTCGTTACTGACAAAAGAAGAAGGACTACAATGCTAGACAGGGACGTTGACTTTTGGCTGATTAGTTTTGTCAAGGAAAGACTGCTCTCCATTCCTTTTCAATTTCACGCTGTCCCGAGCAGTTAATGTCACGTGCACGTATGGTCTCGTGATACGATACGTGCGAGGTCGCTCAGTCTTAGCTTGATGAACCCTGTATTCACTGCTTTGTAGTTGTTTACGTGCATGTAATTCTTTCTTTTGTTGTTTCCTCACAACTTCTCTCTCTATATACCTACCTGTCCATCTGTCTGAATGTTTCGTAACATAGATATGGAGAACGTTTCAAATCCTGCATTTCATACATATAAAACTTTACTTCTGATTTTGCTTCAGAATGTTGTACAAATTACATCATTACACGCATCATCTGTTATGTTTAGGATAATGTTTTGTCTTAGCCGATTAAAGAGAGATTTAAACATGAAGAAAAATTGAATTGGTAGGTTTATCATTGAAACCTAAGTCACACTAGAATAGTTTTACTTTTTTTACTTTTGAAAGACTCTACTTGAAATAACCGTTGTAAATTTCACAGTTTAAGAATTCAGTGATTAACTGATATGAGTTATATAATTTCTTACATAATTAACTAGATCAAAGATCTTACTATCGTTCTAAACTAAAACCTTAGCATAAGTTAATTAGCAAGGTTTCACAATCGTCCACAAGTGTGTGTTGCCTCTAACCGAATACCATGACTTTCGGAAATCTTGTTACCTGACAAACGAATATAATAAAGCGTTTATTGGAAGAGATTATAACTTGAAATACGTCTCAGTATCTGTATATATAACTGACTTTTTATATTTCTATAAAATTACATTCTTACATTCTTCTTTCATACTCTTGTTCAACTGAAATATATATTTGTTTCACTATGTATTTACCCATTTTATTTGACGTTTTCTTGATGAAGAAAGTGGAAAAATGTGATGTTTACTCGATTAGTAAAATATAATAAAAGCATAAAGAATGCTTTGTTGTAACATGCCAACCATTTCATGTTTACATTGTAGCAACTTGATCTTTTAATGATTCACAATCAAAACAGGAAGAAAGCTGAATTTTCGTGAAATAGGATATATTATTGAAACGTGACTTGAAACCTTTCTATTTTAGCTACTAGATGGCGATACCTATAAAATCTTTGAAATCAATTTTAGTGAAGTTTTTGTCGTAAATTCACCAATAAGGTTGAAGAGTTTTGAATTTTAAGTACCATAAAAGGTTGGCTATTTTAGAAAAAGAGTCATATTAAGCTATCTTTTTTGTTCACCGGAGCGAAGTGAGTCACTAAAAGTCCGTAAACTTACCCCTATCCCATCGAGGGCAGAAATAAGAGAATTTCAAATTAATATAACTATTAGCTTTCACATTCATTTTTGTTTCCTCAGAGCTGGGTAGTATTTTATTTATATTTAAATAATTTATGTATTTAGCTCATTTGAAGTATCTTTAGTGATAATAATACTCAATTGTTCTATTCAATACTTTAACCTTCAACTGTGGCTTCTTTAAATGCCCGGGGAATTTTTGCGAAGGTACACTGTATACAGTACCGAAGGCGGACCATACCATACATAGCGAATCAGCAGTCCATGTGTTAAGTTCACTTTATGTTTTCGCGAATAAAAGTACAAATCATATCGCAACTGGATTAGATATAGTGAAACTTTTATTTGCTATAAATGGAATTATTTAATTTAATTAAAACAGTCACTGTTGCTGACATAGCAATCCAGCTCATACAATATATTAGTTTACTGCTATTAACTTGCTAAATTAGCAAATTAATTGATTATATCTTTCTTACAAAATAGTATAGAATTTTACGGAATTAATCAAACATCTTTTTGGCCAAAGCACGATATCAAGAAGTTTAGCCTTTAAAGTTTGGCCTGGTATGACCAGATGGTCAGAGTGCTTGCCTTGCAAGCTGAGAATCAAGGGTTTGAATCATCGTCCCCATCAAACATGTTCACCCTTTCAACTGTGGAGGCGTTTATACTGTTACGGTCAGACACACTACGTTGGTGAAAGAGTAATTCAAGAGTAATTCACTGATAAATTAGAGAAAGCGAAGGCTATTCTTATGTAGCTTTGCGCGAAGTTCAAAACAAAACTCTAGGTGTATTGCAATGTACGTATTTAGTCGACTAGTGTCATTATCTTTGCGCATCACGAGGAACGCATATAAAATTAAACCGTGACAAATATTTATTGCTGTATTCATCAGTTCTTTTCTTACCGTTGTTTTCAAGCGAATTGTTTAAATCAATGCTACCATCTTGTTCAGGAAAGACGTTCTCAACTTATCAGTGCCTTTAAGTGAATCCAGGAGATTAAACATGGGCAACAGACCTGTTACTGATCGTCTCAGCAGATGTTTCAAATACTTTAACTTATCAAGTTCACAGTGACGTCAATTCCGGTTTCTAGGAATTAGCTTGATTTAATATCCTTGAGCTCATTCAAACAATTTCTCTTTCCATACACTAAGATTTTTGTACAGTAGAAAACTTTCCATGAAAACCTTTGTGGCTGTAATATATCACCAAATTCGATTCTTTTGTCGATATAACGTACTGTCACTTTCGAATGAAAAACTGGATTTATTATATATATATGTATGTATGTATTTATACCACAACACATGTACTGACATAGTTCAGTATTTTGCAGTATAAACACGTGTATGTGTGTGTGCATATTTATATCACAATACATGTAATGACGTAGTTCAGTATTTTGCAGTATAAACATATTTGTGTGTGTGTGTTTTCTTACAGCCAAGCCACGTCGGACTATCTGCTGTGTTCACCGAGGGGAAAAACACTTATATGACTTCTATACATTCATAACTATGATTTAGTTTGGTTTTAAGGAACAATTAAATATATAAACTACTTTTATTTGCTTTAAGATATTATGTTGCTCTCTCATTATGTCATAAAGTACAATGAATATGTGTTATTATAAATGAAAGCGAAAGTTTGCAAAAATATCAAAGTTCATTAAAACTGGTCTTTTGGAAGTCAAAGGTAAGTGTACTGACTTAGAAAACTACAGTCATAATTTGATTTTTCGTGGTGGATGGATAGCCAATTGCGTCGTCTTTCATTAAACAACGTTTTGTTGAATCTGCCTCCACTGACCTCACTCTTAAATACGGTCTTCTGGAAATTAATGGACTGCTTACTCTGGTAAATGACCCTGTTGAGAATATATTATGAAGTTGTTTGTGTATTTTTTTCATTTACTCTAAATATGTCACCACTTATATACCTTTCATTGTTTCTACCAGGTTAGTGTCCTAGTGGTGTGCCACTATTACATAAAATTCTTTAAAATAACGTATTATAATCTTTTTTTCATCCACACAAAAATAGTCATCATTTATATACCATATTACTGAAATAGGTAACATTGAAAATAGGAAAGGCAGAGGCAGAACACCTAAACTCAATGACACTTATGAAGCTGTCGGGACAGAAGGAAGACTAACACCGATCTCAACCATGAGATAAACAACCATGTACCAAGTGTGAGAAGAGCTTCCAGATCTACAGTATCAAGAAGAATCGACAAGAATGTAATATTTTGTTGTGTAGCAGTTACAAAAAATTACTGTTATCTTCAAGTGTTATCAAGAGCCTGATATTTGCTAAAAAGTACAAAACTGGTCTGTTGATTATTGGAAAATGTTGTTATGGACGGATGAGTCCAAGTTTAAAATATGCGGTTGAAACGGCATGGCCTAGCGCGTTAAGGCGTGCGCTTTGTAATCTGAGGATCGCGGGTTCGCGCCCGAATCGTGCCAAACATGCTTGCCTTCCCAGTCGTGGGGACATTATAATGTGACGGTCAATCCCACTTTTCGTTGCTAAAAGAGTAGCCCAAGAGTTGGCGGTGGGTGGTGATGACTAGCTGCCTTCCCTCTAGTCTTACACTGCTAAATTAGGCCACCCAGATAGTCCTAGAGTAGCTTTGTGCGAAATTCCAAAACAAACAAACCATAGCAACTATCATGAAGCATGGGAGAGGTAATATAATGGTTCGAGGGTATTTTTATGCCAATTCAAGTACCATCAGATACTGATCTTTCAAGGTATATCCAACTCTCTGCGTATTCTTCGAAGATGATTATATTACCAAGAAAATAATAACTAAACACTCATTCAATAAATTCAAAAATTACTTTGCTATAAAAGAAGAATCTGCTGAAGTCATTTAAATCATGCAATGGTAATAGATAATAACAATAAGTGAAATCATTCCTCTAGGCCCATTGCTTCACTAGCAATCTGAGGGTCGCTGGTTCGAATCTCCGTACCACCAATATGTTTGTTCCTTTAACCGTGGAGGTGCTATAATGTGCCAGTCAATCCAACTATTCATTAGTAAAAGGGTAGTCCAAGAGCTGGCGGTGGGTTGTGATGACTAGCTGCTATCCTTCTAGTCTTTCTCTGCTAAATTAGGAACAGCTAATGCAGATATTCCTCCTATAGATTTGCAATTCCAATAAACCAAACCATTACTAAAATCAATTTACTATACAACATTGGAATTCTATTAATAGTATCAACTGTTAGCACAAAACATTTAGTAAAATGAAGTGACCTTTAACAATACGTACTAAAATTGACTATCACGTCACTGCAAATCCTAAATCAACTTTCTTCCTACCCTTCACCTTCGATAAAAATACTAAGTTGCATTTACAGTAAGGGCGACGTAAATGGTAAAGTATGTTTCTTGAAATTCTTTTAACAACATGTCAAATTTAAAATTTTCCCAGAGATCCGTGTAAAAAAGTACACAGCAAGTGGTTTGGTTTGTTTTGGAATTTCGCGCAAAGCTAAACGAGGGCTATCTGCGCTAGCCGTCCCTAACTTAGCAGTGTAAGACTAGAAGGAAGACAGCTAGTCATCACCACCCACCTCCAACTGTTGGGCTACTCTTTTACCAACGAATAGTGGGATTGACCGTAACATTATAAGGCCCCCCTGGTTAAAAGGGCGAACATGTTCGGGGATTTAAACCCACGGCCCTCTGATTATGAATCGAGTGCTTTAACTACCTGCCCATGCTGGGCCCTCAGCAAGTGTCCCACGACTTTCGTCTATTTACCTAACAATATGGCAGTTAGTGAAAATCTTCATTAAGTCAAAGTACGCAAATTACTAACTAATTTCTTACGATCTATATTATTTAATCTCGTACGCGAAAGGAGGTAGAGAACATTCAAGTAATCTAAAAAATATATACAAAAATCTTCAATCTTTTTCTCTCTGTCTCCCTCTACCCAAAAGTAATATAAAATCTCTCAAGATGTAATACTGATAATAAAATATGACAAGGCTAACAGACTAGTGCCTCAAACATTCATAGTAAATAAGACAAATAAAATTTATTACCTTGTGAAATTATCTCACTTGAGAGAACTCATAGAGTTTACAGCCATGAAGTTTTGAAGTATGCACAAAAACTGTTGATGTTTTACGTTAGATTACTCGAGTGATATTTAACGTTTCTATTACAGTTTCAGCATCACAGTTTTGTAATTGTTTATAACACGCCAAGTAAGGAATCTCGTTAAATCTCTTCAATCTCCAGCACTTTAATATTTAAGGTTAAAACTTTTGGAGTCACAGCTTTCCTTTCATAAGAAGTAACTTATAAAACATCCAGCTACAATTAATTGCATATAATTAATAAGTTATAATTAAACAGTTGGTTTCAATTCTATTAAACTTTTATATATCTTAAAATATTTCTGATAAAACAGTGAGTGTTGCCGCATCCTTTATTTAACATTTATACTCTCTATTAAAATTAGAGTGAAAAGAGTGCCGAATTTTGGAGTTTAGAAACCATGGTTTGTTTCTCATTACTGGAGAAAATAATCACGCACCATACTTTGGTACAGAACAACAAACTTGACGGATAGCCAAGTCGTATTGATTACATGAAACGTTGTTCATAAAAATTTAACACTGTTCATATCATTTACCAAAACAGTTAGTTACATGAATTTAGAACTTGTTAAATCGGTTACATAAATAATTAAACACTTTTGTTGGTGAATTTATGACTCTTCTGTTACATTACTTGTTTATGTGAATTTACCACTCGTCATGTATAATACGCACAAAGTTGTATGTAAATTTAGCACTGTTCATGTCTATTACACAAATTGTATATATGTGAGTTTATACGTCTATTATATGAGTTGTGTATGTGAATTCAGCACTATTCACGTCTATTATCACCTAATAGCCGGCACGAAAATACTTCTGGACAAGAATAGTATTTTCTGTTTAGGGAGTTCGGTAGACCTAATAATTTTCTCATTACGTTTAGGTGGAGTCTCCTAAATTTTAGGTGCTGTTAATTTCATCACAACAATTATTAACATACGATCAAGTATAGTCTTCGATCACATACCTTTATTTGTGTGATCTGTCAAAATTACTGCAATTCTTCTTTCACTTCCTGTTTTAGCGGGAGTCAATATAATATTATTAACAGACCAAAATTTTAATACATCTTTCTTTGATCCCGCAGGAGGAGGAGACCCTGTGCTATAGCAACACCTATTTTGAAATTTATATCCTAATCCTCCAAGGATCTGGTATAATTTCTCATATCATCAAACACGAAAGTGGAAAAAAAGAACTATTTGGAACACTAGGTATAATTTATGTTTCTAATGATAAGCGTTTTCTTTTTAATTTTCAGTAAAACAATGTATTTGTCAGTGTTTTTTTATAGCAAAGCCACATCAGGCTATCTGCTCAATACACCGAGGGGAATCGAGTCACTGATCTTGCCGTTGTACATCCGTAGAATTACTGCTGTACCTAGGCCTGATGTTGAGTACAAAGCAACACGCTACGCTACCTTTGATGCGCTCGTCATCGATATAGAAACCCAGTTTGTTTTAGCATTATAAGCCAATAGACTTACCACTGACCAACTGGGGCGTTAAGTTTCATAATGGTTCCGTACTCAGATATTCGAGACTTATCAAACTGTTTCTTTTTGTAAGGTATTTAATTAAGGAGAAAATCATCTCCTTTAGTATTTTTTTTGTTTGTTTTACAACTACTACACTAATTTTACATTTCATTGGTGTATTTGTTCCGTTGGAAGGTATTTTAATGTTCGTTTCACAATATTGCAATGACTCCAAAATTTATCATTTTGTAGATTTGGTTGGTGTCAGAAATAAGGAAACTTTAACTATGCCCATAGTGAAATAGATCGAACTACTTAATTCTCTAAGATTCCTTCTGAGAAGTATTAAAACATGAAATATTACCATTATTCGTTATAAATCTTAATTATTAATGATTGAATATCACACATTCAAACATTTAAGTTTTAATACAGCATGTTCATGAATGACCAATGAGCTATCTAATATGAACTGATAAAATAATTAGTTATTTAACAAGGTATTATTACCAAGGTATTATTAGGCCTTGTGGTCAGTGGTTTGTGAGCTTTTGCTGAAAAAAAAAATTTATCCGTATGAGTTTCTTATAAAAAGTCAAGGTCTTGACGAGTCTTTAAGTGTCATGGTAAATTCCTAGAGTTCTTTAACGCGAGAATACACCAAGTAGCGCTGTGAGCTGTGTCCTTCATAATTAGGTTTCAGAAGAAATATTGTGGGACTTTATGATTGAAAGCAATAAACCTATTTGACATTTTTAAAAATTCCCCCTGGTATCAGAAAAATGCATGTTATCACTTTTTAAATCTTGTTTGACTTGGTTACCAAAGCAACTAATCCACAAATTTATCACACAGGTATAATAACTCATGAAGTGCAAATTGTAAGAACTTCACTTAAGAAACTACAATCTTGTAAGAAATGTGAATGTTATCATCAGCAGTATTGGTTTTGGCTTCAAAGATAGCAAAGTATCTGAAATTTTTACAATTACTGATTGAATTGATTAACTCGTGCAGCTTAGTGAGACTCAATATCAGCAGTTTTGTTTCTGATAATCTGGTCACATGGTTTTTATCATATATTCTTTCTCACATATTTTGTAATTCAGATATGATGAATAACTCGTTACCTCTGTCGGAGCCTTTGTGGTATGAAAAGTAACATCTGTTGAATCTGAGAGTGCGTGTGTGTGTGTATGTGAGAAAGCGACTGATCTTTGGTCAATCTCTAAAGAATTAGGAGATTACACTATTCTAAATCATCAGAAAATGATTTGGAGCGAAAGGTAATAGTTCCCATTCTTCGACATTCAGACAACCATTTTAAGTTCAGTCGACTTAAAGATTAACTTTATCATCCGATATACGGAAAATAGGTGCGAAATCAGGAAGAAAGAGATCTGTTTAGTATGGGTTTGAGCAAGTAGTATAAAATTCGACGAAAGATTAAAAACAATCGGAAGATGTGTGGAAGACAACCGATAAACCGAGAGAGACGAATAAAAAAAGAAATTTGCTGCCAGTACGAAACAAAACTTACTAATATATGGGCAGATTTCTAGGTTTATATGTTAATTATCACCAGTAACAAATAACAGTTTGTTATTATTACATTGGTGTGAGTCAGTGAATAATTTCAACAAAAGTAAAAGTGACGAACATAAGAGGGGAAACCGAATAACGAGCACAGCGTGGTCTCAAAGTGCTTATGAACAATACCAATAAACTTAATTCAGGATACAGTTTTTATTTCGTTTTTGTCTTTACGCATATCAAAAGCTTTTGACCCATTAATGGCCCCAAAATTTTTGTTGTATGTCTGCAGCATGAGAGTTTGTAAAATCTATTGCTGGACTTAATTTCACCCTTAATGAGGCATCCTTATTTTTCTTTTTCATTATTAATTGAAAGTCTTTCTCAGCGTTCTTTTTAGGTACTTTGTACAAAGGAATTCCTTTAGTGCTTTCATTGTCACAACAAAAATCAATGATCTTTGTTAAGAGTATAGATTTCGATCTTTTAAAAAGATAAATGTTCGATATCTTAGGAGTATGAATGAGTATCGTCTTCATGTAAGAGATACACTACAGGACTTTCTCGCACGTTCACATTTTCCTTTCTGAGTTGTATTCTGGTAGCAACTTATACGCCATTTTGTCTGTGATGAAATCATTGTCTCTGTGTTTCATTGTCAACTCTTCTTGTTGTCTCTGGGAGAGCCTTCCCGCCATACGTGATCCTTTGTGTGGCACACGTCTGTACATTTTCATGAGAGAATTAGCACTCTATTTGATCATTTGTTGTAGCAAATTATGCCTATCGAAGTAGCTTTACACATGTGCATGAACTGTTTTCCATTTTATGTCTTCTGATTTTACTTTATTACTCTTTAGAGTAAAATATATAATATTATTTCTGAAATAAAGTATTTGGTTGGGAAACTAAAGTGTATGATATAGTCCCACAAATCTAATAATGATCATAATGTAGGCTTGTTAAGAAAACATTCCCACCTATGAGATGACAATCTCTTGTAAAATATCATTAATTTGATTTATCAATAGTCTTTACTTCTTTGGTTGTTATACCTGCAGTGTAAACTTACACACTAAACATCAGTGATAATACATCAGAGTTTTCCTCAAAGTTCATATTGAAACACTTATTAGACATCATTATATATCTCAAGATATTATCCCCCAGGACTCCTCCTCCATAATGGTTATGATAATCTATTCTTTTTTGGGAGATAAGACAAGAATTAAATTTGAGTATAATACAGAGTGAATATTCACAGTTCTCATATTTTCAGGCATACAGTTCAGAATATGGCGAATTTTTTTGCCTGATCCTGGATAATACCAATGACCACAGTAGCCTATAATACAACATGGACTATAATGTGGCAATGGTGCATTTTCTGAAACAAGGATTTACACAAAACATTTTTATATAGGTCACATGCTTTTAACTTCAAAACCCCTCAGAATCTGTTTTAACCATTTGTCCCCGTCTACTAGTCTATTATTTAAAAGTTAGGGACAGTTACTCGCAAATAGTTTTTGTGCAAGTTTGTACAAAAGAATGAAACAAACATTTTTTTGTGTTAAGTTAGCTATGGAGACCAAAATGCGGTCTCATTTTTCTCTTGCAAGTAGAACTGATGACAAGAAACTTAATGGTGAACAGCATATCAATATTAACATTTCTGATGAATTTAAAAATAAAATTATTCAAAACTGTAAAACGTTATGTGGAAACAATAGAAAATGAATTGAATTGCTATGTCAGAAACTAAAATATTTTCACAGAGGGGGGTTTTAAAAATAACGATCAATTTGTCTGTGAACTATAAAATCATATTACACACGTAACGTATCTAATCTAGACAGATGGACATGATTTAAGCCCTAAGTTATTTATTGAAGGTTTAAAGTATCCCAAAATTCCCAAGTTTGAGAAAAACAAGATTATTTTGTTGATATTTTATTACTATTGCGTTTTTGATGCACACGGTGGCTTCGATCATTATAATTTTGATGTTCATCATTCTGCCATCTATTATTTATGTTCGTCCAAGCGTATGTCAACTAACAAGATAATGTGGATTTTATTTTGGCAGGCGTCTTTTCCTGTCATTCATCTCACCACAACGCACTGTTTCAGCAAATTACGTCAGACGCCTACTATATCGCCTATCAAGGTTGTTTTATCTTGTTCCAAGGATTAACAGCCATATTTTACGCCGGGTCGATCAGAGTGATTGGAGGCTCGTTAGTTCGTGCTTGCCTTTCTATGTGGATAATAGATTATAAAATTATTATTGCTTGGGATCAGTAGAAAGTTGGAAGACCGATGAATGATTCTCTTTCTTTCTCCTGTCAAACTTAAACGTGGGAATAAGTCATTTGATCTTTCTTTTGTTTATGGCGTAGTATGTTGATCAGCCACTAAGTCTTTTGCGATACAGTTTTTTTCCATGAAAATAATATTTTGATAGAGTACGGAAAACAACAAAATATTTCATGTCTATTCACTAAACCGTTCAAACAATCATAATCCCCATGCAATTGAGAAAATAAACTAAATTTTATAAGTAATGCAGACTTTTAAAACTGCGTTGAAGCAAAATAATATAATATCATGGAAATAATGTATTATTAGTAGTAGTAGTGTCACTGTGGTGATATTTAGGAAAACGTTTTTCTTTTACAAAAGAAGAGAAAGTGTTTCAATGTTATCGCAAATTTCACCCGTTTAATCAAATGATAAGTAACATTCCTCAATATGAACTTGAGCAGGGCAAATGTTATTTTTTATATTGTGGAGCAACTCAGCGTCCATCGTTTCATATCTATTTTTGGTTTCATCTGTTTAAACAAACGAATAACTAACAATCTCCAATTTAAAAAGAGAAGTTATTATTGAATAATATAGAGAGGTTATAGTTATTAAATACCCATTGTTTTATACCTTCTCGAGAATTTATCCAAACATTAGAAGGATAACTTGTTTTAAAGTAAAACTGGAAGATATCTAACATAAAATATAAATATGTGCTGTATTTCTACAAACTCTGTAATTTTATTGAAGGTTATTATGAGTGTTTAAATAAAATATATAAATTAACTGAAAGAGGTCAGCCGTTATCTATATTATCGTGTTATCAAACTTAAAAACATCAAATGTTAGACAAGTAATTACAAACCTGTTATCTGAATTATTTTGAAAATTCTAAAATAGTCTGATGTGGCCTAGGAATTACTGTCGGCTGCAGATCGAAAGGTTCAAAGTTCGAGCTCTAAATATGCTTTTGATGTTGTTTTGAATTATGCAAAAAGCTACACAATGGGCTATCTGTGCTCTGCCCACCACGGGTATCGAAACCCGGATTTTAGCGTGTAAGTCCGCAGACATACCGCTGAGTCACTGGGGGGCAATATGCTTTCGAAGACGCACTGCTGCTCTTTCAGGTTGGGGCGCGTAATAAAATCGATTTTTCTATCTCTTTTCTTCAGTTAAACATAATCATGTAAGTGACAGGTACTGAGGTTTGTTTATCTATCATCTGGTCAGCAATACAGATCCTTAGGACCTCTGACGTGGGTGTTTAGTCATGTGTCGCATGAAGTAACGATCGGGTTTGAAATATCAAATACATACATAACTCTTAAATGATATTTGATTATTTTAAAAAACAGCAATTATTCTTTTATTATCGAAACAGAAAGTTTATAGCGAGTTTGACGTATGGTGAAATCAATAAGTTATTTTGTCATTGGCTATACTCCCAGTGGCTCAGCGGTATGTCTACGGACTTACACGCTAAAATCCGGGTTTCGATACCCGTGGTGGGCAGAGCACAGACAGCCTAATATGTAGATTTGTGCTTAATTCAAAGCAACAACAACAACAGCCAAAGGCTATACATGATAATGATGCACTAACCAATCTTACTACTAGTTTAGCTTCGAGTACATGAAGGTATATAAACAAATGAATTCAATTTACTCAACATGAAAAATAGTCCATCCATGTAAAGTACGCTGAGCTCACTGAATAACGACTGTTGGACGACAAATTGAATACAACTACAAACACACCCAACAGTACACCTGTTAGTTTCTAGGATGCGACGTGCGTTTGTCAAAGTGTAAGAAATCATGTTTTTAGTATAACATTAATTGAAATTCAAAAGTTATTTTGATATAAAAACAAATGTATGGTTTTTATGTTAAAAACTGGTAATATTTCATAAGACATTGTAGAAATTTTACTTTTTATTATAATTAGTTTACAGTAAATTTGTTACCTCTTTCAAGTTTTATTTGTTTCTTGAGCGCGAAGATAAACAATGGGCTATTGTGGTGTGCCCACTCTAAGTATCGAAACCAGATTTTTAATGTGGTAAGTCGTTGGACTTTCTGAAGAGCCATCGGAGGTCCTGAAATAAAGTACACAAAATGAAACATTTTGTTGTTTTATAAATATATATATACACAAACACACAGTAATATATTAAATACATATCTATGTAGTGGTAGAATTTTGTTTCAACATAAGGACAGTTCACATTAGCAAAACAACCACCCTATTATACTAATAGTTCTTATGTACTGCTATATAATTGAATTACTTGCAATTATTTATCGCCTGTCCCAGCCCATTAAGCTACTAACGGACGAGCGCAAGTTATGAACAATCAATGCACTTATTTATCCTGAAAAGGTGAATATTTAAAAAAATTGCAATGCTCATTTTCATCCAATGTTACAGTTTAATATTTATAACGTGAGGTTGTTTTGCAGCGGGTCGCTTAGTGAGGTGAAGGAAATCCTATTTCATACCAGCACCACTGTAAATTTTTATGGTTATGTTTAATTTTTAAGTTATTTTGCGCTAATGCTCTAGATAACGCGTATAATGCGCTGCCTTCCCGATCACTGCTAAGAGCATTTAGATTTAATGATTTAAGTGCAATTACTAAATGTAGCGTTTATCTTAAACCGAATTTTTTATAAGTTAGATGGCGCAATTTTACCCCATCTTTTGGGCCTATTTTATTTAGACTTCTATGTGAAGTGGTAACAACGAAAAAAATTGTTTGTTTGTTTTTTTATCTAAAGAAGGCCATGAGCATGGCATGACATACCACTTGACTAGCAACTTAATTCTTTCATCCATGGAAGAATTATAAATCGACAATCAATTCCACAATTTCAGTAGAGTATTCAGGCGTTGCGATGTGTGGTGTTGGCCAGCTCCCTTTCCGCTGATCTATTACTCCAAATTACAAATATCCTTATATTTAATAATGACAAAACTGATAACTTGTCTTTTTTCATAGAGCGATTCATGTTTCCAGTAAATGGCATTATTTCTGCACAAAGCTACTCAAGGGCTATCTGTGCTAGCCATCCTTAATTTTGCAGTGTAAGACTAGAGGAAAGGCAACTAGTCATCACCATCCATCGCCAACTACTCGAGGGCTATCTGTGCTAGCCGTCCCTAATTTAGCAGTGTAAGACTAGAGGGAAGGCAGCTAGTCACCACCACCTACCGCCAGCTTTTGGGCTACTCTTTTACCAACGAATAGCGCGATTGACCGTCACGTTATAACGCCCCCACGGCTGAAAAGACGAGCATGTTTGGCGGGACCGGGTTGTGAACCCGCGACCCTCAGATTACGAGTCGCACGCCTTAACACCCTTGGCCATGCCGGGCACGAATAGTTGGATTGGCCGTCACATTCTAACGCCCCCATGGCTGAAAGGGTGAGCACGTTTGGTGCGACCGAGATTCGAACCAACGACCCTCAGATTACGAGTAGAACGTCTTAACCCACCTGGCTATGTCGGGCCATATCCTTATGAAAAGACGTCTTTTAAGGCACTCGTGCCCGGCATGGCCAAGGGTGTTAAGGCGTGCGACTCGTAATCTGAGGGTCGCGGGTTCACAACCCGGTCCCGCCAAACATGCTCGTCTTTTCAGCCGTGGGGGCGTTATAACGTGATGGTCAATCGCGCTATTCGTTGGTAAAAGAGTAGCCCAAAAGCTGGCGGTAGGTGGTGGTGACTAGCTGCCTTCCCTCTAGTCTTACACTGCTAAATTAGGGACGGCTAGCACAAATAGCCCTCGAGTAGCTTTGTGCGAAATTCCAAAACAAACAAACAAGGCACTCGACTCGTAACCTGAATGTATTGGGTTCGAATTTCTGTCACACCAAACATGCTCGCCCTTTTAGCCGTGGGGGTATTATAACGTGATGGTCAACCCTTTTATTCGTTAGTAAAAGAGTAGTCCAAAAGTTGGCGGTAAGTGGTGATGACTAGCTGTCTTCCCTTTAGCCTTACACTACTAAATTAGGGACGTTTAGCGCAGATATCCATCGTGTTGCTTTGCGAGAAAAAAAAAAATAAAGCTTTGTTCAAATTGAGTGTACAAAAGTAAATTTTGAGAACCAAACTTTCATTCATATCAGTCTTCTGTTTAAAGATACATATAGATTCTTGTTGGGAAAAAAATTATAACATCCGATTTTAAACTATCCACATGTATCTCAAAACGGCTGGTTTGAATATTAACACTTTTACTGATAAGTGTGGCCTGGCATGGCCGAGCGCGTTAAGGCGTGCACTCGTAATCCGAGGGTCGCGGGTTCGCGCCCGCGTCGCGCTAAACCTGCTCGCCCTCCCAGCCGTGAGGGTGTATAATATGACGGTCAATCCCACTATTCGTTGGTAAAAGAGTAGCCCAAGAGTCGGCGGTGGGTGGTGATGACTAGCTGCCTTCCCTCTAGTCTTACATTGCAAAATTAGGGACGGCTAGCACAGATAGCCCTCGAGTAGCTTTGTGCGAAATTCCAAAACAAACAAATTTACTGATAAGCAGGGAACAACGTTTCGACTTTTCTAAGTAATCTCGTCATCAAGAAACTATCCACATATTTCTCTGTATATTGACTTAAATCAGTATTGAGAATCGAGAAGTTTTCCAAAATAAAAGACAGAATTAATAAACCTCAGTGTTTTTGTGTCCTTTATCGATTGGTTTGTTCTCGATGTGAACGAGATTATGTGGGATCAATCACGCGTCGTTTAGAAAAACATATAAAACACCATGTGATTGGTTGTTCCGCGTTTTGAGGCCCAAAGCAATTAAGCTATCTACGCCATATTATACGAAGCCTAGTGCTTGTACTTCCTCAAGAATCAACAAACATTTAGATTGACAGTATGATAAAAAAACTAATGAAAATAACTATACTATTATGATAGCATACAGGAGACATTGGTAATGAAGAAACTAAAATCAATATCGACATTTAATTTATAAATGAGTTAATTTTATCAAGAATATAATTTCGGATATGCGTAGATAAAAGTTATAGGTCCTATTTCAATCATTCCTATCTTACAACATTTTTGTTTCAAGCGTACGAACAATGTAATTGAAAAGAATTGTCTATAGTATATATATATATGTAAAAGTTTAAACGTTACGGTTTCCTGGTCCCCGTGTTTCGCAACATCTTAGCCTGACAATTGACCGTTATTTTCATAACGCATTCACTAACTTCCAAATGTGGGACAACTCATCTAAGTTAATTTTGTTGCTTTCAAACACTGCTTATTCTACACTGTCATTGTTAAATCTCAATATTGTACAGTTTCACGCAGATTTGTGTTAGCATCACTGGGAAGTTTTTCATTTATATTTTCTAAATTAAAATATATTTTCTTCAGTCTTTGACATCTCTATTTTTTATGTGGTATGAACCAGTAACCTATTCGTTCAAGATACATGTTTTTTGTCATTGGAAATTTCTCTATGTTTATTTTCTTACAATCTCACGGGTTGTGTTTTGCTTTACAAACCCAGAGCTACAAATATTTGTTTCCATCCAGTAGTACTCTCTTCTTTGTAACAATATTTATATTTATATTAAATCCTTTTTCACCATCTACTACACTGTGAGGGAAACCAAACATTGTTTAACAGTAGTTCAGTCGACTAATAATCATTTTTGTCACTTTTCTCAAACTTCATATCATCATCTATAAACGACTGACTTATTTTCAAATATCTTTATGAAAATTTTTTTCCTTTTATATCATTATTCAAATGATGTTGAGTCCATTAAGGCATTAGTTTTCTCTCCTAGAGACGACGTGTCTCATACAAAGATTTTATTATATTAATACCTTTGTGTAAAATTTACTAATTGTTTTTCTCTTCAACAACAAGAGAAAACATTACAGTTGTCAAAGAATATCTCTTAGTTTGAAATCTCTTCTGCACTAAAGAAACGAAAGCTAACTAAATTAAAGACACATCAGAAACTAACATTTTTTTTCCTTAAATTATTAAATTTCACAACCTAAGTCAAAAGTGATGATTTTGCAAATATAAACTCTTGTGTGTCGTCATCATGTTTTCTTCAGAAGATCCCTTCGCAGTGCCAACAATTTTTGACTTCAGAAACGTTTCCAGACATGACTGATTACTAAATACATGTGTGTTGTGTATTCTTCTTTTGAAAGAAATAAAAAAACAACAAAACTGAGCTGAATGAATGCAAGAAAGTTGAATTTTTTATCAGAAGTGTTACTCTTCAAACAATCGGCAAATCTTCGTAACAAGCATTTCAAAGATACGTTTTTGAATTTTGGAATAAATACTAGACCTAGGGACAGAAACATAGATTAAACCTTGGAACATACGAGTGTTCAAGTCTAACAAGGTGTGCACAATAGTAAATAGTTTTTTTACTTAGTAAGACGAGAGAGAGAACTTAATATAAAAAAAACAACTCATATTCGCTGTTCCAAACTTAAGTTGGAAGTCCATTTTGAAAACTGTTGCGAACTATATGAAAGCTCGATCACTGAGTTTTGGTTTAGTTTTCTGTCCACAGATATGTCAACATGTGGACTATCTGTACATGTTATCACACATAAATGAGGTCATAATGTCTTTTGTCTGCATGTTCTAAAAATGTTACTTGAGTGTTTATTCTTGAATATCTAAACAGTTTCTCAGATTCATATCAAGCTGCGTTTTAACCATCACATAGCACGATTTAATGTACAGGTAACAAACCTATCTTTCTCACTTACACCACTTACAAACATTTCAGTTCTGTTGCTGAAATCTTTTACTTCCAGGTCAAGAAAAGTCGTAGAATTATTTTTGTTAGTTTTTTCAATTAAACAATGCTAATTCTGAGCAACGCACGCATCTATGACAAAATATGGTTATGCAATATTAACCCACATAAGTAAAAAACTCAAAGTAAACATGTTTTCCGACGCATTTTCATAATGCGTGCGATAGGAGGTTAACTAGGACCGACACGGCGAGGTGCATAAAACAGTCAACTCATAATCTGAGAGTTGCGGGTTCGAATCCCCGTCACACCAAACATGCTCGCCCTCTCAGCTGTGGGGGCATTATAATGTGACGGTCAATCCTACTATTCATTGGTAAAAGAGTAGCCCAAGAGTTGGCGGTGAGTGATGATAACTAGCTGCCTTCCCTCAAGTCTTACACTGGTAAATTAGGAACGGTTAGCGCAGATAGCCCTTGTGTAGCTACGCTAGAAATTAAAAAAATGGAAGGTTAACTTAATTTATAGCACTTTCATTGATAATGAGTACGAGTGTTTTATACCAAAAACCATATCGGGACCTGTGCTGTGTCCATTGAAAGAATCGAACCTCTGATTTTAGCCTTCTAAATCCTTAGACTTACCGCTGCCCAACTGGAGGACCAATAATAAGTGATTAAAACGTTCAATATTGATTTATATTTATTTTACCATAGTTTATGCAGTATGAATCAAAACCATGAATGGATACGTATTAGGTTTTAAGAATTATTATTTGTTTTGTATTATTTAAAATAGATTCATAAGACAAAAATAAAGTTTAAATTAACAAATGTTTATACATTTAATTTTCCAGCATGCAAAAGTGGAGTCTTATTTGAGGATTTTTCATGACTGCTGACTCATTGTAAATTTCACTTAAGATAAATATTATAAATTTATTGTGTCAGGGATATTGCCAATAATTAATTTTGGAGACAAAATTTTAAGTAGATCACTAGGGCTAAACGCTAGGCTAAAAGTAATATGTAAGGATGAGTAGGTTAACTGGTTAGATTTGTGGTATCGATTCAGTGGGAGGAGAAAAACATCTTGGAATCAATTGCTAACACTTAAACAGGAAAAGGTCTGACATGTTTGCAAGGACTATAAACTCGACAGTAAGGGAAATTTTAGATTAGGACTAGATAGAAGTGAGGGTAAAGACAAATTAAATGAAACAAAATTGAAGTATAGAGAATCAATATATAAATATAGTTATAAGAATGGGTTTAAAATTTTTACCATTATCATGCTGGAAGTATAAGAAATAAAAATAGATGATTTTCATAGGAATAGAAATTTTGATATAATTGGAACAACTGAAATATAGCTAAATGTAGATAATTTTTATTACAGAAAAGTAAAGTTATAGCTAATTTAAGAGACAGATTAGTAAAAAAAGGAGAAGAAGTGGCTCTACATGTAAATTGTTTCTTTAGTTGAGAGTTTTAAAGATACTACCAAGGAATCGAATCAATTTGGGTTCCTGTTAGTGAGAAACAAGGGAAAAAACTTTTAGTTGGAATTTGTTACAGACCACTAAGTGAAACTGATAAGATTAGTGAAAAACTTTACAGAAATATTACAATTTCAGCTATTAATGAAGTCATAATTATGAGTGATTTAAAACTGGGACATAATGATTGAAGAATACTAGAATCAAACTATAAGGGAGAAAGGTGATTGAGGCTACTGGAAACTGTTCAAGATGGATTTCATCACCAATTGGTCAAGAAACCTACTAGAAATAATGCTATTTTAAACGTATTGTTAACTTCTTACATAGAGATGATTGAAAGTGTGGAAATTGAGGAACATCTAGGTAAAAGTGATCATTTCTGTTGTAAATGTAATGTTTTACTGCATGTGAAAATCAGGAATAATGACATTTTGTTGCCAAATTTAAAAAAAAAAAAAATTTTTGAGGCAATGCAACAAGTGTTATCTGTTGGGAATTGGGGAGCTCAGTTATTTGAAAGAAATATATTCCTTAAAGAAAGAAAGGGTAGCTGCAAGTAAAAATACAGGTTCTCTCATAAAATCAAAGAAGAACATTAGAAATCTAAAAAAAATTAAATTGAACTGTATTATAGAAGATTTGGATTATACGAGAACAAAAATGTTTTTCAAACAGGCAATTAAGACATCAGAAATGGTGTATGAAAAAGTTGGTTGAAAGCATAAAACTTAACAATAAGAAATTTGAAAATTATATTTGGGGTAAAGAAAATGTTGGGATGGAGATAGGACCCTTGAGGGATGATAAAGGGAGGCTTGTAACTGATGATTATGAAATGGCTAGGGTATTAAATTCTGCTTTTTCTTACGTTTTCGATAATGAAGACATAGGCAGTGTTCCTCAACTAAAACGTGATAGGTTAGAACAAAGTTGAACAAAAGAACTACATAAATTCCGAGCTTGATCAAATAAAATTGGGAAGTTTAAAGAATGATAAGCTTCAGGGGTTTTAAAAGATGTCAAGGATTGAATATGGGAGCTACTTTCCACATTTTTGTGAGTCCTTAAATAATGTATCATAGCAAGTAATTTGAAAGTTACTTAATGTCACTCTAATCTTCAAGAAAGGTACAGTTGTCTCAGTAATTATAAGCCTATTAGCCTTAATCAGTTGTGCAAACTTAAAATATCTTGTAAAGAAAGTTATAGCTTCATATATTGGGGAGAAATTAACTAATGGGATAGAAGAATAGCTTGATAAAAAAAACAGAGGGTTGTTTTAAATGCAGCTCACTCAAACTAGATTAATGTTGCAAGTGATGTACCTCAGGACTAAGATCTAAGACCATTGGCTTCTTCCATCCAAGCTGTTTGCTGTTGCTAATCGTAAGACAATGGGTATTTTAGGTTCTATCTACAGATATAGTAAAGAGGTTTAAAGTTCACCGTATAGGTCACAGGTTAGGCCATATTTGGTGTATTGTGTTCAGTCTTTGATTCCTTACCTTATGAAAGACATTGACTTCTTGGAAAGGGTTTGGAGGAGGGTTACTAGAATGGTATTTGCGATGGAGAGGTTGTCACACGAGGAGAGATTAAGATAATTAAAATTGTTTTCTATTGAAAAGAGAAGTGTTAGAGAGGATTAGATTGAATTATTTCAGATTGTAAAAGAAATTGATAACGGTAATGTATCAATGTTTTTCATACTTAACAGCGATAATGACAGAAGTAGAAATCACAAATATAGATTCAGGCAAGATAGAAGTCGCCTTCAGCTGAGTCAATTTTATTTTTCAAATAGGGTGTTTGACCTATGGAATGTATTGCCTTTGGATATTGTGGACACAGTGAATTTGAGTGAGTTTTAAGAAAAGCTTGATAGATATATGGATGATAAGTGCTAACTATTTAATAGTTTTAGGTTGGTTCAGAATGTGAGGCAGCCGAGATGGACCAATAGGTCTCTTGTCGTCCCTAAACATTATGTTATATTTCCTATACTTCATATGTACATACATTTATTGTACTGAAATACATCTGGCTTGTAATAGATCAATATACTAAAGTAATGATATGTTTGTTTGTAATTAAGCACAAAACCACACAATGAGCTACATGTGCTTTGCCTACAACGAGTAACGAGATTCTGTTTTTAATATAGACATACTGCTCAGCCATTGGCGGAATAATAACATGCAACTATTTTGTACTTTTTCTCTTTCTGTATTCAAGAAATACCTGTAACATACTTGTTACGGTTTTTCATGTTGTGAATATAAGAAAGTAAAAATTTTTGTTTGTTTTTCAATTTCGCGCAAAGCTACACAAGAACTAACTGCGCTAGCCGTCCCTAAATTAACAGTGTAAGACTAGAAGGAAGGCAGCTAGTCATCACCACCCACCGCCAACTCTTGGGCTACTCCTTTACCAACGAATTGTGGGATTTACTGTCACATTTTACACCCCCACAGCTGAAAGGGCGAGCATGTTTGGTGCGACCGGGGTTCGAACCCACAATCCTCGGATTATGAGTCGAACGCCTTAACACGCTTGGGCATGCAGGGCCCAAAGTGGGAAACAAAAACTAAATGTGTTACATTTCCATTGCCATATGTCCACATTCGATTGATGATAAAATGATGTGTGGTTCCCAGTAGAAGTAAAATATGTCTAGTTTAAGAGTTTGTTATACAGTACTGTTTGCTTAAACAGTTATTATTTGGGTTGTTTGGTGACTTAATATTTAATGATTTTTTAGTTTTCATAAAAGGAGTGTTGATAATGGTTTTGAAAATGATAGTTATGACAGGTTTCTTAATATCACTATTTACAAATCGTGTTCGCAATTTAATTGTTGAACTAGGTTTTGATAATATTTTTGACGTCATCCTACTGGAAGCTTTTAAATATTTCTTGTAATGTTTAATACTGCTGTTACTGGAGGGCTATATTTATCTTTCTTATCTTATGCAGATACAGAAAATAAGTAAGTAAGTTAAGTTTGTGAAATTATAAGTAAAGCTAAACTAGAGGTCAGTTTAGCTGTAACGAACGATTTCTAAAGCAAGTTTCACAGCTTGTATCGTAATAATAAAGACAAAAGAAAATAAACTGTTTTTTTCTATTCTGGGTTCTAAAGTACGTGAATTCGTCTGTGTGGAGTTAAAGGAAAAAGAAACAATTATTTAAAACTCTGAACACAATTTTGATAATTGAAAGACTAGCAACATTTTGTACATATGTCTCACTTGTTTTGAATATATTATTAAAAGCGAATGAATTGTATGCTGTCCGTTTGTTGTTGAAATTTATCGCTAACAAGTTACAGACACCTTCTATAAAGAATTGGCCCAGCATGGCCAAGCGTGTTAAGGCGTGCGATTCGTAATCTTAGGGTCGCAGGTTCGCATCCCGGTCGCACCAAACATGCTCGCCCTTTCAGCCGTAGGGGCGTTATAAAGTGATGGTCAGTCCCACTATTCGTTGGTAAAAGCGTTGCCCAACAGTTGGCGGTGGGTGGTGGTGACTAGCTGCCTTCCCTCAAGTCTTACACTGCTAAACTAGGGACGGCTGGCACAGATAGCTCTCGAGTAGCTTTGTGCGAAATTAAAAAAAAAAAAACTATAAAGAATTCGGCCATATAAAACCTTACGCTTACTATGGTACTTAAAATAGGAAAAATAAGAAATATATATAATGCTTAAAAAGCTGTTCTTGCTTATTACCTTTGTCATGAAAAATTCGAATTCCAAAGCATGTTTTCGCGTGCCTCAATGCACATGCATAAATGAGAACTTTATGTAGGTAACGTGAAACTCCTCCTGTATAAATTCATAAATTTACGACACTTTTTATTTTTAATACATATATTGACTTCAGTTTAATAATAAGGGACTTTCTCTTTCGATTCAAGCAGTATATGTTGAAATAAATAACTAACAAGGGAAGATTATTATACGCTGCTTGCAAAACATCAAAACTTCCCTTTCCCCTTAAGCAACATAACAATGATCATGTATTTCACAAGAGAAGTTCATTAGGTGCTGCTTGTAAGGCATTTATTTTTTCTCTTTCCTTAAAGGAATTAATATTTTATAAAAAAAAGTTCGTTGTGTGCTTCTTTTAAGGCATTAAACGTTGTCTTTTCTTTAAGAGTGAGCGCCGAAGTAAGTGTCTCAAGGAGAGATTCATTAAATGCTATTTGTAAAGAGCTAAAAGTTTTCTCTCTCTTTAAGCAGCGTATCAACGAGCAAAATTTAAATATCTCACGCTTGCATTCATTATATTCTACTTTTAAGCCATCCTGATAGGCTAATCATTTATTAAACTTGGAACTGAATTTATTATTTATATCTCGAGATTAACCCTTGATTTATCAATACCTTCAAGACAGTATACGAACAAGTTACGACATCTTATTCGAGCACAAACTTGTTTTTCTTTAATCAATCAAAATGTATCATTTATCCGGAAGAAAAAGAAGGTTACTTCTACTAAGATAATATGAATTTCAAGAGGCGTTTAGTAATTACGATATTAAGAAAGGAAATCGCAAAAAAAAAAAAATTGCCGCGTCGAATAGTTCGACAATATATATATTTTTTTCCCTAAGAATACGATAATCTGAGATATTAGCGCTATGGTAACGAAGTAACGAATCATGTTTAAATTATATTTATAAATATTATAATACATTATCTGAATACGTAACTCGTGCGAGACAGAAGATAACAATTTTTTGTTTGATTCTTTGAAATTAAGCACAAAGTTACACAATGAGATATTTGTGTTCTACCCACCACGCGTTATGAAAACCAAGTTTTTAGCGTTTTAAGTCCACAGACATTCTGCTGTGATACTGGGGGACGAAGCTAACAAGACTACTTACTGAGCTATCCAAGAACATGAACCGTTTCCCTGAACATTTCTTCCCCACGGTTTTTTAACTTTGAACATGAACATTATGTTACTGTGTGCTTGAGTACAATAGCATACATTTGTTAGACAGTTTTATGTTTGTATATTACAGCCAACATATATTTTTATCTCAAAATCTACAGAAGTTAATAGTGGTAATCTGTTTGGCTTGGTATCTTAAACTTACTTTCTTTATGTAAAGAAACAAAAAATCGCCAAAACAACATTGTTTTGGACGTATATAGTTTATTTTTCTAAACATTTATTGATGGATCAATGGTATCTGGGTATTTTGCCCTGGAGGGTCAGGTTCTCTTTGACCTCTTCCTTCTTCCTGAAATTATTTTCCCTAACTGTTTGTTTGTTAGGTCCTTCTCAGGGCAATGTCCATTTATAGTCTATTATTCTGTTTTGAATGTTTAAATAATTCACAGTAGGTCAAGTTAGCTGGTGGCAATTTTTTTTTTTAAATACATAAATATGTAAACTATAAATATAAGATTTAAAGTTTATATACATACATATTTTACTTTAATTTATTTTTCTTTATATTTAAAATATATGTTAATTGGGGAGAGATATTTAGGATTTTCTTCATCATGTATGAGGTACCTGTCTAGTTCGCATAATAAATCATTTTTCATCCAATTTTTATTAAAGTACCTAATTGTAATATTTAGGAGTCTATCTGATATGGTTGGTATGTTCAAGTATTTATGAATGAATTTAGATGATATTGACCTCGGGACTCTGTATGCAGTTGTGAGAAGTGTGTTTTGGATTGTTTGTAGTTTAGTTTTGATTGTTTTATTACTTACAGTTATCCATGCTGGAGCTGCATAGTCTATTACTGGTCTAATACATGTTTTGTATATTTTCAATATGTTATCTGTAGATGCTCCACTGTTTTTACCAGTTAGACTCCTTACATAGTTGGTTCTTCGCCAAATTTTATTTTTAATTTCGTTGACATGATTGATCCAAGTTAATTTTGAATCATAAGTCAGACCTAAAAATTTTGCTGATTGGGCAATCTGGAGTAGAGTGCCATTCATATATATTTCTGGCTGTTGTTTTCTGTGTTTTGTCGATTTCGTAAAGAGTACGAGCTGAGTTTTTGCTGTGTTTATTTTAATTCTATATTTTTCACAGTATTCACTAATTCTATTTAATTGTGGTTGTATGTTTGTAGCTGCTATCGTGGGTGTTGCAGCACTTTTCCAGATTGCCACATCATCTGCGAACTGTGATGAGAATCCATGATTTGGATCCTTCAATGGCATATTGTTTACATACATGATGAAGAGTATAGGGCTAACAACCCCTCCCTGTGGGACACCAGCTAGTGGAGTAAAGTATTCGGAAAAAGTTCCTTCTACGTTTACTCTACATTTTCTGTTTTCCAAAAAGTTAGATAACCAGCGAATAATTCCTCGCGGTAGTTCCATTTCATTCATTTGGAACCTTAGACCGTCGTGCCAAACGGTGTCAAATGCTTTCTCGATATCGAGGAAGCAAGCGACTGTACATTCGTTTTTGTTGAAACTATCTATTATGGTTTCGGTTAATCTTATTAAATGGTCTGTCGTTTGTCTAAATTTTCTGAATCCATTCTGTTCTTCTGGTAATTTTGATGTTATCTCCAAGAATGTGGAGAGTCTATTACTTATTATTCTTTCAAGAATTTTGCCAACACAGCTGGTCAGGCTGGTTGGTCGGTAGCTATTTGGTTTATTCGCTGGTTTTCCTTCCTTATGGAACATTAAAATATTTGCTAGCTTCCAAAAAACTGGGATATATCCTGAGGATAGCGATAAGTTAAATAGTGAATTTAGGTGGTCAAACAATTTCGGAGTGCCCTTTTTTAGGAGAATAGCTTGTATTTCATCTTCTCCTGGTGCTTTGTTTTGGGTGTTTTTTATTGCTTCTAGTATTTCATGTAGGGATATTTCCTTTGTTAGTAATGTGCTTTAACAATCAGTGTTAGAACTTGTATTTGTGTCAGTTATGTTTACTGGAAATATTGGTTCATATTGATGTTTATAATTTGCTATGTAATTAGTGACTTTATTGTAGAAGTTTGTATTCATATCTGGATCTGTGTGAGTTTTAAATGTATTTTGGAGTTGATCTTTGAAAGCTTCGGCTATTTCTTTATTTGTGTGTGCAGTGGTGTTATTATGTTCAAGTGGAGGATATTTCTTTGTGTTTGTGTTTTCATTTGTGAATCTTTTAAGATGTGACCAGAATTTTTTCGTGTCAGTTATGTCGTTTAGTTTATTACAGTAATTGTCCCATTTATTTTGTTTTTGTTGTTTTATTTGAGTTCTGATGTGATTTCTAATGTTGTTTATTTGTGTTTTAGTTTCTCTGTTTCTTGTAATCATGTACTGTGTTCTCAGTTGTCTACGCTTTTTGATTAGGTTGATTATTTCTGTGGTGGGTTTCCATGTGTTGTTTGTTGTTTAATGGTGTTGTTTTGGTATTGTTAACTTGGCTGCTTTCTGAAGGCAATCCGTGATTGTTTGACAATAGTTGTCCATTTCGACATGCGTTTTAACTTCTTTAATAATTTTATTAGGTAAAAGATTATCTAATTCTTGTTTATAGCATTGCCAATCTGCTTTACTGTAATTAAATTTTTCTTTCCTATATGTTATATTTTTATAGGGGGCGAGATCAAAGACGCAAAAAATTGGGAGATGATCACTATCTACATCTTTTCCCACTTGAAATTTTATTAATTTCTGGCTTAAATTATATGTACACATACACAGATCTAGTATTTCACTGGTGTTAGTGGCATAGGATGTATGTGTTGGGGTGGTATCGTTCAATAAAGCTATGTTATTATCATCTATAAATTGTATTAAATTTCTACCACTGGAATTAGAACTTCGGCATCCAAAGGTAACATTTTTACTGTTTAAGTCTCCCATAACTATGGTGTTTTAATTGTGGGAAAAGATGTCATTAAGTAAAGTTATATCTAATTGTTTATTGGGTGAGCAGTAAATTCCTGCTACGGTTATTTTAGTTTTATTCTTTTGGAGGATATCTACAGTAACATGTTCATTGCTACTGTTTAATTTGATTTCTACTACTGATAAGTCCACTTTGTGGAGCAGCATAATGCCTCTGTTTTCATCATTTTTATTTTTTCTGTCTTTTCTAATAGTTAAATAATATGGTATTTTAAATCTATTATTATTGTATGTTAGAGTTTCACTTATTATTATAACCTGGGGGTTTAATTCTTCTATTAGGTCTTCGATCTCATGTTTCTTGGAAGCTATTGCACCTTGGATGTTGGTATACACTACTGTGAACATTGTGCTGTGAGCATGTAACCTGTTAGTGTAGTTATAATGTAGGGTATATGAGGTGTGATGTGTTTTATGGCGATTGTGATCAGTAGTTCTAGAAAGTTAGTTGTCTGGTTTGGTTTGGTATATTCTGTTATAAAATCTGTTATTACATTTTTGAAAACTGTTGAAAACAGGCTTGTTTTGTCTGTTGTGTTAATATTAGTTTCTTTTATGGTGTTGTTGTTTTCTTTTGGTTTTTGTGTTTGTGTTAATGTGTTCTTGTTCTGTGTATTAGTGTTCTGTACTTGTTGTTTATGTGGTTCTTTTCCTTCTCACATTTCTGCATACGTGGTTTTTGTTGTTTTATTGAGTTCTGTTGATATGCTTGTTTCAGGTAAGCTGTTTGTTTTCGGTTGATTCTGTTCTGTTGGTGTGTCTGTTTTAGGTTATTGACGTAAAGCACAAACTCTATGTTTAAATTACCACATTGAAGTAATACTTTATTATTATAGGCCCAAACAATCAATAGATCTAGTCCGCTATACTACAGAGATGAATATCAAGTCACACGTCACATTATAATTTTGATACTTCTTATATTACGTCACTCGTAATATTATGATTGTTGCAATAAGATTCAGATAGAACAATTGGAAGGGCATAAAAACATTTTCAATTAATACTAATAAAACGCTTTCTTCGATAAACTTACTAGTCATAATAATATGGTTATCTATCATAGTTTTCGTGTTTTGGAACAAAGGAAAATTTCGAGTCTGGATCATAAACGATATTCAATGCAAGTTTTAAAATACTGTCAATATCATTACAGCTAAGAATAAACCAGAATATAACATTGAATTATAAGCGCCGAAATACCAAATATCACATAAATATATTAAACATAACACAGTAAATATGTCAATTGTATAAACATTCTAAGTAAAAATTTGTACCTATATTGATTGGTTTTCACATGAACTATTTCTTATAATAAACGAAAAGAAAATATGAATTAGTATTGTGTTTTCTTAATTATTTCAGCCTAGTACTACTATCTAGTACTATAAAATGATTGGAAGACTTGTGTATGTATACATATATGTACACGTTATTTAATCTGACGTCATTTGTTTATTGTTGTGAAACTTTGCTCTCGTCAATTCATTAACTGTGTATATCAAACAAAGTTATTCGTCTGTCGATGGTCATAACGTTACAAGTTGGTTTCAGAAACTGGTTAGATAATTATCGATAGACTTTCAGAGAGGGCTACGCCCCAAGGATTAAGTTTAAATGGATAAGCAATCTGATAAACGGTTAACAGTCATTTCAAACTTCACTGGGTGAAACTAACCCGAAATGAAAGGAACGTTTAATACGTAGCACGTGTAATTCGAATGAGCGTTTGTGTGCATAAGTACTTTTCTTTGCAACCACTAGATGCTTTCTTCCTTAATCCTTATCGTCCGTCTGGTAGATTTTCTTAGCTAATTGGAAACAAGCACGCCATCTCGCCTTCCCCGTTAAGGAGATAATCTCCTTGTTTCTATATCACAGGACGGCTGGTATGGGTATTAACACTTTTACTAATAAACACTTTACTTAAGAAGGTCGAAACGTTGTTATTTGCTTTATTAGTAAAAGTGTTAATACCCATACCAGCCGTCCTGTGATACATTTTTATTTCAAGTGGATTTCTCGTCATCACGAAACTCTGAGTTTGTCCCGAGTACCTTTGCGAGCATAATATTGAAATGCTTGCTAAAACTGTTTAAACATAAAGGTGTTGTAATTAGTTGTTTTTTTCTCAAGAAATCGACTGGCGTATTTTTAATGTCATTCGTAGTCGCTTAAAAGAATTTAAAGATCTTCCGTGGCTCAGCGGAAAATCTGAGATTTTATAAGTTTCTAAACTTGAGGTAGGCAGAGCACACATAGCCTGTTCTATAACTTCGTGCTTAACGTGAACAAAGGGAAGAGGACTAGAAACCTTTCTCAGTGTAATTCAAATATGATGCATGGGTATATCTTATAATTGGAAGTTTATTAATGTAAAGAAACTATTGGTGTTAGTTTTTTATATATAGATAAACATGTCATTTTATTCCTCATTTATATTATTATTACTTTTTAATTTACGTTTATTTGTTTATCTGTGTGCAAAGTTACACAATATCCTACATAAAATTGTTGATTACATATATAACTGCCATGATTTCTCTTTTTTCTTGTAAATAACTACAGGAAAGGTTGCTGATAAGAACAGGTGAAGAATAGAAACAAAATCTGAGATGTGTTTCTCTGCAACAAATTTTCTTAATTAATGCAAATAATATTAAATAGAAATCTCTCATATGTGATGATTATATAGTTGTCCCTTCTTTGCATCTCGTGTTTTTGTCAATCAATATGGGTAATCACAGATGGTACATAATGGCCTTATAAGATTCAGCGTAGTTAATATATCAATTATTTATCGACAACATTGTTACACTATTAAAGGGACAATACACAAATTTACAATAGGAGTGTTATCCTTTCCATAAGAATATACATTAAAAATGGCTGTATGAAGGGCTACAGCGAACACAGCTACAGTCTTGAGTAAATCAAAAAGTGAAATGTTCTTTTAGTTCCAGTAGATATTTCACTGTTTTAACTCATAAGGCACATTTTAATCCCTAACATTTTTACGGAAATTTTTTTTTGCTAATGTTAAGAAAATAATCAATGACGCTGTTTGTGTTAGTGTGCTGAGTGTAGAAATACTTTCTGCTCACTTGACCAACGGATCAGTAAAAGTCATGTGTATATTTAACTTGTTATTTTTGTGAAACAGGATATGAAACAAATTTATGGACTTTGATCGCAATACAACATTAAACCACTGTGATAAATCATCCATTTCAACGCTACACATTAAAATTTTTCTCGAGGGGTGGGAAGAGTCCAATGGACTTCTGGTCAGATTGTGTCACGTTTTAACGATATATTATATTCAAATAGCTTAAAACATAAACATAATATTATACATTTCAGGAACTACAGAACGATTCCATTCACTCAAATATTGTCATTCACAGACTTTTCACTCTCTGGTCCTTTACATTTTGAAATCGCTGAATCATTTATGATTCTCGCAGCAGCCTAAATAATGCAGAAATTGGTATGTTATCTGATCACAGGCCGTCATTTTGTAATAATTCGTAATGTCAACAACTAAATTATTTGCCAAATCGTGGTAACTATCAAAATACTGAAAACACAATTACAGTATTGTAATCCAGTAAGCCATGAGTCATTACGTTTTCAATCATCAGAATCCTCGGAGTCATTTACAATGCCTAATCGCTTTCCAATACTCCTCATTTTATAAATAACCTCTTCCTGGACCAGAGTAAAACACATGGCGATCAGAGCCATGCCTCCAAGAAGATAGAGTGAACATATGACCAGTTTTTCTTGTGAACCCGGTGTGTCCGAGACAACCGTATCACCAGGTACCAGATCTCCAAACCCAATAGTACTGAGAGTAACAAAGCAGAAGTAAGCGCCATCTAGGTAGTCCCAACCTTCCCATATAGAAAACAGAAAAGCCCCTCCGCATATATACCCAATAATCAAGGTTAGGCAGAGAGTTATTGGTACATTTGTCCGCGATTTCCCATAATCCTCCTCTTCTGATGGATCGTCTGGAATGACTTCCATCTTAACTTCTTCGGCGACTGGTTGCGATGCCCTGAATTTGCTAGGTAATGTAGCTTCCAGAGGACCGTGGGAATTAGAGGTGTTTTCCTGTAACAAGATGTGGTGGACACGATAATGTTCTACATGACGACGGGGACGTCGACGACCATCCTGTGGCTTACACCCACACAACCTGCGGTAGAGGTATTTAAAAGACTTGGCCAAAAAATCTCCAATGTTAGTCAGATAGAGAAACATCAGAGGTATACCTACAATAGCGTAGAGAATGGTCACTAACTTTCCCCAGTTAGTCTTTGGTGCAATGTTGCCATATCCTGTAATAAAGAACAGACAGGGTAAATGAAAGCTCTTGGACAGCTTGATTGTTTTTAATAATCACGTTCATAATCATGTTTAGAAGAAATTCTTCAGTAGTCCAAACAGATTCTTACACAGCTAATAGAGAGTATATTAGATATAATTAGAAGAATGAATACACTGCAATGGTTTGAATGAAAGTAAAATGCTTAATATAACTATTTAAAGTTATGTTTAGCTTGCAACTTTTCGAAACGAAAACCAGATTCGTATCACAATAACTAACATATTTTTTAGATATCGCTTTTATTTTACCAGTGCTAACCAGCAGAATGAAGTTTACGCTTTCATAAAGGTCAAACGACATTTACCACTTAATGATATATAACAATATCTGTCACGAATATACAGTTTTGTAAACGAATAACAGCTAATTTTTACTCATGAGATATATGACAAGAAAAATCTGTACCTTATTCACAACCCATTAACGTACGACAAACAAACAGAAGTTGATGATAAAAGAAACTTAAAGGCAAAGCAATATTGGTGACTGAATGCGAACGCATTCAACAGGAGCTGCAATAACTAATTTTTTTCTAATTAAACGAGCTTAATTAATATAGCAGTCAATATATACTTATAGTACACAAAGAGCTAAAATGAATTTTTCTCTAAAAAGAAAAAGAGATTTAAGGACAATAACTAATAGTAAAACAAGATACAATGATTTTTATCGTGGTATCCTGCATTGTAGCTACTTATTTTATATATTGTAGAAATATAAATTACAACTGGAAGTTATGTTTTGGTGATTCACACTAAACAAAACCTAGGAGGCCCGGTATGGCCAAGCGTATTAAGGCGTGCAACTCGTAATCTGAGGGTCGGGAATTCCCATTGCCGTCGCACCAAACATGCTCGCCCTTTCAGCTGTGGGGGTGTTATAATGTGACGGTCAAGCTTAATATCCATTGGTAAAAGAGTAGTCCAAGAATTGGTTGTGCGTGGTGATGACTAGCTGCCTTTCCTCTAGTCTTACACTGCTAAATTAGGAACGGCTAGCACAGATAACCCTCGCGTAGCTTTGTGCGAAATTCAAAAAAACAAACAAAACCTAGGTTTTTCTTCAGGTTTTTAGATTATGTGTGTTTACTCCTAGAGTAACGTAACGTTTCAAATTTCCTTATTTCAATTTCATCACCAAAACCGATGGGACAACTTTTTTATTTGGTTAACGTAATTAACCCAATGTATTACAAATAAAAATTTGTTAACTGAAAATCATTTTGAAGACGTTTTGTCTTCGAGTTAAAGTTTGTGACTATCTGCTTCATCTATAAAATTTGCACTTGTTTTTATTTTTGAAGTACATCCAGTACTTCTAAGTCCCACGTGCCTCAGTAGCAAGCTTGAAGGTTTAAAATGCTATAGAAATCGGGGTTCGAAACCTGTGATGAGCACGATCCATTGTCCAGCTTTTCATTAACCAAATAAAATCACATTATTGTAGATTCAACATTATAGAGATTTTTTGCATTTTTATAGAAGTAAAAAAGAAGATTAATTATAAGTATTTAGGGCAATAACTTAAATTATTTTTTTTAATAGAGAGATCATGCTGTAAGCCTCTGATATTTACGTTCTCATGTTAATTAATTTTCTTGGCGATTGATAGCGACAAGTGATAACACTAGGGGAAACTACACGATTCTGATTCTTCTCATCAGTTGTGAATGTAAACCTAAGTATTATTTGTTTTAGATTGTTATTGTAAGCTGTAAATGTTCTACTAATTCTAGTAGTTATCCAAGACTTGATAAGGGTACAAAAATGTGATTAATGGGAGAGAAGTAATAGAGTAAAATTAACTGTGAAATAGTTTCAAAATTTTGAAAATGATAGTTTAAATTTCTTATGTACAGTCCAATATGATTACGAACCAAGTGTATAAACACTACTGCTGTATTGAAAGAGATTCCAAGGGTTTGGGACTAAAATGAATATTACATAACCTTATTAAAAACGGTAAATCCCACGTGAGAAAAATCACAAAGATTTTAAGTTCAGAAGCGTACTGTTTAATGTACATCAATGAGCTATACAGGAGTTTAATACATTATATCAAATTAATTTTGGAGACTCATCACATTCTTACAGCCCATGTTAACATATCCGGACATACTTTGTCTGACGATCGTTCATCTTGACAATAGCCCTGCAGCATAATTTCCATTGAGAAAAATTACGTAGTAAGAATATCGTGTTGAAAATACACACACTCCTTTCCTCCTTAGTTTATATCATTAATTTAGTATATAATAAATAGTATGAATGCTAGTTTCACTCATAAAGTATGCAGCAATTAAACTTCACACGTAACTTATGACGCTTTTCCAGAAAGAAAGTTTTATTTAATTCATTGCCTAGTGTTACAAAGGCCGATGAAAGGCTTTGGCCACTGTCAGTTATGTTACTGAAGTCCCTTTCTAAAAGTAAAGGTTGGCTCTATGGTAGGTCTTTGGAATTTGGAGCAGGTTAGTTGGATTCGAAGTCATACAGTACCACTAAATATTCTCCACACTTTAAGCTATGAGTTCGTTATAAAACTGACAGGCAATCCATTGGCATGGATGGATGTACGACACTGCTAACTGTCTGCTTTTCCTCTAGTCGGTAGATTGAGCTAGCAGTAGTAGTTTTGTCATAAATTACAAAAATATAAATATTTTTGCTGGATAAATCCAGTCCCGCAAATTGATCCACCTTTTTATGTTTTCCTATGGCATTGAGTGCAACGGATAATTCTGTCTTGCAAATTCTATATTCCCAATCTCAACATATCTTTATGATCTGAGTATATAGATACTTAGCATCTGAAAATAATGTTACATATCCTTCTCAAAAGTGGCATCACATTACCCACGAAAATCCAAGTAATTTAAAAATGTCGTTTTGATACATGCTGTTCCATCACGACTTTACATTGGTAGCAGTTGCGACGCTATGCTGATTTTTATAGTCACAGTTGGCCTGGCATGGCCAAGCGCGTAAGGCGTGTGACTCGTAATCCGAGGGTCGCGGGTTCGCGTCCGCGTCGCGCTAAACATGCTCGCCCTCCCAGCCGTGGGGGTGTATAATGTGACGGTCAATCCAATCCCACTATTCGTTGGTAAAAGAGTAGCCCAAGAGTTGGCGGTGGGTAATGATGACTAGCTGCCTTCCGTCTAGTCTTACACCGCTAAATTAGGGACGGCTAGCACAGAGAGCCCTCGAGTAGCTTTGTGCGAAATTCCAAAAAACAAACAAACATATTCACAGTAATTTTGTACAAAATATACAAGACATACACAAACCAAGTGAAATTATTGTTTATGTTTTCAAATCACATTAATATTTATTTTAAAAAAAAGAATATCGTCTCTCGCTAACCTAACTTTCTAATAATGTATAATTCCCTTTCCTTGTTTTTATTCAACTTCAGATGAAAGGAAAACAAACAAGATTACAAAAACGTCGTTTAACTGATTTTTATGCGGTGATATATAGTTTTAGTTCGCACATAAATAACTTATCCCACTTTCTACTTATATCACTTAATAAGATGAGAGAGGAAGCGAAGCTATTAATAAAAGTTGAAACTTGAAGACGTAAGCTCTTCTGTAAATACAAGTAAAGAGGTTATTCCTAAAGGCAACACCAGGAAATAATGGGCGCTTGGAGTTTAGAGGAGATCTTTGTAACTTTTCACTTCTTCACTGAATCTATATTAATGGCCCGTGTTGTATTCTATATGATTATGCATGTGCCTGCAAGTTTGGTGAATATAACTTGCACATGCTTGTCTGTATTCTCTACAATTAATGTTTATACTTTAACTTTGCAAACGTGTAATAACTCAACATAGCCTAATAACAGCCTACTACATGCTACATTTTCCTGTGTAATTTCTCAACCCAGTAACTTCCTACTCGCTACAACAAAATAGATCACGATGAGGCAAGGCTAGCTGGACGACAAGCGCTCCAAAGTGTCTGTGGATTCCTGGGAAAGAACCAAATATCTCTGTGGTAATGGAACACGCCGTATTTGTCTTATACGAACTAAGACACTGTATTTTTATTTGATGGTTAAGCGTTACTTAAATCAAGAACACCCATATCCTCAGAAAAAATAAAACCAACCGGTAGTGTTCGTTGTAAATTATACTTAGCAAAAGGTCGTCGACATAGTAAGTACTCCAAATTGAAAGGCTAGCAAAGAAAAGAATACATTAAAAGGCGGTGGTTTCTTTCCATAAAATATTACAACTGATTCTTTCCGTCACTGTAGTTTGTTCGAGGGATTTTTGCACAAAATTAAATCAAATAACAAAATTCCTTCCCATTGAACTGGTGAGGGATACAGATTTAACGTCCCCGCATAGCTGTGTCTAACAATGGATATTTAAGATAAATAATAAAATAAGCTTAGATCATATTAGGTGATTTACGGTGGAAAATTTATTATAACCAGTCTAGATAGGTTTTTCTTTACAAGCATAAATCACACATCGAGGTTCACATTATCTTCACATTTTCAAACAAGGTTTTGTTCGTTTCTTTAGAATTAAGCACAAAGCTGCATAATGGGCTATTTGTGCTCTACCCACTAGGGGTATCGATACTCGGTTCCGAGCTGAGTGAGTCCACAGCCATACCTCTGGGCCACTGGGGAGAGCATTCAGTCAACTTATCTTAATTCGTAAAAAGAAATTGGGTGCTATGAAATATATTCATTAACGAACATTAAAGTTTATAGCTAAACGAAAAAGCACAAAATCAAAAATAAGGAATATTTTTCAAATCTCTTTGAGCAGCCATAAGCACTATCAAGCTTCAATTAAAGCGTCAACGGGCAGCGAGGCAGGCCACAATATCCCACGATTTATGATGAAAAATCGAATATATAATTTAAAAGATTTAAATAAATTTTTGCGTTGCTAGATTTTTCTTTGCTTGTTTGTTTTTTTCGAATTTCGCGCAAAGCTACTTGAGGGCTATCTGTGTTAGCCGTCCCTAATTTCGCAGTGTAAGACTAGAGGTAAAACAGCTAGTCATCATCACCAACCGCTAACTCTTGGGCTACTCGTTTAACAACGACTAGTGGGATCGATCGTCACAATATACCGCCCCCACGGCTAAAAGGGCGAGCTTGTTTAGTGTGACGGGAATTCAAACCAGTGACCTTCGGATTACGAGTCGAGTGCCTTAACCACCTGGCCATGCCGGGCCATATCTTTTGGTATACCTTTATTTTATTTAGTGTGTGGTTGGGCCGAAAAGCTCGAATAACATTAGATTAGAGGAAAGGCAACTAGTCAACATCATCCACCGCCAACTCTTAAGCTATTCTTTACCAATTAATAGTGAAATTTACGTAACATTATAAAGTCCCTGCAACTGAGAGAGTAAACATGTTCGGAAAAGAGGTTGGAACCCGCGATCCTCAGATTGCGAATCGAATTTTCTAACTACTAGTCCTTGCCAGGCTTGTAAACGATTCGTGTATGTGTTCAGAAAATTGAACAAACAGTTATACAAAACTTAAAAGCTACATTCTATACTTACTTGACCTATATTTAACGACACTGTATGACATCTTCAGAACTTTCAAAGTTTAGTAGATAAAGTAGAAAGCCAAACGACCGTGGTGCACACAAACTATGTTTGATAAAGACACTTCAAAGTAGAACTTTCTAAAATCGATACTTCTACTACCTTACTAATAGTTAACGTGAAACACTAATGAGTCCTAGTAATGTGGAAAAGACCTCGTCGGAAATAGAGACGATATTGTGGTTTACATATTATTACTTTGTGTTTTATTTTCATTCGTAAAGTGTTGTAAATAAAACATGAGGTTTCTCGATATAAATATATGAGATCACTTCTAACAAAGTTTTTAAAATTCTATTATTTCAAAAAATATTTTGATGAATAATATAAGATCTATTTCTTTTAGCGAAAAGACTTGTACACTGAAATTATGGTATTCATAATCCCCTCGAAGAATGGTAAGAAAACGGAACGTTCGTTTTAACTTCTACAGCGTTCTGACATGTAGATTTAGCATAAAGATGTAGGAGTTATGTGTTGAATCTCCATTGGCAAAGCGGTGTGTCGGTAGAATTGCAACCAGGTTTCGACACGCGTGGTGGGCAGAGCACATATAGCCTATTGTGTAACTTTGTTTTATCTTCAAAAAAACAACTGTATGCTGCCCTTGGAAATTTTTAGACTCCGTCATTATTATCGTGTACAGATGAAAAAACATGATCGACTTTACATATTCCTCCTCACTCCATTCTGGCTATGTTTTATCATTTCACAAACTTTCCATCGGTTAACCCTATCGTTGTCCTGTGCATCACTTGTGAGCCACAGGACGTAGTGCTTTAGCACCTAAGTATAACATGTAGCACATAACTATGTTTAATTGATATGCAACTGATGCTAGTGAACGTGGAAAAAAGATCTGGTTGTTTTGGATCAATGATTATAACTAGAACATAGTTGAAAGCTTCATACCAGCATACTGTTGTATTAATATAGAGTTTAGACTTTCTCTTGTGTGGATACTCAATATTAATACAACAGTTTTTTTAAATAAATTCTTTTGATTTTCATTCAACAATACCGAGATGATATGCTTCACTCACTCATACCTACGTGGGTAAATAATCAAATATGAGTATCCATATATTTAACTTGCAATCTGAGGGTTATGGATCCGAATCCTGGTCCCACCAAACATGCTCACTCTTTCAACCATTAGGGCGCTATAATGATATGATCAATTCCTATATTCGACTAAATTAAATAGCTATCTAAACGTAGTAAGTAAAAAAAACAAACCCTTATCGATCTGTCTTTGTTTACATATTTATTTATTTATTTTGAGGAAAAAATAAAATATACAAATCGAAGTTCAGAAATGTACTATTTCTTAGAGAATTACAAATAGTTAATGAATGCTGTGTGACATGATTCAGGAAAGTAAGCTGAATTTAGATACACTAAGTGATTTGTAAATATATCATATCTGTTTACAGTTAAACATCCAGTTAAAAAGTACATAAAAATATCTAAATATGATCTACCTTCATATGCATCTTTTTTTTCTCACCTCCAAATGACAAATAACATTTTATCACGCAAAATTTAGGTCTGTGTTATTATAGTAATTAGTAACAAAAGACACTTGGAACATATGGGACTTGAAATTTTGGAATCCCATAGTCGTTTGAACACATTCTGATATTAAAGCATAAACTAATAATTACATATTTCTCTTGTGGATTATGAAAAGTTTATTATTATTATAAAAGCATTTGTGTTTGTTGAAAATTATTATTAATGTGAATGTTCATAGTTTGTTTTTAAAGAACGTATCAGAAAGTAATTATACGTTATGATTAAAACATTTAATTATTTTAATTTACTTTAAAAATCAGCTAATACTCTCGCTATTCCACCTCTTCAATAAACAATGTATTTCTAAATAATTAGTGTTAAATACACAGACACTACAGCGCACGAGGTACATAAAAACGATACCATAAAAACTGTGCAAAAATTAATTCATTAATTGAAGAATTTTACATACAATAAACACAACATTTTGTTGAACAGTACAGGCATGTGATATTTCAGATTTCAGCAATACATTATAATTGTATCTCGTTTTCTGCTTTCACTGAGCATAATTTTTGAAAGAACATTTTTGCAATATTTTTCCATGTCTAAACAGCGTCAAATTCTGGAATTTTCTACATCTTATTATAGTTCTTACTTTTGGCACTTTTATACACTTAAAAAATTTGAGGCTTTATCAGTTTTGTTGTCACTTTTTGTAGTGCAAAGCTAAACTATAGCCTGTCTGTGCTATATTTACTATGGAAAATCGAACTCTGGATTTTAGCGTTGTAATACCGTGAACTTATCACCGGCCCACCAGCAGAACCTTTTTACTTAAGCAATTTCATTCTGTTGGTAAATAATAAAATAAACTAAAAATTCAGCAACTGAATTTAGGTCTTTTAAAATCACAGTGCAATACAAGTAGTTAAGTTAATAATATTAAAACGCTGTTTTTAACAGCAGTAAACTCGATATAAGGACCTGCTTCTCAGATCAATAGCTAATTACCAGTAAAGACATAATTTTTCTTACCATAAAATTATACTTTTACTTGCTTTCCCCAGCCCTCTGTGACTTTACACATTATTTTTAATAACTTGTTAGTTGTTATCTCCTAAATCAACTCTAAACGATAATTCCTTTCAGAACTTGAATTGTTTGTCTTGTCTAATCTGTTATGATTACAAGGAATTTAAAAACATTGATTGTCATGATGTCTGTTTGTTAGGGTGTCATAGGTTTTATTCATCCTCGACTATTCTGTCAAAAATGTCTACTAACGAAACATACTAGACGAACACGATTTATCAACGTGTAAGTAGGACAGCCTTTATAGGAACCCTGTAAATGGAGTATACTTTATAAGAACTCTGTAAGTAGTACAGGCAGCTTTAAAGGAGCCTGTAAGTAGCAGTCTTTATCGGAACCACAAAAATAGAATATATTTTTATAGAAATGCTTTAAAACAGCGTTTAGAGGAACTCCGTAAATAAGGCAGTCTTTAAAGGACCCTGTAAGTACGAACATCCCTTAACTGAATCCTATAAGTAAAACAGCCTTTAGCTGAATTCTATAAGTAGAACATCCTTTAGTTGAATTCTATAAGAAGAACATCTTTTAGCTGAATCCTGTAGGTAAAACAGCCTTTAACTGAATCCTACAAGTAAAACAGCCTTTACCTGAATTCTATAAGTAGAACATCCTTTATAGGAACTCTATAAGTAGTACTGTCTTTTAAAGGAACTCTTAAGTAGGATAGCCCTTATAGGAACCGTGTAAGTAGAACACTCTTTATACTAGCTCTGTCAGTAAGACAGCCTATATAGTTGCTCTGTCAGTAAGACAGCCTATATAGTTGCTCTGTAAGTAGGACAGTCCTTATGGAAACTCCATAAATAAGACAGCCTTTACATGATATAACTTTTTGTAATCATTCTTTGATATTTCGTATCGACTCGTGCTTCTGTTTGTCCATAAGCAACCCTAACCATGCCGAATGGTCCATATATACTCTGAAATGCATTCATTACTTCTTGCCCAGAACAGTGCTGCTTACTCTTTAACAATATGTTCAACATTTTGACATAAAAATTTCTTTCTTTATCGTACTTCGTACTTTGAGCAACTAAAACGCTATCTTGATAACAGACCACCAATCTCATAGAACAAAAACAAAATACCTACTCTCCAAACTGCCATACTGATTACTGTAACTTAATAGCGTCAAATGTATAAGTTTCACCTCTTTTAGGTAGTTGAGTTCCTATATTATTTAGCACGTACTTCGTTGAAATACATTTAGGCGTTCTAGGAGGATTGCCTTTTGTATTGTCTTATTGAACCACGTTCCGTATAATCACGTGGTGCATTACTTATTCCATGAATGATTCATTAGGACACTTTCTCTTGCTTCTCAATCTCAGCCAACGTTTCTCAGACGCTAATTCTCAAGTTATCACTGTTACTACAATTTCCTTGTAAACTTTAATAATCTCACCGACAAAGAGAATAGACCATTTTAATCCGGTTATTCTAACTCAAGCTGTTTTCATTGAACTATTGGTTAAAATGTTTTGTAACATAAAACTATAAATGTTTTAGCTTTTTGAAAAGCTGTATTTTCGTTCCTCGTTTTTTTTCACGTTTTTACTCTTTCTTACCTTTATTCTCTAGAGTATTATCTAACCAACTTGACAGAGGTCTCACATTTATATTGTTTAAAATACCTTAGTATTTCATTACTATTCCAATCCTTGTCATTCATGTTAGAGAATGGTAAATATTTTTATTACGATCTAAACAGTATAATAAAGATTTCGAAGGCTATAAGTCCTACACAGAGTATTAAAAAGTTTATTAATTTTGCCAAATTGGATTGTATAATTACACTAATCTGAGATAATGTGCAAACAAACATCGTAAATACGTGGTTGTTACGTATAAAAGTTTCAAAATCCTATGTTAACTGTATAACCTGATATTAAAATACAAGTTTAGTATATAAACATGCAACAAAATATGGAAACTTAGATATAAAGAAGTTTCTAAATCAAATGGTTCCAGTACAGAAAATTTCCAATTATGAAATAGTCATTTGTTAAACAATTATCTAAACCAGAGGAACATACATTGTAAACAAGCTTAGAAATCAAAAAATTAATAAATAATTTGTTTAGTGAATTAGGAACAATGTTACACGAAGGGTATTTGTGCTAGACGTCCTTAATTTTGAAATGGTAAATTAGAAGGAAGGCAAATAGATAACACCACCCAGAGTCAACTTATGGGCTTCTCTTATCAGACCGAATAATAAGATTTGACTATCTATCTTTAGAAAAACACCAACTAAACTGAACTGTAGGTGACAATTTTTAATACGATTATGTAAACAGAATATGAGACACCAAACATCATCTGCAATATTATACAATATCGTTTCAGCCAATTAAAGAATCATAAGGGTCACACATCGCTAAAAACCCAGTTACGATACCCGCGGTGGGCAGAGCACAGATAGCCTATTGTGTAGCTTTGTGCTTAACGCTAAACAAGTAAACAAACAAAATGGTCAAAATAAGCATAGAAACAAGTATCTGAAAATTACAGACTAAACAAGAGTTTTCACAGATTTTTGAAGATACAGACTAAAGAAGAATTAACTTCAAAAAATTACAACAGAAATAACTCTGAAAAAATAGAAACTTACAACTTAAACAGGTATTTAAATCAATTTTGTCAAGTCAACTTACTGGTTGTGTATGTTGCCATAAATCGTACCTATTGTCCAGTTATTAAGATTGACTTTATTATTTCAAGATGATTGGCCTGTCACTTGACAATCTGCGTGAAAGGTGTGACCTTAGCGTCCAGTAAGTATGTTATGTATGCTACTCATAGTAACCTATATAATGTTTACAGGTTTACGAGGCTAGAAATCGGGTTTCAATATCAGTGTTAGGCAGAGTATATATTTTTGTAGCTTTGTGCTTGACAGCAACTAAACCAAATCCAGCCTCCTACTAAAGAGCAACATGTATCAGAAGTTACATACTTTTGTTTTTAAAATATTAAAATTATTCAACTTTCACGGGCAACTTACCAGTGTTTAAGAAAGTTATATAAGGATGTACATGTTCTGATGTCATCCTTTCTCAGGAAACCAGTGTCAAAACAGAAGAGCGAACAACCATTTTTCATGTATTTTATAAGTAATAACAACTTCACCTTTCTCTAAAGTCACTTGCTTTATATTACTGGTTCTAATGACCGAAATATTATCAATTATCATCGTTTACTTCTGAAGAACATTTTGCATTATGAGATTAGTATGTGGACTACGGACTAGCCTAACTTTCCTAAACTGGTCAAATCTTATGATCTGTTGTTGTATTGATCGACGAATGCATTCTAGTCATTAAATATTTTAATTTTATCTTATTTTGATTGCCTTATGACATTATGTACTTCTGGTTTATTTATAATATAGAATCAGTTCAATAATTTTAAGAGATAAACCATAGAAAAGGCAGCCAGCCAATATCAACCACGGTCAACTCTTGGGCTATTTACTCTTCTACTAAAGAAAAGTGGGATTTACCGACAAATTATAACGCCACTCTACTAAAAGAGTGAGCATATTCAGCGACGAAAATTGAACCTGTGATCCACATGTTACGAATCAAGCGTCCAAATTACGAAGCCATACCGAGGAAGAACTAGTTTAATGAATTTACATATATATATAATCTATAGGGTTATATTTTCTTTTGTTCAGAAGCAAGAAATAAATATCAATTCTTTAAGAATAAACAAAAATATCAGTTGTGTTACATAAAGCCGAAAACGAAAATAAAACGCTTATTGCGTAAACAAATTGTTTACATAAGGAAAAATGTATTTACTCAAGAAAATACTTGATTAGGCACTCAATATCAATGAGTGCCTAAATCAGAAACTTTACTGCAAATATATGCAGAGGTTAATTAATGTTTTCTTTAACTAATGTTTTAAAATCGTAAATTGCAAACAAAATGTACAAGCTGTGCAGGTATGTTTGGTTTTTTTTATCATTCAGGCTAGAAAAGCATCGACAAAAGAAGTCCTGCGATCAGCTGTATTTGTCGAGTCAGCTGCGTAAGCCTTCCTGCTGTTTTAATGAAAGACTTAGTATACAAGATGTTCTAAACCAGGTTACGTGTTCAAAACAGCTTGGAATGCAGTATTTTTAGGAGACAAGGCAAAGACAATATACCTGATTTTTTCCTTGCGAGATCTTGAAACTGTGTTTTTCCTTTATGTTTGTTTGTATGCTTTTGAGGCTGGTGTAATGTGAATAAATCTTTAAAAAATACACAAGGAAACAGGCTGCTTCCTCTTCACTTTATGTATACTTTTGAAGAGAAAAAAATATATATATACACATACATACTCATTTTGTTAGTTACGCTTGTTAGGATAAATGCCAGAAACATGTCCATGTTTCTTTTTTCTTCGTTTGTAAACAAGATGAATGAAGTCCAGGTTGACGTAATATGATCTTCTTCAAATGGATAGTGTTCGACATCAGTGTATCTGTTCCTGTTATTTTTTGTTATTAACCTGACTTGTTTGAAATGAAGGAGTCGTAACTTAATGCAGTTAGCTTCAAACCTTCCAATGACAACAGGCTAATTATTTTGATGTTTATTCTTTGTGAAGTTAACTAAAAAAACGGTTCGAGTTAAAACTAACTGTTTAATACGGTTTTAAGTAATGAAGACGTGTTATTTATCGTCAGTAGTTTACTTCTATACCTTATTAGGCTTTCAAAAGAAAATATCATTTACCACGAAGTATCCAACTGGTCAGACAATGTATTTTAATCGCGTCAGAAGGTTGATAACTGACTGACTTACAACGATAAAACCCGGAGTTAAGTTTCCGTGGCTGACAGGGTGTAGCTAAGAATAGTGTAAATTTACACTAAAGTAAAAACTATCTAGTCTTGTGCACTGGTTTATGAAATTATGGACTTAAATACGTCTGCTGTATAAAATTAAATCTATTTATTTTAAACCACTTCTTTAGTTCTGATCCATACCGATATTTTACTGATTTTAAAATTGTCTATGCAAGTAATATAACAATTATACCGATACGTTGAAAGACTGAAGAAAAAAAACAACATTATCTTATTTGTTAATTCTAGAACAACAATAAATTTCAATTTTTTTATTCATACTTTAAAAGTTGACCTGTGAAAGAAGATCCAGCAAGCTCTCAGTTTTATAGATAAGGATTCTATGCTATACTTACAGGTTTTAGACATATTTACAAATGACCCACTACTTATGTGAAAAGCGAACAAAGAAACGCTTGACAGTACTTTGAGAATTTTATGGTTCGTCTCATCAGATTGATAGTATCAACCTGCATTCCACAGAAGAAAAAGTCATAATAAATGAACATCAGGACTTTGGGTTGGCCATTTAATGTTTCTTCGCTTCCAAACATTCAATATGGTGGCGCTCCTACCCATTTTCTCAGACGTCGCAATAAATGAGCACTTACGAAACAAGCGAGATCTATAACTCCTTTACGCAAGCAGCCACAGTTGGTGTACATATGGTAAGTTGTGTGTATTTGTGTTACTTTTACATAGTTTATCACTTCATGATAACAAAGGTGATTCGAAATCGATTAAAAAATCGAGTACCGAATATGTGAGACTATTTGTACACTTATTTGTGTTTACAAAATGTTTTCTTATTTAAGTAAAATCAAAATTACGAAAATCTACATTCTAAATAATTATTTTATTATTTTAAAAATACATTGCCTTTAAAAGATATCATTTGATACCTATTAGAAAGTATTACTCATACTATAATATACTGTTTCATTGCAGTCTATGGACTTACAATACTAAACTCAGGGGTTCGATTCCCCTCGGTGGATATAGCAAATAGCCCGATGTGGCGTTCCTAAAAAGAAACATGGCCTGGCATGGCCGAGCGCGTTATGGCATGCCCTCGTAATCTGAGGGTCGCGGGTTTGCATCCGAGTCGCGCTAAACATGCTCGCCCTCCCAGCTGTGGGGGAGTTATAATGTGACAGTCAATCCTACTTTTCGTTGGTAAAAGAGTAGCCCAAGAGTTGGCGGTGGGTGGTGATGACTAGCCGCGTTCCCTCTAGTATTACACTGCTAAATTAGGGACGGCTAGCACAGATAGCCCTCGAGTAGCTTTGTGCGAAATTCCAAAACAAACAAACAAACAAACCTAAAAGGAAACACACACATACGCACTGTTTCATTGTATGTACTTCACAAAAATCTTTTGTATAATACTATAAAGTGGAGTAATAATAAATAACAAAACTATTGATTAAATACAACTACAACCCGTAAGAAGAAAAGTTATATTTCTTAAAACACGATATAAATTTTAAAGAAATACTTTATGGAATTTTTTTTGAAGATTTCATAATTTTGTGAGAAAAAAAATAATTACACCGGTAACACTTCCTAATGAATTAATAAGTCAGGAAATTTTTCTCTCCTATTAATTACGAACATATTAATCATAAAGTTATGCATATGATTCTTCTGGCGTTTCCTTCAGTATCGTCGCACGATGCTTGAAATTATTGCGTAATTATATATTAAATATCTGGACACCGAAACATTGTGAGCAAATCATAACGTAAAACGTCTTTTAAAATAGTGCAAAAAATAAATTGCTTTAATAATTCATTTTATAATATTACAATTAATTAATCAGTGTATTCGGTTTCAAGAGCAGAATGACAGTTGAAACGGTTTCTAAGGTGCAGGTAATATATGAAGACTGTACAGTCTGGTCTAAACATTCAAGTTAATTACGTCAGATGTCCTGTACGTATTATTCTTTTCGAAACTAGGTTTGGTTGGTGTAGTACTAATCATCTTTCTAAACAAACTAAATTACACTACTAACTATTTACGATAGGAAATGAGTTTTGGACACCAGCCATTGTCATGGTTCATATTGAATATTTGTTTTTAACCCTACGTTTTGTGGTCATTGTGAAAGGAGTCTTGAAATGGATTTTACACTACGACTGAACAAAATAGTATCTAATTAGTAGTTGATTTCGATTATCTTATTAGCTTTTCACTATAATTATCTGATTTACTGATTAAACACCACATTTCAACGTTTCAATTACAATGTACCTTACTATTCATAAGCATTTAAACATGCAAACTCTTGGCAAATTGACCCAATTTTATTTGAGCAAAACGCAGCCCACATAATAGCACCCTCATCTAAATGGCCCACAATCAGCATGTACAATCACGGTCCAAATGGTTGAAGTGGCTTTAAAACATTTCCACTTGACAGAAAAACATGTCCGAACTTACAAGTTTTACATCAAGCATTATGTTACTAAGTTTAATTCTCACTAAAGAAGTTTTATGTTTATTTATTAGCATCTTCTCTTCAGGTGGCTTAAAGTTAAGCTGGGTAGCTTACGACATTAAAAATTGGGGTTCAGTACCTGCGGTGTGCACAGCACAAGTAATCCATTCGTTTGCTTTACTTCAAAGTAAAAAACAAACTGTTTATTAACAGAAAACGAACTCGTATTTGGAATACAACTGTTAAAGGCACAGCTACTAGGAGTTCAGCAGTTAATTTCTATGAGTTATTGAATATAATACATTCGAAAAAGTAATTTTGTAATTATGTTTATTATTCAAAAGGCTTTGTTTGCTTGTTTGTTTGAAGTTAAACACAAAACCAAATAATTGACTATCTGTGCTGCTCACAACGGGTTTTGAAATCCGGTTTCTTGTACTATATAAGTTCGTAGAAATACCGCTGTGCCAGTAGGGGTATTATTCAAAGGTAAAGAATAATATTACGCAACTTTAAGACTTTTTTTTGTGAAATCTTATACAGAAATATTTAGGCCCAAATCTGTGATAAAGCTGTTTTGGTCATTATGGAAGAAAAATAGTACAAAGTGAGTCTGTACACGACAACTTTGTTAACTCTGTACACAAAACCATTCTAATAAGTAAAAATGTTTCTTTGTGTTTTCCAGTTGCTATCATTACGCTTAACACCATTGTATAAGTATAACTAAATTTGAAAACCAATTTCAGTGGAAGCACTTTGTTTAATTTGGGTATTTTTCGTTCGCATTTCAAACGTTTCCTTCTTATTCACAAAACTTAGGTGAAAATACGTTTTATTCAATTAATTCGTCAGCATTGTGTCGTAAATTTCAAACCCATTATCTACTTTATGTTCATAACATGAATGAATTAACAGCAAAGTAATTCAGATATTTTTATATCTGCTTTATTTTAGCGCAAACTTATGCAATGGACTATCTGCGAGAATCGAGCCCTGGATTTTAACGTTGTAAGCCTATGGACCCAGTGGAAAATCAAAGCCTTCTAGTAAGACTAAGTGCGATAGCTTCCATAAGCAATCAGTAGATATTCAGCAGTTTTGTTAAGAAATAGTGAAAGTTCAGTGTATAAGTATTATTAAAAATATTATATAAACCGTTCTACAAAAAAATACTAATTTGAGTTCATTATAACAATAAAAAATTAAACTTTTTTTCTTAAATTAAAAAAACATGCTGTTCCATTTCTATATTTTTAGTATCGTGTTTAAAACGTCTCTTCGTAGGTAATTCTTTATAAATCCGAGAACTATTCAGTGAGAAAAAAAACAACATAACTGCGCTCTTCTTCGAATAAAGACTGGTTACAAATGAAGACTGGCTTCATAGTTTTCCTCTTTGTTTTTACTGAATATTGCCAGGCCTTAGGTGATAATAAAACATGTTGCCGGTGAAATATCTCAGTAAACTGGAAAACCTTTTAGGAAAATTATTTTTGTTTCAAAGTAAAAGCATAACCTATTCAAGGCGCCTTCATTTGTAACTTTTTGTTTTTACTTTTGCAACTTGGTAATTTTGAAAATTGCTGTTACTTTTGCAATCTGAAAGCCGTTACTGGGTTTAAGTAAAACTCAAAAACTTCGTGGCTATATAAAATAATTATATTAAGTCACTTAAAAAATGCCTTTAAGTAAAAAGGTCTGTTCTACATACAGTAAAATGCTGTAAAAGATATAAAAGTTTAACTTTGGTTGTTATAATACCATTTAAAGATCAACTCACAACTACTAATATACCCAGCAGTAAGTTAATGGATTTACAATGCTAAAGTCATAGGTTCTAGTTCCCGCAGTGGAGGGTTTGATATGGCCAGGTGGCTAAGGCACTCGACTCCTAATCCGAGGGTCGCGGGTTCGAATCCCCGTCACACCAAACATGCTCGCTCTTTCAGCCGTGGGGGCGTTATAATGTGATGGTCAATTCGTCAATAAAATAGTAACCCGAGAGTTGGCGGTGTATGGTGATGACTAGTTGCCTTACATTGCTAAATCAAGGACGGCTAGCGAAATTTAAAGAAAAACCCGGGTGAGAAAACCAACTGCGTGGAGTTGCAGTAAAATATGAAGTTTAAGGCCACATTAAGAAACTGAAATTAATTAATTAATCTAAACAGCACATTGAAAAATCTTGTAAAATTTATTTCGTATAGTTTTCATCAGCTTAAATCATGCGTGGATTTCTTCCTACTTGTCTTCATGACTGTTTGTCTCTGTGCAGATACATAGATTGATTGCGTTTTCCATTATTCACTTATTTATTTATGAGCACACAATTTTGTTGTTTATGTCTATAAACAGATACGTAGGTTGACTGCTATTTTCTTCATCCATTTGTTTATTCACGAGCACATAATTTTGTTATTTATATCTATGAACAGATACATAGGTTAATCGCTATTTCTTTCTTTATTTGTTTATTTATGAGCATACAGTTTTGTTGCTGTTTATATCTTTTCACAGATACTTTACTTGCTCACTGTATTTCTTATTTATTTATACACGGTATTACTTCTACTTAAATCCCCGTAGTTTTTTTCAAAAATATACATTTTTTTTTCAGAAAAGAGACCTAGTAAAGCTCGTCGTTATGCTAAAATCATAACTATATCTTTAAGTTTGTTGGCTTCCATAAAATAAATATTTTTCCCCAACATAACTGTTTCTAAGACGCCAAGTCTACATACATTGAAGGTTAAATTAGTTTTGATTTACATGAAAACTTTATGTATTGGGTAATGCGTACAAGGTTACTCTGAGATTAGAATAAGAAACAATCGTTAAAATACTGTAATATGCTCAAGCCAAACTAATTTTACTTAGACCAGTGGAACGGCTACTTTTAATAACAGGAGATTCGATAAAACATAAATGACAGTGTTATTGTGAACTTCCTTGATTAACTGAGTTCGTGAGAATAAAATAAAGAGTGTAACAATGTAAAATAATGAACAGTCTTTGTTATAGTTTGTTAAAAATTACATCATTTACAGTAACGAATAATTTTGATCACTAAGTAAACTCCAAATGAAATTAGTACAATTTATTGTGTCATAAACACATTGCATGTCATTGCTTCGTTGACGAATATCCGTCGCTTTTACTGGAGAAAAACTTGTTCTTAGACAAAATGATTTTTCCAAGATCATGCACCAGACTGTTTAAATCTAACATTTCTAACGATTAGCAATGCTCTAGATTGATCATTATTATTCAAACGTAAAGGAGATTATAAACTCGGGTTATTGTGGGCGGAACAGGTTTTCTCTCTAAAAAAATAGCAAAGGAACAGAAGAGGCAAGAACTAAGTCGGTTTTAATGAATTTCTTGACTGGGCGTTATGTGAAAGCTGCACATGCCAAAATAGCTGAAAAATTTTCTAGTATTGCTACATCAAAATAATGTGGTAGAAAACACGTGATATGTATAACGTTCTTCGTGAAGTACTTTTACAACAATATGTTTTAGATGACCATTATTGAGCTTTACCCACATGACTCACACTGTACACTGCAACCTCATTGATTTTGTGTTTTATAGATCAAGACCATCGTTTTTCGAACAATGCCACTGACGGCATAAAAAAAAGCACAACACCATATAATCAATTCGTCACATATAGACGCTGCCCAACCTCAAAACTAAAAATTAAACTCACAAAATCCCCTTGACATTAGCATAACAACCCATCAACAATTTAAAAAAAAATCTAATCTAAAAAAATTCTAGTTTACTCAAGATTGAATGACCTCACCGTTACTAACATGTCTACAACACCTTCTTTAATCTCTTATACATCTGATCCATGCCTTTAAGGTCACTTAGTTCAACTGAAGTTGCTATACAACAACAATGTCATATCTGGTCATATTTTACAAACAATAGTTTAATAATCGGCTCTAGCGCCACATTGCATATTAGGAACGTTATACCTACACAACACAGTGGCAATTTACTTTAACTGGTGCAACAGAAGCCACTCACACGCACTATATATATAAATATTGGTGAAACAGATCACAGTTTTGCAATAATTTTCACGAACACGTCACATCTGGGCAAAAAGACTCTACTAACCTCCCAGTTCCCAGACACTGCAGATCACTTAGTCATAATTAATAGTAATTTCTAATCACAGCAGATCGAAAATATGCTGATATGAGCATAGCTAATTAAGTTTAATGATCAAACCATATCGCATATACTTTTTTAGGATGTATTGTCTTATCAATTGGGTATTTCGGCCGTAAACGATATTTTCGGCAACAAGCCCAATAACATATAATGACGTTCAGTCAGTTCAGGAGGCTTAAATTATTATAAATCGATGTACTAACTAAGAGTACAGAATAATTATTATGATGCATCTATAAAGATAAAGTTTCAATTGGAAAAAACATAAAAATAAAAGTCCGTATATTAAACACTCTAACTAACGATGTTCGTGGGTCCAAACTGTTGTCATAGTTCCATGAAATACATATTATGCAACACGTTCAAAGTCTGGAAAAAAAACCGCGTGTTATAACTGAGCATAAAGTTCTTTTACAGAATTAACAAAAATGATGCTTTCAAACAATTATTCCACAAAAATTTCTTACATTTACTCTTTATTATTATTCGCATCTTACTCTAGGCTGTTTAATAGACTTTGTCTCTATTTCTCTCTTACAAATACTTCACTTGATTATCATTGTTGTCGCCCGGCATGGACAGGTGGTCAAGGTACCAAACATGCTCGCCCTTTCAACTGTGGGGGCGTTATAAATTTACGGTTAGTCCCACTATTCGTTGATAAAAGAGTAGTCCAAGAATTGGAGGTGGGAAGTGATGAGTAGTTAGTTGCCTGCCTTCTAGTCTTACACTGCAAAATTAGAGACGGCTATTTGCGCTAGCTGTCGTTTAGCTTTGCACAACATTAATAATAAAAATAATATTTTTGTATTGATATATGTATTTACGATGACTATTACTATATTCAAAAATAGAATTTTATTACATCTAACTACAAGTATTAGAACTCTAATACTTTTATAAATTATAAACATTTTAGTCTAATTTCTACATAATACTAGGTTATATTCCGAAATGTCGAATAAAATAAAGTTTGCATTTAGGCAAGTGTCAATTTACCGTTAATACTTTGTATCTGAATTGTTTCTGCTTCTATATTGCTAGTGCAGCAGTCACTCATGCACATATATATACATACACACTCACGTTACGTTCATCTATAAATCTTAGTAAATTCGTATATGGCCATAACTTTATATTTTAATAAATGTAAAACCACTAATTCAAACTGCTAGCGCAAAAAGTTCGTTTAGTAACAATAAAAGAGCATTTGTATAATCATGTTTTCATGTCTTCTAAGGAAATTAACAAAAACCAATGATAATCAAATCAATAAACTACTAAAATGGTAAAGACCTTGAAACCATTAATCAATACCAAGACAACTGGAACTGAACTAAAAGAAAAATAAGTTAGTTATATGAAATAAAAAACAAATCGTTAAATTAAAAATTTTAGCTCTCATGAACATATATATATATATATATAATATTACCTAAATATTACTCTGCTAAGTAAAGAATAATATAATAATGAATTTATTGAAACACGAATAAATTAATTAATTAATTAGTAGTAAGGTTTTTGAAAGAAACTGTGTGCTATAAAGAAAGATAATGTATCTTTCGTAGCTTAACAATTCTTTCCGGTAAATTAAAGGTAAGTTTACTGAATTATAACACTAAAAGGCAGGAGTCGGTTTCTAGCGGTGCACAAAGCGCAAGTAGCCTAGTATGTAGAGTTTTTTTTCTCTTATAATCTTTAGCATAAAGTCTCAGGAGTAAAATGCTCATTTAGAAAATTCGTGTTATTATTGAAATTCTGAATACCAAGAGTATTTAAAGTTCAGAGTTAAAACACACAAAGAGCAAATGGAATAAAATTACATTACCTTAAAGTGTTTAAAGCGCCTGTCATACCGTAATTTTCTCTCTTTTTTTTTCACAATGATATATTTTAGTAACATGCTTATTCATATATAGTATTGTGAAAAAGTATTAGGACAAGAAAATATTTTGTTATTCCTTCCTTTTTATGGGGCTAATCGTTCCATTGTAGGAAGTAAATTTCAACACTATGGTAATGCTTCATTGATCCCTGTTGATAACTGAATAAACAAGAATGAAAGTATTTATCATCCTTTACAATTTTCATATACTTGTATCAAGAACATGTTGTAATGGTGCTGCTTGAATGAAAATACTGATCAAATTTAGAGTCTTAAATAGCTGTCATGGTATTCCCTGCAGTGTTTTAACGATATAGAAATTAGCAATAAACTAACTCATGGTACCAATATTTTATAGCACTCCACAAATAAACTTTGATAAAAACAGTGTTGAACACTATATGTTAAGTTTTGTTGTTATTTTACGGCTCAAAACGCACAAAAGCTTTACCAAGTATTGCCGACAAATTGCTACATACTTGAAGTGCTTAATAAACATTATCAAGTAAACCCTAAACTGCGAGACCCAGACAGTTAAATCTGAAAATAGGAAAGGAAGAGATAGAACACCTAAACTCCATGATGCTGGATTATGTAGCATTCAGGACAGAAGGAAGACTGTCACAGTTCTCAAGCATGACCATATACCAACTGAAACGTGTCCAGATTTACAATATCAAGAAGACTAAACAGGAATTGAATATCTGGTCGTGTAGAAGTTAAAAAAAAACTTTACTTCTGTCTTAAAATATTATCAAGAGACTGAAATTAGCTAAAAACTACAAAACTAGACTGTTGACCTGGTGTTATGGACGGAGAAGTCCAAGTTTGAAATATTTGGTTGAACGCAGAAGAAAGGTAAAACATATCTACCTCAATCTACAGCACCTACCATAAAGCATAGGGAAGAAGTTGAAGGTGGTTTGCTGCTGAAATAATGGACCAGCACATACTGATCCGTCATGGCATATCCAGGAGTTTGAGTATTGTTGAAGATGATTCTACTATCATGAAGATAATGACTTTAAACACTCATTAAAAGTATTCATAAATTGCTCAGCTAAAAAGAATACACTGCAGTCATTCATAAAATGGCACCCACAGATCACTCATCTCCACCCAACTGAGCAATCGGAGATTTTATACATAAAAAAATGACAAATTTAAAGTTATTTCTAAGGAAACTTTATGGGGGTGTATGAGAAACAATTGTATTAAAATCTTATAGAACACTTTGATTAAGTATGTTGCAACAATGCCTAAAAGACTGTTCGCAGTTATTAAAGCAAAAGTAGACACACAAAGTGTTAGCTGTTTGCTGAACTCAAGCACTTCCACTGAGATTTTGTTGTATTAACTATGAAGACTAATAAACTTTTTACATTTCACCTGTGATTTTCCATTGTTCTTTGATAGTAGTCTGAAATATAATTTTTGACACGGGCCTGACACTTTTGCATAGTACTAATCTTATGATGGACAGAATGAAGCATACATCAGTTGAATATGTACACTTGAATCATAATGCAGTATCAACCATCCAAACGTGTACTAATTAATACTCCTTGTGCTAATACTAATATTCCATGACAAGAAGTATATGGAATGTAATAATAAACAAGGCAATGACACTATACAGAAAAATTCAGTACCTGCTGATTTAAAAACAGTTCGTGATAGAGAGGAGTAAATGAATATTTAAAATAATTTCGTTTTTTTTGCGATCAGATTGCGTGCTAATAGAAAGTCAATACATCTCCAAAATAGTCTTAAATACACAATTACTTGATAATTTATTAATCTTCTATTTATCTATTTACAATGATGATACTGCAACTGGTTGTAGTTACTTCAATACTTCTAAGGTTTTGAGGCATAATATAATTACTTTATAAAATTAATTCCAGGATAAGTACCATAACTATTGTATAACTAAAGCTTTACTAAATATAATCATATAATACATGATTAGTCTAGTGTATTTATCCAGATACAAGATAACTGATCCTATACTATATCTATTTAATTTACATATAGGTATATAACTTTGTATAACATAATCTTTAGATTCTTTTGGGGGTTGCAAGCAAACGTTTGAAGAGTATACACTGGATAAAGTAATGATTAATTAAATAATTAAATTTCAAGTTCGTATAAAACGTTATTATTAAGAAGTCACAGTGTTGTAGCGTACAGTTCTCACCCAGCTGAGTTGGCGGGAACATTGCTATACACAATATGGTTGTGGATAGCATTTAGTTTATATTCGTTCAATTGCATGTACCTGTCTTATGATTTAAAAGTTAACATTCCAACAACTTTTGCATATATCAAGATATTCTGGTATATGTAGGAATCGAAAACAAAAAGTTTCAGAAAAATCAAATAACCAATTAAAGGTATTTTAGCTTCAATCAGGTACTAGTTAATTTGGGAAAAACGTGAGATTTTTATCACATTATTTTATATTTTATGTGAAAATTTGTTGTTATTTGAGTGTTTCTATTAATTTATTTATTTATGGAACATAATTGCAAAATCTTTGTTCACACATATATATATATATATACATATACATGTTTCTTTGTTCAATTTTAAACAAACAGTGCCTGTTTTTAAAACTTATTTATCGACTATGACTAAGATACCAGCACCTGAGAAGATGGCCAAGCATAGCCAGGTGGTTAAGGCACTCGACTCGTAATCCGAAGGTCGCAGGCTCAAATTCCCGTCACACCAAACATACTTAGCCTTTAAGATGAGGGAACGTTATAAGGTAACGGTCAATTCCCTAATCGTTGGTAAATAAGTAGCCCAAGTGTTAGCGATAAGTGGTGATGACTAATTACTTTACCTCTAGTCTTACATAGTTAAATTAGGGACAGTTAGTGCAGATAACCCTCATGTTGCTTTGCGCAAAATTAAAAAACAAACAAACAAACAAAATAAAACCTTAGAAGATGGTTCTATAATATACAAAATATTGATACCACTTAACCTTAAAACTATGATACGTCAATTTATCTTAATATATTTATTTCATTTTTTGCATTGTATAACATTAGTGTGAAAAAATTTACAATTATGGTGTAGACAATAAATCATCTATTAATTTCGAAAAAAAAAACACGAAAATTTTTGAACAAAGGACATAAATATCGTAGCCTAGTATAACTGCCAGATTCGCTCAGGTTTTGTAGATTTTGAAAGTTATCCAAATGAGACAGCAGTCATGAAATCAGATGCAAACGATGACAATATTTCAACATTGATCGTTATACAACGTATATTTGAACTTATTTGTGATCATACGTTCCCTTCCACATAGTAGAACTTCTATAAGTAAGACAAATTTTGACAAATATGTGAATTCTTAAACCAACAAGATGGTTTCTGATTGACTGAGAGGTGAAACATTTAACCTGTTGCAACAGTCTAATATCAAGCCTCTCCTTACAGACGAGAAATATTTGTTTAAGGCAGTAAAGGAGATTAATGAGAATTTTCTAAGCTACTCAGTATGAAACAAATCATCGGATGCTTATCATCACAAGTAAATTACTACCAAGAGGACAAGCCAAGTCGTAACTAATAATTATCATAAGTCACAGATAAACTATTACTTAGACGACAATACAAGTTGGTCCTAATAATTATCATAAATAAGCCTTTACTTAGACGACAAGTCAAGTCGAATCTAATAGTTATTATCACAGACAAACCATTATTAGACGATGGTATAAGTCGAAACTAATAATTATCATAGATAAACCGTAACTGATACGACCAGTCAAAGCTAACCTTATAGTTATTATAATAGATAAACCATTACTCAGACGACAAACCAAGTCAAACCTAATACTTATCACAGATAAACCATTTCTTAGACGACGATATAAGTCGAAACCAATAATTATCACAGATAAACCGTAACTGATACGACCAGTAAAGTCAACTTTAACAGGTAAGTAAACTGTTTAAATTTCGGTTATTCATGCTATCTTTATCGATTCTGTGATTAATAAACTGCTCAGTGTCATGATATAAACTTAGAATCCGACACCTGAAAGCGTATTGCAACAGTCTTTATGTAAGTGAAGGTCAGGTGACAACACACGTCACCAGATCAAGTAGTAGTAGTAGTACGGAATATCCAATCAAAACACCTCGAATCTTAATTACCTTTAACTTACTCCTTCATCTAATTAAAAGTTCTGATAAAGAATATAGATTTTGTCAAAACGGAATGATATAATACTATACTTTCTACAGATTTGTTCTAGTTTTGTAATAATTGGAAATGAGCAAAAGCAGTGTTTACCATAATCGTACACTAAAATCATATTTTCAAACCTCCTAATAGTCGGAATCTCAAATAAAACTAACTAAATTATAGAACTACTTTCTAAGTACATATAATTTATTTGACGATCGTACTGATATGTGGTTATATAGAAAAGAAAATTTATAAATGATAGTCAAAATTCCGAACCTCAAGTAGGTGTATGTGTTTATATATATAAAAATATCGGAAACAAAAATCTAATGCTTTGGTGAAAATAGATTTTAGGTCATGATGAAAGATAAGGAGCAAATGGAAAACTGAATGTTTTCTTTCTAGTGAGGCCAAAAATAACCATTGCTTTTCAGAGGTGGGGTAAGTGTTTCTTTTCCCAATTCCTGAAGTAATTCTACTAGATGTGTTACGTGCCTTGTTTAAATTAAGTGTTCTTATAGGTTAAATAATCGATTAAAGATTCGTCAGGAAGAAACTAACTTATGCATAAACCTAAGTTTATATACGCAAATATTTACATCAAAGTCTCACGTTACCTGAATGTCACTTACAGGAGAAATAAAGATATATTTGTTTTGTTTGTTATTGACCATAAATCTGCGCAATGGACTATCTGTGCTCTGCTCAATTCGAGTATCGAAACCCACTTTTTTAGTATCTCATGTCTTCAAACTTAACACTGAGCCGTCACGGTCGAATATGTAAAGATATAGAATGTTGCCTTAGATACAGAACATTATGTAAATACAGTAATACTCATAAAATTCGTGATATAGTAGTTACTCAGCCAACTATTGGTATTAAAAAGTATCACTGGTTAGAAAGGTTTAACATACTTTAATTCGTAAACAAAAATGTTTGTATTTCTGTGGAATACGAATGATCATCAAGTTGCTCGGATAATTTTTATTATAACCAAAAAGTGGCTTTTGAAATAAACATACACCGTAAACAAACATTTTCATACGTACATTTTATCAGTTTTCTTCCTATAGTACTTTAATAAAATTTAGTTAAAACATTTATTAACTGAGCGTACTTGATTGTAAGTGATTATTTTAACTTGTATTATGAGATAAACCACAGTAACTTTTGCTGACAGTCATGCCGATGAAATGTTTAATATCTTGATCATCCTTAAAGTCTTGTAAATATGGAAAAATTTAGGTCATCATATTTAGAATAATAATCGTACCAATCGTCTAGCCTTGTTTTGTCGATTTGCCCTTGTACAAAGTGAAATTCCCCAAAACATGAATAACTGAGTGTTTGTTTGTTTGTTTTTAATTTCGCAAATATCTACGCTATAGCTCTTCTCTGCGCTAACCGTCACTAATTTAACAGCATAAAATTAGAGGGAAAGCAGAAAAATGTTTATTCCTGTTTTAAAATTAAGTATATTTTATTTCTACTATAAGGAGAAACTGAAATATGTAATAGCCAGAAATATTTATTTGGTAACTACAAACTACTTCACCAGTCTTAGGTGAACTAATACTTAAGACTTCCCTATTAGAAGTTCAATAAAGAGCATATTCCAAGGAAAGTTCTGAATTTTTCTATTACCTCCTGACATACCTTAAAATGTCATATTACAACCACTAGTGAGAACTTCGTGGTAATAAGTCAAGCATGTCGTAAGAGATATTGAGATAAGTTGATCATCTGAAGCCCTTACCTGAACCATTAGAATTCAACGGTATCTCTTCTCTTCAACTTTGGCGTCACATTTTGATTAATATGTGTATTTATATATATTATACAAGAACATAGCTAAGATGTTCTGTTTAGATTCAAAGAAAATTTAATGCATCGTGCGTCACATCTGTATCCTAAAAACAAGAACTGATGTTCACTGTTGGTGAATCAAGTTGTGAGTATGAGTCATATTTTAAACATTGTGTATCAACTCCAAATTCGTTTGATTTTTAATGGTTTACTTTTCTTTAACAATTATTTCACACACCGCAACTTAACACAAACATTCATATTCTGAACAAACGACTCTATGATACAATCTGAAGAAATTTGTCTGCAATATCTGGTTTGGTTTGTTTTGAATTTCATGCATAGCTACACGAGGCCTATGTACGCTAGCCGTCCATAATTTAGCAGTGTAAGACTAGAAGGAAGGCAGTTAGTCATCACCATTCACCGCCAACTCTGGGTCTATTCTTTTATCAAGGAATAGTGGGATTGACCGTCACATTATAACGCCCCACGGCTGAAAATATGAGCATGTTTGGTGTACTGTAAAAAATTCTACAAATTTAGTTTCGTTTTATACTATGTTAATCATGTGCAACTCTCTAGAAAAATTAGAGAATAAACAAGGTGAAATTAGATTACTTTTGAGATTTGAACATGTTACATTGGGCAATACCTTTCCAAAATCGAGTAAATCTACTATCAGAAGTTATTTTAACCTAAGTTACGTTTATGTAGATAACCATACTCTTATATAAAGAAAAAAAGTATTGTAAGAATCGGTTTCCTCCACGTGGAAAGAGCCAAGAGCAGCACATCATTTTCAGGCTATATGTGAAACCGATAACTTTGAGGTACAGGCCAAGCTTTCTTGAAAATACTAGCATGAAGTGATTGATTGAGTGAGCACTGGAATAGTTAGGAAGATGGATGACTGCGTCGCTGTGCAGTTCTTAATATAGGTATACAAGAGCAATAGTAAGTCGGCAGGTGTTGAATGAGCGACGAATTTTGTGGTGAGTATTTTCAATAGGAGGGAAATAAAATAGATATTTGTTCAATTATTTGGGAGACTGATCTTAATCCTCGTTCATTAATGACGGTGTTTCAGGTGGAGGGTTGAATGGAAAGATGGATGAGTCTTAAATAGATTGATGAGTTAGTGAGTGAAAGAAAGATTGATAGGTAAAGTCTGGGTGACCCAATATTTTATGAAAAGTGACATCTGGTGGAAAGATTGAGCCAATAATATTTGGATGGCAATATACATAAGCTAAAGAGCAAGAGAATATGACAATTCATGACTAAATATTTAACTATTCAAAAAAAAATAGTTGTTGAACAAAGAGGCTATACTTTATTATTTATTTGGGTGTACATAGTAATTGTTTGAAAGGAATTGATATTTACAAAATATGTGGTTTACTTGTTTGTTGTTTAATTTCGCACAAAGCTACTCGAGAGCTATCTGTGCTAGCCGTCCCTAATTTAGCCGTGTAAGACTAGATGGAAGGCAGCTAGTCATCACCACCCACCGCCAACTTTTGGGCTACTCTTTCACCAATGAATAGTGGGATTGACCGTCACATTATACACCCCCACGGCTGGGAGGGCGAGCCCGCGACCCTCGGATTACGAGTCGCACGCCTTTACGCTCTTGGCCATGCCAGGCCTGTAAAAGTTGTAAATAAAACCTTTTTGGCATATTTTTGTAGAAGAAGGTAATACCAATATCAAGTTGGAAAAGCTTCTTTTTGAAAGATGCTACTAAAGACAATCATAAACAGAATAGGGTGAGAAACGTACAGTGTACCATTAGGTAATCTGTGCTTGTGGTTATTTTTTAAAAAACAAGGAATAGATAACTTTAATAAATAAAATAAATTTTCTTTTTTTTATTTAGCACAAAGCTACACGACGGCTATTTACACTCAGTTTACTTTGGACTATTGTTGTGAGTCATCAAATCTTGCTCTGCTCTTAACCCTAGTTTACTGAATAGTAACTTTAACAATGAATTATATGTATAAATGTGTGTATGTGTATGCGTCCTTGCAACGCTTCTACATTGGGCACTAGAGTACATGAATATATGTAACATATACTGAGGACTATGTATGCAAAATAATGTTTTCCTCACTAAAAATGCGTATGTAAAAATATAATTAACAATTAATTTACGTTTAATTTTTTTTACCAATTTCTTGAATTTAAAAGTTACTCTAACAGAAGATATATTCTAAATAAACTTATACTATGTGAAAAACATTCAAAAAATACCTAGAAATATAAAACTTTATTTTTACCTTCGCCATTTTGTTTTTTATTTGTATATATCCCTCTGCGATAAAGCTTATATATAGCAAACACAACTTGTCTGATGATAATGATGGTAGGTGACTCTAAAACCAACACTCCCCGCTAGTACAGCGGTATGTCTCCGGATTTGCAACGCTAAAATCAGGGTTTCGATTCCCCTAGGTGGGCTCAGCAGATAGTCTGATATGTTTTTTGCTCTAAAAAAACATGCACACATACATAATGAAGTCAATTACATATTTTCAATGTTTTATTAATTACTTCTATCTTTATCAGTCACAATCCAAACCATTTATTAAGTATTTTCTAACATATATGTTTTTAATTGCTTCCTGTATTTTATTAAATAAAATCCGCGTATTATATTTCGTAAACATTTTAAAAAGTTATTTTTCAAATAACACATTTTTAAATGTGGTACGACAGGCTTGCCCCCCTCTATGGATTTACAATGTTAAAATTAGGGGTTCGATTTCCCTAGGTTCGCTCTGCAGATAGCCCGATGTGGCTTTGGTATAAGAAAAAAAACACATACACACACACATATACTTTAAGATTGTATTTTTTGTCGCTCATACAAATATACAGTTAATGTCTTTTTTAAATGTATTTCAAAAAATATTTACTCTTTTGGGAGCCCTGTTAATACATTTATTATGTGGTCTTCTTTCAAAACATACAGCTAAATATTATAATGAATGTTCAATATTTTCTACACAATGTATAATAAAATTCCTAACTAATAATTCATTAGCCCTATTCCACATAATTTTATGATATCAAAATACGCTACATGGCCAAAAGTATGTGAATACCACTTCTTATTAGTGGGTTCGGTTATTTCAGCCACACGCATTGCTAACAGGTGCATAAAATTAAGTATATAGCCATGCAATCTAGTTAGACAAACATTGGCAATAGAATGGTTTGTACTGAAGAGCTCAGTGACTTTCAACATGGCACTATCATAGGATGCTAACTTTCCAACAAGTCAGTTTGTCAGATTTCTGCCCTGTGAGAACTGCCCCGGTCAACTGTGAATGCTGTTATTGTGAAGTGGAAAGGTCTAGGAGCAACAACAGCTCAGTCACGAAGCGGTAGACCGCACGACCTCACAGAACAGAACCGCCGAATGCTAAAATGCATAACACGTAACATTCGTCTGTGCACAATTGCAACACTCGCTACCAAAGTTCAAAACTGCATCAGCACAAAAAATGTTTGTCGGGAGCTTCATGAAATGGGCTTTACCCGTTGTAAATCCGTAGACTTGTACCGTGGTAATTACAGATAACGTATTGTGAATCGTTGTGCTTAACTACAAACGAACAAAAACGTGATTGGTACTTATCAAAATTATTTCTTCATTAAAATATCGTTACAATATTTAATATATGAAAGAACAAAATTACGATATTATCAGTGTATTTTGAATTTTCGCGCAAAGCTACACAAGAGCAGTCTGCACTAACGGTCCCTAGTTTAGCAGTGTAAGAATAGAAGGAGGACAGTTAGTCGTCACCACCCATCGCCAACATTTAAATTACACTTTTATCCAATAATATTAAGATTAACCAAGCATTTTAACGCTCCCCTGGTTGAAAGGGTGAGCGTGTTTGGTATGACGGAGATTCGAACCTTTTATTGCGTGATCAAATATAATTTTGAGATCACAAAGGAAAAATATATCTGCACTGGTAATTTTTTGTTTATGTATTTTTCTTAACTGGATATTTAACTATAAACAGATACGATATATTTACAAATCACTTAGTGTATCTAAATTTAGCTTACTTTCCTGAATCATGTCACACAGCATTCATTAACTATTTTTAATTCACTAAGAAATAGTACATTTCTGAACTTCGATTTATATATTTTATTTCTTCCACAAAATAAGTAAATAAATATGTTAAGAAAGACAGATCGATAAGGTTTTTTTTTTTACTTACTACGTTTAGATAGCTATTTAATTTAGTCGTTCTTAAACAAAAAGCTACACAGATGCTTCTATGATTTATATCTACTACGGGGATTGAAATCTGAACTTTCAGAAATTTCAGTTCTTCCCGTGATGCCACGGTTTTTACACCTAGATAGGTAGTTTGTTTTTTTAATTTTTCGCAAAGTCACACGAGGGCTATCTGCGCTAGCCGTCCCTAATTTATCAGTGTAAGACTAGATGGAAGGCAGCTAGTCATCACCACTCACTGCCAACTTTTGACGTACTCTTTTATCAACGAATACTAAGATTAACCATAACATGTTAACGCCCCCACCCGGCTGAAAGGGCAAGCTTGTTTAGTATGACAAGAATTTGAACCCGCCATCCTCAGAGTGCGAGTCGAGCGCCTTAATCACCTGGTCCTGACGGTCTAGGTAAAATAAATAAATTTATTTGAGTAAGACAGTTTTCTTTCCTATCATTAAGTGCAGTAGCAATTAATAGTAGGAATCGTGATGAAACCAAATGGTGGCCATAAAAATTAATCGTTTGAAACCATCTACAAAATGTATGAATATTATCAGTGACTGTTTCACAGGAGTGACTGAGAGAAACTAGAGCTTCTAAATTGCTAAATACGTGTTTATGATGTGAAGCAAAATTTTATTATTTCAATGAATTTTTATGTAAATAAGTGACATTTCCAGACAAGCGTACAGAATAAAATAGCCAATCTTACTGTCCTAATTGAATCACATAATTCTTCCGTCTAGGGTTCGAATTATTCATTTCTTGTACTGAAAAGGTTACTTGTATGCACATTTGTGTGTATATATTAAAAAGTACGATGCGCTGCTTTGGCCATACAATTAGGATTGAGTGCAGGTTAGTAAAGATTTTGATAAGTAATAAAATGTAATCGAGCGTACACTCACCCCACATTTGGCACTGCGAGCGCTTAATTATACATAATAAAAATAAACAAACAAAAATAATGAAAATATAAATATTATAAAGACTGGTAGATATCGATATATATATATATATATATATATATACACATAACCTAGCTAGCTATAGTAATATAGAAAGTTTTAAAGCATTGAAATAAGAAAGTAAAAACTAAAACAAAATGGATCTCTTTAAATTAAAAACGTCTATTCCTACTTTGAATCATGATAACATAATTGCTGTGAGTTGCCAAAGTAGGAACATTTTTTATTAAAGTAGCCCACTTTTTCTAGCTGTGAATTCCTTGTTTCAATACTTTTTGCGGTATTAAAACTTTTTTTATTACTATAGCTTCCCAGGTTACTTATGTAATGATCCATACCTTTCTTCACTAAATGTAAAACTTTGTTATTACACTTGTCATTTATTTGTGTATATCTGTCATTTTGGAGAACCTAATGTTGTTTCCCTTCCATTTTTTGTCTGCCTAAACATCTACTATATTTATTTAACCCTTCTTATTATACTTATTTCATAACGGATTTAACATTCAATATATTATTAAATCTATTCTGTAATTGGTGCGGATATGTCATCCTTGCTTTAAACACACACCTTTTTTTCTTTCATCAACATTTTTTGTTAACATCACAACAATGATATATTAAATTTCGTCATATTTTCCTTCATATATATTCTTTTATTGTTTTCTCACTATTAAATTAAAAGGGCAGTTTTATTTTATTTTTATTTTGTTCGTTCAATTATCTGTTTCTTCGCTTTAAGACAAATGTCTTGCACCTTCTCTGAGGGTATATTTTTTATATAATTCAACAGGTACTCTGTCAGCATTTGTTATTTGCTCTGAATGTTAAATGTGTTTAATATTTACATTAATGTGCTGTTTTTAACATTCAATATGTGTGTGTGTTTTTATAGCAAAGCCACATCGGGGTATCGGCTGTGTACATCGAGGGGAATCGAGCCCATAATTTTAGTGTTATAAATCCGAAGACTTACCTATGTCTCACCAGGAGACTTTTACCATTCAGATATTCAGAGTAAAGTTCTCGAATTCCCTCTACTGCTATGCTAGTAATTCTCCCCCTGTCCTCAACTTTATTTATCTTGATGCTTAGATTAACTCTAATAGCTTTCTCTCATTCTTCATTCTTGGAAGTTTGAGACTGTGATTTATTTTTCAAGAGTTTTACTTGTTATCAAGCTTGACTACCTGTAAAAACGATATCATCATGTTAGTTATGCATATATAGCAATTGTATAGCATCATTTACTTGCGATATTTCATTTTTAATCTCTTCCAAAGCCGTCAATTTCACACCAACTGGAGAACAAATTTTCTTTCTCGTAAAGTCGTTGTTTGTTCGTTATACTCCCAGTTGCTCTCTTATGTTCTTTTCAATGCTCGAGCTTTCTCGACTTTTCGGTTTTTCTCTGAAATTGAATTACTTTTTGTCTGTACTAAGAATGTGTAAATTTAGTGCATTGTTGTTTGTAGCTACTGCATCTCCACGTCTTTCTCCTTTCGTTGGGATCCTCTACGATACGTTTCTGATGCTTTTGTACACTTATAGTGAAATTGTGAGTAAGATTAATTCACGTTCCCATCCTAGTTCTTTTCCATCATTTTACGATTCCCCCTTTAAAGACAACGTTAATTACGAAGGCTTATGACGCTAAAACTCGGGTTTAGCTACCGCCGGTAGGTAGAGCAATATAACCCATTGTACAGCTTTATCCTGAACAATAAGCCAACATTTTGAGGCCCGGCATGGCCAGGTGGGTTAAGGCGTGCGACTCATAATCCGAGGATCGCGGGTTTGAATGTTCGTCGGACCAAACTTCCTCGCCCTTTCAGCCGTGGGGTTGTTATAATATAACAGTCAATCTCACTATTTGTTGGAAAAAGAGTAGCCCAAGAGTTGGCGGTGAGTTGTGATAACTAGCTGCCTTCCCTCTAGTCTTACACTGCAAAATTAGAGACGGCTAGAGTAGATAGCCTTCGTGTCACTTTGCGCGAAATTCAAAAGCAAAACAAACAAAAAGTTTTACCAGCGCCATACGTTTTATCTTTTTTATAAATATGAATGCAATTTGACAAGACATAACAAATTTCTCCCCGCTGGTACGGCGGTATGTCTACGGATTTACAACGCTAAAGTCAGGGGTTCGATTCCCCTCGGTGGGCTCAGCAGTTAGCCTGATGTGGCTTTGCTATAAGAAAACACACACACACAAAAGATTAACAATGAATGTATTTCAATGTAGAATGTGCTGGAATATTTGCAGGAAAAGTAATTATAAGGAAGAAATATAATATTAATAAAAGTGTGGTGAATTAGAGTAATGATAAATAATTAAGATGTGTGGAAAGATGAAAAAGTATTTGAATATAAGGATCCATAACTACATAAGTAAAATAATATTTTAGTAATTAGGCACTCAAAGTAGAAACCAGTACTAGTGTAAAAAATAGTGTAGGTCATTGAGAAGATGTTTAGAGGAGAACATCAGTTGGATATTAGCACATCCACACTGCCATCCTTATTGTAAAGGTAATTTTAACTTGAAATACTATAAGCACTGAAAATATTCAACAACACCTAGTGCACCTCTTGGGCTACTCTAATTGAGTAGCTATGTTTGATAGTCACCCTTATGAAGCACCTACGAATCCAAAATGCAATTCTAGAAACGTGACGGATTATGACTTAAGCCTCTTTAGTCTAAGTCGGTACAAGGAAGAAGAGATTGGTAAGAAAAGCGTAGGCCAGTAAGCAGATGCTTTGAAAAGGTAGATCAGTAATTAGAATAACTGAGTAGGTGCATTAATAGGTAGATACCTGGCAGTGTATATACTTCAGTAAAAGTGTGAAAGTATAGATCAGTGGTACGTTTAATTTAAGAATAAGTAAGTAAGTTTATTTGTCGAAAATGAAACCAAAAACTATGTTCATATTAATGAACAGTAAAAAGTTGCTTGTTAGTGAAGATTTGTTATTAGGTGCTTTAGAAATATAGATAAGGTATTAGGTACAAACGCTAGTAAGATTAAGTTGGTTGGAGGAAGGGCGTATAAGTAAATGGTTATGTGGAAGGCTTGTTGAGCGAACTTATGAAAGAGATCAGCAAACTGTTGGATGTGTGGATAAATATGTTGATAGGTTGATAAGAGAAATAAAAAGGTATAGTATGTCTTGATATATGATACAGATAATAAAAGTGAACCTTATATCACTGTAAAATATTTGTAATCCAACAACAGATCTTACTGAATGTTAATAAAAGTATCTATCATACCTTACTTGATAATATAAGTAATAAAAGGATGTACCGTGTATTATTGAGCGGTTGTTATGTAAATGTGTAAATATTTTGTAAACGACGGCATGTCATGTTGTGTTTGGATTTTCATTTCTGTTATCTATGTTTCCATATTTATATTATTGTTTCGAAGTTTAAACTAATAAAATATGTTGTTATTCATTTAGGGTAACATTTAGAATTTTCTTGAATTAAGTAGACCAGTCATATGTTTGTAAATAAAGTGCTGGCGACTTCGTGTCTAGACGTTTAGTCTCGTGCAAGAACGGACGTACGCGGATTGCTCTGGAGATCTGTAGAAATTTCGCGGTTATTCGAGGGGTCTAGGCCTACAATATATAAACAGACGAAGATAAGAGAGAAAAAAAGAGGAGTCAGACATTAGTTTTATTTCAAAAGAAGAGAGTCAGTTATTTGAGAAAGATTAAGTGTTTGCTGTGATTATTCAACTTGGATTTGTGACTAAAGTTAGATCTACGGAAGCTGTGATTTTATTTCGTCAATCTCTACGATTCATCTGAATTACTGCTTGTGCTGAGAGTCGGCGAATTTATTGAACTGTGAACTGTTTCTGAACTTCTTCATTTAAGCTTCGGAATTTCTTCGTGGGACCAAATTCACACCCTAGACTGGAATTTGAGACTTTCATTTTAGATCATTATATTAGATACAGGCCAGTACCATTTTGTATTGTGATTAATTTTGAAGTTTGAAACTAGTATTATTTTGTTTTGTAATTAATTTCGAATGTTGTAACTTAATATCTGTCACTGTTATTATATAATTTATGTTATATCTATTATATTTGATAATAGTTTAGTGTAATAAATTATACAAGCTGTTATTTGTGTTTTTCTGTTGCGTTTAGTCTACGAAGAACATAAAACATAAAAAAATACGTAACAGCGGTATATATAATAAAAGGATGTACCATATCTTACTGGATAATACACATAATAAAAGGATGTACCATATCTTACTGAATGATATAGATAATAAAAGGATGTACCATATTTTACTGGATGATATGGATAATAAAAGGATGTACCATATCTTACTAAATAATATAGCTAATAAAAAAATCCACCATATATTACTGGATGATATAAAAATGAAGGACTATATAATATCTCACTGAATGCTTGACTGTTTATCCAGCAGCAATTCGTTACATATTGTTTTTACATGTATCTAAAACATATGATAACGTCTGAATGTTATAGATATAAAATAAAATTATGGGTGTTAGAGAACAGAATGTAGAAAAACTAGAGGTATTAAACTTCTTTATGTAAACACTGAAATATGTGTTATGTATAACACTGTACCCATATCTCTAATGCTAGAGTTGTTAGGTCGTTCAGCAAGACAAGACATTATTCGAAACTGTTACTCGATAACATAAAAACGTATTGGTTTATTTCTTTATACTTTTATTAGATGAGTACAGTATTGTTTACGTATTGTTTTGAATTTCGCACAAAGCTACACAAAGGCTATTTGCACTAGCCGTCTCTAATTTAGCAGTGTAAGAACAGAGGGAGGGCAGCTAGTCATCACCACCCACCGCCAACTCTTGGGCTACTCTTTTACCAACAAATAGTGGGGTTGACAGTCACATTCTTAACGACCACACGGTTGAAAGTGCGTGCATGTTTGGTGCAACAGGGAATCGAACCCGCGACCCTCAGATTATGAGTCGAACGCCTTAATCCAACTAGTCATGCCGGACCATAGGCCAGATAAATACATAATCGACGATATCACTTCATTATAAAACGAGAATGTGTGTGTTTTTCATATAGCAAAGCCACAAAGGGTTATCTGCTCAGCCCACCGAAAGGAATCTAACCCATGATTTTAGCGTTGTAAATCCGGAGACATACCGCTGTACTAGCGGGGGGCTATAAAACGAGAAGATTCAAATTGGTGTCACAATTTGTTAAATTACTATTATACGTTAATATTATTTAAATCAGCAAATAAATATTGTATGAAATTATTCTGAAATAAACAGATATATTCTACTAAAAATTTGGTTTTTGTGAAACATATTACGTTATCGCATACCATAAAGATAAAAAAAATGATTAAAGCAAATGGTAATAACATATTTTATTGGATAAAAAAATTGAAGCCTTTTCAGCCCGTGTTCCCACTCGAAGCCATCTGTTGGTATTCTAAATTAAAATTGTTTTACTTTATTTCCAATCTGTGGTAATTGAAACACCAACAAATTTTCAAGCATATCGAAAGATGACATTTCCATTGTCTCTTTCTAGATGTTTCAGGAAATGCAAAGCCTTTTTTCGACTCGAATTAGAGATGAGTTGCATCTACCTTTCACTCGACAAAAGATTTCATTAGTTAACGAGAAAATGTCCAGGAAGAACACAATTTAACTAAAGGCAAATTGAATATATTTCCAATGTGTGAATCCTTAGAGCACCACACTGATTAGTTGTTATACTTGTCTATTTGTTTTCCATTGTAAACCAAAGAATCAGTATATGTATTTTTTTTTAAATTACGTTTCATCGCCCATGCTAGTAATATAAATCTGAAAATATTGCTAAATGGTTTGAGGTATGTATGCTGTACAGACCTTTTTTAACATATCCTTTTATGGTACTCATATCAGCGATAAAATAAATAACGTTGTCAGATGTTGCACATTTCTCTCCCATAAACATCGATAAACTTAATTTGAAATCTTAACGCGTAGGAATAGAACGTACTTAAATAGAATCTTTGAAACTACTGACTAAATATAAATTCCGATAATAATTTTATATAACGCTTAGCTAAAGTTTAAAATGTAACATTGTAATTATAGGTGTGGACCGTTTCTTTTACTATTTTGAGACGTGACGTAGTTCACTAACGTTCGTCCGAAAGAAAGGTACCCTTGCTATGGGCGTTGTTAAACATTAGTTTTTGTTTGGCGTTGGTATCACGTATTCTACCATTGACTTCTTTGCTCAGCTGAGCTCTCATTCGCAGTATAAAGATAAATATTTATTCAACTAAATTCTATCTTTGGATGTAAAATTCAAGTTGAGTTCATTTATCAGTTAAAATATAAATAATGTTAACTAATTCCTTACAACAACTTGTGTTTTAAATGCATGGATAGATAGATGTTTGTAATTTTCGACTTATTAACAGGATCCTCACGAGCCAGTGATGGAGATTTTTGTTTAAAAAACACACTACCCCATTCATTTTTCATTAATTTTAATTGAAATTTTGGATCATTTTTATTGGTCAGAAAGAAGACATTTCCCATATTGTTTTAGCGTTGGGACTGTGAAAAGTGATTTGAAGTGGTAAGGTGATAGAAACCTGTCAGCGCATCACAAGCTTAATGGTTAAACGCAAGAAGCACAAAAGTCTCCGAATGACAGAAACAGATATTCAAGAGAAGTTTAGAACCATTTTGTGTAGCAAGCCAGATACAATATTATGCATGTAGCTGCTTTGACTATCCTACTGCTGACTGTCGTGATACTTTGACTTTCCCTATACGAATCGCAGGTGAAATTGCTCCTTCCTCAAATGAAAGCTAAATATAAAAATGTGACAACACAAGCATAAAAGGTTAGCAATTGCTTAATTAATAATGCAGATAACGTGGTTTTATTCATATATATTGAAATTACTCCCAGCAGATAGTCTCCCGCTGATATAACGGTAAGTCTACGGATTTATAATGCTAAAATCAAGAATTCGATTCCCCTCCGTGAACTCAGCAGATAGACCAATGTGGCTTTGCTTATAAGAAAACACACACACACACCCCGCAGATAAGCCTTTATACTAGTTAGTACGGAGACTTGAGAACGCTGTGCTTTATTTTAAAAATTAACATTTAGTAACGAAAACTTGTCTTGAATATGTTTTGAAAATATACATTCAAAACAACCTGCTTTAGGAGTTTTCGGATTCAACGTTTTAATGTTCAACAAGTTACTGTGTAAAGGGAATCCTTCACTCCCGAGAGACGTGTTAATAAAACATTTGAACATTTCTATCCTTCTCCCATTGATGTTATTATTATTAGCCAGCAATAAGAAAAACATTAATTGTTAAAATCTAGGATAAACTTCCTCGAAATATGTGTAATAGACAGATTAGTTCTTACAACTCTTATAAATAGATTAATTCTTAGAAAGCTCTGACAAGATGCTTTGCGACGGCCGTTACTTACCTAAGTAATATGTGACAAAAATATTTCGTATAAAACTAGAATATTCAAGTAATTACATAAGAAACTGAGATGTGGGTTTCGATATTAAGCTTTAATCAAAGTGTATCTTTAAACTATAAACAGTTTTCTGATTTCATATACTCGACAATGTATCTGAAGAAATATATTTTCAAGTATTAGAAATCAAGAAGTTGTTTACTATATAAAAATACACATTGGCTTATGCTTAATAATAGGAACAAATGAAATGATAAATCAAATGCAGTTTGTTACAATTCTTAATGAATTTCGACATCATAACTTTATACTAACTTAGCATGCAAAAATACTACACGAACTTGAGCAAAACATAGTGCATTAATTTTTTATTTTTTGTTTGTTTGGTATTAACACAAAGCTTTACAATAGGCTAAAGATACTCTACCAAATAGGGTTTGTTTATTTCTTTGGTATTATATTTGGATTTTAGTTACGAACGTTTTGGTTTCAGAAAGAGAAAAGGTAAAGGTGCTAGAGAGTAAAAAGAAGTGTAATGCTAAGCTCTCTGTTGTTTTTTATTATCATTTAAAACCCAATCAATTTTGTTCTTAAAATAATATTGTATTTAATTTTGAGCTAGTTTTGGAATACAAAAGTCAAGTTGTATCAACTTACATGGAATGTTCAGTTTTATTCGTTTGTTTACCTTGTTACTGTCGTATTAAGTTGGCCTATTCGATAGAGTCGAATGCTTTATTTGTTCGCAGTTTAGCACAAAACTACCCAATGAGCTGATAGGGCAAGCATGTTCAATGTGACCTTCAGATTGTGAGTCGAGTGTGGTAACCGTGATATCATTTTATGCCGAAACAACGATATTAGTTGCAACCAATTTTAAGCATAACCTTACTGTTTTAAAAATATATGATATTATAATGAAAAAATAAGAAGCACAAATCGTACTTAGTTAAGCCTTTATAGATTACGTTCTCAAAAATTGTAGTTAATAATATTAATATTCTTCTTAAGTTCTTATAAATATTTTAATTAATTTCAGTTATTTTCAGAATACAAGAGTTAACTTAGGTTAACTTGTTTGGTTCATGTTATTATATATTACGCAGTTGTTGACAGACTGGACTTGAGTTTGTTTCTTTTGTTGCTATAGTGTCGAGAAGCGATTAACAATCCTGATAGTAACTCTATATTAAAAGAACAATTCTGATAGTAACTGTATGTTTAAAGAGCAATCCTGATAGTAACTGTATGTTTAAAGAGCAATCCTGATAGTAACTTTATATTGAAAGAACAATCCTGATAATAATTCTATATTAAAAGAACAATCCCTCTATTTACATTAGTGTTTTTATGTAAATAAATACATCTATAGTTAAAAACAAATAATTGTTATTTTAAAGTGAAAATTAATTGGTGAGACTTATTTTCAGCTTTAAACACAAAGCTTTGTTTGTTTGTAATTAAACACAAAACTGCACCATGGGTTAACTGTGTTCTGCCCACTACGGGTAGTGAAAGAAATTTTTAACCTTATAAACCTTCAGGTTTACCGCTTAGCTACAGACTGCGCTCTAAGAAATGTCCTGCAACTGGACTCGATATTTGAAAAGAAACGGCCTGTGTTTTAGTCAATGTTAAAGATATTGTAACAATAAAAAAAGAGAAAGTTATCTGACGAATGGAATGTATTTTATCAATTTATAGAAAATACTTATAACTTGAAATGAAACAATGACAACAAAAATCATAATTTCTCGTGTTATTTATCTTACTAAAATTATATTATGAGAGTTAACTGATTTCTAATGACATTGTTTCTAGCGAATACTGAAAAATATGAAAAAGGCAAATGTTTTGCTCCTAGCACATTTGTGAGAGTGTGTAATATAATATTTCAACAGAACTATAAAAATATCAAATAATTCTTAATAGCATTAAATTCCCTTAAATCAGCTGATCAGACCATAATGAAAGTTAGCAAAATTATTAAATTTTTAATGTATGCAGAAACGAATAAAGCAAGTTAATAGAGAATACATAAGATATATATACATAGATTCATAAACTGAGCAAAAAATGTCATTATACTTTAACAACTGCAGCGTACAACCATAAATGAAATATACGTTGTTTTAAACACGTCATTTTCACATAAGTATATTATATACAAGTTAAATAAGTGACTGTTTGTGACAGAAACGTGTATGTAATGACATTACCCTTGATACATACAATTATTAAGGGTTTGTCCAGAATTATGACTTATTATTTTATACAATACATTTATTTTCAGATAGAAATAAAACATCCAATACCCTACCAATTGTAGTTATGACAGTGAGAGAATAGAGAAAAGCTCCAGAGAATGACCACTGCTGACCAGCCTCTACACCTTTGCCGTCGTAACCATCTCTGACCGCTGCTATTAGGGCTGTCTGGAATTCCTCGATCTCAGATGTCACAGTTCGAGTCCAGTTTTCCCTATAAAGCACATTATAGTGGTACGTAATGTCCCACAATCGCTTCACTGTCTGTTCCCGCATCTCGGTCACTTCACTTTCCCTTACTTCTTCGTAAGGAGCCTCCAGTGCCCGGAACGCGAAAGCGCCCATGATACTGTAGCCGACGACTAGTCCACACAACCCGACGTGGGAGAACATGAAAGCCGTGAACTTACGGCAGCACGTCTTGCATTTGTTGACCGGAGGACGTTTCTTCACAGGATGATGGCTTGCTCTTCTACTTCTACAGGAAGACTTGTTTCTTTCTGATGGCATCACGGTAGTTAATCCTAAAACGTAATTATAGCAATAAATCGTTTATTTTATTTAGTTTCTGAACAACTGTTGGAACGTGCGAAATAAAAATAAGCATTTTGTGGGCGCAACTGGGATACGTTAATGATAATTCCCAATCTGCTTCTGTCAAACCTTCACACAACTCGGTCACATGGCTGGGTCTTGCAGTAGTGGCAGACTATGATGGTAGCATAGATGTCAGTACACTTTTGCAACTTATCTAAGCCAGCGCCATCTGCTGATTAAATGTTGATTAAACGAAGGTAATTCGTCGAAAGCCAAAACTATCAGTGATGTCGAGAAACCCACTTGTTGAGAACTTTTATATGCAAAAACGGCTGTTCTGGGCCCAGAAAACACTTCAAATAGAAGAGCGAACAACGTTTCGACCTTCTTCGGTCATCGTCAGGTTCACAAAGAAAGGGTTACTGGTCGGAAGCTGACCACGTGTTTGGGAGGGGTTGTATAATTGAGTGTTGCAATGTAGAGGGCGTGGTTTGAATATATAATTTTGTCTATAATATTAATATAGGTATAATGGTGTTCCTTTATATTGGTTTATTTTGGGTTTGAGTTGTTGTATAAGTAAGGCTTCTTTAATTTTTCGTTTGTTTATGTTTGTTTCTTTATTTAGTATTTTAGTGTTTTCTATGGTTATGTTGTGTCCATTTGACTTGCAGTGTTCGAAAACGTGTGAAGGTGACTTTTTATGTTCTTTGAATCTGGTTTCCATTTTTCTACTTGTTTCTCCTATATAGAAGTCGTGGCAGTTATCACATTGTATTTTATAAATAATGTTGGTGTGGTGTTTGTCAGTGTAGTTCTTACATAGTATAGACCTTAGTTTTGTGCCTGGTTTTTGAATAAATTTAGTGTTAACTGGAATGTTATATTTTGTTACTAGTTTTTGCCAAATGTTGGTTATTTGTTTGCTGATGTCAGGAATATATGGTATACAGCAGTATATGGTTTCGTGATTTTTTGATTCGTGAGATATATTTACTTTTGTTGGTTGATTTTGCTTTCTGTCTAGGTGTGTGCGTATAATGTTTTCTACGGTTTGTGGAGGAAACTTATTAATGTTGATGAAGTGTTGTTTTATTTTATCTAATTCATCGTTAATTTTATCTGGTGAGCATAGTTTTATGGCTGTGTTTATCTGGTTTCTTAGTATGTTGAGTTTTTGTTTTGTTTCATGTGCTGAGTCCCAAGGAATGTATAGTCCAGTATGGGTGATTTTCGGTGGATTTCTGTTTTGAATTGTGTGTCGGTTCTTATAATTTTGAGGTTAAGAAATGATATTTGATTGCTTTCTTCCTGTTCACATGTGAAGTTAATGTTGGGATGTATAGAGTTAATGTGAGTGAAAAAGTTAAGTACGTGTTCTGTAGATTCGAATCCCGCAATCGTGTCATCTACATATCTGTACCAGTATAGTGGTGGATGTAATGCTGTATTAATTGCTTGTGTTTCAATTTGTGTCATAAAAATATTGGCTAGAACTGGCGATACTGGGTTGCCCATGCTTAGGCCATTTGTTTGTATATAGTTTTGGTTGTTGAACATGAAGTTTGTCTTTATTGTGGTGAATTCTATGAGGGTTGCTAACTGGTTACTGGGAATGTCTATGATCGGGTTAGGGTCTCGAATATAGAGTTCTAAGGCTATCTTGCAGGCTTCTGTTGTTGGAACTTCTGTGAAGAGGGATATAACATCGAAACTGGCCATTAAGGCTTTATGATTAAGTTGATTTAGATTGGACTTGAAATTAAAAGAGTCTTTGATGAATGAGCTGGCTGATGTTGCATATTTGGAGAATGCCCATGCTATGTATTTACCAAGATTGTAGTTAAACGATTCATATGTTGACATTATTGGTCGTAATGGACAATCTGGTTTATGAGGTTTGGGGATGCCGTATATTTGCGGTGTGCGTGAGTCGGTTTTACGTAGGTAGGAATAAAGTGTTTGTGAAATTGTGTTGGCTTTTTTTATTTGTAGTAGTAATTTGTTTAGTTGCGTCTCATGTGTCTTTGTTGGATTTGTGTGTATTGGTTTAAATTTGTTCGTGTCTGATAGGATGTTATTCATTTTTTGTATGTATTCATTCGTGTTCATTATTACTATAGCGTTACCTTTATCTGCTTTTAGAATTTTTATGTTTCTGTCTTGTTTTAGGTTTCTAATGGAATTAATGTCTCTTTTTGTAAGGTTGTTTTTTAGTTTTCTGTTTTGTGAAATTATGTTGATAGTTTTGTAAGAAAATTCTTTGAAAAAATCGTTTAAGATAATGTTTTTAGGTGGTTCTGGAAAATATAAATTTGTAATTTTACCTGGGAAGTTTGGCAGTTGGATGTCAATAAAGTTATCTAAGTTGTCTTCTTTCTGTTTGTTGTTTTTGTTTTCTGTAGAAAGTATCACAAGTCTCCTGGCTAGGTCTTCTAAACATGTTTTGATTTCTATGGTTGGAATGTACCTTGGTGCTATTGCGAAGTTGAGTCCTTTGTTAAGTAGATGTATCTCGTCTGTGTTTAATTGTCGGTCAGATCTGTTAATTATGAGGTTGGTCAACGGTTTGTCATGTTGATGTCTTTTCTGTTGCTTACATCTTAGTTTTTCAAGTTTTTTGTAAAACAGTTTTACAGAAAAAACTTCTTAAAGCCATGTTGAACACAAAATACAAAGAACTACATGACTTACAAAAACAAAAAATGAACTTAGACTATCAACTAGCATGCTGCATTAAACCAGAGATTTACGGACTAATACAACGAAACATAAACCAAATCAATACTAAAAACGATAGAGACAAAAAGATCCGCCACAACAAAAAACTTGAAAAACTAAGATGTAAGCAACAGAAAAGACATCAACATGACAAACCGTTGACCAACCTCATAATTAACAGATCTGACCGACAATTAAACACAGACGAGATACATCTACTTAACAAAGGACTCAACTTCGCAATAGCACCAAGGTACATTCCAACCATAGAAATCAAAACATGTTTAGAAGACCTAGCCAGGAGACTTGTGATACTTTCTACAGAAAACAAAAACAACAAACAGAAAGAAGACAACTTAGATAACTTTATTGACATCCAACTGCCAAACTTCCCAGGTAAAATTACAAATTTATATTTTCCAGAACCACCTAAAAACATTATCTTAAACGATTTTTTCAAAGAATTTTCTTACAAAACTATCAACATAATTTCACAAAACAGAAAACTAAAAAACAACCTTACAAAAAGAGACATTAATTCCATTAGAAACCTAAAACAAGACAGAAACATAAAAATTCTAAAAGCAGATAAAGGTAACGCTATAGTAATAATGAACACGAATGAATACATACAAAAAATGAATAACATCCTATCAGACACGAACAAATTTAAACCAATACACACAAATCCAACAAAGACACATGAGACGCAACTAAACAAATTACTACTACAAATAAAAAAAGCCAACACAATTTCACAAACACTTTATTCCTACCTACGTAAAACCGACTCACGCACACCGCAAATATACGGCATCCCCAAACCTCATAAACCAGATTGTCCATTACGACCAATAATGTCAACATATGAATCGTTTAACTACAATCTTGGTAAATACATAGCATGGGCATTCTCCAAATATGCAACATCAGCCAGCTCATTCATCAAAGACTCTTTTAATTTCAAGTCCAATCTAAATCAACTTAATCATAAAGCCTTAATGGCCAGTTTCGATGTTATATCCCTCTTCACAGAAGTTCCAACAACAGAAGCCTGCAAGATAGCCTTAGAACTCTATATTCGAGACCCTAACCCGATCATAGACATTCCCAGTAACCAGTTAGCAACCCTCATAGAATTCACCACAATAAAGACAAACTTCATGTTCAACAACCAAAACTATATACAAACAAATGGCCTAAGCATGGGCAACCCAGTATCGCCAGTTCTAGCCAATATTTTTATGACACAAATTGAAACACAAGCAATTAATACAGCATTACATCCACCACTATACTGGTACAGATATGTAGATGACACGATTGCGGGATTCGAATCTACAGAACACGTACTTAACTTTTTCACTCACATTAACTCTATACATCCCAACATTAACTTCACATGTGAACAGGAAGAAAGCAATCAAATATCATTTCTTAACCTCAAAATTATAAGAACCGACACACAATTCAAAACAGAAATCCACCGAAAAATCACCCATACTGGACTATACATTCCTTGGGACTCAGCACATGAAACAAAACAAAAACTCAACATACTAAGAAACCAGATAAACACAGCCATAAAACTATGCTCACCAGATAAAATTAACGATGAATTAGATAAAATAAAACAACACTTCATCAACATTAATAAGTTTCCTCCACAAACCGTAGAAAACATTATACGCACACACCTAGACAGAAAGCAAAATCAACCAACAAAAGTAAATATATCTCACGAATCAAAAAATCACGAAACCATATACTGCTGTATACCATATATTCCTGACATCAGCAAACAAATAACCAACATTTGGCAAAAACTAGTAACAAAATATAACATTCCAGTTAACACTAAATTTATTCAAAAACCAGGCACAAAACTAAGGTCTATACTATGTAAGAACTACACTGACAAACACCACACCAACATTATTTATAAAATACAATGTGATAACTGCCACGACTTCTATATAGGAGAAACAAGTAGAAAAATGGAAACCAGATTCAAAGAACATAAAAAGTCACCTTCACACGTTTTCGAACACTGCAAGTCAAATGGACACAACATAACCATAGAAAACACTAAAATACTAAATAAAGAAACAAACATAAACAAACGAAAAATTAAAGAAGCCTTACTTATACAACAACTCAAACCCAAAATAAACCAATATAAAGGAACACCATTATACCTATATTAATATTATAGACAAAATTATATATTCAAACCACGCCCTCTACATTGCAACACTCAATTATACAACCCCTCCCAAACACGTGGTCAGCTTCCGACCAGTAACCCTTTCTTTGTGAACCTGACGATGACCGAAGAAGGTCGAAACGTTGTTCGCTCTTCTATTTGAAGTGTTTTCTGGGCCCAGAACAGCCGTTTTTGCATATAAAAGCCAAAACTGTTAATTTATAAACAAAATACATAAAAGAAATTCTGGGAAACGCTTATAGTTGAACATACGTTAAACAAAATCACGTGACAAATTATTACTGATATTGAAACTTAGATTCACAGCTATCTTAACACATGGGCAAAATGTGCCTTTTAGGTTTTAATTTTCAGTTCTCTTTAACACATGTGACTGTCACTCTAATTAGGTCCACACATCCTCAAAGTAGAAAACGTGGCAAAGAGATGCAAACCTTGGACCCACTGATACATTATGTTGCACGATAACCAATGAGTCGCGTTGGACTTGTTAACATAACATTCGGGCAGGCATGGCCAGGTGATTAAGGCATCCGACTCGTAATCTCAGGGTCGCGAGTTCGACCAAATATTCTCGCTCTTTCAACTGTAAGGGCATTATAACGTGGCGGTCAATCCCACTATTTGTTGGTAAAAGAGTAGCGCAAGAGTTGGCGGTGGGTGGTGATGACCAACTGCTTTTCCTCTAGTCTTACAATGCTAAGTTAGAGATGGCTATTGCAGATAGTTCTCTTGTAGCTTTGTACGAAATTCAAATATAAAAAAACATTTACATTCTTTTTAACTGTAGTGCTATTTTTCATTTCACAACATTGAGTACAGCGAACGAACAGTAACCGAATTCGTCTGACGCAGTTGGTTTCTATTATTCTTTACAAATAACGGACTATATATGTTGAAATAAGAAAATTAACATTTTCAAATGATTATTAAATAATTAGAATTTTTTTAATTGGGTATGCTAGTCATTCAAAAGTATGTCGTAGGCCTTATAATGCTACTAATCTGGGTTTGATGCCCGCGGTGAGAAAAACAGAGACAATTTGTTTTGTAGATTTACGCGTAAATTAGAACCAAAGTGGTTCTTCTAGTTTTGAAGCAGGTTTACTCCCATGATGATATAGCTGTACGTTTATGTACTGACAACGCTAGAATCCGGAGGTTAATCCCCTTCGATGAACACAGTAAATAATCCAATATGGCTTTGATCTAATACTTACAGATAAACAAATGAAGCGAATTGTACTACACGGAGAAGGTAAAATGGAGAAAAAAATCAAAAGAGCAATGTTGTGACGTTACGATATCATTGATTAAAGTTTCTAAACTCAGGAAAACACTTGAGTTTTGACACAGAAAATAAATAGGTAATATTGACGGTGATAGAAAGTCAAATGTCATAGTTTGGCTATTTTAACTTTAAAGCCTGAAAAGGTTTGTAATTAACGCTATCAAAATAAAGATTTTCTTATACAATAATCGCTGTGTTTTTTTAACATTCTGATTTAATTTTCGATTAAAAAGTATATCAGTTAATCATATATCCCATATTTACTTTTTCATTCTTAGAAATAATATAAATGCTGCCTCATTTTACATGAATGTGTTCGATGTTTTAAGCGAAGCATATGCTGACAAAATAACATTTCACTAGAGTTGTATTTTTAGAACATTCCATTTGTATCTTTATATAAATTAAAACAGCCCTATAGATGTCAGACATATTAATGCAAATATTTAATCATATTATGGATAAATCAGACCTGTTATGGTTTTATTATTTTGATATTTTTTATATGTTTGACAGAAGTTTGGCCTAGCATGCCCAAGCGCCTAAGGCGTGTGACTCGTAATCCGAGGGTCGCGGGTTCGCGCCCGCGTCGCGCTAAACATGCTCGCCCTCCCAGCCGTGGGGGTGTATAATGTGACGGTCAATCCCACTATTCGTTGCTAAAAGAGTAGCCCAAGAGTCGACGGTGGGTGGTGATGACTAGCTGCCTTCCCTCTAGTCTTACACTGCTAAATTAGGGACGGCTAGCACAGATAGCCCTCGAGTAGTTTTGTGCGAAATTCCAAAAACAAACAGACAGAAGTTCATATACGCTAAATCCTGAAATGATGTCCATTTTTATCCATCGTGTATAGGTTCTTCACAAAATGTCGTATGTACTTTTAAGTAAGTGAACAAGTTTCTTTGAAAACGGATCACATTTTGTGATACCTAAAATATTGAAAACAATTGACTATATATTTCTTTAATCCAATCACTACGTGAAAATCTTATCGATCATTCTAGAACGCACGAGAAACACACCTTTATTGTATAAACGGTTAACAGGCCGCATTATATATCATTTTTGAATAGTATTTGTTAATGCGGGCACTCTGACATTGTTATTTTTCAATATTATTTATTCATTGCTATGCCAACAGAAGATTGTATAAATAACCCAAATATATTCCGTTACATTTGTGGTAAATTTGTTGTAAATAAGCAAAGATAAAATATTACAGAATTCGTTTAAAAAGCGTATTATTCATAATAAAATGTAGGGACCAGGATAAATCATGGGCTCCACACTTAGATTATGTTGTTTGTGTTGAAGAGTTGAGACAATGGACTAAAGGTAAGTTTTTGCTTTTTGGAATTCCAATGGTCTAGTGTGAGCCTAGAAACCACGAATATTACTGATGTCTTTGTTCAAGTAATGAGCAACGCTACAACACTGATACTGGATACTTTTGAAACAGTTTTACCTGATTATGAACTGATGTCAATAGAAAAGATGAATAGAAAATTAAACTGATGTAGGATGAACAGTTCGAAAAGATAATGAGGAAAATTGAAACAAGGATTGCTTTTAAATATTGTCCCCTGTTGGGACAGCAGAGGTTTTTAAATTTACAACGCTAAAATCAGGACTATTTCCCTGAAAATCTCTGTGCCGTTAGCGACGATCAAGTGCAAAAGTTTCATCTATACATCAAGGAAATGGATAGGAGCTATCCATGAAGGTATAACATCAGTATGATGGTTAATTTTCTGATACTCCAAACACAATACATAAAAAAAGACCACAACACCTAAATTTTGAGACTAAAATATGTAAATTTTACAAAATCAGGTTGAATGAAGATACTCATTTGACATTGATCTTCTTCACTTTCCTTCAATTTGTTTCTATTTTTGTTAACAAACAGATTAAGAGAAAATGTTTATTGTGGCAAACGAAGAAGTAATTTTATCTTTGTGAGACTTTCTTTCTTTCCGATTTGTTAAAAAAATTACGCAATAGAAAAGAAAAAGCAAATATTATTATCGAAATATTTCCTCGCTGAATATTGAAAGATCTGTTGTTAAAACCAAAACTTTTATCAAGTTTAAATTCGCAGACCTATGTAATCTTCAAGACAGTGAGTAACGACAGAGATTCCTCCAATCTCAGAATTGGCAAGACAACTGTGAATATAGATTGCTTATTTGGCCGGAAGTTCAGATGTATCTATCACTAGAATTTGTAAAACAGAAGCGAAACTGATGCTGTCAACTTCTGTCTACAAACCGAAGTAAATGATCAACTACATCTAGAGTTCTCAGATGTATGCAATCTTCGTTACACCATGTGACAATATTGATAAAAAATGACCTATAGCAGCTGATCTTTTTAGGTGAAACAAGATTTCAATAGCACTTGCAGAACAAACAGTGGACATCACGAGATGTTTCGTTTCACGTTTTACATGTTTTTGGAGTTTTTTGGTGCTGAAAATTAGGTACAAAAGTTGGAGATAACTTCAAGAGTCTCTTGGACCCTACTTGTTTTGTACCAAGAGTACAAACTAATGGAGATGGTGTAATGGTATAGGAAACGTTATCATTACATGGGTTAGGTCTTTTTTTTCTTTACATTGGAAAATGGCCTCAAGTACAATGTATAATCTGGAGTTATGTATACTTCACAATGCGGCATTTCTGCTTTAACTAATAGGAACTCTCTCAAACCGATGGTACAGCAACTCAATATGATGATCGTGGTTTCTTACTCATCATCTACATTAAATTTCGTGCAAATTTAGCCCATTTGGAGTAAACTTACATGTCGCAGTCGCTACTACAGTTCTCTACTGACATCTGTGAGCCACTCACACACCTTAGTCTTCCATGAATGGGCAACGATTAAACAAGACACGTTCTGGCCTTCTGTAAAATTTATCACAAATCACATGCAAGCTGTTACTAGAATTGAAGACGTTTCAGTTAGGCGTGCTTCTTAATAAAGTGAACAAACACGAGGTTATTTACCATAAAAGTTCATAAATCTTATATCTTGAAAATATAAGTAACTATTACAAATATTAGCTAAGTTCAAGTTGGATTTATTTTATTCATTTTACGAGTTTCAATTCGAAAAACAGGTGAGTAAGGTGCCGTGAAAACTACTGTATGACTTTAATATTTTCCGATTTCTTTAAAAATTACTCACCAAGGTTTTTAGTTCTGAAATTCGTAACATTAACTGTATCAAAATGATAATTAAGTACGGTGTTTTTATTAAAGTTATTGTTTGTTTGTTTTCAAATTCGCACAAAGCTACACAAAGGCTATCAGTGTAGCCGTCCCAAATTTAGCAGTGTAAGACTAGAGGGAAGGACGCTAGTCAATACCACCCATCGCCAACTCTTGGGTTACTCTTTTGCCAGCGAATAGAGGAATTGTTCATCACATTATAACGCTCCTAAGGCTGAAAGGGCTAGAATGTGTGGTGTGACAGGGATTCAAGTCCGCCATCCTCAGATTAGAACTCGCGTGCCTTAATTACCTGGCCTTGCCAGGAGTATTAAAGGTACAGTTTTATCTTGCCGTGTTTATATTTATTTTATTAATAGGTTATTTGCTCTATAGCAAAACTTTACTTGGATATAATCATAAATGACTATTTCTCTATCGAATTCAAGTCTTCTTCAAGATTTACAGATGTTTCAAATAGCATGTCTGTGAACTTACAATGCTAGAAACAGGTTTCAATACCCGTAACACAAATAATACACTGTGTAGCCTAACTTCAAAGAAATAAACTTTTTCAGACAACATCTTCACATTTTAGTAAAATAATTATATTAAATTTAGATAATTTAGAAATTAGAAGAAAAAAACATGAAATTACGGAATCGGTAATAGAATGTTTAAACTTATTTTGCACAACAGTAAATAAAAACAAGAAAAACGAACGAAAAAGGACAGCTATGTAACATTAAGTAAGAGTATCGCATTTTCAGTAAACGGAATATTTCAAGAGAGGTTTAAAGAGCCATCCCACTATGAATTGTTTTAAAGTTTTACACAGTCATGAAATGATTTTAATAATTAAAACATATTTCATCATTACCACTGTACAAAAGCAAATACTGTGAAAGTGATAAAAACGGGTTACTTTTTCAATCATAAATTTGTCTCGTAATCTGCCCCTGAAGATAGACTTCTTACCATACGCCCATTGAACAAATATTTCAGAAATAAACTAAAGTTCATCAAAATCGATCAAGCAAGTTATTTTAAAGAAATATATAAAAAACAAAGAAAAATACCTACACAAGGAAACGAATATACGTAAACAGATACAAGTGATGTTAAAATTGAAAACCTTTGATATAAAATGGAATCTTGGTAGGTTCGAACCAAGAGGAATGATGACATCGAATATAAAAATACTTAAGGAGACGGTGAGTAAAATGTTGAAGGAAAACAAACAAAAACTAACAAGAGATATTTTTAATCAGTTGCGTAAGATCGATTTTTATTTGTTTCTAAATTGTGTAGAGGAACAAAACCAACATTGGCTTAAAAACTTTACTGAACATAACCGAGGAATAATGTTTACATTTTAACTCTATTATGCACGAAAGGATGAGATACCAAAAACAAAGAAGTAAATAACACTCTAGACCCAGCTGTTTAGTTAAAAATTAGTAACTGATTATTTTAAACAGAGGCCAGGTGGTTAGAGCGCTCGATTCTTATTATGAGGGTCGCAGTTTGAAATCTCCGCCAAACAAAACATGCTCACTTTTTCATTTGTGGGAGCGTTATAATGCGTCTTAAACTTTTAAATTACAGACGGCTAAAACAGATAGCCCTTGTGTAGCTTTGCATAAAATTTTAAAAAACAAAATCACTTTTCAATAGTTCATTTCTGAGGTTAATTTTACTCTCTGGAAGATTATGCTATACGAGTTATGTGCTATTCCTAATTTTTTTAAATCTGGCGTTCGATTAGTGATGAAATATACCACTCTACGGTAGACTAAGAAATTTTTAATAAAATGTCTTTTGTATTTTAAGAAAATAATACAAATAAACTAATTTATCATATCCTCTACGCAATGCAAACAAAATAAAATAAATAAGGCTTAAAGTTTACAGCGTAAAATGCAAATATAAATTTACTGCCAAATATAAATTATTATATCTTAAACACTTGTTCTTCTAGGAACACAAAGTTGTAATAGAAGCATGCTTTAAGTTTTATTGCGAAACTTTTATAATCAAACAAAGGATAAAATTAAAGTACTGCACAAAAGATAAGTAATCAGATTAGTACGTTCGTATTTTCTGCGACAATAGTTTGAAAACCGTATTAACTACACATTATAATTACTTGCAGAAGTCAACCCCAGCTAAAGTATAGTAATATATTTAAATCAACTTGTATACGTACACTAATCAAACGAGCGAAAAGAGATTTTTAAATGATACATTAAAATTTATCTCTCTAAATTTTATTGTTCATTGCGATTACTTGACATTATCAATGTTTTTGGTGTCAATACAAACATGTGCAAAGTTAGCTTTTCTTCTGTTACAATGAGTATAATTTAAATATATGACAGATGTGTTTGTTTGTTTGTTTTGAATTTGTGCAAAGCAACACGAGGGCTATCTGTGCTAGCCGTCCCTAATTTAGCAGTGTAAAGCTAGAAGGAAGGCAGCTAGTCATCACCACCCACCGCCAACTCTTGGGCTACTCTTTTATTAACGAATTGTGGGATTTACCGTCACATTAGAACGCCTCTACGGCTGAGAGGGCCCGCATGTTTGATGCGACGAGAATTCAAACCTGCGAATCACGAGTCGAGTGCCTTAACCACCTGGCTATGCCGGGCCTATGACACGTATGTAGTTACTGTAAGTTTATAAGTGAGAAAAAACAAGCAATAAATGTTTTACTCCTACAATAATTATCACTTCAATTTTCCTATTTGTATATTATTTGGTCTATTCTTAGCAGTAAACGTGAAGAATTGTGAAGTTGCTTTCTTAGAAATATTGTTATAGTGTATGGAAATATACTATTTGTTCATTCAGAAGGTAAGTCGGTTTTCCTTTATTAAATTTCTTACTTATTGAATTTATTTTCCGTTAAATTAATGTGTTTTTTTTCTTTTAACCACAAATGTCTGGAGAAGACATCTAGAGGTACGACCTAACAACCTATATATATATATATATATATATATACTCATGTCTTTATTATTTATATTAGTGATGTAACTTAATACTCTATTGTCGATGAGAAAGAAAAAAGATAACGATAACAAACGTTATTTTATTTGTTACACACACACACACACACCCACACACATATATATAAGATTTTAAGGAAGAGCATTTAGCTTGAAACTACTGATTCGTACATGTTTTTTTATTTTTTGTTTTTTAGTCCTAAACCAGGTGATTGTGACTAAAAAATGTATTTATTTTTTCACTGTTTCAAATGAATTCTTTGTTGTAAAGCACGAGGCTTGGAAATCAACTGTCTATGCTATGCCCATCGTAAGTCTTTAACCTCGAACTTTATTGAGTTTTTTCCTTTTCAAACTTTTCCTTGAGTGACTGGAAACGATTTGTATTTTAATATTTTCATGTTTAGAGTTATGGCTTTATCTTCACAAAACTCTAAGAAAATTGTTATTTTAAAGATATGGCACTGTTGGGCTGCACGTTTTTAACTTGAAAAAACATACTTAATATTTTGTAATACAAATGCGTGATTTTTTGTTGTTGTTAGCTGCTTGACAATTTACTAAACGCTGACAACTTTCGCATTAGTTGGAACTTTTGCAGTGTTTGAACTTCAAATCGGGGCCGGCATGACGAGATGATTAAGGCACACAATTCGTAATCTGAGGGTCGTGGGTTCAAATCCCCGTCATACCAAATGTGCTCACCATTTCATTAGCTTTCACTAACAAAAATATAATAATTATCTTTAACTCCTTGGAGAAATGCTTCATACGAAAATGATCTACTTAAATTTACCATGTATTCGAAACAGTAAACTTACATTCAGTGTACTGTTGCATTTCAAAATGACTGTTAGTCAGTAGTCAATATAAATAATTCTTCTGATTTGAAAACACAAAGTAATAACGTCGTCTTATTCACTATAAACTCCATTTACATAAAATGAAAAATACCCTTCATATTCAACAATAGCCTCTCTAATGTAACCTATTAGTTAGGACATTCGACTTGCAGGTCACAACTTCGAGTCCCAACACCAAACACATTTGATCTTTAAATTTTGGCCTGGCATGGCCAGATGGTTAGGGTATTCGACTCGTCATGTGAGGGTCGCGGGCTCAAATTCCCGTCACACCAAACATGCTCGTTCTTTCAGCCGTGGAGACCGCTATATAGCAACAGTCAATCCCATTACTTATTGTAATATAGCAACAGTCAGTCCCACTACTTATTGTTATATAGCAACAGTCAACCCCACTACTTATTGTTATATAGCAACAGTCAACCCCACTACTTATTGTTATATAGCAACAACAGTCAACCCCACTACTTATTGTTATATAGCAGCAATCAACCCCACTACTTATTGTTAAAAGAGTAGCCCAGGAGTTGGCGGTGGATGATGAAGACTAACTCTCTTTCCTCTAGTCTTAAACTAATGAATTGTGATTAGCTAATGCAGCTAGCTCTCGTTTAGCTTTGCCTAAATTCAAACAAACAAACTTTTAGCTTTGAGACAATTTAATGTAACGGTAAATCACCCTTTTCCTTGTTAACAGAGCAGCCCGAGAACTGACAATGGGTGGTGTTGACTAGCTACCTCTCTTGTAGTCTCTTACGTCTGAGAGCACTGATTCATGAAGGTTTGTTCGAACGTTAATGAGGAAAACCAAACGAAACGTCCAATATCACACAATAACTTAATCGCTTATGACACGCCGAAACGTTGTTATCTGACCGCATATACCAAAGCATACCTGAAGCACTTACTTGCTGCTGATATCAAGAGAGGCGAAAACAATTATGCGATTTGTTTTGTTTTTCCATCTGATTTTATGACTATGGTGATCTTTTTAGTCTGTGCTTGAAGAAAGTTAATACCAGAATTTTTAACAGCATCGTGTGTCTATTCTTCTACATACTTTGGGTGCAATGTTTAAAAATGAACAATTCTATCATAAAGTGTCTTCAATAATAAGGGTGAGACGTGTCAACAGAAAATTATTCGCTTCTTTTGAAATAGTTTTATTTTGACTTGTCTATAGAGCTTAATATATTTCAAAAATGTGACAAAACGTGTTATCTTGTTATTAGAGGTTTAAAACCTTTCGATTTAATGTTATTCATTCGAGAAACAAAAATCAATGAAAGAGCAGTAAGTGGCACTCCGAGCAAAGATGCTCTTTATGACAATATATATTTCTTTTCACCGAAGTTGAAAATTGAAAACATAATCTGTTATGAAGATGCTTAATATGTTCTTTGAGTTTGTTGTACTTTGTTAAATAGAGTGCAGTTTCGCTTAATGAAGGCTAATCAGCACAGCTTGGGTCAGCAAACTGAAGAAATTTATCAAAGCTTTTTTTATAATGTCACTAAGTTGTTCTTACTTTATAAGGAGCCTCATCAAATTATAAGTCGCATTCGTCAGCGTATATTACACTTGAAGTGATTTTTCTTAGGCTAAATTAAAATAACAGAAAGATAAAGAATGTTTTGGTGCTTTAAAGCAAACAGTAATTACAGAAACTATAGAAATGATACAATCAATCATAATGTTTGTTTTGTTTTGAATTTCGCGCAAAGTTACTCGAGGACTATCTGTGCTAGCCGTCCCTAATTTAGCAGTGTAAGACTAGAAGAAAGGCAGCTAGTCATTACTACCCACTGCCAACCCTTGGGCTACACTTTTGCTAACGAATAGTGGGATCAACCGATACAATATAACGTCCCAATGGCTGAAAGATGAACGTGTTTAGTGTGACGTGATTACGAGTCGAGTGCCTTAACCACCTAGCCATGCCGGACTATCATGATAGATTAACATGTAGGTTTAAGAAGTCTTGATCAAAATGACTTAAAAAACTTATAACCCAAGCCCTTTCGAATGTAGACCTTTCTTTTTCAGGGGCAAATTCGGAACAAATGGTTTAAGTAATTGTTTTGTTTTTTGTTCTCAGTGCAGTTATAATGCAAAAAGGATATTTTTATCAAGATAAATCATAATTTCAAATTTTTTACGGGTCTTACTCTTACAAACAAAGTAAAAATTAATCATCTCTTAACTATATAAAGTCAGAAAAATACATTTATAACTCCTTTAGTCTGTACGCATTTATCCCTCATTAGCACAGAAATGTCTGCGGACTTACACTGCTAGAAACATGATAATGATATTCGTGGTGGGTAAAGCGTTGAATTTTTGGGGTTTCATGATTGAGACTTTGAATTCATTCCTAGAATGTTTAGGTTCAAAGCTATCGCGATTGAATACGTAGTTTTTAAGTTTGGTATTCAATCTACGCTAAGCCATCCCTGATCCGTGAATAGCTGTTACTAAAACTATATTTTTTTTAGAGCAAAACTCATAGAAAACTTAGTTTTAAACACATATTCATATAAAACGTTGGAAGCTATCAGTGTGCAAAACTCTTATAGAAACTTTGACAAATACAGAGAAACTTTGTAAACAACAACCTTGAAGTAGTAGCTGGGAACATTTTTGTCATCAAATCGGAAAATAACTTAGCTAATGAGAATATTTTACCTCTACACAACGCTTTGCCACAAGTTCGGAATTAATCCATATTAGTGCAAATATTTTTTGGTTAATGTAATTTATGTTGTGTTCAATGTGAAACAATAAAGTGTTTTATTCTTGACTGTACTAATGGGAATTCTGTATGAAAAGATCTCGTATAGATCTGTGGTATTTTAATTATGGTAAAAATAAAAGTATTATGCTGTTGATAAAAAAACGTACGTCCTTTAACACATTTTATAATAAATATTTCCAAATAAAAACAACGTCATTTGTATCGTCATTAGGAAAATAGGTTACTCAAATAGCATGACCTGTCTTATTACGTACAATGATAACTTGTAGTTATATTTTGTATAAAAAGCTACATTTAAACAGAAATTATATTTAATTAGAATAAATATAAATTTCAAGACGCAATAGACAATTTATTTTAAATTCATGAAACTGACTAGTTTAAGTTAGAATATATTTTGTTTGTCGAATATTTGTGGAAAAACCCACAGAATGACTGTCACAGCAAATCGCTTCTATTTTTGTGTTTGATCCATTTGATTAAAAAGAAGGTACCTAGTCACCAGCATCCTCCGCCACATATTGAGCTTCTGTTGTCTTATCTAATAGTAGGATTTAACTGCCATTTTTATAGCGCACCCCGATCTCCAAAGTGTAAAGTAAATTTTTATATCAACGGGAAGGGAACCATAAATCCTCAAATTTACAGCCAAGGCTCCCTAATTATTATGCCAAAATATACACAGCGTTTCAAACAGAGCCTAGCTTTACTAACCTGGTAGAATAACATTTACGGTGAAAATCTGAGGGCTGTGGTGATTTCTTATAAGTAGTTATGTGTTCACTTCCACTGGGACACGACATGGCCAGGTTGGCTAAGGCGTTCGACTCGTAATCTGAGGATCGCGGGTCCGGATCCCCGTCGCACCAAACATGCTCGCCCTTTCAGCCTTGGGGGCGTTATAGTGTGCGGCCAATCCCACTATTCATTGGTAAAAGAGTAGCCCAAGGGTTGGCGGTGGGTGATGATGGCTAGCTGTCTTCTTTCTAGTCTTACACTGCTAAATTAGGGACCGCTAGTACAGATAGTTCTTGTGTAGCTTTGCGCGAAATTCAAAAACAAAATAATACACTTCCACTGGAAAATTCAATAATAACCAGTCTTGAAGTCAGACTAAAGGTTTGCAACAAAAAGTTATTTACAGACTATATAAACGCTTATATACGTATATGTATTTAATTATAAACAAAAACAAGCCCAAACAAAAATAAAAAATGCTTCACGAATCAAAAAGATCCACAAGGTACATGCTATAATGTGAGGTATAAAATGAGCCCTTGTCTTTGGAGGTGACTGATGAAATAGGACTCATATTGCGGTGGGGGTACACCATCTATCAGTCTTAACCTCCGACCGCTAGTCTCACATGAGAATAATTAAATAACAAAATAATTAAAGAAATAGAAATAGAAATCAGGAGAGCGAGATATGCGTGCTCAAGCCTACAACGCTCCAAATCTATATTACCCTTCACTGCCTGCAAGCAGTTATGGGAAGGTTATGGCTTTCCAAAATGAAAGAAGAAAAAATAATAATTGGGTTTAGTATTATATCTACAGGGTGTCTATAAATTGCTTGACCAATTTTTAAAATTAATAACTTCTAAAATTTTACACCCAGAACACTCCGGTTTTATTTAATTTGACAGAGAACGCATAAAGTTTCTTTCTCTCCTTTCTGTTGCAGACTTATTGCTGGAAAAAACGTCCAGGATCTCCTAAATAACGTACTCCCAAACAGGCGGATTGGGAGAGATGGACCAACATGATGATAATCACCTTCCTCTGACAAACCTCAATTGGATTTTCTTTTGTGGGAAGTTATGAAAAATTAGGTATATTAGATACTGATATCATGGATCTTCTATACAGATTAGTCAATGTGATAAGAAATATGGCTCTCGAAATGTTTTTGATTGTTTGTAATTAAATAGAACTTACACAATGAGCTGCCGATGCTCTGCTCACCTCGAGTATCGAAACCAAGTTTATAGCGTTGTAAGTTTGCAGACATTCAGCTGTGTCATTGAAGAAACCTTGAAACCTTAAAATTCTGAACAGCACCTGAAGGGAAAGAAAGTGTCGCCTAGACATTTTTTAAGCAACAAACGGTGCACATGTGAAAATATTCTTAGACAAGAAAAACCTTATGTCTTTTTCGCGAAGTTAAATAAAACTGGATTGTTCTGTTTATAATATTTATGAACTTATTAATTTTTAAAACGTGTCAACTAATTTATGGACACTGTATTTTAAGTATCGCTTCCCAGTGAATATCGTTATAAGTATAGAATTACGATCACATCATATATGTCCATCATATTTATAGGACAAAATCCCACATCAACTGAGCCTGTACAACGCCTCCAGAAACTGATTTGCGACTTTTGGAATATATTACCTAGGTTTTCGAAGAAAAGCAGTTATACGAAAAAAAAGACTTGAAACCAAAATTGACAACATTCCAGAGGAGGAAATATCGGCTATTCTTCCTAGAAACAGAAAATCTCATGAACTACAGGTTTTTAGGAATGAGAAGACCCTAAAGCTGCACTCTAAACTAAAGCTATGCTCTAAATTAAAGATACACTCTAAACTAAAGTCACACTCCAAACTAAAGCTATGTTCTAAATTAAAGTTACACTCTAAACTAAAGCTACACTCTAAACTAATGCTGCACTCTAAACTAGTCAAGAGCAAATCATAGACCACAGATACGAATAGTAGTCATCCTAGCGAAGAACATCTTTTAGGTACTTGGACAAGATAATGAACGACAGTGGGAAACTGTCGAAGGCTCAAAAAGTTCCAGGTACTCTTCTAAATCAGTGCCAGCGGAAGATCTTATGTAAAAGATGGCGGAATGAATTAGAATCACAGTATATCCATTCAATATCATATCTGTAAAATCTTCTGCTGTTGTCCCAGTTGGCTTTTGTTATGTGTGCGCTATGAAGTTATTAACCCAAGACATTAATCGTTTCACAGAAAGCTGCACTGGAGAAGAGAGACATTATTCTCCGAACACTCCTGATCTTTTGAAAGCAACGCTATAGGGCTATTGATGAAATGTATGAGACACATATTTAGCATGATCAACTGAGAAAATAAGGTATTTAATATAAGTAAGTCGAACTTAATCAACGCTTTCAAACACTTAATTTGATATCCTTTGGTGAACGCCACAGTACGTCTGAAAAAAAATATATACCGTAAGTTTTGGTTTGTTTTGAATTTTGTTCAAAGCTACGCGAGAATTATTTACGCTGGCCGTCCCTAATTTCGCAGTGTAAGACTAGATGGAAGGCAGCTAGTCATCACCACCCATCGCAAACTCTTGGGCTACTCTTTTACCAACGAATACCGGGATTGATCGTCACATTATAACCCACGACTCTCAGATTACAAGTCGAGTGCCAGTAAACCCAACTTGAAATGCGAAACGTGTGATATCCGAGTTTCATTCAACCGCGGAATACAAACTCACCTAATCAATTTGCACGGTGCGGGTTTCTGTTATATATAAAAGCTCCTCCAAATACTGTATGAACATTAACGTTTAATATCAAACACAACTGACAAGGTTTATAGTGTTGAATAAAAGCTCTATAACCCAAGCGCTTTCAAAAGGTTATATGGTTATTCGTTTCTATCTGGACTTCTTTTTTGTAACATCATTAAGTTTTGAAGTGTTTCACTACTATTCTACAGCACAACTTTTACAGACATCTTTTAATTTTTTCATTATAATATATGACTTACGATAGGATAAAGACCATTGGAACATTTCTTCTTAGGCTTAAACATTTAGTGAAGAAACAGTGATGTTTCATTAACATTCTAACACTGGAATGGGTATCAGTCTTTACTGAATTTATAAGTTTATCAATTTGGCGAGAGCTAACTCCACGCGTGGCAGTGGTTTGCCTTCAAGTACTGTGAGGGTAACTAAAATACAAAATCTTCAGTTCTCAGAAATAAGAAAACTATAATCACTTTGAAAAATAACAAGAAAATAAGAAATATTGAAATAATGACAATTAGTAACATTGTCAACTATAACAATTAACTTAGTGTATTCTTTTTATGTGTGGCTTGGCATGACCAGGTGGTTAAGGCACTCGACTCGTAATCTGAGGGTCCGTGGATTCGAATCCTCGTCACAGTCAATCCCCCTATTTCTTGATAAAAGAGTAGCCCAAGTGTTGGTAGAGGGTCGTGATGACTAGTCCCTTTCCCTCTGGTCTTACACTGCAAAATTAAGGACGGTTAGTGCAGATAACCCATGTGTAGCTTTGTGCGAAATTCAAACCAAACAGTCTTTTTATGTGATCATTCACATCAATTTTTAACAATATTAAATTTTCAAAATCTGTATAGATAAGACAATGCTATCTGTTGTCTGTCTATGTAACTACTTATCTTTATAAATATAACAGTAATATCTGTCGTCTATCCATGTGACTACTTATCTATATAAATATAACAGTACTATCTGTTGTCGCCCCGTGTAACGACTTGTATATATAAATATAACAGCATTATCTGTTTTCTGTCCATGTAACTACACATAACATTACTATAACAGTAAACTGTAACTACTTCATAGGGTTTGGCGGTTTTCTGTCCATGTAACTACACACAACATTACTGTAACAGTAATCTGTAACTACTTCATAGGGTGTGGATGGATCTTCATCAAAGTCGGTAAAGTAAATTCATGAGGACTATACAAGATACATACAAATTTTAGTATTTGGTTTTGAGGTTTCTGTGGAAGTTTTTGCATTCCTATCACCACCATGTCCCTTATTTATCTATCTTTATTAAATTTGGCATGAAAATTTGTTGGGTTTATGTGAAAATAAATGCAAATTTGTGGTTTAACATTTTCTGTTTTTATAGGCGTTCTTGCGTTTGTTTACAATTTCACTTAGTGGAAGTAATTTTGGTATTCCAAGAAAAAACTTTGATTAATCATAAATAAAAATAACTTCGAGTTAATAGACGGGAACTGCAGCTTTGAACTAAAATTTAATGGATATATATATATTTCAGATATTTCAAGATTTAAGAAAATCATTTAAATACAATTCAAATTACAAAATACAATTACTCAATCCACCAATTATTCTAAGAATGTTGTTTGTGAAATTTGTCACCCTAGGGCATAATATTTTACTTTTTATGCAGAAAATGGTATTTTGACTTATAGAGATGTTAACGTTGCTTTCAGAAATATTTCCTGGAGAGGTTTTTGTCTATAAACAACGCGCTTATGTTAGCTTCAATGTCTTAACGTTTCAAAAAATAGCAGCAGTTAATAATTTTCAACAACTTAAGATTAATTATGTAGAGAAATTACCTTAAAATTACTCAAAAATATTTACCTTGAAGTTTTATTGAAATTCATATAATATCTTCCTGAAATAGTCGCATTCCTTTTCATTAATATAAAACATTGCTGAATGTCGCTGATTTACTATTAAGACTAATTGTCAACTGGAAAGAATTATTTAGATACTTTCAAACAAAGTGTTATATATTGTTCGTGATATAATATATTGAATGTATCTTGCTTATTTTTGAATTTCGCACAAAGCTACTTGAGGTCTGTCTGTGCTCGCCGTCCCTAATTTAGCAGTGTAAGACTAGAGGGAAGGCAGCTAGTCATCACCACCCACCGTCAACTCTTGGGCTACTCTTATTCCAAGGAATAGTGGGATTGACCGTCACACTATAACATCTCCACGGCTGAAAGTGCAGGCATGTTTGGCGCGACGAGGATACGAACCCGCCACCCTCAGATTACGAGTCGCACGCCTTAACACGCTTGGCCATGCCGGGCCTATGTATCTTGCACCATGTAAATGTATACATATAACTAATTATATGTATATTATATAAAGGGTGCTAACCTCTACAAGAGATAATATATGGCTGATGCAGAATGTATATAAAACTTGAGAAAAATTCTTTCAATAAGGCTAACAATGTGCGACAAAACAAAAAAGAGAGAGGACGCTTTTAAATATATTTTATTACCAAGGTCTTCTATCAGTGCGGGTAAAGACTTAATTAAAGTCACTAGCAATTAAAATCATTTAAGGAACCAACCAGTAGTAAAAAAAGAAAAAATGCGTCATTAGCTTTATACATCATGCATTTTAATGACACGTACACAGATGATATAAAAAGAGCTGCAACTAGCACTTTGAATAGCGAAACCCAGCAGTACTAAAAAGCTCGTGTGTTAAATAAAAGACCTTGTTGGCAGTGTCCTACGAGAAACAAAATGTAATTAATTTTTTTTAATAAAAGGACTCTTCGCACTGTAAACTTCAAAGAGAAATACGTAAGAGTGAGGTGGCCAAAACTAGTAATAATATTTTTGTTTATTCTATGACACTTAAAAGATTTTTGATTTTACGAAAACTACAGTTATATAGCTTGCTTTGGATATTTTGTTTAAAATGGAATACTTAAAGGTATATGTCCTGGTGCATGCTGTGAAAAATTAGAATTTATTTGCTTTATCTGTAGTCAGCCAAATATCACAGTAAACAGGAAATAGTTGAGTCGATATTATTAAAACTGAGAAGAATGCAGCAATAACGGTGTTGTTTTATGTTACCCAAGTTCTCTAGAGGGTAAAAATATAATAAATTAAGATATTGTTAACTCCGTTAGGGTTTTGGAAATTTCCTAAGATTTCCTGATCCTAGAAAACAAGTGTTGTTTCTTTGTGATTTTGTTGCCTCCATGGATAATATTTCCTCTCTCATGAATAAAGAGGAACGATTATATAAAAATTATATATGCAGATTTATGCCTATGCGTAGCTTATAATTATCCTTTAGTCAGCAAGATATAATATTCTTGTACATAAAGGTTGTGATACGAATGATTATAAAGATGTTTATGGAAATGTGATGTACTTCCATACGACAATGCAGATTAGTATACATTAATTAGTGTAATGATAAAAAAAATTAAAATAGTGTTAAAGAGGTATTCCATTTACTTAAAACAAATCGGTTTAATGGCGAGAGAAAACCCTATTTGTTAAAAGTGTAGATTACTTTATACAGAACGTGTGTTTAACACAGCGCTCTTTGCGTACCTTTTTTAAATATTTATTTAGCACAGGGTTTTTAAGTTCATTAGAATAGGGCATCACTGAAATTACAGTTCTTTATTATTGTACAAACTAAAATATTTTGCTGTATGTTTTGAGTACATTTTTTCACAATAATATACAATTGTCATTTAAATGGTGTACTACAATTTCTCATTAAATACCAGAAGATATATTTAAGTGAAACAAATATTATAGTTTTTCTTTATAGCTGTTTTCAATTGTTACATTCCATAAACTATTGATTTCACTCGATTTCCAGTGTACACTAAAGGCGGGTTATTATTTTTCACTTAATGAACTGCACACTATATTTACTTCAGTTTTGTTTCCATTTTATTATCTCTTAATGATGTGTGGGCTTCCTTTCTTTTAATATACAACAAACAATCAACAACAATTATTGGTGTGTCGTAATCTGGTAGTTATAATACAATTTTATAGAAAATATAACTTAAGGAGTGGTAACTAACATTCTAACATTTTCTGTTATTCGATTGTATTTTATCTATTACCATGGTAAATAGTTTCATTGTGAGTGTATTTACTGATTGGGTAGTATTTTGTTACAGCAAGAAAGAAATGTTTTTAGAACAAATACAACGTTTCAATCACTGGTGCATCAGTCTAAGTTCACAAGTTTTAACGGTAACGAAGGCTATAGTATTTAAATCAACGTTCAATGATCTAACATTGTATTTATATTATAGAATTGAAAGTGGTTACTTACACATGTGCACATCAATCTTTGTGAATTTACAGATAATTTATTTAGGGCTGAAGAGAGAAAAACACTGACAAATGAATCAATATATAAATATGGAATATGTTGTGCGAAATATTTGCTTAAGTCTCATGAATGTCTGGTCAAATAACGCTTAAAGACATAAAAATGTGTCTGGGTACTTTTTAATTTTGGGATCAGTTGAATCTACAGCTACATATTATTACTTTGGCATTCTGTCCAGAAAAAACTGTGTGTTTTTGTTCATATGCTCATAAACCTGGGAATGTGGTTTAAGTATTCTTTTAACCTGACCCTCTAGCTATATCCTTTTTCATTTATGTAAAATGCTTAGCAATTGTTTCATCTTATTTTGTAAATATATTCTGCGTGACTGAGTTAGTTGTATAATTTTTAACACGAATTCAACTCTCATTCAAGCAGTGAAAATGAACCTAGTCGTTATTTTAAGTTTATTTGGTTGTCCTTTCAAAATATCTGATAGAGATATGTTGATGTTTTGTCTATATACATATATTTATCTATATCTGTTTATTTGTTTAGAATTAAGCACAAAGCTACACAATGAACTACCTGTGCTCTGCTTACCACGGGTATCGAAACCTGGTTTTTAGTGTGTAAGTCCGCAGACTGTGCCACTGGGGGGGGTATATCTATATTTATCTATATATATTGTCTTTATATAGAATAGTTCAAGTGATTTATTTTCCTTTGTTTGGTGGTTTATTTTTTATTTCGTGGGTCGAATCCTTATCCCACTATATATACTCGCCTTTTGAGTGTGTTATGTTGGCAACTACTTTTCTATGCTACATATAGTGTATGTTAAATTTAAGAGGGTTTTAGAGCGCCTAGCTTTTGGTGAATTATAAAACCAGTTTGTCTAATTTTCACAGTGTGTATTTGATGTAATATAAATACAGGGTTAGATCACTGAGCTTTGATTTATACTTAAAACTTGTAAACTTAGAATGATCGCACCAGTCATCGAAACGTTGTATTTGTTCAAAAAAATCTTTATAGCTGTGAAAGCTAATATTTATAATAAAACAATATAGTAAATAAACTCAAAACGAAATTATTTACCATGGTAATAGATAAAAGACAAACAAATAACAGAAAATGTTAGTAGCCACTCCTCAAATTATATTTTCTATAAAATTGTGTTATAACTTCCAGATTATGATACGCCAATAATTTTTATTAATTGTTTGTTGTATATTAAAAGAAAGGAAGTCCACATAACATTAAGTGAAAAATAAGAACCGCCTTTAGTGTACACGGGAAATCGAGTGAAATCAATAGTTTATAGAATGTAACAATTGAAAACAGCTACATAGAAAAACTATATTTGTTTTACTTAAATATATCCTGTGGTATTTAACGAATAAATATAAATGACAATATTATTGTAAAAAAATGTACTCGAAACATATAGCAAAATATTTAAGTTTGTACAATAATAAAAAAATTATGGTTTAAATGATGTCCTACATTCATTAATTAAGGAAAGTTATACTTAATAAATATTAAAACTACATAAAAAACAATTTATTAAACATACATTCTGTAGAAACTAATCTATACGTTTAATATATAAGAACTGCTCTCGCCATTAAATCGATATATTTTAAGTAACGGAATACCTATTTAATGTTATTTTAAAGTACACACCTGAGATTTGCACTAATTAATGAACAATAATTTATACAGACGTATGGAAGTACATCATATATTTCCATAAACATCTTCATAATCATCCATATCGCAATCTTTAAGTAGAAGCGTATTATACTTTGTTGATTAAGGATGATTATAAGCTACGCTTAGTTATAAATCTGCATAGTAATATAATAACTCCTTATTCATGTGCGGGAGGGAATATTATCCATGTAACATTTTAGAAACTCAAAACGAATGAGCTGTGAGTCCCACTGGTGCTCTTTATAATTAATGACATCATTAATTAAGATGGCAAAGTAATACAGGACCCACATCTACTTTATTATAACTCCTTATTTACTGGAAACTTTGTTTGAGTCTCTATAGATTAAAAGATTCTATCAAAAATAGCTTTTAATTCAACCTTAACGATAATAGCCAAGTTGTCGATGCATGTTGCTAAAATATATTCCTTTTCAAGCCATGACGTAATCTTTCTAAACAAAACATATAAATGTATATATACAAAAATATATATGTTGTGACTTTTCATTTACTTAGATCCCGGAAGACCAGGTGGTTAAGGCACTAGACTCGTGCTCCGAGGGTCGCGAGTTCAAATCTCCGTTACACCAAACATGCTTACCCTTTCAGACGTGAAGCGTTATAATGTGACGGCGAATCCTAATATTCGTTGGTAAAAGAATAGGCCAAGAGTTGGCGGTGGGTGATAATGACAAACTGCCTTTCCTCTAGTCTTACACTGCTAAATTACGAGCGACTAGCACAGGTTGCCCTCGTGTAGCTTTGCACTTAATTCAAAACGACTCAAAACATTTTCTTATAACTTTTCGAAAGATCTAATCCTTTCGTACTCCACATCTTCATGCTGCAAGAAATGTGCATATAAAAGATATTGTCAAACAGTTCTTTCAAACAGTTTACTTATATCAAGATGGATTATACTTGGACCTAGTATAAACACGTGAATATTTTTTTGGAAAAGCTAAATTTAGTTCTATTTATATCCGGTTTATTTTAACCTGTAGTAAACATTTTAAATTTTTTCAGAATTTAAATATTACGATTCTATTTTTAAAGAAGAAAAGACAAATTGTATTACAAGCAAATATGTAATCATCACGTAAAAAAACTATTTTAATACACTTATGATCTCACTCTCTGAATTTTGTGAAGTATGGAAATTAGTTAGATTCTATAAAGACATGAATTTTGAACTATTTATTAAACAACAAAAACTTAAAATACTAATAGCAATACACGATAAATTCAGTTTTATTTTTATAACTTGTTATAAACTGTTAACACATTCACAAAATATTTGCATTTGTGATGGCGAAAAATTCCATGAACTTATAAAAATAAATAAAAACTGTCATTCTTAAAATGCAATAGCCCTAATACTATTATCTTATGACAAAATAATTCATTGTAGGCTATTCATCATTAACATAGTTTAAACCTACATACGAATCCCTTTCATTGGATATATAAGACTAAATACAAATTACAAAAATTGGTTGCTCTCAGATTCAAAGTGCATATGTTTAAATTTTGACTGTTTGTCTGTTGTTAAGCTCGAAGCCACACGATGAGCTATCTTGCTATGACCATCGCGGATATTGAAACTCAATATCGCTGAACCATCAGGGGCAGATTTCATTGAATAAACCTCTTTGAAAAAGTGAGAAAGGAAGAAACCGTCAATAACAACTGTGTCTCCCACTCGCATTTATGCAGTCTTGTGCAGGGATAGTTCCCTTTCCTCAGCCAGTGTAACTACAGTCCTCCTATTCCATGCAGTAGGTTATCACAATGAGATTTATGGTTTCCAAAAATGGGTCTAAATGGAATTCGAATGAGGACTTCTTGCTGAGCAGTACACCTTTCCAATGGCGTCTTGTTCAAATCAGTATGACACTGGACAGACCTTCATCAAAATTTACCATTAATGGTCACCTGACTGGATTAAACACCACAATCATCAAATATAGCGTGATGTCATTGCTATATTCTTAAGATCAGTGTTGCTAAAGTTCTGAATCATTCTCGACTATTCCTATTAAATAACATTTTTTCTGAGCATCTTTATTTAGTATCTAAAGATATTGACGCATGAGATTCATCTCTCAAAATAATTCCATCTAGTCTAATGAGTTTGAAATTCAGTGAACATACAAAGCATATCATTCAGACGATTCCCTCTTTTCAAGTCATGTATCGATCGGTAACTGAAGGCATTATTATTACCAAGACTGAAGTCATAGCAAATTGCATGGACATATAAAAAGGTCGTAGGACGTGGTTCTCATAATGTATGATATTAATAGTACAGTTTTACACGGTTTAGTACATCCACCAATCTCTGTTCCTGTCACATTATATTTCCACAACATCCGCATGTCTTGGTCTCATTGTATATTTTTTCCGAACGCATATATACTTATTTTCTTGGCGTGGGTGCAAAACGAAGTATAACACATCTGTACAAAGAGCATTGCTTCAAACTTTAGTGATCCATGAAACTTGTTCTTGGCACCAGAGCAAAAGACCCATTTTTGTGCCTTACTTTGAGTAAGCTATACTTTACTTGGTATCAGATATAGAGGTATACCCTTTGAAATCTGAATTTTAAACATTTATATCCTGACACATCGTCCATATGAGGCTGTAAATATTTAATTCAGTCTCGTAGCAGGTATCCTGTGATTATGATGATGTAAGGTTTACACTTGTTGGTGTTGTGGACAAAGATTTACCTTTCCAAATAACAAAGAAATTGTAGCCAATGGTACGGAAGTGGTTAGATATTATTCTAGCAGTACGTTGATATACTTAAAGCTAATTTACAAAGGCAAGCTGTAACTGACTAGCCTCCATATTATTAATGGCTTTCTATGTGAGTAAAGTATATACACGTCAGATCTAATTGCTTAATGTCTAATGATCTTTATCAGGTATACTCATGGAGCTAACTAAACTAATGAAAAATACACGTGAAGCCCAGTCTATCATTTTTCACTTGATACTGACTTGTACTGGTTTCGGGAAACTTTACTCACTCTATATCAGTGTTATGTATATGTGTAAATATTTTGTAAACGACAACATGTCGTGTTGTGTTTGAATTTTCATTTCTATTATTCATTTTTGCATATTGATATTATTGTTTCGAAGTTTAAGCTAATATTTTGTTATTAATTTAGGGTAACATTTTAGAATTTTCTTGAATTAAGTAGACCAATCATATGTTTGTAAATGAGTGCTGGTGACTTCCTGTCTAGACGTGTAGTCTCGTGCAAGAACGGATATGCGTGGATAGCTCTGGAGTTGTATGGAAATTTCAAGATTGTTCGAGAAGTAGGCCTATCGGTATAAAAGACGGTAATGCGAGAGACAAAAGAGCTCTCTCATTAGTTTTATTCGAAGAACAAGTGAGAAATTCAGTCATCAGTTTTTATTCGAAAAAAGAAGATAGATTCAGTCATTAGTTTTATTCGAAGAATAAGAGTGAGATTCAGGCATCAGTTTTAGTTATTTGAGAAAGATTAAGTGTTCGCTGTGAATATTCAACTTGGATTTGTGACAAAAGTTAGATCTACGGAAGCTGTGATTTTATTTCGTCAATCTCTACGATACATCCGAATTACCGCTTGTGCTGAGAGACGGCGAATTTATTGAACTGTGAACTGTTTCGGAATTACTTCGTGGGACCAAATTCACACTCTAGACTGGAATTTGAGACTTTCATTTTAGATCATTATATTAGATACAGGCCAGTACCGTTTTGTATTGTGATTAATATTGAAGTTTGAAACTAATTTTTATTTTGTTTTGTAATTAATTTCGAATGTTGTAACTTAATATCTGACACTGTTATCATATAATTTATGTTATATCTGTTATATTTGTTAATAGTTTAGTGTAATAAATTATACAAGCTGTTATCTGTGTTTTTCTGTTGCGTTTAATCTACGAAGAATATAAAACATTAAAAAATACGTAACAATCAGCAACCCAAAAAAGGGTTAAAACACTTTAAACTGTGTGACGTATCTCACAGTGAAAACTGAAACAATGCAAAAGAAGGTTCTGTTCTCTTTGAATACTATTTAAATGATACGAATTATTATAAGATACCTGATGTAAATAACAACGAATTGCTGTGGGAAATCAAAATTATTTTACATTGGTTTTACCTTGTCATAAATGAAATATTACAAATTCAAATTATAGTTGAATTGGTTTACAACGTAATATCTTAATTAATCATATGCTTCCAAATAATGTTACTGTATCAATTAATTTTACTTATAACGCTAAATATTTACCAATAAGGCCTATGTTTCAACAATGTTTGTTTAGTATTATCACATTTGATCATGAGAAAGTTCTAATTTAATTTAATAAAGCTTGTTACAGTATTAAGTGAAACACATGTTTATCTTCTGCTCTTAAATGTACTTCAATACTAATATCATGTACTTTTTCCACTGTAACCGGTTTGTTATGGTATTAAGTAAATAACACGTTCACGTACTACAACTGTTATGCACATCACCACTCCAACTGAGTGGACATTTTATATTTGTGCAGTGTAGCTTTGTAAAAGTTTGATAGAGAAGCGTGTATGATATAAAATCAAATATCTCTGTCGTATCTTGTAAATGTATGTTAACACTAAGTGAACATCGATGATCTGTAAGTGAAATATATCATAAACTCTGTGTGTGAAAGCTAATCGTGTGTAAAACGAATAAATTATATAAATAGGGATGTTTATTGCCACAAGTAAAACATTATTTCAATAAAATAATGATAATATTCATTTCGATATTTTGTTTTCCTAAACTTTTTTCCTAAGGAAACCCAACGCTCAACTGGGACAACTGTATGTCTGTAGTCTTACAACGCTAGAACCCACGGTGTGCAGATCACGAATAGTCCATTGTGGGGCTATGTTCTTGACTAAAAAAAAACATAAATGATCATGATGTTTCAAACTCAGGGCATTTATTGTTATTGTAGCCAGTTTGGGCTACAATCTAAGAGGGAGAGACTTTATTGCAGGGCCCGGTATGGCCAGATGGATGAGGCACTCAAATCGTAATCCTAGGGTCGCAGGTTCAAATCCCCGTCGCACCAAACATGCTCGCCCTTTAGGCCGTAAAGGGTAGAATGCGACGGTCAATCTCACTATTCGTTGGTAAAAAAGTAGCCCAAAAGTTGGCGGTGGGTGGTAATGACTAGCTGCCTTCCCTCTAGTCTTACACTGCTAAATTAGGAATGGCTAGCGTGGATAGTCCTCGAGTGGCTTTGCGCGAAATTCAAAACAAACAAACAAACCTTATGCTCAATTCATGTAGTTTGTATGAATTGATATATACATAAATACGAGCTGTTTTCATATACTATAAGTACTATCCGTATCAATCGCTATCTCTAAGCCTGTAAGTATCATCTGTTTCAACTTACATATACTCGTATACACAGTAGTTGTCTCTAATTATAGTGAATAACCGTCTATATACATTTAAAATCTGTATAAAATGGTAAGTGTCAATCGCGCTATTTAAAATCGATTTAAAACACTTACTATAATGGCCAGCAAAGCTTTACCTTAGTAAAATAATCCTTTTTCAAATATTTTATTAGGTATTTATACGTCATTAATACATAAGAAATCTAACTTAAGGAAGTGTTAATCCTCCAAATATTTTCTATGAAGCTTATTTGCTCTTGAAATAATCATGAACAATGTTTTCGTGAGTTTTCATATAATTTAAATGTAACCATTAATAATAAATTATAAAATAAATTATAAAACTTTTGGTTCAAGCAAATTAGAATCCATTCAGCTAAACGTATATAGATATATAGTATCACATTTATCAAACTGACTTAAAGGACAGGTTAACAATGGATAACCCACTGATATAAGTATGATGTTCCCACACTAATTTCTATAAGTACTATCTGTATCAATCTATCTCTTTCAACGTATACTATAAGTACTATCTGTATCAATCACTATCTCTAAGTCTATAAGTATCATCTGTTTCAACTTACATCTTTAAATCTACGGGTACCATCTGTATCAACCTGTATCTTGAAATATATAACTTCCATCTGTATCAACCTATATATTTAAATATGTAAATACAAACTGTTTCAGCTTATATACTAAAATCTAGAAGTAGCATCTTTAAAGAGTTTATGAAATTCTCCATGTCGTGTTCACAAAGACCGAATACAATGTTTATACTTTAAACTTGGGGAAAAAATATCGTTCATTTAGACGTTTACACGTAACTTATTAAGAATTTTTCAAATTCTGATATTTATTTCTCTCTCAGTAACAGAAATAACCATTGACTTGTACTAAATTGATATAACATGTATAAAATAATTGTAGTATCCGTCTTTTGTTTGAAGTTTCCATATTATCAAGAAGACGAAAATTGCTCATTTACAACGATGTAAGCATTTTGTCATTCAAACTCAGTGGAGTCAAACCTCTGGATTTCAAAATTTAATGACTATTGCTTTTATCGCCATCTTATAACATCATTATCAACTAATAACATACTCAGAAATGTGTATTTGTAAATTATCTTACATTATAATAATTTCTTATGTTATATGTATCATTGTATACACACATTAATTATTTTGCACACGACATTGCCACTTATCTCAACTTCTAAAAGAAACTGGTACAAAACTTTTTCTCATCTCTTCAAGTATTGGTTAAATATTTTAAAAAGAAAAAAAAAGGCTTAGGTCAACCAGTTTAAAAAATCTTCTATTTAAACAACCAATAAAGTTTTTCTTTTTATTCAAGGTTTAGTTTACTATAGCTTCCCCTAGAATAGACTGTCACTCTTCCAGAAAAATAAGCCTTTATTTTTTGCAAACATCTTCATAATTTCTTAATCTATTAAGCATCATATAATGGAAACTTCTTTTACGGTGTATCTAAAATGTAAAAGAATTCAGCATTTCACAAATATTTTTAATCTTATTTTCTAGAAATGCATATCCATTTGTTGGTTGGTAAATACAAAGCTAAACAATGGAATACCCATCCACTGCCCGTGACAGTGTTATAAGCCCTCAGTCTCACAACTTTTCCACCTAGGACGCAACCGTCTGTTAAAATTCAAACCTTTCCTTTAATAGCTGGACATTTACCGACAGACAAGTTCAACACCTTAAAAATATTTCTAACCACAAATTAAGATAGGAACCACTCTAAATAACTTCAGCGTTTGCTGTAAAGAGAAATAATATATTTTTAATGTTCAAAATAAATATAAAAGATTAATTATAAAGTGCAGAATCACTTCTTAGGTTTTTAAATATCATTACTATATAAAAAGTATAAAAAAATGCTACAGATGGCGCTAAATGCAACAATGTTTCAAAATCAAAAGAAATGTGATGCAACAGACGATGCACTGTACTTTCACTTGTACGCGATTTAAAAAAAAAATGAAAATTGAAATATGTTATTCTGTTTGAAGTCATAGCCAAAATCCTTTCAGTGGGAAGTGCTTATAGTTAGCTTTATACTCTTTGGTTACAAATTCAAAATCTGAATGGACGTACTTGTAACCGGAAGGCTCTGGCCTGACCATTTAGACTACGTACGTATAAGATGGCATACAGTTTGATAGTTTCCATTATTTTTATGTTTTTATAAACAAGCTAAAAAATTATCATTATTTCTTGATTCTTTCTTTAAAAACTCGGCTAACTTAACTCGAAACTCAACTTTCAACTAAACTGATTTATTTTTCCATTCACAACTAAATGAAAATCTTCGTTATTAAGTGAGACATTCTCGATCGCTTAGGAATCTTCTTTATTAAATGAGTCCTTTGATTCAATTATGTTTCTTATTTTAGTTACAGAAACAAATATTTTTAATATATCCTACTCGAACGACTGTGCGTGAAATTAATATCAATTACAATTAATTTAAAGCCGGTGGTTTTGATCTGTGATTACGTGAATACTGATTGCAAAGAACACTAGCAAATTATACATTTCATAACGGCAGACTGATGTTTACTGCATGTAATTAAGTAGCCAAAACCTAATATACAGAATCCCAATTATATAAGAGCAGTTTTTTACAATTTATGTGATGTCTTGAGCGTTAAAAGTTCGTTGCTCACAGACACAACACTTAGAATGTAATGAAATTTTCAGTTTAAACGAGATCGTCAGATCACGTGGGCTAAATGGGCATTTTAAAGGCCCAGTTTTGAGTATTCGTTGTCACATTGGCCATGTGTAGCACCTTCAGTCGAATAATATAATAATACTCACTGTTAATTTTATTATACACCAATAATTTAAAGTACATAGCTTGTTTAGTAGTTTATTTCAAATCAAAAACCATTTGCCCCAGGACCCTCTAATAGGCGTTCTACACCCAACTCAACACGTGTAATGTTACGATTATTCAAAAGATTAATCGTATGTCACATGAATGAATTTCATATGTTTCGTAATGAATACCGGCAACATGTTTAGTGCCTAATTAGTTGCCCCCCAGTGGCTCAGCGGTATGTCTGCGGACTTACACGCTAAAATCCGGGTTTCCATACCCGTGGTGGGCAGAGCACAGATAGCCCATTGTGTAGCTTTGTGCTTAATTCAAAACAACAACAACAGCCTAATTAGTTGATTTATGGTGAATTTTTTATAATTCAATCTGCAGAGTTATCGCAAGCCTAAAAAATGAAGAGGAAATATATATCATAATCCTTATTCAGAACAATTTTATTCGTACAGCAAGATCATTATAAGATACAGATTTTAAGAACAAAAGATTTCGCAGAAAGGACTTTTCAATGCTTTTATTTGAAGCCAAGAAAATTTGCAAATCAGGGCGTTTAGAACAGCAGGGCTCTCGGTATGTTAATCGATAAACACCACCATAATTCACAAAGTGAAAACTATGGGTTTGTTTTTGTTTGTTAATGAATTTTGTACAAAGCTTCTCGAGGGCTATCTGTGCTAATTTAGCAGTGTAAGACTAGAGGAAAGGCAGCTAGTTATCTCCACCCACCGTCAACTCTTGAGCTACTTTTTTACCAACGAATAGTGGGATTGACCGAACATTATAACGCCCCCAAGGCTGAAAGGATGAGCATTTTTGGCGCGACGAAGACTGTGGGAACGAAATAGAATTTTCCAACCCAAAAAACCACTGCAAGCGTATCGTCTGGTTGAGACATCTAAGTAAGAACTTGAGCTTAATGAAGGCTTACAGTTCAGATGTTCACAGCTTTCCAGCTGCACCTGAAAGTCAAAGGTTTTTGTTGTTGTTTTTTCGTGAAAAAGATGAACTGGAATGCAGTTCAAACAAAATTATATGTCTTCGGACTTTTTAAATGTGGTCCTAGAAACAAACTTTCACATGCAGTGGAGAGCTTGTGAAAAGTTTCCAAAGTATGTCACTCACCTTGTCTTTTTGTAGTGGCCAGTTACAATAGAAATCGTTTATCCAACAATAATACATATTCGTTACCATTAGAGGACACCATAGATGTTACAGAGGGTAATAACAAAAACATCACGAGACCTGGAACATCATTTTTGTAAAGGGCAACTAAACTTCAATGTATACAACAGAACTTGTAAAGTAATGAGCTAGTTAGCTGGCACAAATTTCTTCCAATATATAAATATATATATATATGTGCTGTTTTTGTTTGCTTGTGATGTTAATTTCAAGCAATAACAATAGCACACAATGTCTTTAATAAACTTGTCGTTTAAATCAAGTTGAGTGGTTTGATTGAGTTTGAATTTAGCGCAAAGCTGCACGAAGACTAGAGGGAAGACAGCTAATCATCACTACCCACTGCCAACTTTTGGTCTACTCTTTTACGAATGAATACTGGGATTGACCGTTATATTATAACTCTCCCACGGCTGAAAGGATGAGCACGTTTGATGTGACAGGGATTCGAACCCGCAACCCTCAGATTACGAGTCGAATGCCTTAACCGCCTGGCCATGCCGGTCCCCCACGTTGAATGTCAAGACTACAAACAATGTTGTAAAACGTGAACAAAAAGATATATGTCCTGGTGTGAAAAATATATCTGTGGTTTGAACTTTATTATTTACCCCCACTTCCGCTAAACTGTTGTCTGATTGTTCAGTTACAATAGCTTTATCCAGATATATATTTTAGTAGTTTCCATTTTATTTCAGTTATTTTAATTTGTTTCTTTTTAATTAACAACAATGATATTAATCTAAACAATGAAACAAATAAGCTCATCCGGAGGTGTGTATTTGTGGAGTCAGTTCCAACTGTATTTCATATCTTGTTTGATTGTTTTCTCGCCATGCATCGATCCTCGAAGTTTAAAGTTATAACCCCTCAGATAGACCTTTAAGTCACCTGTTAGCAACTTAGAGAGATATGACTTTTCAATCAACTGACTTTACGAAACAGTGTGTAATTTGTTAGCAATATAGAACCACTGCTCTTCATCTGATTGAGATGATGAATCACTTGTGATCTGTTATCAACTTAATAAGTCGAATTCGCGAGCAATTGTTACGTAACGTTTTTACTTGGTAACTCAAAGCTAGATCAGAGTTAGTATTGGTTGATGGTTGGTGATTGGCAAAAACTTTGACTACCGATACAGAATATTTATAATTGAGCGTTGGCTTAAACTTGTGAAAGTAATCCAATAAATCACAAACTTAATGACTCTGAGCATGCGTATTAAGAAGAACTAAAAAAAAGGAAATGTGCTGGTAAATAAATTTGATTTTTACGACTGGAATCTTAAACCTTTGCCCAAGAAACATATGACTTTCGTACGTAGTCTTAGCAATGCATTATGATGGTAACATTTTCTGAAAGTTTTTAATAATTTCTCTTTATTAAAAAAAATATATTTGTTTGAATTTCGCACAAAGCTACTCGAGGGCTATCTGTGCTAGCCGTCCCTAATTTAGCAGTGTAAGACTAGAGGGAAGGCAGCTAATCATCACCACCCACCGCCAACTCTTGGGGTACTCTTTTACCAACAAATAATGGGATTCACCGTAACATTATAACGCCCCCATGGCTGAAAGGGCGATCATGTTTGGCGCGACGGAGATGCGAACCCGCGACTTCAGATTACGAATCGCATGCTTTAACACGCTTGGCGACACCGGGCGAAAAAAAAGAGAAAAAGTATATTTTCCTGAAAAATAATTATTTAAATAATCTTAAGCACAACAATCTACAAAAAATAATAGAAACTGCAATTACACAAAAACAATAACAAAAAAACAACCGAAAATGATTATATTTTTCAAATTATTTCGTTTTATTTCCATAGCTTTTGGTGTTTCAAAACATGTATGATATCTAAACGTGTTTTGTAAGTCTCTAGAATGTTCGTTCTGAGCGTTAGTTGTTACGTCATATAAAGTAATAAAAACGTAATGATTTCCTAAGAATTTTGACATTAAGGAATCGTATTGAAACAAACATGAGAAATCATCATAACATTATAAAATATTAAAGTTGTATGTTTTCCAATATTATTAAATCAAGGAATAAACAGAGTGAAATATTTAAAACTAGCGACTCAACAGACAAAAAATAACCAAAGCTGTTAACATAGGTGCTCATTAGGCAAAAATAATAAAGTTGTTAAAACAGAGGCTTAATTCGTAAATTTTATCAAAGTTATTAGTATAAGCAAAAATAACCAAATCAACTAACATAAAAATCCAATACAGAAAAGTAACTAATGCTGTTAACGAAGAGACTCAGTATGCAAAAAAGCAGTTGTTACAGCACAAAATACTAAGTGCTATTATGTATTAAATAAACAATTATATCACGAAATCAAAGTCAAAATTCTTCAACATCAGTGTAGTTATAAACAATCTTCTTTTCAGTTTTTAAAAATACATTTGTTTTTATTCAAAATCACTGGTACATTAAATCGAATGACATAAAATCTACAAAGAACGAGTATTTGTGCTGGCTTCTCCAATCACCGTATTATATTGCTATAACAATGTACAGTTGTAAGGTATTTTTTATTGTTTGCTTGTTTATATAGCTATTACTATAATTGAGGATTTGCTCACATTTAACGGTTTATTTGTTTGAAGTTAACCACAAAACAATACAATGTACTATCTATGCTCTGTCCACCACGAGTATCGAAATCTGGTTTTAGTAGCAGAGGTGTAGAGACATATCGCTGTGCCACTAGGGAGCAAAATGTTTTGTTTCAGAATTTTGAACAATGTTGGACAAGGACAACCAATGTGTAGACTTTTTTAAAGTTTGAGCTACTAGAGTGAAAGATAGGTAATTAATATTCACTGCCAACTCTTGAGGTACTTTTATCTGACTGAATAGTTAGACTTGACCGTCTATTTTTTTTTAAAATCTACAGTCTAGTAGTGTTAAACGTGATTCAGCGGCATTATCTGGACACTAAGCCTTTTGACTACATTGTTTTAACTGATTAATAAAAGAAACACTTTTTGATTTCTTCTGCAAACAGTTTGAAGATAATAATAAAATAAATTCAGGTGTCACTGGTAAAGCAAGGTGAAACCAGAATTCTTCTTTATGATTTATGTAAAAGACGCACGTGAAAAGGAAACATTTAAGACCCTCGGTCGCTAAAAAACAACCCAAATTCAAGGGGAAATCGTCAAAGCCTAAAAACAGTTTGGAAACGTCAAACTGTGTAACCATAATTCAATGACACAATCTGAAATAGATTATTTTGATAGAAAAAATATATTCATGAATGAAACCTAAAAAATGCCTTCTCAGGGACATAACTATGGAAAGAAAGGAAACTGTTTGACCTGTTATGTTTGAAGAAGATGCTTACTTTTGAATTCATGCTCAAATAAAACAAATCATATTAACTGGAAGTGAAGAAAAAAAAGTACTGAGAAGGGCATGTTACCTGAGAAGTCAAACTCTAATTAGATGAGAAGAAAGCAAGGTGTATGATATTAATTATGGAGTAGATGAAAACGATAAAACCTCTGAACCCATTACTGCTATACACAGCTGTATTTTTATATTTTATGAACTTTAAATTTGAAAAAAAAATTCTGTATAGTAGAATCTAGTAGTTCAATTCTACAAAACAGCGCCTTATGGGACAAAATATTTCAAAATTTGGTGCGACCCCCACAGAGGTCTGTTTTTCGTGTCCGAGGTTCTTAATACATTTTCTTAGCAAAATTATCAAAACGAAACATCTAGCTCATTAATTACCCAAATTATACCTAAAACGTACAGAAAAAAATAAGCATAACAAGTTTGCTTCCTTCATCAAATTATGTAGCCTTTGCCCAGAAGCTAAATAACATTCAAGCATGAAAAGAACACCGAGGGCACGTGGTATGTAAAAACTGACGTTTGTGTAATCTAATCTACTCTATTATTAGTCAACATGTTTGACATGAAAATTTTCTGACTTAACTATACATACTAATTATAAACGAGAACTCATTTGTTTATTTTATATAAGCTCACCTTGATCACGCGTATATTATATAAGCTCACCTTGATCACGTTAACTTAGTATCAGCTCACCTTGATCACGTCAACTTAGTATCAGCTCACCTTGATCACGTGTCAAATGGTATCACCCTCTTGTTGTTGTTTTTATAGCTTATTTATTTGGGTTGGTTATGATGAAAACAGGATCTATTGGTAGAGGTATGCATTCTCTATTTTGATCTAAGTCCCCTGTTGGACAAAAACTCGCTAACCTGTACCAGCAAACTGCTTCTTAACCTTTGTGACATCTAATGGCTGCTCCGATATCACACGTAAAATGACGGTTGATTATGATGGCTTAACTGTATTTACATCCACTAGATGGCAACGCAAAGAAAGTTGAGAAACAATCGTTTAAAACAATTTTATTTTGTGGTGTAGATAATCGTTTAAAGACTATACACTTTTGTGTGGCCAACAAACACACATTTCTTCGCCTTTTTGCTTGTGGACTTCTTCCATTACTCAAACAATATTTATTGCGACACGTATGTTTTTTCTTAACCCAATAATGCAAGATTACTCAAGTGCCTTTCAATTAATCGTAAAGAACACGCTCCGAAATATGCGTATGATTTTGAAATTTCGCGAAAAGCTAATCAAGGGTTACATGCGCATAACGATTTCTGATTTTGTACTCATATACTAGAGAAAAAGAAGAAAGTGAATACCATTCAAAGCCAACGCTTGGGCTAATCTTGTCTGACAGAATAGTGGAGCTTCACCGTCATTAGTTATTGTGCGGAACGTGTTCTTGTTGCATTGGTACTCGAACATTTAGGTCTATAAATATATAGTCCAAACACGGTAATAATTCTATACATGTTTTCTTGGTGTAGGAACTAAGTAGGAGGCGTAAATCATATGATCATACGTTTACATATATACATATATATAATCTGTGGAAATCGAAAAGCAATAGAAATTGTATTTATACAAAAAGACTTACATTTACATCTACTTTTTCTTACTCAGTGTTATTTTACCAGGGCTAGGCATAGTTAGGTTTTTAAGGCGATCGACTCGAATCCCAGTCACCCCAAAACATGCTCGCCTTTTCAGCCATGGAGACGTTATAATATGACGGTGAACCGCACTATTTGTTGGTAAAAGAGTAACCCAAAAGTATTCGGTGGGTGGTGATGACTAGTTGCCTTCCCTCTAGTCTTACATTGCTAAATAAGGGGCGGTTAGCACACATATTCCAAAATTTAAAAGTAAATAAACAAACATCATCCAATGAAAATGTGTGTTCCAAATGGATGTGATTAAATGACCACAACAACAAATAGCAACAGAAGTATGCTCATAAAATGTTCAATCACTTTAGTATGAATGAAAAAATAAAATAAAACATTGTTTGACAAACATTGGTGATCAAAGAACATAAAATGAAGTTTAAAGCAAATAATTTATAATCAAATGGCTGAAGTCACTCAGAAAGAAGCGCAAAAACATGATCAAATTCCACTCTTCGATTAGAGTAGCCCGATAGGTTGCTTAGATGCTGCTGACTAGCTGTTTTTTCTCTTAACTATCAGTTCAAAATGATGAACAGTTATCACAGATTGTCCTAAATCGCGAAACTTTACGTAAATGTCAGAAAAACAAGCAACCTGTTCTGGAAAGTTTCCATTCAAAACCAAAACATTCCGATTTGGTTGAACTATGAATCATAAAATTTGGTATAAATACCATGTATTCATATATGCAGACTTGTAAATCAATAGGCTTAATTTTTGTTTGTGATAAAGCTGATAAATTATTGTAAATCAATAGGATTAATATTTGTGATAAAGCTGGAAAATCATCGTAAATCAACAGGCTTAATGTTTGTGATAAAGCTTGGAAATCATTGTAAACCAGTAGACTTATTGTAGGTGATTTACAATTTTTAGCTCTCTTTTATCAATTAAAGGCATGATTTTTATGCTAAAGCAAGTATTGATCAAGATAGTAAAATTAGTACAAATCATTATTCAGTTTTCTACATGACTTACGTTTAAACATCACGGAACCAGGAATATAGTTCAAAATACCAAACTGTGTTGAAAACAGCCGTAAAAGATAACCATTCTGTATTTCAGGACGGCTGATACGGGTATCAACACTTTTACCAGAATAAAGCAAAGAACAACGTTTCGACCTTTTTATGCCATCTTCAGATTAACAAAGAGAGAGAGATTTTGCAACTGATCATTGCCGGGCACATGTCTCAGGTACAAGAATATAAACATGTCCGTACATGATATTAGGGTGCGTTGCAGTGGGATATTAGGTTATTAATTAGTGTTAGTATAAAGGTGTTCCTTTATACTGGTTTAATTTTTGTTTTAGTTGTTGTATAAGTAGGGTTATTTGATTTTACGTTTGTTTATATTTCTTTCCCTACTTAATATCAGGGTGTTTTTTATGGTTATGTTGTGTTTATTTGATTTGCAGTATTCAAAATCAAATGAAGGTGTTTTTTGTGTTTTTTCAGTCTGTTTTCTATTTTTCTGCTTGTTTCTTTAATATGGAAGTTGTGGCATTTGTTGCGTTGTATTTTATGAATAATGTTGGTGTTGTGTTTGTCAGAATAGTTTTTACATAGTACAGATTTTAGTTTTGTACCTAGTTTTCGAATAAATTTGATGTTTACTGGAATGTTGTATTTTGTTATAAGTTTTTTTCCAGTTGTTGTTATTTTCTTCGCTGATGTCGGGAACATATGGTATGCAAAAGTATATAATTTTGTAGTTTGTTGTATCTTGGGATTTATGGTTGTTGGCCTAGGTATGTGTGTATATTTTTTCTACGGCTTTTTGGAAAAAACTTGTTGGTGTTGATGAAGTATTTTATTTTTTTTATTGCATTGTTAATTTTATTGGTTCAGCATAGTTTAGTGGCTATGTTTATTTCGTGTTGAAATTTTATTTTGTTTCACGTGCTGAGTCCCGGGGAATGTATAGTCCAGTATGGGTGATTTTTCTGTGTATTTCTGTTTTGAATTGTGTATCGGTTCTTGTGATCTTGAGGTTGAGAAATGCATTGTTGTTCTCAACTTTATCTTAATAAAAGTTTTAATATACATACCAGCCGTCTTGAGATACATTTTTAATTCAAGCGTGTTTCTAGTCATCACGAAGTACACCATATGTAAGAAAATATCTGTTGTTCTTATTGCGATCAGTCGAAAAGTGACGACAACAACAAGGAGATCTCCATCCATATTTGTTTCTTGTTAGGCACAAAGTTACTCAATGGATCATCTGTGTAAGGTCCACCTTGGGAATCGAAACTCATTTTCTAACGTTATAAGCCATTAGACTTACCACTGACCCATGGGGGATCATTCAGGCATTAATAATAAAAACAAAATTGTGAACTGAAACATTATTTGACAAAACATCGTATAAGTCCACTTGTAATTAGCTAATCACTTCACTTGGCCTGAACTGAGACGAGCAAACTCATCAACTGAATGAACCCTGTGTTTTCTCCGTGCGTTGAACGTTACATCAGCTAGCAGTAAATGTATATATATATTTTTTACATTGCAAGATATATGTATAAAGTGCCAAGCATGAAATTTCTTCAAATATCTTTATTATATATTTTTTTTAATAAGTTGAACTTTAACGTGTTAGGCAAACGTATAAAAGTATCTTTAGTTAAAATTTGATCAATTTGCCTGATGTTCTAAGGCATTTAAGAACATCGCTTTGTAACTTAATCGAAGACGACCTAAAACAAGCGTTTTATTTATGTATTATCATTATAATACGCATGTAGGAATTTTACCTACGGGTTATTATTATACTACATATATTTTATGCTTGTTACTAAGCATAAAGTCACACAAAGGACTGTTTGTGTTCTGTCCATCACGGTTATCAAAACCCGGTTTCTACTTGTATAAGTCCACAGATATATCATTGTGCCACTAGGGGAGTATATTTTTTCAGACAGTAAACTATTTTTAAGCTAAAATATTTTGATTATACGAAGATTTTTCTGTATCATCTGAATTTATTCACGTCTATTCTCAAAACTAAACATCGGTTAATTACTCGAGTTTCATTTGTGAAATTATTCAAATGATTTGTGTTTATTAACTTAAACATTAGTTAACAGTAACAACTCTTGGTCGATCCAAGCAAGCATACAGTAAGTAATAGGAAATGCTTAAAACTTTCTAATACAGTCGTTTCTATCTAGATTCAATACCTGCTGATACTTTTCTGAAGGTTCATCACTAAGTCAAAAAGGAAAAGGCTTATGAGACTAAATTTGAGTTTACACTATCGAAATTATATGTTTCAGTTATTTTAACAGAAGGAAAATAATTGTATATCTATTAACTGAATCATTCTTTAGTAAGTAATTTTACGTTTATTATAAAAATTTAATTGATATATTTAGTCTTTGACAGTGTTTCTAAATAACAAAGGTATTCATTATCATGACACAGGAATCAATAAGTCAGTACTGTAGGGTAAAATATTAGATTGCTGTATAAATAAGATAGAGACTTCATTGAACATTAAAAAGTTTCAAAACTATTTATTAAATCTTTTATTTACATGGTTATTTTTGTATTTAACCTTAAAGAGTTACGACAATATTGTCCATAGTGGCATCTAAAATATTACGAGTCGTAAAGTTTTGGTTTTATATAGATCTTTATTTTTTAATTAATAATTCTTCTTTTCTGTTAAAGAATGTGTACTTTGTATGAATATGTTTTATATAACAAAGCCACAATGTTGAGTCCACCGTGGGGAATCGAACCCTTGATTTTAGCGTTGTAAGTCGGTATACTTACCGCTGTACCAGAGGGAGACGGTGCACGTTGTACAAATATTCTCTCTTTTTCTTTCTTTTTTTTTTCATTTTCACGTGCTAGATTTGCCGTAGTTAAATTTACTAGTTAATTATAAAACATTGTATTATCTAGCTTGCCTAGCATGGCCAAGCGGGTCAAGGCGTTCGACTCGTAATCCGAGGGTCGCCGGTTTGAATCCCGGTCGCACCAAACATGCTTGCCCTATAAATGGGTTAAATGGGTATGGAATTGTAGGGGGCGTTGCCGTTAGGTGTTTAGTTATTGATTAGTATAGATATAAAAGTGTTCCTACATATTGGTTCAATTTTTGTTGTAGTTGTTGTATAATAGGGCTTCTTTGATTTCACGTTTGTTTATTCTTGTTTCCGTACAGTCCCGTACCCATTTACACTCTCGTCCGTAAGACATGTGCCCAGAAAAGATCAGTTGTAAATTCTCTCTTTCTTAACCTGAAGATAACCTAAGAAGGTCGAAACGTTATTCTCCGCTTTATTTTGGTAAAAGTGTCACTTTCCATACCAGCAGTCCTTAGATATAGTTTTACTTCAAATGGATTTCTTGTCATGAGAATCCGCTTTTTAAAACAATATAAAGAATGTACAAAAATCAATCTTCAGTTTGAATGTGTCATTTTATTTTGTCAACCAAAACAAAAATATCAAAATACGTTTCAGAGATATTCTTAAGGTGCTTCGAATATGAAATGCAATCATCTCGGCGTTTTGCTTTTCAATCATGAGAACGTGAGTAATATGGTAGTTGTAGCAGTCAGCCTGAAAAGTAACGATAGTTAGAACTAGATTTTTAAGTTTGTTTAGAATCACCTTCATAAAGTTGGTATTATAGCTTATGACTTTAGTTTGTTTTACTCTGCTGCTTGTCGTTATTACGACTAAAGCCCGACGTGGACAGATGGCTAGGAATCTCTAATCGTAAGCTTCGAATCCCTCCCACACCGAACATATTAACCCTTTCAACCATCTAGGTTAATAACGTACGATTAATTCCACTCTTCGCGGGTAAAAGGAGTAACATAAACGATGGCGGTGGGTGGTGATGACGACCTGCCTTCCAAGAATTTAACACTGTTAAATTAGGGATGACTAGCGCAGATAACTCTCGTAGCATTACGCGAAATTCAAAAGCAACGATATGTCTACGAGAACTATAATTTTTAATAATGTTCGAGATAACAATATATTTATTTTCGGTTCTCGCTTTTAGTGCAAAATTGTACAATAGTCACATACTCTCTAAATGTTATCATTCAGCTACCTGTGGACTACCGACCACCATTATTTATACACTGAATTTAATATTTCTAGGATAGTTTTTTACGTGTTTTAGTTTTTACATGCTTTTCAAAGAAAAAACATTTAATTTTTTACAGCAGATCATGTAACACGAATATTTCGATACATACAAAAATATATGAGCTTCAGATAATGACTGTTTATACGTTAAACAGTATATGAACTGATGTATTGATCTGAAATTTCAAAACAAGTGTAACCTTTCCGTATCTGAGGTCATAGATTACACACTCTTCTATGGAATATTTATACGGTGAAAAACAAACTGATCACGTAGGATGAACTAGGTTCAAGACCGATGATTTTTTTAATGTGTACATGTGTGTAAAACGATGTTATGAGACAAGCTGATACTTTTCACGGGCCTGGCATGGCCGAGCGCGTTAAGGCGTGCACTCGTAATCCGAGGGTCGCGGGTTCGCGCCCGCGTCGCGCTAAACATGCTCGCCCTCCCAGCCGTGGGGGTGTATAATGTGACGGTCAATCCCACTATTCGTTGCTAAAAGAGTAGCCCAAGAGTCGACGGTGGGTGGTGATGACTAGCTGCCTTCCCTCTAGTCTTACACTGCTAAATTAGGGACGGCTAGCACAGATAGCCCTCGAGTAGCTTTGTGCGAAATTCCAAAAAAACAAAACAAACAAAAGATACTTTACACGGTGACCTTCGCTATGGATTATTATCAAAACTTTGAAAATGGTTATTTGTAATTAATATATCGGATTAGCTACGTTTATCTGTTTGTGTTGCATGTCAATCAAAACGCACATATATTACACGTTGGAGATGTTTATTATTAAGTACTTAAACCCGACGAAATCCTTTCATTACGATTAATTAACACTCTCATTTCGTCTGGTTGGGACATCTGGCTGATATTTTCGTTCAATAATCGCGAAAACATGTACTCAGTGTTCGTCTTTCTAGTCACCCGACGTGCGGTTAAAATCATGAGAAAACAACACATAATCGTCTTTATCTGCACCAGAATGCAAGGGCTTGAGATTCATTCCTGCGAAAATGTTATAATGTAATATTTGTTTTGAAACCTCAAATGCTGTTTTAATTTGTTTTATTCTTGTTGTTTTGCGCTAGCATTTTTAGACATACAAATATATTACTATTTGTATTTCATGCAGTTTATGTCTTCTTAACAATATGACAATTACAGTAATAATCAGTAATAAACGACCTCACGACTGAAAGATCGAGCATGTAGGACGGGGATTCAAACCCGCAACCCTCGGATTACGAGTCGAGTGCCTTAACCACATGGCCATGCTGGGCCAAATATCAGTACTAGTAGAAACATTAATCATAAATGTTTATAGATTGGAAAAACTTCTATGGTTGTTTGAACTAGACAAGTTGGAACTGGTTTTATTGAATCTTCTACTGAAAAATTATACCAAGATCATATTAACACATACTGTCAATAATAATAAATAATTGGTAATTTCTTTATAGGAAAATTTTGCTTGGTCCTCCTGAACATTCCGTTTTTGTATTAGAAAAAAATTAATATATCTTTGTTAGTAGAAGTTAATCAAAATACTGTATTGTAAACGGAAGATTAAAACGATATGAGATACTTTGTGTCAACATTTTGGTAGCTTTAAAGTATTAATTATAAGATAATTTGTATCAACGTATCGATAGCTTCAAAGTAGCAGTTATAAGATAAACATATTGGAAGTTTCAGAGAGGTAATTATAAGATACTTTGTGTCAACGTGTCAGTAGCTTCAGAGTAGTAATTATAAGATAGTTTTGTGTCAACATACCGGTAGCTTAAAAGCAGTAATTATGGGATACTTTAAGTCAACATATCTGTTGTTTCAAAGTAGTAATTATTTTTACTTGCCAAAAAAAATTGCATCACTCAAATGATGTCTTGACATTACAGTAAGTCTAAAAGAATGTTCCAAGCAGTGTTACTTTCTATTTATTTGACGATATTATATGTAAAATTTTTCCGTATATAGACAGGATTCCGTTATTCCATTGTACTTTATATTCCAGGCTTTAAATTTAATAAAAAACTGGTATTATTTTGACTCTGCATTGAAATTTTTATCCAAATGTTGTTGTTATTATTAGATAAAACAGTACTTTTATTTTATGACTAAACAGAGCTCAAACCTGGCTAAATATAAAAAAGCGATTGATTTAAAACAGTCTTACATGTACGAATATTTTAAAAAAAATATCCCTGAATATTGTATAGTCATATCTTAACTTTTGATATTACAAAGTTATCAAATTCTGTTGTAAAGTGAAATGACTGGAGATCGTTTTTTTGTCTTTTTGATCAACATAGGAACAAGATATCCGAAGTGGAATCAGAGTTTCAACCTCAGTGAAACCTTACATGTACCTGGGTTAAACGACCTGGTAAGAGATCTCTGAAGTTCAAATACGGGCATAACTAATTTTGAACCTAATAATAGAACTGACTGTTAATTTCGAATAGCGATCACTACTGAAAGACTGGAGCGTGTTCAACAGCACCACGTCTCGTACACAAAACCCTTCGATCCGCTCTCCTAAGACTAATCACTAGGTCACGCTCAACCCAGAACGAAAATGATTTTTTTTTGACAGTGCTTCAGTTCAATCACAGCATGACAAACACGCCAAAGTCCTTCAACCAAAATATTCTGCTCTATAAATCTGAATACAGAATAATACAGTTAGTTCTTGTTATTATTCATTCTTCGTTATACAAACTAATAAAAATGATTTTAAAGATAAATAACTGCATAATTATGTGAGATATGTCAACATACACCCTTCAAAGTAAACTTACTACACATTTTTAATTGTTGGTGCTTGTGATGCAGACAAATAACTGTCTACAGGACAATAATAATAATAATATAGTCGAAAGCTTGCGATAAATGTAGAGAAAGTAGTGACTTACTTTTATTATAAAATAAATGAATAACACGGTTACATCTTTCGGTTTTATTGTGGCTAAATACATGACTCATGACTTAAAAAAACAGGTAAAACTGTGGCTAAATAAAGAGATTTTCAACCTAAAAAGCAGGTAAAGAACTTTGATTAAATAAAGGGATTTATGACTAAAAAAAAGATAAAGAACTGTGGCTAAATAAATGGATTCGTTACTTTAAAAACAGGTAAAGAATTAAGATAGCTGTGAAACGCCAAATAAAAACTTACCTCTATTCGCAAACTTCGAGCATTTTTTATGTTAATTTATACAATTAAACAAATAAACTTGACTATATACCCTTTGTTTTAAACCAGATAATGTATTCTCAGGTAACATTCCTAAGGTATAAAAAAATACATGAACTAAAATATCTTGATTAAAATTCATACCCATATGACGTTGTGTGCTTTCCAGTTGCGGCCAAAAGTGATAACATTATGGCAATTTTATGTTTCATAAGGAAAACAGGGAACCATACTATAGGTATAGAAACTACCAATATACTTTGTTTCCATCAAAGTATAATCAGTTCTAAACATTTATCTACCGAAATGCTGTATATTTATTGTTTAAGAGAATGTATTTGTATAGGTCCAGGTAGCTAACTTCATATGTTAAAGTATTTATTTATCATAAAACTTTTTTTGCTTCACTAAGCTGTACCTTGGTTACAGTCGATGTTATCAATGCAGGCTATACTCTGTACGTAAGATCTGAGTGCAAATAATCACCAGTTCTCTCTCGTAACTACTGCAGCTGTTCACATCTTATGATGACACAGATTTCTTGATGAAATTTGATATACACTACTTTATGTTGTCAATAGGATGGAACTTCTGTTCAAACCCAAAAATAGTTTTGACGTTTTGGAATTGCTCAAACCTTATAATGACAACAATTACGTGCCGACATTTTATGTCTTTATACACAACTCCACCTTGTCAACAAGATGAAACTGACTCGGCAGCTCGTGACTTCTCTAGACGCAATAGCGTCTGGTTAGTGGCTCCATACGACACGAAATTTGTCATCGAGCTCCTTCATTTTGAGTGATGTTTGATTCAAGCTCAAAGAGCAACGTTAACAGAAAATAAAAATCTTATACCGTCAAAATCACTTTAATGTGAAAATACAGTTTAGATAAACACATCTGTGTGAGGCTTAAGAGTTATATTTTCCTTAGAGTAGATACTTGGACAGTACAAAATATATAGTCAAACGGCTATGTCAGAATTTTCCGGTTTATTGGCACATTTAAAATCAGAATAGGAATATTTTGGTTTTCACGATTTATTATGTTCTACCTTCATGCCATACAGAGATAGCACCAGGTGCCCAGATATTTTAGTTTGTTTGGCTTAGAGTACTAACGTACAGAATAGTTTATTTTTCTGGATAAAATGCGAATGAAGGAATATAAAACAATTTCAGAATACACCTTCTCTTTAGGTTTTTGTTTCTTTTGAATTTCGCCCAAAGCTACACGAGAGCTATCTGCACTAGCCGTCCCTAATTTATCAGTGTAAAGTGTCTTCATTTCCTCTTGACTTTTCCTTAACAGTTCACTTATTTCTGGGACTCGCTATGACCAGGTGGATTAAGGAGTTCGACTCGTAATCTGAGCGTCGTGGGTTCGAGTCCCTATCGCACCAAACATGCTCGCCCTTTCAGCTGTGGAAGCGTTATAAAGTGACGGTCAGTCCCACTATTCGCCAATAAAAGAGTGGTGGTGATGACTAGCTGCCTTCCCTCTAGTCTTACACTGCTAAATTAGGGACGGCTAGCGCAGATAGCTCTCGAGTAGCTTTCGCGCGAAATTCGAAAACAAACAAACACTTATTTCTATCGTATATTTTAATATATTGGAAATTAGGTAAATCAGTTTTGTTTAAAATTTAAAATATAACACCAACCTTTAGTAATAATATTTGTTTAGTAAATTGGTCTTCTTTTTACATAATAATCACTGCTGGATAATTCATTCCATTTATTATTTAAACCTCTAAACCCAATTTCTTGACCTAGAGCGGCCTGGCATGGCCAGATGGTTAAGGCGCTTTACTTGTAATCTGAGGGTCACGGGTTCGAATCTCTGTCACACAAAACATGCTTGCCCTTTAAGCCGTGTAGCATTATAAGTGATGGTGAATCCCACTATTCGTTGATAAAAAAAGAGTAGTCCAAGAGTTGGCGGTTTGTGGTGATGACTAGTTGCCTTCCTTCTAATCTTACACTAAATTAGGAACGGCTAACCCAGATGGCCCTCGTGTAGCTTTGCACAAAATTTAAAAAGAAACTATCTTGACCTAGAATAGCTTTGATATTTCATTGCAATTAACCTCTCCCAGTGAATCGAAATTTTTGTTATCTATTATAATCGTAATTTTTTTTTTATATAACACGTACATTGATGTACCAAAAAATATTAACTTACTTTTATTACTTCTGAACATTCTTACAAACATTAATTTTTATATCGGAACATTTTTGAAGATTAAAATATTCCATTATGGGATCATTAGCTGTGGTTTTAGAAAAGTTTGGTTAGGAATGGTCTGTTATAGTGTGAGTATTCGGGTTCACGGTCTTGGCCATTTTCTGCACATTGAGCTGTAGGTATGCTAAACAATGACGATCAAACTCAGTATCTGGGAAGACAAGAGTAGCCCAAGGTGCTATTGACCAGCTGCTTTCCCTCCATATTCTACTAGTTTGAAATTAGGGAAGACTATGAGCAGATAACCCTTTGTGTAAATTTAGGGGAAAATATTGAAACGAACAAAAAAGAAAGGCTATTTCACTTTAGAATTACAGATAGAGACCATATGGCTTATTGGCTATTTAAATACATTTATTTACCACATTACTTGTTGATTTGTTAGTTGCAAGGTCCCCATAATAAACGTAAATCAAACAAAGCCACTTTTAGTATTGCAGTTAGCTTCATAAATTATTTTTGGAATCTTCTATGTTTTTTCAGGAAAAGAATGATTTTACCGACATTTTGACCAGTTTTTTTACACTAATATGTTATAGCAGGAAAAAAACTATAAAAATTAGTCAATCTATAAACCACAGCAGCAGTTAATGGTGTGTGTTTTTCTGATAACAAAGCCACATCGGACTACCTGCTGGGCCCACCAAGGAGAATCGAATCCCTGAATTGTTAATCCGTAGACATACCGCTGTACTAGCGGGGAGCGTAGTTAACGGTATAGAAACAAGTCACTACGATTATGTAATTCTTTTACGAAATCAAGTCTAAGACCATCGATTTATATGTCATTAGAAACATATTTTGGATAACTGAATCGTATGTTGAATGTACATTTGTGAGAGGTCCCACAACGAAAACCCTTAAAATCTGAGTTACATCAGATATCATTGCTTCAAATTAATCTGCATTTTACCTCCGTTGCATATCCACTCACATCTCTCGCAGAAACTTGCTTCGGTAATGAACCATGTAATTTAATGTTTCAGAATAGCTTTTACATAAAATGTTTCCTACAAAATTTGATCATTGGAAATTAACTTGTTGCAGTAAACCAGTATCTGTGAATCACGTGACTTTTTAATATGGGTTATTTCAGAAAATTTGAGTGGTATACACGTTTTCTCAACTTCTAGACGTAGTCAGTATTTTCCTCCAGTTCCATCAGGTTTTACCTTTAAGTGAATACTCACAAGTAAGTAGATAGATATTTTATTTGACAACACTATATCTCTACATACATTCACGACCCAATAACAATAGAAACATATGCAATATCTCGTTAGAGGGTTGCTTGTAACTGTCAGTCAAGAGGAAATTAATATAAATTGAGTTCCTTGAGTTACCTTCACAATAACAAAAATATCCCTTAAATTATTAAGTAGTTAAAGAAATTAAACCAACTCTAGCGGGTAAAGTAACCTAATTCAACAGTGAACGTTCTAAACAAGTATCAGTTACTAGAATAATGTTTTATACTGATTTATTCTAAAGATGTGTAAATATTCCTTACAGTTAAAGTTAAAACTGCCTAACAGCGTATAGCAAGAGAAAAAACATCTTATGAAAGAATACAACAATACATAGAACAAGGATAAATTCGTAAGAAAAAGATTTTCAAAGTAAGTTCTTGTTACCGTGATATATGTGTAACACTACTACCAAACTAGAGTAAAAGGTTTCAAATAAAGGTTAACGCCAGCGATGAAACCTTTAGATGTTTACATATCCCAAACATGAAACTGGATATTCTAGATTTTGTACAAAAAATGTTTTTCGTCCTATTCATTTAATATCTTACACATTTATTGACGTTTGTTGTAGACTCACACAGACTTCCTTACAGCCAATCATCTTGTTACTGATATTATATTTATTTATGAAACGTAACTCAAAGTAGCTAGTTTATGTACACTTATAATTAGCTACATAAAACTTTACCAGCGTAAACTGTGTTTAAATCCTCTATAAGTGTATACTTCGATAACGCTACAGTTTTATTTTCCTGTTACGTCAAGAACAAACTATATCCATGTGTGTATTGCTGTAACATTAAGCTTAAACAAATTAAATTCTTGATAAAATCCTAATACACTGACTCATTCCACTACGAATATTACGAAAATATATTTTTAATATAATATTGTTTTTTTATGCTGAATTTTCTCTTTTCTTTTTATACTGTCAATATGTTTGGGGTGTAATGATAACATAATTGTAGAAATTTATAGGATGTAAATGTAATTTCGGTCAACTTGTCACAATTGCAGGTAATATTGTACTGAGATATATGGCAGAGCCATTGTGATAAATAGCAGCCAACAATTATTTTAATAAGGACGGTTGGCCAAGAAATCTAGATTAAAGTCATCCATTTTACCACACATCTATCAAGTCTACTAGAGCTACTATTTGAGTTTGGACTTTAGAGTCTCTGGTCTGCTTAAATGTGCTCTTAAAAGTCAGCATCTATATGTGTTGGAAAGACTGTAAAGCAGTTGTCAAGATACATTGGCTTCAGATACTTGTGACAGTATAAACTGTGTCAGCCAGTACAGTAATCATAGCCATGAGCCTGGACAAGATCAAAAATGGAAATAGTTTCAAGACACCACTAGACTTTAAATGCGATTAATCTTTAAAACTAACTAGAGAATAAATAATGAATTTTGGAGATCGAACTATGAAAAACATAATCTTGGTTTTGATTCAGGCTTATATTTTTTATTGTACAGTTAGTATACATTTTTCTTATGCTGACAACAGAGGCTTCCAGAAAAGACTGTATGCTGTTTTAATTCTCTCATACTATAGTTACATACTACATACAAAATGGACAAGCAGTGGTGTGGAGTATATGCAAAATACTGAATGACTGTTATTTTAAACAAGCAATTTGTATGTAGTTAACTTACCTGATGTGTAGTTGGCTCAGCGGTAAATCTGGTGACTTATAACACTAAAAATGTGGTTTCGGTACCAGAGGTGAGCATAGCAGAGATAGCCACTTGTGTTGCTTTGTACCTAACAGTGGGTATGTAATAGATACGTTTATCGAAATTTTGATCTGTTATGCCATATTTTTCATTCTGTTTCCATAATCTGATTTAAACTAAGGGTATAAAATGTTTGTTTGTTTGTTGAATTTCGCACAAAGCTACTCGAGGGCTATCTGTACTAGCCGTCCCTCATTTAGCAGTGTAAGATTATAGGGAAGGCAGCTAGTCATCACCACCCACCGCCAACTCTTAGGCTACTCCTTTACCAATGAATAGTGGGATTGACCGTCACATTATAATGCCCTCACGGCTGAAAGGGCGAGCATGTTTGGCGCGACGGGCTGCGAACCCGCAACCATCAGATTACGAGTCGCACGCCTTAACACGCTTGGCCATGCCAGGACAAGGGAATAAATACATAAATATACATACATACACCATACATAAATTCCAATTAGAAAATTTTCAGGACACAATTAAAAAACAGATGAACTGTTCTGGACAGTTTTAATACAGATGTATATATATGTGCATGATGTATTGTCTTACGTTTATTCCTACAACATAAAAAATAAGGCCTTATAATCCATCAAGATTTTTTCTTTCTGATTAGTGAAACATAAGTGTTTTGTCATTGTAAATATTTCATTGTTGGAAAAGACATTATCAATTAATTTACACTGCTAGTAAACTAGATATAGGATAAAACTATTCTAAGTCACTTGAAATAAATTAGGATGAAAGCATTGTGATTTAGAAGGTGGTTCTGCCTTATTTAAAAATAAAGGGTATCACTTCTTTTACTCATGCAGAATGGATGCTGCTTGTGCTCCTGAAAAAGACATGGTTTTATTGTGTATTATCAATATAAGGAATATAATTTAATACAGTTAATAACAGCACACTGAAAAGTCATTTTGGTACACATTCCATTTATATTCCTGCATTTATAGGTTCCTGTAAATGCTGGTTATGGGATGTATTTTTCATAATTAAGGTGAGGATGTAAAAGATATAATAAAACTGAAAAGGAAAATTTAACTCTCAATAAGAAGCTGACCAAGAGGACCTTAAGGTATCAACTAAGTTACCACATACTAATCATCTACTTACCGAGAGAAGGTATCAACTAAATCACCACATAGTAGCCATCTACCTACTGTGGCAAGGTATCAACTAAGTTACCATACACTAGCCATCTGTCTACCGTGGCAAGATATCAACTAAGTTACCACATACTAGTCATCTGTCTACCGTGGCAAGGTATCAACTAAGTTACCACATACTAGCCATCTGCCTACTTAGTTAAGGGTGGAGGGTGAGGGGCTGAATATAGCATCACAGAGACCAGTAAAGACGTAGGGAGAAATGTTACGGACAACGTTATAGAATCGCAGAGCAGTTCACAACTTGTTATGGTAATGTAATGTTCATTAGTGTTTTTAGTAGCTACCAATAAGAACCTATATGATTTATTTCAAAGCTGTCTTTACATGTTTATTTTTAGGATTTTAAAAACTTAGAAACTTTTATTTTCACAGAAAATCATCGGTTCCTTTCTGAACTCTTGTAAAACATTGGTTTCCATTTCAGTCGATGGTAATTCTCTCCATAAGTCAAACACTCTTTTAGAAAAATATGATTATCGTAATTTTAGCTTAGCTTGTATTTTTCAACTATTAAATTTATGGCGTATTACGAAAATAATACGTAAGATTCATCTTACGTTCAGAAGAGACGAAGGGCATACATGTACTAATAGTGAAATTTTTCAAACCACGTGATTTATTCAGTTTTAAGATTAAGAAGTATAATAAGTGTGTGCATGCTTCATAGTTAAAATAATTCTTTCTTTCAAACCTCATACTTTTTTATTGTTGGATGTTTTTGTGCTTGTTTGGCTGTTTCATTAAATTTCGCGTATAGCTACGCTACGGCTATCCGTCCCTAATTTTGAAGCGATAGGCAAAAGGGAAAGCAGTTTGTCAACACCACTCACTGCCAACTCTTTAACTATAATTGTAAGATCAAATAGTGGGATTTGAGTGTCACTCTTGTAACGCACACATATATTGAGACGAGGTTCTTTTTTATTTGTTTTTATTTTTATAGTTAGTTTGTATATATATATAAATAAAATTAAACACAAAAATACTTAATGAGCTATCTGTGCTCTGCCCACCATGGTATCGAAATCCAATTTCTAGTGGTGCGAGTCCGTACACATACCGCTGTGCTACTGGGGAGCTTTTGTGATATGAGGACGCAATCCACGGAAATTCAGACCTACAGTACGGCAAGCTAACCATCGGTCTGAGCTCAGCTCTTTTAACATTGTGTCATAAAGAGCAAGCGTTAATTTTAAAAGTGTCTGCATCTCATTGCGCCTTTTACTGCCATTATGTAAGGAAATAGTGGGAACAACGGAAGTTCTAGGATTCCACATGTGACAAATACACGCGTACTTTTGTCTGAGAGCCCTTGTTTTTCTGTTCTCACCATTAACAGTTTTTTGTTGTTTTTTAACTTAGAGGCTAATAGACGCTTTCTTGCTTTGAAAGAGAACCTAAAAATGCCAAGATTCTTATAATACTTTATGCGATTATGCATAATAATGTTGTTTGTCTTGTTTGTGTGCTGGTTGTACACATCTGGCATACTCAATAAAAAGGGATCCGTTAGTGATAAACATAAAACAAAAGTCAGGAATAGTGTGTATCATATAATATTCCCATAGACACGGTTTTGGCTTGTGTTAGTTTGTATCATATGATATTCCCATAGACACGGTTTTGGCTTGTGTGTACGTTACATTAAATTTATAAAATTCAAGTTTAAAGCCTTTCATTTATATTTCATGTGTTGCTTAAATAGGAAAATATATCTTTAGAAAGAAACATCTCACTGTGTATTTGTACCAGTGGAATCCTTAAGTATCTTAAATATTTCATTGTTATGAAATGTCTCTTCGTGACTCGTTATTGGGATTTTAACAAGCGTACACCAATTTTACATATCACCTAAAAATATATACGCCTATTTATTTTTATTTTCGGAAAATGTTAATATTTTCTCACAGTGAATGAATTGAAAAATAAACGCACTTTAAAATAAAAACATTGAATTTATTTTGTTGGTTAATGAACGGAAAATTATAACGTTATACAAAACTAACCTTTTCGACAATGTAGGACACTTAAGTTGCTTTCCTTTTGACACTATTATTATTCACATCTCAGGTTTAAATAGCCTAAAGGAAAGTAACATAAAAATAACAACATCCATCCAACATGAGTTGAATGTATTCAATAAGCATCTTCAGTTGGATATTACAGCCATTGAGACACCATGATAAGAAAGAATGATGAGTGCTTGAGAAATAACAACACGTGAATATTCAAACATCATTCACTTAACTCTATAACGTATTCTTCTGAGGTTTTACTCATATCTTCAGTTCTTGTATAATACCTTCTGTTCTGATATCTTCAGTTCGTGTATAATTCATTTTGTTCTAAACAGATGTTTACTTATAAAAGTAATAAAACATTCACTTGCAAAAAATACGGTACTGTTTTTTTGTTTTTTACAGAAAGTATCAAACCTATAATTTTATAATACTTTGTAACCATCTAAGTACCGATGTTTCTTCTTACATTTTTCCAGGATTGCCTTACTTCTAACCATGTGGTTAATGTTAAGAGTCAGTTCCTATAGATCGTGAAGTATTTTTCTTTGCTACATATCTTTGTGACGGTAGAACCTCTATTTAATATTATCACCTCTTGTATTAATAATTAATTCACAAAATAAGTCCTATCTCCAAGGAAACCTAGAAGTTACTAAAATGTATAACAATTTGTTTTTCATTTTAATTTCATTCAAACTGGCAGACCAACAGCAAGTTACAGCCTTTTTTTAGGCCAGGAGAAAGAAACCAATGTAGGAAATTGTTAAGGTGCAGATGGGCAGTCTATGTAGGAGAGACGATTCTGAAGGATCAAGAGATTGAATCAGGAGTGAACAATAACAATAATGTCACAAATCACATATGCAAAAAATGTTTCTTAAAACGGCTGATATGAGTATTAACACTTTTATTGATAAACAGAGAACAATGTTTCGACCTTCCTAGGTCATCCTCAGGTTAATCTGAAATTAACACACCAACCATTCTAAGATACATTTTTTATTTCAAGTGAGTTTCTAGTCATCAAGAAATATGCAAAAGTAAACAAAAACATTCAGTTTAAATGCTAGGGTCTATTGGTGTTCAACGTATTCTAGTGGTTCCTTTATATTATGTTAAGTATTTAAGAACTAAGTTATTGCCTATTCATCATAACTTATTTTCCCACAATAATCCTGTATCGTTTGCTGTTCTGTAATAACACATAATAAGCTAACACGTTTTATTTCATGTTTTCACACAGCTGTTTTAACTGTTGTCATTTTGTGATTCACAATGTTTGTGTTCTTGTTATTATTAACTTCCGCAATTCAAAGAACATTTTTGTACTTCAACACCATGTTTTACAAAATATTAAGATCACTAGTTATTGTTGTTTATAGCAGCTGACAATAAATATTTATTTGAAATAATGAAAATTATGATCTAAATATATTAATTACGATAGAATAGGAGTTATTGAGCTGTGAATCTGAAGATTCGTGGTTTACGTTCCATTGCTGTAAAAATCATGTTTCACACTTTGAGGCTATGAATGAAGTGATGGTCAAACTTAATGTTTAAAAAGATAGAAACTTGATATCCCTTGATGCTAGCTTATCAGTTGGGTATTAGAGATATTTGTGTCACTTATGCAAAAATTGTAAAACAAATAAACATTAAAATCTAAAGCCAGACAATTAAGGGCAACTTAAACATTAAAATACTTCCTTACAAAGTAGTTGAACAAACTATTGATGTTAACAAAAGATAATAATTGTCTTTATTTGTGAAATAAATAGTGAATACTATTTATAAAACAGTCTCTTGTTAGTAAGAATAAAGCCTTTAATTCGTGAAACAGACTATATATGCAAAAAACAAAAACAAAGGAATTGTTCTTGAATTTCTGAAATAAACTGTTGGTTTTTCAATACGAGACAGTAGATATTTTATGATCTTCAGTTGCCGCCAGTGGTCTTGTCGAGCGTATTTATCTCACGGAGATATACTGCGAAATTTTTGTTACTCTTTCTGTGAGTTTTAATCGAAGTACTATCTTCTCTCAACACTTTTATAGTGGTAAAGTTAAGTTATCTTGTGCACTTAACTCTGTTTTCCATTACATAGTAAAAACTAATGGTGAGTAAGAGTACACTGTTTGTTTATCGAAAAATACATGGAATTACTATGATTTAATGATACGTGAAATTTGCGTAAGGTGTAACTGTTTTGTTTTGCGTGTTTTTTTTTAATTTAGCGCAAAGCTACATGAGGGATATCTGCACTAGACGTCCTTAATTTAGTAATGTAAGACTAGAGGAAAGGCAACTAGTCATCACCACCCACCGCTAACTCTTGGGCTACTCTTTAATCAAAGAATAGTGGAATTGACCGTCACTTTATAACGTCCCCACGGCTGCTAGGACGAGCATATTTGGTGTGACGGGGATTTGATCCCTCGCCCATCAGATTGCTAGACGAACGTCCTAACAACCTGGATATGCGGGGCTAAGATGTTACTGTGTAAGACACTTGTTTTTATTTCAATGCAAAGCTTCACTATAGACTTCCTGTGCTCTGACCACGGCAGGAATTGAGTCACAGGTATTAGCGTTATAAGTTCTTAACATTACCAGTGAGCCATCAAAGGACCGTAGGAGACAAAATGATGAAACAAATATCGCTTAAATAACCTAAACGAAACTAACATAAGAACGACAACATTATACCATCTAACATAAGTTGAATATACTTTCTTACAGACTTATAATAAACATAATGTTTGTTTTTCACCTCTTTAATCCACTATAAATTAAGACTCGAAATTATGGTTAAACATCTCCTGAGTTTCAGGAAATTATCAAATTATGTTCAACTTACTTTACCTGATAATAGAAGTTGTTTCGTTACGCACGTGCGTATCAGAGGAATAAGACAAAACAAACTGATCTTATTAAAGAAAGTGAATTAATTTGAATATAATATTGATGAGGCACAAATGGCTAATCCTATTTTATCTCTCCATTTTGCACCATAATAAATTTATTTATCGTTTAATCTAAAGTTTTCGTGGTCCATACTGCATCCAAACTCTTCAAAAGTGTAAAGAAAGAATGTTGTATGTCTATGTTTGGTGAGATTTGAATTGTAGACCATTCTATTAAGTATTAAGGTGCTATAATATCGTGATAATTGAAACTTAACACTATTTTTATTCTTTAAATGTCATCCTTTGCAACACTTTGCAATCCTTAAGCATGAGTTTTAGTTAACGTTACAGAGATTAATTTAGTCATAGCATGAACAAAAGATAAGTTTAAATGTCAGTGTTTTCAATGAAGTTATTTTAAAAAATGTTAAATTTAGAACATTTTGTTATCAATCTGATTCGATCCAACCAAAGAAATTACATACGTTTCGAAATATTTCTTTAATTTTTTTTTTCATATTTGAGTAAAGAGTAGCATAGTGCTCAAACTGTGAATTCGAAGATTCAGAGCTCGCATTTCGTGATACATTAAGAGATTGACCATCAAATCTAACAGTTTAGACAGAAATATGGGGTGTAGTTAACTATTTGTGTGCCTTCTAGTTTGTCTGTTCAATCTCAATGTTTGCTATACGCAGATATAGTCCTTAACGTAGCCTTCCACGAATATTTCTGAAATAAACAGATATTTTCATGCCTTAACTTTCATAAAATAAATGAATATTTTATATTCTAAAGATAGAGCGTCATAGAAAATCTTATCATTTTAAATTATAAAATATAAATATATATTTGCGGATAAATTTAATTGAAAATAACTATAGTTTAAGAGAGTTAAAAGTTAATTCATCATCGAAAATATCTGCAAGTATTAAACTAGTTAACAAAACCTATGTAGTTTTTGGATATCAATCTGATACACCACAGTAAACTAAAAAAGATGTGCCTAAAACTTCCTTAATGGGTAACTACTGCGTCTCGTTCTCACCTTGAATTTCGGTTAAAATCGCGTCCATACTTTAACTTTTCTCTATTTCATCTATTAAAAAAATCATTACTAAATAAGTCTCGATTTTTTATAATAAACTCGCATAACCTATTACTATATATTTTCAACACATAAATGTGTAATTAGTAGCATCAAATGTTTTAAGCCTACTTTTCAAGTTACCTAAGCTTTCTTATAAACCTTATTTCTCTAATGGTATATTGTTACTTTATTTCAATATGTTAGTAAATAATGGTACAATTTTTATAAACATATTAAATTTCAACTACATTGATAACTATTCAAGAGTGCTCATTATGAGACATTTAGATCACTATTACTTATAATCAAACATTGGATTTATGTTTGCGTCTGAAATCTATTTAGTCACTGAGTAAATACTTATTCCACCGATTTCTCTTCGGCTGTTAATAAAATTATTTTTTTCGTTTGTGACCAGGCGAGGTTAAACGCAAGTAAATCCAAGTTAACTCTTTAACTACCATGTGACTTTTGCTAATCTTTATATAAAAAGCAGCTATCATTAAAATATTTATAAAAATGATTAGAAGCCAAATTGCTTATTAATCACGCTTAGTACAAATTTTGTTGCCCTACAACTTTAATTAATCTTTGCATATTAGAACATGAAGGGTTAATGTCAAATAATTCGTAAACACACTTAGCTACAGTCTATACACAATAAAAAAGTAATATAGACTGATTTAAAATGCTATTTGTTTTTTTAAAGACGACGAATGTCACGGTCACGAAATTCAATAAATAGATAACATGAATATTACAGTAGTAACAGCTGTATTTCATGTTTGCATTTTGTTAATGCACTCAGAAGTGGGTTACATTCGAAATTAAATAAAAAAGGTAAAAAGTTCTTATATTATGAGAAATGAGTTCCGAAAATAAGAGAGATATTTTTCTCACATCAGATAACAAAACGCAAGTTACAGTTGACTGAAAAGTGCTTCATTGTAAAGTTGGTAGTGACGGTTGAAATAGTATTTGTGAAATAGCGAATTTAAAATTAAACTCAAATTAATCATTATTTTTATGTTTGCTTTCTTCAACTTATTTCTCTCTTTGGCCAAAGATACAAGCAAAAATGCGCTTAAGTCCATTTTATTGCCAGATTTAATACCAGTTGGTATTTAAAGATGAAAAAATATACTCTTCAAGAAAAGAAACGCAAAAGGGATATTTTTGTTATTTTAAAGAGAAATATATGTAATAACGTTACAAGCTCAGAGTATGTGATGTTACACATATTAAGGCACTGATTGTCAGACCAAAATGACAATAAAAGTTGTGCACTTTGAAAACGAAGGAAAACATCGGATTTTTCGCTTAAACGCATTCGTGTCCAATAAATTTGTTTCAAAGATCTGAGTGTTCTGCAAGTGCAACATGTGCAAAATCCCTATAAAAGTGACGGGTTCTCGGTTTCCATAGCTGGGTGTTAAGCCACCGACACGCAATACAGTTACGTCAAGACTGACTGAAGCACAACGCAATAATGCCATTCGTTGTTTGGAAGCAGGGAATCTCGATCAGATGTTGCCAGAGCTGTGAATATCCAACCAAGCACCATCACAAGGCTATGGAATCGTCACCAGCAACATGGATCAATTCGTGACCGTCCACGATCTGGCAGACCTCGTGTGACCACGCCCGCACAAGATCGCTACATCTAGTTACGTCACCTTCGAGATAGAACCACCAGTGCGACGTCTACTGCCTCAACCATACCAGGGCTGCGTAGGATTTCCGATCAGACCGTATGCAACCGTCTACGAGATTCTTAGTCCCCATGTGCAACCCATCATGGTGAACGTCAACGACGTTTTTCAACATGACAACGCCCGTCCTCACACAGCCCGACTCACCACTGTCTTTTTGAGACACCACAACATCAACATTCTTCTCTGGCCCTCCAGATCACCAGATTTAAACCCTTATCGAACATTTTTGGGACGAGTTGGACTGAAGTCTGCGACAACGACAACCTCAACCGCAGACTCTACCTCAGCATGCAGCAGCTTAGAAGGCTAAGTGGTCAGGCATTCCACAGGTTGTGATTCATCATCTCATCGCTTCCATGGGCAGGAGATACCAAGCAGTTATTGATGCTCACGGGGGGCATTCTCGTTATTGACGTTAAACTTCAACTAGTGAGCGTGGACTTCGCCTTTGCAGACTTTGGATGTTCAGCAGTGAATGTGCAATGTTTCACACATGTCATACAGAACTTCCCGGAATAAACTTGTTAACAATTTGTCTCAAATTTTGCCGTTTGTGTTTCTTTTTTTGAAGAGTATATAAAAGTAGATTGATGAAACTAAAACTTTTTATCTATCAAACACAGTGATGTATACTTATCAGAGAATGATAATTGTTAGCAGAAAGCACATTATAAAATGTGTTTTAACAGATAACCACGCAGCATTATAATTTGATCTGTAAACATCCAAAAGTTAAAGATATATTAATTAATTAATGTTTTAAATGTTTGACACGTGTCTGATGATACCACTACATATTATCAAAACAATACCTCTAGTATATCTAAAAGAAAATAATGTTGTCGATATGCTGTGTAAACTATGATGTATTTGACTGTATTTACTCAGTAGGTTGAAAAAAAGTCAAAGATGTTGGTTGATGAGTCAAAATATTTCTTTCTTTCTTAGAATTGTCTTTCCAAAATTAGGGTATGTCTTCCACGATGTAGCATCTTACAAGGCGTAAAACGTAATAATCTGTTTAAAATGAAAAGTTTGAATATAATCGCCACAGCCTAAGCAACAACATCTGCCAAAAGCCTGGAAAAATCTACTTTAATCATCATGATATTTATAGTAATAAACAATTATACTGGTTTATTAGTTATGATTTTTTCCTGCAAATATTGATAATGTATTTAATTATTTTCTCTATATTAACAAAGAGAATGTCTGATTATTAGCTTTCCACCGAACTTCAACAAGTATGTAACAAAACATGTGGTTTTGATTACGTTAAGCTCATTCTTATTTTGATTTTTTTCATCCTTATCGTGGGAGGATAAAGATACACAGAGATCACCAGAATAAGCAAGACACGGATACATATTACAGAGTTCACACCTGTTTATCACTCATTTCACGCTTCTTCAGAGGCTTAGGTCACATCTGCAATGTAACATCCGTAAAATGCCACTTTATATCATATAAAATATTTTTGTAAGTACAAATACTGCATTAAAAAGTAATTAATAAAATAAATTTAAAATAAAAATATAAGTATCGACAGAGAGAGACAAATAATATTTTTTTTGCTGATGTCTTTAATTTGTTTACAAAGTGATCAGGAATGTCATTAATGACTGTTAGGGCTCAAAATTCCATCAATATTTACTAAATTAAATGCATTTCCTTACGTAACTAATGATTAGTCATTGATGTGAAATTTCTAACTGTTGGAAAAAAAAAACATTCGTTGCTTTTCAAGAATATTTGATATGTGCAATACCAACACACTAAACAGAAGAATAAGGCCCAGCATAGCCAGGTGGTTAATGCACTCGACTCGTGATCCGAAGGTTACGGGTTCGAATCCTCTTCACACCAAATATACTCGCCATTTCAACCGTGGAGGAGTTGTAAAGTGACGATCAATCCAACTTTTCTTTGGTAAGATAGTAGCTCAAGAGTTGGCGGTGGGTGGTGATGACTAGCTGCCTTCCCTCTTGTTTTACATTGCTAAATTAGGAACAGCTAACGCAGATAGCCCTCGTGTAGCTTTGCGCGAAATTCAAAACACACCAGAAGAAGAAAAAAGATAAGTCATCAAATGTCTTTTCTTTTTTTCAGACATCATCAAATCCATGTTTTAAGGTCAATACACTGAGTACTTGTAATTTTTTGTGACCTAAAAGGAAGTACTGTAGATCAACAGGCATTTTGTATCTAGTGGTGTAAAACTATAAAATATGAGATGATCTGCTCTTTCTAATTAATATACACTGGAGCTGCACAATAAAAACGCTATGGCTGGTGAAATGTGTTAGGTTGTAAAAAGTTTATTTATATTATATTGAAAAGAAAAAAGTGGCATATTTCGAACTGTTCGTTAGCTCGAATAAATTACCATACTGAAATAATGGTCGAGTATGTTTATGTCTAAATTGGGGCGTGTAAACTTGAAACCAAACACTGATTCCACTGTCTCTTCCAACACTAAAACAAGGATGTTGTTTCTTTGGTTTGCTCTTCAGGATGTCTATAAAGCATAATAAGCACATGAAGTTTATTTTTCTGTCTTAAATATTTTTAGGATCTCATCGTATCTACTAACCTAACACTAAATAAAATGTAAAATAAGTCACTTTACATCAAATTACTGGAAGTGTGATTTTTTATTAGAAACTTCGTTTATTTGTTTCGGGTATTCGATCAAAGTTCCATTACAAGACCTATCTATATTAGTCTTCCCTAATTTTTTTTTGTTTTTGAAATTCGCACAAAGCTACACGAGTGGTATCTGAGCTAGTCGTTCCTAATGTTGCAGTGTAAGACTAGAAGGAAGGCAACTAGTCATTACCACCTATCGCCAATTTTTGGGCTATTTTTTTACCAAGGAATAATGTGGTTAGCCGTCGGGGTTCCACGGCCGAAAGAGCGAGCATGTTTGGTATGATGGGGATTCAACCCTGTAACTTTCTACCGCAAGTTGAGCGCCCTAACCATTTGGCCATGTCGAACGCTTTTTCAATCGTTCACAGTGAATCTCACATTTTATTCGCCCCTGCATTTTATCAAGTTTTTGGATTTTGATTAATTTCTACTGTGTTAGAATTAGTGTGAATAAACATAATATAGACCGTGCACAATGAACGCACAGACACAGATAACATGGCTGTGGTCATTTGAACACAACTAACATCAATACAAACTATCGTAATACAACTATAGGAAGTATTTAAGAAAAATCGCGAATAAATTACTCCTCTATTCAAAACAATCTCATATATTAATTTTGTGATGGTGCTTAATATTTTTAGTACAACAATAAAAAATTGTGGCCATCTTCTGTGACGAATAAGTGAGAGCCTCAAGGGCCTTTCTGCATGTTTAAATTAAAAGTAAGAAATATTCACGAAGTCCTCCACTTGTGTGACGCAATAAAGCATTATTTGTTGTACTTTGTTTAAGCTTAACAGTTATAATAAAGCAAATGTTTCAAGGTTTATGTAAAGGTAATCATAAGGGGTCTAACTCACATAATAATTATATATACGAGTGAGTCTTATAGCTGCTATGGAAGAGATATAATAATACTGCACAGTTAGTTTTTTATGGGATTTTATTTCTGAATGAAAGTTTGTAAAAAAATAGATATACTTCTAAAAACTTGTGATATTTACAAGCAGTGATCGTTAGAGTGATCGTACGGTCTAAAATTGACTTGTTTCACATGTCAGAAAGCGATGAAAAATAAAAAAAATTCACCGAGATAATTTACGTTAAAAATGATAAGAAAAAGTAATTATTTATTCTTTCCTTGGTCTAGACTTGTGAAAACAAATAGATTTCACGTCCGACGCGCTCTAGTATCAGCGACGACATTGATTTATTATGCAATGTGGTCACTGATGGCCTCTGGTGTTCATCCTATCCAAGCTTTAGTGGTTCCAGCCCATTATGAAAGTGACAAAGGCCATCCCTTCTCACCTCCACTGCCTTCCAGCTTCAGCCACCCGTGGTACATGAATTGTCACATATTTCAAAGCTGTTGCCCATAGTTATTGACCATCTGGTTTACATTTTCTGATCGCCCCTCCTGCTAGTCGTTTATCACCCTGCCATCCCCATCGCCTTCCCTTTTTTCACCCCTAGTTGACACTTAACAAGTACAACTGATACAGTTGGACTTGTCAGTGGATTTAGTGGGATGACCAAGAAATTGGAAGCCTTGCAAACACGAACATTTGTTTTGGGAAGATCGTGATATTCTACCGTGAAATTCAAAACTTTCTGAAAGCTGAATAAATCCAAAAAAATTCTACAGAATGCCACCCATCTCTTGCAAGCTGCACCCTTTCATATAAAACTTCGCTTAACTCTTAACAATGAATGATCTACGGATATTTGTTTTAGTGATATTTGATGCAAGTTTTATTATACACGAGTTAATAGGCCCTCATTATTTTCTTTTATTTACATTTCTTTTGCTAACTGCTCTATGCGTAAATATATTCGTGTATATATATATATATATATAAATTTCATTCAATATAGTTTTCTAAGGTATCTCTAGAGTCACATTTTACAAGCGTTTTTAAGAAATACAAACTTTTGAAAACTGCTATGAACATTAAACCAGTTATTGCAATGAATCACATAAGTATATCAACTAAGTTCACAGTCTAATAACAAGTTTATTAACATCCGATAAAAAGATGCGTTAATGGCCTGAAACAACATATTAAAATTATTAAAAGTATCATAATACTTAGTTTCGTCTTTATATTTCAGAACAATCATTTTTCGTTAGTTGTTGACGTCTGTAAATTAATTTGCTTCCTACGCACTAACAATTACAATTTCGGTTGACCATTTACTGCACTCACCACATTTGTTAAAGTTCTAGTCTGTAGTAGAGATTAATGTAAATAATATATGTATTATGTGTAAATACGATGAAAATGAGAAGAAACGTCTTTTCCAGCTTTTTAAGAAAGAAGTTAACTGGAAATAGTTTTATCTTATATTAATCTTATCATTGTTATTACTTTCTTATCATGGACGTAATTCTGGCCCAAACGATTTTTCTTCTAATGTTTGTATCTGACTAGCTCAACTTTAAATATAAAGTGAACTTAATTAGATATGATTTTAACAACGTCTTTTGATATTTTAGACGCAAATAAAATAATATAGCACACCTTTGATCATAATAAAAATCTAATTTTCTTTGAGCTATTCTCCATGTTCTCTTATTTTTTGAAAATCAAGTGAAATGCAAATGACAAAGATTATAATTTCTAATATAACGTCCATCCTCCCAACGGGTCAGCATTACGTTTACGATTTTGGTTTGAATTTTGCTCAAAGCTACTCGAGGGCTATCTTTGCTAGCCGTCCGTAATTTAGTAGTGTAAGAGTAGAAGGAAGTCAGCTAGTCATCACCATTCTAAGCCAACTCTTGGGTTACTCTTCTACTAACGAATAGTGAGATTGACCGTAACATTCTAACGCCCTGGATGAGAGGAGCGAGCATGGTTAGTGTAACGGGGATTCTATCCCACGACTCTCAGATTATGAAACGAATGCCTAAAACACCTGGCCATCCAGGGCCATGGAGACAAAAAAATCGGTGTATAATTTATATTACTTTCATTTACAACAGTGGTTATGTGTTTGCGGACTTATACTAATAAAAACCGGGTTTTTATTACACTAATGTGTAGCTTTGTACATAACAAATGAATCGACAGTAGTTAGAATATTTAATATTTATTACTTTCATATTCTTACTTTTCTCTATTTAAATCTTAATATTTAGAGGAACATTTCGGTTACCCTGAAACAAACATTCTTTCGACATCAGGTTATAATATACAATATTCCATAAGAATAGCGTGAAGTTATATACATTTAATATGTGTGTGTGTGTATTTTTGAATAGTGATTAAGATAAATAGGCACGAAAGGTTTGTTTCGCGTGCTAACACCGTTTCATTATATTACTTCTCTCAGATAATTTATGTAATACTGAAACCTTAAAATGTGACTGTTGTCAATGGTGGTGTATTTTTTTCATTAAAATATTTTACATTCATTATTATCTCAAGAATTAAACTAAAAAATAAAATTATCTTTTATAGTTCTAGCTTCGATTTGCGAGTTCGATCTCAAATTTTGGTAAAATGTTTCTTTGTACAGTACTCCGCTAATTAGCCGGAATGTATTCAATTCTCATTTTTCTTTTTATTTACAAATATTTTGCAAAAACGTTCACTTCGGAGAGTAACTAAAGCCTTCCTGTACTGGTCTCGCGGGATACAATCCGTCATACTTTGAGGTACTCTGATAATTGGAGTAGCGAACGGGGGGTTTGGAATAGGGCGTATTGTTATTTTTAATTTGATACATGTAACTGTCATAAACTGGTCCGTAGTTACACACATCTCCTGCATAAGACTGTCCCACAGTATATCCACCCTGATCGCTGTGGGACAGCTGCGAAGGAACGTGGAGTCCTACAGTTAGCTGTAAACTCGACCCGATCACCCGAGACAAAAGACTTCCATCAGACAGGTCGACGTTTGGATCCACTGTGAATAATAATAAGTAAAAAAAAAGAGCAATCGTAAATGTTTCTGCAATAAGATCCGGTTTTGACATCGAATAAAATAATAAATTAAATAAACTAAGACTAATAATCATGCGTCATCAAGAAACAACCAACTTTGATTCAAACAAATGGCAACACTGTTCTCTAGTACACGAAAATCCAAAACGTTGATATTATATCAAATTAATTAATTTAAATCTCAAAAAGTTATAGAAGTTAGCCTTAACAAAGAAGAAACTTGAGTTTCTTCTTAAATGTATTAAATCTAATACATCTAAATAATTTATCAGGTTAGCGTTTCTCCTGCGTGTGTTTTCTTATAGCAAAGCCCTCCGCTAGTACAGCAATATTTCCACAGAATAACAACGCTAAAATCAGGGGTTCGATTTCCCTCGGTGGGCTCCGCACATAGCCCGATGTGACTTTACTATGGGAAAACACCTGCATTAGCAGACGACCGGTGTTTCTTACTCACTGGTGCGTTACAACCACCTTGCCAAATCCGTGGGGGTTTCATGGAAACAAACAAAAGCATTTAGAATACTCTTATCAAAATCGTAATGGGTTTTGTATATTCTATTTGCATTGATTTGAAGAGAACATAAGTCGGTCCCTGGCATCGAAATGGTTGAAAAGAGGCTGTATTAACCTGATGATCAGTTCTTAGATTTAAACATAAAAAAACTAGTTTAAAAAACTGCATGAAAGAAAATGTTCGTGATCGTTGAATCTGGTTTTGGTGCATAAGCAATATCAAATATCCTTTTCAAATATACACTTTTAAATGTTTCTCGAACACATGAAAAAATCTAAGCTTTCATTACAATGGTTTAAAATAGAGAGAGAGGTTGCGGTTATTGGACCAATCCGATTCGTGTAAAAAGTGATATTTTTTGTAAGCATGCTTGAAATATACATTAGAACACTGAATAGTGGAGAAGCAAACGTCTCAGGAGAGTATAGCTGTCAAAAACAACAGCAACAAAAACACTGATTGGACAGAAGGAGAACTACTAACGAGAGTATAACTGTTAAAAATAAGGAAGTTCAAATGGCAAAGAATTGTGTGTGTTTTTTTAATTTCGCCCAAAGCTACTCGAGGGGTATCTGCGCTAGCCATCCCTAATTTAGCAGTGTAAGGCTCTTGGGCTACTCTTTTACCAACGAATAGTGGGATTGACCGTCACATAATGAACGTCCCCAGGGCTGAAAAGACGAATATATTTTTGTGCGACAGAGATGCGAACCCGCGGCCCTCAGATTACAAGTCGCACACCTAAACCCACATGGCCATGCTGGGCCTAAATGGAAAAGAAACGGGCGGCCCAATAATGGGTAGCACTCATAAAAAATAAAACAGTAACAGTGGCATATAAGTTTCATTAGTCTAGGTTACGATATAGTCTTACTCATGTAGAATCTAAAGAGATTTTCTAATAATGTGTTCATACAAATCCTGCCTAGACAAAGAAGTCAGACTATCATATGGTGAATTGGATACTAGTACACACGCTGAAGATTAAAAAGTAATACCTATGGTTTACTAATTTTCTTGAAAAGTTCCTATTTTTATTACATATATTCTTGAACAAAACTAATGAAACGAAACAGAAATTGAACGACATTATATATTACTTCTAATGTTCTCATGCATTTCAAGAAACATAACTGACTCCTCACGCAAAGGTTTTTAAGTTTGTATGTTTGTTTTTAAGTTTTGTCCAAAGCTACACGAGGGTTATCTGCGCTAGCCGTCCCTACCTCAGCAGTGTAAGACAAGAGGAGAGGCAGCTAGTTATCACCACCTACCGCCAACTCTTGGGCTACCCTTTCACCAACGAATAGTCGGACTGATCCTCACGTTAAGCCCCACAATTACTTGTCGAGCGCCCTAACCATCTGGCCTTGCCAGGCCCAAAGGTATTAAAAACAAAAAGGTTTCTAGTCATACATTATTATAATTGTTAAGTGGATATGTGTATCACAAAAAAATCAGTACCAAAATACGCATAACGTAATTACTTGATATGCAAATTTAGTTACTTTGTGCTAAATATCTTTGACCTTTAGAAAAAACAAAAATGTTTCATTTCACTCACAAAAAATATTTTATGTATATAAACATTAAGAGAAAAATCCGCTAACAAATCAAACATTAAATTTAAAAAAAATTCTCCGTTATACAGAAGACTTGTTAGACACTCACCTATGAAACATATCTCGATATTTCATAACTTTTCTTCAGAAAAATAAGCTAGCGACATCAAAATATACCATATGATATGGTATCTCATATACCATACGTGAACACATTTTTGTGATGCAAACTATTGAGGATGGGAGGAGACTTATCACTTATTTTTAATTAATTTTCAATGAATTAGAAAATAACTACCTTTGCGAATTAATTTGACGTGTTAATGATAGAAATATATAAAGACATTGAAACGCTTAAACCTTCCCGCTAGGGGAATGTTACAAACTTAAGCACGGTGTAACTTCGGAAATAAACTAAGCTTCTCAAGAGAATCTACACACAATTTTGCTTAGATACCAAGCATGTATAGTATTTTAATTATTGTAATCCGAACTCCCTTGCAGTTAGTCCTTTAGCGTTTGTGTGTTTTTTTAATTTCGCACAAAGCTACTCGAGGGTTATCTGCGCTAGCCACCCCTAATTTAGCAGTGTAAGACTAGAAGGTAGGCAGCTAGTCATCATCACCCACCGCCAACTCTTGGGCTACTCTTTTACCAACAAATAGTGAAATGGACTGTCACATTATAACGCTCCCACGGATGAAAGGGCGAGCATGTTTGGTGCGACGGGGATGCGATCCCTCGACCCTCAGATTACGAGTCGCACGCCTTAACACGCTTGGCCATGCCGGGCCCTAGTCCTTTAGCAATCAAAAAATTCACAAAAATATCTTCTCTTTGACGTTCATCTAAATTCGTCTCTGTTGGAGCAAATAACAAAGTAAACAAAAGCAAAATATTCTGATGCAGTTACGTAAAATATGGCAGCATCTCAGATTATCTCCTTTTTTTTTTTTCCTTTTCCTCTACCGGCTCGAATCATAGATAATTACCGTGATAGATCATAACTGAATGTAAACTAATGCTAATGGCAGTTAAATTCTGCCATAAGTAAATACCTAAAACTTAACATTCTAGATGGTTATTCTGTATCAACCACGAAAGATCAGTATACAGTGCTATAAACTTGAATAAATATTATACTTTGTTGGCTTCTGGGCTAAAAATCGGACGATTAGGGGAGGCAAAATGTCAAATAAAGTTTATTAAGAACGACATACCTTTTTCAGCTTTAGAAACTGTCGTGCCCTGAGAAAAGCCGAGAAGGTCAAGAGAATTTGGTCTTTGGGGATTCCTGGGTCTCTGGATAGGAGGTAGTCGCGAAAACATGTCAGATAACACTGAAGAAGTAGACCTAAGAATAATATAATGTAAATATATTTGAAAAGTTGATTCCAGACATTACACTATAAGGTCTAAACTATTTGTTTAGTTGTTTTAGAGTAATTGCAAAGCTACACAATGGGCTATCTGTGCTCCGTCCCCCACGTGTATCGAAACCCAGTTTCTAGGGGTGTGTGTCAGTAAACACACCGATGTGCCACTGGAGGGCGGACTAAACACTCAGTATTGTTTAATAACTTGCACGTTACAACTATAACACGAATTATAAAATAATTCATTTAAAAAAGTACCAAAAGTTTGAAATAGACACAGAACATAAATCGATTTTTTAAATTTCAAAATAAACAATGACATGATTTCTATACTTGTTCGAATTATCAGAAAAGAATATGAGTAGTTGATAATGTTTTTAAACCAATATTGATTGCAGGTCTAAGTTCATAACGTTTCATTTTTTAAAACTGAGCCAACGGTTTTAAGTTGTATTTGCTTGGTACTACTTAGACTTCACTTGACTGTCATCTTTTAAGTTGAATTTAGTTGTTACTGTCTAGACTTGAATTGACTGTCACTTTGGCGGTATGGCCAGGTGAATAAAGCGATCGAATCGACATCTGAGGGTCGCGAGTTCGAATCCTCGTCACATCAAACATGCTTGCCCTTTCAGCCGTGGAGGCATTATAATGAATACGATCATGCTTCCTACTCGTTTGTGAAGGAGTAACCCATGAGTTGGAAGTAGGTGTTAATGACTAGCTGCATTCCCACTAGTATTACATTGTTAAATTTTGGACGGCTATAGCGTAAAGTCCTCGTCTAGCTTTGCGCGAAATTCAAAACAAACATACAAACTATCATCTATCTTTTTTTAAGTGGTTAGCCCCAGTGGGTCAACAGTAAGTTCCGAACATGCAGTCCTAAAATCTGAGTTCGATTCATCACGGCAGAATAGTAAATTGTGTATTTTTTGGCTAAAATCACAACTGTGTGAATGTAAGGATGGCCTGGCATGGCCGAGCGCGTTAAGGCGTACGTTCGTAATCCGAGGGTCGTGGGTTCGCGCCCGCGTCGCACCAAACATGCTCGTCCTCCCAGCCGTGGGGGTGTATAATGTGACGGTCAATCCCACTATTCGTTGGTAAAAGAGTTGGCGGTGGGTGGTGATGACTAGCTGCCTTCCCTCTAGTCTTACACTGCTAAATTAGGAACGGCTAGCACAGATAGCCCTTGTGTAGCTTTGTGCGAAATTCCAAAAAAAAAAAGTGAATGTAAGGAAAACAAACTTTAAAATATTATATAAAAGGTGATTTCAAAATGTTTCATTCAAATATCAATAGATACCTTAAGTTACCAGTTATGTTCAATACCTTATCTTAATGTACTGATATCATAATCTATATTTGAAATACAATTACAAAAACATTTATATTCGTACTGTACATAGTTAGTCGAATTATCAGTAATAAATGCATTGGTATTTTCAATTTCGACCGCACTTAACGCGATACGTTATTAAAATTACCATGCATAGTCATGTTTTATTTAAAACTTTTAACCAGAGAAAAATTAACAAAATCAGTAGTTTCAGATGCCTACGTCATAACCGATCATGATTATAGTGACCCTCAGCAAAGATGGCTGAGCGTGTTCAGAGACATATTGCGTCCAGAAAGTTAGACATTCCTACATAGATCAGCGATGTCGAGAAACCCACTTGTTGAGAAATTTATATGCAAAAACGGCTCGTTTGAGTTGAGAAAATATTTTACATAGAAGAGCGAACAACGTTTCGACCTTCTTCGGTCATCTTCGGTCATTGTTTTTGCATATAAAAATTTCTACATAGAACTCTAAAGGTTAACCATCAGGACACGCCACGCCTAGAGTAATGTCCACAAAATATATAGAATAACAATTATGTCATAGTGTATTACTTTTATTAGGAATGTTTTATGGAGAGGTAAACAACCTGATGTATTTTGTTTTCTTTTGAACATTTTGATCATTACCCTGAATCCATAGCAAATCAATACTCTCAAACACACACACACACGATGCTTAGTGTGAATTTCGCGCAAAGCTACGTGAGGACTACCTCCGTTAGCCGTTCCTGAATAGCAGTGAAAGACTATAAAGTAAGTAGCTAGTTATCACTTCCCACCCTCAACTTTTAAGCTACTCTTTCACCAACAAATAGTGGGATTGGCCATCACTTCATAAAGACTACATGGCGAAAAGTACGAGTATGTTTACTGGTTAGCGGATTCGAACCCGCGATCATAGATTGCGAGTCAAGCGTCTCTAACCACCTATGTTCTTTAGTATAGATATTTAAATAATGGTGGGGCTAGATACTTTCAGAATGGTTTATCTATAGAAAGCACTACTTTTTCTCATCGCATTGCGTGTAGCATTCATTACAGACACTTTCCTTTAAGTAGTGCCCCCCAGTGGCTCAGCGGTATGTCTGCGGACTTACACGCTAAAATCCGGGTTTCGATACCCGTGGTGGGCAGAGCACAGATAGCCCATTGTGTAGCTTTGTGCTTAATTCAAAACAACAACAACCTTTAAGTAGCATGTTATACTCTGAATATTAAATACATTACGTATAATTAGAAGCGTTTGTCTTATTGATCGTACTAGTTATTACTTGAATGTAATAATGGAAATTTGTTAGATTCCAAGATATTTACCAGCTTTGGCTGTCTCCTTCTCGGAAACCTTTTGCAAACGGGTTGCTGGCTATTTTAAGTTGAGTTATCTAAAAAGGCACAGAAAACGTATTTATAAATAACATTGTATTATTAACTCATGCTGTACTCCTGATTGGTAAGTGATCTAAGTACATATTTATGATAATTACACTTTACTTAGTAACCTAGTTCACACCATAACAATTGTTTCCCATGTAACTGGTGATATAAGTAGCTCCAAAACCATCATGAATGGCCTCGTCGCAAATAGATACGTCACATGCAGTGTTTTTGACACATTATTATGCTCTTCTTTACATTCATAAGTTCACATAACAGCACACGAAGTTTCTCATAGATTATTTTCCTTTTTCATTAAATGTTTTAAATATAACTGAAATTACATCAAACAGAATTCTCTCAAAGAGTAAATTGTGAAACTAAAGCGTAGTTTAAGTTTAGTGTTCAGACATAATATAATAGCTTCCACAATGTTACAGAAAAACAATACAACAGTGTTGAAAATTTAATGGTCAAATATTATCTTTTATCATTGATCGAAAATGACATTATAAGACATTAAACAAATCAAAACTGTATTTATAAATTATTATTAAAGGTGAATAAATATCGTTCACATTAAGGTTTTATGTATATACATATGTATTGTCAAGTGAGAATGGTAGTTACAACACTTTTGTATAATCTTCAATGTGTAATTTTTTGTATATTTTATTAGAATCAACCAATCAAAGGTTTATATATAACCGTGTACTTTCCATTGTGTGCACCACCCTCACACTTCATAGTTCATTGAATAAGACGCTTCGTTTTGCAACACTAGTGGTGAACCTCGTAACACTTTTTACAACGTAGTTTCATTATTAATACACTGAAATTGTGAATGTTAACAGTTATGGACATATGGTGGTGATTAATGTAAAAAATGTAATGAAAATCAAAGCTGTATTCACTTCATGAACATATCTTTAAATATTATTATATATCTTAATAAATAAGCGTATCTTGAAGAGCTGATGATAAAGACTAAAATGTTTTAAAAGGGGAAACTTACAAATAATTTAAAATAAAAAATAATTCTTACTTACCCTATGATTTTGATATGCTGTTACTGCTATAAATTTTGTTTCCGGAAAAAAAAAGGTTTTGAAGTTTTGTGTTTGAGATGGTTCTTCCTCTTTAAGGTTGCAGTAAAGAACGTGAACTCTGGGCTGGTAGCGATGCATGGAATTGAGAATTATCTGGATACAGACAACATGGAAATGTTAAAAGACGGCTTGTCACATGGTTATCTGGGAATGCATGGGTATAAAACAAAAGTAGTTTCATATTAAAAGAATTGTTGCCTAAACGAAGTCACAAACTAGTATTATAATTATCAGTCATAACTCAATGTGTTGCTTATGAAAGCTTAGCCCAGCATGGCTAGATGGTCAAAGTGCTCCACTCGTAATATGAGGGTCGCGGGTTCAAATAATGTTCGCATCAAACGTGCTCACCCTTTCAGTCGTGAAGGAGTTATAATGTTACGGACAATTCCACTGTTTGTTGGTAAAAAAGTAGCCCAAGAGTTGGCGGTGGTTGGTGATGACTAGCTGCCTTCTCTATAGTTTTACACTTTATCGTGTAGATTTGCAAGAAATTCACAATGTGAAGGACTTTTGAATTTATATAAAATGTCAAATTTCATAAGTAGTTTCTGTTTGACTAGACTTACTGCCTGTTTAAAGGTTCTGCTAATAGCTGCTATTAATGTTTTTGATGCCAATAACGCTTTCCTTTGATTGGGCCCGGCATGGTTAGATGAGCATGTCGCTCGACTCGTAATAAGAAGATGGCTGGTTTGATTCCCCCTCATGTCAATCCTACTATTCGCTAGGCGGTGATGACTAACTGTCTTTCCTCTAGTCTTACACTGCTAAATTAGGAACGGCTAGCTCAGATTGCTATTGTGTAGCTTTGCGAAACAAACTCTTCTCATTGTGAGTAACCTACAGATAAAATAAATAAAATACTGGTGTCAACTAATAAGTTATTATATTATTTTTATCACAGTTTCCTTTTTGTCTTCTTTAGCTCATTCTCCTAATGGCTCAGAAGTAAGTCTTGGGGTTTATAATGCTAAAAGTGTTTCGATATCCTCAATGAGCAAAGAACATATAATTTACTGTGAATTTTTGTGCTTAATGCCAAACAATTAAATATTTAGTCCTTTTGTGACTCAGTGGTAAGCTTGGTAGGCTATGCCTCAAAAATGAACGTACGACACTCGTGATGGACACTGTAAAAATAGCCCATTTTTTAATTTCTTGCTTAAAAAGAAATATAGCCTTCTTTTGGATGTTTAGACTGCCACAAAATTTTATTTGGCATTATGTTAAACATCAAGAAGAAGACGAAAGCCGGAACATTGATGAAAGTAATCCAAACAGTCTAGCATCCGAAATCAGTCATCTGTTAATTTATTTCAAATTAGGTTTGACAAACCCTTAGGGTGCTTTAGATGATTTGAAAAAATAAAACCTACACATAAATTCAATTCACCAAGCTCATTAGTTACTTTAAATGTAGTATCTTGATTTTGAAAACAAACAGTGTTATGAAAAACAGATGACGAGAAACCCACTTGAAATAAAAATATCTCAGAATGGCTTGTATGGGTATTAATATTTTTATTGATAAGCAGAGAACAACATTTCGACCTTCCTAGGTCTTCTTCAGGTTAGTTTCATGTTAAAGGAACTGTTGCATAAGCGAAGTCTTAAACTAATTTTATCAGTCATAACTCAGTGTGTTGCTTACAAAGGACTTTTGAATTTATATAAAATGTCAAATTTCATAAGTGATTGCTGTTTTACTAGACTTTCTGTGTGTTTAGAGGCTTTCAGGTTAACCTGAAGATGACCTAGAATGGTCAAAACGTTGTTTGTTGGTTATCGTGTCAAAACTGTTATGTGCATTATGTAAAAAAAATAAAACAAATGCTGGTGCACACACACGTCCACATGAATATATGTGTCTAAAACCGAAATACTGATGTACAAATTTGCATCTAAACTAAACTACTAGTGAAGATGTATTTTCTATCTTCTCATTAAACAGTTTCTGCACCGTAATGATACGTTTTATACATTTTTATCGCCCCATATATGAAACTGTTTTAAAGCTTTCGAATTACTCATCCATCCAGTAGAATGGAGTTTTAAATATTTCAGCCAGTTGATATTAAGTTTTGGTTAGTAGGCAGTAGTAGATATATTTTATATAACTCGCAGCATTTTAACAAAGCTACTATTTTAAAATGGTTTCGTATCATACAACTATTGAGTTGAGAAGTGTCACCAATATATTTAACCATCTAAGCATAAGAAACCTTGAAACGCTTTGATCAAAGAGCAACCCTGTAAAAGTCATATACACACATATATTTACATGATTTTTAATTAATCGTTTACAACCACCTTTACTAGACATTACCCGAACTTTCTCCCAAGTTTTACTTACGTGGCCATTGTCATCCATTTGATTATTTGTCAATTTCAACCGATCAAATGAAATCACTTGTTTCATCCATTGGCTACCTTTTGCTGGAGAGTCCTGGTGAATGTGAATTCGTGGTGGCATAACCGGATCTGATTTCCCGGATACAATCCAGGTTGAGCTGGAAAGACAAAACCAAGTTCAACATTAAACGCTAAAAAAAAATAAATGCACACTGTGCATGAAAAAAAAATATACACATACACACACACGTGCGCAAAAAAAGTTTGATAATTATATATGCGTAATCCATTATTCAATTGCGTATATATTGTTTTTACGACAAAATTATCAAACTATTTGTGTTATTTCGTACAATAATTTCGTAAGATACATGAACAACTGAAATTGTGACACTAAACAACAAGAACAAGCAGATGAATAAGCCTTTCTGTGCTTATAAATGTATTTCAGTATACAGTAAATCATACCTTTGAAAGGAATATCTATATCGCTTATCATCAACTGGTACGAAATCTGCCATCATCATGTACTCAGCTAGACTGTCCATATCGTACACTCGCACTTGAAAGGACGGGAACATTCGTCTGAAACAGTGACCAAAAGTCGCTTGGTTAATACAGAAGTTTTAAAATATAACATAGTTGACGATACAAAGTTAACCTAGTTAAATATGATGGGACACTTTAGACTAAGTCATAACAGTAAATATAAAACAATAAGGAGCAGAAAAAAAAGTAAAATAACAAAGAATTGTAACCTCAGTAAAAACAAAAACAAAAAGTTTCCTGTCTGAAAATATATGTATGTGTATATGTGTACATATTGTGACCTTTGGTTCGTATATGTTTGTTGTAACAGATTTCAGGATGTTTTAGCTTTCAATAATCGTCACATCATTCACTAAATAGTTAATACGTTTGTCTTTTATCAGCTCAAAGCCACACTAGGCTGTTTGCAATTTCTCCCCACGGGGACTCATACCCCGGAATTTTGCATTCTAAATGCGGAAACGTTTCGTTCACCCATGGAAGAAATATGAAAACAATGACAGTTATCATTTTTGTAGAGAATTTTGCGAAATTCGTTAAATTGTTTTGACTTTGGTCGAGTCCCGATGTGTTCTCTGTTGTTTAATGTGATCGAACTGTGCTTCCAAGGAATTGCGGTTTGCGTCCTGCTGCCGCCCGAGCGCCATCCTCTTCTTTGGATTGTGAGTGTGCTGTAAGAGTAATGGTTACATCCAACTATACTGTCAGATACGAGTCGCCCAAGAAATGTAGAGGAATAATGGTTCTTTAAGTGGTTTCCCTCAAGTCTATCAATTCAAAAACTATAGGCAGTTTTACATAGACACTCTTCTGTGCAACATTGCGCAGAATTCTAAACCACAAATAACAACTAAAACCCTATATTTTTTTCGAAACTGATACCTGTTTGATTGTCGTTTCTTTATTTTTAATTTATATCAGAAATACTAAGCATATAAAACATTCTTAAAATGTTGGTGAGTTTACCTCTGTCTCACATGAGTGAATTAACTAATTGCTTCTCTCGTATAATAAACTGATTCTTAAACGATTGTTTTTTTTTTTGTTAGTTGGCTGCTCGACGGCTTCATCAACCCAGGGAGAACCGTTGTTGTCAAAAATGTTGTACAAACAAAATACGTATAAAGATAAGAAAATTATAAGTTGTAAAACAAAATAGTAGCTATCGTTATCGAATTCATGATACATCTGTTTTCACCTGGAAAATTTACAAAGAATAAAGCAGTCAGAACCAACTACATAAGGCTGACTTAACCTTAAAAATCGAAAGCATAAAATTGTAACCTGAAACTAAAAGAAAAAATTAATCACCAAATGATATTGCATGAATAAACTGAAAAAAACACCCCTTTAGATAGACTCTAAATGTGTGGTCGGGTGACACTTTCTGATTCTTTCTCTTTTTTTTTTGCAACTAGACTTTATTTTCTCTATTAAAGAATAAAAAAACCTTATTCACATTTTGACACCATAATAGTTTGTTTTGGCTAAATACTTTAAATAAATCTGTGTAAATTATTTCCAACTTTGAAGTAAGAGGTAATACGCTGTGAAAAAATAAAATTTTAATATACATAGCTATACATATTTTTATGGGATAAAGATAAAAAACAAGGTAAAGTCCATAGGACACTTTTTTGTGCGCTTATTGAGCTGAACACCTTACGACAGGTTAAAGAGCAGATTAGAGACCTTTATAGTTTGTAATTTTTTTGTAGTTTTGAAATAAATAATTTTAAAATAACTTCATTGATGTTTATTATAAAAAACAATAAATGAAAAAAACTCTTACGTTTCATTTTCGTATTTTGTTAATGTGGTTTATTTCTGTTTTTATTTTTACCAACACAGAACCCATCATTATACTATCTTTATGAAAATTACATCTTGCAGGTTAACACACGATCTTATACAATTCTGATGTAAATTAATTTAGCAAAAGCACGCGGTTAGCAAGTTTGTTTGTTTTTTTATTCCAGTGTATTAGCAGTTATGCGTGTGTTGTGATTTTTATAACAAAGCCACATTTGGTTATCTGCTATGTCCACTGAGTAGAATCATACCCCTGATTTTAGTGTTGTAAATCCATAGACATACTACTGTCCCAACGGAGGACAAACAGTTGTAACAGGAGATACGCATCTCTAAAATCAGTTTTTTCTCCCTTTATGTTTTATTATTACTATTTGATAAATGCCCCATTCATTCCATAGAAAATTAAGATACAACATAAAGATGATTAGAATCAGGGTTTCAATTTTTACTATTAAATTATGCAGATCAAACTTGATACGAAACGAAACAATCTATCAACCATTTTCCAAGATTCAGCTTTTACTATTCAGACATATATATAGCAGAATCCGCGTCCACCCTTGTTATCCAGGCATAACGAATACCAATTTCAAGAAATTAAGTCTTGGGATTTACAACGCTGAAATAAGGTGTTCAATTCTCCTTGATGGACTCATCAGATAGCCCGATGTCGCTATGCTATAAGAAAGAAACACAAACACACAGACGAAAACTATTATAATGTATCATTTAATTAACAGGAAAAACTATTATAATGTATCATTTAATCAACAGGAAAAACTATTATAATGTATCATTTAATCAACAGGAAAAACTATTATAGTATATCACTTAATCAATAGAGAAACTATTATAGTGTATCATTTAATCCACGGATAAACTATTATAGTGTATCACTTAATCAACGGAGAAACTATTATTTTTGTTTTTTGTTTGTTTTGGAATTTCGCACATAGCTGCTCGAGGGCTATTTGTGCTAGCCGTCCCTAATTTAGCAGTGCAAGACTAGAGGGAAAGCAGCTAGTCATCACCACCCACCGCCAACTCTTGGGCTACTCTATTACCAACGAATAGTGGGATTGACCGTAACGTTATAACGCCCCCACGACTGAAAGGGGCGAGCATGTTTGGCACAACCGGGATGCGAACCCGCGACCTTCAGATTACGAGTCGCACGCCTTAACACACTTGGCCATGCCGGGCCTGAAACCATTATAGTGTATCACTTAATCAACGGAAAAACTGTTATAATGTATCACTTAACCAACCGAGAAACCATTATAGTGTATCATTTAGTTTAGTCAGTCGTCCTTTTCATTATGTATCTGACTCTAACGTGACTAATGAAATCGCCTTATTGCTTTAAATACGAGTTTGTTCTAAAATACTTAGCACCAACCCTAAAACTTAACGTTTTTCTACATTTACTCTTTAGTTACCTTACAATGTGAAAAGCAATAATGTACTTATAAAATTACGTGGTATGGTTAATAGGTTTCTTACGTAATTCATTAGATCTAATTATTAACTAATATCATAAACGTCAAGATAAAAGGAATATCAATATACGAATTGACAACGTAGGAAATATATGCATTGGACCTTCTGGCCCCCTAGCGAATAAGTATATCATAAAATATTATTCAAACTTAACCTTAATTGTGTGTGATTATTAGTTTACAATATATTTGGAAGGAGATTTTATTCTGCTTCAGATAGCAAAACTTTTTAAATTATCATTTACCACTTTCCGGTGGTTCAGCAGTAGACTTAAGGGTTTACGATGCTATAAATTGAGGTTTGATTTTCGCAGTGGGCACAGCGTATGTGGTTCTTTGTGTATCCTTCGCAGAAACCAAATAAATTCAACTACGACTCAGAAACTAGACTTACTGGTCTTCATTTCATATAGTTTACTCTTTCTTTCTTTCTGTTAAAATCCTCTCTGAACCAAGTAATATTCAACAAAGGTATAGTTTCTGTGAATGTCTTAGCACGATCTGTGAATCTCTTAGTACGATCTGTGAATGTCTTAGTACGATCTCAGACTAAAGTTGAAATTATAAGAATGTTCTTTACGAATACTGAAAATAGAAAAGTCAAAGTGCCCAAGAGAAAAACTCAAAATTACCACTACATACAGAAGCACTTGCAAGGTACTAACTAGTTTGTCGGTTTATTATTAAGTACAAAACTATACAAAGCTTTATAAACTGTTTTCCAATATGGAACTTGCAACAAAGCTTTATCAGTCTACATTTTTACACACAAACTATTTATGAACAACATCAAAAACTAATTAACGATATATTATTACTAAAAAGACATAGTGTTTGTTTGTTTGGAGTTAAGCTCCAAGCTACACAATGGGCTATCTGTGCTCTACCAACCACGAGTATCAAAACCCAGTTTCTAGAAGTGTTAGTCCGCAGACATCCAGGGTGGGAGTCAGAACACAGTGACTGATAGAGCCCCTTGTGTCTCTGTTAAGTTACATATCTTATTTTTAATTGATAAAAAATAATGTATCGTAATTTAATTTCGTTTGTCCTGAGGATTTATTAACTTTTTAGCCATAATTCATTCGGCAATTTATGGTATCTTCCCGTCAAGAAGCACTTCCCATTTAATTAACTTTTTCTATAGTCATACAAACTGACTTTAAAAAAAAACATACAATGATATATATTAAAGATGTCCATATGTTTATAAAAAAGAATGTGTTGTAAGTTGCAAGACATTCCACAACAATAAACAACATAGTCGTATAAAATCAGCAGCATTATTACAACTGAATTTTTATATAATTATTTTCCAGGCTTCATGGAGAATGGTGTCATTCAACAGAGATTATCTAGTCATTAACTACACGGAGAGGAATGGAAAACCAAAAGTGTTTAGTTTATTTCTTCTAGTGTTTAATCAGTCATTAGATTTTTAAACAGAAACAATGCAAGTACCTGGTAAAACAAAAACCAATAATGAATAATTAAAGCACAACGTTTGACGTTGTTTAGAGTTGTGTTATTTTACGCTAAAAAAAGACATTATACGCATTGTTATACATGGAAGTTCCTTCTTGTTAATGAGATGGATTGTTATAGCCAAAAAAGTGATGCAAAAAATGAGGTTTAAACAATGTTAATAATTATAAAAGAGCTTCATGTGAGACATCTTCGTAGTTCATTCAGAAATTATCTCATGTTCTACTCATAAATAATTATAAACGATAGTTTAGATCAATACATACAAAAATGTTATGTTATTCTAGTCTTACCATAATAACCTAAAGAAAAAACACGAAAATACATGATACAAGTTAACATACTATCTTGATTTGACTTGCCCTTTGACCTTCATTCATCTTTAGCTATTATTGTTTAAATAGTGCATGTCACATCTTAATAAAATTTATCAAAAATACATTACTTTGATTTAAAATATACTGAAAGATTTAATTATATTTTGTTGAGTGATAAAAATTCCACTAAGATTCAAGGAAAAACTGTGAAATAAAAGCGTTTCAAAGTATTTTCACCATAATTGGTAACTAATCTTTTTGTGTTTCAATATATGTATTGATACAAATACAATAGTACTCTTTGGTAAAGAAGATTATATATATATTTAACAGTACTGCCTGTTGTATATCCATGTAAGTACGGCCAGTCCATGGCCAGGCGTGTTAAGGCGTGAGACTAGTAATTTGAGGCTCGCGGGTTCGCATCCCCGTCGCGCCAAATATGCTCACCCTCTCAGCCGTGGAGGCGTTATAATATTACGATCAATCCCTCTATTCTTTGGTAAAAGAGTAGCCCAAGCAAATACTGGTGGTGGGTGGTGATGACTAGCTGCCTTCCCTCTAGTCTAGTCTTACACTGCTAAATTCGGAACGGCGAGCACAGATAGCCCTCGAGTAGCTTTGTGCGAAATTCAAAAACAAACAAACAAACAAACCATGTAAATACTTCACAGACTGTCGATGGAGATTCACCGAAATTGGTATAGACAATGTATGTCATTAATTCCAAATTTTCAGTTTTTTCGTATATATGGATGTTTCGTAAAATTACATGTAAGGGAAAATACTTTGCATGTCCTAAAATAACCTTTCATTAATCATGAATTTACATAACTTCCGTCCAGTGTACAGATATTCCAGCTAGTAGATAAATATAATTTATGTTTACTTCTTCCTGTTTATTATATATGTATATTAATAAATTTAAGTTCCTTACAAATAAGTAAGAAAGCAGAAAATAAACATATGAATGTTGACATAATGAAGTTTGTTTTTTAATTTATTTTAGTGACTAATCTGAAATGGCCTAGGGATTTTTAAAACGCGCTCTTAATATCAATAGGCAAACATTATTTGGAATTTGGAGGTATTTGCTCCAGGTGTTACTTGTTAAGAAAGATGAGATAGTGAAGTGCTAAATTTTGAACAATGTTTTTCTTACAAAGTACCTGTCACTGCGATATCTTAAATGATCGTGCTATGCACCAGTGTCAAAAGTCAAAGGTTATCCGACCTGAGATTAACCAGCTCCCAAAAGATGTGGGAGTTATAGAGAATACCTAATGACATCATAGATACCTACATGAATACAGTCAAACACGAACAATTTACAACATACTCAACATGCAGCTGGTTTCCATTTCAGTCTTTTCCACCCCCATTCCATTTGTCAGGCATTATCGCCTCGACTTGACACTTGACAAATATACTGCAAACATAACTTGGTTAAAGTACTGTACCTAATAACTTATATGCAGACGGCCGTTTCGGACATGTGTATATACAGGTGCTAGTTAACCATAAGACTGGGTTCAAAATGATTCATATAGCTTCGTACTAATTTTGCGTTTGTTTGTTTCCTTTTCAAGTCATGAAAAATAATCATTGCAATCCCGTGATATTTCAACATATTTCTAACCTACGATGCCTCTCAGAAACTTCTTCCCTTGATTAACTTTCTACCCTCTCTCTTTTCAGAAGACATTACCATTACAAAGTCCGTTATCCTACATTCTGAAAAAGAAGCTAGTGCAAGAAATTCACACCTTGTGAAACCAATAACTGGACATGTTTCCGAATTTACAAAGTTACGATACTTTCTTCTTCATAATTATGCTGTATTTAAAAAGGCTCACGAAGTATTGTAGTAAAGGTTTTGTTTGTTTATATTTTTTATCTCCAGAAGTTTAATATGCATTGCCGCCACCAGGCTACAATTCCAAACTTCTTTACACATGTCAACAATTCATAGATATTTGTTTCAGTTTTCGTTCATAATAATTTGCTTGAATGTCTACAGTACTTTGGCAATCATCTCTTGTACATATCTACATTATTTTGTTTATATAATACCTTGATATTAAAGATGCTAAACTGTGTAGTGTCCTCTTTAAAATACCAAAACGATAAATTTAATAAAAACAAAGTAAGCCTGGAGTGAAATCTGTACCTCCAGCTTTTCCCAATTTGATATAAAAAAATCTACAAACAGTTACAGTATATACTGCATATGAATACAGTATCACAATCTGATTAATTTTAATTAATTAAAGGTGTTTGTATTAGTCTTCTTAGAAAGTTTAAAATCACAGTTCAGTATGTAGTAGGCCTTATTATTTTCCATTGCAAACATTGCTTACTGGAGATAAGTTTAGATGTTACAAGTCATTTAAATCTTCACATTTTTCATTCTAACATCCCAGCCATATCTAATGTAGATGAATAATAAAAAGCAGAAAGACGTCTTGTTTCTTGTAAGACTTTACTCTTCGTTATTTTTTTCGAATAATATCAAGTAAAAATTGTCACTAGTGGAGAAATATTTAGAACCATATTTCCCATCATAGCTCTTGTCGATCACCAAGATTAGAATCTCCTCTTCTTGTCATGGTCAGGTGGTTATAGCTCTCGAGTAGCAACCTGAGGGTCGCGGGTTTGAATCCCGTCACACTAAACATGCTTGACCTTTCAGCCGTAGGGGCGTTATTATGTGACGGTCAATCTTACTGTTCGTTGGGGAAAAAGTAGTCTAAGAGTTGGCGGTGGGTGGTGATGACTAGCTGACTTCCCTCTAGTCTTACACTGCTAAATTATGGACAGCTAGATGAGATATCCCTCGTGTATCTTCACGCGAAATTCAGTAATAAACAAGCAAAAAACAAAATTTTCCAATTGTAGATGTCCAATCAAACATAAAAGTGTGTCATTGACAGAGACATCCGTCTCAAAGTGTGAGAGAATAAGAAACAAGTGCATGGCAGTAGTCAATAGCCCTAATGTCTGTTCATGTTGGTTCGACAGGTGGGGTGCTGTTTCTTGCAACAGGCCTTATCTATTTGTTGCTGACAGACAAATCCACTTTTACATGAACAGTTTTTCGTCTCTCTATCTTGACGGACCTTTACTACTTACCCCCCCCCATACTTTAAGGATCAGAGAATTAATTGTTGTAAGCACACATAAGAGTGTATGCACACAGAATAAGACTTTACAAAGCACTTGATGGATAATGACTAGAATTGTGCTTACCAAAGCACAATGATGGATAATGGCTTAAATGCAATGTAAACACATAAGACAGGTCAATGATGATTTCTTCTTTAACTCCAAAATACACTAATTATCTACTTATTTACTGTTTGTCTCAGTTAAATGAATATATTTATTTTGTCTGCCCTGGCATGGCCAAACAATTAAGGTGTTTGAATCTCTGTCCAAACATGCTCGCCCTTTCAACCGTCACGGTCAATCCCATAATTCTTTGGTAAAAAAGTAACCCTATCATTGGCGTTGGGTGGTGATGAGTAGCTGCCTTTCCTCTGTTCTTACACAGTTAAATTAGGGACGGCTAGCGCATGTAGACCTCGTGTAGTTTTGCGCGAAATTCAAAACAAACCAGGTTACTCTTTTTTTTTAACACTTTATAGAGAAAATGGTGTTCCTCTGGAAACAGTTTTGTTGTCTTATTCAAGGTTAAATGAAACGTTGTGTGTTGAGAAGTAGTTGTTTCCATGTATACAAAAAAGTAAAATATCTGTGAATGTGTAAAGATAACTTGGAAAATAAAACTTGTTATGCTACGTAAGAATAGACAAAATTTGCACTCGTAACGTGCAATAGCCTGAAGTGCCAAAAAGCCAACTGTGATAGTAAAGCTTAGTTCCAGTGGTTTTTTTGCAAAACTTTTAGAGTGTAAGCGATTTCTCATCAAAATCATTTTTTAATGACACTAAAATTATGTTTTGCTCATTCATTATTTCTTTCAGCAAGCTTTCTTTAAATAGCGAATATTTCAGGGAACATATGTAAACATTCACGATTAAAAGAGAGATAATGTATACTTCCGCTTTAACAGTTCGCAGATCAACGTTTGATATAGTCAGTTTTCATAGTATGTTTCTTCCCGCGGAATAGATATGGTTTGTAAAAGGTTATCCTAATTTCCGCCTTCAAAGTAATTCCTGGCGTTTATACGCAAAAACATCATTCAGACTTCATACAACACTCGTGCAAAAATTTTCTTTTGGCAATTTATCTACGTAGAAATTGAAAACTTACTGCAATTTTTAGCAATAATCATTTATTTTATAACATAATGCAAATTAAAAGTAAATAATAAAGGCATATACAATGTCTTACGAGCCGTTTGTATAGTTAAATAATGCCATCGAACAGGGTTTATTTTTATATAATGTTGTCAGGTCGAATTTGTAAATTTTTGTTCCATTCAGAAGCCACTGAATGAAGGTATTAATTTCAAATTTTGTTCACATGAGAAGGTTATAAGCAATCCAGTCGCAGAACCCAGTATTAGTCCTAATCACATTCAAGACAAGTAACTTTTTAGGTTATTTCTTTAACAAAGAAAAGTGGGATTAATCGTAACTTTATAATGCCCTAAGACTGAAAGAGAAAGAATTTTCTGTGTCAGAATTTGATCATGCCACCCACAAATTACGAGTTGAATGCCCCATTTACCAGTCCATGCTTGCCTGAGATATGACAGACATATCAGTAGCCGAGGCTCTGTTTAAAGTTAGCAGTGACAGCACTGAAAGTTGAGCCACTTTGTACTCTCTGTAGCACAAGCCCCATGATAAAGTCATAATGCCTTGTATTTATATGGTAATCTAACGGTACTATCATCTTGACATCAGGTTCGCAATCAAAGACATCTTATGTAATAATCAGTAAACACTACCTCACTCTCAACAACGCTGCCAGTTCTATCAAATTAAAACCTTTTCACGTATATTTGTAAATATTGTATTGTATTTTCTGTACCTTCAACCATTGAAATAGCATTTCATCTTCATATTTTCCTATTTAACTAGCTAACTACAGACTAAAGATGTATTGTGTGTAATCCAGAACGATCAGAAATAGGATGTTTTATTTTCATTATCTTATTCGCCCTCCTAAATAATATTCCCTTTTGTTGGTTTTTGCTTTATTTTTAATAATAAATAGAATTGAAACATGAATTTAAGTTGGTCTTACAAGAAACAACACATTATTACTGAACATCAGAAGAAATTCACACGCATATCACAAGAGAGTAAAGCATTGGTTCGTGAAAAATTACCTACGTTGTATTCGTTTATGTATACAATTTATATATTAGTAAACAGCCTCACAGTGGGAAGATTTTCTCTAGTAGAGCTTTATACAGTTTATCATAGCCAATTGACTGTTTTCAGAGTGGGTGTTCTCTCGAAATCCAGGAAGTCAGGGCCCGTTTTGGGAACTTAATCTAAACAAAACATGTAGTCACTCCAAATGTTCCACAGGTTCTAAACAGTCTCTAGTATCAAGTCTTACTTTATGACTTATCATGTATACAAGTTTTGTGCAGACCAATATCCATAACAGCTGTATAATAAGTGGCAACATGGTTATTTTCCAGAAACGCACTCTATGAACTAACATTATACATCATGTCTTGCTCAGCATCTCGTGTCATTAACTATGCTAAATGCACTAAAAAATGCATAAACTTTGAAGATTTGACAAATTGAATAAAAAATTCAGAAGATTTTTTTCCATTCAGACTAGAAAGCGTTTCGTTTATGGAATATATTTCAAAAATAATAAATATATATATAATGTAGATCTGTATCAGAATGGTATTCATATAGAAAAATACCTCAGAATTTTCATATTTAACTTCATTAATAAAACAATGTTAAAATGACCACTACGTATACATTTAGCTTCTCTCTGTAACACTTACACGTCTTTAACTACAGATGTGTACTTTTATGTGAAATAAGTTTGTATACGCAAAATAGAATTCTGCATTTTAGAGTAGCTGAGAAAATGTGGCACAGGAAGCTTTAATAATCCATAAACATTCAGTTTAAATAAAATCTAAAACTGTTTAAGACAAGCATATTTTTCAGGAACATATTTATTTATTTGGTTTTAAAAGTAAGCACACAACAACTCAAGGGCTATCTCTAACTCTGAACTCTGAAAGTAGCTAGTGAACAGCACCCACTGTCGACTTTATTACTACTCGTTTTTTGAATGAATAGTTGCATATAAATGAAACACTTATAGTGCACTCGTGGTCATGAGTGATTTTGTCTTTGCGGTATCGGATCGCAAACCATAAATCATCAGTTTCCAAGCCCTAAGACCTAAAAATAGGGCCACATGTAGCCTGTTGAGAAGAAAGATGACTCACATAAAACGGTTTGACAAACTTTTAAGACTAATATCTGAGTCTGAATCATATAGTCTACCACACCATAGTTACAATTTTTATTTGAGATACCGTTTTATACTTTCTACAAGAATAATATCTGAATATTGTTACGTATTTTTAATGTTTTATGTTCTTCGTAGACTAAACACAACAGAAAAACAGAGATAACAGCTTGTATAATTTATTACACTAAACTATTAACAAATATAACAGATATAACACAAATTATATATAATAACAGTGACAGATAATAAGTTATAACATTCGAAATTAATTACAAAACAAAATAATATTAGTTTCAAACTTCACAATTAATCACAATACAAAACGGTACTGGCCTGTATCTAATACAGTGATCTAAAATGAAAGTCTCAAATTCCAGTCTAGGGTGTGAATTTGGTCCCACGAAGAGATTCCGAAACAGTTCACAGTTCAATAAATTCGCCGACTCTCAGCACAAGCAGTAATTCAGATGTATCGTAGAGATTGACGAAATAAAATCACAGCTTCCGTAGATCTAATTTCAATCACAAATCCAAGTTGAATATACACAGCAAACACTTAATCTTTCTCAAATAACTAACTCTCTTCTTTTGAAATAAAACTGATGTCTGAATCTCACTCTTTTCTTCGAATAAAACTAATGACTGAATCTCTCTCTTTTCGAATATAAACTGATGGCTCCTGATTGAATCTCTCTTATGTCACCGTCTTTTTTATACCGATAGGCCTATTTCTCGAACAATCTTGAAATTTCCATACAACTCCAGAGCTATCCACGCATATCCGTTCTTGCACGAGACTACACGTCTAGACAGGAAGTCACCAGTACTCATTTAAAAACATGTGATTGGCCTACTTAATTCGAGAAAGTTCTAAAATGTTACCCTAAATAAATAACATATTTTAGTTTAAACTTCGAAACAATAATATCAATATGGAAAAATGAATAATACAAATGAAAATTCAAACACAACACGACATGTTGTCGTTTACAAAATATTTACACATATACATAACAATATATTGTCCAAAATAACTAAACGATGATTCCATTTTGTAATGACATAGACATTGTAAAGCAAAATCATTGTAATAACTAATATCTCATACCTTTCAGTTCATCGTTGCGCAAATAATAAATATGAAATCTGTAATTTAAAATGTAAACGAGTTGATTATTCATTCAGCTATGATAAATCACAGAGTTAAAATTTAATGATATAAGTGGATCATGAACAATGGCCATTCCTCAAAGAGATGTTTGAATATTTCATTCATGTGAAGAACAACCCCAGATAAGGAGAGTCATTGGAATACATTGGCTGTACATCAGCCAATCACATCGAAGTGTTGCAATTTAAGTACAAGTGGTTCGAAACGTTGTTAACAGAAACAGGAACCATTTGGAAAAACATTAAACTCTGGAGTCTGGAGAAAGCAGACAACTATCAACAACAACACAACCAGACCAGTTCTGGATCACCACAACCTCAAAATGTTGTTAAAGACCATTTAAATATCTGCCAATTTTATTGTGGATTGGTGCAGAGCAACACGATGGACTATTGACACTCTGTGTAACGCGGGAATCGGACTCTAGAATTTAAGGTTATTAGGACTTTTTGGCAGATATTTATTGTACTTTCAGGAGTATTAGGTTAAAGAGTATATCGTAAGCATTCTGTGATGCTTTAGCTGAAGTGGAATGAAAGGACTTTGTGATTTAAAAACTAGAATAATGAAAAAAGTTCTTACTGGATAAATGAATTATAAACACTAACTTAAACTTTCCTTATTCCAAACTTTTAGGCCCAGTGGTCAGCATTCCGGACGGTTTATCTGAATATCCAATGTCCGTGTCGTAAAAAAGACCAATTGCACTTCCGACTTTGAGGCTGCGTATGCGTTATAAAAGTGAAGATCATATCTAACTATTTGGTTTCATTTATTCTTTAATAAAGAAGAATCAAAATAAATATAATAATACCGTCTGTTGTATGTCCATGTAACTACTTTGCCAGATGTAAATGGATCTTCATCAAAACTAGATTCGTGATATACAGATTTTCAATTTTCCGATAACGATTTTATTGGCGTTTCTTCCCCTTACTTTGCTCTATCTTGATGAATCTTCACCAAATTTGCAATAAAGTTTGTGTGGTTCATGAGAAGACACGTGCAATTTTTTTATTTCAAATTTTATATTTTGTTGTTCTTATAGGTGTATTTTTTGTTTTGTTTTTACATTGACACAAAAGGAAGACAACTTTTAATGTCCCAAAATACCTTTCATTCATCACGAATTTGCACAACTTCCGTCCAAAGGCGAGTACTCCAACTAGTATCATAATATGTTGACCAAAATATATTTGTATTATCCAGTGTCGAAGTTGCCTTTCACATAGGAAACAGGCCCGGCATGACCAAGTGTTAAGGCACTCGACTCGTAATCTGAGGGTCGCAGGTTCGAATACCTGTCACACCAAACATGCTCGCCCTTTCAGGCATGGGGGCATTATAATGTGACGGTCAATTCCACTATTTACTGGTAAAAGAGTAACCCAAGAGTTGGTGGTGAGTGGTGATGACCAGCTGCCTTCCTTCTAATCTCATACTGCTAAATTAGAGACAGCTACCGCAGATATCCCTCGTGTAGCTTTGCTCGAAATTCCAAAACAAACAATCACAGGAAACACTGTTTATATTATCAACCACGTGAGCAGCTTCTTCTGTGTGAGCCAAGTTAAGTTGGTGAACAGCAATTTTTTTATTTAATTTAAGTCACGTAGAACCTTCGAAATAGGTTTTCGACTCACAAATTTGTTTCATAATTTGAAGCAAAAATCAATTGTTTTATAAAATATATAAACTCAAGTGAACTAGAAATACCAACAATTGCGTCATATCATTATATATATGTGTGTGTAATCATTTTTAGGAATTTCACATAAAATTTCTCAGGTTTTATGTTTAACTTAATTGTTACATATATTTCATGTGTATTTTTCTTACAGCAAAGCCACATCGGGCTAGGCCCCCAAGTGGCATGTCTGCGGACTTACACTCTAAAAACGTGGTTTCGATACCCGTGGTGGGCAGAGTACAGACAGCCCATTGTGTAGCTTTGTGCTTAATTCAAAACAAACATCGGGCTATCTTTTGTGTCCATCGAACCCGTGATTTTAGCGTTGTAAATCTTTAGATTTGCCGCTGTCACAGCGGGGGACTATTTCATGATTTCGGAATACAGTTTTTAGCCGCAAATCTATATTATATTTATAATGGCTTTATTATTATAAATTTGTTTTAATATGGATGTTTATTTCAGTTAAATATATATTTATAAATGGATTTATATTGTTAAATGTGTATTGCAAAATTCCCGCCTGTTCACTAGATTTGTAGGGCATTCTCGAGCGTAAAAATCAACAATGTGTACACATATGTAAATATCATTATTGTTCTTTTAGCTGTAATTCCAAGAAAACTCTCCTTTAAAGCTTATAAAAGGTAACAAACACAACATGAAGAAACAGTTTAATATTGCTGATTTGTTGCAGTTGGTATACTATAAACCTCGGAAGCTATAACTGTGATAAACGCTTATTAATTGGAAAACTACAGATATTTGACCAGGAATATTGATATGTTTCGAACATTAAAAATCATTAAACTTCAATGGATTACAATCGAACGTTAGTATTTCTACTAAAACATTAGACAAGTTCAACTGTAAAAATCTCATATGTGAAGAGCTAGATAGCTTCCTGTTAAATAAATTGTGTCTACATCAACTCAGAATTAATTCCCTTATCATGAATCATAGATAAGACATCAAGGAAGTTCCAGACCAGAAAGTATATTCGATATTGTTTGTAAGTGTCTTAAACTTTTGTATATAAATCAATATTTGTAATGACCGTCATTATAAATTATATTATCGTTTGTATATTAAAATATATCTCTATTAAGAAAGAAAAGTATGTGTTTTAATTTTGTTGGCATACATTATACATTTGATATATCTACATTTAATTACCTTCTAAATCTATATCAGTATTTTACTCAGTTTCAGGCTATTTCAAATTGTAATACAGAACATACTTTATACCTTTTTTAACTACGCGACATTTCTGTCAATAGTATCTATCTTTAATAATCGTCTTTTTAGTATACACTATTGAAAATTAACTATGGAAAATATAATGAAAAAGAGTTTAAAATGCAAATGTTAAAATGCTGTACTCCTTTATCGTGTGAAAATGAATGTGCCAGTGTAACATCTTGCCAAGTTTATAATGATAGTTGTTGTTACTCAACCAATCAGAAAATGACACGCCATTATAAAACCTATTAGAGTATAAGCAATCGTACTTATATCCAGCAAGATGACGTTACATTAAAATGATTTCAAATATGCAAATTAAAAAGTCATATGAGAGCCACAGCGAAAGAACAACATGTCACCTAGATCATTGTGGGTGTATCTTTTGTACTTAATCACATCGAAAAATAAATAAAAGTGAATCAACTTTGGATATCAAGACCTTCCAGAATGAGGAATAAAACAAGTTGCATCCAAACGCGATAAGCAAAGGTGGCATCTTGTATGTGTAAGAATCTAACTAAACACTAGCAATAGGTTTTTACATGCTTCATATAACAGTACAAACCGTAATAAAGAAATGTCATCGTCTACCTGATAAAGCAACACAAATTACGTCATATCCAGAAAACACAAATCAATTAATAACGTTGTATAAATGATTCCTAGTCAGTAAATTGGCAATATTTTATGGTAAGTGACGAAATATATGGGTACTTTTATAACTGACATAAGTCTTGTGACAATTTCTACTGGATAATGGATGAAAAGGTTCCAAAAGTGGTGCATAACATGTTACAAATTTTTTCAAAAGAATTCAGGATAATTAGTGGATAGAGCATCTGAAGAAGCTTGTTTGTTTTTGTTTTTGAGTTTCGCACAAAGCTACTCGAGGGCTATCTGTGCTAGCCATCCCTAATTTAGAAGTGTAAGACTAGAAAAAAGGCAGCTAGTCATCACCACCCACCGTGAACTCTTGGGTTACTCTTTTACCAGCGAATAATGGGATTGACCGTAATATTATAACGCCCCCACGGCATGTTTGGTGCGACGGGGATGCGAACCCGCGACCCTCAGATTATGAGTCGCTCGCCTTAACACGCTTGGCCATGGCGGGCCCTACCGAAGCAATACAAAGACTAATGTTCTGACCCTTCTACCCACACGAATATTTGTTTTATATGGAAATGAGGCAGACAGATTATACGCCCACCAAGATAAAGCTTCTGGTCATACTTCCTATTTAACCATTGTACACTTCAAACAGTTAAATAATAAAATATATCCATGAAAATATACCGGTGATGTTGCTGTATACAAAGTCGAAAAGTTTATTATAATTACACTATTGAAACATGCAATGGAAAACAATTATCTTCCTACACTAGACTGGTTATTGAAAGAAGACAAGAGGGAATGTCTTGCTTTTGGTATAATGACGTTGACAACACTCGACTCGGTGATACTAAAAGAAAATGACACTCTATCTTTTATAATTTTACAATTACTTCTGTTTGCTTATATTTAAGAACACTGACGTAGCTTTTCTCTAAACATGATAGCTAGCTTTTTGAGTACATTATTGCACTGGTATCTTACCTTCCAGCTGCTTAGTTTATGGCCATACAATCAAAACTAGCAGAATAATAATCAGTGAGTATGAACCCAACAAAACTTTTCTAAGTAAATCTCTGCTAGATACCATATCCTCTGAGGACGAATTACTCAGCTTCTTACGATCAGGAGAAGACCTCCTTGATAAAGTAACCACTCTAAAAATTGAAGCTCAACTTCTAGGATCAACTGAGCAGCAAATAACAACTTCAGCAACAACAAACACTCTCATAGACTTAAATCGAGTGATCGAGTTGTTTTTTTTAGTATTCTACAAAGAAATGTAGTTAACATTTTTCCATCACAAACATTAGATATAGCCATATCTTTGGGTTTACCATACCTAAAAAAAAGTTCAAACGTATTTCCCATTTGCCTGAATGTAACTGAGAAGAAACCATTAATCTCAATGCAAATCCAAGACAACTGGAAAGACTGGTCAGACTCTAAGTACAAGACATAAAAGTCAGGGGCGTAGATTTTTTACACCTGATGAGAGGATGATTTTTGCAACCACTTATGTGGACTGTTAAATTTGCAAATTGGTAATCTCTGATTACACGAACGTGAAAGCTGTAAACATGCAGTCACAGAATAATTTTGTTGCCACGATACTTCAAGGTTTCCATGTAGGTTTGTGTAAATGAGGTGTTGTGAACAGTTTTCAAAACGTTAATAGAATAAAGACAAATGTTTCACAAATTAACTGCCACATGAATTTTTCCTACAGCTGCACAGTACTGCACAGTACAAAAGATGGCTATTATACTTGACAAGATTACTAATAACTTTCATTGCATGAATTACGTTTTCAAATATTAATAAAATTAGTAATTACCCTTGATAAGTTTATATCTACTGATAAACTGTTCATGTTGTTTGATAATGTCTTTGCGAACTCTTGAAAATTACACATCAATACAATGCACCACATAATTATTCATACATTTCATTGAAGTAAGATTCATTTAGTCCTCCAGTCTACATGTTCCCAAACGTAGACCTCCTTTGTGATGATCTATTTATGAATTCTTTCATAAGCTCTTCTATATTTATCTTGTCGACCTCATCTTTGTGAGTGTGACAAACTGTTACACGGTTGAAGCGGCACTGAGACATAGTTGATCTTAACTACGTCTTCAACCGTCTTAATGCAGAAAATCGGCGTTCACATTCGCAGCTGGATACTGGACATAGAAGCAACATTTTCATGAGAAGAAACACTTCACTAAACATCTGCTGGCTTGTTTCATGCATTTTAGAGTAAGCATCCTTTGCACCTTTCAGAGATACTGCTTTTGTTGTTCCTTTGAACATGGGCAACTGAAACTCGAGCCGTTGTGCAGAGATTTCTGGATAGAAGTTTATAACCGAGTCGTCAATGTTGCCAGATGAGATCATGTTTTCAAGTGCCAGATACTGCCTCAAGTCACTGTTGTCTGCATTGAATCTAGTGGTCAGATGTTCTATGATTGTGTCCACAAATTCAAAATATTGGCTTCTGTAGTAATATCTAGCTGTTCCAGAATGGTGTGCTGAGCCGTGATCTGTGATTTTTCTGGGGGCTCTGCAAATGCATGGTAGCTCAGTAGGCACTAAATCAAGGGAAGTTACCTTTTTCTCAGCTTCATCAAATATCTTATTGTAATTTTCCTCTGTTCGCAATACCCACAATTGCTCAACAGTCATTGCTGATGCTTCAGTCATGCCAGATACTGTCGCTGATTTTGTTTGCAATGCACGGTTTAATTCCTCTAATGCAGCTAATGGATGCTGAGCCATCAACAATTCTAAAACTGTATTTCCTTTGTCAAATCTGTCCAGCAGACCTCGTGCTTTCACTGCTACATCTGATTTTTCATTTGCTAATTCGAACAAAGAATCAACAATTTCACTGTAATGATCATTAGCACATGTAACTGCAGATAGGCAGATTGTCTTGTATTTGCCTGAACTCTAAAGCAAGACACCAAATTCATGTACCAACTGGATAGAATCTTAAACACATTTATAAGCTTCAACTGCATGTTGCATTATTAAATTAACTTCATGTACTCTGCAGTGAAAAAAACAAAGCTGACTGTTGCTTCTCTTTTATTTTTGCCTGGCATCCACTGTACGCACCATTCATGTTAGCGGCTCCATTACAAGTTTGTGTTCTTAATTCTGACAGTGGTAAATTAAGTCTAGTCAGTACATTTAGTATAGTCGAGGATATTGCTTCACCAATTGTATTGGAAACACTGTACAAACCAAGAAATGTTTCATGGACGTCAATGTTCTCATCTACGTATCGTACACATATTGCTTCCTGTTTGGCACCTGTAACATCTTGAGTGCCATCAACCATTAATGCAAAGATTTTACTTTGCTACACTTCGTGTACTATGTTCCTCAGAATTTGATGGCTGAACATCTACATTATTTCTTTCTGAGTCTAGGGTGATGTCAATGTGGTTTTCTTTGACAAGTAGGCCGTCAACTCAGGATCTTCCTCTTCCAGGAGCTTCGTTAACTGCAGGAAGTTCCACTCCATATCAGTATGTTCGCGTAATGCTTAACCTCAACGCAGTAAGAAACGTAAACTTCTGAATATTTTGGCTAGACTTCTTTTGCTTTCTTCCTGATGCTTCTTTTTTTCATCATGTAGCTGTACAGTCACTGGAGTTACATCAAGTGAACCTTCTGGAGCAAAACGAATCTGTGCTGAGAGGAAGATTGGTGTTTGTTGAATTTCTGTTTGTCTTTTTCCAGTTGAACAAAATGGTGAATATAAAGATATACTCTATTGGCCTCTCCATGTTTCCTGTAAAAAGGCCTCTATTTCCCGCCTTGGCACAATGAAAGCACATGACTTTTTGTGTCTGATTGTCAAAGTGCAGACATGGGAACTCATCAAACCACTTGCTCCGGAATTTGATATTTTGAGATTTTGCTTTCTGTCGGGGTATAAGTTGTGCATCTGGATGATATGGCTTTCCACACTGTATCTGTGGAGTGTCAGATTTTTCATTCATTACTGCACAAACATGTTTCACAACAATCTTGTGGTTCATGATGTGCAATAGTTGCACAAGCATTTTCAGACTCGTCCTCTAATGAACATGGTATTTCCTCTGTATGGTAAGTTTATATTCCTTTGCTTGATGTTGTTGGATTATCTGCATCTGCATTGTCACTTGTAGTACTTGTAACTGGCTTGCAGAACTGTCTAATACCGAAAAGTTTCAGACGCTTGCTAGTCATAATTGGAATCTGTTTCCCAGGTGACTCAAGTGGCTAAAATAGAGTATTCATTGAAAAACTCTAAACGTACAACTAACGAAGATAAAACAAAATGAAAGAACGACTGAACTGTGCAATGTATTTAAGTCGAACGCGCGAACCTCACAGTGACTACCGAGCCGACTGACCACCTGGGCATCACTGAGAGAATAATGTGTGCTAGTTACAACAAAAGAATTGCACGTTTCTCGAAAAATACTTAAACCATCGCAAATATATTATATTCCTGTTAAAGCTCATCAAAAGGCAAACACGTTGTGATATAATACCTATAAGCACGTCTGTTAAATAGAAACATCTAAACAAAAACTAGCAATACAATTCGAGTAAAAGCTTCAGACCATTGAAATCGCTCCTTTTGTGTTCTAATTATACAAGAAAATACAATATTTTTACTATCTATGATAATAGAATATATTGTTTTTTTTTACAATAAAGCACCAGCATTTTATTAGAAGGCGGTGATAATCTGAAATTTCATGGATTAATAAGGCCCACAAACACAGGTCTAATGAGCCCTGTTGTAAAATTGAGGCTCAGACTAAAGGGAGCAGAGGAGGGTGATGTAGGGCGCGTCTGGATCCGAGCGGTCCGAACCTGCCTTATCTGTACACTGAACGTACACTATGTTTAGCGGCTTCGGCAGCTAAGGAGAGTAAGGCGTTCGACAATAAAACCGGTTAGACATGCATAAGAACAAATGACGTAGGAAAATCGCACATAAGATTGATGCAGCTACAAACTAAAAATGGTCTACCAGATCTAGACCACAGGAGTTTACGCTTGGGAGTAATATTCTCGAATTTCATGCTCTGTTCAATCTGTTATGATGAAAATTTTACTTAATCGTACACTACGTAGAAGACGTAGGTAGATTCTGTGATAGTGCTTACAAGCCTTGCATGTATACTTAGGCCTACTGACTAATACTTAGAAACTATCGCTTAGGTCGAAAAGCTTAGAAGCACGCCTATATTAAAGATGTACATTTTGGCTATTGCAAAAGCCTGCATCTAGGCCTAATTATGTAATTCGATTGGTAAGAACTCGAGAATCACAAAAACAAACACACAATTTGTAGGCCTGTGATGCAATAAAACAATTCAACAAACCAAATTGTAGGGGTGGGGTGATTGTATGCACCAAACCCCCCACTAAAATGAAGGAGGAATGTATCCCCTATCTCCCAGGATCTACCTGTATAAAATGGGAGACTAATATACACTCACTATCCAGTTAAAGCCAACTCCAAATTAGTCCTCACAATAATAAAGAAAATGGATAATCATTTCGTTTAGAAATCATAGACATCAACTGCCATAAACTACTGTTTGCCATGCTTAGAGCCATCCTATAAATTTAAGCAGATGATTGCGTTACAGTCTATTACACAATTATAGTGCCCATGCTGAAACTGTGGATAAATTATACCAATTTTAAACAACCTCCACAGATTGTAGTTGGAACTGAAGAAGGTAAGAAAGCTAACTGAAGCCATTTCCTAAAACATAATGGATTTCCAGATATCGCAGAGAACAAAGTGAGAACCAAACGGGAAGTTATTTTGTAAATATAGTTTCACGTTTTAGTGAAATTAGATGGATATTTCAATGAATGTTAAGTGTTTGGCTTGTTATTTGTTTTGCAAACATCTATCTATTTATAAAATAATATTCGTTTATTTTAAGCTCAAAACTACACACTAGGTTAACTGTACTGTAACCACAAAGAGGATTCGAACTCTAAATTGTGGCTTTATAAGACCCTTTGTAATGAGACCCGCTTAGAGTTAACATGCACAATATTTTTTTAATATCAAAAAATAAACGTGGAAAGTGCGCAGTAGATGCTGAAAGGTCTAAAAAGGTAAGAACAACTTTTATAACTTTAAGCTCCCCGCTGGTACAGCCGTAATTCTACACATTTACAACGCTAAAATCAGGGGCTCGATGGACTCAGCAGATAGCTCAATGTGGCTTTGCTATAAAAAATACCTTAAAAACTATTTCCGGTAGTGGAGGAATAAGCGAAAACGGTCATCTACCTCCTAGGAATCCAAAACAACTGTTTTGAATGCTTTGATTTTGACAAATATTAAACTGAAGAACCATCTTAAGATATAGTACCCGAATAAAGATGCATTCTCCCTTGTACAAATTCACCATCTTAAAAATCAAATACATATGTTCAAGACGTTTCTTATATCCTAATTCCTGTTTTAAATCTCTATCTTATTTGTTAATATATTTCCTTAACTTTATTACAGGGTCAGTTAGGTACAGTGCTGTTTAAATTTTTCCTGTCAGTTGCTTGAATAAAAGCCCCCCAGTGGCTCATCGGTATGTCTGCGGACTTACACGCTAAAATCCGGGTTTCGATACCCGTGGTGGGCAGAGCACAGATAGCCCATTGTGTAGCTTTGTGCTAAATTCAAAACAACAACAGCTTGAATAAAAAATAAATGGTCGCTAATATTGACAATGATTTTACTTGTTACTCGATGAAAATCATTATCTGGTAAAGAGTTTGTTTTTGAATTTCGCACAAAGCTACTCGAGGGCTATCTGTGCTAGCCGTCCCTAATTTAGCAGTGTAAGGCTAGAGGGAAGGCAGCTAGTCATCACCACCCACCGCCAACTCTTGGGCTACTCTTTTACCAACGAATAGTGGGATTGACCGTCACATTATACGCCCCCACGGCTGGGAGGGCGAACATGTTTAGCGCGACGGGGGTGCGAACCCGCGACCCTCGGATTAAGAGTCGCACGCCGTACGCGCTTGGCCATGCCAGGCCTTCTGGTAAAGAGAGGATAAGCAATTTATCTCTAATGTAATCCTATTTTATTTAAGAAATTGGAACAAAAATACCCTATTGGAGAAAGTACTTTAAACTTTTTATCAAGAGCTTTTTTATTCAACATTCATATATTATTTTCCTAAAAGCATGTCTCTTCAATTTATTCAACACATTCTGTAATACTTCATCAAGTTTCCTATATGACGTTTTTTGTTATGAGAGATAAACGTACAAGTAGGCTATTTTTTAATAATGAGTCAAATTAATACAAATAAGTCTAAAAATAACTTAGTACACATCGTAAGTCCAACTTTGACCTAATTTTTATCTTCCTCTATTTTCGCAGCTGCACGATTACTGCAATGATCCAGTAAACATGAAATATGTTTTCTAAACTAATATTTCTGTTTAAAAGTCACTTTAATACAAAGAAAACAAAACTGCACTAATAATATTAAGCAATATAATGTGGTTTATATATAGTGGGCGATACATGATTATCGATGTTATTATAAAAGAAGACATTTAGGAAAGTTAACGACCAAGTCACAGTCATTCCAAGTAGCCCGAACGTTTCGGACCTTTCTTTCTCAATAGCCCCCCAGTGGCTCAGCGGTATGTCTGAGGACTTACACGCTAAAATCCGGGTTTCTATACCCGTGGTGGGCAGAGCACAGATAGCCCATTCTGTAGCTTTGTGCTTAATTCAAAACAACAACAACAACAAATCTCTCTCAATAGCGACCCCGTATGGCCAAGTTGTTAGGGGCGCCTGACTCGTAATTTGTGAGTCTCGGATTCGAATCCGTTTCGTATTAAACATGTTCGTCCTTTCAGCCGTGGGGTCGTTATTATGTGACGGTCAATCCTATTATTCGTTGGTAAAAGAGCAGTTCAAAAGCCGTCCCTAATTTAGCAGGGTAAGACCAGAGGGAAAACAGCTAGTACAAATAGCCCTCGTGTTGCTTTGCACAAACAATCTCAACAAATAAATAATTATATTTAAGCATTATTTTCTTTAAATTGATTTTAAAAGTTGCTGATACATGTTTTGAGATAATATTTAAAAAATTAAAGTATTTTTTTATGGTTAGTACTGAAATAAATGTATTTACTGGCATAATCGCTAGCTTAAATCTTAGCATGATAAACTCAGTGAGAAAAATTTGGACAGTTTTTCATCTACAACGTGAAATTATTAATAGAAAATACAAATACAGTATTCAAATGACATAGATCACATAAAAGTATTCTTTTAATATATCTCTGTTGCAATTAAGCCAAAAATATCGATATTCTTGTAAATGTATAAATTGTACCAACCAGTGCGTAATATACGGAAATATTATAAATGTCATCAAATACTTCTTTTATTCAGCAGTATATTAATAAACCAGACCTTATTTCTAGCCAACGGAAACTTCAATTAGCTTGCCGATAAATTCCTAGGCTTCAAGAGGAGGCAAGTACACACGTTATCCAATCTACATACTTAATCAAAAACGGAAGGGCAAGGATAAATGAGAATTTTGTTCATACTGGCATAAAAGGAGGTCTCGTTAAAAATAAATCAGAATAAAATATTCGTCTAGCTTCAAAAAATATTTTCGTGGCACTTTCTAATGATCTTATGAGATTTCCAAATGCATAACGAATTCAGTTAATTAAGTTATCACGTAGATAGTTGTGATAGAAAAATGTCAACTCACCTCCCAGCTTTAGTCACAATCATCTCCGTTTCCATCTGATTGAATTCTTCCCATAGTGGTTTCATTTCTAAAGTACAATTGACATTCGCTAACTTCGGATGCATGGGCTTATTTGTGCTATATGAAGGGACAGAACTAACAGGAGATTGCGAACAGTTCCCGGGGTCTTTGAAGTGCTGGACGTGAAATGAGTCAGCCGAGGATGTCCGGTAAGCCTCCGCTAAACTCGGTCTTTCTGTACCGCTATTTAGAAGGAATTCTGTAAGATAAGAATTAAAAATTAGACGAATTAGAAATTATGATCTAACTTAATGTTTATAAATTCACGTGAAAAAGAATCCTGTAAACTAGTATGCGATCATTATAACTTAACTATATTTATTCTTACCAATTTGTAAGTATTTACTATAATAGTCCTACTGCCACTTTATGATCAGGGAGACAACCATCCGCTCTAACAGTTACTGCACAAATTCAACTACTTTACAAGTTATCGTAATTTGATGGCTGTATCTCAATAACTGTTAATACTAATTATTGTTTGAAATTCATGTGTCTCCAAAGTATAGACCAGTCAGTTTTATATAAAGTGAAAAATATGCTTGATTTGGTTCAGTTGTTGCTAAACACAGAGCTACACAATGGGAGCACAAAGGAAGTTGAAACCCAATTTTTGTGTGCTAAGTAAGCAAACTTACCCATGGGCCACTAGAGGTGGTGTGGAGATTAAAAATATGTTTAAAACTTGTGTTTAATAAAATATATATCCACGATAAACAATAGTAAGTAAAAGTATAGATGTATAAAGAACAATTGCTAAACTGGCAAACAACCAAGTGTAGCAAGTATTTAGTTTGTCACTTTTACTAGTTTACTTGAATGGATTAACTAATGTGTTAGTATGAGGTTTATAAGCCTTTTTAGACAATTTATTAACACCAACTACTAAATCAGAAACTGCATTTTTAAATCCTCACAAAGTTTAAATATCTTTAAATTGTTCATTCGATGATAAATTTTCACTTTTCTCCATTATTATTAATATTATATTTTGAACACGATATGCCTTTATTTCACATACCCGCGAGAAAAGACATTCTAATCAGGTTGCAACGAGTTCATTTTCTTAACATTATACAGCAGTCATTGTATTATCGTTTTCTCGTTCCTTGAAACATCTAATATTGTAATCTACTTTTCCTAAATAATTTTATATCTTACAACACTAAGAGACAATAATTTTAATTTATTTAAAATTTAGAACTTAAATCTATACGTTTTTCTTTTATTTAAATTTTCTTAAGTTTTGTTACTCCATCTTTGCATTGTTATTCGAAATTCACAATTTTTTGCAAAAATATTTTTAAAACTCCAAAAAATATCGCAACATTACAAAACATTAATTTCATAATCATTCATCATAGTTTAGAGTCAGTGCAGAAGGAATCAAAAACACATTTTCCCATAAGTATCACATTCATTTATTTTACAAAAATATCCTGTTGATATTTATGTAATGTTAATCAGATTAGCTTAAATATGTTATTCCACTAACATTTCCAACTTTGCTTTGTGATTTTTGTAACAAAGCCACATTGGGCTATCCACCAAATCTCTAGAGGATAATCGACCCCTTCATTTGAGGATTACAAATCCGTGGACTTAACCGCTAGACCAACAGGGAGTCCGAATTTTTTCACATCTTAATATCTTTCTCTCGTTCTTAACAGAAAATAATTTATAAGTTAAGTTTTTCTGGATACGAATATTTTTAGAGATTCTAGAATTTTTTTAATAACACTGATGTACAAAACTTCAGTAAATAATAATGCAATTTAGGCTGAAGATTTCTAGATTTGCCATGGTTTTGTTTCCTAGTTATGCTTAACAAAAATTCAGGTGACTGAAAAGCACATTTTTGTTATGTCAAGAATAGAACTAGATTCGATTTTGAAATTAATTCTGATTAGAAAAAAATACAGTAGTTCCGTATCTAAAAACATTATAGCTTGAAAACCTATTAGCTATTTTCATTTAAACTTGAAAGATCCAGTGTAAGCCTGATTGCTTTTAAACTTTTTGTTAAAGTTTGTTGTTTATTAAAATATGCAGTTTAATTATATTTCTCGTTTGTTTGATTTCACGTAGAACAACTGTCTCAAACATTAAATTACTTTATAAAACAAAAACCACATATGTTTTATGAGGCCTCCTGCAAAGCAGAGACATGCGTGTAAAAATAAAGAATAAGATTAATTATTTCAAGAACACTATATGACCTAATTTTACGATATATATATATCAAATAACATATGAAATAGATATATACATATCAAATAGCATATAACATATTTTCAATATATCTGTATCAAGTATCATGTAGCCCTTTCTCAGTATATCTGTATCAAATACCATTTTGACTAAATGATGGCACATATTCTTAACTCTTAGAAAAATCAGCAAGAAAAAAAAATAAAACTTTTGTTTTTGAATTTCGCCCAAAGCTACACGAAGGCTATCCGCGCTAGCCGTCCATAATTTTGCTGTGCAAGACTAGAGAGAAAACAGCTAGTCATCATCACCCACAGCAAACTCTTGGGCTTCTCTTTTATCAACGAATAGTGGGATTTATCGTCACATAATAACGGTCTCACGGCTGAAAGGGCAAACATGTTTAGTGCAACGGGGATTCGAACCCGCCACCCTCAGATGACGAGTCGAACGCCTTAATCCCCTGGCCATGCAGGTCCAATCAAAACTGAAACGTATCTTTATTATGGATTAAATGTGAATATCAAAGCCACATCAGAGGGCTGTTATCCATAAATCTAAGGTTTGATCTATAAACACTGTTATCGTAAATGTATCCGACATTATCTGAGTTATTATTGTACTGAGACACAATGCATGCGTGTGTTTATCACAGTTATAGGCATCACCATAGTAATAAAGAAGTAAAACACACACTTTCGATATCATATGTTTTACGTTTCGAAATATAGCAGTTGAAATCATTCCTGCTGAGCGGAATCCGATAAAATTTGGTTTTCCATGATACATAAACTACCGCCTAACACTTTAAGCGTAAATAACTACCGATATTTTACGGTGTAGTCTTAAGCGAACACTAGAATACTGGCATGAAAACTAAGACATTGTAGGTATTAATAAAAATAGTAACATAAGCTTACATATGAGAAGTAAAACATGCCATTTCTGTAGAAATAAAAGAGCAAAAATCTAACCAAATTGGTGTTTTCCACTTAAAATTTCGATACAAACTCTTATGTTTCTGTGTTTTTCAAAACAATCGTTAAGTTTTGCTCTTCATCATGGTTTATCTCTCAATCCAAGAACCTCAAATAAAAACCTATTATATAACTACGCTTTTCAGAAGTTTGAAAGTAGTCGACCGCATTTACTAAATATTTTGACTGACTGACCAGTGAGAATATTTCCCCGTAGTTAGCAACTTACACCAACAGTATATTATGCTACAGTGACAAAAGTTACTGAGGTAACGAGAAGGACTGGAAGAGTTTAAAATAATAAAAAACTCTATCAAAAGACTTGTTTTAAAGTAAGCACAAAGCTACACAATGGTCTATCTGTGCGCTGCCCACCACGGGTATCGAAACCCGGATTTTAGAGTGGAAGTCCGCAGACATACCACTGAGCCACTGGAGAGCCTATCAAAAGACATTAGAAACCTACCTTATGAAGGTCACACATTTTGACATTCATTTCAATATGTTGTGAAAGTGATATGTGAAAATAAAATAGATCATTACGTACAGTCATGTAAAAAGGTTAGGACACCCTATGAAAGCCTGTGTATTTTTGTAACATGTTTGAATATGTAAATATTTAATCTCAATTTCAACAATACTGAGAAATTTTAGGAATATAAATAAACAATTAATACTGAAGAAAAGACCAAGATCTTCTGTACATGTAATTCTACACAAATGAATATTCTAACTGAGGAAAAAGTTAGGACACCCTACCCCCTAATAGCTAGTGTTACCCCCTTTGGCTGAAATAACTGCAGTGAGACGCTTCTTGTAGCCATCTACCAGTCTCTGATATCGGTCTGAAGAAAGTTTGTCCCACTTCTCAATGTAGAATTATTTCAGCTGTGAGATGTTTCTTGCATGTACAGCCCGTTTCAAGTCACCCCACAGCATCTCAATAGGATAAAGATCTGGGCTTTGACTCGGCCATTCCAGGACTCTCCATTTCTTAGGTTTCAGCCAGTCCTTGGTGAATTTACTGGTATGTTTTAGGTCATTGTCGTGTTGCAGGATACAGTTCCGCTTCAGCTTTAATTTTTTTACAGATGGTTTCACATGATCCTCAAGCACCCTCTGATACGCAGTAGAATTCATGGTGGATTCTATGATTGTGAGTTGTCCAGGTCCTGCTGCAGCAAAGCAACCCCAAACCATGACACTTACACCTCCATGCTTTACATTTGGTATGAGGTTCTTTTCCTGGAATGTTGTATTTGGTTTACCCCAAACATGTCCTCTGTTCTGGTGTTCAAATAATTCAATTTTGGACTCATCTATCCAAAGAACATTATTCCAGAAGTACTAGTCTTTGTCTACATTCTCTCTGGCAAACTTCAGTCCGGCCTTGATGTTTCTCTTAGAGAGCAAAGGTTTCCTCCTTGCACATCTCCCATGCAAGTTAAACTTGTGCAGTCTCTTCCTGATTGTAGAGGCATGCACTTTCACATCAACAGTAGCCAGGGTTTGCTGTAGGTCTCATGATGACATGTTAGGTTGTTTGGAGACCTCTTTTAGCACCTTGTGGTCTGCTCTCTGGGTGAACTTACTTGGACGACCAGACCTGGGCATGTTGGCAATTTTTTTGAAAGCCCTCCACTTGTTGACGATTTTCCAGACAGTGGAATGGCTGATTTCAAAATCTTTTAGGATCTTTTTAAATCCCTCACCAAACTCTCATAAGCTGCTATAATTTTCTTTCTGAAGGCTTTAGACAGCTCTTTTGCTCTCACCATGGTGCTCACTCTCACTTTAACAGTCAGGAGTACACCAAACTAAATGTCTGAGGTTTAAATAAGGCAAGCCTTATTAAAAATGCTGATTAACGATATTTTAATCATGTACACCTGGTGTGATACACCTGTATGTTTGTTGAGCCATTTTAAGTGGGAGTAAATGTGGGGGTGTCCTAACTTTTTCCTCAGCGAGAATATGCACTTTTGTAGAATTACATTTACAGAAGATCTTGAAAAGTCTTTTCTTCAGATTTAATTGTTTAGTTATATTTCTATAATCTCTCAGTATTATTAAAATTAAATATCTATATATCCAAAAGTGTTACAAAATACACAGGCTTTCATAGGGTGTCCTAATTTTTTCACATGACTGTAAATAAGCTGTCACGATATAATGGCGAAATTATAAAAAAAAAATCGTTTCGGTCAAAGTAATGTTATAAAATGAAATAAATACAAATAATTTCTAAATTCCATCATGTGCTTATTTTAAAACTCAAAGAACGCAACAGTATGTTCTCTTAATTTAAAAAAGACTAAAGTCTGCTAAAGATCAAGATATTTATCCAGTATATGTTGATAAAGCAATTATTTAAGTTTAAAATTATTTAGGATAAAGAAATAATAAAACAAGTTATACGTGATTTCAAGAATTAAAATAAATCTTTCTTGATTTAATTGTAATGTTCCTTAGTAGCACAGCGGTATGCCTGCGAAATTACAACGCTAGCAACCAGGTTTCGATACCCATGGAGGACAGAGCACAAATAACTCATAGTGTAGCTTGATTAAAACAAACAAACAAAACTAATTATACTATTACAAAGCTATAAAACTCAAATAATAGTTGTTTGCTACAGCTGGTATACTATAAAATTCGGAAGCTATAACTGTAATTAAAGCTTATTATTCTGGGACTTCGGATATTTGACCAGAAACATTTATAAATTTCAAACATTACAAACCATTTATTTCAGCTGATTAACATTAGCTATTAGTAGTTTAACGAAGACATTACACTATAACTTCAGCTGTGAGAAACTCCACGTGTAATCAGCGAAGAGCTAGCTCTGTATTAAATGAATTGTACCTTCATCGACTTGAATTTAACTCGCTTACCGTGAACCATCAATATAACATGAAGGATCCACACCGGAAAAAGGACTTAATAATGCTTGTATGTTTGTAAAACTTTTGTATATAGATCATTATTTGTAAATTGTGTTATTATTTGTATATTAAAATATATTTAAATCAAAACAGAAAACTGTGTGTACCAAACTTGTTGATGAATATCATAAATTGGATGTTTAATTCATTTCTAAATTTAAATTATCTTTTGATTCAGTTTCAACCTATTTGAAATTGTATTACGTTGCACACAATACTGATATCCTAATAAGTTCACAAATACATAAATTTCATGGGTAAATAGTTCTTTTACATAATTTTTCTTATTTTTGAAATATCACTGATTACCATACGTAATAACAACAAAAATAACACTTTTAAATTTATTAAAACAAAATAAAAGTAATAAAACTTATGAATGTAAATTCAAATCCAAAATCTTTAGCTAAGCCTAATGTATTCATATTCACCAAACTTGCATTGAAATAACTATTATAATAGTAAAACTAAATATCGGCGCTCTTTATAGTCATCTCTCTGTAAAGCAGCACTAAGATTCTGGATTTAAGGGCTAAAATCTAGGTTTTGATTCAGTGATGTCGAGAAACCCACTTCTTGAGAATTTTATATGCGAAAACGGCTCGTTTGGGTTGAGAAAATATTTTAAATAGAAGAGCGAACAACGTTTCGACCTTCTTCGGTCATCGTCAGGTTCACAAAGAAAGAGGTAACTGACCGGAAGCTGACCACATGTTTGGAAGGGGTTGTGTAACTGAGTATCGCAATGTAGAGGGCGGTGTTAGATGTTTGAATATATAATTTTATCTATAATATTAATATAGGTATATAAAACGAGCCGTTTTTGCATATAAAATAGGTTTTGATTCATCGCAATGGACAAAGCTCAAATAAGTTGTTGAGTAGTTCAAATCTTCATGTTATTCGTTTGAAGTTTTGAAGCATCTTTTTTTCTTCTTTGTTTTCTTCGCAAACGTAATTATTCTACAGTCTTCAAAATAAACAAAACATTTGACAGCATTTTCGAATTGTATTCTACAAAACTTCATGGGTTATTGTTAACTTTTTGAATTAATTTCTTTGTAAGTTAAAAATTAGGCTGAATTTAGTCGAGTCTATTATATATTCCTCACCGTTTTAAAGTTTAATTAGTAACTAGTAAAGCTTTATATATAAACTTGGGTTATCGGAATAAGCTCGTTCGAACTATTACAAACATATTTTTATATCATGACAACCTAATAGTGTTTAGCATTCCATCGTTTAAAATATTTTAACAGCGTAAACAACATGTATTGTAAATGTTCTACCAGCCTTATCACCATGTATTTTGATATATTACCACTATAAGCACTGTGTGTTTCAAACCTTAACACCACAGTTTTTGTTCTCAATTTTATACATATAGTGTTTGGTATTCTCTTTGTTAAAGTATTATCTGAGAGAATCTTATATTTCAAAAACAATTCTTTTAAAAAGTACAAACTTATAAGACTACTCCACTGTTATATTGTGTGTCATAACAAGTTAATCACTATTTTATTTTAAACTACGCTTACTTTCATGTTAGCATATTCTGTATATTATTACTGAGAAAGTTTTGTTCGTTTAAAAACATCTGTTTATTTTTCAGGAAACAAGAGCAGTGTAAAAATTCAGTAAATATAAGAATAATATTTGAAAAGTTTTGTATAAAGCCTAGTTTTGGTAGTATTTATAAATGTTTTCCACAGTTTAAAATTTTTGAAATTCTCAATATAGACAGTAATGGTTTATTAAGTACCATCTAGCCCCAAGATCAAATTTTGCAAACACGATTTAGTAAAAACAGGTAGAATTATTATTACTTACTAATGAATTGGGGTTATACGTATTAAAATGAAACCATAACAGAGCTAAAATTATTAAAATAATAGAAAATTTTTCATGATTACAAATTAAAGATATAGAATGGCTGTTAGCATTGACAGTATATTTATTTATTATTAAGAACCCTTGAAGATGAACATGTCACACTACGTGTGTTACAACTAGTTCAGTCTACAAATCCATAGAAATAAAAATACAGAACATATTAACATGTTAACGTGTTTCTGTCGTATACAAAAGTGTTCACAAGTTCTTAAATTACTTTACTAAACAAATGAAGTAGGCAGAGGTGTCGTACGAAAATAAGACCTTACCTTCCATGTCTTTGACCAGAGACCTAGAGTTGTGACTAACCACGGAAGGTTGCAGAGGCGAACTTGCCCAGCCATAGTAACAGTCCTCTGAAGTACGAACTGCGGTCCCTGTTGCCAGTCCAAATGTAGGCTGACTGGGTTGTTGGTCTGTTATCGCGAGGTAAGGGTCTGATGTAGTTTCGGTTATCAAGGGATTAATGGTAACGGCGCAGGTCTTTGGGGCTAATGAGTTAAACATATTTATTTTGTGGTCGAAGACGACAACATTTAGATCCAACTGCATCCCCAACTGTGTAATGGGGGAAGAAGAAAACACGCGTATACTTTCAAGCTCCGCCTCCACTGACCAGGATAATTTTTAAAGGGTACAATCGCAGAAAAGTTAGTAAACTATTAAAACAGTACGAGAATGGCGTTAACCACATCACTGTTTTTCAAGAAGGACCGTTAATTGCGTGCAATAGGAAAGATAACCAAGAAAATCACAGCTTCCTGATATACTCAGCTGCCTCAACCTACGGGCAGAATGTATCTTGTAACATTTTGTCTCTGTGCCTTGTTCCTGAATAGTTCCATAACATCTGTGTGGGCTTATGTTTTTTCGAACTCTCACAGAGAAGCGGCAGCTGGATGAAAAGATCTCTCCCTCGTTACAAGACACCTCTGTCTTGTCACCTTGATCTCAACATGTAGGAGTGAAACAAACGAGGCAGGGGGTGGTCTTCTTCTGCGATGTTTGGCTTCGTCTCAGATGTTAGTACGACAACCTGCTTTCTTTAGAGTCATTTAATGTTCTGTTCGAATCAGCGATGTTTTGAGAGTAACATGTTGCTTCATACGAATCAATTAATTAACCTGAACATTTTCAACGTGTAGAATAACTCATTAAATTACATGCGTGTCTTCGGCTGAAAATATATTTTCGATAAATGGGATCATATTCGACTCAGACTGTTTTCAATTTGTATCTACGGTGCACTACTCAAGATTGAAACACAATATATAAAACTGCTTGATAAAATTTGATATGGAAGAAATATTTGTGGTTCTAATAACAGTCCTTTTGCTGGCCGAACTTACTAGTTTACTTGAATTTCTGGTGTTATCAGAAAATGATTGATTGTTTGGAATTAAACACAAAGCTAAACAAATGGGCTATCTGTGCTCTGCTTACCACTGGTATCAAAACCTGGTTTCTAGCAATGTGCATCTGTATACATACCGCTGTACCACTAGGAGGCGTCAGAGGAGATTGTTTTTTGTTTGTTTTTTGGAATTTCGCACAAAGCTACTCGAGGGCTATCTGTGCTAGCCGTCCCTAATTTAGCAGTGTAAGACTAGAGGGAAGGCAGCTAGTCATCACCACCCACCGCCAACTCTTGGGCTACTCTTTTACCAACGAATAGTGGGATTGACCATCACATTATACACCCCCACGGCTGGGGGGGCGAGCGTGTTTAGCGCGACCCTCGGATTACGAGTGCACGCCTTAACACGCTCGGCCATGCCAGGCCGTCAGAGGAGAAAGAATATAGTTAAGTAAGATCTTGAAATGACTTCATATACATAATGAGTCGGGTGTAATTGCTAAAATATTGACATTACCGTGTAATAACGGAATAATAAAATGACAACCATGCATTCGAGATAATCCTTAGAAATTTTGCTCTATGATTTAATTTGTCATGCTTTTTTTAAAAGGAGAAGAAACAGTTATTTTAGAGTTGTTGTTGTTCTTCAGAAGCTTTAGTTTTTTTCTCATTTTGATAAAACGGTAATTTTTAAATCCTTGATATTTAAGCTTAAAATGATGAAAATCTATCGCGTACAAATGCAGGTGTAATAAAGGTTAATGTTAACTCTCGTTGTTAGTAAATGGCGCACACCTGCATACAACAACATATGACACGTGTGGTATAGAAGTGCATGTTTTTTATATACTCATAGCTTATATATGATTTTACACTTTCATTTCATCGCCTAATATTTGTTATTATTTGTAATTGAATCAAATGTGTGAAAAATCAAATTTATTTAAAGAATATTTACACAATTATACATTATCATGTTCTAACACGATTGACTGTTTTGTCTATTCCTGAGCTACGTAAAGATGGCAGCTAGAAAAATAGATAAAATTGCATGCTAAATCTTTTTTTCTCGTGACAAAACTGAAAGTATTAGTGTCTTCCACAAAAAATGCTTGTTTTTTATCATTAGACCGTAAGACACGAGTAATTCGATCTAAAATTTTCAAAACGTAAAAGTTTAGAAAGCTACGCTGTTTCTAGAAGTTTAAAGCTGTGAAGAAACTGTCTCCCTTTTCTTGGGATAAGCTAGGAATCAAAAGGCCTCGTTGCTTTGTGTATAGTTTTATGTCAGTTATATATATTATATTAATAAAATATATTGAATATATGTTTCAAGAACAGAAAAGTAAAATTCGTTCTTCAGTATACGCAGTTTAGAGAAAATCACAAAATATAATTTACCTACACAATAAAGTATCTTATGTCTGTTTGTTTCTTTGTTCACGACAATACTTTCCTTAGCTCCTTTGACCACTATTCATAAGCTATTGAGTATGTTCCACAGGGTTTCTAAATCCTTACTGTATTCATTGTCTCATTGTCAGGGATTAAACGACCATTAAAATTCCTTTTTTGCTCGCTAGTTCAGCGATAAATTTACGGATTTACAACACTAAAATCAAGGGTTTGATTTCCCTCGGTTGGGTCAACAGATAGCCCGATGTGGCTTTGCTATAAGAACACACACACAGAGACACAATCCTTTATTGCCTTAGTGTCGTCCCGCCATCTAGGTGAAGCTAATGAAATAAACCCACTTTAGCTAAAATAAAAATATATTTGTTCGTATGTTCTCCTACGTTGGGCAGGAGACTAAGAAACACAGCGTATGACAACTTAGTTTCTCTTTTATTGTTTCTTACGTAAACACAATAAAAAATTTTATTCTAAAATCGACTCCTAGTAATATTTTTGTTTTTTGTAGTCAGTTAAAAAGGTGCGTGAATATATAACATGTTAAGAAGTTTCTATTAACAACAGATTGGCATTTGTGTACATATTCCAAGATTATGTATAGATAACTAAAGAAGTGTTTACGAGAGATTAACATCAACGTACACATCTTAAGAAATGTAATTAAATCCATTACTGTTAACCATAACACAGTCATTAAAAAGTACTTTGTGTGCTCCCAGCTTGTCCTTATCATCACCTTTACCCTCCCACTGGTTAAGTTACAGCGGCAGATATAGTGTTTTATACGCGCCCCCTAGTGAGATCATATTTAACTACTGTGACAGTAGGGGAAGTCAAATTTGTCATCACCAGTGATTGCTCATTCACGCCCTTGATCTCTGTATGAACCCAACTGCTCCACCCATACCTACAAAACCAATAGCCATACGAATTGCCAATGCTTAGAGGAAAGTTCCGCCTCATCTGTTGCTATATGACACCTCCACCTTTTTTGCAGGTTTATTCGGCCACACTGCTGCTTAAAAAACTGCACGAACAGCTTTCTTTCTTACTGATATTGAATTATACACAATCTGAAAATCACTGATATTACCATTTTTTGTTAAAACCCATCATAATAAAGACGGAACCATTCATTTTACTTTTAAGCTTTCTATTTTGTTTTTGTAATTACCTACAGTAACATTCTTTATTAGGTTAAAAAGGTGTTTCTTTAGAATCAAGTGGTTACGGCTTATTTGTCTAGGTGCATGTGAAGTTTTACTCTCTCTATATCTATATATTTCTCAAACCTTCTAACCAGGAAACAAACAAACAGAAAGCAGGCAAATAAAATACAATCTAGACTATTTGAGAGATAAAATTATACGTGTAAGCTTCAAAGTTTCATAGAATTGTTGTTGCCATGTAGCTTAGTCTTCCCTTTACTTATCAGACGTTGCCCACTCTACTTGCAAAAATTATTCTGCTGGCCACTGGCCGATTGAGTGACCTATGTAGTCTCACTCGTGGAATCTTTTGAGAGAGTGACCACTCACGTGGTTATATAGGCATAAATAAAGAAAAAGAGGTCTCTAGTGATTTGGAAGCTTCGTTTTTAAACAGTTCCACTTTGTTTTCAACACGTTCAGTTCTCCAGGAACTCATCTCAAAAGAAGGAAACCTGAAGACCCATACAGTCATCCAGTAAAAGCTGTTGTTGTTGTTGTTGTTTTGTTGTTTTGAACTAAGCACAAAGCTACACAATGGGCTATCTGCGCTCTGCCCACCACGGGTATCGAAACCCGGATTTTAGCGTGTAAGACCGCAGACATACCGCTGAGCCACTGGGGGGCCCAGTAAAAGCAATCATCGACTTCTCCGCGCAAGTGCACACCCTGTGTTTTGTATTTGAATTACCCAATATTGTGTTCGTGGTGTCTAACAGTTTTATTATTCTTATACATAAGATCAACCAGTAAACATTCATAAACAATAAACCACAATATTTTGTCCTGCTTAGTGAACTAGCTCAATATACAGTTCTCGAAGTAATTCATTTCACCTCAATATACCACAAGAAGTACCTAACCGAATAAAAATGACAATACGTGGTAACATTCAACGAAACATGTATTTACCTTAATAACTGTAAAAAAAATTCCGTGCTATTTTCTTTTGGTCAATAGGTGAAAGTATTTCTAGAAGTGGTTCACAGCATGGTCATCAATACTGTGTCAAGGGCAAATGAGAAATCAGGAGATTGTATGCAAAGGTCAATATAAACACTATTTGCTATTAGAGGAACATTTTAGAAACTTTGTAACACAAATATACCGACTTTGTATGACAACGAGACCAAAATTGTATGAGTTCACGTAGATAAGCCTTCCAGTCATATTTCTCTTTCAATCAAAACAAACGTCAAGCATCCGAGAATGAGATGAATATTCATGTGACTATATTATTATACGAAGACTTACCAATCAAGTCACCGATCATTGAAATGGCGCTGGTGAAACGTCGTTATCGTACACTAGATATATTATGGAAACAATGCAGGGAGAAACAGTTTGCTTTGTACATGACAGCATGAAGAGGGAGAATAATGCAATGAAACCTATACTATGTAGATGTGGCTAAAATGTATTGTTGTCAGATAAGGTATGAATGGACGTGACAATATTAACTATAACGACGCGGTAATGTTCCAAAATTCTTCTCATATAACGAACTCAACCCTCTTCATGAAGGACACGAGGAAGCTTTGAAAGGCTAGTTTACAATTACTAGACGAACAAAAAATTGGAATTCTTCTTCGAAATATATAAATATATATATATATATATTTGTTCTTTCCTTTCTTACTCCTAAGTTAATACTTTTAATTTCTCTAACACTTTAGTCAAAAGTTTGGAAATTTTGCTTAATTAAGATATATAGAAGTATTGTCGGAAAGGAAACACAATAACCCTTGCCCATTCGAAATGTCTGCAACAAATAAATATTAACACTGATATATCATTCTATTTACTACTTGTCTTTGAATTCAATCAGTGATCCTTCTAAGGTTATTAAGTTTTTGTTGGTTATATCTGGTACTAGCTATATATGTCAATTCTGTGCGCTTTTGTATGCCTAAGCATTAAAACTTATGAAACCAGTTACTTGGGAAAAAATGTGTATTGTTTTAAGACATAGTCCTTACTTTTTAATAAAAACCTCAATGAAGTAGGAATGAATTCAGAATTTTCTGCTCCTTAGAATGACATGGAGAGGTAGGAGGTAGGAGTAGGGTGGATTAAAGGTAAAAATATTACCCAAAGTGAGATATTGTAGAAACTTCAAAAATCCAAATGCTGCAGAAAACCTACATTTACAATTTTTTTTGCTAATATAAGCCCAAATTACCATTTTTTACACAGCCCAGTTTATATTATTAAAATGTTTGAACCTAATTGACGTAAACATTTCTTGCACTTAACGTTCTCAAATATTTTAGGTCAAACAACAACAAAAAACTTTGCTTTATTAATTGCTTGTTGCTAAGCGCAAAGCTACACAGTCGGTTATTTGTGCTGTCCAACCACGTGCAACGAAACCGGTTTTCAGCAGTGCAAGTCCTCAGACTTGCCAGTGATAAAGCAGTTAATTGAATAAGCTCTTTTTTGCTTCCATCTCAACTCAACTACAGTAAGTTTGACTATGGTATAATAAATCATTAAACTTAATTAGCACAATAAATTAACTTTCTTTTAATTATTTTTAAAAAACCTTGACGGGAAGAGTTTAATACATGTACATCAAACTAACCAGTTAACACACCTCGGTTTATTCCTTACAACAGGAATAAAGTTTATTACATTGTATTTGTATCGCTGGTGCTTAACGTCAAATGGTCCATCTTTAAGCAAGTGTTTTTCATTATACAGTTAGTAAAAGTTTTGGTTAGATTTTTATTAACTGGAATTAGATATGCATGATAACAATTATTCTTAATTTTTTGCATTTCATAACTCCTTGTTCGGAATTATTTTTTCTCATATACATGCTCGCCCTTTCAGCTGTAGAGCCATTAAAATGAGACAGTCAATTTCACTATTTCGTGGTAAAAGAGTAGCCCAAGAGTTTGAAGTGGGTGGTGATGACTAGCTGCCTTCCTTCTAGTCTTACACTGCTAAATTAGGGAGGGCTAGTGAAGGTAGCCCTCGTATAGCTTTGCGCGAAATTCAAAACAAACCAAACCAATCAAATAAGTCTCCGAATAAACCAGAATTAAAGACCAATCATTACCGAATTTCTTGTTTCCGTGTTTAACGAACATTAAGTTTAACTTTAACCAATTGGTTTTAACTCTTTTGAAGGTGTGCTTTTCAATTAATTAATAATACTTGTATATATGTGACACGTACTTTGCGACAGAAAAGTTTGAAATAATTAAATATTTCAGTGGGACGAATACCAACTATTTTACGAGAGCCAAGTTATGATAAATTATTGATGTACCGACATAACACTGATATGCGGTGGGAAATGGCATTTAGGGGCGTTATCTCCGTTTCTGGTGTTTACATAAAATTAATTAACCCTGCCATCTATCAAACGCGGCCAGACGTCAGCTTTGTGTTCTCAGCTGTATACAGCACGAGACCTTTACGTCAAAAACATGACGTTTAACGACCTTTCAGATAAACAAAGATGAGAAGAAGACTCCTTCTCACATCAGTAACTTTGGAACAGCCTGATGGGAATGAAAAATAGGACTTTTGTGCAGAAAATCTGTTAAAACAGTTACTTTTTGAAGAAGGAAATAACCTTATTTACTGTCATAATTATATTAAAACAGAGATCATTTTGTAAGACTCATATTTTAAGCCTCATTCTTTTTCTAATGCAATGAAATAACTTCCAACATATTAAAATATCTAGTAGTAACGCAGTCAATAAATTCCACTACATGCTTAACTAAGAAATTAACAGAAAGGTGTCTATTTTTCAGAAATAGTTTTACTGACTGTTAGGAATCCTTCACATATTAGCGAGTATAATAACAAACTTTCTTTCAGTTTTCTTTTTCTTTAAGTAAAATCTGAAATAGCTTGCATACATGTTACCAGTATAGCACTTTTAAAATAAGAAAATAGATAAATACTCATGTTCCAATGACAAAGAGTGAATAACAACACAGACTCAGACGACAAAAAGGAAAACTGAAAAAAAAACTCTGGATATGCATGTACAGACACTTCAAATGAGTATAAATTTTTTTCATAATTACGCACAAAACAACACAAAAGGTTACGTTTGTTCTGCCCAGTACGCGTGTCGAACACAAACGAAAACGAACTTGGCAGGGGTTTAGTTTAGAGAAAGAGAAGTCAGCAAAGTGAGAATTCTCTCACGAACAGGGGTGGTCAGGAACGTTGTGGTTCCTCTTCGTCCCATTACATGAAAGATGATTTAATTTTGCTTTGAAATTTACCTGTATTTTACTTCGATTTGTTTAAGGTGATGAAGTGCACTGGGGCATTATAAAAATGACGAGTGAGAAAATGGAGGGGGGAGCGAAACAAGAAAAGTAAATCAATCCAGAGCCCGAAGTCCGAAAAGCGGATAAGATATCAGCTTAAAACGACCCGATTCAGGACTGGGCAAAAAAAGTATTTCCTTGGCTGGGTTCTAAAGATCCAATGCCTGAGATTTGTATGTGAGGGGGGAAGGGAAGTGCCCCGAAAAAATCCACTTTCACAGGACAGACGCCGAAAGTTTTACCTGTCTTGTGCTCGGATCTGAAAGGAAATACATATACATTTAAACAAATATTCACCTTATCTGCGATTATGTATTCTCTTCAGTGATTTGTAGTTGAAACATGTCGAAATCCAGTGTCTAGTGTTTTAAGTTCGCAGACACATCGTTGTACCCCTAGAGTAGAAAATACACTTTCAGTAGTTATATTACAGATTTCTTTTTTTTTAACGAACACTAAAATTGAAAATATAATCTGTGACTTAGAGGCTTAATATATTTTTTGATTCACTGTATTTTATGCTGTAGACAGCATATTCGCCTATTTAAAACTCATCAGTATAGTTTATGTAATTAAATCTGTTACGTATTACTATTTTAAATAACCGGAAATTTAAATTCAATTTGGAAGTTCATTGAATTTTAATGTGCATAAAACTTATAGTGTTTCCTAACAAGATTGATACACGCAATTTTCTTTTTCAACACAAATGTATTTTAATGTACAAACAAACAAAATAATACGATTTATAATAATAGTTATTAGAAATAATGGCTTATAAACAGCACTTTTACAAACTTACAAATAATACTGAGTCTTATATCAAGAAATGAATATTTTATCGACGATCCATGCTGGCAACGAACGAATTAATTCTGAGTTGATATTTTCACACGGCACTTAAGCTAGCTAGCTAGCTTGATTGGCCTCAAACCGCTGACTTTTACTGATGATGATATTTAATGTTCTCGTAGAAATTCTCATTTTAAGTTCAGTGTTTGAAGTTGTTGTTGACTCTTTTGGGTTTGGTTTGTTTAAAATTTTGTGCAAAGCTACACAAGGGCTATCTGAGCTAGCAGTCCCTAATTTAGTAGTGTAAGACTGGAGGAAAAACAGCCAGTCATAACCACTCACCGCCAACTCTTGGGCTACTTGTTTACCAACGAATAGTGGAATTGACCGATCATTATAACGTCCCCACGGCTGAAAGGGCGAGCATGTCTGATGTGACAAGGATTCGAACCCATGATCCTCAGATTACGAGTCGAATGTCTTAAGGACTAAAGACTAAAGATGTACTAAACATGACTCTTTGGTGGGTCTCTCACATTCCTTTGAAGATGCATCGTTTCAACTCCAGAAAACTTTTTCATTCAAGTACGGCGTTAAGTTTTGAAGTAATTTTAAGTGTATTTGAGCTCATGATCAATAAAATATTGCTTCATCCGAAGTTCTACCTTTACTCACAATACATTGATTTCTTTTCTAAGTTAAGCTAGAGTTTGCTTATACTCCTTTCACTCAGTCTTCTTTATAACTCAATCACACAGTAATATATTTAAGTTTTCTTGCTTTCCTGTTGAACATATTGTAACTCTAAACACATTTGTTTCCAATCGTTATTTATTACTGATAGTCAGACCTTAAATCTGATATATGTGCAATACATATAAATATACTTTAAAACTTGGTTAATAAACAAGTGGGTAAAAATGCGCTGTAAATGATATAGATGACTATTTGATAAAACTTCCTTAAATTAATCAGCTGTATGCAGTTAAATGCATTAAAGCTTTTACAGTTCACGCCATACTGTTGCAATATACCCCTTAAGGAGCAAATATAACAATATTTCTGATATTCTAAATACAAACATAAATGTTATAAAATAAGAGGAGAAATAAAAATATCCATGTTACTGATGTATATTAGTCTCCAAAATATAGACTAAAATTCCTTACAACGTACTGATTCTACTCAATATTGCTTTTATCCTTTCCATAAAAGTTACAGTTTCTTAGTTTTATAAAATACCTTAAGTAGTTCTCTATACGCAATGGGATTACGAATATTGTTTCAGTCTATTATTTTTTCTCGTAATTAGTGTATCAACTCTATCAATCCCATACAAACTCTTCTATGATTCCATAGTTTGTTGGGAAAAAAAATTAATCGTAAAGGCGATACAGACAGAGAAAAAAATTAATAGATCCAAATAGCTCAAAACTATTTATATACCTATTATTTCTAGAGGATGACGCTTTGATCTAAAGTCCTTAATCACCCATTATAAATGCATTAAAGTTATTTATTCACTTTTATAATCTGCTCTGCCGTAATCAGATCACCCGTGGTTTAACAATTTCTACCAGTTTATTTTTAAAAGTTTGATTAGGTAGGCACTATGGAATTCAATATGCCATGCTGGTTAAAAATATTTTTCTAAAGTAACTTCTTTAACCTAGTTTTGTTGACATTATCAACACTAATATATTATAAAATTATAACATTTTCTAGACGTTTTTGATCTGACAATTTGTTCTATTAACATGATATTCAGTTTTATTTCTATCAAGAACTGAACAGCTTAGCTAAAGCTTGGTTTACAAATTTAAGAATTCTCTTAGATTCTTTGTAGACTCTATGAGATAAGAGTTATAATTACATCTTCATCTGTAACTAGCAGAAATGATGAATATAGCCAATTTTTATTCATTGCCTCTACCTTGCTAACTACAATCGATGTTTCTATTTGTTTACTTCTGTGTAACTTATATCATCATACTAAGGACTTGTTTATTACAAAAAATAGGCACATAAGTATAAAAATGGCCCCCGTTTTAAATATAACACAGTCACCCCTTTAGGCTTAATTTATTTTAAAGCTACTTACTCGTATACTAAAATACGAATTTATAATAAACCACTTTTAAATACGATGCTTATACGAAATAAAATAATTGTAATAAAAGCAAACCAAAAAAGTACAGGTGTTCTAATCTTATTCCCCTATCCCCGTAGTAAAGTTTGTAAATAGTCAACAATATTATTGTTTGATTTTATTTTTGTTCTCGCTTCCCGCGATTAGAACATTATTTTAATCTTATATTCTCCAATGTGTCAAATTATTGTTATTTCCTCTTACCTGATGATGACCTAAGTGGAAAACCGAAATGTTGGATGGTCATTTTTAACATATGTGTGTATTTTTCTGTAACAAACACTTCACAAGTTAGAAGCGATGAATTGAGATGGTTTTTGTGTACCACAATTTTCTTGAAACCTGATTTCCCATAGTTTTCGATACTTTCTATGCATCAGAATTCATTCATATATATATTCACAAGTGGGTCAATACATTTTACATATTTCAGCTATCCACTACTGTCTATAGTTGTATTAACCTTACAAGCACTTCATAGAACCTTGCACCTAAATATAGGTCTAAATATAGACGAGCTACATTTTACTAGGATAATCAGTTGTGCATATCAGAAATTCAGTACAACTTAATGTTTAACGCTCCGTAATATTGGAGGTCCAAGGTTTGAGCTATGAAAAGCTACAGGACATATTCCGCACTTTCAGTTGAAGAGCGTTCATTATCTTATAACCGTGACATTTAAACCCGTTGTTAATAATTGCCACATAGGCGGCAAATGCTAGTAATTGGCAGCCATTTTTTTCGTATCACGCTTATCAGAAGCTTTAAGTTAGAGATAAATATGCCTGAAGCTTAAAGACTCTGATTGAACATTTAGCTCATGTGTTATTTTATTGTTTATTTGTTCTACTCTTCTATCGGACTCTGAGGCTGTTTGACGAAATAATCTATTATCAACAATCAATGTTTTGATCGTACATGGTCTGTACACTGAAGATAATATATAACCACCAGCGTTTTTGCTAATACGTGAAATGAAGGGTAGACGTCCTTCAGTGTTAATTGTAAGCACTTTTTATCAGCACTCTTAACAGTATTATTGTGCTTGTCTTCCTCTGCTTTAACTCTCTCTGCATCTGGTAAATATCACACAGTGAAACGTAAAGCTAGCTTTCTTAAACAATTTGGTGCCCAACTGCTTTACTGTAACGTAGTAACTCAGACGATTATCTTCTCAGGAAGATTATCTTGTCTGTTGTATTTTCGTGAAAAATGCTTTTGGTGTATAGCAAGCTGTGCATTTCATTTAGCTTCTCAGAGCTATCTAATAGGTCCGTTACTGTAAATTATTTGTCTTTATAATTAATGGTTATAATTGAATAGTTAGTTGATCGTGAAAACAACAATGGCCAATATTTTTCTTCAATTTTAACTAAGCATTACAAGCCAGACTCTCATTAGACCTTTTTTTTTTTTTTGGCTAGCGTTATTAAAACAAGTAATGTCAGTTTCTTAGCCTCAATACCCACCGCCAACTCTTAAACTAATTCGATCTGCGCTAATAGTGGAATTTTATTGTCATTTTTATAGAACACCCACGACTTCAAAGTATACAAAGTATTTTTGTGCAAAATGAACACCAGCTACAAATCCTTGGATTCACAGTCAACAAATACAGTCCAAGAAGTCACGTTAGATCCGAACGTAAGGAACTGATAAAAACATGTGGTCTAAATCGCAGTTATCTGTGTAAAATACACAAGGATCTGAAGCCCCAATTATAAGAGCCAGTTGCAACATGACTGATGATATTTTGTTCGCTTCTTATTTTTATTTTATTTTTGATCGGCACGTTTGTTACTATGGGCGGCCGTACAACTAACTAATTAATGGGCCTAAAGAAAACTGGTACATAAAAAAGTATTTATAAAGATGGTGGGGGTATATATATCCATCGATAATTATGTGGTACAAAATCATTTATTATGTAAATTAGTGACAGAAGAAACAAAAAATTATGTATACTCCTGTATCAAATTCTAAAAGTGTTCTGAAATCTCAGAAAATTATTGTAATGAACCTGGTGACACTCGAAATAGCCCGGCATGGCCAGGTGGTTAAGGCACTCGAGTCGTAATGTGACGGTCAATCCCACTATTCGTAAGTAAAATAGTAGCCAAAGAGTTGGCGGTGGGTGGTAATGACTAGCTACCTTCCTTCTAGTCTTACACTGCTAAATTAGAGACGGCTAGCACAGATAGCCCTCGTACAGCTTTGCGTGAGAACCCGACATGGCCAAGCGCGTAAGGTTCGTAATCCGAAGGTCGCGCCAAACATGCTCGCCCTCCCAGCCGTGGGGGGGTTATAATGTGACGGTCCATCCCACTTTTCGTTGGTAAAAGAGTAGCCCAAGAGTTGGCGGTGGGTGGTGATGACTAGCTGCCTTCCCTCTAGCCTTACACTGCTAAATTAGGGACGGCTAGCACAGATAGCCCTCGAGTATCTTTGTACGAAATTCCAAAAGAAACAAACAAGCTTTGCGTGAAATTCAAACAAATAAACATGTGATAATTTGATAATTATGTTGATTAATTTCAATAACTCCTCTCTAATCTGTGATCATTTTTTCCAAAACTCTTCTCTATTTATTTAATTTTTTCTCGATGAGCTCAATGTGATGAGACACTGACAACACTTTTCCACTAAAAACTCTTTATTTCTTTTATTACACTGGCCTGCGATGGTTGTATTGTCTTGAAACTTGTACGTGTTCTACAGTAATCCTTGTACACTGAACCCTGATCTTTATTTTTCTCCACCATGCACAAATTTTTCACAAAATGTCATATGTACTTTTACATAAGTGAGTCGTTTTCATTGAAATCGAATCGCATTTTGTTATGCCCTAAATGTTAACAACCACGGACTATAAATGTCTCTAGAGCAATTGAGACGCGAGAGTCTTATTGGTCGTTCTAAAACCTACGTGAAACTCACCGATAGTAAACGGTTAACAGGTCACATTACGTGTTATTTCTAGATAGTATTTCTTTAGGTGTGCACTCTGACATTATTTTTTCTCTTTTCCATATTATTTATTCGTCACTATGACGAAAAACAATTGTGTAAATAACCAAAAATATATTCTATTATATTTGTGGTAAAGAAGTATGTTATGCATATTTTGGAATAAAACTGGGGGGCCAATACAAATCATGAGCTCTACACAAACTGTTCATTGTTTGTATTGAAGAGTTAACACAACCGACTAAAAGTAAGAAAAGTCTTTGTCCTTTGGAATTCCCGTGGCCTGGTAGGAACCTAGAAACCATGAAAATGACTGCTGTTTTTCTTCAAGTAATAAGCAAAGCTACAACATCAGAATAAAAAGGACATTTCTCCTTACCTTCTCTACAGATACTCTTGAGCCCCCTAGTGGCTCAGCGGTATATCTTCGGACTTACAACTCTAAAAATCGGGTTTCGATACCCGTGGTGAGCAGAGCACAGATAGCTCATTGAGTAGCTTTGTGCTTAATTCAAAACAACAACAACAAGATACTCTTGAACAGTTCGAAAAGACAATTAGGAAAGTTGAAAAAGAAACATCGATTCCTTTAAAGATGTTATTGACACATTTTTAAAAAACAACAACAAGATCCCAAATTACCAAAATATTGTCAGTAAAATAATAGATAAATTCAACAAGAAACAAGAGTAGTTCGGAGACCCGTGTCATTAGTGCGTGTATATATTTTAGGAGACAGTCACACAATAATCTGTGCTCTTTGCACAGTGGGGAATCAAACCTCGGATTTTAGCATTGTAATGGATCTATTGAAGTGGAGTTCTACCCGATAATCTACATAGCTGCACTCTTCTCTATCACTTCTTTTAACTTGCTAACTCCGTTACTGAAATATTAAACTTGTGACTAATAGCAACAGAAATTTGTTGCGAAAAAGAAAATAAATTAAAATATTCTTGTAAATCTATAAGGCATTTATAACTAGATCAAACATTAAAAGCATAATTTTTGTACTCCTGAATTAGTTTCAACATTATTCATAAAGAATGTCAGTAGACTTGTGATAAATATTGGTATAGCAAAGAGTAGTGCCATCTTTCGAGAGCTTTGATCAATGAAGAAAGAACCAATTTAAAATATTATTTTTAAGTATTTTATTTTAAACAACTTAAATACAGATACAACATCAGACTTTTGTGTTTCATTACAAATAAATAATTCCTATGAAAGTTGTACTGTTGAATATATGTAGAATATCAATACTGACAAAGTTGAGTAAATACATATAATGTAATCAACATTATTTAACTGGCAGAGTTAAAAATTGAAAATACTTCAATATCTAATACAGAATCACATTGCTTAGATATTTAAATTTAAATAATTGGTAAAGATACCAGTGTAAATATTTTAAATAAAAGAAAATATTTTACTTTTCCAATTTGTGGTTTATTCTATATTTTATTAGTAATTTACCATACCTTTTTGTCATAAATATTATAACTTCGCAACTATTTAGATATTGTAAAATTTGTAATAAATTACAGTATTTTATCAGTAATGTTGAAATACTGAAACAAAATTTAATATTTAATGGATTTTTTAATTTTTTGATTTAATAAAGCTTTAAATAAATAAAACTATTACACTACTCTGTAACAAATATATGGATTTATTAAATAAATATAAAGAAATAATAATTAGATAAAGTTTACTAAAAATTTGTAATTACTGTTTTTAGTTATAAATAAGGTCTTTTGACAACTTGGCACAACTTTATGCGGATGTACACCTTGCCATATGTAAAGGCTTCTTTAGTTTATTTTTTTTAATTTCGCACAAAGCTACTTGAGGGCTATCTGTGCTAGCCGTCCCTAATTTAGTCGTATAAGACTAGAGGGAAGGCAGCTCGTCATCACCACCGCCAACTCTTGGGCTACTCTTTTACCAACGAATAGTTGGATTGAATGTCACTTATAACGCCATCAAGGCTGAAAGGGCGAGCATATTACAAGTTAAACACCTTAACCCACCTGGTCCTGGGCCGTACTAGCATAATTCGTTTACTGGGCTACCAGTTAGTGCCATTCTATCATAACGGAGGTTGGAATGCTAGCTTCAAGAGGTAAGATTTTAACTTACTTATCCCTGAAAGGTGGTGCCTTATTTTTCTTATTGCTATTTCTATTTTTTAATTATTTTTTCTTCTTTATCCTGGAGGGCAATCACCTTCCCCCAACTGTCTGCAGGCAGTGAAGGATGATATAAATATGGGGTTTGTGGGATTGAGCACCTACATCTCGCTCACGTAATTTCTATATATATTGCTACTCCTTCAATTTATTTCTTTATATGGCACTGGCGAATGGAGGTTAAGACTAATAGACGGTGTATCTCCACCGCAATATGAGGCCTACTTCTAGTCACCTCCAAAACCTAGGGTATATTTTTATCTCACATTTTAGCTTGTATCTTGGGATGTTTTAATTAACGCAGCATTTTTGTCTATTATTTTTAATTTATCTTTGTTTAGGCTTGTTTTTAGGTTATAACAAAAAAAAACATATGTATATATATATATACATACATATATATATTGTTACGTATTGAAGTTTATCTCTGACATGTTTCCGATTTATTATATTACCTGCTTTACATAGATCTGACGAATTCAAATAGCTGGAAATTAATCTGGATGTTAAATGAATGTTGACATGTATCAAATTTGTATTCCTTACGAACAAGTTTCATACACACAATTTTCTTTGTAAGAAACACAAATGTATTTTAATATATAAGCGACAACAGAATTTAAAATGACGGTTATTACAAATAGTTATCACAATTAATTATTTATATATAAAAATGCTACAAACTCTCAAACAATATTCAGTCTTCTATCAGGGCTTGAATTGGACATTTTATCAATGGTCCAAGTCCACGAGGTATAATTTACTTTTTTGTCGACATACAGATACCCTTCGCTTGACGGGAATGCTAGTTAACTCTTTTCTTCACACCTATGTTGTTTTCTGCTGAAGTTATTCGATGCTGCTATTGAAGCTTTGGAAAATGATTTACTAATATTCTTCTAGTAATGTTATAAATGTTTTATCGTGGGCCGTGGTTTTAATATGTAGCACACACGTATCATGAGTTTCGACAATCGTGAAAGTTAGCTTATATGCAAAAATTGTTTAATTAAATAATGGACTGAAATAAAACTTGGAGAGTGCTAAAAACCAAATGTTTACCTGCTATAAATGCAATAATACTCTCGAATGCTGAAGTTAATTTTACGTTATAGAAATGCCTGCTCAATGAACATTTATAAATTATAAACCAAGTTCAGAAGAAAAAAGACTATTCACCAAAACCATAACAAAATCATGGGGAGTAACCAATAAATAAATGTAATATAGCCCATCTTTAGTTGACATAATGAAAAGTAGAACGTAGTAGACATAATGTAAAGAAAAGTTAATGAACTAATAGCTTAAGGAAATCGAGTAAGTTAACCCATTATATTATTATAATAGTAGACTGGCAAACAACGATTTATAATCATAAGAAATTGCTTTATTTTCGGGGTGACATACTTCATGTTCTACCAAACAAAGTAGTATATCCCCAAAATAAAGTTTTAAGAAATGTTAGTAAAATTGCAGTCTTATCTTAAAACGATTTTGGAGATTCATCACGTCGTTACAGTCCGTGAGACCATGTCCAGTCTTGATCTATTTCACAACCATGCATTATGTCAATATTTCTTCAGTACCGTTGTAAAAGGCTCCATCTTAAGGCTGTCATGTCCAAAGAATATTATTCTTTTAATAGAGGATTCTGTAAAAACGGTTTCCTGGCACCAACTTCAACAATCTGGTCACACAATAGTTCATAGGCGTTGTGTCTAGTGGCTTGGATAGCACGTTTTCGTATAGAATAGCATTAACATTTGTTTCGTTTTCCAGCTACTTGAGGTATGTGACTGTTGAATAGGTGGTGTGACTGGTTTTATTTTCTACGAAACCGTTATTTCTATGTAATAAAAAGTAGGAGAGGCTCAGAAAATTGATCTTAGTAATAAACAGTGTTTACCTTGACCTTTGTATTAACTCTCTTTGTCCCTAACTTGTCCCTGCTGCAGTAGTGATTTTCATGAATTCATTTGATAAAGTTTTGCGACGTACTGTTCATCATTTGTTAATTTTTTATTCCATTTTTTATGCCATTACAAAATCATACGAGATTTGGTACAGTTATCAAGACATGCTTGACGCCTTCACGAGTATCACCGTGTTCAGTTTTCTATATTTAGTTTTATCTTCCTTGTGTACCCGTCATGATTTTTTATCGACTATAGTTAATAAACATTATAATAATCGCTTTTTAATAGTTGTTACTTAAATAATGGTAATTCTCAGAACAGTATCTTGTTTAAGGATTATTTTAAACTCGTATAATTTTCCGAGAATGTAACCATAATATTACACGGAAATTTAAATTTACCAGCATTTACATTTTACCATATTTGGAGATTATGCCTAGCTGATATCAATTTTTCAAAGAAATATTCACAGGCAGTTTCAATGGTGTTCTTTAAATTTATGATAAAAATGCATGAATTGCTTGAACTCATCTTCTATTTTTCCACCATTACTAAATCATTATATACTAACCTTCTCGCCCTTGTTAAAATATTTCAAAACATCTTGCAACATTTATATGACATCTCAAACTTGTAGCCACTTTTTAATTCTTAGTTCAATCATTAACACCATATAGGTACTAGTCTCTCACAAGCAATCTTAAGCAATTGGAAGATGACTAATATATTTATTGAGAAGTAATAGCTCGGCGATTTATTCGAAAAATTATAATATTTAAAATTTAAAAACACACTTTTGCTAAATTCAGATCTTAAAAATTACTTTATAAAGTGATATTCCTCTGAGAACACCACTTGTTAAGGAAGTAAATAAAGACCTGACCATAAACATAATACATGCACGGAAAGATTGGCTTTTGCATCACATTCTCGGTTCTTCAGACTGACATATTTTTGTACTTACAGCTAAAACAACAATAAATATTTCTATTTGTGGGGTAAGTAGTTAAACTTACTACTCGTACAAATCTGAATGTTAAAAGTCTGGAACTATATTTCACCAATATATGGGCGTTTTATTGCGATTTTTTCATTTGAAACTCTCACTCTTTCTCAGGTCATACCTTGGTGAGTCAGTGGCCTGTTGCTCAATTAAGTCTACTTCCAGCTAAAACTAAGTTATAAGCAGTTAAGATCCAGTGATGGCCTATCAGTTGTTTAGCACATAAACATTCAAAACATACTTTTTTCCTTTTATAATGGATAAATTACCAATTTTCTACAAAATAAACCTTAAAAATAATGAGAAATATTCAGCTATAATTGAAAAAAATACAGTTAATGGTCACTATATTTACTTTCAATTTACTTGTAAGATACGAAAGTTACCTTCATTATCGACAATAAAGATAAGTACCCAGTCTCAAGCCATTTAAACTTCCACACAATAAATTTAGTCACCTTATCTTAATCGAAAGTCCAATCTGTTGGTGCCTCTTTACAGTTCTGGCTTTGTACTGACATTTAAAACATAAATATGAAAGTAATGAAAATAAGCTTAACATCATTTTTTAAAGTTTCTATAATGAAATTTTTATTGCTTCATCTCATATATATAGTTCTTATTTATGACTTTTATATACTTATGTATAATATTTCACAGAGTGCGCTCTAGTTGTTATTCCTGTTTGTTCAATATAGGGTGTGAAACGAAAGTTATTTCGTATTGAGTTATAATTCGTCGTGGTGGAGGTTGAAGGTAAATGTTGGATTATAATTTTTTTTTAAATTTACGATATATTTTAAATACTTCTTTTAATTTACTTTCTGTTTACTTTATCTATTCCATAAAAGTAGATAATTTAAAATCATTAAATAACAAACCTGTATTAATTGATTTACCAGAAGTTGCTGTTCCATCCGTGTGTGAGTGTGACTGTAATCCATGGTGTAATTGCTATAATAATAATATTGATAATTATTAGGGATAATTAATGATAATACATAACGTTTAGAACGCTAGGGTAATTTCGAATTTGAAAGAGCTGTCTTATAACTGTAGGGTTAGTTAAAATATTCATTTTCTCTGTATAAAAAAAAAAAAAGAGTGATCGTAACTTTGCTTACAACCGATTAGTTGTGGAACTAAATTTGAGACTAATTAAAAATAAATGCACTTGATAAATCAGACAAAGCATTTCATAAATTTGTTAGCAACTGAGACAAAAACAATTTTAAATAGAGAGTTTGCGTGTGAGCTTTCAGAACATAAACCTGTTACCAGACTAACATTCATATTTGTTTACCAGCACTTGAAACTTTCTCAGGTAATCTTATATCAATCTTTCTAATACATCACATCAAAGAAAACAAATTCAGAATTTTCTGTTAATATACCATAATAGATTTAAACTTGTTGCTTCACAGTTTTTTGGTGTTCATTTTCTGAATTTAGACACAGGTTCTTCCAAACTGTTTTTTATCATTTTTACTTAACTTCTTTATATTTGAACACCAGAATTTCTCAGAAACGGCTTTTTTTTAAGTGTTATATATCTTTTTTATTTTTCTGTAACATCACACTTCTAATGCAAGATGCTGTGCATTTGATATATAGTTTGAATGCCTTTTCTAAACTGGCAAAACATGATTATAATCGTACTTGTTTTGGGACATTAATATTATGGGGTATTGTAATTTTCTAATCACCCTGTTTGTCAGATTCATTGATACTAATGCATCCCCCTCAATACAGGGCTTATTGAGCCAACTGAAATACAAAAACGAGAGTCATAGACAGAATAGTATTTATTAAAGCCATAAGATAATATAAATAATGTAGCATTGTAAAATATAATAGACTAATACTAAAATATTATAATAAATATAATTGTTTACTACGTGTGACAATATATCTGCAATTATAGTCACACAGAGTACTATCTTATTGCATCTTATTTGTGACAGTTTGTATTGCGACTTTAAATTAAATGAATGATACAAGAAACCAAGAGGGATTAGTTTTGGTCTTACAGTGTTGGCAAGATGTGTTTGTTTTATATATCTTGTTATAAGTAACATTTCTACAGGGTGGTTCATAAGTCCCTACCCATCCATATATATATGTATCTTACGTATCCAGTGTATCTGTGTGCTGTCACCAGTATTCTTGCACTCATGTACCCACATACTTGTCACAATACGCTCTTCAAGTGTAAATGGACTTACATCGGTCATATTTCTATGAAAAGAAAGAAACAAATTTATAATACAAGCATAATTGAATATAACATAATAACATATGGATGGGTAGAGACTTGCAGGTTTGTGTAATGGTCAATAATGTCTCATTTTAACATGGTTTTTGCAAAATGTGTTGTAGTACCTTTGAATGAGTTGCTTAAGATGTAGACAGTGAAATAATAAATATTTTAATGAAATTATGGACATAGCTTTTTTTTCTTTTTTTTTACATAATTAAAGAGGTTTAAAAGGACTGACTTAATATTACAAATTTTTTAAAGTTTATAATATCCTTAGATAAAAATCCTTCTACTAACACATTTCTCATATATTAAAATGTTTTTAGATTTAGAATGATGTAACAATATAACAATAGGATGTACAATGTAAAGCATAGTTTTCATTTATTTCTTTACTGCAAGTGTATAAAATAGAAAAAAGAAAGGTATTCTTTTGATATTTTACCAGTATTTTCTGATATAATCTCTCGGTTCACTTATCTAGAGGTAAATCCAATTGGATGTTACAAGATCTGCTATTCGATGACTGCTTTTCACATAAATAAAATGGCTTGTATGACCAATGCCTTTACAACTTTACAGATGTTTGGAATGAATAGATTTAATATTAATTACTTTCTTACATGGGTAATCTGGACTTTTAAAAGTAGTATAGTTTAAAAACACGTATAATCAGTTTGTCTTGTAAGCTTTCAAAAAGGTAATTTTTGTTATTCTAAGATTTTTACAGAAGATGCATGTAGCAATACTTACACACCCTGTTTTCTGTGGGTCAAGTGAATAAGTTGTGCAAACTGATTCTATAGATGTTAATTATCATTGGGATTTTCAGAAATGGTAAACTTTCTGGAATTTTACATTTTTTTACATATTGTGTTTTAGTTTATAAATCATAGCCTATAGCATTATAGTACTTAACCTCAACAATGAACTGTAATTATATGCAATAACATGATATGATTGTGTATATAAAAAAAATGATATTTTTGGTTGCTTTTCTTTTACTATTTTTTATTTGTGCAAGTTATATTAAAAGACTTGTATTACTTGTGTAATTTTGAATTACATGGCAATCATCATCCTGTAAATTATATTAGGAATTTCTTTGAAAAATGATCATTTTATTTAAGTGTTTGTTCAATTTTTAAATGCATAGATGATAATTAACAGAACACACAGATAGAGATGTGACTGACTTACATATACTTTGTTATCCATCCATATTGCAAAGTTTTTCTTTTGGAAGATTTCTCTGCGATGAATAAGATTTTCTGAGAACAAACTTGATTTTAAAATATGATGTTCCATTAATTCAAGTTTCTCAACCTCGTTTTCTCTTTTTAAGTTTTTTTTTCTAATGAATATTCTTAAAGAATTTTTAATTGTAATACAAAAGTCAGGTGTGCCTATCAGTTATTTGGAGGCTCTATCTCCATAATGAGCAAAGCAAAGACAGCCCATTGTATAGTAACATGCTTTCAAAAAATGTTCCGATACACTGTAACATTATGAACATATAAGCAGAGCATTCCAGAATTCAGTCTGTTTAGACATACTCAGACAGTCAAACTTTTAAGGAACCATATGTCAGAACTAAATTTAGTTTTTTAGTCTGTTTAAGGTGTATTTCTTGTATCATATCACTAGAGGTAAATATTGTGCTACAAAAGGCATCTTTCTCAAATTCATTTAGTTCATAATTTGATATGTCTTTTTCATTCATATTTTTAATTAGTGTAGACTACATCAGTTCTGCTTCTGCTTCAAAATGTTTTGATTTTATAGAAGTGACAATGTGACTGTATCTTGTACTTTTTTTGAGATTCTACATATTAAGTCCTGGTTATCTCTACTTGTATAAGAATTCACCTTTTGATTTATGATCTCAAATTTTTGTGAGGATCACCTACTGAATAGACAGCTGAAACTTTTATTAGGATTTGATTAAATTGACTTAATGATTTGCTGGCTCCTTCTTTATCAGTGTTAATTTTTTAGAAGTTATTCCTTAGGTAAATATTATCCTTTCATTTCAGAATTGTCACTTGAAACTGAATATTATTGTTTAGAGACAGATTATTTGTTTATGAAAGTTTTTACTAGATGCTCATTTTCATTGATAAGGAGAGGTATCTGTAGGCTGTTATGCCGTAGCTTCGGTGTATTTGATACTTGTATTATAACTTGAAGTTTTCTACACATATTGCCTTCTGATGAAATTCTTGACAAGTTTAAGTGATCCAAAACGTTTCTACACTTGTAGAGAGTGAATATTCATTTTTCTCCCACTTTCAGTAATGTTCCAAAGATATCTGTTCTGTTTATTTGTTGTCAGGATACAAATGCTATCTCTGAAATACACATTTCCCATAGAAATGTAAATTTTATTATCTGTGTTTTTTGCAAAAATATCTGAACTTTCAAAGAATTTTTCTGCATGTGTAACAGAATGTTATAAAGAAAATTAGCATGAAAAACTTTAATATATGAACAACTCAATGATCCACCAGAAAGAATGAAATGACTATATAAGGACTGTGAGAAAGTTACTTAAATGTAGATTTCATGAATTGAATAATCAGTAAAAAAAACAAACCAAAAACTGACATATAAAGGCTAGCTAATTTTTTTATTTTATATTTTAAAAATATAATAGTAATGATATAAATAAATTGTTAGCCAGATTACATCAGGTCTGCTGAATCTTACAGTTTTATCTTCATAATAAACTGTATACTTTACCATTATTGTTTGTGACAAATTAATCAAATAAGTACATCTGATCTTCTTGACTATTATAGTAAATAAATGTCTTTCCTGGGTATGAAGTAGGTAATGGCTTTTCTCTTTTTTTGTTCACCTACTGATTTCACTGATGAAAAATTGCAAGAACTCTAACACCTGAAATGTTAGGTTATTAATGTACATATGTGTACCTAGCAGTTTTTTTCGGAGATATATAATGATAACTTCATTCAACAAAGAAATTCCCAAGTTTGTAGCTACACGTAATTACAGTTGTATAGCTGCAATGGAACTGTGAAGAGCTTTAACCACTATACCAAAGGTCTTTCTGGAGTATTTTAGTTGTACCAAGTTTTTCATGTGATCATAAACCTGATGTTTATAATACTGATAGTACCACTTGTATGCACAGCTATGAGACTCATCAATTACTGGTAATACTCTTCAAAGTTAAGTAAAAACAAAATAAAGAACTAATATTGTATAGTAACACACACATCTACACATTTCATTAGATGCCTATACAAGTCTGTCACTGCTGAATTTCTAGTAGCTTATAAATATAGTGATGTTAAAATTAAATATTGGCACTAAACTCAGTTTATGTTGTATGAAAAATTTGGGAATCTTGTCTACTTTCAGTGCAAATGTCCTCAATGCATGTGCTAACTCTGGGCTTTTTAATTTTTATCTTATTTGACAACACGGGTAGTGACTCGATGTAGACAAAGGATCTTATTTTATGTTCTCAAATTTGTCCCAAACTCTATTTTTTATAATTTCATGTTTGTAACTTTACTGCATTAAAATGGCAAGCTGAAGTACATCTTCAGAGATACCAACATGTGAGAATTTATTACACAAGATGCAGAAAGTGTAATATTCCTACAAGAAGTATCATGTAAGAATATGAACATCTCAGTGTAACATGAACAAGTTTGTTATTAAACCAAACACTACCATTGACCCTGTTCCCATATAATGTTTAGACAATGTTTAGGGAGTAAATATTTTTTCTATTATCCTAAATTTTCAGATTCAGTTGCTAGAGATAATGTCCAATGTCTGATATCACTGTATCATGATGTATAAGATATATTGTTTAATTATTAATTAACAAAATGCCATCTAGGGACCTTTTTATGTTACAACAGTTATTTGATATAATGAATTTTTATATTTAATTTGCTTGCTTATTTAGGAACATTGTTCCAATTTTTAATTGTTTCTTAGAAACACGGTTTGAGATTTTGACTAACAAACTGCTATAATTTTGGTGCAATGTTGAAAGCTCATTCTGTTAGAACAACCGTGTATTGTTATTAAAGATTTTGGCTGTGTTGCCAGTTTCTAGAGCTAATATTAGCTTCTTGTATTACCCCACGTTGGATTTATTTTACTCGCATGCACTAGTAACTGCTCAGTTGTACTTTCAAATAATATGCATCAATATATGTTGTGCAATATAATTTTTTTAAAACTGTCTCTAACTTTAGATAAAATTTTAATGTTTAATTAATAGAATGTTTTATAGCACACTACAACATTGTTTCATATAATAGTGTGATAAGACTTTCTTCCTACGTGTTTACATTTGTTGATAAATAGTCTTCAGAGTGTATACTGAAGTTCTTTTACATGAAATGAGCTTGTTGTATTTAGATATAATTACCGTTATCATGTGATAAGAAAATGTTCAAACAGTTACAGCACCTTCTGTCAGTTGTTTTTTTTTTTATGTTAGAAAATCTGAATGAATTTTACTTTGATACTAACAGCAGAAACCAGTTAACCAACTACATGTGATATTATGATGTTTGAAGAATTTGTATCAGTAACTGAATATATACTGATAAGATTATAATTAAATAACATACAGATGGTGAGTCAAACTTCAAAAGCTTAGCAGGTGTCTTATTTTTGGCATGGCATAGTGATTAGCATGCTGGAACCATGAGCCCTACGATTTGTAAGTGCACTGTTGACAGTCATATCTTGCAGTACTATTGAAGAAAGTGTTCGAAGAAGTTGTTAATGATCTGCAATAATTGTCTTCCCGACGTATATTCTCAAGACGACTGGTATGGGTATTAAAACTTTAAAATAAAGTACGGAATGATGTTTCGATTTTCTTGTGTTATCTTCAGGTGAATTTGATGTTAAACATTGAAGATGTTTGTTCTCACAAAATTTATTTATTCATGAATAAAGGAGTAACGTTAATGATCAGTGCTGGAAAATAATTAAGTTGTATACCTGTTACAGACAGGTACAAATATTGGATTTTTACAACAATGTACGTTCAGTATAGCAATGGTTCAGGATTAAACTGTTAGAAGATCGAAACGAATGATAAATAAAAGTTTAATGATGACTCTAGTAGTCCAGGGACCACTGATGACTTCCTACACATTTATTTGCAGTGTGAACTGCGTGTGTATACATGCTTTAACCGAATATTGGGTTCGATCATGACTCGTTAATATTGCCTTTTAAGTAGCCCTACGCTGATAAGTTAAACCTTAAGAGTTAAATATGAAGCGTTGAGGAATAAGTGTGTAAATTTACTTGAGTTTAGGTGAAATTAAATCGGCTCCGCTGGTAATTATGTATATGCTGTTCGTTTAATAAACATAAAGGTGACAAGCCCTCTGGTGCTTAACAGCAGGTTCCTGTTAGTTCCATATATGGTCATGTTTATATATCCGCGTACTGATTTACATATACGTAAGCCGTTGCTTTAACAAAAAAAGAAAAAAGATTGGAAAGATAGTCTGCTGCAGGGGTTCTTATCCTTGTTGGAGGTACTGAACCCCGGAAGTTTCGTACTTGCATTCACTGAACCCTTCGTAATTGGATTTTTTTTTTTCAAATTTAAAACATAAGTACATATTTTATTTGTGCACATTGTGAACCATTAATCAGTTGCACACAATATCATTGTGTTCAAAGAACAAAACCAAAAAAACATGAATTTCACACAAAAACAAAAACATAAGTCAATGAATATTTACTGCAAGTCAATGTGACTTTTACTGTTGCCTTTCAGAGAGAAGTTCAAAAATACGCGGCTTCACCTTGGCAAGTGCCACTCTCATATCATTTTCGTAACAAACTCTGTTCCTTTTCTTTTTTATGTCTACCATCCTCGAAAAGAATTGCTCGCAAAGATACGTTATAACAAACGATATGAGTATCTCAAGGGCTTTCTTAGCAATAAGAGGGTACGTTACGATTTGGTGACACCAAAACGTTGAGAGTGTTCTAAAAAGTTGCTGTTGAACCTGGCTCTGCTGAAGTTCAATGATTTCGTTGAGGTTTTCATTATTGACATCTGTTGTCACAACACAAAACGTGAACGGCTGTCTCACCCATGCTGGATATGACTCTCTGGTGAGGAAGTATCCGTCGAGAGACTTTGCGAGCTCATCTGAGTGCATGGCAATTGCTTGCCTCAGTTCCCCGGGTACAGAAATGTCTCCGATCTTACTTACACAGTCGTCCAGCAGAGGAAAGTTTGCGAAGTTATCATTTTCTGTTCGTCGTTTCCATAACGGTAGCTTTTTTAGAAAAGCCTTCAGGTTTTCTTCTGCTTCGATGATGTTGACTCCACCACCCTGCATCTGTTGATTGAGAACATTGAAGATATCGGCCATGCACATCAAAATGAGAATAAATTCAGATTTTTTGAAGCAGTCTACATGACAATATTGGTGCTCTCGCAAAAACAGGGCTAATTCCACAGGCATGGCAAAAACACGATTCGGCACCTTTCCTCGGGATAACCACCGAACGTTAGAATGGTATAGAAGTACCTCGAATTCAGAGCCCATTTCATTACACAGATCATTGAAGATGCGGTGCTTCAGGGCACTATTTCGCTCAAAGTTCACACATTCCACTACAAATTTTAATGTTTCTGCCAGTTTTGAAAGCAAGGTTTTTGTTGCCAACTCATGCCTGTGCAAAACACTGCGTTACAATGATGTGTGGTGCATCGGCTTTTACCACCACACCAAAACGAGAGTTTCATCCCAGTATGATCATAGCTCCGTCCGAACAAACTGCAAAACCATATCCCACGAAAGATCGTTGTCTCTGAAGAAGTCATCCACAAGTTTCTTCACGTCGGCTGTCTTAGTTGTTGTTGTAAGAGGCTTACAAAATAATAAAAAAATTATTTTATCTCGTCGTTCTTCACATAGTGCACGAATACAACAAGCTGGCTTAGATTGGAAACGTCGGTGGTCTCGTCGAGTTGAAGGCTGAATTATGCTGAGCTTGAAATCAGATCTGCAACTACTTGACCCAAAATGTCATTGCTCATGTCATCTATTCTGCTGCTGATGGTGTAATTTAAAAGAGGAATTTGTGTGCAGTATGTACACATTAACTTTTGAAGATAATCTACTGTAGTGATGTTATTTTACATGTGTATTCCTCTACAACACTGTAGATTCTAGGCAGGTGTAGTGCTGTGAAGCTTTATGCATGTTCATGAAAATCGGAAACGTTCGTAGAGAGCTTAAATGTTAAAAATATCTCCCAACGGTTCTTCCAATGTCACGAAAACTTCAAAATTAATCAAAAACAACTTGGGTATGGGGGGATGTGCGGACAAAAACAGATCGAGAGTGCAACGAAAAGAAATCAAAACTGGTACTACACTTATATCATTAATAATAATGAGACAGCAAATATTCATTAATTAATTATCCAGGCCGTGTTTTTTTGTTCAATTTGAGGGTTAATGTTAGAACAAAATACGTAGCATTGTGTATGTTAAGTAGACAAATAGGGCTGAGTATGTGAAACAATGTATGAGCCCTTATAGTACTTCATAATAAGGATCGCAAGGAATTGCAAACCTTTTATAAAAAATTCGAGCAAAAGGCACCTCAGAGTAAAGATTCAAATCAAACAACACTTTACTATCGACTGCTAAGGCCGTATACGTGTAAATATGCACAAAAACACGCATCTTATACTTGCAAAGAAAAGAAAAAATCTGCTAAAAACGAAAGGTTTGTAATTATTATTACTATTATTATCTTCGTAGTCTAAAACAGTAAAGGTTTTGTATACTTAACCCAAACCTTTTATAAAATATTAAATACTGCGAAGGTTTTAAGGATATTGAAATGTCAATATGTTTTTCTATATTTTATATAGGGTAAAAATATACATATTATTCTAGTGTAAACAATCTTATTACCTCTTAGCTAACTTTTTTACAAATGTCTAGTGCTCCTTCAAGACGCTTAAGTACATAATGAAACAGGAAGTACTATTCAATAATAGGTGAACATAAGAGTGTAACATACTCGGTGCTTTGTACACGATACAATTGGCGTTTTTAGGGAACCTATATCAAGTATAAATAGAAAGACTAGGAAAATCAATACACACATTTTTATTGCATACATTCAAGAGTAATTATTTTAAGACACGATTTATTTAACTCGATGCTTTAGACGTATGTTTTATTTGAAAATGCTGTTTTTCTTCTGGTAAAATTTTATTCTTAATGGGATTTGTCTTAGTCTTGGCATATATTTGCACATTACTATGCATTACATATAAAAAAAAAATTGAGTTGCACAAACTATTGGTCACTGTATTCCTAAACAAATTTCCGTGACAGTTTTCAGTTGCAGTTTAATGTTTTACATCTCGAACTAATGCGATCAAATAGTCAATTGGTACAGTAAATCATCATAAACCGTATTAGCGATTTACTAGATATATTTATTATCAGTACTAATATGTAAAGCTAGCTACCATATCAAGTAATCCTTTGACCATAGTTGAGCATTAAAGAATCCACCAAACAAGAGAAATATGAAATTGGAAATTTTAAAACCTGCAAATAAGGATCGTAAAAAAAGTAAGGAAACAAGGCTTCAGATACTGTAGACTTTAATTACTCAAGCAACAAATCCTACTCTTGACTCCGGGTAACAGCATGGAGCCAAGACAGAGGTTTGTAGTATAAGTAAATGTCTACAACAGTTCAGCCATGTTTTTAGTTTTGTAATCCCTATTTACAAGTTGTTTACCTTCCAATTTTTATTTATTTTTCAGATATAAATATGTATGGAAGACAGCATTTATGATGTGATTAGGTAGGTAAATAGAGATGAATGTGTATTCTTATGAACCACCAGCTAACAATTTTATTGTTAAGGTTTCATAATTCGTGCTTAACGGTTCTATAATTCTATTCTATAAGTGTCATTCTTTGCCTTTTAATGGAACAATAAGAATTAGTGTAAGTTCACGTGGTTTTTGTTCATATAAAAGCATAAGATTTGATTGGCTTCTAGTTGATATAGCTAATATTTAGTTATAAAAGTTCACCTAGGTATTTCGTACTGACAAATGTTTAAAATTTCATGTGACTGTATGTACAATATTAATGCAACAGTAGTGACCTATTAGTAATTATTCTGTTGTGACGTCTCTTCACATTCGTAGCGCGTAATATGTTTATATATTTAAGGTAAATATAGCATGTATACTATGATAAATATTTCCCAAATATTTTGATATATAAATGTAATTGGAAGATCTGTATTTAATTCGTTATTCCTGAACAAACGATAATACGCTTTGGTGTATAGTTATGCATATTGAAATAAACCATAGAAAATCCAATTGTAAACATTAATTATACGTATTGAAATATTTCTCGATCACGTTAAGACTACATTTAACCTTCAAATTAGCTTTTTTTTCCTTCCTATGCCATTTGCTATCGGTTGGATAAACGTTACGTCGTATTAAAGCTAATGTAAAGAATTGGTCAAAAATATAGATCACTCATTTCTTTTATAGGGTGCATAGATCTCAGTACTAGATTGTGATATTAACTATTTTCTTTTATTTTGTAACTTGTGATCACGTAATGCAATTTTGTGCATAAATAGTTTTGAAATGTCTTAAGATATAATACGGGTCCATATGGGATTTCACATTAGGTTATAAGGTATAAGGTTAAATAAATATTTTATTTTGGATATAATCCGCGTCTCCCCGAACATGCTCGCACGCTCGACCGTGGGGGCGTTATAAGTAACGATTAATCCCACTATTAATTGGTAAAAAGAGTAACCCAAGAGTTGGCGATGGGTGGTGATGACTAGCTGTCTTCCCTCTATTCTTTCACTGCTTAATTAGGGCCGGCTAGCGAAGATTAATGTCATAATTAAGGGAAAGCAGGTAGTAAACAACATTGACTGCCAAATTTTGGACTTCTTATTTTGAAGAGTCTGATCTGACCGCCGATCTTATAATGCACCGAAGTTTCGATTTTGTGTAATTGGATACAAACCAGATTCACGATTAGCACGTTAATGATCAGACCACAACCCGTTATATTAATGCAGTGGACAAATTGTACTGTAATACTTGCAGCTTCACAATTACCTATGATTTGTAATTAAAACCTGGATGCAGACATTCATTCTCCCTTAGGTCTTATGGATTTAAGGATGAGATCCATTCTTGGAGTTAAATACATAAGCACTTGTTTGAATCCCCATCACACCAAACATGCTTGCCCTTTCAGCCATGGTAATGACTAGTTCGCTTTTCTCTAGTCTTACACTGCGAAATTAGGGACGGGTAGCGCAGATGGCTCTCGAGTAGCTTTTCACGAAATTCAAACCAAACCATTAACACTTAATTTCAGAAACATTACTGCGTTTGTTTCTATTCACACATGAAAGTTCTGAAACACCACCACAATGCTGTTTAAGAATTATATAATTATTAACACAAGTTTGTTCTGTGGTTAAATTAAGTCAGGTATTTATATCGGAGCAGTTTTTAAGCTTTATGGTGTTTTTAAAAACTATATCAAGGCTTGTGTAAGGCTTATGTTACAGATACATGACTGTTTCCGTTTAAGTTTAATTTGTGCAGTTCTTATAGGTACTTACACCAATGGTGTATGAGATTTGCATGTTCTCCGTCCATTTCATGTGGTATTTAACAAGCGATTTTTTTATTTAAAAATTAACTTTAATTTATAACACTTAAGTTGGCCCGAAATGGCCAAGCGTGTTAAGGCGTGCGACTCGCAATCTGAGGGTCGCGCGCCAAACATGCTCGCCCTTTCAGCCGTGGGGGCGTTATGTTGGTACAGTCAATCCTACTATTCGTTGGAAAGAGTAGCCCAACAGTTAGCGGTGGGTGGTGATGACCAGCTGCCTTCCCTCTATTCTTTCACTACTTAATTAGGAACGGCTAGCAGAGATAGCACTCGAGTAGCTTTGTGCGAAATTCAAAAACAAACACAAGTTTGTATCGTTAGGTTTATTGTTGTAAGAGTGGTAAGGAATAAAATGGCTAAAGTATACTTAGAAATATTTTAAAAGATTTTGATGTGAAGTCAATATAAATAATACACGTTGACAAAAAAAAATTAAAGCAATCTGATGTGTTTTTGTTGTTTTTTCTTTTGGAGGGACAGCTAACTAACAAAAATGGACACGGTAATCTGACATTCAAGTGATCAGAAATTTGTGTGCCACGTTGCAAGACATATTTCGGATATTTTAATTTAAAATTCAGCAGAACGACCGTCTCCGACTAGCTTTTCAGTATGATGTCTCAAATAATGTCCTTATTATCAAATAAATATTTATAAATTGAAAAGTTTACGTTTTTTGGTTTTTTTTAGAATCACGAACGCAAATGAGCCTGGATGTGAAAAATTCACAACTTCCAAGAAACAGGTTAACACTTCCCTGTATTTTACCACAGCTGATTCGTTTAAGACCAAAAGAATAAATCTTTAACAACTTGGCCAGGTTGTTAAGGAACTCGACTCGTCATCTGAGGTTTACGGGTTCGAATTTCTGTCCCACCAAACATGCTCGCCCTTTAAGCCGTGGGGCGTAATAACGTAACGATCAATCTAAGTATTCGTTGGCAAAACAAGCCCAAGAATTCGCTGTGGTTGGTGATGACAAGCTGCCTTTCCACTGCTAAATTAGGGACAGCTAGCGCAGATAGCCCTCGTGTAATTTTGTGCGAAATTCAAAGCAAACTTTAACAGCTGAATACTTCTCGTGTTTTAATGAAAAACTACGAAATACGTATACCTTGAAAATAAATCGTAACGATGGGTCACCTAACAATAGAGTCACGCATGTAATAAGTTAACTATGCATAGAAGCCTGAAAATACTTTAAAAAAAGAGGGAGAAAAACCAGAGGAAATCTTCAGTAACCGCGGCACTTAATTGTTTTATATGTAATTAAAGTAAATTCATCTAACAGAATATTTTATTGTTTATTAACTGTATTTTTGTGCTCCAGCTGTAACAAGCGTAGGACGCTTGAGCTTCGTTAAGTACATCAATCGAATAAATTTGACCTGTATACAAACTGAAATTAGTTCTCAAATCGGTTGAGAGATGGCGGAGCTATGAGGTAAAAGTGTGTACGTAAAAAAACTGAGCCAACGACACGTGGAAAAAAGCCATCATAACAACGATCCCCAAGAAACAAACTAATAGAACAAATCCAGATAATTTCCGCCCCATCAGTCTGTTAAGCTGCCTTGGCAAACTGGAGAGAATTATCTCCAACCGTCTCCTACATTTTTGTGAATCAAACAACATTCTTCCAGAATTTCAAAATTCCTCCAGAAAAAATAGACAAACAACAGATCACCTCACGCGACTCACCGAATCAATCTACAAAGCTTACAACAACAATCAAGTAACCACTGGGGTATTCCTAGATGTCAAAAAAGCATTCGACAGCGTATGACACAACGCCATCATATATAAACTAAATCACCTGCAAATAAATCCCACGATAGTCAAATGGATCTCAAATTTCTTAACCAATAGAACAGCACAAGTAAAAGTCAATAAAACTATATCCAAATTATTTAATATAACGGCAGGAGTACCCCAAGGATCAGTCCTCTCTCCACTTCTATACATAATTTTCGTCAGTGACATACCTTTTCCAAATCTAACATACACACACAATTCACAATACGCAGACGACATCGCAATCTGGAGCACCTCCAGAAACCCAATAATGGCCATGTCCCGTGTACAAGAATCATTAAACAACGTTTCAACATGGAGCAACAAGTGGAGAGTCGTGTTAAACCCAACAAAAACACAAGCAATTACTTTCTATAGGAAACTTAAGAAGCAAAGAAAAAATCTAGGAAAAATAAAATTATCACTTGGAAACACAACCATTAACATGAGTAAAAACATCACATTTCTTGGCGTCACTTTGGACACAAAACGAACATGGGAAAAAACATATAAACAATATACACTCATCCATCAGAAAAAGGATTTCATATCTAAAGACCATAACCGGCAAACAATCGAAATGCGCACCGAACACCATTATACAAATATACAAGGCTTACATCCGTCCACTAATAGAGTACGGATGTCAAGTAACATACAATATGTCAAATAACATACTCCAGAAAATCCAAGTACAGCAAAACAGAATATTAAAATCCGCATTTGGCCTACCGTTATTTACGCCAACAAACTATGTACACCAAATTAGTAATTTACCAACGATAAGAGATAGAATAACCGAACTTTCTCTCAAATATTATCTAAAAGCAGAAAAAAGAAACAAACTAACGGCATCACTACACAAATTATCAAGTGCACCAACAAAATACATTTCACCGTACAACATATTTCAAGAATCACATTCTACTTAACAAAGAATCTAAACAAATAAAATCCATGTCACTAACACGAATTCCTTTTTTTTTTTTTTTTCAGGGCAGCACACGACAGACAAAACTTTCGGCGCCTGTCCTGTGAAAGTGGGTTTTCTCGGGGCACTCCCGTTTCCCCCACATCAAAATCTTCAGGCATTGGATTTATAAATCCCAGCCCAGGCATCTCTTTTGCCAGACCCTGAATCGTGCCGTTTGAATTGTTTTATTTTGATCTGGATTTGAATAATATTCATGTTCACATCTGCTCAACCTCTTCGTTTCGGGACAGGACCCGGGCTTCCTTTCCGCTGCTGCCTTTGCCTCCATCCAAGACAACATTTAGAAGAGACATTTTCGACCCAAATAGTCAAGAATAATAATAATAATTATATATATATAATAAAAAAACACCACTTATTCTTAATAACAATCTACGAAAGGGGACGAAAAGGAACCAAAACGTTCCTGAACACCCCGGTTGGGAAGAGAACTCTTCTGATTTCTCTCTCTCCAAACTGAACCCCTGCCACGTTAGTTTAGTTTAGTTAGTTTACTGTGAGCCAATGTGTTTCGGCTAAAAATTGTATCCGATGAGCGACGGATGACGCCCTTCTTACACAACAATATTGAACGAAGGGTATATCGGTCTAGGCGCCCAATGATTCATCGAAACGTTTTTACATCTCAAAAGCATAAAGGGATAATATACATAGTCAATAACGATTCGTGAACTAATTTCACCTACACAATGAAATATGTTTTAAAAAGGTTTACCACTTCGTTAGTAATGAAACTGGAAATACAGATGCTTAAAATATTTTATTGAATTTCTGTAGTTTGTTGCCACCAGTGGCACAGCAGTATGTCTGTGGGCTTACGACATAAAACAACCGGGTTTCGATACCCATGGTGGGTAGAGATTAGATAGCCCATCGTGTAGCTTTGTGCTTAATTCCAATCAATCTGTAGCTTGTTTTTCTTTTCTAAAGAAATAATTTTATTGTTTTTGCATAATGATAATTGGATTTATTCTACAGGGTGTTGGGTAAGTCACTGTGCAGTTTTGTAATTATATTTTATTCAGTCTATTTTAAGCCAGCAACTTATAGCGGTGTTTTGAAACAAAATAAGAAGGATCCAGGCCTGCATTGATTCCAACGGGGGTCACTTTTAACATTGTTTATAATTGTCATTCATATTTATTTCCTGTTTTCTATATTGAAACATGTCTGTTAATAAATATACAAGTGCACAGTGACTTTCCGAACTCCCTGTATAACACTATGGTAATTTTGATTTTCATGAAAACGAAATTTACCTCATTGTAACGTTACTGAGTGGAAGGAAACGCGATAGTAATTTTGATCCTTTTTTCAATGAATTATTTTTTCGTATTGAATTTATTGTCTTAACTTACATTGTCATTAGGAACACGTTTTCCTGCTACTATAAAAAGTAAGCAAATAGAAATCATGCCCGCTATTAGAAAAATAGTGATATTAAACATTCACGTTTTTAACTTTAATTGTTTTTCTTTTTTGCAGAATTAAACCAACCGGAAAAATGGAGGGAAATCGTCGAACCTAGTGACACCGTGCAACTTATGATGAAAGTCATTCCATGTAACGGAGAACAAGCTCGGTTTCGATGTGTGTTGAATGTAAATGTTACTTAAATTTAAGAATATTTTAAAAATAATAATATTCAGTAGTTTAGAGTATCAGACAATAATTATGACCTGAGTTGGAGGAGGTGCGACGTTTTCACTCAAGCAGTCTGACCATGTTTATCTGTAGGATCTTCGTCCAGATACGAGGAAATCTAACCAGCCCATCTTAAAGTACATACTCTAACTCTTGGAGGTTGTATGTTTCGGTGTTTTAAGCAACCCGTGACACTAACATCGAGCTAAAGCATGGCTCCTATCGGTATAAATATATGTACAGCGACAGTAAAGTTTTGGAGATCTCGTCTGTGGATTTCTCATTACACAACTTAGTTTTATCGTGTTGCTTTTTCAGGCTGATACTGCAATGCGATGTACGTGTAAGAACGTAAGCAGCGACACACGCGTTGTGCGTGATGGAAAAAAACTTCTCGGGGATCTGTGATGAAGTGTCAGTTTTGACATAGGTAGAGAACGGCTATAAAAGTATATTTAGTGTGTGTTTTTTTTATTAGTTCTGTTTATCGAAGTACACTAGTCATAATGAATCAAAAGACGGCAGGAAGTAAAGTACCCAGCAAGATAGCTAAACCAACTTCTAGGCCAGCACTAGCCCCACCACACAATTCTCGACTTCTTACTGCAGCAGCCAATGAAATAAGAACAAGTAAGTCATATATAAAGCTCGTCTTTAAGTGTTTTAGTTCAGCTCTGTTTGATGAACACTTTTTTCTGTCTGTCTATTTTTCTGTGTTTTCGTTATTATTTATTTTTAAAATCTTTACATATTATTTCATCACTACTTCCAGAATTAGTAAATTCGTCAAAAGATGGCGGTATAGTCCCATGTTCTTTCGGGCCATTTCTGGATACTTATTTTTATTCTTAAAATTGAAAAATAGTTTCAGATCATGTGTAGTGCAAGTAAAAGTAAAGTTACAATTTATATTAATCCTGTATATTCGAAAAGATGTATTCTGCTGTTAAAAGTCAATGTGGCTGAATGAGTTAACGCCATAAATATTTAATTATTTCTAAATGTGCGCTAGAGAAAAGGAAGTAGTATTTGTATTTAAGTAACTACAGGGTGGTCGCTAGAAAAGCGGAAAATTTGTCAAACAGCTATTTATTTTTACAAAGAATAACTTTTACAAAGTTTTTTTAAAGGCATATGTTATATTACACTCATAGATGCTCAAAATTATTAAAATCGTGCATTTTATTCATGATGTAAAGAAATCAAAATAGAAATGAGTAAGCACGCATTTTATTCATGATCTCATCTGACCCTCAAATTTTCCGCTTTTCTAGCGACCACCCTGTAGTATCGAACGTATGGCTTTTTTGTTGTTCGGTATTAAATCTATAACAGAACATTATCCGAGATAGCAGTTTTGTAAACTTTATTTCGCAACTTTTACTCAGATATCATTGGGATTTTAGTGAGAAATTTCATCCTTTCCTGGGAAGAAATTTGTGCCTCTTTTAAATAGTAATTGTTTTGGCTTTAACTGAACAGTGCAATATTTCAATAAATTTATTAACTCTATTTTGAAACTTAAGATCGAGATAAGATACTTTGAGTAAATTCAGAGTGGCAGCTCAACTACACGTAATGAAGTATATCAGGCATTCATTTGCTCAAAGCCTAATCAAAGGCTTCCACCACGTTCACACAGACAGTGTTAGTCTGGTAACTTCTATTTTATATATTTTTATTATTTGTTTTATAGAGGCTACACATCTATAGGATAAAATTCTTTAGCATATGATTATAAAGTCCGTTCATTGTAAATAGTGTCAAATATTTAAATCACGCTAACTGTTCCGTGGATAATACTTTGCATTTTTATTGGGTTATTTGCAACCATATATACTGTCATTTTGTAGAAGAAAGGAAAACTTTAATAAAGTTTGTTTGTTTTTTGAATTTCGCACAAGGCTACTCGAGGGCTATCCGTGCTAGCCGTCTTTAATTTAGCAGTGTAAGACTAGAGGGAAGGCAGCTAGTCATCACCACCCACCGCCAACTCTTGGGCTACTCTTTTACCAACGAATATTGGGATTGACTGTCACATTATAACGCCCCCACGGCTTAAAAGGCGAGTATGTTTGGCGCGACGAGAATGCGAACCCGCGTCCCTCATATTACGAGTCACACGCCTTGGCCATGCCGACCCTTTAATAAAGTAAAATAGATGGATACGTTTTTTTCTTTTCTGTGAATACTCCATATGAATTTAGCTTTGTTTGAGCTCGCCCCCCAGTGGCTCAGCGGTATGTCTGCGGACTTGCACGCTAAAATCCGGGTTTCGATACCCGTGGTGGGCATAGCACAGATAGCCCATTGTGTAGCTTTGTGCTTAATTCAAAAAACAAACAAACAATTGTTTGAGCTCACAAACTTTCAAGGGTCTTCATAATATTAAACATTTGGCTGATGAAGAGTTCTTAAGTCTTTGAAATCCTGTAGGCATCAAATGTAATTTAATTGACGTGTGAAATTTTAGTCTGAAAATATCTTTTGTCATTATCAGATTAGACTTAAATTTTGAATGACATGTTTATACTGTAAATTAAGACTATTATTATCATGTTCCTTTTACTCTAATAATCATTTTTGTTAAAATGAGTGCAACTTCAATACGGTGGGTTTACTGATGCACTTGATTAACAGCTTGAAGGGCCTGGCATGACCAGGTGGTTAAGGTACTCGACTCGTAATCCGAGAGTCACGAATTTGAATCCTCGTCACACCAAACATACTTGCTCTTTCAGCCGTAGGGGCGTTATAAATGAGGGTCAATCCCAATATTCGTTAATAAAAGAGTAGCCCAAGAGTTGGCGGTGAGTGCTGATGACTAGCTGTCTTCCCTCTAGTCTTACACTGCAAAATTAGGAATGTCCAGCGCAGATAGCTTTCGCGTAGCTTTGCGTAAAATTTGAAACAAACCAAACAGCTCAAAGGTAACTCGTTGCAGGAAAAATGCCTGTAGTTTATTACAAGCAGAACAATGTAATAGCGTTTATTTGTAACTTCAACTGTTTTTCTGTATAAATGAAATACACTATAGATTCTAACTTAACTTTTGTCGTTTTAATAGTTAGTTTATTAAAGTTTTAATGGTTATTTCTAACATTGTGGCTGGTAGTCGCTTTATAACTTCTGTTTAAACAGGCCATTTGGCTAGGGCGATGGACTCGCAATCTGCGGATCGCGGGAAGGAAATCAGTGGCCGAACTTGCCGGCTCTTTCGGCCGTGGAGACGTATTAACGTTACTTTCGGTCCCACTATTCGTTTCTAAAAAAAAGTTCTTTTACAGAGTTTGAGGTGAGTACTGTTATAACTAGCTGCCTTTCCTCTAATTTGTCATTTAAAAATTGGGACGGTTAGCATAGGTCGTCTTAAGTAGCTTTGTGAGAAATTCAGTTGCCCCCCCCCAGTGGCTCAGCGGTATATCTGCGGACTTACACGCTAAAATTCGGGTTTCGATACCCGTGGTGGGCAGAGCACAGATAGCCCATTGAGTAGCTTTGTGCTTAATTCGAAACAACGAGAAATTCAGCTGACTTCTCGAAGTGATAAATATTTGTATTTATAACAAACTGAGAACAGCTTATGTAGCTGAATAGTTCTATTGACAAAAATGTCAATCATGAAATGAACCGTAAACCTAATAAACAGAATATTGTCAGCTTATGAGAAGTGTACCTGCTGTTTTCATAAAGAATTTCGCGATTCCTCGATGAACTGTTTTTTATTAAAATGTTAATGAAAATTCAATATAATTAACTACGTGACACATTAAATATTACAATATTTTTTTAAGTTTGTTGTATGTTTACTACTAGTAGTGTTCATAATAAACAACCTCGGTCATTTTTTATCATATTAATATGTAATTCTGTAACTGTTTTTAACGCTTCATTATGAAGAAAATTACCTAGTGTGGAATAAATTGTTTGTTCCATTGATGTTGCCCGGTATGGTCAGGTGGTTAAGACAATCGACTTGTAATTCCGAGGGTCACGAGTTCGAATCTCAGCCGTACCAAACATGCTCGCCCTTTCAGCCGTGGGAGCGTTATAAAATGAATGGTTAATCTCACTATTTGTTGGTAAAAAAGTAACTCAAGAATTGGCGGTTAGTAGTGATAACTAGCTGCCTTTTACACTGCTAAATTAGGAACGGCTAATGCAGATAGGTGTAGCTGTGCGCGAAATTCTCAAACAAACATTTACAGAAATAATTTCCAACTTCACGGAACTTTTTTTTTTTTACAACTGTTGGTTAATTAATAAGAAAACATTTTTATCCCATACACGGAAATGCCTTGTAGGGCTGAGATAAAAAAAAAATATCAGTGGTCATTTTCATAAAGCTATATTTTTTATATGTTACTGACGGTTTAATTCGCTTTTAAAGAAGAATTAATAGTAACAAAAATGTGTTTTCTCAACACGCTTTGTAGTTTGAAGTGTTTTATCGTTGTTCATCGGACCATTTCTTCTTCATAGGAAAAAGGTTAAAGTGATGCATTATGTACACTTTTGCTCTTCAGCTTTGTGAAGCTAACATTTCAGGTGAGAAAATCACGATAAAAATGTAGGATGTATTATATTGAAACTACGTTGACTCAAACATGACAATTTCTTCCCCTGAATTGACGTTATAAAGGTCGGTTGTTTAGTAATTATTCAAGAATTTTGTTATCAAATGATATTTCTTTCTTATTTACACAAGAGTGGCATTCCATCCTCGTGTAGCTTTGCAAAATTCAAAATAAAGAAACAAAGCCAAGATGGAAACATCCTTACTATCGGACGAGTATTCTACATTCTTTCTACCTCATCGAAATATTAGCTACAAGCGAAAATAAGCGTTAACGTCAAAAGTATCACTCGCCTCTGATCTTTTTCCAATGGTATGACGCTAAAATCAGGGGTTCGATTCCCCTCGGTGGATTTAGCAAATAGCCTGATGTAACTTTGCTGTAAGGAAGCACCCAATGGGGTGTTGGTTTTTAAACAAATATCACTTTACATGTTCAAATATATCTAACAAGAACATGTGTTAAAACAGTTGTGCAATCGCATTCGACACAAAAACTTGCGATGACAGAAACCCACTTGAAGTAAAAATGTATTCTCAATATGAATGGTATGGATGGGTATTAGAACTTTAATTAAAATAAAGTACAGAACAACGTTTCGACCTTCTTAGGTCATCTTCAGGTTAACAAAAGTTTTAATACCTATACCAGCCGTCATTTAATACAAATTTTTCCGTTATATAACTTGTATAATAAACATTAATGTTATATGCAAGTTAAACTAAAAAAAATTATTAAAGTTGGTGAATAGTTATTTAAATAACGGTTCTTCACTTTAAGACGATTTCTTTTGTTTAATGTATTATTTTTGTGAATATATTATTAATATACAAACAGCGGATGGATTGATTTTCCTTGTCGTACCTGGTTGTCAGAAAGGTGTGCTGAATATAATTTTGAAAACTTGATTTCGATTTTTCATTTTCGTTATTTCTCGAATTTTAGCGCCTTTTAATCGCTACGTTAATGGCTGTCACACGATTAATATCGTTGTTGAGTAACTGGGATTTCATATTACAGCTTGCATCTAGAATAACTTGTTATCCCTTCTCCTGGGTGTAAGATTATGAAACTCGTTAGCCAACTCATTTCTCTACATATATTAATTTCTCATTGCAATTATACAAACATATAATCAACAACTTTAAGTTTCTCTCGTTTAAACACTTGTTAGGCAACTAGTCAACGCCAGAGGTTATTGTATACCGTATGCAGAAAAACGTCTGTTACGTATTAATTTACTCATCTTACACGCCTTCCTAGCGAGCAAACTTAAGGCTTTACGACAAAAGTTTGTGTTAGTTCCCTTCTGTGATCCCAATGAATTTAACTTGTGGCAATATGAACACCAAGCAAAAAAAGCATCGTACACCCGACGCTTTTTGATAACTGTAGTATCGTTAGTATTAATGTGTAAAATCGCTTTTAGTATGTAATATTTTCTTTCAGTGTTAATACTAATGTTCGTACTTAAAAGTTTAATTGATATCAATAGCTGGACGATGTTTAACACATCTTCTCCGTTCTTAGCATATAAATTGAGAAAAGTGTATGACAGATATTTTAGTGATTTTTTTGTATATTAATTTGTTCTTCATTGACGGGTCATTAAATGTAATTAGGGTTTTCAAGAAATGCAACAATAATTTATAAAATATCACCAGCGGGCTTTTCGATTTGACCGATTAACATTGAAGAAAGTGGTGATTGTTATATCCCACCAGTCATGCAATTTGAGGCTCATAAACATAGTATAAAACTTCTTGCATGCAATTGAACGTGTTGAAACGAAGAATAAAACTAGTTAATAATGACTATCAAGATATAAAATGACATTACGTAAGGTGGCCATGCATAGAGTAGTAATCACGACCACAAACAGGTTAACAGTTCGAATCTTTGTGTTCAGTTTACATTATTTTTTAACTTTGGTTTGGTTGTAACGCGCTAGAATATTTATAAATTATTCGTGTCAGACAGGTGGCAGGACTGCCTATGTTGGAATAGCTGGGTCTGTTCCGCGAAATGGTATTATGAATGTCTCCTCACTAGGTCATAAGAACTTTACAGTACTACACAATGTTTCCTTTCATAACAATATATTTGTAATGACGGACACAATTTCTCCAAATGTCTAATTACTACAGTGAAAAGTTTGGATATCTTCCTTCTTCTGTTACTATTTTATTGCATGTTCATTTAAAAACCAAAACGATGGTGTCAACCAGTTTTACTGAGGCAACAGTTTGAAGAAGTTTCTGATTTTGTGTTATGATTTTTTTTAATATTAATAATTAGTGTAAACAGTTATCATTACCCCTTGAAGTTAATTATTTTACAGAAATTTGTTGTTCCTTTAAAAAGTTTAAGTACAAGGTAACACAGGAATCATTAGCCAACAATAGATAAGCAGTAAATATTACAGTTGGAACCTTGCTGTATTTAGAACTTAATTATAAGTACAACTTTACGTAATGAAACACTGCATTAAAAAGACAACCAAACAAGTAAAAAACTTTTCAAAAAGGAAGTAAATGTAGGGATGGCTAATATCGATCTATAAAAAACAATGCAAACAAGACAACAGGAATGGCATTTACATCATACATAATAACACAGGCAAGAATTAACAAATAACATATAACTAATTCAATTGCAAGTTAATTTCTCTTTTTATGTTAATATGCAACTACGCTGTTTGCCTGTACTATTATGTAGGGATAATTCAAATGTTGTCACTACTGTCTTGTTTGTGTTTTGTACATTTCCTCACAGTGCTACCCTTTGTGCACGATATCTGATGAAATTAAGTATACAAAATATAATAATTTAAGGTGGAAGCTTTTAATATAGTGTGCACAGAAACTGATGAAAAAATATTCTGATTGGTATCGGAATGATATTTGAGGCTGTTCATAAACTAAGTATACGGGGTGTAAAAAACTTGTATTAGACTAGTTTTAATGATTATAATGTAGCTGTACTAACTAATGTTAGCAGAAGGTAATACGTGGTTTTGTGGCACAGTGTTTACCGTGAGTTCAAATAATTCTGTTGCCTGTTGTAAGTGAACAAGTTAAATGTTTTTTTTTCAGTAAATTGAAAGACTAGATTGGTGATCCAGTGCAAGTAAGATAACCATAAACTATACTGTGTGATGTTATATAGTACTTCAGGTGAACAAACTGCATGTACTTGCTTCACCCAGACCTGTATGCATAGTGAGGGCAGCATAATAAATACCTGACTGTAGCATCAAAACTGGAACTTTGGTCAGTTTAGTAATGTCAAAGATTAGAAGATGTTTTATGAACATGTATAAGAAATTAAAATTCTTCATTCAAATACACTTCCTTCCATGTTACTATGTATATACAAGACTATAAATTAACCTTCCTGTTTTGACTGTCATCATTTTTGAATGAAAAATAAGTGCCACTAATAAAGTTGCAGACAAGTAACAAGAACAGGTTTCACTGATGAAGAATTGCCATGGCTCCTGAAGTCGAAAACAACTACCAAGAAAAAGTGCTACTCATGTAGTGTCTAGCTTGTAAAGTCATAGACAATTACCAAGAACAGATTTCATTTGTAAAGAACTTGGTTCTGTCTTGAGAGGTGTAATATACGTGTATCTTTGCAAATAAAAATGCATTTTACTTAACTAACAATTAATGTTAAAAGAAACCTTCAATGAGCTTAAAGTTTGAACAACTGCAAACATGGCCATAACAGCCTTGATACTGTCTCTCTATGCTTGTATGAAGGTACTAGTTTTATTGGTCAGGAAGATCTAGACAAACTCAGACTTTTTGCGTATAAATAGTTTGTCACTAATATTGTTTCAGGATTATATATATCATAAAGAAAGGGTAAATAAAATGAGATTTAGATTATATACAAATTATACATTGCATACCAGTTTGTAGTCTTATTCACATAGTCAATGTACTCCCTTTGCCCTGTAAATTGTTTTAAATTTTTGTCTATGTGGAAGCTAATTTTAATTTCTAAGATAAAATAAAGAATGTGTAGGTTCCAAATCATGATTGTCTTTTGATCTTCTAACTACCCACGATTGTGAAGACATCAGACCTGTAGTTTTTCTTCTATCACTTTGAAACCTAGTAAACTTCTCTAGATACTGTATGATGGATGGAAAGGTTAGGTTAATATCTTAGAAGACTAAGTATTGTGGATTGTATCTGTGGTGCCACATAAATTGTGTCCCACAGAGATTTTTAATAATTTTAAAATGTCTACTGATTTATTTACATGAATGTTCAAATTTCTGGCCAGTTAATTCAGCTGATTAAGTCACATATTTCTGAGTTAATGGCCTGCAATTCAAACATTAATAAACAAAAAATACATCTGTTTATTATTATTCACAATCTCTATGAGGTGTAACTTTTGTACCGTCCTGTACTTTATTCGTGAAATTTATTTTTGCTGTAAATAACATCCAGGAAAACATTAGCACCAATTATAGCAGTTATTTCATGCAAAATTTTGATCATTTTAATGCTAACTTTTTTGGCTAAAAATAATATTGTTCATACTAGTCACAACCTGTAAAATATTTATGGTAGTTTTTACTTGAAATAATCTCATTCTATCATTTTAATACATACCTTTTAAATGTTGTCTTGAAGGTATTGTGTTAGATTGGTAAATCCTGGTCTATTTAATAAAAATTACCTGGTCACACTTTTAAATTACACATAAAATGTACAATAAAGTAACTATTTTTAATAGCATACAGAGTATGAAAGAGTTATGAGTGTTCAATATATGACAGGGATTAAAGAGTTAAAAGTAAGAAACTCTCATGAATAAAAGCTGCATTAAAGAAAAAAGTATTTTAAAGGTATTTACAGAAATCTATGAAATGAACTGAAGCTAAGTTATTGCAAAGTAAAATAAATGTAAAGTTGAAAACAATCTTAGCTGAATACGTAGAAACACCTGAATGCGTGTTTGAAAAGTGATAAGTATATGGTCTTGAACAAACTGTACATGCATATTTTAGACCTAAAGGCAAGCAAGCTCAGAAATTCTATTTAGTGTAATGTTCTTTCTTTTTCTTTGCAGCTTAAATGTTGTTTTCCGGGGTAGTACTTTGTAAATAAATAAAAAACATTTAAAGTCAAAGTAGAATTCAGGCATATGTGATAAATGACATTGAGCCAATCATGTACTAGTTGCATTGGAAAGTTTGACTAAACGAAAAATGGGAAAGGTGATTTTGATTAAAAATGTCAACATGCAGTTTGGTCTTCTTGGTCAGAGGCTTTTCTAAACATGTGAGGTTTGTAATGTTTGATTGAGAAATGTGCAACAAAAAATCGGGACAAACAAACACAAGCATATTACTTGTACAGATTTTATTTTTCAACAGTCACAAGTGTTTGGAATTCATAGCTTAGGAAAGTTGTCAATTTTATTGCCTAGTATACATAATTACTTTATATTTTTATTAGGAGTGACCATTCATTAAAATAGGCCTTTGTTGATTTAAAGTTTATATTAAATGGATTTAAAAGTCTTTTATTCTTTTTTGTCCAAGTTGATAAGGTAAATGGAAGCATAAACAAGTTTTAATATAATTATACTTACTGTATACAAACAGAAACAAATAAATTGTAGACCTAACCTTAAAATAGTGTGTGTTCATAATATATATTATGGTTTTGTCATAATGAAAACAATTTTGGCAAAATATTTTTAATTTGCTCTTATGTAGTAACTCCAAGAATAAAACATTTTTCTGTAAATGAAAATTGTTAGCAGAAAAAATTGGTAGAAACTTTGTATGTTTAGTGTTACAATTCCAATTCAGTGAAAAATTGTGTACAGTTTTATGTGGTAGCATGTCTTTATAATGTTTAGAATTACAGCCCCAGTACAGAATATAATTAACCGTTAAATGGCTGCCATCATCAACTGATGTTTTCTATCATTAAGGCAGTTCAGTCACAATGTAATTTACCAATTATTGGAAAGGTATGGAAGAATGACAAGACATAGCCTTACTGTTTCTGATAGACTTGTTGGAAAAGAAGCATTTTTTGGTGCGTTTTAGAAAGCATTCCATCTTCAGAAGCTAGAAAAAGGGACAAAGACAATGCCGTGTACATAATACTATGTATACAAAAAAAAAAAGAAAGGGAAGAAGGGTACTACCTGGTGTAAAGAAGTAGCTCTATGCACTGGAAAATGTTTTCCTGGATTTCATACCATAAAACATTTGAACTTGTAATAAATAAGTCTTTTATGCTTTATCATTTTCTTTCATATTATGTTCAAAATTCATAATAAAAATGCTTGATTATGTTTAAGATTTTTTTCTCACCCGTGATAAGCAGCTGCCTACAACTTTTCTGCTGTTTTAAAGGTTAAGTACAATTTTATTTAGTAACTTGTCTTTATAATGTCATTTCTTTGTTGTGACAAGTTTTAAAACATGTCAACTTTTTTAATGATATATTTATAATTGTCATTAATTTGACCAGTAAATGTAGTTCAGTAGTGTTTTTCAATGATGAAGAACAAATCTAATAATAGATAAGATTTTTGAAACGTGCAAACAACTTTATTAAGATGTATTTTCCGAAGTTTAAAAAGAAAAAGCAAGTCCAGACATAAGAGAAATATATTTTTTTCTAATTTAAAGATTCAGAATGCAGTTTCAAAAGTGATTTGGACACCTTTTGGTGGGCATAAGTAGCTTTGAAAAACTTGTGAAATAGTTGGAGAAAGACAGAATGCAGACCTTATCTCAACCTTTATTTTGAGAATTATACATTCAGTATCTGAAAATAAAATGAAGCATTAGCTATTTGTTTGTTCTCTTTTATCTAGAGCTTATTGTAAATAAACTTACCACATAAATAATTGTATTTTTCAGTTTATTGGCAGGTTTATATTTTTTGTGACCTGTATTTCACTGTCAAAAGTATCAAATATGAATAAATAGTTTTATGGCTTGCTAAATTTATCGAAGATGTAAATGAACCTTTGGTTAGTGTTTAAAGTGGCATATAAATTTGTCTAATAGTAAGGCTTATAAAAAGCTTGCTCAACAAATGTGGATTCCCGATGGGATAGTGTTAAGTTTACAAACTTAAAATGCTAAATAATGGGTTTTGTTTACCATAGTGGACACATCGGATAGTTCAATGTGGAGTTCCATGGTGGTGTGGGGCTAGTAGGCACCAAAATTTCCCTTTCTTTATTATGGATACTCCAATTAAAAATCTTAATAAAATAGTGAAAAACAGTCTAAAGGTACACAACCACATCTTGAAGATTCTAAGCAGCAATCCTCACCATCCGTATTACCTGTTGTACCACATTTTCTTATATTGCACTCACTTTCAGACAAACCTTTAGGGCAAATCACTCCCTTTAACATTCTGAAGGGACTAGAAGGATTTACTGGCTCTCCAAAGTCAGTAAAAAAAACTTCAATCTCAAGACATATTGGTGGAAACATCCACATCTCAACGCAGTAAACTCGTGTTGCATTCAAAGACTATTGGGGATATACCTATAGAGGTTACACCTCATGCTACTTTGAATTCATCATGAGGAGTTATTGTTGAGAGGGATTTGAAGAACATCCCAGAGTCAGAGATTCTTGCTGGTTTCTCTACCCAAGGAGTTTCTGCAGTGAGGCATATCTCCACTCGCAAAGATGGAATTATGGTGCTGACCAATGTTATCATTCTGACATTTATGTCACCACATCTACCTGTCACCATCAAGGCAGGTTATCTTAATTGCAGAGTATGGCCATGCATTCCAAACTCTCTGTTTCCAGTATCAGCAGTTTAGTCACTCAAAGACATCATGTCATGGTTCCTTGACATATGCTCATTGTGGTGGCAAGAACCATGATGCATGTGGTTGGGAAACAGACCCTCATTGCATCAATCATAATGGCTCTCACCTGTCCTACTTTTGTTCTTTTCCTAAATTTTTGGAATCAAGAGGTGCAGCGTTTGATAAAGATTCATAACATTAACTATCCTGAGACTTGAAAATTGCTGTCCACCACCTCATCTTGAACATATGCTGCTGCACTTCATTCCACAGCTACTCTGTGCCTCCTAAAGAATCATTCTCAACAAATGAAAACTCTTTTGACCTCCATGGTTAAAAAAGTTGATGAATCAACCTATCTGATCCTTGTATATGTTCCACCAAACCCCAAGATCCACATCCTTTGGTTCCAGGTACAGGCATTTCTTCAGATCCATATTTCTCTCTCACTCCAAGATGTAAAACAATCATTTGTTCGTGTTTTTAGTCTCTGGAATCCCCTTCCAACAGCAAAGACCTGCCCAATGGACCCAGGACAGGATCTCCCTAGGTCGATTGACTTCCATTGAATAAGGAAAGTAAGGGAAATAGACATGGTCATAAAAAGAAGGGTTCTCTGCCTAATTTGCTTACACATAAATAAAAACGACCACCCTGATACAATGGAACTGTCGAGGATTACGTTCTAATCTAGATGACATCAGAACACTGATTGCTTCCTACCAACCTGTTTGTCTCTCCTTACAGGAAACAATTCTGAAACCTGCTGATACAGTCACCTTTCAGCAGTTTTATACAGAAATGAAAGGCCTTGTGACGGATGAGTGCATGGAGGGGTGGCATTGTTGGTTGATCAGCATGTGCTCACCCTGTCTTTGCCACTCGACATGCCCTTGGAAACTGTAGCCTGATAGGGTCATATCATCATGGTTTGTTTACTCTATCTGTCACCTGGAGAGACATATGATCAATCAGACCTTGATGCTTTCTTTGAACAGTTGCCATCTCCCTTTTTCTTTTTGAAGGACTTTAATGAACATCATTCCCTTTGAGGAAGTGCTGGCATCGATAGGAGGTGTTGCTCTGTAGAGCATATGCTCTCTGATCCCAACCTTTCTCTTTTCAATACTGGTATTTCTACTTATTTCCATGTATCTAGTCAGTCCTTTACTGCTATTGATCTCTCAATTTGGTCCCCTTCATTATTTTCCCATTTTTCATGGAGGGTTGACAATAATCTACAAGGCAGTAATCATTTCCCTATAAACTTGAGAGATACTGGCTGTGGTTGATGCAACCTGACCTGCATGCCCCAGAGGAAGCTGGATCAGGCAAACTGATCCTCTTTCACTCCTCTCACAAAACTTGATCCTGCCATTGTCTGTAAGCCATCAATAGATGGCTGTGTGGCAGTTGAAACTGACTGTGTTATACAAGCAGTGCTCAATTTATTCCTAAAACCTCGACACATTTTCCACTATATCTTTGTCCATGGTGGAATCCTGCCTGCCACATGGTATGGAACGATCAAAAACGAGCCTGGGTTACACTCCTCAGACGTCCCACACTCTCAAACCGCATTGTTTTCCAGTGCCGTGCACATGCTTGATGGGTAAGATGTCAAAGCTAGAAGGAATCTTGGATTAAGTTCACAACTGGCATATCCTCTACCACCAGTTCCAAAATCACTTGGGACAAGATATGAAAGGTCAGTAAGCAATATCACTCTGTCTTCCTCTCGATCTTGCTCTCTGATGGCCAGGAGATAACTTATACTCAGAGCATTGCTGGTATTCTAGGTGAAAGCTTTTGCCAGGTATCTGGCACTTCTGCCTCTTCTTCCACCTTATTAGCCTTCAAGACTTGGGCAGAACAATCACCTCTTTCCTTTTGAGCTGATTGTCTCTACGACTGTAATTGTCCCTTAACACTGGTGGAACTCAAACTGGCCTTTCTTTGGTCTGGCAGTACATTGGTTGGATCAAATGATGTACACTATGAGATGCTTCACCATATATCTCTTGCTTCTCTTGCTATCCTTCTGGTTGTTTTTAACTGGATCTTGTAGGAGAATGTTTTTTCCTGATACCTGGTGCCAGGCTATTGTCCTGCTTTTCTCCAAGCCTGGGAAGGATCCCAAAATTCCTTTAAACTACAGTTCAGTTGCTTTGAGGAGCTGTCTCTGCAAGACCTTAGAGAGGATGGTTAATGCTCGTCTTGTTTGAATCCTTGAACCAAACCACCTTCTCTAGCCCACCCAGTGTGAGTTACAACGGCAGTGTGCCACCATGGACAACCTGATTTGACTTGAAACATCAATCAGAGAAACCTTTGTCAAACAACAACTTGTATCAATATTCTTTGACATTGAGAAGGCTTATGATGCAACATGGAGTTATGGCATTTTGCAAGACCTCCATATATATGGGTTATGTGGCCATTTGCTCATTTTTATTAAATATTCCTTGAGTGACAGGAGATTCTGAGTTTGTGTGGGTTCAACACTTTACCGTTCTTTTCTACAGGAACTTGGAGTCCCTCAGGGCTGTGTTCCGAGTTTCACACTTTTCAATATAAAAATTAATTCCATCACTGAACGACTCCCTCTCACTGTTGCAAATGGGCTCTATTTCAATGACTTTCACAACTGATGTCAGTCATCGAACATGAGGTATGTTGAGCGGCAGCTACAGAATGCCCTCAATTGTCTACTAAAGTGGACCACAGCAAACAGCTTTACTTTCTCTCTCTAAAACCATTTGCATGCACTTTTGCCACCAACAGGATATTCACCCTGATCCTGAACTCTATATTGGTCCCTCAGACAATGTTCTTGTGGCTTATCTTTGACTGTAAGCAAACCTTTATACTACACATCAAGCAGCTGTGGGTCAAATGTACAAGAGTACTAAACATCCTTGATGCCCTCTCTATCACTACTTGGGGAGAGGACTGATACATGCTCGTATTTGATCCAAACTCAACTGTTGATCATTGGTTTATGGCTCTGCCAGACCATCGGCCTTAAAGATGCTAGACCCTATTCATCATCAAGGACTTCAGCTCTGAACTGAGGTTTTTTGCACTTCCCCAGTTCAGAGCTTATACATAAAGTCTCATGAACCTTCTTTGCACCTCTGCCATTTGCAACTGTCTTTACTATGTGCTTTGAAACTTCGTTCCTTACCAAAACATCCCAGCTGGGGTTGTATTTTCCTTCCTCAATGGTCCATGCTTTTTCAGACCATATGGTCTGCCATTGCTCCTTTTGGCCTTCATATCCAGGTGCAGATAGATGAATTGGGTCTATCCTTGGATAACATTGCTGTATCCACTGGTCAGTCCATCCCACCATGACTTATTACAGTCCCCAACTCCAACCTATCTTTAAGTCATCTGAAAAAAATAGACACTCCTGATTGGAAATACTGTTCGCTATTTGCTGAACATTTTTCGAACCATCCTTCCATTCCTATTTATACAAATGGTTCGAAATCTGGTGACTGTGTGGGCTCTGCCATGGTTTGTTGTGGTTCAGTAGTTGCGAGCAGAATCCCCTCTACAACTTTTGTGTTCACTGCTGAACTGTATGCTATTTCTTTTTCCCTGGTTCACATAAAATCTAAGCAATATTCAAACTGCATGGTTTATACTGACTCGCTTAGTTCTCTACTGACCCTGGAATCTCTTCACATTGGTTCACACCCTGTTCTCACCAGTGTTCAAAACCAACTGGCCCATTTCTCATTAACATCTACTTCTCTACAATTTTTCTGGATACCGGGCTATGTTGGTATTTGTGGGAAAGAGTTTGCCGTCAACACAGCTAAGTGTATCTGCTCTGGCACTATCACCACTGTGCCTGTCCCATACATGAACTATGATCCTGTATTCAAGGCTCAACTCCATGTCAGCTGACAGTCGACTTGGAGTGAGCAATGCAAAAATAAGATTTTTCAAGTAAAACTTTATATTTGTCTTTGGCCATCTTGTTCCCATAAGGATCAGACAGAGGAAGTTGTTCTAACTAGATTGTACATTGGTCATAATTTAACTCATCACTTTCTTTTATCTGGATAGTGTAGTGTAGTTTGTAACTTTCAGATCACAATAAACCACGTGTTACTTTCTTCTCATCTTGATAGTGTTATTGGTTATGGTGACACTGTTCACCTTGGTAGTTTTTTTTAGTTTTTTGAAGACTGTTAATCTTTTTAATGCCATTTAAGTTTTTTAATATATACTTCACACCTTTTTAATATGGCTTCCTTTAAAAATCAGTTCATCTAGTTCAATTTGAAATTAGAAACTGACCATACATTAAGTAACTTGAAATCAGGACTGGAAAGGCCAACTTTAGGTGACTGACAGTGGTGTTTGTACTTACTTGTTAGTCTTCCTGGTGAGTTATGATTATTACAGTCATGCTACAGAAAGTCCTTTACAACTTGAATCACTGTAGTTTTTCTGTTGATGTTGTAGACTAGATGTAAACATTGGTTTTATGCTATTTATTTATTAACTTTGTTTTGTTTTAACTTAATTTTCTTTTATGAATTTTACTGAATTTATTTTTACCTTTTTACCAGACGTTTGGCACAGATAGCCGATCTGCTGTATAACATAAAACTAAATCAACCATTTGTTCCTCACTGGAACCAAAAATCTAAATATTTGATGAGGAGCAAGGGTATGCAATCTCTCTTGGATTGTTCCCTTTTGTTTTGTGGATTTTAAGCTATTCTGTTCCAATAACACAATGTGTAACTTTGTTACAGTAACTGACATTTCTTATTTTGCCTAATCCCACTAGTTATAGGAAAATATACATAAAATCTTAAGTTAGCGATACGTTTCTTCAAAGTAATAGCCTTATTTTAGTTTCAGGTGTGAATCCTGTCACTGAACATGTTCATCCCTTCAGCTATGAGAGCATTATATTATGGTAGTCAGGCACACCATTCATTCATAGTTGCCCAAGAGGTGGTGGATTGCATTAACTAGTTGCTTTTCTTCTAGCCTGTTACTTGTGAATAAATTAGAAATGGCTAGTGCAAATAGCTTTGCTCAAGTTTTAGAAAGAAACAAAATACTGCTATATTATCAGGTAATACCAGACCCAACATGTTAACTGTTAATGCAGCAAAAGAGGAAGTTGGGTAAGATATGCAATTGAAAACAAACTACATTGGGCTTGATTATAAAGAAAAGTGAAGCTAGATACAAAAAACAAACGTGTACGTTTACCATGAAGAAATTAAAATGTTTATTGTTTGCCAGGTTTAAATCAATGTCCTGCACTAATCTAACAAATTTTCTTTGCAGACTCCAACTAAAAAGTGAAACAAGTGCTAAAAAAAACAGAACATCCATCCTAACCTCAGTTGAAAACTAAACTTGTTTGGGAATTTTATTCAGTTATAAATTTTGTAATTTCCCACTATGCCACATTGCAGAGCAAGCTCCATAAACAGAAATGGGAAATAAAGAGTATCCAATTTCATCTTCACTTATGACAAACAGTTGGCTAAATCTACTAATACTTGCTTAAAGTTATAACATGCAAGCATTAGTGTACTGTTAGTGATGGACAACTGTCTTGAGCCTGCATATGTTGGGTTTATAAGTACAGGGCTAGGTTCATCCTTGTTGTGTGGAACTTGTAATCAAATGCAGGTACTAAAATTTTAAACATTTCCATAATGTATCTGTATGTTATGTTATAATATCTATATATCAAATTCTCTATCATAAAAATGTTCTCATTTGCCTCCTTTCCTGGGGACCAGGTATGGCGTAGTGGCTAGCATGCTTGACTCTGATCTGGTGGTTGTGGTTTGCATCCTCTCACTGTAGTAATGGGCTTGGCTCATGAGTACACTTAAAAAAGTGTCAGTCAAATTACTTCACATAATATATTACAATAGCTAAGGCTTTTTGGTGGGTGATGTTACCAAAAGCTGTTTTTCTATCTAGTAGTTCTGAATTAGGGATTGCTAGCTTATATAACCCAAGAGTAGATAGCTATTCATAAAATTAATAACAACCACACAATTTTACAATATTACCTCCCCAAAGACGTGCTTATGTAAATGCAGTATTGTTAATGATTATCACATTATAATTAGCTTTTCATATACCTTTAATTTTGTTTTCTGTATGTTTACTGCTGGTTACAGCAGTATAATCACAATCTGTGAGTTGTATGTTCAAATCCCTCGAAAGATCATGTTTGCCACATCAACCATGGTGACATTATTTGAGGGTTAATTCTGTTTGTTTTCCCAAAAACAATCATAAAATAATTTGAATGTGCTGCATTGTAAAATATAGTTGCATGTAGTTTTTAATGTTTTGAAATGTGTGAAGTTTTAGAAGTGAAAAAGACAGGTTGAAATATCTTTATAGGTAATTGATGTTTCATCTATTAACAGTGTTTTCTTTTATCTGTGGCATGTGGAAACTGAAAATGATTTACTTTGCACATTCAATGTTTGATTTGAGTTAATTAAAATCAACCAGATTAGTATTCAAAAGTCAGAACTTTACAATTTTTAGTGAGATATTTCTAGGTTACCTAATTTACATCATTGGTTTATTTGGATGAAGTATGACGAGTAGATAGGTGGGTTAACCTTTGATTCTTTATGAAGTTTATCATTACATAGAACATTCTTGTGATATTCATATTTAGTACAGAACTTAACCAAGCTGTAAGAGCTGATGTATTTGGACTAATATTTATGGATTTCTGTATTATTAATTTTATTTATTAAACTTGCATTTGATTTGTACAGTATAGAGTGGGAATATAAATTATGAATCACAAGTAGTATTATTTTAGTGAATGGTTTAAGCTTTATATATTATAAGGAGTGCTCTATATTAAAATTATTTTGGAGTACCACCATGTAGTTACAACATCTCTTTACAGAAGCCATTTGTAAAAGGCTCTGTTGTGAAGCTGTCATGTCCACATCTATCCACTCTTTCTTGCTGCTATCCATGTTTTAACTACCTGTTTCATTCTCCAGCAACTTGAGATGTGCAACAGTTGAATGGATATGTCATGGAAGCAACTTTTATAGACATGACTTGTGTCACTTCTTTGAATGAAAAGCCTTGATAGTGGCATATGGCTGTGGTCACAGTGCCTTGAATTCATGTTTCTTACTTGTTACAAGACTTCTGACTTTGCTTTAGCATTGGTAGTGTATAATATGGTGTCTCTTTCTGGATGGTCCTACTTAGTGCTCTAAGTCTATGTATTCCTCTGTTTTCTGTTGCCATTAAGTACAAGGGATATACCTGTTCTGGAAATTCTGAGTCTGTCATCTAAATACATCTTTATGATTTGAGCATAGGAATAATTTGCATTGGTAAGTGCTGTTGTGTAACATTTCTAAAAAAAAAATCAAATTTGGTGGCATAATATTGCATGCAAAGCACAAAACAATATAAAAAAATATATTTCTGATACATTTTATGCACTGTAGTTATCACATAATTTGCTAATTTACACATTCAAAATCATTTTGTGTGACAAATCTATTTGTAGTTATAAATAAACTTAATACTTGATGACTGAGGGTACTTAGCTAAAGGTGTACAATATTTTGAGATCCATTATAGTTAAAGGTAACATAACAGTAAAAAAACAAGTATAAAACCAAACAAAATTATTTTAGTAAATACTCTTTACTTACTGATTTTTCATTCCCTGTTAATATGACCATACCTTGATTAAAAAAAAAAAAAAGTAAATGCCAGTTGTTGGACCATATACCAAACTTCACTCCTCTGAAGACCTTGTTACATTAGTATCATTAAGATATGATTTTTATTTTAGTCAGAAACAAGGACAGCAAGATCATTGACAAAAATTTGCAATGTAAGTACTGTAGCTTGTATTTTTTATTAAGTAATAAATAACATGCAATGTTGAAATAAGTACACAGAAACATTTTAATTAAGGCCTTTCAGTGACCACTAACATATTGACTGTTTTGAAATTGCAATGTCATCTTCACAAGTGGTTGGAATACATAAATATAATATAGCCAATAATATTCGTGAATCTGTGTAAATAATTAAATAAAAAATAACTTCTTAAATGGAGAAAAGGGTAAGGCTAATATCTGTGTAAACATGTGTGAATGATATTCTGTAAAAAAAGAAAGGCGGGAATTTCAAACGTGTAAATAGATCATATGACCTATTTAACAACAACAACAACAATAATAATAAGAGTATAAATAAGGTACGATTATTTGTCTGTCATTAACTCTTGAAGACGGCTTTGTTGTGGAAACGTTTGGTCAACATGTTAGTAGTCATACCTAAAATGTTTTTGTGTACCTATTTTAACATTATACTTAGGAGCCAAGAAATAATGTATACTTAAAATCATTTTTAAATTGTGACATCAATTTCATTTTATGCTTTATTTCAAAATACTGTGACAGGAAGTGAACATTATTATTTTTATAAAGCTTTATTTAACGAAGATATCGTTATTGCTTTCTTGTGCAACTAAAATAATACAACTTGTGAATCTCGGGAGAATCTAGTAGAATGATTCTGTGTTACATGTGACAAATATTTTAACTTGGGAACAGATGTTCTGTTTCTGACGCTACTCCATGCTGGTATTTGTCATAGTTTAGGGTGTTTCTATATATATATATATAGGCACACACACACACACACACCGTAAGTTTTTCATCTCACGGACAAGTTAGCAAAGTCGTACAAAAAGAAAAATAAAGTTTAGAAAATTTTGTTGAATTCTTACACCAAAAAAAAACTCAGATTTTTGATGTCGCTTTGAGAGAAATGAATAGAAATAATTTTTCCGACATCACATGCAGGGAGAATTTAACACTTGAATAGGCCATTTAATGTAATCGATTTTACGGTGTTTCATCTTCTGTATTCTTAAATTCTTTAAGAGTACTTTATTATAAGTCAGACGTTCTCGTAATGCATACTCATTTTAGCTTGTTATTTGCTTCTGTGAATTAGTAGGTTAATGTTTTTGACTGGAGTTTTAAAATATACCCATGAATATTTCACTATTATGTACGCTTCCTACAAACACTAAACATTTTGATAGAGACCAAGAGAAAATTTGAATAGATAAAAACAGTGACGAACTGTTTTAAATAAAATTCATAATTAAATTTGGTCGTTCGTTGTTGGACTAATTTGTTTGTTGATCACGTTTTGGGTCGCAAAATCACGTTATCCTTTTCAAGTCCTTATGTACGTTATAAAACTGACGATCAAATCCTGCTGTGAGGGGATTTGTTTCTTAATATAAATAATACTTTAAACTGTCGGTGCTTCGTGAAATCCCGTAATTACACAGTTGAAGAAAACAGAGACGATTGTAATTTTTAGTTATTTCATTTATCATGTTTTAAGAGCTGGTATCTAACACTAGATAAAATTATCGATTTATTTTTGATCGCGCCATTCGGCTCAGTATCTTGCACTAAAGTGTTTGAGTATCGTGTGTTATGGAATAGGTTTAACCCACTTAGGTTTAAACTCGCGGTCATTGAGACGCCTCGCATGACCACCAGTTTCATTCAGAACTATATGTACCTAACGGAGCCAGGTGGTTAAGGCACTCGACTCATAATGCGAGGGTCGCGGATTCGAATCCCCCCCCTCACACCAAACATGCTCGCTCTCTCAGCCGTGGGGGCCTGGCATGGCCGAGCGCGTTAAGGCGTGCGCTCGTAATCCGAGGGTCGCGGGTTCGCGCCCACGTCGCGCTAAACATGCTCGCCCTCCCAGCCGTGGGGGTGTATAATGTGACGGTCAATCCCACTATTCGTTGGTAAAAGAGTAGCCCAAGAGTTGGCGGTGGGTGGTGATAACTAGCTGCCTTCCCTCTAGTCTTACACTGCTAAATTAGGGACGGCTAGCACAGATAGCCCTCGAGTAGCTTTGTGCGAAATTCCAAAACAAACAAACTCTCAGCCGTGGGAGCGTTATAGTGTGACGACGGTGAATCCTACTATTCGTTGGTAAAAGAGTAACTGATGGCCCTCGTGTAGCTTTGCGTGAAATTCAAAACAAACAAGCAGCTGGCTCGAAAACCTGATAGCGTTTCTATAAGAAAAACACAACACAAACAATGTGAAACGTGCTTAGTCAGGCAGGTCACTCAATTTGAAATAAACCGCACTGCTTTTATATTTTGTGAACTTTCTATATTCAAATAAAAAGTACCATAACCAAATAAAAGTACGTCAAAATAGTTTTATACTTTTCTCACGAGAATTTTCGAATTGAATACTTGTTAAAAGCGTCATTAAGAGAGGGAGAAAAGATTGTGTATGTGAGGTGTGTATACACTTGAGAATTCTAGTAAAGTGTAGCCCGAGTCCTGTGATAAATATATTTGGTTATAAAATACATAGCTTTAAGTGACGGCTGCCAACACTTAGGTGTGAACTGGTGTGCAATCATGTTTAGAAAGTAGTGTCGTAGATATCGCAAGACTATTGCACATGGGCATCCGCAGAAATTTTTCCATGGAGGTGGTAAAACAGTGTGAATTGAATTTTAAAAAAGCATACACATAAGCTAAACGAATGAAGAAAGAATGTTTCTTGATGACGAGAAACCCACTTTAAATAAAAATGCATCTCGAACCGCTAGTGTGGGTATAAACACTTTTATTAATATCCAGAAAACAATGTTTCGACCTTTCTAGGTCATTATCAGGTAAATATGTTTAAGTTGTTCAAAACCGTAAACGCAAATGATTTGAGGAATTTAAACGTATTTCACAAAACAACTTATACAAGCATTTATAATATTCTGTGTACTTGGGAGTACAGAAGGTTGTGTGTTTTATTTGTTGAAACAATTCCGGATTTACAAATTAGCAAGTCACGTGAATACAACGGCCAATATTAAGTCGTGATGGAACAGTACCAGTCACATTTTTTGGTGTTTCTTGTAAGTAGTGTGATGCCATCAAAAACTGGTAACTTTTGGAATGTTATTTTGGGAAGAATGTATGCGAGTCCTTTCTGATAAAAAAAAAAAAATATTCATGCACTCAAATCACAAAGATGAGTTCATATGTGGGATCTAGAAATTTCAGAATGGGGATATGATTGGTATTTAAAGATATTTGAAAACGAAGTGTGACGAATTTTATCGTACATTTTTTTAATATCGGTTTTTGTTTAAGATAAATTTATATTTCGAAATGTCCGTAACTTATACTGCTAAATTTGGATTGCGAAATTCCCGCCTATTCAGTTAAATTGTAAAAGATTATCGAATGTCGGAATCAACAGTTTGAGTGAACATTAATGTACTGTTGTCCGAAATGAAGTTTCACGAAACTTCTCACGTTTATAAATATAATCAACGCGACGCGCCAAGAGACTGTGTGTGTGTATGTACACCTGTATATTTGAGGTGCTATAAACTCGGCAACTTTAACTGTGAGCAATATAATACTTATTAATCAGGAACATAATTAGGAATTTCTTTAGATTTCGAAAGTTCGAAACCAAATAGGATACTCAGTATTATTTGCAATAATAGCTACTGTAGATTGTGTTAGTTTGTGCAGTAAAAATATATTTGTATGAAGAAAAAAAAAAGATAAAGCTTTGTATCAGTCTTGTTAGCAAGTGTAAATTGGATACATATCGACATTTATTTAACTTCTAAATCTAAATTATCATTTAACTCAGTTTGAGGCTCTTCGAAATTGTAATGCTTGACAAAACGAACATGAATCAATACAATAGACTAGAGTCACCCAGAAACAGATCTGCAGCAAGTCGTACCCCAGGCGTGATAAAGAAAGTGCGGCATATTGTAACAGGTGATAGTCAACGAGTACATAGTTCGCTAACAGAAGCCGTCTGGTCTACGTGCCCCATGCAATAGCAGCACCCAACAAAATCAAGAAGGATATTTGGGAAAGCAACACGTATCGCGGATACACAAGTTGCTTTCAATACCTATCCATTCAACCGCTGCATCTTTCAAGCAGCTGGACAGTAAAACAGGTATTCATATTATAGCATACAAAAACATGTAGGTCGAGTACCGATCAGGTTGTTGAAACGAATGTCGGGAAATCGTTGCCCTCATAAACTAAGTGCATAATGGAATGCATGCTGGAAGGTGTGGTTTGGTTACGACATTCTTGGGTCGGGCGGGACCTTTTCAAATGGAAACTGCACTGAAGAGCCATCAAGATGAACGACGTGGTGTGTCTCTAAAGTCGTTATGCGTATTGAACAGCTATGTAATATTTGCAAGGCATTTTGATACAGGTAAAACCCCTGTGGATCTCAAAATCTTTCTTCTCAAACAGATCACGTAAGCATAGCGAGCCGTAGCGAACGATCAGTAAACGTAAACGAAACTGTAAGGAAAAACATTTCTTCAAGAGTTAGCTGTACTTACATGATTACTGAATTCGTCTAACAGTACAAAAAATTTCTCATGAAATACGTCGGAATCAATGCGTTCACTTGGGAATTTGCTGTGGCCCTTAATTTCTTAGTATATTACCTTTTAATGTTTTGCTTTGTTTGGTTTATGGGGACACACACAAACTCTAATACATTTTCCAGGAATACCAAATTCTTTTGCTCTCTGATAATATATGATTAACGTTTCTGACGTTTTTGCAATACTATAGTTTCAATAATATAATATACAATACATTAGAAATAACTAAGCTTTTTAATCAACATTACACATATTGGCACATGTGGAATAATATTTGTTTGCTTTGGACAAACAAACGTTTATTATGTTCCTTTTGTTGTGGGTAGTAACTGAACAAATTACTACTACAAATGAAAAAAGCCAACACAATTTCACAAACACTTTATTCCTACCTACGAAAAACCGACTCACGCATACCGCAAATATACGGCATCCCCAAACCTCATAAACCAGATTGTCCATTACGACCAATAATGTCAACATATGAATCGTTTAATTACAATCTTGGTAAATACATAGCATGGGCATTCTCAAAATATGCAACATCAGCCAGCTCATTCATCAAAGACTCTTTTAATTTCAAGTCTAATCTAAATCAACTTAATCATAAAGCCTTAATGGCCAGTTTCGATGTTATATCCCTCTTTACAGAAGTTCCAACAACAGAAGCCTGCAAGATAGCCTTAGAACTCTATATTCGAGACCCTAACCCAATTATAGACATTCTCAGTAACCAGTTAGCAACCCTCATAGAATTCACCACAATAAAGACAAACTTCATGTTCAACAAACAAATGGCCCAAGCATGGGCAACCCAGTATCACCAGTTCTAGCCAATATTTTTATGACGCAAGTTGAAACACAAGCAATTAATACTGCATTACATCCACCACTATACTGGTACAGATATGTAGATGACACGGTTGCGGTATTTAAATTTACAGAACACATACTTAATTTTTTCACTCACATTAACTCTATACATCCCAACATTAACTTCACATGTGAACAGGAAGAAAGCAATCAAATATCATTTTTTAACCTCAAAATTATAAGAACTGTCACACAATTCAAAACAGAAATCCACCGAAAAATTACTCATAGTGGACTATACATTCCTTGGGACTCGGCACATGAAACAAAACAAAAACTCAACATACTAAGAAACCAGATAAACACAGCCATAAAACTATGCTTACCAGATAAAATTAACTATGAATTAGAAAAAATAAAACAATACTTCATCAACATCAACAAGTTTCCTCCACAAACCGTAGAAATTCAAAAACAAACAAGCAAACATGACTGACTCTGACCCATTGACTCTTACGTTAAATAGATCTGCCCACAGAAAAAGAACATTGCAATCCCAGCTGGTGATACCGTATCACCTTACATCTACGATCTTACACTCAAAGAAAAAATAACTTTGAAAATACCTTCGTGACATTTTGTTATGTCAATTTCCTTTTTCGTCCGATTTTTCGATGAAAAGTTCCAAGTCAAAATATTAGGGCTCGAAAATACTTATCTTGTTTTCCGAAAAATAAGTTTTGTTTGTGTGTGCTTTAATTTACGGCCCAGCAAGGCCAGGTGGATTAAGGCGTTCGACTTATAATCTGAGGGTCGCGGGTTCGAATCCCAGTCGCATCAAATATGTTCGCTCTTTCAGCCGTGAGGGCGTTATAATGTGACAGTAAATCGTAAATCCCACTATTCGTTGATAAAAGAGTAGCCCAAGAGTTGGCGGTGGGTGGTGATGACTAGCTGTCTTCCCTCTAGTCTTTGCTAGCGGATAACTGGACGGCTAGCGGACATAACCCTCGAGAAACTTTGCGCGAAATTCAAAAACAAACAATACTTTAATTTTTAATCAGTTTACTACTGATCAGTATCTCCATGAAACACATCACACCTCGTATACCCTACATTATAACTACACTAACAGGTTACATGCTCACAGCACAATGTTCACAGTAGTGTATATCAACATCCAAGGTGCAATAGCTTCCAAGAAACATGAGATCGAAGACCTAATAGAAGAATTAAACCCCCAGGTTATAATAAGTGAAACTCTAACATACAATAATAATAGATTTAAAATACCATATTATTTAACTATTAGAAAAGATAGAAAAAATAAAAATGATGAAAACAGAGGCATTATGCTGCTCCACAAAGTGGACTTATCAGTAGTAGAAATCAAATTAAACAGTAGCAATGAACATGTTACTGTAGATATCCTCCAAAAGAATAAAACTAAAATAACCGTAGCAGGAATTTACTGCTCACCCAATAAACAATTAGATATAGCTTTACTTAATAATATCTTTTACCACAATCAAAACACCATAGTTATGGAAGACTTAAACAGTAAAATTGTTACCTTTGGATGCCGAAGTTCTAATTCCAATGGTACAAATTTAATAAAATTCATAGATGATAATAACATAGCTTTATTGAACGATACCACCCCAACACATACATCCTATGCCACTAACACTCGTGACATACTAGATCTGTGTATGTGTACATGTAATTTAAGCCAGAAATTAATAAAATTTCAAGTGGGAAAAGATGTAGATAGTGATCATCTCCCAATTTTTTGCGTCTTCGATCTCGCCCCCTATAAAAATATAACATATAGGAAAGAAAAATTTAATTACAGTAAAGCAGATTGGCAATGCTATAAACAAGAATTAGATAATCTTTTACGTAGTAAAGTTATTAAAGAAGTTAAAACGCATGTCGAAATGGACAACTATTGTCAAACAATCACGGATTGCCTTCAGAAAGCAGCCAAGTTAACAATACCAAAACAACACCATAAAACAACAAACAACACATGGAAACCCACCACAGAAATAATCAACCTAATCAAAAAGCGCAGACAACTGAGAAGACAGCACATGATTACAAGAAACAGAGAAACTAAAACACAAATAAACAACATTAGAAATCACATCAGAACTCAAATAAAACAACAAAAACAAAATAAATGGGACAATTACTGTTATAAACTAAACGACATAACTGACACGAAAAAATTCTGGTCACATCTTAAAAGATTCACAAATGAAAACACAAACACAAAGAAATATCCTCCACTTGAACATAATAACACCACTGCACACACAAATAAAGAAATAGCCGAAGCTTTCAAAGATCAACTCGAAAATACATTTAAAACTCGCACAGATCCAGATATGAATACAAACTTCTACAATAAAGTCACTAATTACATAGCAAATTATAAACATCAATATGAACCAATATTTCCAGTAAACATAACTGATACAAATACAAGTTCTAACACTGATTGTTAAAGCACATTACTAACAAAGGAAATATCCCTACATGAAATACTAGAAGCAATAAAAAACGCCAAAAACAAAGCACCAGGAGAAGATGAAATACAAGCTATTCTCCTAAAAAAGGGCACTCCGAAATTGTTTGACTACCTAAATTCACTGTTTAACTTATCGCTATCCTCAGGATATATCCCAGTTTTTTGGAAGCTAGCAAATATTTTAATGTTTCATAAGGAAGGAAAACCAGCGAATAAACCAAATAGCTTCCGACCAATCAGCCTGACCAGCTGTGTTGGCAAAATTCTCGAAAGAATAATAAGTAATAGACTCTCCACATTCTTGGAGATAACATCAAAATTACCAGAAGAACAGAATGGATTCAGAAAATTTAGACAAACGACAGACCATTTAATAAGATTAACCGAAACCATAATAGATAGTTTCAACAAAAACGAATGTACAGTCGCTTGCTTCCTCGGTATCGAGAAAGCATTCGACACCGTTTGGCACGACGGTCTAAGGTTCCGAATGAATGAAATGGAACTACTGCGAGGAATTATTCGCTGGTTATCTAACTTTCTGGAAAACAGAAAATGTAGAGTAAACGTAGAAGGAATTTTTTCCGAATACTTTACTCCACTAGCTGGTGTCCCACAGGGAGGGGTGGTTAGCCCTATACTCTTCATCATGTATTTAAACAATATGCCATTGAAGGATCCAAATCATGGATTCTCATCACAGTTCGCAGATGATGTGGCAATCTGGAAAAGTGCTGCAACACCCACGATAGCAGCTACAAACATACAACCACAATTAAATAGAATTAGTGAATACTGTGAAAAATATAGAATTAAAATAAACACAACAAAAACTCAGCTCGTACTCTTTACGAAATCGACAAAACACAGAAAACAACAGCCAGAAATATATATGAATGGCACTCTACTCCAGATTGCCTAATCAGCAAAATTTTTAGGTCTGACTTATGATTCAAAATTAACTTGGATCAATCATGTCAACCAAATTAAAAATAAAATTTGGCGAAGAACCAACTATGTAAGGAGTCTAACTGGTAACCACAGTGGAGCATCTACAGATAACATTTTGAAAATATACAAAACATATATTAGACCAGTAATAGACTATCTAGCTCCAGCATGGGTAACTGTAATGATAAAACAATCAAAACTAAACTACAAACAATAGAAAACACACTTCTCACAACAGCATACAGAGTCCCGAAATCAACATCATCTAAATTCATTCATAATTACTCGAACATACCAACCATATCAGATAGACTCCTAAATATTACAATTAGATATTTTAACAAAAATTGGATGAAAAATTATTTATTATGCGAACTAGACAGGTACCTCATACATGATGAAGAAAATCCTAAATAACTCTCCCCAATTAACATATATTTTAAATATAAAGAAAAATAAATTAAAGTAAAATATGTATGTATATAAACTTTAAATCTTATATTTATAGTTTACATATTTATGTATTAAAAAAAAATTGCCACCAGCTAACTTGACCTACTGTGAATTATATAAACCTTTAAAACAGAATAATAGACTATAAATGGACATTGCCCTGAGAAGGACCTAACATACAAACCATTAGGGAAAATCAGGAAGGAGGAAGAGGTCAAAGAGAACCTGACCCTCCAGGGCAAAATACCCAAATACGATTGATCCATCTAATCAGTTTAATATTTTCTCTATATAGTTTTTAAATATTTGTTAATGATTTTTTTAAGTTCGCTGATATGTTATAATTGCAAGTATAATGAAACATCTCATTGAAACTGGAAAAAACTTTTCAGAACAATTCACTTTCCAGCCGCAATATCCATTAACATTCCCTCTTTGTTTTTTAATTAATAAGTGCAGAAAAAATGAACGTTATCTGTAACATGTAACCCTTATATTTTGACATTTGTTAGTGCTACGTTACTACGTTCTTTAGTAATACTGTTTAACATTTTTGTAGTGATTATAATTATCGCCATATCGTTAAATTTTCCTTTTTTTATTCAGTTACATTAAACTTAGTTATGTAATTAAGTTTATTGTAGCTGTTACATTGTTAGTGGAGTAACATATACGTTTTATGCATATTACTATTTTACTGTTGTAGCTTATATAGTGAATCACCCCTTGAAAGATAATAGAACGTCGTATCGCTCAAGAAACACATTTCGACCTTAAAGTGCCTGCTCTGCCTGAAATACCAGTGAAACAGTAGTTGTTACTTTGTAAGGTATTAATGATTATTTAAGTCTTGAGTTGTATTTCTATCACAGTATAATTATAACTTGTATATGATCAAGTTATTTGACCGGTTTTGTTTCTCGTCATCACAACCTTTATGGGTATTAGCGCTTTAATTAAAATAAAGTACAGAACAACATTTCGACTTTCTCGGGTAATCTTCAGTTGGCCTGAAGATGATTTAAGAAGATGGAAACGTTGTTATGGTTTTCTCTTTCACGTGCTCATGTGCGTGAAATTTTTGTCAGGAATAATTTCCTTAGACTACTGTTGTTATTTTAACATTTTCTCATTTGTGTTTTGTAAGAATTGGCAATGAAAGAACATAGTATTATCACGTCCAGTGGAACGTGTTTCGTTGCCACCAGTTTTATTTTAGGCGATGAATTAATTTGCTTGAATTGACCAAAAATATATACACAACCTGACTTGTCACTGACCGTGAATGAGTTGTTTTTGTGTTTGTTTTTCATTATATTGTACTTTACTTATCGAAGCTACTGAGTTGCATACCTGCTTAACATAATTGCAGCTCTATTATAATGTGTTGAACAGTGGTCATTAGTAGTCTATTTTATTTCTGACAACAGATTACGTCTTAAGATGTACATAATAAAGATTAGATTTGTTGTGATAATTAACATAACCAGTTCTTTCGACAGTTTTGTCTTTTCGCATCATTTTAATTTATCTAAACATTTTAAGAGTTATAAGTAATGATACACTTAGTTGGGTTAATAATTGAAATACAGTGTACAGGATAGCCCATAAAATAATAGGATCCAGCTCATGACTAATGTGTAATCTTTTGTTTTTTAAAAAAAGCAGTATAAACACTTTATTATTATAAGTCTGAACTGACTTATCCCAGTTTGGTTTTTGTTTTCAAATACATGCTTGAAGTTTGTTACATGAAGTTGTCATAAATAAATACATTTATTCTAAACATACTTAAAATCCTGTTATTTATTGGTAAGGTATTACATTTTATTTTTTTTACATGTTTTTAGATGCTTAAGAAAAAAATGATATAATAATATATTGCACATAATAGAAATGTATAAGGATGTCTTAGTAGCAATAGAAAGGTACGAGGGTTTATTAGGTAAATTAGAGAACCCCGTCACACCAACCCTGCTCGCCCTTTCAGCCATTTGAGTAATTATAAGGTTACGGTAAATCCCACTATTTGTTAGTAAGAGTAGCCCAAGATTTGGCGGTTTGAAATAATCAAACTGCAAGTTTGAGTTTATTATAGAAGCTTAGATCAACACAGTATAGTTAATTGCATTTTGATATAATATTTTAAGTCAAATCTTGAAGCATTTGTTAATAATTATATATCTGTTAAATCGTTGTATTTACTTCTGTAGGAACGAATTCGATAACAAAAGCTTTTCATTTGAAGGACAGTAACGTAAGTTAGATGTATTTTAATAACTATTTCTATACCACTGCAGTTGTTTTAAATGCTTTTATTTACTTTTTCAGATTATACTATTTTGTCTGTTTCGTTGATTTATTTTTGTTCGTAAGGCCATAGCAACGAATCTTAAACATTTTTTTTCGAATTTTTGTCAAAAGTTAAATGAACTTTCGTTAAAAAGTGTAATACTCTGGATTCAAACGGTACTTTCTGTTAAATTTTAAAACATTTAAATTTGCAATTTATTTTAAATAAAATTTAGCTGAATCTGTTACTATCATGTGTGCAATGTGTTTTTCCACAACCTTATTCGTTAATGAAACCTGTTCACGTAATTTATTGTTTTGTTATTGTAAAAACAGTGAGAAGTAATGTTTTCAAACGACATTCTTTGGTGGTGTTAATCAAATACTGGCATGGCTCCCTCATGATTCCAACAACACTATAGAGAATCTGGTGGTATATATTAAGCTGTTTATCTGCTGGAAATGGAGATTTCTTATGTAATTACTTGTTCTGATCTCTGGATCATTTATACTAATTACTGTTTTCTCTTCAAAATCTCGTTCGGCTATCGTATTGTCTTAAGTGTGTGCACCAGAACTTTTAAGCTTCTTCCATGCAATGTAATGCTGATACGGGGTTTGTTATTTT